>CM075771.1:70701566-73101566 GCA_037974665.1 Ehretia macrophylla | reverse complement strand
GGGCTTAGAGAAGGAGATTTATGAAGTAATAGTGAGAAAATAAGCTTTGAGATGTTCAATAAATGTAAAAGAGTTAATTCCTTAATTAGTCCCTCATATTTATTGTGTTTAACTATAGTTTGCGAATAATGAATTGTATCGTGAATCGAAATATCATTTTTTTTAATCATGAATTGTATTGAATAGTGATTCATACCGATTCGGTCACAAATTAAAACTAGATGATAATTGATATATTATGTTTCCATTAGCAATTTTAAATTGAAATTATTTATCTGATATATTTTTTGTTACTTTTCTAAGTTGTTCACTTGTTCTTAGCAACCGAAGTAAATAGATATTAGAAGACAATATTTATTATTTACCCTTTAGTAGTTTAGTTTATAAGAAAATTAATTATAACTTATTTGAAAAGACAAGAATATGTTAATAATGCCAAGTTACTGTTGCCAAGACCATAAAAAAGCAATAAAAACACTCAAATCTCAATAAAGACACTCAATAAAGACATAAAAAGCATTAGCCACTAAAGACCAAGACTATAAAAACTAAAAAGCATCAACACAAAAAGTAAACAAAGACCAAAACTATAAAAATCAAAGTTTAGCAGCAGCTCACTTATTATCTACTTTTGATCGGCGAAGCCTTTTGATCGAGTTTAGCAGCAGCTCACTTACAGTCGCGATAAACATAAGTAGCGTTCTCTCTCTCTCTCTCTCTCTCTCTCTCTCTCTCTCTCTCTTTTAGGGGTTTTAATTTTTGAGTTTTGAATGGTTTGATTTTGTAATTATAGTTAAAAATTGATGTTAAATCTAAATGGGCTTTTCTTTTTATTTTGTTTGTTCATATTTTTTAATAACGGGCTAATTCTATATTGCTTGAAAAAAATTGAAGTGGGTTCTTTCTTTTTTTTCTTTTTTTTGGACTTTTTGGATTTTTTTTGGTTTGACCCGAATTATGAATCGCACGATTCACTCCGATTTATCTTAATTAATGATTCAATAACTGATTCGAATTGCTTTTTGCCTGAATCAAACCGAATCATATGATTCGTATTGCGAATCATACAATTACAAAAATTATGTGTTTAACAAACAAAGTTTTTTTTATCTTTGAAAGTGATAAATTTAAATCATTCAACTTTGTTCTAATCTAAAAAGAAATATAATCTTTTAACTTTGCAACATGTATCACCAATAGTCCTTTTAGCTTTTCTCCGTCAAGAAAGTAAAGATAAAATAATGTGACTTTATTTTACCGTTATACTTTACCATTATTTTTTTAAAAGTGAATGATAAAAGGACTAACGGTTATTACAAGTTAAAAGTAAAAAGATTTAAATATAGTACTTTTAGATATAGAGGATTTGTTTGTCAAACACGATAATAATCAAAGACTAAGGTATTAACAAATTGTAAAAAGCTTTACACTAAACAAACTCCAAAGATCATTAGTATTTTCTCTCAACACTAAACAAATTCGTCTCTTTCTTGCATCTAAAAAGAAATGGGGCTCTTATGATGATTTTTGCGAGGAGGTTAACAAAACTTAGTCCTCTTCGGCTAGCTACCACTTCTTTTATGGTTTCGATTCAAAAGAAGTGGTTAGGTCCTGGTTCCCTGGCCTGTTGGCCTACCAAGCACTTTCATTTTAGGTCCTTTTTTTACTCCTGAGGCTTGGGGGATGGAAACAACTTAACAAGAGAGGTCAACTCGAGTGAAAACCAAATGACGGAGTCGAGACCTAGTCGAGCGAGTACGATACATCAGTGTAAAAGATTTTTAAGATTTGTGAGGTAGGAATATCTCTTAACTCATTTAGGTCAACCTTCACCTTTAAATCCAAAATTTTCTTCAAATTGTGATTTATCCAGTCAATGTTAGCAATTTCTTAATTGTGATCAGTTGTTGCGTTCACTGATTTTTTTTCTTGATGTAAAGAGTTTTGTTCAACTTAATAGATTCACTTGTTAAACTAGTTTTTAAAAAAAAGTTAACACCTTCTTAATTTGCCAATCGATTGCTAAGTTGATTTAATTTTCCATCTCTATTCAAATCCACTTAATTTCTCTACAATCAATATTTACTTCGTTGGATAATTGGAAATGCATCATGTTCTTCTTCTGTTGATTATTCTTTTCATTCTTCGTCGTTCAATAATTTTCAACCTTAATTGACCCTGTCATCATGCAATTGATTTGCAACGCATTGTAAAAAGAATCATATAGGTTTGTGATTTCTCGAGCGGAAAAGGCAATCGTCTTTTCATAAAAAAAACTTTGCAATAATTAACTAATTTTAGCATTTCTCACTATTGTCAACGTTTACATGTTCTTGATTGCCCTGCTCCTAACTGAAATGCTTATCACACAGTTGGCAAACTCTTCTGTTTCTCAAAAAGAAAGTAAAGAAGAAATGATGGACACAAGTATTTTAGTAATGCACATAAAATACAACAGAATATCACAAACGATATCCCAAGATATTACAAACTACTTTAGCAGATATTGTTGTTAATGACTGGTTATAGTAGTAGTATAGCATAAAGAATAATAATCACAAATGATGAACTATGACATTTTTCTTACTACATGCAATACATAGGCAAAAGTTACATTCTTCACATTCGAAGACATCATATCCATCTATATTGTCTCTGCAACTATCACAAGAGGACTTTAATGTGGTCTTCCGTTTATACTCGAGAGGGTGCGGGTGGGAACTCACTTCTAGTGTGCCTCCAAACTTGGTATTAGGAAATCTGCCAAGTCTAGGTACACAATTTAGATGAAAGGAATTATCACAATCAGAGCAATGGTAAAGCCAGAATTTGGGATGCATTTCCTCTTCGCACATATCACAAATGAAATCCTCTGGATGATCACTATATGGCGGAAACCTCAGGGGAAGAGGGTGTTTATCCCATCTGTGCCTAATAGCCGTCGGGAGCATTGCACATTCATGGTGCAAACTAAAATTGCAAGTCTCACAACCAAAAGCGAGACCGTCGATTTTATAATTACAAGCATTGCATATTTTATCTGAAGCTTCAAATTGAAAGAGAGGGTGGTTATGATTTTCGTGAACAATAATAGTAGGCAAAGTAGCACATTTGATATCAAGGATGAAGTCATCACAGGTGTCGCACTTAAAGAAGAATTCATTTGAATACAAATTGCAATTGTTGCATCGAAAACAATCATAGAATTTCTCGTAGTTGCAGAGTTTGAGTGGGTAAGGATGACTAGGATGTTGTAGTTTGGGTGGTATATTGGCACAAGGCAGATGAAGAGAGTAACTACATTCCACACAAGCATAATAAGGAGTAAAAAGACGCATAATGCAACAGTTGCATAATACTTCCTCATCTACTTCTTCATCATGGTCGTCATTTGGGTACTCATGGATGAGTATCAATGGGTGTTGCTCGTGGCTCCAGTGGTTGATCTCTGATTGAATATGTGCGAGGCTTTTCTTTCTAAGTAGGAAACGTTTAATCATTCCTGATATGTCAGGCACCGGTAAGTGGAACAGATCATCATCATCAAGTAGAACTTTCAGAAGTTTTTGTTCAAACTTGGCATCATCGAGTATATCATTGTCTCTGGAAGAAGAAAAATTATAGAACATTGTAAAAAACGTGCAAGCACAAATAGAAAAATGAGAAATTAGGATTCAAAGGAGAAAAAGAAAAATGAGATGAGGAAGTAGGAGGATGAGTCTCTTACGAGTTAGCTTCAATCTGTTGGGTCTTAGTTGTCATACACTTGAGGTGAACAAAATATTTGCATAAGTGACAATAATAGATCCAATATTGACGATATATCTTCTGGTTGCAGATATCACAATAGAACCTGAAATTTTTGTAATCAGATGGAAAGCTATAAGCAAGGGAGAGAGTATGATCATGGTGCTCGTAGTTGGTTGTGCTGGGTAATGTGTCATTATCCTTGAGAGCACAAGATATATCCAAATCAAATTCACAAAGGGAGCAGTGATAGGTGAAACCAGAGAAATCTTTGCCTCGTTGCAAACGAAACGTTTATAATAAGGTGATTCAGATAGAAGGATGAGAGAGTGTTGATCATTGTTTGGAATGAATGATCTTTCTTGGTAGTTCGGCACATACTTTGTGGAGGAAGTAGCCTTCACTACACTCTCCACATACATATCCAGGCTCCTTGATCAGCCTTGGGGACATCTTTGAGGAACAAGCGATGCTCGTGGCTAAAATGTTTTATGATTTCCATCTCTTTGATCTCTCTCTCTCTCTATGTGTGTGTGTGAGGCGGACACAAATTTATTCTTTGGTTTAGTCTCTATATCACGTTCAAGAAATAAGATGTTCCCTAACCTTTATAATGTTTGGAGCTCTGGAGTCTATTCAATCATTAATAAAAATGTAAGGAGTAGTTAGTTATAATTAAATGAACGAGATTAAGATATGACATTTACGTATCGGAAAAGACTTATTTATTATTAATTTGTGATGGCGAGACATGTTAATTATCTCTACTCTACTGATATGTATCATTATTTTTGTAAAACATATATATTATATATCCAGTCTATTAAACATTCACAGAGTCTTAAATCATCCACTAATTTTCGTTTTTCTTCTTGGATTGTCCACTAAACATATGAAATCTATATTTTATTAAATCGAGAATTGCGTTTAGCTTTCAACCACTGTTGCTTCACTCAACTTGTAACTTACCTAATCCTATAAATCCCAAAATATTATGTAAAAACCCACCCCTGAGGATGAAACCCAAGCTTGACCCAAAAAAAAAAAAAAAAAACGATGAAACCCAAGAATTATGTCTAAGAAGATAATCTTCTCAACCAACTAGGGTACATCTCGTTCTCAAATAATCCTCATAGACGTTAATTAAGCATGATGAGTACTTGGGTGTTAGAATATCTATATTTGGAAAGTTCTAAGTTGTTGTATGGCTTGACTGACTTGGATTAAGCATATACAATACAGAATTTATAATTTTGGGCTGAATTCAATAAAATCCTATTTAGGGTTAGTTCTTGTTCACCAAACATAAGGTAAAACAAAGATAAATCGAAGTAGTATATATAGTTGTGCATCATCAATTGCTTTAAATAGGATAGATCAACTGTTTAATAAAATTGTGTTATTGGTATTGAAAACAATAGATAAATATAATAAATTCATTTCTAATAAGTTAATTTTTTAAATAATGTGATAAATTAATATGGTATCAGAATTCAAATTACTAAATGGTCATGGGTTCAAGTATCATCTAATTACCTATTTAAAAACTATCAACGTGCAAGGCTAAAAAAAAAAAAACCCCATACATACAGGTGCATATTGAAAACAATAGATAAATATAATAAGCTCATCTCTAATAATTGGTAAATTAATACTTGGATCAACTTAGTGCCATAAACAGTGACATGTAAAGGGAAACATTGAATTTGTCATACAAAATGAGTTACATTAAGCTATAATCGTCCCTATATTTTGATATCACAATTGCAAAAAGTAAGAGCAGAAGTTGTATCAAATATATTCGTTTACTCCTTTCTCATTTACTCTCTATGTGGTGGAGCATCTTTAGATATAGATTTGATATTCAACACGTGAATTATTGTCATATAAAAAAAGGATGATGGGGTAAAAGGATGATATGAAGCATTATTTGATATAGAGATATGAGTCTTTATAGAAAATTTGGAATTTCTGATCATTTAAGGTTCTTTCCACTTGTCTAAATACAACTTTAAAGAGGGTTTTTTTTTTTTTTTTTTCTGCATGGCCATAGCCATCCATTTTAGCTTTTACCTGTTATATTTGATATACGAACAACATAATCAAATTGTTTCTCAGATGATTTAACACTTGATCATTTTCACAAAAAACTAAAATCTCAACGTTCTACACAAAGGTGATTTCGTAAAGTATTTGTAGCTAATGTCAATTCATTGTTATGTCTGTCATTATATTATATGAAGACAATTTTTTAGTTCAACTGACGTATATATGGTATTATTTGAATGGTCACTTGCTCCAAATCTTTGGCGTTCATCTTCCCAGATAATGCAAAACATGTTATTTTCATCTTATCATGGTTGAACTGTGGTTAGTTGAATCAATTTTTGCATGCCAAGAATTGATAGACTAAGTTAAGAATTTGCCTTAGGAGAGTCTTTGGGTCGGTTGGACCTAACTTTTAAACTATTAAAAATGTTTATTGTGAGTTTAGAAGGTAAAACTAATCTATTTGGTCTATTTTCTAAAGAGTTTTAGACAAAAGTCGAAGGTAAAAAAAGTTGAAAAATAAAAAGCTCCAAATCCGAGCTTTTTGAAAAAGGTTTTCATGAAACCATTTTCTTTGTCCTAAAAAATACATTTTCATATTTTTTGAAGCCCAACATTTCTCAAAAATACCCCTCTATATTTTTTTTTCACGAAAATTGTACTTTTAACATGACAATATTAAATATTTAATAACTTCTATTAAAAAATACTTTTAATCGAAATTTCTACTATTGAAAACTCTACAACGGCTAAAATTTTATAGTTAGAACCTTGGTTCCACTTATCAGATTGTTACTTGTTAGAAGTTATGCCGCGTAAGTATGGATAAATTTCAAGATAAACAAACAGAGTTGTTCAGCAGACTAAATCTTGTTACATAAGAAAATGATTGATGTAACAACTTGATGAAAAACAGAAACTGTCACACGTGATGTTGCAACATTAACTAGAATATCTATTCAATCACAGACCATTAGTAGTCTGTTTCTTGTCTGGTCAGTTTGTTCCAATTAATGTATCAACATAAGTAGTAACAGTATGTAACAGTGGAAATAATAAAACTTGTAAGTAAAACAAAGAACACCAAGATTTAACGTGGTTCAACCGTGCGGTCTACATCCACGGGACCTCCCTTGGTCCAACAAACCTATTCATTAAAAAATACCAAATTACAGTATCAATGGACTTATACAAGTAAATACTCCTTCTTATCCTTTGACGTCTAGATGAAGAATTCCTTAACGAACTTTGGTTTGGTGAGCTCCCCTCAACTTGTAACGTTCTCTCCCGAGAACAACACCTTCTTCTCCTGAAGAATGAATAAAAGAAACAGTAAACTAATCACTCAAAGACTTAAATAATTCACTCATGACTCACTATCATAACAAACAAAATTGCAACACTTAATACACTCAAAGACTAGAACACAGATAGTGTTGCAACATCACTTGGAACACTGGACAGAAAACTCTTGTGTATTTTCTATTGTAGCTCTCTGTTTCTGCCTCTATTCTTTTTCTCCCTTCGCTTATTTTCACCACTGCTTTCTAAGGACAAGTATATAATATGGTGATGAATCACCAACTAACTTAGGCCTCAAGACATTCCAAAACAATGTGCAATAAATGTTTTACCAAATCAGTCCAAGCTTCATATGGTAACATGCCAAAATATGGTTCTTGTACCCAGCATGGTAAGTTGCCGAAAATATATTTCTTGTAACACAAAAAAAAAAGCCAGCATATATATGGAAATGATCATGAGATTTTTGCAAAAAACATAGCCAACAAAATTAGACCAAACTAGCACAGGGTCACGGCCTCAACAATCTCCCCCTTTAGCTTTATTTTGGCAAAAACCATGATTAAGGAAAGACAGTGACAGAGGAAAAACAAAATAGCAACAAAAGCAATAAAATAGCAATAGAAGCAATATCATAAGTATCATAAGAAAAGAACTAACAACTGAACTAAAACTAACTCCCCTTTTTTGCCAAACCAAATTCAAAGACAGACATAATACTAGAACAGGAGAGGAGGGGAAAAAATTTAACTAGAGGAGGAGCCCATTAAGTGTGCCATCAAAGCATTTTGTCCCTTGAGAAGTTGAACCAAAGTCTGGTTAAGCTGATCCTGATTAGCTTGAATATTCCCTTACTCCTCTCGAATTTCTTCAATGGCCTCACGAAGTTGCTAAAATTGTTGCAACAGGGTAGACTGATCAGCAGAAGAACTAGCAGCATCAGTGCTAGGAGCTGATGGACCTTCAGCATGCTCCCCCGTAGTATCATCTTTGTAAGCCCCTTAGAAAAATTTTCTAGAGAACAACAAAGAAGACCCTGGTTTGTGTAACACTTCATCAGGATCAAGAACCTTGTGTTGTGATACGAGAAACGCATAGATAAGAGAGGGATAGGGCAGGTACTGACGCCCGAGATTTTAGCCGTACATTCATTTACTATTGCATCTATTGTTTGCGCATTTCCTTCTGTGCTTTATAAACTGTCTTCTTTAGCTACTATTCATCCCGTTTTCAAACTATATTCTATTAGTGAATTAGCATTTTTATTAAATCACATTATTTGTTAGAAGAGTGCGAAAAATGTGCAATTGAGCTAGAGGCGATAGGAGAGCTCGTTTAGAAAATGTTTTTAGTAGTTAAGTGAATAGTGTTACGTAACAAACTTAGAGATTTAAATAACTAACATTACTTTTCACCTTAGGCTCGTTTTTAAGTTAATAACACGCATTCTAGTGACCTTTTAAATACCCAAACTTGACCCCACCTCAACTTAACCTTATATAATTCACCTAAGCTCATTAAAACACACAAAAAAAGAAAAAAAAGAGAAGAAATGTGCAGGAATTACTGTAGCAGGCCGAAAATACCAAAGGAGAAGGAAAAAAGTGATTTTGCTCTTCAACTCTTCAAGCCAAGCCAATCCAAGCCTAGAGCTAGTAGTTTAGGGTGTGTGCAAGCTTCCTAGGTGCTCCTACGTGCATTGATAAGGGATTTCGTGGCTTATTTTCACATTTTAAAATAGTTACTATTTTCTTGATTTGTTGAAAATGTGACCAAATGCTAATGTATTGATTATCTATGCTATTATACCTTGTATATGAGTGCTAGAGAATATATTTGAGCCATTGTTTCGCTTTTTAAACGGTTAGAATCGTTGGTTTGATTTATGAGGTGAATAGTGACGTTTTTCTATGGTTTTTTGTAATTGCACGTATTAGTTTGATTCAACACTCCTAATAGATGCTTTAGGTGCTAATGAAGGTAGTCTAATAGCCCCGTACACTTGAATTGCTCTAAAATCGTATAAAACATGAAATAGCCGACTTTAACAAAGGGGTCTCGGGGTTAATGTGAATCCAGGTGGATTCGGGCTTCACTTTTAGTATTCTTAGGCTACCTAGGTGCTATATAAGCTTTGCTAACCCTTGTTTGAAGTCCGGATGAGGTAGGTGTAGTGTAAAGCTATAAGAGGGAATTTGGGCCTTTCGGGGTTATTGCGGGGGTTTGAATGTGTTAGAGGGTTGAAAGGGTTCTTTGAGGGTTAATTAGAAGGTTGGTAGAGTTTCCCTTTGAATTTGAATCATTAACTTTGGTTTGGAAGAGAAATAGCTTGAATAACAAAGGGGTTTAGGTGCAATTTCGGTTGTCTCGCACTTCTAAGACCTTGGCATGACTTCTTGAATGTTTAAATGTAGTTTCAAGTTGGTTTGGAACTTTTGATGTAATTCTAATTATATCTTGTATATGCCCCTTTGTAAAACTGCTTAATTTCTTGTACAAGTTATTAACTAAAGTAAAATGAGAAATAGTATGAGTAACTGCAGGCTCATGTGTTGATTTTAGTTAAACTAAATTCTAGCTCCGTTTATATCTACTTATAGCATGTTGGTTGTATCATTGTGATTTAAGTTTTTGAACTAACTTCTTCATTAACTTGTAGACTATTGAAAATATGGAGTATATGAGTTAAATGTTCTAATTACTGTAACTTAGAAGTTGTTTGTACTATATGGAAAAGTTTCAACTACGACTTTGTCTAACTTGTCTAATGGTGATTTCCAATTGAAATCTCTCTTATTCTACATAGATTACTAGCTTATAGAAAAATGCTTGTTAGGGTGACTTAGTAGTATTGTACTAATTAAACCTCAATTAGAACTAGAGTATAATTATGCATGGCCTACTAATTGTAATATTCTTATTCCATGAGTTACTAGCTAAAGTAAAATGTTAGATAAGTTAGGTACATAGATCATGTATTATTTGAGCTATATTAATTCTAGTTAATTATTTGGATATTCAAATGGAATTTATATAGTTAATTGATAAAGTGTTATATTTGTATGAAAAGACTAAGGTTGCACATTTGAGTTAAGTCGAGAAGGTTGGAGTTCATCTAAGCCTTACCTTGCATAATTAACCTAATCCAAGGTGAGGGAGTTACATTCTTTTGTGCATCTTAATTTGTTTTACTGCTCATAAATTGTATAGTTTAATATGATTGCTTATAATTACGTGTACTTTGATATGAATAGACTAAATATACACTTGTCCTTTATTTATATTGTTATATGGCTTATTTATTGTAATCTACGTGCGAGGGCAACCTACTTTGTTGTCCCTCAATTATGTGATTCTTGAATTATATTGTCATTGCTTGAATTATTGTGATCGAATATCGGGTTGCGCAACCTTTTCGGATATGGTAGCGTCGAGAAACACGGGAGGCGTCGGGCTTGTCGTGCTCCCTCGACTACCATGGTGCCTATTCCCTTTCTCGCTGAGACATACTTCACTACCCCAGAGGCGTGGTTCACCTGCTGGGCATGGACCTACCTCAGGAGAAAGGGTCGTAGGATCGGGATACATCCGGAGTATCCCAATTGTTGGTGTTTGGGGTTTGCCGGCATGTTCGTGATGCTCGTGGTTCGTGGCTCGTGAATGAAGACTTGGAAGTAGAACCGTATCCTTTTTAAAAGTGATTAATTGATTGGCTTATTATCTTGTTGGTTTATGTGGCTTATACATATTATCTTGTATTTGCATATCATATTGCACGTTGGTATATTGCATCACCTCCTTCGCTGGGCAACTTTGTTGCTCACTCCTCATTTAATATGTTTCAGGAGAAGTTGAGGTAGACCTCCAGCTAGTAGCGGTAGTAGAAGAGGAGGAAATGCTAGTTAAGCAATTTTCGTGACTTCTTGTGTGATAAGGTTGTCTAAAATGAGAAGCTTGCATAGAGTTGTTGTTGATTGCCTTTTTGTGACCTTGGGGTCTTGAGTATATTTGGTGAATGTAATAATTTGTAATCTTGTATGTTGGATATAAAGTGGAATGACATGTAATAATCCATAGTAAACTTATTCTTTTGCATGCTTTTGTGATTAACAAACTTGGAAGTAGAACTTGGCTATTGTTGTATCTAACTACCTATGGTTAAAATTAGAAATGCTTTGCTTTCTTGTGTGTTATATGTAATTGTTGTTCCAAGGCTCGGATGGCCTTGTGATCTCGGGTAGTCCTTAAAAAAAAAAATCTTGGAGGATTGGTTGTAAGAGTTGCTGTTTGTGGATCTAGCATCATAGGTGTCTTTGTGCAGGTATCAGTTTAGTCCTATAAACAGGGGAGACTCCGTCCGTTTTTCCCTTAAATTTCGTGCCCGGAGTTTGGAATTGGGTGAGAATAGCATGATAAATAGGAGTCCCGGTCTCGTGAGGGATCGGGGCGTTACAGCAGGTACTGACTAGAAAAGTTTTTAACAGCTTCTTCAATGATGCGCTCGAAAATAACTCGACCTAGATTAAAATTAACCCCAGTACCTATGGAGTATAGTAATCGACCCATTGTACTGCTGAGAGTAGTGGAGTGCTTAGTCGGATACCAGTTAGCCAGAGCCATTTTGTGCAAAGCAACATACTTGGTTGTTAGCCTATTCCCTGGCAATATGGAATCAGAGTTCCACTCAAAAGGCTCACCTATGAGTTCCAAAGCAATAGTAGACAAAGACACATCTGGTATAATTTTAGTAACAGGCATACATCCTAAGAAATTACTTAGAGATGCAGGCGAAAATTCGAACACATGGCCGTGCACATAAATCTGATGATAATATTTTGATGTTGCAACACCGACATTGATATGCAGATTTGAGTAAAACTCATAAACCAAATTGCTAGAAAAAGACTTTATCAAAGAAAACGATCCTACCAGATTCCTTTCCCTCAGTAAGGCGAGTACCCCTGTTCCTTGATATGATTTCTCATTTAGTGGTTTCTCAAGAACAAACTTCCGCTGTAACACGATTTGAAACTTTTATTTTGATTCAGAAAAGAAAAATTGTGAAGAATAAGCAATGAAGGGATCATACCCTGGACATGATCGTTTTGCCGTTTTAGATGGCCTGGGTCGTGAAGATTCAGCAAGTTTAGCCCCTTTGCGTTTGAAGCTACCAATGTGTTTCTTCCTTTTGGTCATCAATTGCCGACCAATTTGGTCAGGTGGTGCTTCAGTTTCAGATGGTGCACTCGACGTTGTAACCTTATATGGGACAGAGACAGGTATGCTCTTCGACTGCGCATTGAGTGACTCAGTAACAGCATGACTCGTCCTATTCTGTTCAGCCGTTGCCTTGAAGGAAGATGAAGTTGTGACAGCAGGTGCAACCTTGGGCATTGCATCTGAATCTGACGATTGTGTGTCCTGTTTGTGGTAAGATGAGGTTTTGGTGTGAACAACCACATCCATGCTTGTCGGAGTCCACTGAGGGTCAATGAAGGACCCTTTAGCCCTTGCTTTGATTGTTCGAGGTCGGAGTGACCCACTAGTACTTGTATCACTGGATGATGTTGCATCGCCGCCTTCAGTCGCTGAATGAGGTGATGGTTCATCAATGGTGATAGGTTGTAACAACACCTCTCCATGTGCTCCAGATTTGGGGGTTCCCCACCGTCTTCCACCTGATCGCGTTTTCACCATGGTTGTGCTATAAGAGTAGATATAGCAAAGATCTCGAAAAGAAACCACAGAGAAGATGAGAGAGAAAACAGTGAAAGTGATGCACTATTTGAACACAAATGGCAGAGTAATGGAAATACAAATAGGCGAAAATTATTCAATTAACTGTGCCCTAATCGTGGGTAACTACCCTGTAGTTTAGCCAATCACACGATCTTGGGAAGTTCAAAAATCAAAACAGCCAAAGTACGTTAACTGCCAATTAAGGATATCCAAGTTTCCCGCTCAAAACAGAGTAACCCATGTGTTATATGAAAGTTGCAACATTTTTGACATAAGTTATCACAACACAAACATGATGAGTTAATAAAAACTTTGTTGTAACCGAAAACAAACTAGCAATATATCCCACTGTTTTTAGATCCACCAGGAGTTTCTTCCTCCCCCCCCCCCCCCCACCCCCTTTTTTTTCTCAACTTTAAAGACAATAAAAAAATGAGTCCAGTCAATATGAATTTACTCAATAAGCTTTACTTGTCAATACCCATTTCAGTCAATGATTTAATTAATGAATCATGTGTGTGTGTGAGGCTGAATTCTAAAACAGATAGCTTTCACCATCAAACCTGCAAGCTGTAGGAACTCTCACAATCAGCTCAAACATACTTGATCATCTATTCATCTCGTAGGAAACCACAATATTTTTTTTGTGTCAGCTCATGTTGTAAACAGTAGCTTGCACCCTGTATTTCTTTTCATATGTATTTTTCACTATTTTAGTTCATGTTCCAACTGGTAGCTTTCACACTAATCTCTTTTATTTTGGATTAGGTAGCTCTTTTCAATGTTTGATAACCACAATATTTCCTGTCCTTTTTTTTTCTTTTTTTCTTTTTGATCTCAAGGATGAATAGAATACAAGAATGGATTTAGAGAGACTTCTCTCTTTATCCCTAGTCATCAGAAAGTTCAAGATCCTACACTTACAGATCATTAAGATTAGCTTTCTCAATCAGTATTCAGTATATACAAGGAAGTATGGGTCATAAATTAAATCACTAGCTGAATTGAATATCCAATTTTCAGTTTTCTCAAGTTTATTTCATGTAACTGATGTATGTCATGTTGCAACTTTAATACTACAAATTCCTATAGCCTTTCTTAGGGTCTCAAATCTTAGAGTATCCAAAGCTTTTGTGAAAATATCTGCCAATTGTTTTTCTGTTGCAACATATTCTAAGAAAATAACTTTGGTTTCAACAAGTTCACGTATGAAGTGATGCCTTATGTCAATATGTTTGGTGCGAGAGTGCTGAACAGGATTCTTGGATATGTTAATGGCACTCAGGTTATCACAATAAACAGTCAAAACCTGATTTTCAACTCCATAATCATCCAGCATTTGTTTCATCCAAAGAAGTTGTGCACAACAACTTCCTGCAGTTATGTATTTGGCTTCTACTGTTGACAAGGTGATTGAACTTTGCTTCTTGCTGTACCAAGATACCATGTTGTTACCAATGTAGAAGCATCCTCCTGTTGTACTTTTTCTATCATCTGCATTGCCTACCTAATCAGCATCACTAAAACCAACAAGATTGGTGTTAGTGTCATTTGTAAACCATATTCCAAGACGTACTGTACCACCCACATATTTGATTATCCTTTTTACAGCAAGTAAGTGAGACTCTTTTGGATTTATTTGATATCTTGCACATACTCCAACACTGAAACATATATCTGGTCTACTTACTGTAAGATACAACAGACTTCCTATCATACTCCTATATAAACTTGGATGAACAGATTTTTCATTCTCACTCCTAGTCAGTCTAGTGGTCACACTCATAGGAGTTCTAGAAGTCTTGGCAGATTCTAACCCAAATCTTTTAACAATATTTTTGACATATTTCTCTTGAGATATAAAGATCCCATCTGCACATTGCTTAACTTGCAACCCTAAAAAGTATGTTAATTCTCCAACCATACTCATTTCAAGCTCATGTTTCATATGCCTAACAAACTTGTCAACCTTAGTTTCAGATGTTGCACCAAATACAATGTCATCAACATAAATCTGAGCAATGAGGATACCTGAACTGGACCTTTTGATGAACAAGGTTTTGTCTACTCCCCCTCTCTGGTAGCCTTTGTCCAGCAAGAATTTCGCCAATCTGTCATACCAAGCTCGTGGAGCTTGTTTCAATCCATACAAGGCCTTTTTCAATTTATACACATACAAGGGATGGTGAGGGTCTTCAAAGCCCTTAGGTTGCTCAACATAAACTTCTTCATTTAAAATGCTATTCAAGAATGCACTTTTTACATCCATTTGATATAATCTAACCTTTAACACACATGTAATGGATATTAACAATCTAATAGATTCAAGCCTAACTAGTGGAGCAAAGGCCTCATCAAAATCCACACCCTCTATTTGTGTATATCCCTGAGCCACAAGTCTTGCCTTGTTTCTAGTGACATTCCCACTTTCGTCAGTCTTATTTTTAAAGATCCACTTAGTTCCAATTACATTTGCATTTTTAGGCTTAGAAACTAAAACCCAAACATCATTCCTTACAAACTGATTCAACTCATCTTGCATGGCATTTATCCAAATTTCATCCTTTAAAGCTTCAGTTACATTTTTTGGTTCAAGAGTTGTCGTGTAACACACAAATCTTACCATGTCTCTATAGTTCCTCCTAGGTTTACCTCTGGTTTGAATTCCATCATGTATTGAGCCTATAATATCAGATGGGGCATGATTTCTATGGACATGTGGCAGTTCCACTTGATTTCCTTCACTACCGTCCTCTGTAGTTCTGTCACAAGTTGTAACATCTGGTGAGACATCACCCAACTGCTCAGCAATTCTGCCTGATGTTTCATCTGTCTCGGTTTTACTAGGTTTTGAAGTTCCTTCTTCCTTCATTGTTGCAGCTTCTTCTAACTCGTTGGTATTTGTTTTGCTGCCACTGAATTCTCCCGTTGGTTCTCCTACAAATTTTTCCACTTCGTCAACTACCACATTAACAGATTCCATTATCATTCTAGTAGTTAAATTGAAAACTCGAAAAGCACGACTGTTTGTAACATAACCAAGAAAAATGCCTTTATCACTTTTAGCATCAAATTTCCTTATTTGTTCTCTGTCATTCAAAATGTAACATATACTCCCAAACACATGAAAATGTCTCAGTGAAGGTTTCTTACCTTTTTAAATCTCATAGGGTGTTTTAGAAGTACCTGGACGTAAGAGAACTCGATTTATAGTGTAACACGCAGTGTTAATTGCTTCTGCCCAAAACCTGTGAGAGAGTTTTTTATCATTCAACATTACACGAGTTATTTCTTGAATGGTTCTATTCTTTCGTTCAACCACACCATTCTGTTGTGGGGTCTTCGGAGCTGAGAATTCATGGGTTATTCCATGCTCGCTGCAAAAATCAATGAATTAGTGATTCTCAAATTCTCGGCCATGATCACTTTTTAAATAGATGATTTTCTGAATATTGTATCCTTTCTAATTTTTCAATTTTAAACACAATTTCTTAAATACATCAAAAGTATTAGACTTTTCTCTGAGAAAGTCCACAAATGTATATCTTGAAAAATCATCCACACAAACAAACACATATCGCTTACCTCCGATGCTTTCGGTTTGCATTGGACCCATAAGATCCATGTGCAATAGCTCTAAGATATTCTTGGTTGACACATGTTGCAACATCTTGTGAGATGCTCTTACCTATTTACCAATCTGATAGGAGCCACACACATCTGACTGCTTATTTTTCAATTTTAGCAATCCTCGGACTGCACCTACATTCACAATTTTGATCAGCAAGTCATAATTTAAATGCCCCAATCTTTGGTGCCACATCTCAGCATTGTCCCATAAGCTGTTGTAACATGTCACTGGTTGTTTTTGTGATGGTGTAAGCATATAACAGTTGTCAGACGACCTTTTACCTGAAAGCACACAATTGTTAGTAGTGTCTAGCAAATGACAACCATCTTTAGTAAATTTTACTTGTAAACCTTGATCACATAGTTGACTAATACTAATAAGATTAGCTTTTAAACCATCTACGTGCAGTACTTTCTTGAGTTTTGGAAAACCTTCAATATCCAAAGTTCATCTCCCAAGTATTTTTCCTTTAACACCATCACCAAACGTAACTTGTCCTTCATCTCGCTCCTTGTAGCTATTCAAGGCTTCTCGCATTCCTGTCATATGTCTAGAACACCCACTATCAAAATACCAAGAGTTAATAGTACAAGCATGCATCGAAGTATAAGCAACACAACAGGCTAACTCAGTTTTCTTTACCCATAATTGTCTTACCTTGTGTTTCTGAGAAGCATGTGAGGATCTTTTCTGCTTACTATGAGACTTACATTTCTCTTGCATTCTTTGAAGTTTGAAACAATGAGGTCTGATGTGGCCTGGTGCGAAACAGTAGTGACATGTAGGAATGAACCAATTTTTCTTTTTCCCATATTGCCTCTGTAATGTTGTTGCTGCTGTCGCAACATTAGACACCATGGCACTTTTTCTGCTGTTCTGAGCAGTTGCATCTTCATGTTTAGATTCTGGGTGATTAGAACCTTTCACAAAAACAGTTGTACCAGAAGATTCTCCTTCATAGAACCCAAGTCCACTATGATCTCTACTTGACTTTTGTATGGATAACATGTGATCCAATTTTTTAGTTCCTAAGTTTAGCATTTTTACATTTCGCTGCATCTGCTTCAAATCATGTTGCAGCATCTGTACTTCACACATTCTTTCTTCAACCAGTTTTTCTAGTTCAGCCTTTTGTTTTTCCAGTTCAACAATCATGAGTTCTAGTCCTTAGTTTTTCTTACACACTGCCACCCACTTTTCGTACATGTTCTTGTATGTTTTCATGACTTCTTCATCATCTAATTCACCATCAATATCCGATTCATCACAGTCAGACTCACTTATTTCCCCATAATGATAATCTGTTGTTGTAACAGCAATACCTGCTCCCTCATCCATACTGATCTTGCCTGATGCTGTTGTAATAGTGAACGCAACAAAGTTCCCAGTGTGCTCTCCTTCACTTTCTGAGAAGTCTTCCGATTTTGCATCACTCCAGGTAACCTTCATAGCTTTTTTCTTCTTTTTCAAAGTGTTTGCACATTCAGTTTGAATGTGACCAAACCCCTCACATTCACGGCATTGAATACGTTTGCTCTTTTTCTTCTCATCAACTGATTTCAAGTTTTGCTTTTTAACAAAATCTGTTATTGTTGTAGCATGAGGTTTCTTATCAAAGTTTGATTGTTTAAACCCTTTTTCTTTGCTTATCCCATTTTTTCATAACTCTATTGAAATTTTTGGTGAGCAAAGTTAAGGATTCAGTGATTTCAGATTCGTCATCATCAGAAGAGATATTCCTTTCCACATTAGACTTTAATGCAATGCCTTGTTCTTTCTTCTTTTGCTTAAACTTCATTTCAAAAGTCTGAAGTGACCCCATTAGTTCATCAAATTTGATTTCATCCACATTTTTTTATTCTTCTATGGCAGCCACCTTAATTCCAAATCTATCTGGAAGAGAGCGCAGTGTTTTCCTCACTAGCTTGTTATCAGAATATTTTTCTCTCAAAGCAAAAGATTCATTCGCAATGTCGCACAATTTTGCATTAAAGTCTGCAATGGTTTCATCCTCCAACATCCTCAATTCCTCAAATCTGGTGGTAAGCATCTGCAACTTTGATCTTCTGACTGACGTTATTCCTTCATATGCCGTTTGTAATATCTCCCAAGCTTCCTTCGCAGATTCGCATGTTGAGATTAACTTGAATTGATTCAAGTCGACAGCATTGAATATTGCATTCAGCGCCTTAGAGTTCCAACTTGCCAAAAAATCTTCATCCTTAGTCTAATCTGTTTCAGGCTTAGTTGTAACATTGCCCTGAGCATCTGTTTTGGTAAGGGATGTCCAGCCAGTAAGTACAGCTTTCCAGGCCTTTTCATCAATAGACTTGATGAACGCCCTCATTCTAGCCTTCCAGTAGGAGTAATTAGCACCATCCAACAAAGGTGGTTTAGAGATCGAACCACCCTCACGTAGAGTGTCCATACCTATTTATGCAAAACAACTTTCTCCCAAGAATCTAACCGAATTATTTTGTAACCTACTCTTGATGCCACTTGTTAGAAGTTATGCCGCGTAAGTATGGATAAATTTTAAGATAAACAAACAGAGTTGTTCAGCAGACAAAATATTGTTACATAAGAAAATGATTGATGTAACAACTTGATGAAAAACAGAAACTGTCATACGTGATGTTGCAACATTAACTGGAATATATATTCAATCACAGACCATTAACGGTCTGTTTCTTGTATGGTCAGTTTGTTCCAATTAATGTATCAACATAAGTAATAACAGTATGCAACAGCATAAATAATAAAACTTGTAAGTAAAACAAAGAACACTAAGATTTAACGTGGTTCAACCGTGCAGTTTACATCCAAGGGACCTCCCTTGGTCCAACAAACCTATTCATTAAGAAATACCAAATTACATCATCAATGGACTTACACAAGTGAAGACTTTCTCTTATCTTTTGACGCCTAGATAAAGAATTCCTTAACGAACTTTGATTTGGTGAGCTTCCCTCAACTTGCAACGTTCTCTCCTGAGAATAACACCTTCTTCTCCCGAAGAATAAATAAACGAAACAGTAAACTAATCACTCAAAGACTTAAATAATTCGCTCATGACTCACTGTCATAACAAACAAAATTGTAACACTTAATACACTCAAAGACTAGAACATAGATAGTGTTGCAACATCACTTGGAACACTGGACAGAAAACTCTTGTGTATTTTCTATTGTAGCTGTTTCTGCCTCTATTCTTTTTCTCCCTTCACTTATTTTCACCACTTCTTTCTAACGACAAGTATATAATATGGTGACGGATCACCAACCGACTTAGGCCTCAAGACATTCCAAAACAATGTGCAATAAATGCTTTACCAAATCAGTCCAAGCTTCATATGGTAACATTCCAAAATATGGTTCTTGTACCCAGCATGGTAAGTTGCCAAAAATATATTTCCTGTAACACAAAAATAAAGCCAGCATATATATGGAAAAGATCATGAGATTTTTGCAAAAAACATAGCCAACCAAATTAGACCAAACTAGCACAGGGTCACGACCTCAACATTACTGAAGAAAGTGATCAGAGGAATAAATTATAGTTTCAACTTATTACGTGGTATATGAAATTTCAACATAAGCAAATTATGTTTTCTCCATTTGATTTAATATTTTATCATACTTTCAATTTTTAACATTATTAAATAAATATTATGAATATTTTAGTATCTAAGGTGAAGATATGTTATATAAAGTAAAATATTAAAGTTATTTTATTGAAAAATTATCTATTAATAAATGTATAAACGTTAAGTGAGTGAATTTCACGGTTGGGATATCTGCATATAATCGCCTTTGGTAGTTTGGTACATATTTTATGGAAATAAAAGATTTTACACTCATCTACACTCGTAGGAAGGCTTCACCCCTGAGATTTTCCTTTCACACTTATTTTTAGAAATTCGGGGTTATTTCCTTAATTTTAGAGATTTTTTTGTTTCAATTTCGCTCCAACACATTCCTATTCTAATCAATCCTTTATTTTAGAAATTTTCTATTTTGATTTTACTTCAACAAATTTCTTATTTGAGGGGCTCTCTATTTTTGTTTTACTCTAATATCTCTCCATTTTAATTAAACATGTTATGTTAATAATTTTTAGTTTATCTTTTTAATTGTTCACGATGATGCAATGTTCATAATTACTAATATAATTTTTTCTTTTTAATTAATATTAATTTTTATTTTTTATGTCATGTGATTGTTGGGATGAGATGGCGGATAAAGGATACGTGGATGGGATAACAAATGAGATAACAGTGCCCTTTCATCTGCTTTTGGCATATCTTTGATTCACTAAAAGAAAAGAAAAGAAAAAAAAAAACCCTTAGTCTATCTCTCGCTCTCAATATAGACTTTCCCATCTAACTTTAATAAACTTTAATTAATTTTGGCAGCAGTTAGCAGATAGGGCTATGGTCCCAGTTTATAAATTCTCGCCGTGTGAATAGGAGATGTTTCTGATTGGAAAAATACTTCTATTAGTCCAAATTGATAAATCAATTTTAAGTGACATTTGCACGTATAGGTCTTATTAATATGTAATATGTAAAAGACTCATACTCTAAATTGATTGAAAAGTCTCCTTTCTAATTGTCCACAAGCTGATTCACTTTACCATAGCTCAATTATGGTCAGAGGAATACCCACAAAGCTTTTCCAAGTTTTTCTTCTTTTTTTTTTTTTGACATTTTCCCCAGTTTTGCATAATTGTAAAAATGGCCAGTAAAAAAGTTTAGAAACTTAAAAATGGCCATCTTTCAGTCACGCAAGAAGTAATGTTAAATATCATATTTTCTTATCACTCTTTATGTATATATTTAGTTAGTCGGTTAAAAAAAAAATACCAAAAAAAATTTATTAATTTACCATACTATAAGAGAAGATAAATAAATAATTACAAATAAATGGTATCTAGCATTTTTCCTTACTCTTACTCGATGGTCTACATGTGTTTCTCTTACAAAAACTCTTAGTACGTAGTGAAAGTTAATGAGCTAGGCTAGATTTTGCCCCACAAATGTGAAAAAGAAAGTGAAGAAGAGATAACAAGGTGAAATGGGTTTTAAGATGACTGGAGATAGAAAATTAATTAAAAGATGAAAAAGAATAGACATCCAGCTCAGATGTATATCAAGAGTAATATTTATTAATTAAAAGATGAAAAAGAATAGACATCTAGCTGAGATGTGTGTCATATTTATGTGATATTTGAAAGGATGATATATAATGTTACTTTCAAGAATATACGTGAGAATGAGAAATTATAAGATCCGGCTCTGCAATAACACAATTAGACATGATAATTTAATGTTTTTGTGTTTGTTTTCGAAATTTGCCAATTGGAATTAGGTTAAATAATGAGGATGCCCTCGTGCTTTAGGTGGTGAACACTTCATTTTTCATCACTTAATATCACCTCCTATATATATTAGTTGACATGCCTAAAGAAATAAAATAGTTTGTTATTTGGTGTGCCACTACGGATAGACATAACAGGTGATGAATAAATAATAAAAGGGTGATATCTAGTGACATTCTTGATGAAATAATCAAATAAAAAATTACAAATGGCAAGTGGTTGTTAATTACATCCACTCTGATCCTCCTTAATTTTGTAAGCATGAGTTTTTTTTTTTCTGAATTTGCACTTGTTATTTGTGATATTCTATCTCACATCAGTTTTGTTCAATTTATAATGACTTGTGTTTACTATTATAATTAAAACAAGTTTAAGCACTTGGTTGTTAGATGTGATATCAGAGCAAGCTACCAAGAGAAAGTGTGGACTCTCCGTGCTGTTGGTGGTCTATATACATGTTCAGATTAGTTTAAGCATTTGTTTAATTATTTGGGTTCATATGATTAAATGATTCGACAAATTTAGGTTCTTAACCTTACATTGTGCCATTAACTAGTCATATAAAGCCGAACAGTAATTTTTTCAAACTTTTGTTAGTTTATCAACATATTTAAAGAATCTTTTACATGAATAATATCACTCATTTTTTCAGGTCATATGTCTTGTGACACTTCTAGTGTAAATTTTAAAGACTTTTCAAGAAGAGTTGTCTGTCATAAAATATCTAACTTATTATATGTGGTAGATGACATTTTAAGACAAGCAAATTATATTTTCCTAATGATTTAATACTATATCATTTTTTTCATACATTTCATCATTTTTACAATGTTTAAAACATTGTGTTCACCATGTAAATTGAAGGTTGTGTGTCCTTGATTTTTAGGATTTGGATTCTCTCTCATAATATTTCAACAATGGTAAATTATTCAAATAGATATTTGCAATTATGATTAAGTATGAAGGGATAGCACACGGCTCTCATCCTTATCTGATTACCGCTATTTATTCTTTGATATTGTTATCATTTGTAATCTTGTTGTTGTTATCTTTTGTAACTATAAGATAGAGATTACAATATGTTGTATGTAGCAAAAGGCTCTCACGTCTATTTAAGGCCATCACTGTACAGAGTAATTAATATTGATTGGAATGCAATTCACATCTGCGTGCAAACTCTTTTATGGTATCAAGAGCCAATACAGACTCTAGCGAGTGAAACATATATATATATATATATATATATATATATATATATATATATATATATATATATATATATATTTTTTCCTTCCTTCCTGCTCTATTCTGTGATGGCCACCTCTAGCACTTCCTCTGTCACTACATCCACCAAAGCGTCAGTTTCAGTATCTTCGCCCAGCCTTGATGGCGTTATTGCTATTAACGATGCTGCCCAGTTACCCCTTAAGCTCACACCACAAAATTTCCCCGCCTGGAAGGCACAATTTGATGCCTTGCTCTTTGGTTACAATCTTCTTGGATATCTCGACGGGTCCATTCCTGCACCTCCACCCACTGTTCTCGTTGCTAACAAAGTTGAACCGAACCCTGCATATATGAACTGGGCTCGGCAAGATAAATTCATCTTGCATGCTATTCTTGCATCTCTGTCAGAAGGTGTGATTACCCTGTGTACCACAGCACAAACTTCACGTGAAGCTTGGACCCAACTACATAAATTATATGCCAATAAGTCTCGATCACGGGTGATGAATTTGAAGGAGAAACTTACCAACATTTCGTGTGGAAATCAGCCTGTTGCGACCTATCTTCAAACCATTCGTAGCATAGCTGATGAACTGGCGTTAGTGAGTGCACCCCTCAGTGATGATGACTTAACAATTTTTGCCCTGAATGGTCTTGGCAGTGGCTTTAAGGAGATCTCAGCAGCACTTCGGGCTCGTGACACGCCCATTTCTTTTGAGGAGCTTCATGATAAACTAGTTGAACATGAAGTCTCGCTTGCCAGAGAACAAAATCAGACTGGCTATTCACTTATTACAGTTAACAGCACCAGATCCTCTGCCAACTTCTCTCAGTATACTTCCAAACATGGTGCTGTCCATAGCCTCAATCAGTCCAAAAATAACAAAGGCTCGAATGTACCTGGCAACTCCCAGTGGCGCAAGAACAATGGCAACTCCAACAACAATGCCAAGTCCAACATTTTTTGTCAATTTTGCGAAAAAAGGGGCCATACAGCCAAGCAATACTACACAGTTAAACGCCTCATAAACCAACCAGTGGCAAATAATACCACAGTTCGATCCTCTTCAGGCAATAATTGGCTTATTGACTCTGGTGCATCGCATCATGTTACTTCTGACTTGGCTAACCTATCCCATCATCAACGTTATGAAGGCCCTGATGACATCCTACTTAGGGACGGCTCTGGACTTGATATAACTCACACTGGTTCTTCTGTGCTCCCTTCTGATTCTAAGTCGTTTCATTTATCTAATGTTCTTTGTGTCCCTTCCATTAAGCAGAACTTAATTTCTATTGCTAAATTTTGTAAATCTAATCTCACTTCCATCGAATTTTTTCCTTCATCTTTTGTTGTCAAGGATCTCACCACGGGGGCACCACTTCTTCAAGGCCAGAGCAGGAATGATGTGTACGAATGGCCTGGCTCGATGGCGTCATCTTCATCTCCTCAGGCAAATGTCAGCATGCAGAGCTCACTTTCCAACTGGCACCTTCGGCTGGGACATCCGTCCAATCGAGTTCTTAGCCATCTAGTTAGGAATAACTGTTTTCCCATTTCTTTCAGTCAATTGCACAATTTTTCTTGTCAATCATGTCTTTGTAATAAAAATCAGAAATTACCATTTGGTAGTTCCACGCTCAAAAGTCGTAGTCCTTTGGACCTTATTTATACGGATGTATGGGGGCCATCTCCAATCACATCTATTGACGGTTTTCGATATTATATTCTATTTGTTGATCACTTCACTAAGTATGTGTGAATATTTCCAATGACGTACAAGTCCGATGTCTTTGCAATCTTTCAAAAATTCAAATCTATGGTGGAAAATTTTTTTGACACTTCAATAATCACTGTTTACTCTGATGGGGGTACAGAATACAAGGGTCTTAAAACCTTTTTTGAAAAACATAGAATTCAACATCTTGTCTCACCACCTTATACCCCTGAGCATATTGGGTCTGCTGAGCGTCGTCACAAGCATATAGTTGAAACAGGCCTCACCCTTCTTCATACGGCTGCCTTGCCTTCCTCTTACTGGTCCCATGCATTTTTAACAGCTGTATATCTCATCAACAGGATGCCCACTCCTTTGCTTAGTTACAAAACTCCCTTTGAGTCGTTGCTCCTTAAAGCTCCTAATTATGACAGGCTTCGAGTTTTCGGATGTTTGTGCTTTCCTTGGCTCAGGCCTTATACGACTCACAAACTCCAACCTCGGTCCAAACCATGCATCTTTATAGGCTACTCCAATATTCATAATGCGTATAAGTGTTTAGATCCTGAGAGCAAGCGGTTGTATATTTCACGCCATGTTGTTTTTCTTGAGGACCAATTTTTTACTAAAGCAAGCAGCTCAAACACAACTACACACATTCCCGTCAATGCTTCGACTAATTGTTCTCCAGCTCTTGCATCTCTTCAGCCCCTTGACTTCCATGTGCTGCCAAAGGTCTCAGATTCAATTGCTCATAGTGGTTCTGCGCAGCCTTCTACGTCACCGATCCACAAAGACAGTCGCGACTCAGGCCTTCTCACCGCATCATCCTCTCTGCCAGCGAACTCAAGTGAACTCCCCAGGTACTGCTCCTCTCCTTTATCTAGCACACAGTCCTCTACTTCCACATATTCTGCCCCCTCTCCGCGTCGCATTGTCACACGTTCGCAGAATAATGTCTTTAAGCCTAAGCAACTTCCTGACTTTATTCAAAATTTTCATGTGCAAAAATATCCCCTTCCTATGTCTGCTGAACCGTCCACAGTCTCTCAGGCATTAAGTGATTCAAAATGGAAATCTGCCATGGAGGATGAATATCGTGCTTTAATTACCAACCAGACCTGGGTCTTAGTTCCTCGTCCACAATCTCCAAATATTGTAGGGTGCAAGTGGGTCTTTAGGATCAAACGTAATCCTGACGGTTCAGTTTCTAGGTACAAAGCTCGCTTAGTTTCGAAAGGATTCCATCAACGGTTGGGTATTGATTATCACGATACTTTCAACCTCGTAATTAAGCCAACAACTATTGGCACCATTCTCTCAATCGCCCTGAGTTATAACTGGTCTATCACGCAACTAGATGTAAATAATGCATTTCTTCAGGGTCGTCTCTATGAAGAAGTTTATATGTCTCAACCCCCAAGCTTTGTCAACCAAAACAAGCCCACTCATGTGTGTCATCTTCAAAAAGCTATTTATGGCTTAAAACAAGCCCCTCGTGCTTGGTACAATGAGTTGAAGTCCTTTTTACTCCAATTTGGTTTTTCTAACTCAAGGTCTGATGCATCATTGTTTATCTATAAGTCGAGCTCTATTACTCTGTATTTTCTAGTCTATGTCGACGATTTACTTGTCACAGGGAACTCTCCTAGCTTCATCTCCAAGTTTCTTAAAGCTTTATCTAATCGTTTTTCAGGTAAAGAACTTGGGTCCTTGAGTTATTTTCTAGGTGTAGAAGTTGTTGACACTCCTACAGGACTTTTCTTAAGTCAACACAAGTATATTAGGGAGCTACTAGGGAAACATCATCTCACTGGAATCAAAACTTCATCTACACCAATGTCCTCCACCTGCCGTCTCCTTCTTCGTGATGGTTCTCAGCCTGCAGATAGTGCCAAATATAGAAGCTTGATTGGGGGTCTTCAATACTTGTTGCTTACAAGACCTGACATAGCATTTTTAGTTAATAAACTAGCTCAATTCATGCATGCCCCTACTCAGACACACTAGTCTGCTGCTAAGCGCTTGCTTCGCTATCTTAAAAATACTGTTCATTATGGTTTATTTCTTAAAAAGCATCAGCCACTTAGTCTTCGTGCTTATTCTGATGCTGACTGGGCAGGTAATAAGGATGACTTCACCTCTACAACAGCATATGTTCTATATCTTGGGGAGAATCCCATCTCTTGGTGTTCAAAGAAGCAATGCACAGTTGCTTGTTCATCAACGAAAGCTGAGTATAGGGCTGTGGAATTTGTTACTGCGAAAGTTACACGGGTTGTTAATTTGCTGAGTGAGCTGGGACTGACTTCATCTAGTATTCCTACTGTCTTTTGTGATAATTTGGGTGCCACCTATTTATGTGTCGATCCCGTATTCCATTCTCGTATGAAGCATATAGCTCTTGACTATCATTTTGTCAGGGACAAAGTAATGGCAGGTACAATCAAAGTGGCGCATGTGCCCTCTTCGCATCAGCTGCAGATGTTCTCACTAAATCTTTACCTAAGTCTCAGTTTTGTACGTTAAGGTCCAAGATTGGTGTTGTTGATGGCACCACCATCTTGCGGGGGCATATCAAGGGATAGCACACAGCTCTCATCCTTATCTGATTACCGCTATTTATTCTTTGATATTGTTATCATTTGTAATCTTGCTGTTGTTATCTTTTGTAACTATAAGATAGAGATTACAATCTGTTGTATGTAGCAAAAGGCTCTCACGTCTATTTAAGGCCATCACTGTACAGAGTAATTAACATTGATTGGAATGCAATTCACATCTGCGTGCAAACTCTTTTATTAAGTGTGGACAATTCATCATTATTAAATCTTTTTCATAATATTACTTGATAAAAGAATATCTAATATCTTATTTTAACCAAAAGTTGTCAAGACTTGTCAACAGGGATTCCCACGAAATTTTGTAACAAACGGTTGTCATTTTAAATTTTAAAAATTCAGTTATTGATTTTTTCTTTTTTTCAATTTTTTTTTTTAAATTAAAGAAGGTCTAAGGCCGTACAATATATATTATAAACGTAACCAACAAGACTCAACTACAACCTCTTATAAATACTGCAAGTAATATACTATTAGATCCAAGCGCGATAGTAAAAAAGTATGTTTATGGATGATATCGTTGTTGTGGGTCTTATACAAGTTTAATGGGAATTAGTTTCAAGACTTTTCCGTGTTCCCAAATCCCACTACCTACCTACCTATATCTATTGCACGCTAAGGAAGACTGTGGGTAGGGCAATGTGTCTGGAAATATTTTGCATTGTGTGATTTAGTTGCAATATTAGTTCAACTGTGAATTTTTTATTCTTTTTTTTTTGTTTTTTTGGCCATAAGTAAACTATGATCAGAACACCTAACGTGATTCAGTTTACCCTAGTTAAACTATGATAAGAAAGAAAATAACAGCCAAAAAATAAATTGGTAAAAAAAAAAAAAAAAAAAAACCATGATCATTTTTGTATAGGAGTGCAATTTTCACTTAAAATTCGTGGAAAAAAAGATTGGATCCAAGCTTTAGCATAACCGTGTAAATTAGGTCAAAAACTCAAATAACACTTGATAATAAAAGAGAACTCGAATAGCACGCAAGTAATTCTTATCTCACTTTCTCTGGCCTGTAGACTCAGTCAAAAAAAGAAAACAAGAATAATGAATTTTTTTTTAATAATCTAAATTTTTAGAAGATTGGATTAAAATAATATTAGAGTACAAATTATCAAAAGAGTTATAGATTCAAATTTTGCTATCACTATTCAAAAAGAATAGATCTATGTGCTATGCTGGATATGCAAAATGTAGTTCCACCTAGGGTGAAGAGTACGTTGAAAATAACAACTATAAGTGAGAAAGTGTTTTAAACATAATAAAAAATTATATAAAATCCTTTTAAATAACTTAATATTTTTTTTAAAAAAATAACCAAATAATTATTTTTTGGATGACGTAAGGACGTAATTGGAGGAGTCCGATCACCGAATTATGCAATAGAACCTGATCACTAACTAGTAAACCCTAGGGTGTAACGGTGTGTCCCTACACATACACCAATTCAGTTAATAACATAATTTTAAAATAATAAAAAAATGTCAAACTGACAACCTCACAAAAATTATTTTACTCTCACTAACATTGGATCATGCCCCAGGAAGTAATTGAACCACGAAAGTTGCTTAGAAGAACTATGCATCTTCAATAACAATGAGGATGGAAAGGCATGAATGTCCTCTGTTTTACCTTACTCATATTGCACCATTGTTTAGTAGACAATAGGATTCGGTCTTGCAATTCTGTTAGGTAGGCATCATAAATGCTGTCATAAACTCTTTGATGAATTTCTTGAAGATTCGAAAAATATCAACATCTAATTAGATGTATTGTCCGAGCCTTGAGCCAGTAGTACTGCAACTAATTGAATATACTTGTACGCGGAGGGAGAGAGAGAGAGCATTCATGATCACGACGAGAGGGATCCAAGGACAAGGGATGAGATAAGAAATGAGATAGCGGATAGACGTTCCCATCTAACTTTAGTGATATGTCCTGCACTCGTTGACGAAGACTAAGGAAGGAGATGTTTCAAATTGGGAAAATACTTTCATATGTATAGATATAAATTATTCTTTCACATAATAAACTAAATTTATACGTGAGTTTCACCAATATGTAAGAAGACTTTTTTACATAAGCCCAGACCAAAGGCCATATGATAGTTGACATCTTTTTTGCGTCTGAAAATTGAATTCATTGAGCGAAGAAATTTACATCAGCCTATTCCCATTAAAGGGAATCAAAGTCAAAACGGCCTGAAGAATCACAGGAATAATGACACTCTAATAAAGAGGAACTGAGTTGTTCTAACATTTTTTTGTTACCCAATCTTCAGCATGGTCACACGTTCTTTTAATATAATTGAGATTAATTTAAAGAAAAGGTGGAAGAATTTTCTCTCCTTGCGACATTGTGCTACAGCTTCAACTACTTCAAAAGCGTCTCACTCTAAAATAGGGCAAGAATTGTTCAGAAATTTAGGAAGCAAGCAAGAATTCATTTGTCACTCAAAGTGCCCCAGATTGCATAACATATTCTTTTTGGATTCAAGAGAGATCTAAAACCGTGCAACACATATTAAAGATATAATCAACAAAAATCAATCTCGCAACATCTCACATACATAAGCTTGCATAACATATTCAACCTCACATCACCAGCCATTTCCATTGATAAGATTTTACCATTATTGTCTCTGCAAACAATACAGTAATACCTGTCGATTTCCCTTTCACAATCAATTTTGACTTTCACGTCCATTCTTTACAGAGAATAGACGGTATTCCAGAAACTTACAAGATTGAAACCGCATCGATTAATCTTAATAACTGGATCTAGCCCATACAATAATGATGACCAAATTAAATATGAACTAGGACATTTTAATAACATAGGGTTGACAGAGGCAAAAAAGTTGCAGTTTTCACATTTTTAAGACCAGAGAGGAAGCAAAATTGACTCCACAACCTCACAAAAGGACTTTAACGTGGCAATCCGCACACACTTGAGAGCGTGGGGGGTAGGAGCTCACTTCAAGTATGCCTCCAAACTTGATTATTAGTAAGTCTTCAAAGTCTAGGAACACAATCTGGATGAAAGGAATTCTCACATTTAGAAGAATGATACGCCAGCTTTTTGGATGCGTTTTCTTGAAACTTTGATTTATCCATTCAACGTTAGCACCTTTATAATTTTCCAATCGATTATCAAAAGTTTAATTTAATTGCCCTTTGAGATCATACAATGGATGTGCAATGCATTGTAAAGAGAATCCTATAAGCTTGTGTATTGGATTTGTCGAGAGATTATGAAATTGCGTGGAAACAGTAGTCCAAAAATGTGCGAAGTGAAGCCTTTATAGGCTGCGAGAATCCAAGGAATTGTTGGAAGTTAAACATAGATGGTTGTTCGAAAGGAAACCAAGAGCAGCTGGTGTAGGAGGCTTATTTCACAATGAAGAAGGTGATTGGATAATATTATTTACCACCAAATGAGGCGTAGCTTCAAACAATAGAGCAGAACTAATTAAAGCAGTTGGGTTAGGTGTGCAAGGCCTTGTTATAGAGATGGATTCTAGGGTTATATTGAAGCTACTACAAGGTGTCAAACCAGTGAATAATTCCTATAGTTTTCACTTCATGACTATAAAAAAAGTGTTGCTCTGTCAAGGAGGTTTTAGCGTGAAGCATGTATACTAGGATGGGACACGAATTGTTGCATTGATTGAGTTGTTAGTTTCACCGTTAGGCATTCGCTTGGTCTACACACTGTGGAAGACATCCTTATTGGAAAAAATAATTAAGAAGGGTAAAAAATCCTCCAAGATGATAATAATATAACAGCTTTGCCTCCCATGGAAAAAGAAAGAAGGACTTTACATGGAAAATCTTTCCTAAAACTGACTTTTTCTAGCATTTATCACAATTGTCAACCTCTTCAAGTTCTTAATTGCTCAGCTCTCAACTAGAAAGCTCACCAATTGCTCCCAAATTCTTCCCCTTTGTTCTAAGAGTAAAAAATTAAAAATAATAAAAATGAAAAAGAAAAAATGATGGTCAGAAGCATTCTAATGATGCATATACAATAGAGTGTTATAAATGGTTTCCCAAGATATTGCAAGCTACTTTCCCAGATATTATTTTTAGGCACTAATTCTAGCCCATAATATAATAATGTCAGAAAATAAATTAGGATATTTTCTCATTACAATCACAACATAGGCAAAAGTTGCAATCTTCACATTTAAAAATCATATTTTCTAAATTGTCTCCATTGTTAAGAATTAATCAAAAGACATATAGACAGAAAATAGAAGAGAAGATATTGAAGTGATGATTTATTCCTTGAGCAAACTGCTCTATTTATAGATGATACAATAACTAAAATACAAAATAATAGGATTAAAAATCTACTAATCACACCTAACTCCAATAGACTAGGTACTCAACTAATTCCAATAGACTAAGAAATCTAATCTCATAGTTTGCTAACTTATATGACTAATTATTTTAACTAATTCACTCAACAATCTCTCCCTTAAGCTGATGTTTTCAAACATTCAGTTTACAAATTAAAATTTATCTAATTTGTAAACACCTAAAACTCTCTTAGCTTCACAAATACAGGAAACTTGAGGGGCTTAGTAAATATGTCTGCCAGTTGATCTTCAGTTCTGCAATGGATGAGATAAATTGTTCCATCCATTGTGAGATCTCTTAAGAAATGATATTTCACATCTATATGCTTACTCCTACCATGTAGAACATGATTTTTGGAGAGTTTGATTATTGAAATATTGTCACAAAAAATTATCGTAGGCCCATGTTTCTTAAAATGAAGCTCTTCAAGAATTCTTTTCAACAATACAGCTTGACATGCACAAGAGGTTGCAACAACGAATTTAGCTTCAATGGTTGACAAAGTAACAATTGGTTGCTTCTTTGATGACCACAAAACACTTCTAAACCCAACATAAATACATATTCGTAAGTGCTTTTTCTATCATCTTGATCTCCTACATAATCACTGTCAATAACGCCAACCAAATCCGACTTTTCTCCCTTTTTGTAGAACAACCCGAATTCTATGGTACCTCGTAAGTATCAAAAGATCCTCTTAGCAGTTTGAAGATATATCTCTATTGAATTCTCCATGTATCTACTAATGAGACTCACATAATATATTATATATGGTCTTTTTGCTGTTAGATACATTAAACTTCCCACAAATTGGTTGTAAAGTGTGTTGTCAACCTTTTTTCCATCACAATCTTTAGTCAGCTTCAAACCAAACTTAGTTGGTGTACTTACATAATTACAATTCTTCATCTGAAACTTTTCTAATATTTCTTGATTATATTTTTTTTGAAAAATAAACATTCCAGCAGTAGATTGAACTACTTCAATACCAAGAAAATTGTGCATTTTTCCAAGATTAGACTGATGAAAATATTATATTTGAATTTAAACTTGTACATATCTCGCCAATTACTCAGTCATATCATTTAGTATGATTCTCGTATCACTTATGATTCTTTGTATCTCTTTGTATCACTTCTAATTCTTTGTAATATCCTAGCATATCTGCAGATACTTACATGTACTATAAAGGTAGGCTTAAATATTGTACAATGCAATCAGTTTAATAAACATTTTTCCAATACTTACATGGTATCAGCAGAAACATACGACTCACATCTTTTTTCTACCCATTAGCCCACTCATGTTATTATCTTCTCAGTTTACTTTCTTCTCTCTTATCAAACCTCATGGTTGAAACAAACACCCCTGCTTCTAACACCACAGCTTCCCCACTTACTCTTAGCACCACACCTTTCATTCTTCCAAGCTATAATGTTAAGGTCCGTGTTACTATTACTTTAGAACATACCAACTATCTTACATGGAAGACACAGATCACTAACTTTTTCACGTTCAATAATCTACTTGGTTACGTCAATGAAAAATGTCCTACCCCGGATGCCACTGCCACCACGTCTTCGCCTTCCCCTACTCTATTACTCGAGGACTGGACACGTTTCGACAGCTTTGTGATGTCGTGCATAATGGCGACTCTTTCTGATCACTTGTTCATCAAGCTTCTTGTTACTCCTCCGCTCGTGAATTATGGGAATCGCTTGAAGAGTCCTTCTTTCAACAATCTTTGGCACGAAAATCTCTCCTCCGTGCCTAACTTCGCTCTCTCAAGAAAGGGTCTCCCACTGCAGCCGAATATCTTCAATCCATTCGTCTCACTTCTGCTGCGTTGGCTGCAATTGGAGAATCCTTGCTTGATTCAGACTTGGTGTTAGTTACATTGGATGGACTTCCAACAAGCTACCAACCCTTCATTACATCCATTGAAAATCTTCCAACACCACCTACCTTTAACCAATTGAAAGCTAAATTGTTAACTTATGAGCAGAGGTTGCTCTTGGACAGTGAATAAATCTCACCATCTATTGATTCCACGACGACAGCTCTTGTGGCCCAAACTCGTCCCACGCAATTCTCCAATCGTGGGAATACTAATTCTACTATGCCTCAAAATTCTCTCCACTCCGATGCATCCCCTGCTCCTACTTCAAAAAATAACCAGTCCCAACGATCATCTTCTTCCTCTTATCGGGGCAAGTGTCAAATATGTCAAAAAATTGGGCACTCTGTGGCACGTTGTCGTTACCAATATTCTCAATCCCGAAATAGTGGTTTCAACACTCAATACACTGATTTTCACTTCACAAACCAGAATTCTCCAGGTCTCTTGCCGACTCCTACTCCTTCATCTTGGCTTCCAGACTCGGGCGTTACTTAGTACATGACTTCAAATCCATCCCTTATTCAGAATCTAAATCCCTATAATGGCTCTGATCAAGTGGTGGTGGGTGATAGAAATTCATTACCTATTGCACATACATGTTCTTGCTCCTTTTCAAATTCATCTACAATTTTTAAACTCAAAAATATCTTACATGTGCCTCGCATCACTCGAAAATTGTTATCTGTTTGCCAGTTTACAAAAGACAATAATGTTATACTTGAATTCTCACATTCTTCTTGTTGTGTCAAGGACCTCCACACTGGGATCCCGCTTCTCAAAGGACGGGTTGAATCAAATCTCTATACACTACTATTGCCACCAATCTTTCCTTCATCGTCTCATGCTTATGCTGTTTCTCACGTCTCCTCTGCAATTTGGCACTCTTGCCTTGGTCATCCGTCATCATCCGTTCTATCAAGCCTTTGCTCAAAAGCTTTAGTTCAATTTTCAGATTTTATCTTGCATAATAAAAATATTTGTATGGATTGTATGCTTGGGAAAAGCCACAAGCTCCTTTTTTCTGTTTCCAGTAATAAAACTTCATTTCCTTTAGAAATTATTCACTGCGATATTTGGGGTCCTGCCCCAGTTGAATCTTGCTCTGGGTTTCGATTCTTTATTCTCTTTGTTGATGACTTTTCCCGGTACTCATTGATATATCCTTTGGTGCATAAGAGTGATTGCATAAATTCTTTCTTACATTTCAAAAGCTTAGCTGAAAATCAATTTAACACGACAATTAAAGCTTATCAATGTGATGGTACAACAGAGCTAACTCAAGGCCATCTTCGAAATATTCTTACCTCAACAGGAATTCAATATCATATTTCTTGTCCCCATACTCCCAAACAAAATGGCCTTGCCGAAAGAAAATTTCAGCATTTGACAAAAATGGGACTCACACTCATGTACCATTCTGCTATGCCAAAGAAATTCTGGCTTGAAGCTTTTGTTACTGCAATTTTTTTGATTAATCGCCTCCCTACTCCTGTTTTGAAAAATTGCTCTCCTTTTATAACTTTATTTAAATGGCCTCCAGATTACTCCATTCTTCACACCATTGGCTACCGTTGCTTTCCCACCTTGGTGCCATTAAATCAGATAAGTTGGCTGCTAAATCTCTTCCTTGTATCTTTGTTGGTTATAGACCTGAATATCATGGCTATAGATGTTTAAATCCTGATACATGCAGAATTTATGTTTCCCGGCATGTAATTTTTGATGAGTTACACTTCCCCTTTGCACAATCATCTACTGCGACCCTATCTTGCACTAGTTCGTCAAATAATAGGCCATCTATTCATTCAATTTCATCTAGTCAACTTTATGAGAATGTACCACTTTCTAGTTTGCCTCTAATATCATCTTTTATGCCTTCTTCTACGCCACCAACATCTCATAGTCTTACTACATCTCAATCTCTATCTGCTTTATTGCTCAACACATCAGTTCATCAATCACCTATCAATACTCATGCGCAATCGACCTTTTCCACGGATCAATCTGTTACTACCTTTCGTGATGATTCTACCTTGTCGTTGAACACCAACTCTCACTCGTTACCTACATCTACTGAAAATCAGCAAGCATCTATTCAATCTAACCCCAACACTTATCCAATGATAACTCGTACCCATAATCAAACACGTCCTGTGAAAAAAAATTAGATTACATTACTTTTCATGCTAACAATCAATCAGCTCCTTAGTCGTTATGTTCCAAAATTGATTATACACATTTTGAGCCTTCTACTTTCTCCCAAGCTTCGAAATTTTCTTGTTGGCGCAAAGCAATGGACTCTGAATATAATGCGCTAATACAGAATGCCACTTGGTTATTAGTCCTAAAACTACCCACGGCTAACATTGTAGGCTGCAAATGGGTCTTTCGAATCAAGCGTAAGCCTGATGGCTTTATTGATCGTTACAAGGCTAGACTTGTTGCGAAAGGCTACAGTCAAGAGGAATGTGTTGATTATACATAAACCTTTAGTCAGTTGTAAAACCATCTACCATTAGAGTTGTCCTTTCTCTAGCATTAGTTAAGAAGTGGCCCATTAAACAACTTGATGTTAATAATGCATTTCTTCATGGTTTACTCAATGAGGAAGTGTACATGATGCAACCTCCTAGGTTCACTCATCCATCCTTCCCTAGTCAGGTCTGTAAACTTCAAAAGGCTTTTTACAGTCTTAAGCAAGCCCCATGAGCTTGGTTCTCTCGGCTTAGTTCCTGTCTTACTCATCTTGGGTTTTCTCCTTCGAAGTTTGACTCTTCACTTTTTACTCGTCATACTTTGCAGGATGTCACATTTGTCTTGGTTTATGTCGATGACATCCTTCTTACTAGTAACAACATGGATGCGTTTACCTCTCTCACAACCTTACTTAACAGGCAATTTTCTCTTAAGGACTTAGTGTGACGCCCGAGAATTTTTCATAAATACCTTATAACTGTTGCATACCTACTTGCGCATTCTTACGTGCATCATTTTTTTTGCTTAATTGCTTTAATTTGAGGTCACTATTCATAAAATTTTCGATTGTCTCAAATGTTGGATTTTATATTTTTCCTAGGTCATATGACATTTAGAAGGAATCGAGACCTAGTTATTTTGGGCTTTCGAGCTTGGGAGTATGCGTTTGAAAAATAGTTTTCATGTCATTTGAATAGTGTTACATACGTAACAACTTTAATTTTGAAATTGTTAGCATTTGATTAGTAATTAATCTCAATTGACCAAGTTCTATGTAGTATTTGACCACAACTTAATGCACCCATATATCCATATATTAAGTTATCACCATTTAACAAAAAACAACTCATAAAACAATTGCAAAAATTCAATTCTTGTCCCCTTCATTTGGCCGACCACTTCAAGGGAAAAAAAAGAGAAAACTGCTTCATCAAATCTTGCATTTTGGCCATCTAGCTTGGGTTTTGGAGTTTGGTTGAACATCCTAGGGTCTCCAACAAGCATCCTAGCCTCTTGAATGTGAGGGAGTTTCATTTTTTGTGAAGTTTAAAGTTATTGCATTTTGTTGAAATTCTTGATTTGTTGATTATAGCTATAATACTTGTTATAAATGCTTAATATGTGTTTATTAGAGCCTATAGAGTAGACTTTTTAAGCTTGTTAGCAAATTCTATGATAGAATGCACAAATTGAATGAAAAAGATGATGAATAGTGCTCATTTTAGGGTTTTGAATAAAATTTACTAATTAGCTTGAATTGAGACTTCAAATAGATGCTATAGGCCCTAGTGAAGCTAGTAGGGAGGCCACGTGAGGTAGAATCACTCAAATCCGAACTAAATTGCAAAATTAGTCGACTTTAAAAAGATGACTTTTCTCGTTGTGCAATCCGGGTGCGTTTGGACTATGGTTTGGGTATCCTTGGGGTAAGGAAGCACTTTTGGTACTTTCGTTACGTGAAATTAGGGTTCGGTTAGTATAGTTGTAGTTCAAACCCGCTCGGGGCCTTCCCGAACTTTTGCTTCTAAAATGAGTTTTTATGATCTTAATAGGTGTCTCTTGGCTTGGTTAGGAATGTAGTATGGTCAGATTGTGGATTGGTAACCTTGAAATGCACTTAGGATAAAAGATTGGTTAAAGAAAGGGGTAATGTAGCATTTGGCTTATTTTGATGCATTTAGAGCTTGTTGTAGTGTTGTCATGCATTATATTGTTTGTCTAAACTTCAATTGGACTGCTTAAATAGATGGTGGAGAAAAGTTGTGTTAAATACTTCTTTTGGAGACTATAATGCTATATTGTGTATTTGTTGGCTTATATTGCAATTATTTATGGGGGCGGCCTACTTTGTTGACCCTCCTACTTGGTATTTGTAGTTGTTAGAACTTGTGATTTGATTTCGGGGTTGCGCAACCTTTTTCGGACATGGTAGCGTCGAGAAACACGGGCGGCGTCGGGCTTGTCATGCTCCCTCGACTACCATAGTGTCTATTCCCTTCTCGCTGAGCATACTCCACTACCCTAAAGGCTTGGTTCACCTGCTGGGACATATGGACCTACCTCAGGAGAAAAGGTTGTAGGATCGGGATACATTCTGAGTATCCCAACTTGTTGGAGTAAGGGTTTACCGGCACTTGCGTGATGATCGTGATTCGAGTTTGAAGACTTGCAGTAGAACCGTTTCCTTTTTAATGTGGTTAATTACTTTTGCTTGTTGAATATATATATGACTTCTTGCATTTGCATATCATATTGCACGCTCGGTATGTTGCATCACCTCCCTTGCTGGGCAACATTGTTGCTCACTCCTCATTTAACATGTTTTAGGAGAAGTTGAGGTAGACCCCCAGCTAGTAACGGTAGTTGAAGAAGAGGGAGTGCAAGTTGAGCAGTTTCCGTGACTTTGTGTGATAAGGTGGCTCATATATGTAGTTTGCTTGTAGTTTATGTCAAATGTTGTGTTTTGAGACCTTGGGGTCTTATATATATATGTTGGTAGTTGAATTCTTGTATGATAAAGAAAGTTGATGGATTGTAATAGTAGATTTTAGATTACTTCTTCTATTTGCATGCTTGGGTGTTATTATCTTACAAGTAGAATATGATTTTAGTTGTAACTAACTACTTTTAGTTAAAGTGAACTTGTCTCGCATGCTTGTGTGCTTAAGTAGAATTTTGTTACTCTAAGGCTCAGATGGCCTTATGAATTTGATTTGGTTTTGGAAATCTTGAAAGATAGGTTGTATGAGTTGTTGCTAGTATTTCAAATGTTATATGCAACCATTTACAGGTAACAGTTTAGTCCACGGTACAGAAGAGACTCTGTCCGAGTGACGGGTCCCGACTTGACCTATAACGTGGGGTTGGATTCGGGGCGTTACACTTAGGGTCTCTCTCGTTCTTCCTTTGAATTGAAGTCCTACCAACTCCAGATGGTCTTCTTCTCTCTCAAAGAAAATACATTCTTGAAATTTTGCAACGCACCAAGCTTGATGGTGCTAATCCTATTGCTTCTCCGATTATCGCAAACCAGCAGCTCACACAACATATTGGCGATCCTTTTTCTGACCCCTATCTTTATCATAGTACAGTTGGAGCCCTCCAATATCTCACTGCCACACGACCAGACATTGTTTTTGCCGTAAACAAAGTCAGTCAATTCATGCATAATCCCACTGAACTCCATTGGACAACTGTTAAGAGGATTTTACGGTATCTTAAACTCACAGCATCATATGGGTTACATCTGAAATACTCTACTGATCTTTCTCTCCATGCATATTCGGATTCTGATTAGGCTGGTTGCCCAGATGATCATCGCAACACTCATGGATATTGTATTTTTCTTGGTCCTAATCTTATTTCTTGGGCATCTAAGAAACAATCTACCACATCACGATCAAACACTGAGGTAGAATATCATGCCATTACTTTTGCCAATGTCGAACTTTGTTGGCTTCAGTCACTACTAGCTGAACTTCGTGCTCTTCCTCTCACTCCACCTACATTTTGGTGTGACAACATTGGCGCCACCTATCTCACTACCAATCCCATTTTTCACGCTCGTACCAAACATATAGAGATTGATATTCACTTTGTTAGAGAGAAAGTTACAAATAGACAATTGCAAGGTCGATTTATTTTTACATTGGACCAGTTAGCTGATATTATGACCAAAGGCCTCTCTATCTCATGTTTCATGCTCTTCGATCCAAGCTCACCATTAACGATCCAAATTTGTTTGAGGGGGCATGATGAAGATACTATCTTTGAATTTAAACTTGTACATATCTCACCAATTACTCAGTAATATCCTAGCATATCTACAGATACTTACATGTACTATAAAGGTAGGCTTACATATTGTACAATGCAATCAGTTTAATAAACATTTTTCCAATACTTACATAGACATATCAAACTCAACCATCATGTATTTCTTAAAATTTTCAAACGCGGTACTATCATTTCCAATGAATATAAGGTCATCTATGTATAAGCACACAATGAGCATTTTTCCTCCATCTTCAATTTTGACAAAAAGTGTTTGCTCGTATGGACATTTTTCAAAGTCTTCTTTCAGAAAATAAGTATTGATTCGACTATACCAAGCCCATGGGGCTTGTTTTAATCCATATAGAGCTTTCTTTAACTTATAGACTTTATGCCCATTTCCAATCTTAACATAACCTGAAGGTTGATCAATAAATACCTATTCCTCTAAATGTCCATGCAAAAATGCCGATTTCACATCCAACTAGGAAATAGGCCATGAGTTTTATGTTGCCAATGCGACCACTAATATGATTGTATAATGTCTTGCAATAGGAGCAAATACTTCTTTGTAATTCACACCAAATTCTTGCTTGTAGCCTTTAGCTACTAACCGAGACTTGTGTTTGTCAACCTTGCAATTCTCCTTCAATTTTGTTTTATAAATCCACTTAACACCAATCATTTTGTGCCCTTTTGGAAGATCGATTAACTCCCATGTGTCATTTTTTTCAATGGCTATGATTTCATCATCTATAGCCTTTTTCCATTTCGATTCTTTGACAGCGCCTTCAAAAGTTATAGGGTCACAATCTGAAAATAGAGCAAAACGGGTAAGTGAATCCTCATATTGGTCAGTTCAAATTACCTTATAATCAATCATCCATGTTGATCTTTTTCTAATGCAATGTGGCACCACTATTGTAGATAAGCTTTGAACTTCGATTGGAACAATTGGTGTGTTTGTTGGTTGTTGCACATTTTCTGTAAGTTGTTGTCTTTCCTCATCATCAAAATCTGTTGGAATATGTTGCCCTTGTCCAACATTATTCTCGTTCCATTGGCAAGTTTGTTCTTAATCAAACAGGACATCATGACTAATAACAATTTTGTTGTTGTTAGGGTTATAAAGCTTGTAAGCTTTCGATTGACTACTAATACCAAGAAAAATGCATTTTTCTCTTTTGTCATCAAGTTTTTTCCTTTTTTGAACTGGAAGATGTGCATATGTCATGCACCCAAAAATTTTGAAATGATCAATAGTTGGTCTACGTCCGCTCAATTCTTCTTCAAGAGTCATATTTTGAACAACATGAGTGGGACTTCTGTTCAATATATGGATACTCCAATTAACTGTTGTAGGCCATAAATTTTTTGGAACACTACTTCTCGACAAAAGGCTTCTCACCATATTTAGGATCGTGGGATTTTTTCTTTCGCAAACACCATTTTGCTAAGATGTGTAAGATATTGTAAGCTGCCTTTTGATTCTGTGAGTCTCACAAAAATTTACAAATTCATGTGAGTTGTATTCTCCACCATGATCAGTGCAAAGAACTTTGAAAGAGCTGCCAACTTCTTTCTCAACAAGCACTTTATAATTTTTGAAGGTTGTTAAAGCTTCAGATTTTTCTGGAAAAAAATAGACCCATATTTTTTGACTATAATCATCAATGAAAGTAATTATGTACCTTTTACCTCCATTAGATGTTGGATTTATTGGCCCACAAATATCAAAATAAACTAGCTCCAAGATTTTCTTTGTTCTCCATGATTTTCCTAATAGAAATTGATTGCGATATTGTTTGCTAACAAAACATTCTTCACAAACTTTAGAGGGTGCTATTATTTGGGGAAGACCTGTCACTATATTCTTTTGCAGCAATGTTTTCAATCCTCCAAAATTCATATGTCCATAGCAAAAGTGTCATAGCCATGTCTCATTATCCAATCTCGCAGATTAGCATGAATGAGTAATTGTATAAAGATACAATGGAAACATTCGATTGGCTGTCATGTTGAATTGAGCTATTACGCCCAATTTTCTATCCACAATTCTTCAAACTCCATCTTTAATAGAGATTTCATATCCCTTTTCTTGAAATTGACCCACGCTAAGCAAATTTGTTCTCAAGTCTGGAACGAAGAGAATGCTAGAGATAGTTTGGACAAAAATTTTCTTGGTATGGATTGTAATGTTTCATTTCCCCATTACAGAAACTTTAGAGTTGTTACCAAAATTCACACTATCGCTAAAGGACTCATCCAAATAGGAGAACGAAGTCTTGTCTCCGCATATATGGTTGCTGCAACCTTTGTCTAAGTACCACAAATTGTTGTGGGTTTCCTTATTGGATGACAAACTATCAACAAAGACACTTCCTCTTATTTCTTTGTAAAATTAGACTGGATATCATTATTCGCTTTATTTTTATGAAGCTTGATATAGCATTCAAATTTGTAGTGGCCATATTTGTGACATCTAAAGCATTCAACATTTGATTTATCGAAATATTGATTACCACGTCCTCTAGTGGAATCTGAACCAACAGAAAAGAGAAGATAAGAGATTGAAGTGATGATTTATTCCTTGAGCAAACTGCTCTATTTATAGATGATACAATAACTAAAATACAAAATAATAAGATTAAAAATCTACTAATCACACCTAACTCCAATAGACTAGGTACTCAACTAATTCCAATAGACTAGGAAATCTAATCCCATAGTTTGCTAACTTATTTGATTGATTATTTTGACTAATTCAGTCAACATCCATAACCGTCATAAGAGGACTTTAATGTGGCCTTTCACTTAAACTCAAGAGGATGCGGATGGGAGCTCACTTCAAGTGTCTTCAAACTTAATATTAGAAAAATTTCCAAGCTTAGGAATGCATTGCGGATGAAAAGAATTATCACATTGAGAACAATGATAATAACAGAATTTGGGATGCAATTCCTCTTCATACATATTACAAATGAATTTGGGATGCATTTGTGATCACTGTATGATCACAAATGAAATCGTCTATGCCTAATAGCCTAAGGGTGTATCACAAATGAATTTGGGATGCATTTGTGACTCTGTATGATCACAAATGAAACCGTCTATGCCTAATAGCCAGAGGGTGTATTGCATATTTGAGATGCAAGCAATATTTGCAAGACTCCCATCCAAAGGCTAGACCATTAAATTCATAATCACAAGCATTGCATACTTTATTTGAAGCACCAAATTGAAAGAGGGGGTCTTTATGATTTTGGTGTTCAATAACAGTAGGCAAAACAACACATTTGACGTCAACTAAGAAATTGCAAGTCTTGCAATGGAAAAAGAATCCAATAGAAGAGCGATTGCAATTATTGCACCCAAAGTATCGTAGAATGTGTTGGTTTTTTGAGATGAGGGATATATGTATGAAGTACAATATTTGTGATTTTTGAGATGATGCTAGATATTTGGGTTAGACTAATATCTCTAACCATATATGATATCATATTTTTTTATGGATATATCATGATTTCTGTATGTGAATGAGAGCTCTGTGGCTCTCTTGATTTTCTGGAGCTCTATGGCTCATAGTTGTGATGTGGAGCACGTTGGCTCTCTTGTGATTTTCTCTAGAGCTCTGTGGCTCATATTTTGTGAAACTGTACTCAGATTACAAATATCTCATATATCTCATATTTATAGCTGAAATTTATTCATAGAATTTTCTAGCTTGATAATCTGAACTTGAGTTGACTTTGATCTGGAATTAGTTGGCTTGGTGTTGATTCAAAGTTTACTTTTTGAGTTTGATGTTCTTAGTCATTTCAGGGTTGTATAATTTGGACATTTCTCTTATCTTGAATTCTCTAGGATATTAGACTTTTCTCAGTTTTAGAATTTCTTTAAGTTTCTAGCTTGATTTTCAACATAATGTCCGGTAACAATCGAGGGAGAGTGGGTGGGGATGGCTACGATGTTGTAGTATGGTTTGCAAATAGGCACAAGATAAATGAAGAAAGTAATCACATTCCACACGTGAATAATAAGGGGCAGAAATTGGGTCAATCCAACAGTTACATAATATTTCCTCATCTTCTACACCATTTTCATTCGGCTGCTCATGGATGAGAACCAATGAATGTTGTTTATGGTTGAAGTCTTTGATCTGTGCTTTAATCAGTGCAAGGCTATACTTTCAAAGTAGGAAACTTTTGATCATGTCAGATATGCAGTCGTCGGTAAGTGAAATAGATCACCGTCTCTGGGAACGGAAAAATCATTAAAACATTGTCAAAACCGAGTAAGCACATATAAAATATTGGGAAACTAGAAAAAGGAAGGACTCAAAAGAAATATGTGGAAGAAGAAATGTTTCTTTCGACTTACGAGTTATCTTCGATCAGTTGGGTTTTAGCTGTCATACACTTGAGGTGAAGAAAATAAGATTGAAAACCGTAGGCAAGGCAGAGAGTGTGATTATGGTCCTCGCGGTTGGTTGTTTCTGGTGACAACGCACAACTCCTATGAATCCAAAATGGGCAAGGAGGGCATAGATAGGGCAGATTTTTATCTTCCACGCCACTAGCATCGCAGTGGAACAACGATGGCCTCTGGTGGAGTATCAGTGAATGTATATGACCTTTATGCCTAATATTCCGGACACTAGATGCACGTAATATCTCACTGTCCTTCAAAGCACATTCAATGTCCATACCAAAATCACAAACTGAGCAATGGTAGACAAAACCATCCTGAACATCTATGTCACAAATTAAATATCGCAGGTGTATAATCCTAAAACATATATCTATGTCGAGGAACAAGGATGAGAGAGTGTTTATGATCATGTTGGGGATGCATGATCTCCATTATCTGTAGTTTGGCGGCATACTTTTGTGGAGGTAAAATCTTTTCAACTCACCACATCCATATGCAGGCTTGTCCTCTATCATTGGTTTTTCACACCTGTAACAGATAACTTCTATTTCATCAACCTTTGACACAGAATCTTCGAGGATCAATGGATGCTCATGGCTAAAATGTTTCATTTCCATCTTTGTCTGTTTGTGTGTGTGTGTGAGGAACTGATCAATGCCTGCTACGATGCTTGATCTCCTTTTTGGACTAGTTTGTTGGCTAAGTCTTCAAAATGGTAATAACACCAATAATATTTATACCTAGTAAAAGCATTATTATAAGGTGGCAAATCAACTAACACTTGATAATACGACAATAGTGTTTTATATTTGTTTTCCTAAATAGGGTATGAGACTCTAAAAAAGCTCAAAAATAAAAAGTTTTACATTTTAGAGCTCTCATTGAACTAAAATCTCTAAGAATTATTTGAGAAAATAAAAAATCACAACTTGTTCGAAACATATGTACGTATGTAACCGCTCAAATGTAACACGCGAACACTTTGGAAATGCAATTCAAATGTAAGACTAAACTCAAAACCAAGAAACAAGATTTAAGATCCTTAATAGAAAGTGTCGCAAGCACCGCAACCAATCTAGGTGGAAAGTCAATAAACGATAAGCCCATCTAGATGTTTGGTGTTATTGTAGTAAATGGTCTATTTCGGAAGATGAATGGGCAAGACTTGCATTTCTTTTGGATAGCCATTTTTTTCTTTCTCCAATTCATTGTTTATAATTAATAATGCACAGCTAGCTTTCTCCGAATTTAGGCATGTTTTTCTTGTCATGGTTTAACTAAGGAAGGCTAAAAGAGGTTCTTGGGCCCGGGCATAAATTTATGAAAGTGACCACCGGGCCTTTGGTATAGTGGTATGCTCCTCATTGAGAGTAATAAAGCTTCTAAGATTGATTATTGTGTGCGACATCCTTGATATGTATTGTATGACTTAGTATAGTGGTATTCTAAAAAAAAGTGGAATGCAGGTAAGTAAGCTTGTTCCTTTGGCAAAACGCAAGCATGAAATTTGCCATTTGGGGTTTCTTTCTCTCTCTCTTATTCTCCCTTGACACCCCCTAGGGTTCTTTTGTTGCTCCGAACGTCAAACGGTTGATCTTCGTCCTAGGTTTACTACTTTGGGTTGTTGCCTATAGGTTTGGGCAAAACTAGCTCGTTTCTGATTTCGACCTAGGGTTAATCTCGTAATGGGTTAGACCCAGTTCTTTTTCTTTTGTTCTAGTTTTTGTACTTGGGCTTTACCCAGTTAGTTATTTTGGGCGTGGCCCATATGATGTAGTTTTCCATATCCTGGGTCTAGTTGGTTAAGCATTTCCTTTGTAATTTCGTTATGTTAATATAAGCTATTTCATTTGACTAGAAAAAAATTCTTGCGATGTCCTTATGTTTCAGGTGGTGGCGTGTGTGACTGGAAAACATGAATAAAAAATTATTGATAAAAAGATCCAATAAAAAATACTAGTATTTGTTTGGCAAGTGGGTTATAATATTCACACTGGTGCTCCTCAATTTGTCACTTTTTTTTTTCTTGAACTCTGCACTTGTCATTGTTTGTTCATGCTTTTTTTTTAACCCTTTTTGGTTCCGGAAAGCATAACTGAATTAATTAGTGATATTCAACAAATGTAAAAGAGTTGATATCCTTATTAGTCTATGATATTTACCGTATTTGACAAACAGTTTCCTTATATTTGAAAGTGTTATATCTAATTTATTTTAACTTTGTAACGTGTGTTGTCTTTAGTCCTTTTGGCCTTTTCGTAAAGAAAACTAACGTTAAAGTTACGTATTTTTTATTTTATCCGTATACTTTTTGGTTATTTTTTCTTAACAAAAAAGGGCAAATGGACTCACAAGTTGGAAAGAAAAAAAAATTAAATATAGTACTTTTTTAGATAGAGTATTTATTTGTCAAACATAGTAATAATATCAAGGACTAATTAGAATATTAACAAATTCTAAAGATCTTGAAATTAAATAAATTCTGAAGATCATTAGTATAGTCTCGTAATACTAAACAAATTCTTAAAATCTCAACACATCTTGAGTAAACAATAACATATGGAATTATCTCTTAACTCATTTTGGTCAAATTTTAGTTTCTCATCCAAAACATTTTCTTGAAATTTCAATTTATCCGTTCAAAGTTATCACCTTCCTATGTTGCCAATCAATTACAAAAATTTTGATTTAATTTTCCATCTCTATTCAAATCCATTTAATTTCTCTACGATCAATATTTACTTCGGTGAATAGTGTGAAGAGCAACCTGTTCTTCCTCTGCTTATTTTTTTTTTTCATTATTTATCGTATGATAATGCTTTCAACCTTAGTCGACCTTGTGATCATACAATTGATATGTAATGAATTGTAAAGAGAATCATATAGGCTTGTGAATTAGAATTGAAGTATCTAGTTTAGCGAAGGCAATCATCTTCCAACATATGTTTTCAACACTAGCGGAGGCACGTAAGGGCCAGCGGGGGTTGCAGCCTCCACTGATCCATAAAAATGTTAAAATTTATATGTATTTTTAAAATAAAAAAAGTTAGATTTCTATGTATTTTTTTAAAAAAAAAAATTAGATATCTATATATTTTTAGTTAAAAAAATTAATTAGCCCTCACTAAAAAATAAAAGTACAGTATAGTTCAAAAATTATGGATTTTAGCCTCTACTAGTCCATAAAAACATTAAAATTTTTATGTATTTTTGGAAAAAAAATAGATATATATATATATATATATATATATATATTTTTAGTTAAAAAAATTAATTAGCCCCCACTGAAAAAAAAAGTACTCTTATAATTTAAAAATTATAAATTTTAGTCTCCACTAGTAAAAATTTCCGGCACCACCCCTAGTTTTCAAGTTTCCGTTTCTTATATCCTAAACACTATGCTCGGATTGCCAAGGGAAGTGAGTAAAACTAAAGAAAAAGATTGGACGAGGGAAATGAAAGGAAAGTAAGATGAAATATAATAAAAGAAATGAAAAGAAAGTGGTGTTCTCATTTGGATTTGAGAAAAATAATCAGGGAAAGAAAAGAAAATAATTCTTTTGATTTTTTGTTTTGAATATCTTTTTCATATTCATTGTTATTTTAAGAATACATTTAAAACTGAAAGGATTGCAAAATCCTTTTTAATCCCACCATAACCCACAACCTACCTCCTTCCAAAATTTAATCCAATTCGTTCCCTTTAAAAAGTGCAATGTGAACACTATTTATATGATAAGCCCGTTGAATCTTATAATTAATGAGCCTATAACTAAAAAACTTTGCATCAAAAACTTTCAAATAATTGACTAATTTTAGCATTTCTCACGGTTGTCACTTGTCAACCTCTACAAATTCTTTAATTGCTCTGCTTTTAATTGCAATGCTTACTACACAGTGGCAAACTCTTCTGTTTCTCATAAAGAAAGAAAGAAAGAAAAATGGACACAAGCATTTTAATAATGCACACAAAATACACAAGAATATCATAAAACGATATCTCAAGATATTACATGTTACTTTAGCAGATATTATTGTTAATGACTCTTTCCAGCTATATAACATAATAATCACAAACGATGAACTAGACCTTTAATTTATCACCACATACGGTACATAGGCAAAAGTTACATTATTCACATTCGAGCACTGGAAGCCTATCCGTATTGATTCCACAACTGTCACAAGAAGACTTTAATGTGCCCTTCCGTTTATACTCAAGAGGGTGCGTGTGGGAACTCACTTTAAATGTGCTTCCAAACTTGACATTGGGAAATCTGCCAAGTCTAGGTACACAATCCGGATGAAAAGAATTAATATCACAAAGAGAGCAATAGTAAATCCAGAACTTGGGATGCATTTCCTCTTCGCACAAATCACAAATGAAATCATCTGGATGGTCACTATGTGGCGGAAACCTCAGGGGAAGAGGATGTTTATCCCATTTATGCCTACTAGCCGTGGGGAGCATTGCACATTTATGGTGCAAACTAAAATTGCAAGTCTCACAACCAAAAGCGAGACCTTTGAAATTATAACCACAAGCATTGCATCCTTTATGTGAAGCTTCAAATTGGAAGAGAGGGTGGTTATGGTTTTCGTGCACAATAATAGTAGGCAAAGCAGCACATTTGACATCAAGGAAAAAGTCATCACAGGTGTCGCACTTGAAGAAGAATCCGTTTGAATACCAATGACAATTGTTGCACCGAAAACGACTATAGAATTTGGTGTAGTGGTCGAGGTTGAGTGGGTGGGGATGAGTAGGATGTTGTAGTTTGGCTGCTGGTATATTGGCACAAGGTAGATGAAGAAAGTAACTACATTCCACACAAGCATAATAAGGAGCAGAAAGAGGCGTAATGCAACAGTCGCATAATACTTCCTCATCTATTTCTTCGTTGTCATTCGGCTGCTCATGGATGAGTATCAATGGATGTTGCTTATGGCTCCAGTGCTTGATCTCTGGTTGAATATGTGAAAGGCTATTCTTTCTAAGTAGGAAACGTTTAATCATTCCTGATATGTCAGGCACCGGTAAGTGGAACAAATCATCATCATCAAGTAGAACTTTCAGAAGTTTTTGTTCAAACTTGGCATCATCGAGTATGTCAACGTCTCTGGAAGAAGAAAAATTATAGAACATTGTAAAAAACGTGCAAGCACAAATAGAGAAATGAGAAATTAGGATTAAAAGGGAAAAAAAGAAAAGGAAAAAGAGATGTGGAAGGAGGAGCTAGGATGAGTCTCTTACGAGCTAACTTCAATCTGTTGGGTCTCAGTTGTCATACACTTGAGGTGAATAAAACATCTGCACAGGCGACAACAATAAACCCAATATGTTGGAAAGATAATCTGGCGGCAAATATCACAATTGAACACGAAATATTTGTAATCAGATGGAACGCCGTACACAAGGAAAAGAGGATGATCATCTTTCTCATGTTTTGCTGTACTCAGTAATAACGCGCAACTCTTATGTATAAAAAATGGGCAGGAAGGACAGAGATAGGATTGATCTTTATCTTCCACGCCACAAGCATCGCAGCGGAACAACGCTGGCCTTGGTTGGAATATCAGTGAATGTTGGTGACCGCCATGCCTAATGATGCGGTCCTTGTAAGGGCATAACGTGTCATTGTCCTTGAGAGCACATGCTATGTCCATTCAAAAATTACAGACTGTGCAGCTGTAGATGAAACCATTCCAAATAATTGTGCCACAAACATCGCAGGTGTACATGTAGTTATATTCTGGCAAATCTGATCTAGGGAGAACTGAGAAGGATAAGTGAGTGATTATCATGCTTGGGATGCATCATCTCTCTTGGGAGCTCCGCACATACTTTGTGGAGGAAGTAGCCTTCACTGCACTCTCCACACACATATGCAGGCTCCTCTTGCGAGATTGGTCTTTGACAGATAACTTCCTTTTCATCAGCCTTTGGGAAATCTTTGAGGAACAAGGGATGCTTGTGGCTAAAATGATTCATTTTTTCCATCTCTCCGAGTGTGAGGCGCACAAAAATTTATTATTTGGTTAGGCTATCCCGTTCAAGAAAAATAGATGTTCCCTAACCTTCATAATGTTTGGAGCTTTGGAGTCAGTCAATTATTAATTTTAAAATATAAGGAGTAGTTAGCTGTGTGATTAACGCTTTTTATATATATAAAAAAGAATGTTTAGTTAGTGACTAAAATTTCGTATATATTTAGTTGTTACCTGCGTGATTAAAAACTTCCAGATCACTATATAATATATCATGTATGGGTTATTCTATCTTTTATCAATTGGTTCGAAGATGAAATTTCATGTTAATTTATGATAGGTTAATTTATTATAGTATATGAGCTGGGAGGGCCTACCACATCATATCTTGGGTCATATTTCACCTAGTACTAATTGATTTTAATATAGAACTTAGGTGACATTTGGGTTAGGCAGACACAGATCAATTTCAATAAATTACCCTTGTTTTAATTTACATGTATTGTTTTCATATTTTTATTTTAATTTATGTAATTATATATTATTTTTACAACGTAATTAGCAAGACTCAAACTTACAACCTCTCGCAAACATAACAAGTCACATACTATTAGACCAAAGCCTTAGTAACACCAACTTATCTTGTTTAATTTGCAAGTCAATTCAAACAAAATGAATTATATTAAGCTAATAATTTCCCCTAAAAGTTTTTTTATTAGTATTGCAAAAAGTAAGAGAAGGAATTATATCTAATATATTCATTTACTCTTTTCTCATTTTCCATGTATTCTATATGTGGTGGATATGGATATCATCGTTAAATAGAGATATTTGAGCCTTTATAGACAATTTGAAATCTCTAAAGTTCTTCCACTTATTCTTTAACTCATTGTTCTACATACAACTTTAAAGAGGTTCTTTTTTGCATGGCCATAATCATCCATTTTAGCTTTTAACAATTTATAATCTTCATAAAATTTTACAATCTCAACATTCTATAGTTTTCACAGCATTTCACATAATTTTGACCCTTTCAACAATGATAAAAAAAAAAATAAAAAAATTAACGAATATTTTGTTGTATAAAATGCAGATGAACAATAGAATAACTCTGATCATGATTGAATAAGCTAAATTATTTACAAACACACAATTAGTAGCTCAAAGAAGCTTAATAAAGAAGATAAAACATATGAAAGCAAGACAAGACAAGCTGGTTATATTAAAAAATATCATGTTGCAATAAGTAGTAAGAAAGGTGTTCGATTTAGATTTTACATTTACATTTCTCATTAGTTTGATCATGCATCTATAGTTGTTAAAAAGGTTTCTCGATTCAATTACATAGTTTTCGCATCAACATTTGCCATGATTAATCAAACAACCCATGAAAAAAAAAAAAAACCCAGCTCGCTTGGGTTAGTCAAAAAACCCAAGTAAAATAATGACCCACTTGCTTTAGGCCGAATAATGTCTGAATATTAAAAATTCTCTTGTGTTAGTTAAATAAATCACAAATAGAAAAACACTTGGCATTAGTCAAATAAATCTTTGAAAAAAAAATAAAAAATCTTGCATTAGTTAATAAAAATGTTCGTGGGGTTGCATGCAAGACATCACAAGGCCCTACAAAAAAAAAAATGCTTTGTAACCATTATAACGTTTTGTGCACTGGATTCCAGTGAATTACTATTAAAATATACGGAGTAATTAGTTATGATTAAATGAACGAGATTTATAAAAGTTTGATATTGAAATTGTTATTAGAACAAATAACTATTCGAATATTTTACCTAATGTTGAGTGTGGTTTGATATTGAAATTATTAGTAGAATTAACAAATAACTATTCGAATATTTTACTTAATGTTGAGTGTATGGTTTGATATTGAAATTGTTATAAACAATCTATTTATTATATTAAAAACGATGGCAAAAAGGCAAGTGGTCATATCAGCACTTGTGTCCTTATTCCTCAATTTTTAAGATTATTTCTTCCTTCAAATATGCAGTTATCGTTAGTAATCGATGCCTTTGTCAGTCACGAAGCATAAGATAAAAAGAGGTAATCAAAGTCACATATATAGTTGTGCATCATCAATTGCTTTAAATAGGATCGGATCAACTATTCCACAAAATTGGGTTCTTGGTATTGAAAACAATAGATATATAATAAGGTCCTATCAAAGTGGTTAATTTTTTAAATAGAGTGAAAAATTAATATGGTATCAAACTCAAATTACTAAATGGTCATGAGTTCAAGTTTCATCTAATTATCTATTTGAAAAAATTAAAACTATCAATATGTAAGGTTAAAAATGAATATTGCCTATACATACGGAGGTTGTTGAAGATAACTAAAACTTTTAGATAAGGTTATTAAAAAAAAGTATTATAATTTTTTTTTTTTGGTATTATAACTCTCACTTATTGTAGGAGGTAGATGACATTTTAAGATAAGTAAGTTATGTTTTCCTATTTGATTTAATAGTGTATCATTTTTTTCATAAATCATATTCAATTCTACATTGTTTAAAACATTATGGTTCACCATGTCAACTGAACGTTTTGCGTCCTTGAGTTTTAGGATTTGGACCTTCTCTCATAATGTTTCAATAGTGATAAATTATTTATGTAATTATATATAGTTATAGTTAAATAATATAAATAATTTATTATTATTAAATCTTTTCCATATATAATTTGATATGAGGGGTTCCCAACTTTAATTTGTAACAAAATTTTGTGCAATTTTTTTTTTTTGCTAACCTGGATAAACAAGGCCACTCAACCAGTTCACAAAACATAGACAAGATTAGCCATCACTTAATAACATCGGATGAAATATGTCAACGAGCCCTCATTGACCTAACGGCTGAATGTGAACAAAAACCTTCGAAATATAATTATCCGACTCAAAACATATATCAAATAAATTAAAATATAATTTCCAACGATAATAGATATACTCGAACTACCTTCTAACAAAAAAGTATGACCAGTACCAACTGGACGATCCTTCTGATCAATTTTGTGCAGACTTGTTGATGCGGATTCCCACTAAATTTTTAACAAGCAGTGGTCATTTTAAAATTCAAAATTTCAGTTGTCGATGGAACCTATAAACTTTAAATGGTCAGTTTCAAAGACTTTCTCGTGTTCCCACTACCCATCTACCTATGTCCATTGCACATTAACTAAGACTGTGGGTAAGAGCCATAAGTTCAAGTATTATTATTATTTTTTTTTTGCCAATAAGTATGATCAGAACACCTAAAGGTGATTTAGTTTACATAGTTAAATATATATATATATATATATATATATATATATATATATATATATATGGGTAAGAGCCATAAGTTCAAGTATTATTATTATTATTATTTTTTGCCTATAAGTATATATATAAACTAAATCACCTTTAGGTGTTCTGGTCATACTTATTGGCAAAAAAAAAATAATAATAATACTTGAACTTATGGCTCTTACCCATATATATATTTTAAAAGAAACATAGTTAAACTATGATAAGAAAGAAACAGTACAGTCAAAAAGCTTGGTTCCAACCATTCATTTGATCTAGTAGTATAATTTTTACCTTATATACGAATGATTTTGAAATAATTTTCGAATTGTGCAACTTTTGAATTAAATGAACAAAAGTTTGGAACCAAGTTTCTACATAACGGTTAAAACGCTAGTCAAAAACTCAAAAATCATTTAACAAGAAAAGAGAACTCAAATAACACATAACGAATTCTTATTGTAGCAGTGCCACATTATTTTAATCAAATGCCACCTTTGTAATTCTTATAATTTAACTGGCACTTTTACCAAAAAAAACTGACACATCTATCTTTTACACCTCTTCATATGTATGTGCACTCTGAAACTGTTACTTAATTTCTTATAGAAAGATAAATAGAAAAAGATTTTCTTTGGATTGGAGTGCGTGCATTAATTTCTTGCTAATAATTTAGATTTTTACCGTTGTTCCCTCCTGTTTCCTCCTGTTGATCCCTCCTATTGCATTCAGACTCTGTCGAAAATAATAAACAAAAGATAATAAATTAATTTCTTGCTGATAATTTTAATTTTTAAATAATGTGATTAATTAAACTAGTATGAGAATGCAATCCCATCACGTGAGCGACGACAAAGTCGCATCCTCGTACTCCTCGATTTTTAATTACGACCTAGGTTAGGTTGTTGGGTGTGTGTGTGTGGCTTTGAAAAATGTTATTGTTTTTTTTAAAAAAGATCATTGATAACATAATTTTTTTTTTGTCAACATTGATAACATAATCCAATAAAGAATACAAGCGCTTATATGGCAAGTGGGTATTCATATCCACACTGGTACTCAATTTTTAATGACGATAATCCTAGAGATCTATACTTGTATTGATAGTGGTGCATTTGTTGGTACGAAGCTAGTGAGAAGTAGAAATTGAAGTAAAATACATATTTTCGCATCACCATATTTATTCTTTCATTTTTTTCGTTTTGTTCGACTGGAAATTTCATTAAACAAAGAGAAAACAATAAAAATAAAGCTACCCAATGCCCTTGTTGGTACTAGAGGGGGTGATTGTATGTGAAGTCTGATTTAAATAAAGAATAATGCGAGAAATATGACACGCAAATTTATGTGATTCAGCTTGAATTCTATGTCTACGGATAGTAGGAGAATAACTTTCACTATATAATGAAAAAATTCAAGAGATATCACTCTTACAATAATGTCTTATCAATCACTCGTGTATGCACTCAATATTTGCTACAATTGATACAAAGCTAAGGAACTCATTATATAGATGTAATAAGCTCCACCTACCACATCTACCGGCCACATCTTGGACCTTCTAGATGTTGGGCTTACAAGCCCATTGAGCATGATCCACAAATACAAGCCACCGTTTCAACAAATCTCCACCTTGAACCGTATTTGATCCAATCATCATATATTTTCTTCGCTCCCAAAATGCCCTTACTGGGGTTCATTGTTGCGCACTACAAACACCAACCAAGCCCAAGCAATGCCTAAACTTGCTGACAAGAATCACCTTGGTCATCATATCTGCTGGATTCTCATGTGTAGAAATCTTTTGCATCGATACGATACCCTGTAATACAACATCTCTAATAAAATGATTTCTGACATCAATGTATTTCGTCCTCTCATGATACAACATCACCGGTGTTGCGATCATTGAAGATTTTGGTCATGATCTGTCAGAGAAAGTGGAGATCTTGAATTGACCCTCTAATCCAATTTTTAATGTTATCAAGTCTTCCTTTGGCAAAGTGATCTCCTAACCCTGAATCAGATGATGTTTTTGTTTTGGCTTGGTGAACCTGATGGAGTTTTTCTACTAGATCTGCTTTTGAACTTATCAGACCCAAACACCAAGTGATAAGAGTGTAGCGAGACTGTCTGGTTTAAGTACCACATCCCGAAGCATGCTTTCTGCTCCTGGTGGTTTTGGCGCAACAGAAATCCCACCAAAAGGAGGCTTCTCAATTAGGGTATTTAGGTTGATGCTCTCTGTGCTTTCTGTAAGCTTTATATTGAAAACAAAGATCACTAGTACTTTCAATGTAGTCTCAAAAAAGAATCTGGAAAAAGGGGTATAAGATTGGCTAAGGGGCCTCACTAGATCTATACTTGGGATCATATCATTGTTTGGATCAACAAAAATTGTAATGGTTACGTTGCACTCGAGCTTGATCAAATTGTTCTTCCAAGCTGATGTTTATGTCATTTGGCGAGACAGGAACAACATCCTCCATGACAACACTACTCTCAATGAAGATCAATTGTTCACACAGATTTGGTTTCGTTTTAGACAAAATTTGTATAGGGCTAAACACTTTAGAAACAGTAACTTGAATCGTAGGTTGTATAGAGTTTGGGAAATAGATGTTAACAATCTTAGATAGGCTTAGTGTTGAACCGATTTATTTGTTAAGTTATGTAATTTTTTTTGTGATTGATACAAGTATTTGCTTCTGAGAAAAATAAAAAGAATAAAATGTCCACTTTGAGCTTCATCATATTTCTTCATTTCTAGCTGTTTTTCTAATTAATTTTAGTGTTCAATTTACATTTTGTTATACTCTGTGCTAATATGATTGTACCTTATATGAGATTAAATGTAACATGTATTCGAAAAGATTGTATCATTTTCCTTTTTTTTTTTTTTGAAGGAATCCTTTAGCTGGTCTCTTGTAGGTTTACTTCGTTTTTAGCTATTTTCTTTAATTCTTTATTGATAAACATTCCCTGTCACTTTTTTTTTTTTTAATATATCATTATGCATATTTTATTTGTAACTAAATAATGAGTGGTGAGGTTATTTGAGCATAAAAAATGGAAAATTGAGGTGTTTTGGAAGAGAAGCCGTGAAAGGAAAAAGATAATGTATGAGGAATAGTAAAGCAAAAAGAATTAAAAGAACTTACCATCGACATTTTTATTCTTTTTTTTTTTGGTTTAATCTTAAGGCTTTTAACTAGTCTTTTACCTGTGCGATACACGGGTATGGCACGGGTGTAATCTGAACACTCTAAAAATATGAAACATAGAACCAATTTATTGAGCTATATATTTAATCACATTATCTAGAAACCATAATATATACCTACTCTATATATTATATTATTACAAAAATAAACAAATAAAGAAAACAAACATAAGCATCTTTTTTTCTAAAAAATATGATAGTAAATACTATTTTACATAGATCAGGTGTTTCAAAAGATACATGTATGTATCTCTACAAAGTTCACGACATCTTCTTATAATTTGACGTCATTCTTACTCATTGCCCATACCTTTGTAGGATATAATTAAAAATATATGATCTGATTTAAATTAAAATACAAAATAAATCATCTCAAAAATCATATAGTATAGGACTTTATTTTTATTTCTACTACTACAATATAACGTAAACAATGACGAAAAGGAATCTAAACATGTTAAATATAATCAAATGTACGATACAAATAAAAAGAAAGATATATTTGCCTAATTTATTCTTTGGAATACTTCTTTGTAAATGACATTGATTGTAGTTTTTGATTTTTAATTTATCATTGCCATTTTTTATAAAAATTCTCAATCCTTGTTCACTTGTCTCTCTTGAAAATGTAACATATAGTTGTTTATGACTAAAGACAGATCTTGAAAGATATAACCCATTGTAAAAAAGAGTTTGACCTTGACTTTTGTTTATAGTTATGGCAAAACTTACAAGCAAAAAAAGTTATGTTTGCTGGAATTTGGAGGAGTTTATATTGTTGCATGCACAATTTATTGCTGACTTTCATATGAAATGACAAGCAATATTTGTCTAAAATCTCCCCCTCAAACAACGATACCCCCAAAAGGTTCTTTAAGGGTTTTATCTACAACTTTGACACAAAATAGATTAATCATTGGGGTTTCATCCTAGATAATTAGCTTAGCTTTTATCAGTAATTCAACTTGTGGACTTCCTTGCTTAATTTTACAAATTGAATCTCCATCAATTTGTATAAGAATTACAAATCTATAATAAGTTGTTCTTTCACCTGGAAGTAACAAAGACGCAATTCCACTCGAAGCAACATTAAAAATGATACCACCTTTTGATCATAAGACTACTAATAGAATTTTCCAAATGAAAGTCTTGTCAGTAACTTATATATATGTACGGAAAAATCCTCCTCTATTCTCTGCAACATCTGTCATTATCTTGTTATAGACACTTCTTTGCACATCAATAAGAAATGATAGTAACCTTTTATGATCCTTAGCCAATTTAGTTCTATCATAATTCAATTCATCAAGGATTAGTCTATTATAAACTTCCGATGACAAATAATATCTTTTGGGTAAGGCATTGTCACAAAAGCTTTTACTCTATAAAAGCTTTTCAATCTCTAACAAAGTATGATATTTAAGCTCCTCCTCAGTTAAATTCAACTTTGTTGTATTTCAAATAAAAAAAAATTATCAGTAAATAGGAATTCATGTTAGACAATACAATCTAACAACTCAAATTTTGTTAGGATTTGACTTGTTTTAAATGATAACTACCAAAAATTGATATTTAAAATATGAAATATTGTAATAATTTATAAAAATATTAAATATTAATATGATGTAGGAAACGACATTGCAATTATCATTATATATGATGACATATTTCATGGAAGATGAAAAATATATCAAAATCGACTAAATAAACCTTACACACCATTCAAAAAAGAAAAAGAAAAAGCCAAATCTGACTAATTAAAAATTTTAAGAAATACTACCTAAGTTAGATAGAGAATATAGAATTCTAGGAATTAGCATGGTTGTAAAATCAGGTGTGATCTTTGTAGACACTAAGATACAACGAAAATAGATAAAAAGGTGTCCAATTCAGCTCATGTACATGAAAAAGAAAAGGATAAAAAATGTAAAAGAAAATATATAAAGTTAGATAATTTTTAGCAACTAAGCCCATAATTTTAATGACTTATCCAATACAAAAATTTATTTAGAAGCAGCAAGAAACAATATGATTAACTTTGAACATCTTCACACACAAAATGCGTGGAATTAGTACACGAAAGTCTGGATGTTGTCCATCTATTTATTGGTTCAATTATATTTCCTGATTATGTGGATTCTCTTCCACTGTTACGTAAGAAAAATTTCAAGAAAATTCTGTTATGATAGTTTGACCCGTATACAAACAGTTATCGGATATGGAAAAAAAATTGTAGCTCATAAAAATTCTCTCTAATGCCATTTTATTTATCTAACATTTGAAAACATGTAAAAAAAAAATAAACTGATGATATAGTATTACTGAATAAATACTTTAGTGGTATGATTTTTTGTTTTTTGTATTTTTGGTCAAGTGGTATGATTATGATACTCACTTTGTATATGAAAAATATTGAGATTAATTATTGACAGATGTGACATTCTTTGTATGTGATGTAATATTAATTTAGGCTTCCTTTTAAATCAAAAAAATAAACGGATGACAATAGTAGTTAGGACGTAGCTATTTTGGTTAGAGATTGTAGCCCCCACTATTTTGAAGAGTGGAATCATTAAGAAGTGAGTTTGTAATGTATGAATTAAAAATCAATTTAGCTCCTATTTAAAAAAATTATTCATATACAAGTGCGAAATTGTGTATTTTTAACTCCTACTAAACAATAATCCTAAATCCACTCATGTATAGTAGATTTATCATAATTTTGTAAGTTATGGCGGGATCATATGGTATAGTAAAATTTTACAATGTTATATGTTATGCAGGAATTTAAATCCTTTTTTTGGTCTCTTCTTTTGTTGTTATCGAGTAATTGGAGATGAAAAAAAAAGACCCGAAATTTTGTGAACAATGCGGAGTCGAATTTGTTGATTCTCGGATACGAAGATATTAAATGTGCTACATCAAACTCGCATGCCCCGTAACCCATGTGTGGTATTTAAAATGTCTTCCTAGTTATATTGCGAATCTTTTAGATAAACATCTTAAAAGAGTTAGAAGGCTTAGTAAACTGCGATGTGTGATTTGATAAGATAGAGTTCTGATATACATAGGATACAAATTTATGATATACTTAAATTTAATACATCAAGTGGTGTTTATAATTCAATTCAATTTAATTTATTATCATAAAAATTTTAATTTCAAATATGATTTACACGTGACATAATTTAATTTTAAAATTTATTCAAGTAAAAGAAGTAACATTTTTGCAGCCAAAAGCTCCAACCCAGTTGTAACCCAACCTTGAATTTCACCATTAAACCAAAATCAAGAAGAAAGCGAGAGATCCTTCGATGAAGAAAGTTAATCATGTTCTGCTCTGAAATGCTGGCGATATATATGCTTCTATGAACTTCACAAGCGAAATGATCAGCAACTAAATTAAGTTATTCACTTTGGATCATCCTTCAAAAATTGTTTCCAAGGATCAGCATAAGTTGAGAACTTGGCAGCTCACAAAGCACTGATCCACATCTTTCTAACTTTCAACCTTGATCATCAAAGCAATATAAAAAGGAGAAATGGATCAACGCTACAATGAAGCAAAAAGTGTAAACAAATAGAGTTCAAGAGTGTTCTAGCGTACGAAATTTAGCATGACCAATTCTTAAAAACTTGTACCACCTTCTGTCTCCAGTGCTAGAAACCATGGTAATGTTTCTTAAGTGCATTCATTTTATCTCTGAGATAATATAGCTTCGCCCTCCTCACTTTTTTCTTGTCCAGCACCATGATCTCCTTTATATTAGGTTATGAATACCTATTATCATCTACTCATTTAGCGATCATTTATTGAGCAAAGTAATGAAGACGCCTAACATAATAGCGATATGTATGATGGTAATTAAAGCAGTAATAAGATAAGGCAATTGTTTAGCTTGTAACTCGTTCATGCACTAAAAGCATAAAGATGTTGACATCTAATATCATTCCAAAGGCAGAAGTGTCTATTTGGTGGCAAATAGAGATGCATATCATAAATCATGGCTGGAACTGGTCTAATTAAAAACCATCATACATGATAATTTTCCAAAATGGAATTACTGGAGTCAACTATCACTAAGCAACCACATCTGGACCTTTCCAAAATTTCAGCAAGATTTGAATTGTCCTTCCTCTGTAAAGATAATACTATATATTAATAAAGTAGAGATAACATTACAAATAAAATAAAGATTTCTACAGATAGAGATAAAAAATTTTAAATGAAGATATAATAGAGTCCTATGATAGATAGAAAAATCTTATCAAAATATAGAATATAATATAAATAATATGATTTAGATAATACTGCATTTAATAATTATCTGTTACATTATAATAATTTGTAAAAATCTGAATATAAATTCAAATGATATAATTTAGGTAATACTGCATTTAATAATTGTCTTTTACATATTATAATCTATAAAAACCATTTCAAAATTTCAAAATTAATTATCTAGTAAATTATAATGTATAAAAATCATTTCAAAATTTTAAAATTGGCATGATATGATTGTTCCTATAGAGATGCTCATTAATAGACACATGACATAATGGTTGTTCTCTTAGAATATTAATTAATTAATTAATTAGAATGGTTGACTATGGTTTATTACATTTATTTAAGATCTTTCATTAATTTTGTCAACTGGCAGCTACCAATGACCTCAGAAATTATAGGCATATTTGGAAGTGTTCTTTTTTTTTTTTTTAAATAGTTTTTGAGAACAGTTTTCAAAAATAATTTTTAAAAACAAAAAAACAGAAAACTTGTCTACATGTGTAATCATGTGTAAATTGTTAGAATTTTTTAGTTGTGGACTATCACTGATTGATACATTTTCTTATTTTGAAAAATAGGTTGAGGTTGACCGGTAAAGCCCAAGACATATTTTATATCGATCCGCTCTAGATGAGCCTAGGTCTGTCTCATGGATATTTTTGTTAGTGGTGTGGTATGTAAGGTGTAGAGTCTGTTTAAATTTATAGGACAGCTTAATGGGGGCCCAATAAAGATTTCAGGCTAGACGCTCTCTTCCATCCAAAATACTAATAGTTTATAAATAGGCTATTAGGTTGATTTGCAGCCAGAACTTGGAGAGGGAGAGGGAGCCTCTGGTCTAGACGTGTCTACCATAACACATTGCCCAGATTTTTTTGCAGGATTCTGGTATGTCTCGACTCTATAAAATTATTATGTATTTATTATGGTGTTCTATTTTTTGGTATTGAATCCTCTAAAATCTAATAAGTGGTATGAGAGCCAATAATACCAAAGATAGAACCCGTAAAGCAAAACGATATATTCAGTTAATTTGGCATCCAATTTTGTATTGCGAAAATAGGTCGTCGGGGCCACTCGGATTTAAGTTCGTAGATATTGGTCATACGTTTTGCACTTAGTTGGGGAACATAAGAAAAGACTTTTATTTCTTAGCAAAAAAAAAAAAAAATACTTTTATATATAATCATTATATGTTTTCTCTATCGGAGCTGACATGAACTTATAAGTATTTGATATCAAACTTTTGGGCAAAATCAGTTTTTCTTCATATGAAAGCATAATTCAAATCAAATATAAGATGCTGCATGCCAGCAGATATAGATGATGAAGCGTTTTTCATTGTCCCGTAAATTCTTTATATGACAGAATTCTACATCGAAGCATATGGCGTAAAAGCAATTAAAGTAATAATTAACCAGGTCTTATATCAGGGGTGCATGTTGTCCTTTTCGTTGTTCTTGTTTGGTTCACAAGATTAGTTCATGATTAATTGCCTACAGTTGATTGCTTTTCTAGTAATTGTCATATTAATTATTATCAGGCATTATATTTACAAGGCATATTTTAGTCTCTTCGCTGAAAAAAAAAGGGGCTACATATGATTCAAATTATTCTCGTTTCCAAGGATCTTCACGATCTGCTTTATTTAGACACAAGATCTGATATTGTTTGTTCGTATATTACAACGTTATTTAATATTCGATTTGTACTGCTGAAAGCTGAATTTTTGTTCTGGAACGAGCTAAAAGACAGATGTCCAGTCTAGCAATATTAAATCCCCGAGCTTGTAAGTGTATGTCAACGTTATTTAAAGAAGATGCAAAAACTACAGCTTTTGAAGCCACGTTACACCATCATGTTATGTGCTAACATAACTTTAACTCTTTTATATTAATTGCTTGCCATGGTCACTGGCGGAGCCACATGGCTCTCAGGGGTTCACATGAACCCCTGAAATTTAAAGTTTTTTTTTTTTTTTTTCTAACAATATCTTTTTATTTTTATTCTCTCTCTTTTCTCATGTTTTTTTCTCTTCATTTTTTACTTTTATTCTCCTATTTATAAATAGGTTTTAAATTTATTTTCTATATTTTGGGAACTATTTGTGTCATCATTATGTATGAATTTTGATTAATTTATTTTGGTAATATTTATAACATTTAAGTTAAACTTTTCTAATTTAATTTTAATTTTTTAAACTGATTTTTACACTATCTTTTATTTTTAATTGATTATTTTGTATATTTGATTAAACTGTTCGGTTCTAATACTAACGAATTCTATATGTTTAAATATTTTAATATTTTTTCATCATTGTCATGATTTTAGGGATAAAGGCAATAGTTTTTATTTTTCAATTTATATAAAATAAATTTGCATGAATGAGTGTCCAAACTCGGTTACTGACTTTGTCATGTAATACACTCCTTGATCTCGGTGACGAAGTGGCACCCCCTAACTTTAGGTGTCTGGCTCCGCCACTGGCCATGGACAATAGTTTACTAATTAAAGAAACTCATAGCCACGGTTGTGTTACGGGCTAAGCTTAATTGGCTATAATATTACTTCTTTTAAGTTTTATTAAAGACTACTTGATGGCTTCCGCTTTTGTTTCTCAGATTTTATAATTATAGTATTTTTTCAAGTTTTGAAGTCACACCAATGCTATCAGTATCCTTCAAGTAACAGTCGGGAAGTATCACATCCCTATAAAATTTTAGTCGAAACCATTTTAGCTACACTGAAATTCAGTTCTTAATTTTTCAAAATGGCTTGAAATGTATAATCTACTTCCTACAGCTCTATTTTGTCAAGACATGCAATTTGGAAATATTTTCTTCATACTGGAGTGTGAAAAACTAAAAACTACTTTATGACTTTGGTCGTACTTGGGATTATGAATTCTTACCGCTAGTGTTTTTCAAGGAGTTTTTTTTTTTTTTTTTTTTCATGTGGAACTACTCTTAGGCGTTATCTAGTCCCCTCCCGCTCTTCCTTTTGGCTAGCATGCAATAATGTTCTATTGTTATATCCTTTGTTTATATGTTACGGGATCAACTAACCTGTCCTTAAAACTTAAAGTATGGTGACCATTTTGGGTCAAGTGTTATTTGTGGCTCATGCAAGGTTGGTTTGAGAGGATGACGTCCCTTACGGAGGCCTCAAGAACTCTCGCAGTAAGTGAATAAGTAAGTTAAATTGAGTTATTTTGAAAATTGATGAGTTTCTCATAGTCATAAATTCCTTTTAAGTTGTTTAACGTGTTAGTCATATCTAGATTTCATAAAATCGTTACTACTTCTGGCCAGAGTAATCAGAAAAATGATACGAATCGAATAGGAGAATCGTGAATCGACGTGAATCGCAAGTGAATCGGTACCGAATCGTGTGAATCGTTAGTGAATTGTACGATTTACTGAATCGTTCACGATTCGGGTCAAATTTTTTATTTTTTTAAAAGCCCAAAATATTTCAAAGTAGCTAACAAAATAAGCCCACTTTAGTAAAAAAATGGGACACAACTCGTAATTGATTGGACCACTTGTGTTTACAACAGCTTTTGAGCACTAGTTTGGACACTTGTGAAATATGATATTGTTCCAACCAAAAAAAATAGTGTGATATAGTGATGTAGAAATTGTTTGGGCTACTAGGAACAAGTGAAGTAGTGAACAATCTAGAAAAGTAACAAAAACATATATTAATATTAATTCAAATAAAGAATCTCAACTAAAAACTGTTAATAAAAACATAATATGTCAAATATCAACTAGTTTTAAATTTGTGATCGAATCGGTACGATTCACTATTCGATTTGATTCACGATTCAAAAAAATGACATTTCGATTCACGATACGATTCGAAAACTATGCTTCTGGCTGTTCTACAAGTTCACAAGGGCATAAAATACGTTATATAAAGTAAATTGTTCTAGACGTTGTGCTGCATTTTAAATATTGGAATTTAATCATGAATCTAGCTAATTCTGATGTAAAGTCATATTCAGGCTTTTTACATTCAGTTACTTACATAAAGGTAATTTTTTTTGTCCAGTTGAATAATTTTATGATTGATGTAGACGGTTGCGCCGAAATGAACCTCTATATTAATTACAATTTATTTGATAAGGATCTTGGGATGTTTGCTTCTCCGAACTAGTGTATATGTAGATGTCAAAATCCACAATCACGTATTGCGGGCCACCAGCAACCTACAGAGACAGAAAGCAATCGAACGACGTGAGTCTTGGGACACCGGTGTGGTGCCGGCCGAAGACACTCCGACGCTCAAGTTAGAAGTCTATCAGAAAGGGAGATCTAATGAGGATTGTAAGGAGGGATAATCGGAGACTACCGTAGTTGTGGCGTTGTTATAGGAAGAGTAGGTTGTGATTTTGTTAAGGGGAGAGGTAGGGTATTGTTGTGTATGGCTAATACTCCATCTCCCCTCCTTGTGTAGGCGTGGCCTACTTATAGGTGTGGGTCGACCAAGAGTCACAGACCCTTGGGACTTGTATTCCTAATAGACTACCCGGTCACTTATCGCGTAGGATAGAGGTAACTTTTAGCCCAAGCCCTTCAATGGTAGTCCCCTTCTCGTAGGCTGGGCGATTGTGATAGGTCAAGAGTCGCTTCACCTCCTGAGACTTGTAAATCAGGTAGACTACTTCGAGGAAGTAGCCACTTATCCCGTAGGATAGGCCTCCATCCGAACTTGCCAATCATCATCTGCTACGGTAGGCTAGACACTTAAGGTCTCTTTCTTGGTCACTTATCTGTTAGCACCCAGCAAGGCCTCGGGTCGTGATCGAGTACGTCGCCAGTCGCCTATATGAGGTAGTTCGATATTTGGGCCTAGCGCAGAGCTCGGGGCCTCCGAGTGGGATTCTTCGGGAGTAGGCCGCGACTTATAGCATTGCATATGGGCCCTGGCCCAATAACCGAACGGATTGGGGCTATAAGACGCGTCGCGGTTGGACCATGGATCCAAGCCCAATTTTGGCGTTAACAGTTTGTCCCCCACTCCCTAAGTCGAAGAGTCTTCGAGTTAGGGAGTAATTGTTCGTAAAATAACTCCGGTTCACACTCCTCGGGACGAGACGCCTGGGAGCGCGCGGCTGTGAGTGGACCTCGAGCTGAAGTTGAAGAATCTTCGGGCACAATTTTGCTTCAATCGTAATCGTCATTGCCGACATTTGTTGGCGAGCAACTCCGCATCCTACCACTCTGTGTATTATGGTTCCGCAGCCTACCATGTGCCATCACTCACTCGCCAACTCACTGCTTACAAGTTACCTCCACAATCCGCAGCCTACCGTTGCTTCTTGCAACGCGTTAGACTACTATTTCCACTTGAAACTTCGCAGCCTACCATATTTTTTTTGGCAATTTCGCAGCCTACCATTTCTCTTGGTGCAAGTCCGCAGACTACCATTTATGGGTCGCTATCTTGTGTTGGCTTGCTGTTGTAGTTTACTTCAAATCAAAAAAGAAAAACCTGACCATTGGCCAATAGAAGGGCGAAACGTGGCTGTCATGACAGGACAGCCACACTGCCCTTCCCCATCGCGGGCCCCGCGTGTTGCAGCAGTGGGTAGGCTGCAACACGCCCACGCGCCAGCAAGCTAGACCGCGCTGGCGCGTGGCCCACAGCCTGGTGCCCATGCGCAAGCTGAAGAACTTGCGCGTGGGGCGGACAGGACAAGTACTTGTCCTGTCTGCATGGGGCAGGTGCAACTGTCAGGCCACTTATGGCCTGGCAGCCTTGTGGGCTCGCGGTGAAAGCCAGCCCGCCACGTGGCAAGCTGAGACAATCCTAAGTCTCGTAAATTTCACACTCTGTGAACGATTTTGCAAGGCGGGCCGCGTGGGTTATTGGATTTCCATGGAAATGGCTTCTTAGACACCATTATTAAAATCATTGCTTGCTCCCTATCTCCTGTTTCGTACTTCAGAACTCGTAGACACCCTTCACACAAAACAAATAGGATTTTTATGTAAGCATGTCTCGCTGCTTGGCTGTGTCAGACAGTCAGGTAGTTTGTTGCATAATTCCATGGGTTTTTCACTCATTGCCGCATGAACTTTTGTTGTAGATTTCACTCGTATTTGAGTAGACTACCGTCACACTTTTTTTTCTCTCCTTAGTGGTACAACCCTCCGTAGCAACTTATTTCTTCTTTGTAGTCAAGCGAACTGTCAATGTTGGTTTTTACTCGCACTAAAGTAGGTCGTTGTAATAGTATTTTCATTCGCAGTTAGGCAGATTGTGCCTTTGTATTCCTTCTTTATGATAGAGCAGGCTACCATTGTAGGTTCCCTCTCGTGGTTGAGTAGAGTATCGTAAAGACCACTTAGTCGAGTTGTTTTGTTTAGCGCGACTCCCCGTACATAGGTTGCGATCTTGAATGGACTATGTGCGAGTCATTGTGCTTGAGATGGAGGGGCCCATTTGGCCAATACATGCTTGAAAGTGACATCCATTGTCAGGACACGTTCGGTCGTAGCCTACGTGTTATTTGCGCAACATTTCGCAACCTACTACTCGTTGGTGTAGAACATCACATCCTACTATTTGTTGGTAGGCAATTGCGTATCCTACCGTGTATTGGTAGACAACCTCCCACCCTACCGTTATAAAAGAGAATGGCTTGTGTGCGGTATGGGAGTTGACAATTCACAACCTACCATATGGTTGTGCACAATTTCGCAGCCTACCATTTCCTTTGGACATTTCACAGCCTACCATATGTAGGCTGCTACCTTTTGAGTTCCTCCTCATAGGCTAGCCCCTCGAACTCTACGTAGGTTAGTCGCTCGGACCTAACGTGGTTGCGATTTTTAAACCTTTATTGTAGGTGATAACTTAGTGCCCTTATGTAGGCTATGATCTTTAAACCTTGTTGATAGGTGACCTCTTGGTACCCCCGGACCCGAACGGACTCATTTGGCGCCCTAAGGTCGTAACCCGACGGCTAGTCGGACATTAGCACACTCCCTACTTCAAGTAGGCTACTTTTTTGGACCTCCCTCTTGTTGCCGAGGTAGAGCCAACACACCGTAGCACTTTCAGATAATAGTTTGGTAGTTGCAAGTGAGTGTTTCCCATTGTTACGTACCCTCGTTGCTGCACTAAGGTGCCCTTCAAAGGTTAAATCAACTCAGATGAGCTAGCTTGCTAAATGTTTGTGGCAAGCTCGCAGCGAATCTTTCTCTTTAGTTTGTCGACCCTCTCTCTTTGATGACTTGTAGCACAAGCGCCACTCAGCTAGGGGGACCCTTACCGGTACGGTATTCTTCATTCCTTTGAACGTCCATGTATTGTGCACGTGACACTGTTTAGTTGTATCCCGGTGCGATAAGCGCTAATAACTTATGGCTTTGTCTTTTCGGATGCATGTATCATCAAACGCTACGAGGAGTTTCGCGATGCCCTGGAGGCTGGTTCCCCGGGTGCTACTGGAGAGTCGACCGGGCCAGAGGTGGCCGCAGCTGACGTTCCTACGGAAGACCCGTCCCTTTAGTCGTTCCTCCGCTATTTTGGGTGACTCGTAATGCGATAGGCGCTTGTTGTTTTTAATTTAGCATATGTAGGCATTGTGCTCTAGCACTTCTTTATGTATGTATGACGTTTTACTGGTGTTTTCTGGCGCCTACCGCGCTGCGCGTACGGTTTGCGCTTTTGTTTGATCTCAAGCTAGATTGGTATAGGTATTGTGCCGCTGGCACTCTTTTGTAATGCGTATATGTCCGCTCTAGTTTTGTATTTCTGGCGTGATCAATGCCAATGGCCTGGGATCACGTGCTCTGTGCACCTGGTGCCCCCGTGCCCTTTTGCTATGTAGCTGGCGCAGCATAACTTTGCTTGTATGGTTTTAGAAGTAATCTAAGTTTTCTCCCGTAAACGCTTACGTGTATGCTTTTACCGTTTCACAAATTACTCACCCTTCAGTACATAACAGATTATCATGTGGACATCCTGGCCATTCAACCGTAGTTGCAGAGTGGCCCAATACTGGTTAAGCTTTAATTGCCATGACTCAAACTGCCGGCTATTCCATTTGGAGCTCTTTAGGTGTGCTCATATCACCTCTTAACAGCCCATCGTGTAGGAGACCATACTATCATTGCGGAGCCTACCGTAATAGGTCACGACATACAAAGGGTCAAGATGATACATTATAAATTTCAAAATTTACCTTAGTAGGTTACTCCGCTTGGGACCCTCAATTGATCGATTAACCATTTCGTGGCCTACCCGAGTAGGCTGCACCCTTTAGGTGTCTTAACAAGTAGGTGGATCACTCGGACCCTACCAAAGTAGGTTGCGCCATTTGGGCGTCTTAGTTGATAGGTGTGGTTGCGCCCTTTAGGCGTCTTGTTTGGGAGGTAGGTCACTTGGGCCATACCATAGTAGGCTGCGCCACTTAGGCGTCTTAACTGGTAGATGGGTCACTTGGATCCTACCATAGTAGGTTGCGCCATTTAAGCGTCTTAATTGATAGGTGTGGTTGCGCCCTTTAGGCGTCTTGTTTGGGAGGTAGGTCACTTGGGCCATACCATAGTAGGCTGCGCCCTTTAGGCGTCTTATTTGGTAGGTAAGTCATTTGGACCCTACCAAAGCAGGTTGCGCCTTTTAGGCGTCCTTATTTTGTAGGTAGGTCACTCGGACCCTACTATAGTAGGCTGCGCCCTTTAGGCGTCCTTATTTTGTAGGTAGGTCACTTGGACCCTACTATAGTAGGTTGCGCCTTTTAGGCGTCCTTATTTTGTAGGTAGGTCACTTGGACCCTACCATAGTAGGTTGCGCCTTTTAGGCGTCCTTATTTTGTAGGTAGGTCACTCGGACCCTACCATAGCAGGTTGCGCCTTTTAGGCGTCCTTACTTGTAGGTAGGTCACTTGGATCCTACCATAGTAGGTTGCGCCTTTTAGGCGTCCTATTTTGTAGGTAGGTCACTTGGACCCTACCATAGTAGGTTGCGCCTTTTAGGCGTCCTATTTTATAGGTAGGTCACTTGGACCCTACCATAGTAGGTTGCGCCTTTTAGGCGTCCTATTTTGTAGGTAGGTCACTTGGACCCTACCATAGTAGGTTGCGCCTTTTAGGCGTCCTTACTTGTAGGTAGGTCACTTGGACCCTACCATAGTAGGTTGCGCCTTTTAGGCGTCCTATTTTGTAGGTAGGTCACTTGGACCCTACCATAGTAGGTTGCGCCTTTTAGGCGTCTTAACGTGGCTGCGAAGGACCATAGGCTGGTCTTCACAGGGCCCAGCACGGTCATGTAGGACCGTAGGTCAGTCACGAGAGACTACTACTTTGAAGTATGCATTGTTATCGCACCAATCGCGCGCGGGTATGCCTGGTTAGTTCGCCCCTGGGTAGGTTCCTCATGTTTGAGTTGAAGATAAGATGAATGAATTAAACTAAGAAAAGTGCTTCATTCCTTGAAACTCACTACGTTGACTCGCGCCTAGGCGTGCCACGAACTACATTGGCATTAACGAAAGACCCCCACGAAAGGGTAGCTAACTAGAAACTACTAACCCCATAAAGGGGAAAACTAATCAACTCTATCAACCCCTAGTGGGCAAGCTAACAATATGCCTAAAAGTAGTACTTCCTGAGGTGGACGGCATTCCAACTATTCCCAATGTCTTTGCCCTCTGCGGATTGAAGCTTATAGGCTCCATGACCAACAACCTTCGTGATAAGGTAGGGTCCTTCCCAATTAGGTCCTAGCTTCCCGGCATTGACCTCCCTGGTGTTCTGGAATACCCTCCTCAGGACCCAATCTCCTTCTTTGAAGGTCCTGACTCGGATGTTCTTATTGAAATGTCGCGCTACCTTCTGGTGGTAGGTTGCGATTCGAACCAAAGCCCGTTCTCTTTTTTCATCAACAGTATCGAGCAAATGACTAAGTTCTTGACTATTCTGCTCCTCGGACGCTTGCACAACCCGGAGAGTTGGAAGCCCAACTTCCGTCGGAATGACCGCCTCTGCGCCGTAAACCAAGGAGAATGGTGTCTCTCCCGTTGAAGACCTTGCCGTAGTCCGATAGGACCATAACACCCCCGGGAGCTCGTCAGCCCATCTTCCTTTCGAACTCTCCAATCTCTTCTTGAGAGTCGAGATGATTGTCTTGTTGGATGATTCAGCTTGACCATTGGCTTGTGGATAGCGCGGAGTGGAGAAGGTTAACTGGATCTTCCATTCTTTGCAAAAATCTCGGAAGTCGCGACTAATAAATTGGGAGCCATTGTCTGTGACGATTTCCTTTGGTACCCCAAACCTACATATAATGTTCTTCCACACAAAATTCTTCACCTCTCTGTCTCGGACTTGGTGATAGGCCTCAGCCTCGATCCATTTGGTGAAATAGTCAGTAACGGCGAGCATATAGATGCGCTGTCCTGGTGCAGTTGGCAGTTTACCCACAATGTCCATACCCCACTTCATGAACGGCCACGGCGCAGAAATCGTGGCAAGTGGTTCAGGCGGTTGATGAGGAACTTGCGCAAATCTCTGGCAATTATTGCATTTTCTCACATAGTCTATGGAGTCGGCACGCATAGTAGGCCAGTAGTACCCTGCTGTGAGTGCCCTACTGGCGAGGCTGCGTGCCCCAGAATGGTTGCCGCACTGTCCTTCATGTAGTTCGGCCAGGACGTAATCAGACTCTTCCTTATCGATGCAACGAAGGTAGGGCCCGGAATAAGACCTCCTGTAGAGCTTTTCCTCGATGAGACAGAACCTGGCCGCTTTGGCTTTGAGCCTTCGCGCCTCATTGCGATCCTCAGGTAGGACGTCATCTCGGATATACTGAATGATAGGAGTCATCCAAGATGGCATATCGCTGATACATGTTACCACTTTCGACTTTTCCTTCCAAACGGCGGGCCACTGAAGGTAGACGACGGGAACCACCTTAGGAGCTTCCACTTGGGTGGGGGCCCCTAGGGCCGCTAGAGCATCGGCATGACCATTATCTTCTCTACTCAACTGCTTTATCTCGAACCCCTCGAAACCTGCTAGTAGCTCTTTGGCGAGTGACAAGTAGGCTGCCATCTTGTTGTCTCTTGCTTGGTAGGTTCCTAGGATTTGGTTGACTACTAACTGTGAATCACTGTTGACAGTTATCCTCTTGATGTTCATCTCCTTGGCCAAAGTGAGTCCCGCAATCAGGGCTTCGTACTCTGCCTCATTGTTGGTGGCTTTGAAACCACACTTGACCGATTGCTCAATGATGTCCCCCTCGGGAGACTGTAACACTAACCCGAGGCCGATACCCTTGGCGTTACTCGCCCCATCCACACTCAACGTCCACCTCCCTTGTTTCGATGAGACACTAAGGCACAACAACTCTTTCTCGGCTAATAAGTGGATGCCGGGCGTGAAGTCCGCCACAAAATCCGCCAGGGCTTGTGATTTGATTGTAGTCCGCGGCTGATAGGAGATTTCATACTCGCTGAGCTCGATTGCCCACTTCGACAGTCGTCCAGAAAGTTCCGGTTTATGTAATACGGACTTGAGGGGGAAGGTTGTCAACACCGTTATTGGATGGCATTGGAAGTATGGCCTTAACTTGCGTGCTGCATTGACGAGGCCCAATGCTAGCTTCTCTAGCTGACTGTACCTGGTCTCGGCATCGAGTAGAGCTCTGCTTGTATAGTAGACTGGGTGTTGTTTCCTTCCTTCCTCTCGTACCAAGACAGCGCTTACGGCAGTCTCTGAGACAGCTAAGTAGATTAGAAGGGTTTCGCCATCTTTCGGCTTGGAGAGCAGCGGTGGGCTGGTAAGGTATACCTTAAGTTGTTGTAGTGCCTCTTCACAGGCAGGTGTCCAAGCAAAGTCTTTATTCTTTCGGAGGGTATCGAAGAAGGCGTGGCACTTCTCAGAGGACCGTGAAATAAACCTGGTTAGAGCTGCGAGCCTCGCAGTGAGCTTGTGCACTTCCTTGACATTAGTCGGAGACGGAATGTTAAGGATGGACCTTATCTGATCCGGGTGGGCCTCGATCCCGCGCTGGGTGACTAGGTATCCCAAGAACTTTCCAGAGGTGACCCCAAAGGAACATTTCGTGGGGTTCAGCTTCATGTTGTATTTCTTCAAAATGTCAAACGTCTGGCGCAAGTGACTGAGGTGGTCTTCCGCAATAAGAGACTTCACCAACATGTCGTCGATGTAAACCTCCATGGTTTGTCCCAGCAAATCAGCGAACATCTTATTGACCAAACGTTGGTAGGTTGCACCAGCGTTCTTTAGGCCAAAGGGCATGACTTTGTAGCAGTATATCCCTCGTTCTGTGATGAACGCTGTCTTCTCTTGATCCTCTGGATGCATGAGTATTTGGTTGTAGCCGGAAAAGGCATCCATGAAAGTAAGAAGCTCGTGCCCTGCCGTCGCATCCACCATTGTGTCTATGTGCGGGAGAGGAAATGAGTCTTTCGGGCATGCCTTGTTCAGGTCTGTAAAGTCGATACAAACTCTCCACTTTCCGTTCTTCTTCCTTACAACCACCACATTTGCCAACCAATCAGGGTAGAGGACCTCGCGAACAGATCCAATGTCAATCAGCTTCTGCACCTCTTCATTGATGATACGATTCCTCTCTGCTGCGAATTTCCTCCGCTTCTGTTTCACAGGAGGATGCACTGGGTCGACTTGTAGTTTGTGAACCATGACCGCCGGGTCAATTCCGGTCATGTCTGCGTGAGACCAAGCGAAGCAGTCGTAGTGATGGCTGAGGAAATCCACCAACTGGTCGCGCAGTCTCGGCTTTAACTTCGAGCCAATTTGAACGACATGATCTGGATGGTCGGGGTGGATTTGTACTTCATCGAGTTCTTCTATGGTAGGCTGGTCAGGGTAACCTAGTGTTGTAGTTTGTTCTACCTGATACAAAACGTCATGGCCAGCCCTCCTCAAGGCAGAGCGGTAGCATTCGCGAGAGTCCCTTTGCTGTCCTCTTATTTCTCCTGTTCCCCAATTAGTCGGGAACTTGACTACCTGGTGGTAAGTTGACGGAATGGCTTTCATCTCATGGATCCACGGACGCCCCAGTATGATATTGTAGGGTGATGGACAGTCTATCACTAAGAATCGAGTATTGTGGTTAACGCCCTCGGCGTAAGTTGGGAGCACAACCTCTCCAATGGTGCTTTTGTGTTCGCCGCTGAACCCGATTAGGGTAGTTGAACGACGAGTGACACATGCTTCATCTATCCCCATCCCCCTAAGGGCATCTAGCATGAGGATGTTGGCTGAGCTGCCGTTATCGACTAGTATCCGTTTGACCAGGCAGTTGGCCACCCTTAACGTTATCACCAAGGCGTCATGGTGAGGATCATCCAAGTAGGCTGCTTCGTTGTTAGAGAACGTGATGATCTGTTCAATATCAAATTCCCTAGGTGGCCGAGGCCTTAAGCCAAAACCGACCGCCTGTCGAACGTGTCTTCTCGCCGCCGAGTGGCTGATACCACTGACCTCCGATCCACCAGTGATGCAATTCACTGTTCTCTCAAGGCGCGGCGGCTCGGGTGGGGTGATCTCTCGTGCCTTTTGTTTTCCCTCTCGCTGGGCTATGGTTTGTTTCCCTCTGTCGGTCAAGAACTGGGTAAGGTGGCCTTTCTTTAGCAACTCCGCGACTTCTTTTTTTAGTCCAATGCACTCCTCAGTTGTGTGCCCGTGGTCGTCGTGGAAGTCGCACCACTTAGTTTTATCTCTCCTGTCAGCGGGGGACCTCATCTTCTCTGGCCACTTGACGGCGTTGCCCATTCTCTTCAAAGTATGAACAAGCTCAGTCGGAGCTATACTGAGGTTATAGTTTGGCATTCTCCGTATGTCTGGGCTGCGGTCTCGCCTCTGGTCAAGTGGCCTCCTGTCATCGCGTGATCGTTTACTTCTTCGTTCTTCTGCAGGGTAAGGCTCGCGTCTTTTACTACGCGGGTCAGACGCTAAAGATTGCCTGCGATCACCCCTATCACGGCGCGGTGGTGAAGGGTGATAGTTTGACTCATCTTCCTCCCACTTAATCTGAGCCCATGCCTTCGTCAGAACATCCTCCATGGTCTTGCACGGGTACTTGGTTAATTCCTTATATAGGTCAGACTCGGGGATCAGGCCCTTGCGAAAGGCTGAGATGGCCGTGGCCATGTTACATTGGGGGATGGCTACCTTCTCCTTGTTGAACCTCCCCACAAAGTCGCGCAGGAGCTCGCCTCTCCTTTGTACAATCAGGTAGAGGTCATCAGACTGTTTCTCTAACTTTCTGCTACTCGCGAATTGCTCCACGAACATGTCGGTTAGTTGGGCAAAGGAGGCGATACAATTGTTTGGTAGGTTAGTATACCACTGCAAGGCAGGTCCTACCAAACTAGAACCGAATCCCTTACACATACATGCTTCCCTAGAATCTCGCGGGACGGCTACGGTGAACATCCTCTGCTTGTATTGCATTATATGATCATCAGGGTCAGTAGTCCCATCATAAGGCCTCATGTTCGGAAAGCTGAATTTAGCCGGCATCTCCACCATTGCAATGGTGTCAACAAACGGGGAGTCGGCAAAGCTGTTTACCGCACTCCTCTTAATGGGGGCAGGCACCCCGGGAATCCTCTGGATGAGGGACTCAATCTCCTGGAACCGTCGAAGGATATCACGGCTCGGTCCTCCCTCGTCTGCTGGCTGTGTTAGAGGTCGTTCAGTTGTGACAGTGGTTTGGAGGTAGACTCCACTGCCGGGCGTCTGCTGGGGTGTGGACCCAAGGGATTGCATGGGCGCCACCATCTCACCATGGGCGATTGCTTTCCCGCGGTTCAAAGGGGCGGTGGTCGCTGTGAGGGTCTTGACCCTTTCCTCTAGCTCAATATTCTCCTGGCGAAAGGCGGTGTTTTCCGCCTCGAGCTCCTTAAGTTTGTCCTTGCATGCTTCCATCTCGGTCAACAAGGCCTCCATCTGTGCCTGGACATCGTTTTGAATGCTGCTTTCAGTCATGGCTTTTTTCGAAAGTAAGAATGATCGAGAGTTCGTAGCCTTCTGCTCGAGTAACTAAGTTGCTAGGGCCCCACGGTGGGCGCCAAATTGTAGATGTCAAAATCCACAATCACGTATTGCGGGCCACCAGCAACCTACAGAGACAGAAAGCAATCGAACGACGTGAGTCTTGGGACACCGGTGTGGTACCGGCCGAAGACACTCCGACGCCCTAGTTAGAAGGCTATCAGAAAGGGAGATCTAATGAGGATTGTAAGGAGGGATAATCGGAGACTACCGTAGTTGTGGCGTTGTTATAGGAAGAGTAGGTTGTGATTTTGTTAAGGGGAGAGGTAGGGTATTGCTGTGTATGGCTAATACTCCATCTCCCCTCCTTGTGTAGGCGTGGCCTACTTATAGGTGTGGGTCGACCAAGAGTCACAGACCCTTGGGACTTGTATTCCTAATAGACTACCCGGTCACTTATCGCGTAGGATAGAGGTAACTTTTAGCCCAAGCCCTTCAATGGTAGTCCCCTTCTCGTAGGCTGGGCGATTGTGATAGGTCGAGAGTCGCTTCACCTCCTGAGACTTGTAAATCAGGTAGACTACTTCGAGGAAGTAGCCACTTATCCCGTAGGATAGGCCTCCATCCGAACTTGCCAATCATCATCTGCTACGGTAGGCTAGACACTTAAGGTCTCTTTCTTGGTCACTTATCTGTTAGCACCCAGCAAGGCCTCGGGTCGTGATCGAGTACGTCGCCAGTCGCCTATATGAGGTAGTTCGATATTTGGGCCTAGCGCAGAGCTCGGGGCCTCCGAGTGGGATTCTTCGGGAGTAGGCCGCGACTTATAGCATTGCATATGGGCCCTGGCCCAATAACCGAACGGATTGGGGCTATAAGACGCGTCGCGGTTGGACCATGGATCCAAGCCCAATTTTGGCGTTAACAGTATGCAATTGCCTGTCCGAAGGGGGTAGTTGTGTATATTAATTTAGGGGAAGTGGGAGTAGCAGTGATGGTTATTTTATTTAACTTTAGAAGGATTTGTCTGCCCGGAGGGGATAAATTCTTTTGGAGTTGTTTCACTATTTCACTTGAATGGAAGGTTCATACTGCATGCTGTGTATTCTGCTCGAAGGAGAATATGCAATGTACACTTTGAACTCTCATAAGGATGTTGCTGTTACAGTTATCCCCTTTTGATTAAGTCACCATTCATATTTCTATTACAGTCACCAACATCCTAGTGAATAATCAAAATGTTTAATTTACAGTTTATCCCCTTTTGATTAAGTCACCATTCATATTTCTATTACAGTCAGCAACATCCTAGTGAATAATCAAAATGTTTAATTAAGTCTGACTGGAAATGATTAATTTTCATTTATCATGCAATATGAGTGTTATAAATGTTAATTTTTTAATGAGGTCTCTTTCATGATAATTTCATTCAAAAGTGAATTTGAAATCCTCAAAGACATTAAAGTTTTTCAGATTATAAAGACATTTTATGGTTGAGGTACTATAGTATAGTTGGAAGTGCCTTTTATTGGCTTCTTTTGCATGTATCAAGATTGATTTTTATTCCAATTGTGGAATTATAAAGTTTGTTTTCTTACAAAGATGTACATGGGCACTCCCTTTGTAGAATATAAGTGTTAGATTAAATTACATGAGTACTTAATATATTTGTAGAGCTATCATGTTTGACAAAGAACTATTAGGAGATATCAAGTTTGTTCCTCCTGTAATTACTATTTTCTATATATAATTATTTTTAGTATAATTGTTGAATATATCTCTGGAGATTAAGAAGATATATTTTGTTAAAATTGTATGAAAGTGAACTGTTGTTGTATAGGTTATCTCATTATTGGGATATCAATGTCATCGATACATTATATTTACTTGTAAATGATTGTTCAAGTTTGACTTTTGTGGTGATTAAGTAAGGTTGAAAGGATTTTCCCGTATTAAAGTTGCATGCTTGACTAGTTATATTTAGGTACCCCTTCTCAGGTTAGTTTTAATTATGTCATCACAATTTCTAAAGATAGAAAACATAGCACTTTATTTATTTGAAAACATAGCACTTTATTTATTTGTTTCTTGTATAAGTTTTCTATTTTGATGACATTACAACAGCATCATGGTTAAAGCAATATACTTTTGGCAAGGTTGATAATATATATAAAATCTTTTCAATTTAATTGGAGGTTCTCCATGAGTAATGTTTGAATGTGTGACTAAACTTTTCCAATAATTTAAGGATTATAAGTTTGTCCTAGACCCTATAAATGGTTCTTACCATGTCAGATTGTTCATTAAAGCTTACAAGATTTTCAACAAAGATTTTAGGACATATAGTTTTATTCCAGTTGGACAAAATCTTGATGAAATTTTATAACTTAGCCGAAGCGGGTTATCCATTATGGTTTACATGACATCAAGAAGGATCTTGGGATAGGTTACTTCTTGGTAGGACAATAATTGTGTACATTAGCTTTGAAGAGTATGAGCGAATAACAAGGATATTGAAGTAATTTTATCTTGGGAAATCTTTCTTGCTCAAAGTTCAGGTTTCTATGACTATTCGTTTGTGGAGACTAGCCTTGCTTGAAGGTATTTATATGACATGTCAGAGTCTCCAAAGGGGACAAATTTACAATAAACAATGTTGAAGTTGCAAGTTTGTGTTATTTTTGTTATGTCGTGCTCAATGGTAAATTTGAAGTGATGGTTAAAGTTATTATTATAGCACATCTTACTTGCACTTTAAGTGTTCATGGAAGGTTTATTGGACATAATAATGATTGCCTCCCTCATGCTTCTATTTTTTACACATGTATGTATGATTGTTCCAAAGTGGATAGATTTTTTATGGAACTTTAATACCAGTTGAGCCTTGTTTTTGTCATATGAAAAATATAGAATTAATAAAAGTATCAAGTATGTTACCTCTGTGTGTAATATTTTCTTATTTAAAGGGATTCTATCTAGAGGATTCATAATGTGGAAATTGTTTTGGAAGCGTATATGTCAATACATCCTTGCTTAAGGCTATCAAGTTTTCTGAGGTCAAGTACTTGTCTTATATATATATTTCAAGTAAATGTTTCCTTTATTTGTGAAAGAAAATAAGGCTTGAAGTTATAGTCCTTAAATTGGCTGTTCAAGAGTATACTTGCCACTATCTTTAAGATTTATTGGACGGAGCATGTTTTTCACGCATTAATGCACTTCGATTTTTATTAAATTTGAACTTCAAAGAAAGAATATTATTATATAGTTTTCCATCATAGTAGTATTATATGCTAATAAAGTTTCCTAGTAGCATATAATTTTGCAAGTGTAAGTATTACAAAAAAGTTTCATTGATGTTTCATTATAAAAGAACATCTTCCATGTTAGAAAGTTTCACTTGCAATATACAAGTTTAAAGTCATAAAGAATATAAAATTTTAAAGTGACAAGTGAACTTTAAGGTCTGTGGGAATAACATATTTATAAGGTTATGTTCTCCAATGTACGCATGTTTATTGTTAAGAAAGCAATAAAGAATCATGCCTAAAAGGCTATTCATGTATATTACAGTTTTAATATGAGCATGAGGTATATATTTGATTTAAGCATATGAGGTAAACTAGTGATATAGAGGCCGATTACGCCATTGCATTCTAAAGAAAAATCAAGGTTGGAGGTTCATAAAGTGGCTTATATGTTTTAAAGGCAATTGATTGATGCAATTTGTTAAACCTTGACATGCTCATATTATTGAAGTGTCTCTTTATTTAAAGATGGAGTTTATTGAGTTTCTTTTTTATGAGAGTTAAAAATTCAACACTTTTAAAGTTACATATTACAATCAAAGCATGTTTTTCAGGATTGTAATGTCTCTAACCAAAGAAGTTATCATTAAGTGCATACAATTTCATGAATTTTAAAATATTTGGTTAGTGTGTACACGGTTTGCATTTACCTAAGTGTTGATATGTGATTATTACTCTCATATTTGGTCATTAAAGTATTTACAATTATCACTGTACAATTATTTATCTGAGCTAATGGTGGTGATTGTGATTCAATCATGTTATTGTTACCTGCTTAATTATTTATACAATTTGGATATGTTGGTGGGTTATAAAGGCATAAGCTATGGAAATTTATTGACAACAAGTGTTTAAGGTATACTTGTGTGCTTGGTATGCTAATGCAAGTGTAAGCAGGTTATACATCAAATTAGAATGCACTAATATTGTAATGCATGCATTTTGGGAACTCATGTTGAAGCTCTGTTAATGGTTCAATTCAAAGGCTTCAGGTTAGAAGCGTAAAGTGTAAAGGTATAGTTTATTTGAGTAATTAATTACAGTATCTTAAAGTTTTGTTCCAATTATATTCAGTTAGTGATCACTATTTTATGTGTACACAGATAAAGTTGGTGTGAGCTCACGTAAGTCTAAAGCTACATATATCGAGATATATAGTTAAAAGTTTCATTATTAAATTGGCTTCGGTTTAGAAGCATTAAAGGGGGGTTTGTATACCCCAACAAAGTTTAAAGGCTTCTTATGAGACAAAAGGGGATCTAATCCCATAAACGGTCTTACAAGACCATAAAGTGGCTGATTGTGTTTAGCATGCTCATTACTATAGTTGGATCACATGTGCCAAAAACCACATTACACTTTACTACACCATGGAATCCATGTCGATGGGGCATTATTATTTGTGATCATAGGAGTCCTATGCTGAAAGATGGTGTAACGACTATTATGGTTCGGTATTGATGACTTGTTGGATCGGATTCGGATTTGAGACGTTTGTTTTATGGCCACTAAAGTTTTTTTTTAACTCAAGAGTCATTTTATAAAATAAAATATTTTCAGAATATAAAACCAATTAGTGTTGCCTAAGTAGAAAACTGTTAGAATTTTTTAGTTGTGGGCTACCACTAATTGAGACATTTTCTTATTTCAAAAAACGGGTTAAGATTAACTGGTAAAGCCCAAGACACATTTTACAGTAATTCACTCCAGTTGGGCCTAGGTCCGTCTCATAGATATTTTTGTTAGTGGTGTGGTATGTAAGGTGTAGAACTGTTTAAATTTATAGGGCAGCTTGATGGGGGCCCAATAAAGATTTCAGGCTAAGCTCTCCCTCCCATTCAGAATACTAATAGTCTATAAATAGACTATTAGGGTTAGTTTGGCGCATTGAGAGCCACCATACAGAAATTGGAGAGGGAGATGGAGCCTCTAATCTAGACATGCCTACCATAACACGTCGCCCGAATTGTCTTACAAGATTACCAAAGGCTCTTGAAGATTGATTGCAACAAATAAAGAAATATCGCATGGACTTCTGGTATGTCTCGACCCTATAAGATTATTATGTATTTATTATGGTGTTCTATTTTCTGGTATTGAATCCTCTAAAATCTAACATAAATACCTCATGTCAGTAATCGTCCATCATGACCGACAGTATAATGTGTTCTTATTAATTGTTTTCACTTGACCCCTTTATCCGAATCATGCTCATATTGTCTACGATTGGTTAGTTTTCTTTTGGGAGAAACCCTCTTACTGAGCTTTGTTTCGCTCACCCATTTTGCCTCTGCACTGTTTCTTTTACAAATTATAGTGCTCTAGTGGATTGTTAGCGAGATAAAGTCGCCATGTTTCTGGATTGAGAAATGAAGACCAAGTGATGGTTATTGATAGCGAGACTTCTCTTTAGTGAAATGTAGCATGATGTAGTTAAGTGATGAGTATTGTGTATCAGAGTAATTTATGTCATGGTTGTAAGATTTATTTATTGAGAATTCAATTTAGCGAGTTGGTGTGTTATACATTTCATAATGGATTTTAGTGCTCTGATTAATATTTTGTGAATTGAGTGAGCCTTGCGTGCTTAAGGGGTTCATGCCACATAGGCAAGCAGCAATCGCGTTTCCAAATTTTACTTTTGCAAATTTGGGGGTGTGACAATGTAGTATTGGAGCGAGGTTTGATGGTCCTCAAACTAAGGTAGGAGTGGGTATTATGCCAATTTAGGAAGTGCCTTTTATTGTTTTAGTTATTGGTGAATAATTATTTTGTGACTTACAAAGTTATTTTCATATCCTGTACCCTTGACATTGATAAGGAAATGCGACCAAGAGCTAGTTATAAAAAATTAAACAATTGTTGTGGTTACTATGTAGCAGTGACTTTTCATTCAGGAATCCAAAAGCTTATTCCTCGTGCTTAAAATGATGTACTCGTAAGTTGATCAATATTTGTTTTATATAATGAATGGGGAAACTTCATAGCAATATCGTGATTGTCCAGTTGATGGATAAGTGAGATGAATTAAGAGATTGTGATGTGATATAACATAGCTATAAGTTTCTATGAGCCAATATCTCTAGGAAAAAGATACATTTGATCATGCTAATTGTAAAATGTAATTTGTAAGTGAGACACAGTGGTCATACCAAGCTCTAGGTTTGTGATCACCTTTGGGGAAATGGGTAGCTTTGTCTTGCATGTATAAAAGCTAGATTGTTTATTTGATCTAGAGTTTGATATTGAACTGTTGAAGTACCTTTAGCTTGTTAAAAGAGTTGTATGTTGGTGTAATGGTATACCTAAGTTATATATAGTTGTGTGATATTCGTAATAATCAAGATTTGGGTTCTTGCCATCTACATTTGGAGTTTAAACTTAGCACTTGACCTTTGAGGTCACTTACTTGAGATGATTAAAATTTCGAGGACAAAACTTTCTTTTAGTGGGGATCCGAAGGATGTAATGACCTATATATTTATTGGTGACTTTGATTGCCGAAATTAAGGTCCATATTTCATGCCATGATAGGAATGATCCGAGGAAAGTTTATTTGACTTGAGAGATATGATTTGACTAGCTAATTTAAGCGAGAGATAAAAAGTGTACGACGCCTACCCTATTTTCCAAACGATACAAAAAGAAAAGAAAATATTCCTAAAGGCAACGAAAGTGACGAGTTTTCTCAGGTTTAGCGCTTTACTTTCTCTTGGAGTTTGAAAGGAATAAGGTGATTGTTCTGAAGCCTTTTTAGTCAAGGCAAGTGGGTGTCTCTTCTCTTTTGTTTCTCCCCTGCGTTTTCCTTGCGTGTTAACCATGATGTTTCGATCTTTCATGTCTCTATTGCTATCAATTGTTTTGTTACGATTATTCAATGCAACCATCGTTGTTTCCACAACTTACAGAACTTTTGTTTTGTTCACAAATTTAGCTTAGTTTATTCCCACGATCTCTATTATTCTTGTCGCAAATTGAGTCTCGCCAATTGAATCCACTCATGTAGTATGCCACTTTTTTCTCCATGACTGATTCAAAGGTCTCGTTGATGCTTCTTCAATCAATTTCTTTATTACCTTATTTCAAGTGGCTCGTATGTCATCCAATGTTAATTCCTATAATCATGATCTCTTGTTACCTAAGATAATCTGACTCCTCATTTGAAAAAGCATGGCATATGGAAATATACGTAGGAACTAAGTCTCTATTAGTTACCCATTCTACTTTGCATGATTATTATAATTGACTTGGCAAAATTTCCATGCTCATTATTGAAATCTGATTGAGCACTGCCTTTATTGGTTACTCCTGATTCGGCATTGCCTAATTCACATTTAGTCAGATATTAATTCCCATCAGATGAACTATGTATATAAGTTCCTCTCTTCTTTACGTTTAGTCGACGAAATTTTCCATTGTCCTGGTTACTGTTAATCTCGAAACCCATTAGTCTATATCATGCTCAAGTCATTATTTGTTTTTATAATTTTCTTAGCTTTGAGGTTATGCACATCTTTGCAAGCGAGTCAAGTTAAATTAAATGCTTCATAATGAGCTCTTTTTTTTTGTTGCTAACAAGGGAACCCAACTAGTGGAGACCACCGGAATCCGAGGGAGCTCGACCACCAGTTAGTAAATCACGGGTGTAGAGCCTCACTCCAAAGATACACCAGGTGAATCAAGAACGGAACCTCATGATAGAGTAGGATTTAAACATGTGACTTACCACAGACTTTCTCACACCTTAACCATCCGAGTCATACCCTGGGGATGAGCTCTTTTGTTTTCACCTTTATTTATTTATTTATTTTACTGGTATTTTAGCGTTAAATGTGCTATCCTTTCTTCCTCATACCACATTCTTGATCACTCACCATAATTTGTAAAGAATTACCATGGCTTATTTTATTTCGTTGTTGGCATGTGAAAATATTGTTTGATAGATTAATCTCTCACTTAATCTTTTGGAAAGTACGAATTATGTAAAACCTTACTTCTATGATCAAAATTGAGTGTCTATCCTTTTACATTAGCGAATTGCTTTCATATCATCTCGTTAGTCTTATCCTTAAATTCTTTTTGATCTTGCATTCGATTTCTTCTCAAGTGTGACGTGAATCTCTAAAATACTTGTGTATCTATGTTGATCCTTTACTCTGTAAGTCGCGGTCATACCATGATGTGCTTAAAATTACCACCCTTCCATGTAGTAATTGTCCTATCATACTACATGTAAACCTTCATGTTGAGAACTCTTTGACCATCCATTAATTCAAATTGAATAAAACTTATTGTATGGCATCTCAATATAAACCTTGGTAACCAATTAATTCAAACGAACATTATGCCATTTCTCATTCATCCTTGTTCTACCTCATTTTACGTGTAAGTCGTATCTAGTCTTTGTACCATTACTATTTCAGCTTCCAATTTTCATCAAGCATGTTGTGAAGTGAACTCGCGACTCTGTCATTTATTACGCTCTTCTAATTGAGCAACAATCTACCTCCTTCGTGAAATTTTATTGTGTTTGACTCCTTAGTTTTTTATTTAGAATCCTCCCTAGGATAAACTAGTATTGAGTTAATCTGTTTGAAATCCCCTTTGAGTCGTTTTACATCATCTTTCTAAAAGTTAAGTGGATGTCTCCCACACACTCGTGTTCTTTTATTGAATCAACATGTGTTCGTGGTATGGCGTGAAATACTACACGTTTCAAGACAACTCTATTACCATCCCCCTTACCCCCACCCCAACACTTAGAATGTAATGACGTGTTTATATTGTGAATAATTGATTCTTTTTGTTATAAACTCTCATCCATCTAATTTTATTATAAGTCTACTTTCATGAAATTCTTGCTATTATTGAAGTTGTGAATGTGAAAGTGAAATGAAATGACATGGTGGTGAATTATTTCCTTATCGTGAATTGTTGGCGAAAAAAACCCTTATATTGACATGATTGGGATCACATATCGTGAGTGCTTGTGGGGGCCTTGTTCCCATATTGTGAGTGCCTATGGAGACCTTGTACTCATATCATGTTATTGATTGCGAACTTGATGCTACTTGGTTGTCATAGTTTTAATAATATTCTTATCTCTTTATATTGAACAACTATTATTGAACTAAATGACTCTTGTACTCGCGAAATTGTAAGAGTGTTCCTGCTACCCGAATAATCATGTTTACTTTCTAGTATGAGCCATCTTTTGTCATAAAACTTTCGTGGAGTGATCCTTGTTAGCCATTCTCTTACTTTAATAATAGTCTTATTACCCTCTCGTGTATATATGTGGTTCTATATATTTATATGTTTGTGACTGTATAGGTGACTCTCTTAGCAAATGTTCTCGCATTTTCTTGATAAATCATTCTCAATTTCTATTTTCTTTTTGTAATCATGTGTAAATACCTCATGCCAGTGATCGTCCATCGTGACTGACAGTATAGTGTGTTCTTATTAATCGTTTTTACTCGACCCCTTTATTCGAACAATGATCATATCGCCTACGATTGGTTAGTTTTTTTTTTTTTGAGAAACCTTCTTACTAAGCTTTATTTCGCTCACCTATTTTGCCTCTACACTATTTCCTTTATAGATTATAGTACTCTAATGGATTGTTAGGGAGATAAAGTAGCCATGTTTCTGGATTGAGAAGGGAACCAAGTGATGGTTATTGATAGCAAGACTTCTCTTTAGTGAAATGTAGCATGATGTGGTTAAGCGACAAGTATTGTGTATCAGAGTAATTTATGTCATGGTTGTAAGATTTATTTATTGAGAATTCAATTTAGCGAGTTAGTGTGTTATACATTTGATAATGAATTTTAGTACTCTGATTAAAATTTTGTGGATTGAGTGAGCTTTGCGTGCTTGAGGGGCTATGCCTCATAAGCACGCGGCAGTCGCGTTTTCGAATTTTACTTTTGCAAATTTCAGGGTGTGACATACAATTACATAGACACACACATACATAAATACAACTGCACACAGTGTGTAGTTGTATGTATGTATGTGTGTGTGTGTTAGCATTGAGCAAAGAAAAAAAATGTGTTCCATTGTGTCGGGGAGAAGAAGAAAGGAAACAAAAACACATGAAAAGTTATTCTTGTTTTCTTATTATTGAAAACATATTTTCTAGAATAGTTTCTTAAAACAATTTCCAAAAACAACCCATACCAAACAAGTTTTTCAATTTTTTGTTTTAAAAAATATATGAAAAAACTATTTTCAAAAATACTTTCAAACATGCCTATGCTTTTTAGACTTGCCCTAAGGTTTGATTAATGATTAAAGACTCTCCTCTATTGTTTAAAACACGTGGCAGCTACTAGCTATCAGTTCTGGCCACATTATTAGGCTTGTTTCATGATAGACCAACTTTTTGGAAGATTGGGTTGCATCATAATTACGAAAGACTATCACCCAATAGAATGGATATGTAATCTTACTAGGGCTTTGTTCTTCCTTGTACAAAAGACTTTAAAAGTACTAGGATTGGTTAATGGCTCGATGTATTATAACGTTTTCTACTGGTTTGGAATCAAATGATCAAAAAGAACATCCAGAGAATCCTCACGGATTTTTTTTTTTTTGGTTCCAGAAAGCCCAAGTGTATTAAAAAAAAGTATAATTCAGAAAAATCCCAACAAAAGGCGAGACTAGTTTCGAAAAGCAAGGGCAGAATTAGGAATTTTATTTTGAGGGAACAAAATTCAATTAAAAAAATTGACGATAAACAAATATAAAAAGGGTAAATAGCGCATTACTCCTCTGTATTTGTTAAAAATGCACAATACCTTCTTGTGTTTTAAAAATTAGCTGATTATCCCCATGTATTTTGCTAAAAGTACACAATACCCCCTTGTGTTTTAAAAATTAGCTGATAACCCCCATGTGATTTGCTAAAAGTAACTGATTACCTCCATGTGTTTTATAAAAGTAGCTGATTGCCCCCCTTATATTTTCTAACAAAATCACTAATTTTTAAAAAGTACATAGGAGTAATTAGCTACTTTTATAAAACACAGGGGGGTAATCAGCTAATTTTTAAAACACAAGGGGATAATCAACTACTTTTAGCAAATCACAGAGTGGTAATCAACTAATTTTTAAAACATAGGGGGGTATTGTGCATTTTTAACAAAACACAGGGAAATAATATGCTATTTACCCTATAAAAAATCAAGAAGATTCCTAGCATTTTCTTAAAAAAAATACATATGTTTTCTATTTTCGACCCCTCTCTAAAAGACAAGACCAGCTTAGCGCCCCCCCCCCCCATCCAAAAAAAAAAAATTTTAAAAAAAACAAAGAAAAAAAGACAAGACCAGGAAATGTGATTCTCAAAAATAAAAAATTATTATGCGAACCAAATAAACCCCAAGTTCAATACAATGAAGAAAGGCACAAATCTATCAGGCCTAACCAACATAAAAACATACAATAATATGGGCCAAGACCACAAGAACGAACAAGGTTTGGGCCCGGAGCAGGAGCTTTGTGAAGCAATGGAGAGAAATTGTTTGTAATTAAACTTGATTAGGATTCTACTAGTGATTAGGATTCTATTAAATAAGTTTTAGTATAGAGTATAGGAATCCTATTCCTAAAAGGATTAGCAATTATTATATATAAATAGGGCTACCTAGGTTGATTATAGTTGTCACATACCACAAGATTGGTGTACTATATTAGATTAGATTAGAGTTAGAGTATATATACCTCTAGATAGGTATATCAGAGTCATTATTGTAGTAGTTTTGATGAGTAATAAAAATAATATTTCATGGACATAGGTTATGCTGAACCACGTAAAAATAGTGTTATGTTCCCAACGTATCTATATGCACGATCATTCCAACAAAGTGGTATCAGAGCCTGGGACTGTATATAGGCATGTTGGTTATTATCGTCGCCAACAGAAGTGCATTCTGCTGCTGAAGTAGAAGACTACAAAGAAGAAGATGTTGAAACAACCAAGAAGCTTGCGTCGAGACATGGTGTAGTGCTCGTTGTTGAAGATTGTTGCTGCGATGCGTTTAGTAAATTGATGTCGCGCCGGAGCAATGGAGTTCCAATAGCAACTCCAACTTCAGAAGATAACAACATGGCCAATAGAGAAGGGATGACTACGCGTCATCGCTATTGCGCCATGAAGGAGATGGCGTCTCCAAGTGTGCCGAAGAAGACAGACAACTGCGATTGTCTAGAAGAAAATCAACAAGCACTACTATTGAAGAAAGAGACGGAGATGATTGGCGAAGAAAAAGTTGCAAGTTAAGAAAGAACACAACCAAAATAAATAAAAAATCAACAAAAAAAGAACACAAAAAGGAAAAAACAAAAAAAGACAAAAAATAAAAAATAAAGAAGGAAAAAATAAAAAATAAAAAACGGAAGAATTGCAACGGCAAAGAGAAATATGCCGCTGCTCAAGACGAAGTTGTTTCGTTAATGAAGAAGCAACTCTAGGTTTTGGTGGCTTGACAATCCATTGGAGCTTGAAACCATGATCTGCAAACAATTGGATTTGCTGGAAAGAGAAACAGATGATGGTACCGCTGCTGCATGCCTCCCTTGACTAGATTGTTGTCGGCGAGGGGAAGAAACAATTGGAGAAGATGGTGGTGGATCACATCGTGGTGGTTCGTGGTTGCTAGCAAGTCAAATCAAGTTTCAGGGGGGATGTTAGTAATTAAACTTGATTAGGATTCTATTAGTATTTAGGATTCTATTAAATAAGTTTTAATATAGAGTATAGGAATCATATTTCTAAAAGGATTAGCAATTATTATCTATAAATAGGGATACATAGGTTGATTTTAATTGTCACACACCACAAGGTGGATGTACCATAGTAGATTAGATTAGAGTTAGAGTATATATACCTCTAGATAGGTATATTGGAGTCATTATTGTAGTAATTTTTATAAGTAATAAAAATAATGTTTCGTGGACGTAGGTTATGTCGAACCACGTAAAAATAGTGTTGTGTTCCCAACGTATTTATATGCACGATCCTTCCAACAGAAATAAAGCTTTGTAGTATCGTAAAATAAGTCAATTAAAAAATATTTTCAGCCTGTAGAAGAAATTTATATAGCTATGAAGCGAAGTTTCATTCGACTGTAATAACAAATATATAGCCATGTGCATATCGATAAGCTAAGCCTAAAACTATGATAAGGTACATCATCGGATGTCTAATATGCTATTGATGCAAAGGTTACATGATAATTATGATATCCTTTATACAAGTAAGCTTGCTAGCTGAGGATACACGAGACATGTATGTAACCAGTTACGCCCAATAAAATGCAAAACAATAGTTATAAGGAGTCTAAAATATTTTATGGTGCTTTAAGTGATGAAAAATCACTGTGTGTTTGTGTGATTATAAAAATCTTCTATAAAAAATGCCTTCTATTGTAACAGCCAATATTAAAAAATATTTTATTTTCTATATTTTTCCCTGTTAATATTTTATATCCTATAACGTTTTTCCTACATGCAAAGAAAACTTTAGTGAAATTATTGAAGACATATATGCTTACATTGTGAAGCAGTTCTAAACCTCGCGTGTGGCATGTGTTTCATGCACTAAATTATTCTTTCTTACATGTTGAAGCACTTGGACAGTTTCTTTCTGAAGTTGTAGAAACTATTTCTTGTGCTAAATTCAGGTGCTACAATTGGAAAGTAGCGAAATTTCGCAAAGCAAATTATGATTGAACTCTCTTTAAGTCGTTTCTATAAGCATTATGATGTAGTATAACATATGGAACGATAATGATTAGACCCAAAATGGAGCTATTTTCCCACCATACATATTGATGCTTTTGAACAACCAAAGAATCATTTATCAATGAAGATAAACAAGCTGGCTTAGTAGTGGTATGTAGGGATCACACGAGTTCTGTAATTGATGCACAAGTAGTTTGTATGTTTTGTAATTTAGTTGAGGCATTGGCCTATTATTAAGCTTGTTAATTGCCAGTTACCAAAGGCCTCACAGATATGCCATTGCTGCCTTTCAGATTTACTATGAGGTTTGATTGAAGACTCTCCTCCATTATTCAAAACTCGATATTAGTTGTTTTCTGTTAATCTTGGCCACACTTTCAGGCATGTTTTTTGATAACTTTGTGCTTGAATACGTTGCATTAGTAACTAGGATAGACTATCCCCCAATAGACTGGATATGTAATCTTACTAGGGTATTATCTTTTCTTGTACAAAATAACTTTGAAATTATTGGGATTGGGTAAAAGAAGAATAAGTATAATCAGAAAAAAGCCCAACAAAAGACAAGACTAACTTAGTTTCAAAAAAAAAAAAAGAAAAAAAAAAGACACAAGACCTAGGAAAGCAACAGACACCAAGTTGAATTCAACAGAAAGTAAAAACAAACACCAAGTTCAACACCATGAAGAAAGGCACAAATCCACTAGGCATAACCAACAGAAAAAAATACAACATGGGTCGAGCCCACGAGTAATAGAAAAAGTTTGGGTTCATAGCAGTAGCTTTGTGAAGAAATGGAGAGAAAATAAGCTTTGTGATATTCAAGAAACGTATAAGAGTTAATACATTAATTAGTCCTTCATCTTTACCTCGTTTCCTTATCTTCGAAATTGATACACCATTAGTATTTTTGGGCTTTTTTATATAAAAAAAAAACTGTAAAGTCACGTAGCTTTATTTATCATTACGCTTCGCCGTTACTTTTTTAAAAGAAAATGACAAAAGAACTAATGGTGTCACAAGTTGCAAACTTAAGAGATTTAAATATAGTAATTTTGGAAACAGATGGTCTGTTTGTCAAACACGGTAAATATCAAAGACTAATTAGAGTATTAACAAATTTTAAAGATCTCAACACTAAACAAATTTTAAAGATCATTAGTATAATCTTTTGACATTAAATAAATTCTAAAGATCTCAACACATTTCAAGGAAACAATAACATATGAAGAAGTCATCTCTTAACTTATTTGGGTCAAATTTTAGTTTCTCATCCAAAATTTTCTTAGAATTTCGATTTATCCAGTCAAAGTTAGCACCTTCCAAATTTGCGAATCGATTACCAAAATTTTGGTATGAGTTCCTATCTCTATTCGAATCCACTTTTTCTCTAAAAGATGTGGATAATTTGAAATTAATGCATTCTGTTATGCCTATGTTGATTCTTTCTCATTCTTGGTCGGAAATAATGCTTTCAACCTTAATTGACGTTGTGATCATACCATGGTTATTTAATGCATTGTAAAGAGAATCATATAGGCTTAGTGAAATGGAATTGAAAGACCTAATTATGTGAATCAGGTATTTCTCGAGGGGAAAAGACAATCGTCTTTTAACATATTCTATTAAGCGTTGGTTTCTTGTATCCTTAATACTCTATATGGATCGCATAATGAAGGTGACAAAAAAAAAAAGAAGAAGAAAAAGATTGGACAAGCAAAATGAAAGGAAAGTAAGATGAAAAATAATAAAGGAGACGAAATGAATGGGGGTGTATTAATAAATCCTCATGGAACATTGTTCTTTTTTGGGGTTCTGAAAAGCATAGTGTATTTTAGAAAAAAATATAATGAGAAAAAAAAAACAAAAAGACAAAAAAACAAAAGCCCAGCAAAGGAAAAGACTTATCAGTCCAAAAAAGAAAAAAGACCAGGGAAAGTAAAAGAGACAAAGTTAAGACCCAAATAACAATACTACAAAAGTTAGCCATGACCCACTTCTGAAATTCCTCTAGGCACTAGTTAGTATCTAAACTTGACCAAGATTGGAATTTTGTTAAATCGAGTATTCAGCAATTCGATACCCAATTGCTGAATTACATGGCAAGTACGGTTGGTGTTCCTTGCAGATAGAATCCACACTGGACTCTAGCACGAAACTGTCCTACATTCGTGTTTGTGTGGAGATTGATACAAATAAAAATCCCCCTGAAGAGTTTGAACTTGAAGTCAGCAAGAACAAAGTTGTGGTCGTTATGGTTGAATACCAATGGAAGCCTACCTCTTATTTTCACTGCCAAGATTTTGGCCACTCGTCCAATAGGTGCCCTTCACACAAGGTTATTAACCTGTGGTTATTACCACTGGAAATGGAAAAACTCCTAAAGCTGCCCCGGCTAGAACGAATCGCAATTTCCTCAAGAGAAAAATCTCTATTAAGGAACCAACTACTTTAGTTCCTAATCCCCCTGTTGTCCAAAGGAGATCACACTTCCCTCTTAAGGCACGTAATGAAAACAAGGAGACAGCTCAACCTTTGATGAATTCCAACAAATTTGCAGCTTTGGATGGCTGTATAGAGTGTTCTGATCCACCTTTGGGAGATGCTAAGAAGGTTCCTAACCAATCTGATTTAGGGGATCCCCCATGAAAACCCTTATGTCCACATACCACCTGATCAACGAAATAAGCCTTATAAACAAGCAGATTTACATAAACTGTTAAAGAAATAAAAATTTCTCTATTGGGTGCCTGATTGAGACTCGAGTTAGATCATGGAATGCCTGTACGAGTATGGATTAAATTCAGAAACTAGAGTCACATAAACAACTACAAATGCAACAACAGTGGGCACACTTGGATTCTATGGGATTAGTCTAAGGTAAGCATCTAAAAAATTGAAGCATCTGATCAACATATTCTTTGCTTCATTAAATGTGTTACTTCAAAGAAATGTTTCTATTTTTGCGTTGTTTATGGTTCTAATGAGGCTTTGCAACGTTAACTTCTCTAGAATAATGTTGGGAGATGCTGTAAATATTATGAAAATTATCCTTTGGCTGTTGGAGGAGACTTCAACGAAATTTTGGAACTTGGTGATCGTTTTGGTTGTGAGAATCTGCCTTCTAGCTCTTGGGAGTTTATTCACTGCCTGAATCAAGCTGGAATTTCTGAGATGCATAGTTTGGGCCCTCTCTACACCTGGACCAATAGTTCCCTTGGTTCTATGTTCAGGGGTAACATATTGGATCGTATCCTCTCTAATGGTGAATGGAACAAGTCATTCCCTGATGCTTCTCTTATTCACCAGGATACGGATTTATCAAATCACTGCCAATAAATCCTATGCTCCTTCAACTCGGTTAAGAGCATATTTATTCCATTTAAGTACTTCCACATCTGGTCTTCTCATGAAAAGTTCTTTGATCTGGTGTTGAAAGCTTAGTCCACTCTTGTTTCAGGTTGTCCCATGTTTAGAGTTATCTCTAAACAGAAATTGCTCAAAAAGGAACTAAAATTACTGAATAACAACTACTTCAGGAATGTCTCACATGATCTTACTGCTACGCGGGAGAAAATTCATAAGGTTCAACTTAAAATCCTCGATGGCTCTAGAATTGATGCAGGCTTTTCGACTGAAAATTCTTTAGCCAATAAACTCAAGCAGTTGGTTATCACTGAGGAGAACTTATGGAAATAGAAATCTAGGGTCCAATGGCTTAAAGAAGGTAACTCAAATTCATCATTCTTCTTCAAATATGCTAAAGATCGAAGTGCTAAAAATGCTATCACTTCTTTACTCGACCAGCATAGTAGACTTCTTTGCTCTGAAGAGGACATCAACAAAGAAGCCACTGATTTCTTCAAGAACCTTATTGGTACTCGACCCCAACATAGATACACGACCACTGCTGAGGATTTGAGATCTCTTCTAAGTCATATTCTTTCTCCTGAGCAAGCTAGTGTTCTTGATAAACCTGTCTCCAAAAAGGAAGTTAAAAAGGCTCTCTTTTCTATTAATAGCAACAAAAGCCCTAGATCCAATGGCTTTAATGCACATTTTTTCAAAGTCTCTTGGGGATCATTGGAGAAGAAGTCACAAAAGCAGGTCTCTTCTTCTTCAACTCGGGCAAGATTCTTACAAAGATCAACTCTACGGTTGTTGTTCTTGTTCCAAAAGTTAAGAATCCAACAATCATGCATGATTTCAGACCAATTGCTTCCTGCAATACAATCTATAAGTGTCTTGCTAAAGTTATTGCTAACAGGAAGAGCAGCCACATGCAAGTTCTTATTTTGGATGTCCAAAGTGCCTTTGTGAAGAACATAAACATTTCAGATAACATTCTTCTTGGTCAGGAGCTCGTTAAAGGTTATGGTAACAAGGGTACTAGCACCCATTATTTGATTAAAGCTGCTTTAAGAAAAGCATTTAATACGATGGACTGGAGTTTCTTGCTCATAACTTTAGAAGCCTTCAACTTTCTAAGTACTTTTATCAATTGGATTCAGAATTGCATTACCACTATTAGATACTCTGTTTCCATTAATGGTGGTTTTTCTGGATACTTTAAAGGGTCAGGGGACTTAGACAAAAGGGCCCAATTTTCCCCGGCCTCTTTGTCCTTGCAATGGAAATGCTTACGGAGATTCTCAACAATATTTCAGCTAGGCGGGAATTCAAGTTCCATCCTAAATGGAAGCAAAATAAGTTGAATACAGTATTGTCGAATCAGGGATTGAATAGAATGCTAAAGTCGAGATTTGTGTTATACGAAAAGAAGGGAGTTGGTCGGACCAAAATAGAGTAACACAATTCATCCAACACTAACTTGGTTCCTTGAAGTTGGATGTTAATCATGATGACAAAATCATTTGGGTTAATTCCCCTACTGGTAGCTATCATTATACCTTGATGTGGGACCTTATCAGAACCCACTTCCCTACTGTTGGCTTGTCCAAGATCATCTGGTTCAAAAAAGCTACTCCTAAACATCCTTTTTGCTCATGGTTCTATTGGCTTGATAGGCTTCCTACAAAGAGGAGACTTATTTCTTGGGGCCTTGATATCTCACCTTTATGCATCTTCTGCCATTTCTGTATTGAAGACAAACGACACCTTTTCCAAAAATGCAATTTCACTAAGAGCATTTGGCTCAAAGGGTGGCAAAAATCCAAAGGACCGAAGCTACATATTTGGCACCAAATTGAGTCCTGGATTATTTTGCATTCTGGAGTGATACCCTTCAAGCTACTTGCATTAGATTGTTTCATGGTGCTTTCATTTTTCACATCTGGAATGAGAAAAACAATCGTATTTTTGGGTCCACTATATTTATTGATGATCAAATTTTTGATAATATTATGTTGCTTTTAATGTTAGAACAAAGCTGTATATGACTAGAAAAGTTAAACCTTCTCTGTTGAACTATGCTTTTGCATTGCCTGGAATGTAGATATTTAGGATCTGATGTAAACCCCGTGGGGACACTAAAATATGTAAATATTTTCTGAGACATGAATGAAACACAAAAGAGACCAAGTTCAACACCATGAAGAAATACACAACTCTACTAGGCCTAATCAATAGAAAAACATACAATAACATGGGCCGAGCATACAGAACAAGGTTTGGGGCTAGAGCAGGAGCTTTGTGAAGTAATGGAGAGAAAACAAGCTTTGTGATGTTTGATAAAGGTAAAAGAGTTAATTAGTCTCTGAACTTTATTGTGTTTAATTAACAAATTCTTTATATTTCAAAGTGTTACATTTAAATCTTTTAATTTTATTCTGGCTTAAAAAGAAAAAAATTCTTTTAATTTTGTAACATATGCCACCGTTAGATCTTTTTGTTTTTTCGTCAAGAAAGTAATAGTGAATAATGTGACTTTATTTAACTCCTACAAGTACTATTACTTTTTAAACAGTAAAGGGCAAAAGGACTTTGAGAGATAGATGACTTGTTTGTCAAATATGATAATAATTAAGGACTAACTAGGCCATTAATAAAATGAATGGGTGTCCTCAAATAATAAGCGAAGGAAAAACATATAATTCTTTTAATCTAAGAAAAGAAAATAATTTATGATGCTTTGGTTTCATTAGAGGATGGAAGGAAAGAAAATAATAGTTTTGAGCGGAAAGAAACTTAAGTACTCTTTTCATATTCATTATTAATGTCTTAAAGACATCATGAAATATGCTAAAGCACTAATGACACCATGAAATATGCTAAAGTACTAAAGTCAAAATTGATAAGATTGCAGAATCCGCTCACCTTTCCAAAATTTAATACGATTCCGTTAATTTTCTTTAGAAACTGCAATCCAAACACTATATATTTAAATGATGATCTCGTTGATTCTTAGAATTAACCAGCCTACAAGTGAAAAACTTTTCATAAAAAACTTTCAGATAATTGACTAATTTTAGCATTTCTCACGATTGTCAACATCTACAAGTTCTTAATTCCTTTGCTCTGAACTGGAATGGTTACAGTGGCTAACTATTATGTTTCTCAAAAAGAAAGAAAGAAAAAATGGTGGACACAAATATTTTAGTAATGCACATAAAATACAATAGAATATCACAAACGATATCCTAAGATATTACAGACTTTTTTAGCAAATATTATTGTTAATGACTCATTCTAGCACATAGCATAATAGTCACAAACGATGAACTAGGACATTTTGTCAGTACAATCAACACACAGGCAAAAGTTACATTCTTCACATTCGAAGACTTCATAGTCGTCTGTATTGCTTCTGCAACTGTCACAAGAGGACTTTAATGTGGCCTTCCGTTTATACTCAAGAAGGTGAGGGTGGGAACTCACTTCAAGTGTATATCCAAACTTGACATTAGGATATCTGCCAAGTCTGGGTATACAATTCGGATGAAAGGAGTTATCACACTGAGAGCAGTGGTAAAGCCAGAACTTGGGATGCATTTCCTCTTCACACATATCACAAATGAAATCATCTGGATGGTCACTATATGGCGGAAACCTCAGGGAAAGAGGGTGTTTATCCCATCTGTGCCTAATAGACGTGGGGAGCATTGCACATTCATGGTCCAAAATAAAATTGCAAGTGTGACACCCAAAAGCTAGACCGTCGAATGTATAATCACAAGCATTGCATAGTTTATCTGAAGCTTGAAATTGAAAGAGAGGGTGGTTATGATTTTCGTGCATAATAGTAGTAGGCAAAGCTGCACATTTGACATCAAGGAAGAAGTGACAGGTCTGGCACTTGAAGAAGAATCCGTTCGAATGCAAATCACAATTGTTGCAGCGAAAACTAAAATAGAGTTTCTTGTAGTGGCAGAGTTTGAGTGGGTGGGGATGAGTAGGATGTTGTAGTTCGGCTGGTATTTTGGCACAAGGTAGATGAAGAAAGTAACTACATTCCACGCAAGCATAATAAGGAGCAGAAAGAGGCGTAATGCAACAGTTGCATAATACTTCCTCATCTACTTCTTCGTCATCGTCGTCATTCGGCTGCTCATGGATGAGAACCAATGGATGTTGCTTATGGCTGGAATGTTTGATCTCTGGTTGAATATGATCGAGGCTATTCTCTCCAAGTAGGAAACGTTTAACCATTTCAGAGACGTCAGTCACCGGTAAGTGGAACAGATCATACTTTGCAGCATCAAGTAGATCATTGTCTCTGGAAGAAGAAAAATTATAAAACATTGTCAAAAAGGTGTAAGCACTAGTAGAAAAAAGAAAAATGAGGGAAACCCAAAAAAAAAAAAAGAAAAAAAAAAAAAAAAAAAAAGAAGAGGTGTGGAAGGAGGATGACTCTCTTACGGGTTAGCTTCAATCTGGTGGGTTCCAGTTGTCATACACTTGAGGTGAACAAAATTTCTGCATAGTCGACAGTAGTAAACCCAATATTGGCGGAATATTCTCTGGCCGCAGATATCACAATTGAACTTGAGATTTTTGTAATCAGATGGAAAGCCATGGGCAAGCAAGAGAGGATGTTCATCTTTCTCGTGTTTTGCTGTGCTTGGTAGTGACGCACAACTCTTGTGTATGAGAAATGGGCAAGAGGGACACAGGTAGGACAGATCTTCGCCTTTTACGCCACAAGCATCGCAGCGGAACAACGTTGGCCTTGGTTGGAATATCAATGAATGTTGGTGACTCTCATGCTTAATAATGCGGTCCTTGAAAGCACATAGTGTGTCATTGTCCTCGAGAGCACATGATACATCCAAATCATATTCACAGAGGGAGCAGTGGTAGGTGAAACCGCAAAACAATTCTTTGCACTCACTACAACAGAAATCTTTTGTATAAGGTACTCTGGAGAAAAGGATGAGAGAGTGATTATCATGCTTGGGATGGATGATCTCCCTTGGTAGTTCGGCACATACTTTATGGAGGAAGTAGCCTTTTGTGCACTCCCCACATACATATGCAGACTCCACCTCTGAGATTGGTTTTTCACAGGCGTTACAGATTACTTGCCTTTGATCATGATCAGCCTTTGGGACATCTTTGAGGAACAAGCGATGCTCGTGGCTAAAATGTTTTATGATTTCCATCTCTTTGATCTCTCTCTCTCTCTCTCTCTCTCTCTCTCTATGTGTGTGTGTGTGAGGCGCACAGAAAATTTATTCTTTGTTTTAGTCTCTATATCACGTTCAAGAAAAAAGATGATCTCCAACCTTTACAATAATGTTTGGAGCTCTGGAGTCCAGTCAATTCTTAACAAAATATAAGTAGATATCTATGATTAGATGAATGAGATTATTAAATGATACTAGACCTATAGATTTAACGTCTTGTTAAAAAATTATTTATTAGTAATTTGTTATGACAGGACATGATAATACTCTACTGCTACGAATCATTATTTTGGTAAAGTATGTGGTTTTTTTTTGGGTCAACTGGTAAAGCAAAACGACTCTACTAAACATTCATGGTGTTGAATTGCGTACTAATTTCCTTTTTTCTTTTTGTATTATCCACTAAACATATTTGGGTAAATTATGTAAATAGTCCTTATTGTTTACACATTTTTTCAAGTTCATCCTTAATCTTTCAAAAAAATTATTCTAGTCCTTACTGTTTACAAAAGTGATTCAAAATGATTCTTATTGTTCAAAACTAACCAATTTAGTCCCTATTATTTTTCAAAAATTTTAAATTAGTCTTTAAACATGGGTCACATGTAGGGACTAAATTGAGTTTTTTTTTATAAAAAAAGTAAGGACTAAATTGAATTTTTAGAAAAATAATAAAGACCAACTTGGCTAATATTAAATAATAGAGACTATTTTGAATCACTTTGGTAAATATTAGAGATTTCTATAAATCTTTTGAAACATTAGAAATGACATTGAAAAAATATATAAACAATAGGAATTAAATGTGAAATTTACCCTCATATTTTTCATAATATGCAACTCATTCAATTAATTTTTATTGGTTAACTCTAACATAATCACATAATTGCTTCAATGCACATGGTCAAGATGCTCTTTCATTTAACTACTTAAACTAACAAAGTGCTTTGGTGTAACAAAAAATGGGTCCAATGGGCAATTTAAAACCCCCCAAAAAAAAAAAAACGTTTAGTAAGTGATTAAAATTTCGTATATATTTAGTGGTTACCTGCATAGTTAATGCTTTTTATATAGGTTGTTAATAATGGAAGTGTTCAATAGGAATTTTCTTCACTTAGGAAAATGGATCCATAATTTATTAATCGAGAATCGCGTCTAGCTTTCAACCGCTTATGTTTCACTCAACTTGTAACTTAGCTAACCCTAAGAGGGCGTTTTAGATTTTTCATTTTTCAGAATAACATTCTTGTAAATAATATTTTCAAATATGTTATTTCTAAGAATATGGTTAAAATGTTTGGTTTGTAAAAAATAATTTAGGGAATATTTTGTTAAATTTCTAGAAATATTATTTTATTATGTTTGGTGTAGACTCAATATTCTTAGGAATGTTGAGCAATTTTCTAACAATGCCTCTAACTCAAAAGACAAGAATATCAAACAAAGTGTATAAATAACGATATATTTTGCATACATTTGCTAATGCGCGAGTAAAAAAGTATATTTAATGTATTAATACAACGAAAGCAAACTTATTTTATAAATTATATATTTTAACTTGATACTTCAAAATTAGAAACTTAAGTTTATTATTTTTTAAAAAATTAAAATTCTTGTTTCTGATTTTTATCTTCTATGATCCCGAGTTATTGCGAAGTAAAAAAAAATGATGAGATTCTGGAAGTAAATATTCTTGCATTTATTGCTACTGCATTATGCATTCTAGTTCCTACCGCTTTTCTACTTTATTATTTACGTGAAAAAAGTCAGCCAAAATGATTAATCAGTTATTAATTAATTTGAATGAAACTTAACTTCTGAGTTCTTATTAAAAAATTGACGAAATCAAATGAAAATGATTCTAATTTCGCGTCTTAAATGAACAGACTCTAATTGGCTATATTCTATGAGATCCGATAGTATGGTAAGAAAAAAATATATGAATCTTTATTTCTACCATACTATCTAGCTTCAACGAATAATATATATATATTCAAAAACTTAAAGATTATTTAATATATTTTTATTTTATTTTTAAAATTTAAATTTATTTGTTTTAAAAATTTAAAATCTATAATTTAGCATTAAAAATAATGTTCAATATAAAATTCGAGTGTAACTTAAAAAATTAATATTTTTTATTTATTTTATTTTATTTATTTTAGTTTCTATAAATATTTTATTTTATATAGGTTTCATTTATTTTATTCTTACTAATTTTATTTCTATTTTATTTTATTTTATTTCAGATTATTTTCTTTTTTCTTTTATTTTATTTTCTTAATATATTTTATCATTTATTTTTTATTATTTATTATTTATTTATTTATTTTATTTTAATTTAATTTAATATTCGTTTGTTTTTTTATTTTATTTTATTTTATTTTTATTTTAATATTTTTTTTTTCTTTTTTTATTTTTATTTTTTTCCAATTTTTTTTTTTATTTAATTTTTATCTTATTTTTATTTTTGTTTTATTTATTTTATTTTATTAATTTCTTATTTTTATTTTATATTTTATTCTGTTTCATTTTTTACGTTATTTTATATTATCCTATTTTTATTTTTTATTTTATTTTCTATTTTAAGATGGGTATTTGCATCTTTTATTTTTCCTAACTTGAGATTGTGAGATTTACACCCCCTCACATATGAATAGAAAATGACCAAATTATTGAAATATTGCATCCCCACGAATGTAATATTTCCAGAAATAATATTTTATTCCCCTAACTTCATATAAGAATGTTATATTTCATACTTCACATTTTTAAGAATTTTATAACATTATGTGAACCAAACACCCTCTATAAATCCTAAATTATTCATAGCCTAATATAAAACCCCATCTCTAACAATGGAACCCTAGAAATTGTGTCGAAAAAGCTAATCTTCTCAACCAACTAGGCTACATCATGTTCTCAACTAAAAGTAATCCGTACATGTAAAAATTAAGCATGATGTTTTAGGTGTTTGCATATTTTTTAATTTCGGTGCGCATTAAGGCCTAAGCCACTCTGGTTCCACATTAAAAGTTTTTATTACGATAGATTACTAGTTCTATACACCTCTTAGGTGTCTATTAGCATATTTTTAAACATTTTAAACATGTGTTATCTACTACGAAGTTGACCCGAACATTTTGCCGCTCTTACTGGTTGAATTATAGTAAACAACAAGTGATCAGCCACGAGGCATCATGTGGAATTTCCGGTACAATAAAAGACAACCAGACAAGTGAAGGTGGTGAGGCATTATCTGGATTTTGTTATGGGTTGAATCTCACTTATTAGGGCCTTGAGAATATTCAAACTCACGCTTTGCCCCTAAAAGATTATTTAACGCAAATTGCCATTTGAAAATTCTAAGTTGTTCTCTTGCCCTAGATTGATTTGGAACATTGGGATGTTTCGATGTAACACGAAATGTATAGTTTTAAGCTAAATTTAATATAATATTACGTGAAAACAATAGCAAAAGGCAAATGGTTATATCTTTTATGATGTATATTTGTTCCACATCAAAAAATTAAAAATTTCAAAATCACCTTATAATATCATGGACTACTCCATCTGCTACCAATTGGTTCAAATATAGAACCTCAGGTTAATTTACGATAGGTAAATTTATTATGCTATGAGAGCCCAGATGGACTACAACGTCATTATTGATTTTAGGATGCAACCCTATGATTTTAACAATATCATCACTTTGTGTTCCTGATCAATTTGTAAGATTATTTCTTCCTTCAATATGCAATTATCACTAATGGAAGTTAGATCCATAAAATACATAGTATAATAAATCTCACTCAAATAGCTTAAACTTTTAGATGAGTTAGATGAGGTAGTCCTTTAACATAATATCAGAGTCTACGTACCAAAAAATTATGGGTTTAGAATTTACCGCCACCTATTTAAATATTAAACTATCTAGGTGTAAGGCTGAAAAATTAATTCCGCCTATGTTTGCGAAGACGTTTTGATGATAATCAATAATATAATAAACCCTCTCTAATAACTTAACCTTTTAAATAAGGTGGTTACTTAATAAATTAAGACTTCGTACTCATTCCTTGCTCCATTCCTCATTTTGCAGTCGCACCCTCCCCAATTGGGGATAGAGCAGTGTGAGCACTCGAAATATCCATCCAATTACCATCTTTAATGTTCACCCTAGGATCAGGTTTCGTTTGCGGGTTTATTTCTTTCTCAAATATGCACTTACCGTTTGTAGTCGATGCATTTTTGGCGATGAAGCATAGGGTTCAACAAAGGTAATTGGAATCAGATACATGGTTGTGCATATGATATGATCCAGGGGGGTGATTAAATACATAGCTCGCTGAGACCATTTGTTGAGAATTACAAGAAGATCTTAACAAGCCGTAATAATTATAAATTAGCCCATATATATATCATAAATGCAATAGCTGTATAGATTGATTTGTTAATTTTGGTCTCCATCAATTTTTGGTGCTACGAGGCTTGAAACATTGTCGGATCCTTTGGAGTGGCTTATTGGAACTAAAAGGGTGTGAATTTCCGTAAATAGTTAATTTGTAAATGATTTTTGCTTCCAATGCAGCCAAAAAAAGAAGAAGATGAAGTTCAAACAAACAAGACGAGTCTTTATAGTTTGGCCCTAAATTTTTTTAACAAGTTCAAATAAATTGAAGAGAAACAATACAATAATTCCGATATGATTTAAGGATAGACTAAATTATGTACGAACATACATAAGTTAAAGTAGCTCAAAGAAGCAAAATACAGAAGATACAACATGTGAAAGGGAAGACATGACTGGTGTTCTATTAAAAATATCATGATGTTGCAATAGGTAAGAAAAGGTTTTCCAATTTAGTCTTGAGATCTACATTTGTATATTGTTTGATTTAGTCATTGGCCATTAAAAAAGGGATGAAGTGCAGGATCCCCTTGTATTTTTGTAAAGTTGCATACTATCTTCTTGTGTTTTTAAAAGTGCACAGTACCCCCTATGGTTTCTGAAACTAAGCACAATAGTCCCGTGTGGCTTTAAAAGTGCACGCTACCCCCACTATGGTTTCTAAAACTAAGAACAATAGCCCCCCTCTATCAAAAAATTCACTTATTTTAACGAAAAGTGTGATGCACGTGCATCAAATACAATTATTCAAGATTTTTTTGCTTAAATTATTAATTATTTAGTTAAAAATACCTTTATATGACACATTTTTTTCTTTAGGGTTGAGAAAAATGGATATTTTTATCCAAACAATTAATAATTTAAGCAAAAAAATGTGTTTGACGCACGTGCATTATACTTTATGTTAAAATAGACGGATTTCGTGCACTTTTAAAATTATAGGTGACTATTGTGCTCAGTTTCAGAAATCACAGAGGGTACCATGCACTTTTAAAAGTACAAGGAGGTAGTGTGCAACTTTATAAAAGCACAGGTCTGTGCACTTCACCTTTAAAGGAAAAAAAAAAAAGCTCACTCGCGTTAGTCAAATAAATCACTGAGAAAAAAATGACCCGCTTGGCTTAGGCCAAATAATGTCTGACTATTCAAACCCCTCTACATTAGTTAAATGAATCATTAAAAAAATTAAAATTAAAAAGTCTCGCTTGCGTTAGTCAAATAAATCATTGAGAAAAAAGTGACCCACTTGCGTTAGTCAAATAATCCCTAAAACCAAAAAATAAATCCCTCTGCGTTTGTCAAATAATTCATGAATAAAAAACCCCACTTGGCCACTTCCCACGCTTAACTGATGTAGGGTTACATACAAAAATGAGTCCGGTGGGCAAATTAATACAAAAAAAAAAATGGTTTTCAAGTGATTAGAATTTCGTATATATATATATAGTGGTTACTTGCATGGTTAATGATTTTTATATTGGTTGTTAATAATGAAAGTGTTGAGTGGTTACTTGCATGGTTAATGATTTTTATATTGGTTGTTAATAATGAAAGTGTTCATTATGATTTTTCTTCACTTAGGAAAATGGAATCCATAATTTATTAATCGAGAATTGCACCACTTACGCTTCACTCAACTTGTAACTCACCTAACCCTTTAAATCCTAAATTATTCATAGCCTAATATAAAGCCCCATCCCTGACAATGGAACCCAAGAAATTGCATCGACAAAAGGTAATCTTCTCAACCAACTAGGCTACATCTCGTTCAAGTATAATTAATTCTTAATTAGAGACTTTAATTAAGACTGACGTTTTAGGTGTTAGGATATTATAAACATCGCAAAAATGTATTATAGATGGCCATAGAGTTGACCCGAAAATTTTGTCGCTCTTACCGCCAGAAGTATAATAAACAAATGATCGGTGATACGTGAACTGTGTAAGGGAAAAAGTCTTTATACATTACCCGCTAGTAGTGAATGTGAATATAGGGGTGGGGAAGATAGGGGAGAGGGGAGAGGGGGTAGGGGACACCGAGATGCATGGAAGAGTTTCTCGTGTTAAAAATATAATAATAAACAAGTGATAGGATATAAAATTTGGGTAGAATTATCAAATAGTGATTTATTATAATAAAAAAATTTGAACTAAAATCAATATATCGCCCTCTTTAATTAACAGAAAATACTAAAGAAACAAGTGACGGGACATGAATTTAGCCAAATAAAAAATAAAAATTCAAGTATAATGAACTGTAAAGTATAATTAATAAACAAGTGATAGAGTTATGAGGCATCATGCGGAATTTCCAGTATAATTTAAGACAACTAGACAAGTATAGGTGGACTTGGTGAAGCATGGCAGACATAGATAGTAAACAAGTGACCGGCCATGAGGAATCATGTGGATTTTCCAGTACAATAAAAGACAACTAGACAACTAACGGTGGTGAATTTTCTATCTACTTGATATTTTGTTATGGGTGAATATCACTTATTAGGGCCTTCAGAATATTCAAGCTCACGTTTTGCCCCTAAAACATGAATTAACGCAAAGTTCCATTTGAAGTTCTAAGTTGTTCTTTGCACTTGATTGATTTGGAACATTGGAGTGTTCTGTTGTACCACAGAATATATAGTTTTGAGATAAGCCTAACATAATATGATATAGAAACGATAACAAAAGGCAAGTAGTTACATGTAAGAATGCATATTTGTACCGCAATGATAAATTAAAAACTCCAATATCACCTTATAATATCATGTACTACTTCACATGCCACAAACTTGTTCCAAGATAGAACCTCGGGTTAATTTATAATAGGTTAATTTATCATGGTATGAGAGCTAGAAGGTCCTACCACGTCATATCTTGAGTTAGTTCACCCAATACCAATTAATTTTCACTTTGTGTATCCTTCAATATGCAGTTATCGTTAGTAGTCGACCAATATAGTGGTTTAGAGAAGAAAGAAAAAAAAGATTTTTTTTTTTTTTTTAAGTTCAGAGTGTGCACAACCACGAACAATTGTCCACATAGATCCGCCACTAAATCATCATATTTCTTTACATGGGATCAACTATTACAAAAACTTGTGCTCTTGGATCAACTTGGTGCCAATGTTATGTAAAGCCCAACCATAAATTTGTCAAGCCTGCTACTATAACGTGTTTCAAAATTCTGACTGTAACAAGAACTTCAAGCTTTTTTTTTTTTTTTTGATTGAGGGGAGATCTAAAGCTATACAATGTAACTAATAAGATTCGAACTCACAACATTTCGCATATATAGCAAGTTACATACCATTGGACCAAAGTCCTAGTGATACGTTCAAGCTTATCTTGTTTAGGATAAATTACCCCGTTAGTCCCTTATCTTTGTGCGTTTTGTCTATTTGGCCACTTATCTTTACAATGATCATATGGTGATCCCTTATGTTTTATTTTTGTGTCGCCGTTAATCTTTTTGTCAATTCACTAACAACTTTAGCATGTGACTTGCACATGATATGTAATTTCGAAATTTAATGAGGGCAAACCGGTCAGCACATAAAATATATTCTTATACCTCACCCATTTTCTGATTCTTTCTTCATTTCTTCACCCAATTCCAATCCCTAACCCCAAATCCCCAATTCCTAAATCCCTAACCTTACTCCACACCAATCCGCACCAATTTGCACCATTTTCAGCATAGATCCGCACCATTGAAGTTCAATCCATACCATTTTTGTTCAAAGCCGCACTATTGAAGAAAAGAAAAAAAAAAAGCTCACAGCCATACCTTTGAAGCTGAAAGCCGCACCATTAAAGCATATATATATACAACAATTAACATACATATACAACTCGACATTTATAGACTTATGCTTCCGATCCAAATTTCATTCGCGTAATCATATATTAGCTTCCATATGAGAAAAAGCTATCGACGCGATACACTCTTCACATTGATTTGGGTTAGGGTTGCCAATTTAGGGATTGGAGATTTGGGTTAGGGCTGCGTATTTGTGAATTGGGGATTTACGCAAAGGGTTAGGGATTGGGGATTTCAGGTATGAGGGATTAAGGGTTATGGTTGGTCAAAGTCTGTATTTTGCTAGAGAATGAAAACATCTAGTGTGAAGACGAAATTACCCTTAAAAATAGATGTCATGTGCAACTCACATGCCAAAACCGTTAAGAACTTGACAAAAGGACTAATGATGACACAAAAATAAAATATAAGGGACCACTCTATGGTCATTTTAAAGATAAGTGACTAAACAGACAAAAAGAGCAAAGATAATGGATCACTGGGGTAATTTACCCTCTTGTTTAATTAGCAAGTCAATTCAAACAAAAAGAATTATATTAAGCTAATAATTTCCCCTAAAAGTTTTGATATTAGTATTGCAAAAAGTAAGAGAAGGAATTATATTTAATATATTCATGTACTCTTTTCTCATTTTCCATGTATTCTATATGTGGCGGATGTCATTGTTAAATAGAGATATTTGAGCCTTTATATCTAAATTTGAAATTTTTAACTTAAAGTTCTTCCACTTATTCTTTAACTCATTGTTCTACATACAACTTTAAAGAGGTTCTTTTTTGCATGGCCATAATCATCCATTTTAGCTTTTAACACTTTATAATTTTCATAAAATTTTACAATCTCAACATTCTATAGTTTTCACAACATTTCACATAATTTTGACCCTTTCAACAATGATTAAAAGAAATTAACGAATATTTTGTTGTATAAAATAAAGATGAACAATAGAATAACTCTGATCATGATATAAGAATAGGCTAAATGATTTACAAACACACAATAGTAGCTCAAAGAAGCTTAATAAATAAGATAAAACATATGAAAGGCAAGACAAGACAAGACAAACGGGTTATATTAAAAAATATCATGTTGCAATAAGTAGTAAGAAAGGTGTTTCGATTCAAATTTTACATCTACATTTCTCATTAGTTTGATCATGCATATATAGGTGTTAAAAAGGTTCCTCGATTCAATTACATAATTTTCGCATCAACATTATTAATCAAACAACCCAAGAAAAAAAAAACCCAGCTCGCTTAGGTTAGTCAAATAACCCAAGTAAAATAATGACCCACTTGCTTTAGGCCGAATAATATCTGAATATTAAAAATCTCTTGCGTTAGTTAAATAAATCACACATAGAAAAATACTTGGCATTAGTCAAATAAATCTTTGAAAAAAAAGACCCACTTGCGTGAGTCAAATAATCCCTGAAAACCAAAAAAAAAAAAACACCTTGCGTTAGTCAATAAAAATATTAGTGGGGTTGTATGCAAGACATCACAAGGCCTCACAAATAAAAAAAAAGGTTTATAACCTATCAAGTCCCTTATCTTTGTGACTATTGCCTAGTTGGTCTCTCATTTTCAAAACGACCATATGTTAGTCCCTCATCTTTCAAAGTTGTACCACCGTTAGTCCTTTCATCACATTTCTAACGGAAATACCATGTGCCATGCATGTGGGTCATTTTTTTTAGGGCAATGTGGTCTTTTTAGGGCATAATCGTCTTTTTCCTATTCTAACACTTAGCCAAGTCCATCGTTGACCCCAATTCCCTCATTATACCTGATTGACTCAAAATCCCTAAATCCCATTCGACCCCAAAGCCCTAATTGACGAACCAACATCTCGCCACAACGGTGACGCCAATAAGACTCCAAGCTCGTCACGATGGTAACAAGTAAGTATGCTTTTTTTGATTTCCATTACGACATTGATTAATAGATATATATAATCAATATAACTAGCCTTGACATTAGCATCCATGTAGCTATATGTGTTGGACGTTATATTAATATTGTTAGAGATATGCCCTAATACTACATATTTGGATGACATATATTGGGGCATTTTGATATTTACTTATGGCATTAGTATTTATATGTTCGTTTACATATTGACATAAATAGGACATTCATATTCTCTTTCTTTACGTGTATGAATGAGTCCCTAGTATTTTTATTAGAGGAATGTATTCTAAAAGCGTTTAGAATATGTTGGCGTATTTTCTTAATATGATAAATACTTAAAGCGTTCATAGTCCTTAGATTATTTGATCGGGACTTCAATAATCTATTACGGACTATCACATGTGTTGTTACCTTTGATCAACATAAGGATGTTGATGATAAAAGATGGTGAGCCACGTGCCATAATAGCATAATGATACGACTAACAAACATGTGGGTGACTATTAGTTGAATAGTTCTCTGAATGTGACATGAATAACAAATTACATGACTTTGGATTAATAATTTGTTATCCGTTGCGATTGTGCATGTAATCTTTAGACTTGAAACATTACGGCTGTCATATCTATTGGGGTTTGATTCAAGCGTTTGGATAATGCCTGTCTCAACAAACGAGATGAGATACGTTCTTTTGCAGTTTCATTAGTCTAGTATAGTGATTGACAGATAGTGATCAAGATAGGATCCATTAACCTCCGTCGTGAGGCGATGTCCTATGTGATCTAAGCTTAGTTGTTTAATGAGGAAATCATTGGCCAAGGTATGAATGATGGAGAAATGGTTTTCCATGTGTCATCTCTCATTATACCAATTAGATCTATGCATAGTATCGAGTTTATAAACTTAATCGAATCATGGTTCTTGCTCGACGGGACAATTAATGGAAGGATTGGATTCCACAATAATCGGCGACTATAAATAGGTTCATTACGTGATTACTTCATTGCCTAATAAATTGTCTTGATATATTGCTAGACGTCACTCAAGACCTTAAGGGTGTTTCAAGAATTAAAGGAGAAATTCTTGAAACAAATCAAGAACCTAATTGACATTAAAGGTGTTTAATATTTCCTTAGTGCTATTTGGCTATGAACCTAGAAAGTCACACCATATTAGCAAGGAGATTAAGTCTTGCTTAGACTTGAATCATCTTCTCTAAGAAATTATTAAGAGTTAATAATTATAGTTCAACCATTAAAAGGTAATAGGGAAAATTTGTAAGCATGGGAAAGTTTTGGGTGCTTAGTGCAAACAGGTAAAATCTGATTTCTTCCTATTGGTTGCCAACATGTTGATGTGGCAAAAATATTAGCCAATAAACACAAAGCACCAAGATCAAAATCCTAGTCATCCATCTATTAATCCAAGGGTTGAAATTGGTCAACAATTGTAGGCTTTATTTAAGAGTTAAATAATAGCAACTTGTCTTGTGATGACAACTTGCAAGACAAATGCATTTGTATGTGTAGTCTTTCTCGGGTATACCATGCAAAATAAGACAAAAGCATTTTGTTTGTTGTTTGTTTTCAAGTGGTCTTGGTCGGTCAAAGCAAGAGAAAAAGATCACAAAACATGGACCTTGTGTCTTGTGTTTTTCTTGGTCAAAGAAAAGAAGATAAAAGAAAGACAATGTATTATTCTCTTTCTTAAGGTAATGCACGACCAAAAATTGAGAACAAGAGAAAGTTTTTCTCTTTTTCTACATTCTGAAAAATCAGCAACATACACCATAGATGGTTGCAAGAACACAAGTGTTTGTTCTTCATTTTTGCTTTTGTCATCTTGGATTAAATTGAGACTATGGAAGATAAACAAACTAAGAGTAGTTTTAAGTAATCTTTCAAATAAGAGAAGTGTTCTTATTCATGAATCTTCCAAGGAGTTTGCTAGCACTACAATTCAAGGAGGAGGAAATGCTTCTTCAAAATGCCAGGTGGACAATCTAGGACTTCTACACTTGTGGAAGGTTCAAGGAGTTCTCAAAGTTTCACCAAATGATTCTAACCTTTGGTCTTCAAGAGGTACTGTTCTCTTATTGTATTACCTTTTATTTAAGATTTGTATTTCATAAATATCAAGTATTGGGATTGACTACACATATGAATGTCATATATGCTATGAAAAATTGTATTTCATGCTATCTTTCGCTGTAAAATTTTTATTCTATATGTGCAATCTCGGATATCGTTCCTTCAATTAGTATTAGAGCCATGACTTGATATTCATGCAATTACATGTATGTTTGCATTTAGTTTCGTGAGTCTTGAGCACTAAAAAGAACTTGGAAAGAGTTTCATAGTCTATGCATGTTTGATGTTTAGATTTGTTAAGCAAATATTCTGCGCACTGAAATTGCAACACTGATTTGACATAGTAAAACTTGTTGTTTGGGGCTGATTTTTGGACATGTTATGCTATAGAGATAGTAGAACATTTCATCCTCTAATAGGCATCTCCAAATTTCGTGGTTAAGGTTTCTAAATAAATCAATTACAGTAAGTTACTGATTCTCGCGCTTTTCTGGACAGATTGTACAGTGTCTGTTCCGAGGGGCATAACTCAGTCAATTTAAATCCAAATTGAGTTCCGTTTGATTCTAAAACTTTCTACACTCGAAGAGCTACGTTCCTGCAAAATTTTATAATTTTTCAAAGACTGTAGATAAGTGAAACGAATCAAAACATTTGGTGCATGTACAGTAAGTTTGTAATAGTAAGATTACAAGTTGAAAGCCATGACTAATTAATTGGATTTTGGTAAAGCCCAAAGGGCCCAAATATTCATGGGCTTAAATCTGATAGGATTAGATGAATTTTTCTTGGAGAAGATTAATTCAAGCCTAGAAACTTAAATTAGACCACGAAATGGACTAAGAATTTGCATTGAGCCTTATTCAACAAGTAGAGTTCTTTTATTTAACATTAGATGTTAAAAGCTCATGATATGAAACTTATTGCAACATTGTCTTTAATTTCTTTTATGGATGTAATTCATAATTATATTATTTATATCTTGGCATGATGGATGGATCATGGACTTATAGATGAATGGTTGAATGGTTGTAAATTCATTTGATGCCTTTGTAATTATATTCTTTCATTCATTTGATTTGTAATTGAGACATAAGTTTCATATTTACATATATTGCAAGAGAGCAAATTGTAGTGAGACATGTGATGTAATTATTCTACAAATCAAGCTTGCAAAGGAGTTCAAGATCAATCAAGGAGTTGATGGATTTGGAGGTGTTGAAGAGTTCAAGGTGCCAAGACCCTTTGAAGACATGAGATGCGCTTACTTAGGTTTTGTGATTGATCAAATTTATATGGCTCAAATTTGATCAACCACTAAGTCCATGATCTACCATATTTATATTATTGCATATATATTTTTTTAGTTATTTTGTATGAGATGCATGTTAAATGGACTAATGTGCAAAGTGAGACCTAAATAAATTCAAATTATTCCTACGTGCAAACATATTAGATGTAAAGCGGTAAAAGTGTTTATCGTTTCCCTCCACTATCTTAGGTTATATTTGCTCGATTGGGTATGTCTTGGCTAACCCAAAGGTAGGAAGACATATTCCATTAAAGTATTATATTTATCTAGCAAGCATAGTGATGTTGTGCTGTTCCAATATCACGAGGCCAATAATGCACCAAAACTGAGGTCTGGGATTCAAATTATTGCAACACTGTGACAGTGGGTGTAATCTAACTAGATCACGTTTTCAATAATGCACCAAAGCTGAGGTTATGGTGATTTAGGGGCAAAATGGCCATATCCTATATAGTGATATAGATAGTAATCGTTGGTAACTCTTTGTATGTATATTCTAATAATACACCAAAGCTGAGGGGTATTCATATTAAAGAGAATAATGGTCACCTACTAATGAGTCTTTAATTAGATTCACGATCTTATTTAGGAAGTGTAGGACTCGATAAAATTAGTGGGAGGTATCATTTAATTAAAGGCCAAATTAAATGTTTTAACAAGTTTTATGTCAACTTGCGATCTTATTTTCTGCATACGTTTATGGCTACAACAGCGAACCCGTTTTTATTAACTAGACCATATATCGCAAAACCGAACCAAATTTTTTGAATTAACGATTTTGTCTAAGAATGGTTCTTAGAAACTTAATCAAGTCTTAGAAATAAATGCTTCGTTATTTTTCATCTTGATAATGTATCAAAACGGAAAATTGTAGTACTTATGGTTGATAAGTAAAATAAGTTAAATATGCTAAGGAGTTATATTCTTTCATACTTTGCATATAGGAATGCAAGATGTAAAGAATATGATTCTAAACTAGCAAATGGTTGTGTTGTAAGCATATTTAATAGCATGATATTAGATATAAATGGAATTCATTTTCATAATTGTATTTCCTCTTTGGTTAGTGATAATGCAAAGAAGAAAGACAAAGATAAATGATTTCTATCTGTCAAGGGGAGCATAACTAAGAAAAAAATTAAGGATTGTATAGGCATGTGTAAATGATGTTTTTATAGCCTTAAAATCGGACATTAAAAGAGGTTTTAATCTAAAGTATCTTTATAGATTGAATGTCAAAGTTGTAAAACTACTATGAATTATAAATCTTCTTTTTATTATGATTGGTACTACTTAGTGTTTTTTATTCTAATGAAACATTAGTGAATGTGTTCATGGATAGAATTTTAATCACAGTAGTGCATTTTTGGAAGCGTGGAATATTTTTCAGTGTTAGCAAATGAAACAAAGGTTGTTGCGTTAGTTAAAGACAATTTGTTTGGATACCTTCTGGACATATTTTGTATTTTAAGGATTATACTTAAATAATATTAGGAATAAAATGTATATTCCTAAAGCTTGTAAAAGCGCATTATGGTGTAGTCTTTATTATCTTGATATGGAGGAAAGAATGTATTACAAACATATTGTCAACCATTATAACTATCCACCAAATTTTAAAAGATTGCTCAAATAATCCAAATTAATTGTAGTTTCTACATGATTAGGTTTTTCTAAATAATAAGATGATGATTAGGTTAGTTTGATCAACTTATACATCTTATTTATTGGAATGGTAACCAAGTCATTCTTTGTTTGATAAAGGATTAAAACTACTAGGCTATTTGGATTAGTACATGTTGATATATTTTAGAGCTATTTGTGAATAGGGTCGTATAGGAAAATGTATTAGTGCCTTATGATTAGATCATGAAAGTAAAATACTTCAGTACTATTTTGTTTGAGTATCCCAAATTTTGATATAGTATCGAAATTAACACTGCCCGGAGTACCACAATTAAATGGGGTTGTTTTAGTGAAGAAAACGTGTTTTGTTAGACATAGTACAATTGTTGATTAGTTTGACTAATCATTATATTTATTTGTGGGTCATGCTTTCCTCAATTTAATTTTATGTTGAAAAGTAAATTCCTACTATTGCTAGAACTTTATATTTGATATAAGTTGGACAACAATCAATGATTAAATGTGTTAATTTTGATTTCTCCTACTTTTATTGAAAAGTTTTTAAAGGACTAGTGTGAGTTTTGGTTAAAAGTAATTTTATAGTATATCCTAGTTTTGTAGGATATAATTTTTATTTAATGATTAATGTCTATTGATCTATTATATTGTAACATTTCTTGGAGAAAATGTTTTGTTCAAGAAAATGTTACTTTCGAATAAAATAGAAATTGATGAAATATCCTCTAAAACTATAAAATCACATAGACTAAAGTAATAAATCTATTCAATAAGGTCCGGAATGTGTCATCACACAAGATCTTTTTAAATCTAGTAATGTATCTCATCCTTAAAAGGAATATATATGGATATCTTTTTGGGATGCACGAAAGTTGTTTGTGTATTTGAGATAATGATCAATTAGTTGATCATATGATTTACAAAGAAACGATATATGTGATATCGACTCCAAGAAACTATATAATGTAAAACATATTAATTAGACTCCATATACTTTAACTTAATCTGGATATTGATTTCTGAGATAAATGTTGAAGTTAATGAAAAAGGCTGGTGACCTTTTATAGCTAGATTGGTTTTTTTTATTTAAAAAGATATCATCAAATGCAAAAATATTGGCTATGATAAAGTCTTTTTACCAATTATTTTGCTTTAGTCTTGTTGTATTATGCTAGTCATTATAGCACATTGTATTACTTTATTGATGATTATGATATATTGATATGAGTAATATGTGCGTACTTGATAAATCCACTTGTGGATTTTTAAGTAAATTTTTTGGAATTGTTTTGTCCAATTCAAATGAGATTAAAGAGTTAGATTTCATTTAAAATATGGATGAACCTTGTGATTGCAAAAAAAAATAGTGGGAACGCATCCACTTTTCTATGACTGCAATAATGATGACTTGGATATCATGGATGATGATAAGTGTGTTATGATATTAATTAAAGTCTAGTCATATTAAATTCATTGCTATGGTGATAATACGAAGAGATTACTCGACATATTCATTAGATTGTACATAGAGTATTTTTGAAGGTATTCAAGAAACTCTAGATGCATAGCAAATTTATGTTCAAGTTATACTAACTTCATATTTGCTATATTATGTACAAAGCCTGATATTGCGCAAATTATAAAGTGTTACAAGTAGATATAAATCCAATCCAGGTTTGGGAACGGTGGATAAAATTAAAATATATTCTTAAGTACTTGGGAAGTACCAAAGATATATTTTGGTTTACGGAGGAGGCAAATTCCGTAGTGACGGATTTACAAGTTCAGATTCTTAATCTGAATCTTATAATAGAAAGTCTATGTTAGGGTTCATATTTATTTGTAGTGGGAGCTCAGTAAGTTAGAAAGGTTCTGACCAAATTGTAGATTTCATTACATAACTCATGTCTTTTGTGATATGTAATATTACAAAATAAATTGTTTAGATGAAATCATACGAGTTGGTTATGGTTCCTACCGTTAAGTTGTGATGCTTTTATCTTACAATTATACGGAGCTACTGCACAAGCTTGTGGAACCCAAGTCTCACAGTATGTCCAAACATTTGGAAAAGTGTTTCCATCTTCATGCGTTGCACCTGTAGGCAATAATCATATTGAGATATGTCTTTGCAAAAAATGACCACATCTCTTGATGTAGTTGACCCACTAACCGTAGCTATGAACCTATCACAGCTAGGTCCTCGTTTTGAGAAGATGGATATTCGATACCATTGTATGTTGTGTTAATACTATGTGACATAGCATTAGTGCAAGTGGGAGATTGTTAGAGATATGCCCTAATGCTACATATTTAGATGACATATATTGGGGCATTTTGATATTTACTTATGGCATTAGTGTTTATATGTTCATTTACATATTGACATAATTAGGACATTCATATTCTCTTTCTTTATGTGTATGAATGAGTCCCTAGTATTTTTATTAGAGTAATGTATTCTAAAAGCGTTTATAATATGTTGGCGTATTTTCTTAATATGATAAATACTTAAAGCGTTCATAGTCCTTAGATTATTTGATCGGGACTTCAATAATCTATTACGGACTATCACATGTGTTGTTACCTTTGATCAACATAAGGATGTTGATGATAAAAGATGGTGAGCCACATGCCATAATAGCATAGTGATGTGACTAACAAACATGTGGGTCATTAGTTGAATAGTTCTCTGAATGTGACGTGAATAACAAATTACATGACTTTGGATTAATAATTTGTTATCCGTTGCGATTGTGCATGTAATCCTTAGACTTGAAGCATTACGGCTGTCATATGTATTGGGGTTTGATTCAAGCATTTGGATAATACCTGTCTCGACAAACAAGATGAGATACGTCCTCTCGCAGTTTCATTCATCTAGTATAGTGATTGACAGATAGTGGTCAAGATAGGATCCATTAACCTCCGTCGTGAGGCGATGTCCTATGTGATCTAAGCTTGGTTGTTTAATGAGAAAATCCTTGGCCAAGGTATGAATGATGGAGAAAGGGTTTTCCATGTGTCATCTCTCATTATACCAATTAGATTTATGCATAGTATCGAGTTTATGAACTTAATCGAATCATGATTCTTGCTCGATGGGACAATTAATGGAAGGATTGGATTGCACGATAATCGGCGACTATAAATAGGTTCATTAGATGATTACTTCATTGCTTTATAAATTGTCTTGATATGTTGCTAGACGTTACTCAAGACCTTAAGGGTGTTTCAAGAATTAAAGGAGAAATTCTTGAAACAAATCAAGAACCTGATTGACATTAAAGGTATTTAATATTTCCTTAGTGCTATTTGGCTATGAACCTAGAAAGTCACACCATATTAGCAAGGAGATTAAGTCTTGCTTAGACTTGAATCATCTTCTCTAAGAAATTATTAAGAGTTAATAATTATAGTCTCATCCATTAAAAGTTAATGGGGCAAATTTGTAAGCTTGGGAAAGTTTTGGGTGCTTAGTGCAAACAGGTAAAATCTGATTTCTTCCTATTGGTTGCCAACATGTTGATGTGGCAAAAATATTAGCCAATAAACACAAAGCACCAAGATCAAAATCCTTGCCATCCATATATTAATCCAAGGGTTGAAATTGGTCAACAATTGTAGGCTTTATTTAAGAGTTAAATAATAACAACTTGTCTTGTGATGACAACTTGCAAGACAAATGCATTTGTATGTGTAGTCTTTCTCGGGTATGCCATGCAAAATAAGACAAAAGCATTTTGTTTGTTGTTTGTTTTCAAGTGGTCTTGGTCAGTCAAAACAAGAGAAAAAGAACACAAAACATGGACCTTGTGTCTTGTGTTTTTCTTGGTCAAAGAAAAGAAGATAAAATAAAGACAATGTATTCTTCTCTTTCTTAAGCTAATGCATGACCAAAAATTGAGAACAAGAGAAAGTTTTCTCTTCTACATTCTGAAAAATCAGCAACATACACCATAGATGGTTGCAAGAACACAAGTGTTTGTTCTTCATTTTTGCTTTTGTCATCTTGGATTAAATTGAGACTATGGAAGATAAACAAACTAAGGGTAGTTTTAAGTAATCTTTCAAATAAGAGAAGTGTTCTTGTTCATGAATCTTCCAAGGAGTTTACTAGCACTACAACTCAAGGAGGAGGAAAGGCTTCTTCAAAATGCTCGGTGGACAATCTAGGACTTCTACACTTGTGGAAGGTTCAAGGAGTTCTCAAAGTTTCACCAAATGATTCTAACCTTTGGTCTTCAAGAGGTACTGTTCTCTTATTGTATTACCTTTGATTTGATATGTATATTTCATAAATATCAAGTATTGGGATTGACTACACATATGAATGTCATATATGCTATGAAAAATTGTATTTCATGCTATCTTCCGCTGCAAAATTTTTATTCTATATATGCAATCCCAGATATCGTTCCTTCAAATATAACAACAACTAATCTTTTCTTGCCGCAATTATTGTATCATTAGCAACAAAATTCATGTGTTTTTCTTAATAGTTATATTAATGTGTTTTTATGTGCAACATTGGATGCTAATGTCAACAGCTATCAAAATTGATGTGTTTTTAGAAATTTTCTCACTGCAGCATATATGTGTTCGTGGATTTGGCTATGATATTTGCATCGAAAGAATACTTACCATTTCTTTTAATTCAGTATCTACGATAGTTCACGTTATTCTTTTGTAACATTATAATTAATAGCTTCACTACTACTATGTAGCACTCTATAATCATTTGAGAAAATTTCAAAATTCAGATTTATGAAATATGAATTTCTGAAATTTTCTCACTGCGGCATTTAACTTGGGTTTATTTTGGTAGTTCGATATATGCTTCCACGTAGAAGTGAAACTCGTAAGATCAATTTCTCTCGATAATAATCTGATTAGTGTAGTGTTCAACAATGGTAACACAACTCGCTCCTAATCAATTAGACCAAAAAGCAAAGTTGGCATTCAGATGGTGATGTGGATGAGAATTGGACCAAACTTTTTTTTTTTTGGTCTAATTGATTAGGAGAGAGCTGTGTTACCATTTTCGAACGCTACGCTAATCAGATTATTATCGAGAGTGTTGGAATTAAATACACAACATATGTATCCAATATAATTTAATGAAGTATACTTACCTCATAGTGGCAGTGGAAGGATTGTAGGAAAAAGCCACGTTGGTTCCACCGTTAAATTGCTGCGAATTAGAACCCAAACCACGAGGGAGTGGATTAACTACCACAACTTAAGAGCCCTCTTTGATATGGTTGATTTACACATAACAAACCAGTAGAAAGATTGAGAGAGAGAACAGAGAAGACAGTACTCTGTCTTATTTTCCAATGTTTGAAGAAAATAGACATTTTCTATTTTCTTTTAAATTAGGATGTGGGAAGTTATGTAACTTCCTACAACTTCTCTTTGAACCCTACAAAATAGGTCAGGCCGGGTCAACCCATATTGGGTTACCTGTCCTAAAGTCTAACATCTCCCACTCGCACAAGATGGGTAGACCCTTATCCACTACTATATCTCTCTATGACCTTTTCTGGAACCACCATCAAATTCATACGGGCAAATAAGTCATGCGACCCGCGAGCACACAACAAGTGGAATCTCAGACCATGCACCTGTTAGGGATGACATAGGAGCTACGGTCTTCAACAGAAGAAAATGTCTCGATGTACCCTAGACCTATTTAAGTTCACATCAGTCAACACACACCTTATCCCTCGTAGGCTATGTTTGACCTTTAAATCTCAAACATGTATTCATAGTTATATTCAATCACAAAGATTGTTCAATCACAAAGATTGTATAACTGGTCGACCAATGAACACATGTAACGCTAGATGCGAGCAGTCTTCCCTTCGCTCAATATCTTTCTAAATCAAGTCAACCGCTTTCCTGGACATGTCCCATATGGTCGAATCTAATGTGATCTTTAGGCAACATACCAAAGTAGCTAACATTGAACTTGACCTATTAGAATATGAGCGTAGGTCACTAAGGGTATCACAAAGAAGCATTTATTGCTTCAAGGACTTACACAGTGGTAAAGCAGGGATTCATTCACCCACTTCCTTATACGGTCGCAGAGCACACATGGTATGAAACATGTGTTACGATGTGACTTCCCTTATAAAAGGAACGTATGTCTTCATTTAGATCAAAACACTGTACAAATCTTAGTTCAGTTATCACTTAGTAACCAACATGAATCCTCGAACCTAATACACACAGTAATCGAGGTTTCACATCTGGCTATTCATAGGTTATATGGATCATGGGAATCCATATCGACCTCATATCAATTTTTAATTATAACATATATAATTAAGAGGTCTCATCTTAAAAATGTCATAGAAACTAATTCTAGACTAATACTTAAGGCGACGTATCTTATATGAGTATAGTATTTCCCGACGAATATTAACCAACTCATATCGTCTCATCTCTGCACGCTCTCACTATACTGGAGGCGATTGCTCGTGTGAGAGAGCTAATCTCATCAACCTGTCGACATACTTTCTTGTGCCAATATGTGCTAGTATAGTCATACTCAATTTCTTCAAAGCTTATCACAAAGATAAGGCACTAAGCAAACATATGAAGAAAATTTGTTCACTAAGGACTGGCATCGACTACTCACCACTATGAGTACATTAGTAATTGCACATTACTTTACTAAACATCAATATCAAATCCTACGCAACCCTAGAGATTCTACTGTAACAAATGCATATCTTTAAAGATGGGCTTATGAAGGAGGTCACTGTCATCTCATGCGTAGGTGAGTGATCCACAGTCACTTCCTTTTATGACACAAAGTCATACTTAACGTTTATGCACCAGATCTTGTCATGAAATCTAGGATCCTTAGTATAGCGATGGTTAATTAGTAGATACAATAGATCATCATTGCTCCTATAGCAATTGACTCATCTCAAGTCCATCATAATCTCTCGAGCCATACTGCCTTTTGCATAGTTTCTAAGCATACCAAACAACTCAATTTCACAGTTCCACAATACTATGCATTTTTGCTTCTTGCTACTCCACGAATTAATGTCAATAATTAGCAAGAAAGCATATACGGAAAGGTATCTTATCGCTCATTTGGGTCACTACCCAAGTTAGCGTATGTGGATATCTTCCCACAAAGATCAGCACTTCAACGACATAGGCAAAACTAAATTTCCCTTTAATACCTCAGATCCTTTTGACAACGATGCAATGAACTTATCAAAGCTTTGATTGATAACACTTTACCAATCTCATGACAAGATCAAATATCTAGCCACGTATTCACTACAACATATACTAGGCCTCTATGGTGCTTGAATAGAAAACATTTTTATCTCATCAATCTATTCTGGCATTTAGGGATATAATCCCTTAGCTTAGGCTTTCACCTCTAACTACAAGAGTATATAAAGGTTTGTAGACTTATACGTAGAGTTATTCAAGAACATTCTTGATCCATGACTCTTGCTACACAACAAGAATCTTTAGATCAACCCTTTTGGATCTTGACTCTAAATATATAAACTAATCTACCATTATCCTTCATCCACAAAGTTGAGGACAACCACTTACTAATAGTGATTATATATTCTTTGTCATTTCTGACCAACAATATGTCATACATCTAGAGAGATAGAATCACATATCTACTCCTAGATCAAGTGACATGTACAAAATATCTTCTTAAACCATTTGAAGATCATACAAAATGAATTCTTCATGCATTTCTCTACAAAGAAATGTCATCTTATCATCCACCTGATGTAAGTTAAGGTTCAAGTAAATGACATGGCTAGAAATTGGTGAATAGATGCAATCCTAACAACGAAAGAAGGTTTGCTCATAAGCGTTACCCTCTAATTGGATTACAACTTTTAGCCCCTAGCGAGCTTAATATCTCATATTGAATACAATTGTTTTTCCATTGCTTTCATCCAACTTCTCACCATCATCTTAACTAGTAGTCTCATGAAAAACTTATTTTCACAATCGTCCGACAATGAAACAAATTCACATTGATAACGAAACAAGTTTTAGTTGACCATACCGGTATTACTGTTGCAAGTGAACATGATCCACAAACCGGTTAATGAAGCAAACTCACATTGATCGCGAAATAAACTCATATATGAAACAAATTCATATTGATCAACCGGTGTTTATCTCCAACTTGGATCAGTGAATGGAAACAAGTTCTCCAGTTCTACTGAAAGATTGTGAGAAATAGGACCATTAGGAGTCTTCAATTCCAATAATTGAGTCTCCCACTAGGAAATTCTTTGTTCAAGAATGTTGAGTTTAGACATACTCCTACTATTTGTTCATCAATGAACATTCCCTTTTGGAGCATTCAATATACCAAATGGAAATGCTTCATTTCCTTTCAGTTTCAGTTTCTCATGCTTATGAGAAATATTATGAACAAAGTAGCCAACTCCCAGAGTCATAAGTCATTGTGGACTGGTTCACTATTTGTCCATGACTTATAGAGTCCTGTAGTGTCTAATTATAAGGGTACTTGGTTAAGTATATGTAGTAGAATTGCGTATTCTCAACACAAAATTGAGAAATTCATATGACACATCATATACATAACCATATCCAATGAAGTTTTATTCATTTTTCTACAACATCTTATAGTTGCAAAGTTCTAGGAATAGTTAGCTCTCATGCTATACATCTTTCATTACAAGACTTTGAACTAATCAAATAGATATACATGATCACAGTGAGTTATCGATTTCATTTTCTATCTCATGGATTCTCACAAGTTTAAAATTACTTCCAAAGTAAATAAAAGCTTTGGACTTGTGAGAAAATAGAAAGGACAAGCTCACAACTAATTAAATCGTTAGTAATGAAATATTAGGCCTCTTGCCATGTCCTAACATTCTTTGAACCAAGAAATTTCAGGATGAATTAATTGCAATGGAAAACTAGCTCGTAAGCTTACATATTTATTATGGTGCTATCGGCTAGGCAAATTTCACACAGAGGCAGGTAGAATTGCACTAATCATAGTCTCAAAAGACATTTTCTTGTAAGTATGTTCATTATATTTCGCCCGTATATGCCTAGCTTGCTATGTTACAAATCTCAAATATATAGCATAAATAACACAACGGTTTTGATGTTTAGTGCATAGAACAAGGAAACCATCCACAATGTAGCCAAATTTATGATGATTGTTCCTAACAATTCTATTGAGTACTTATAAAGTATAAGACCTAATCGTAAAGGGATTTTAATGCACATACCAAATTGACTTGAAAAACTGGAGCTTTTAGCATATTGTGGAAAAATATAGAGTTTGACCATCACATAGTGGTACTTATCAAGTGTCAATGCCTTTGACTTCAACTCTTGAGTTATTACAAAAATAACCATGATTTGATCTAAAATCAAATAGTATCCAACAAAAGCTCTTACGCTTTTAGACATGAGGACAAATGTTTGATCTTCAGCTTAAGGCGATCCCGAGCTTAATGATCCTTTTGTAACAATTGTAGCACGTAGCTATCACAATGTTAAATTGCAATTGCCACATATACGTCTGTCTTCTTTGGTTTTCTCAGTGGTATTGCCCTTTTGTACTTGGACCCACATGATCCTTACTTATTGGTCTCGTCTACATAAGTTTGACCAGTACCCCTTCTTGCTAAAAGGCATTCTACACCACCTCCAATTAACGCTTAATGTTTGAAATGTGATAACATTTCCTTTTCATGTCAAGATGACAATCATGTGAACTAAGCTCAGATGGTAAAGATATGATAACAACATACGTTTGTTGACCATCAATGAGAATTTGGCCAATTGCCTTCAATTCTCAAATTATGTTCAACATCTCAGAAATGCTATCACTTAGTAGCATTGAGACTTTTGTGGCATGTGCCGAACTCAATATAAGCTGACTTAGCTTAAAAATAGAAATTCCACTGAACTTCTCTTTCAAGCTTTTGAAATCTCCACATCAATAGGTCAAATTTCGTAACAAGCAATGAGGTATTATGCACAATGCCCAGCAACATAATGCGAGCAATGGCATTTTTCCAGCCTGATAGGCCTCTACCTCCTATGTTAAGTAGTGTTATACCCACTTGAGTAGCTGTTCATCAAGGCTATTCTGAACTTTATGATGCCAATACAATCATCACCGTTCATTTTTCCTTTGGTGAAAGACAATAATGATATTTAGGTTATTACTATTAATAACCTTAACATAGACGATTGGATGTTCAATACTAGCACATATTAAATAATTTTGCTAGATCAAGTGTTAAATGTAACTAGTAGACACAAGATATAAAATCAGCAGATCATAGAACGATCTATTATCATCTATAAATCAGGTATCTAAAAGGTACAACTAAACTCACCCTAGCAAAATAACATTCCTAAAAATCGAATTACTCAAATTCACGTTTTTAGGAAAACCAAGTTCCATATGATAACCACACAGATTAACATGCATAGAACTCCACTCAGATAAAGGATTAATAAACTAATTATTAATTCAATAACACATGCAGTACAAGATTATAATAAGAGTATGATGATAAATACAAACATTATCATGAGATGAACATGAAAAAGTATTTAACATATAAATAACTAATAATGTTAGACATAATTAAGCACTCCTCAATGTTCTCCATCCGTTCATAACTCGGTCTGGTCCACAAGAATTAACACATTCAATTCTCTTCACACATGCAGACCATGACTATTAGGCACGTAGAAACTATCTCAAACTTATTGAGATCCAAAAGACACATTTTGGTTCTACATGTTAGGAGAAATAACAGTGCGGTCTGACATTATGCATGAAATCACATATGACTATCACATGCTCATCAAATTATCCAATCACATAATTATAAAAATAAGAAGATTTAAGGGATAATCATTTTTGGGCCAATAACAATGTGTGTTCATATGGTCAGTAGTGTTGGGAGTATTTCTCGCAGTTTGTTTAACTCGTACAATCCTCGAATGATCACTACAGTTGTCGGGAAAATAGACTACTTTAGTACAATTAATTTCAAAAATTAATAGTGCACATAACATCTATTAATATTGTACACAACAAGTTGTATGATGAAATGACATAAATTTCATACTATGAAATGAAATTACATAAATTTCATATCATTTGTTGCAAAGATTCCAATGTAATTACACAAATTTCATAATTTAAATGAAATTACAAAAAATTTATTCCCCTAATCGTAAATATTACAAGAAAATTACACAAATTTTACGTATTTATATGAAATTACAAAAATTTCATGCCTATATTGTAATAATTACGATTGAATCACAAAGAAATTTGGGCAATTAAATGAAATCACTCATAATTTCATGTCTAAATTGAAATTATGTACTTGCTTTGCGAGAAATAGGGGCCAAAATACAATTATCACAAAGATAATGACCTAATTGAGAACATGGGGGCAAAAATGACATTATCACAAAGATAATGGTCTAAAATAGAAATATGGGGTCCAAAATATAAATAACAAAAAGTTTTAGGGTTAAACCGTAAATAATACAAAGTTATTAGGTCAAAGCATAAATAATACAAACTTATAGGATCAAACTATAAATAATACAAAGTTATAGGTTCAACCCGTAAATAACACAAAGTTATAGGGTCAAAACATAAAATACCACAAAGTTTTGGGGTCAAACCATAAATAATACAAAGTTATGAGGTCAAACCGTAAATAATACAACATTCAAACCATAAATAATACAAAGTTATAGGATCAAACTGTAAAAAATACAAAGTTATAGGGTCAACCTATAAATAACACAAAGTTATTGCCATGTGGCGCCATGTGACTAGCCCTACGTGCCATGTGGCATGGTGGTTAGTTAAAATTTTTTGAATTTTTTTAAAGAAAACTAATTTCAAAAATTCAAATTTGATATTTAATAAAATAAATAATAAAATGATAACACCACCAAATCATGGCCACGTGGCGGTCCCTGATTGGCCCACGTAATCCCATGTTCAAATCCATGTTCTACGTTTTTCAACGCACACACTACACTAAGAACAAACACTAGCCCTAATTTTTCCAGATTTATAAAAAATCTTCAAAAAATCATAACTTTTGCATTTTAAGGCCAAATTTAATGATCTATATATGCACAGAAAGCTCTCGACAAGCCCGTTCCATACATACTAAAATAACAATTTTTGGAGCATATTACAGATACAAAAAAGCCCAAAAAAGTCACGAAAATTATAAAAAATAAATGTGCGAAACAATTGATTTATGCATTTTTCTCAAGTATAATCACATAGATTATATACTAGTGATTAAAGAAACAAATTCTCATGATTTTAACATAAATAAAATCACTTATACATTAAAATCATCATTCACAATATTCATCACATAAATTGCATAAATCTCATAAATTCGCATAATTTTAACGGAGAGCCAATGATATGACTCTGATACCACTGTTGGAATTAAATACACAACATATGTATCCAATATAATTTCATGAAGTATACTTACCTCATAATGGCAGCGGAAGTATTGTAGGAAAAAGTTACGTTGGTTCCACCGTTAAATTGCTGCGAATCTGAACCCAAACCACGAGGGAGTGGATTAACTATCACAACTTAAGAGCCCTCTTTGATATGGTTGGCTTACACATAATAAACCAGTAGAGAGATTGAGAGAGAGAACAGAGAAGACAACACTTTGTCTTATTTTCCAATATCTGAAGAAAACAGACGTTTTCTGTTTTCTTTTAAATTAGGATGTGGGAAGTTATGTAACTTCCTACAACTTTTCTTTGACCTATACAAAATGGGTAGGGCAGGGTCAACCTATATTGGCGACCCGTCCCAAAATCTAACAGAGAGAAATTGATCTCACAAGCTTCATTTCTACGTGGAAGCATATATCGAACTACCAAAATAAACCCAAGTTAAATGCCAAAGTGCGAAAATTTCAGAAATTCATATTTCAGAAATCTAAATTTCTGAAATTTTCTCAAATGATTATAGAGTGCTACACAGTAGTAGTGAAGCTATTAATTATAATGTTATAAAAGAATAACGTGAACCATCGTAGATACTGAATTAAAAGAAATGGTAAGTATTCTTTCAATGCAAATATCATAGCCAAATCCACGAACAAATATATGATGCAGTGAGAAAATTTCAAAAAACATATGAATTTTGGTAGCTGTTAACATTAGCATCCAATGTTGCATGTAAAAACACATTAATATAACTATTAAGAAAAACACATGATTTTGTTGCTATGATACAATAATTATGGCAAGAAAATATTAATTGTTGTTATATTAATATATCATCCAACACATATAGCCACATGGATGCTAATGTCAAGGCTAGTTATATTGATTATATATACCTATTAATCAATGCCGTAATGGAAATCAAAAAACGCATACTTACTTGTTACTATCGCGACGAGCTTGGAGTCTTGTCGGCGTCACCGTTGCGGCGAGATGTTGGTTTGTCGATTAAGGCTTTGGTGTCAAATGAGATTTAGGGATTTTGAGTCAATCGGTATAATGAGGGAATTGGGGTCAACGATGGGCTTGGCTAAGTGTTAGAATGGAAAAAAGACGATTATGCCCTTAAAAGACCACATTGCCCTAAAAAAAATGACCCACATGCATAGCACATGTTATTTCCGTTAGAAATGTGACGGAATGACTGATGGTGGCACAACTTTGAAAGATAAGGGACTGACATATGATCGTTTTGAAAATAAGGGACCAACTAGTCAATAGCCACAAAGATAAGGGACCTGACAGGTTATAAACCCTAAAAAAACAAATGCTCCATAACCATTATAACGTTTTGTGCACTAGATTCTAGTGAATTACCATTAAAATATACGGAGTAATTGGCTATGATTAAATGAACGGGATTTATAAATTGATACTAGCTATGTAGATCTAGCATCATGACAAATATTAATATAACAACCACATGTAATTTGAGAGAAAACTTACCATATTGTTATTTATCATTTTAACATTGGTTGTAACTATGGAATGGCTCACCTAAAGGTGGTTTGTAAACACCTATTATTGGGAAATTGGTCCTGACAACCAGGATTACACTCAACGTACTACTAATTTTGCGGGTGACGAGGCATCATTTGAATTTTTATATACTCTATATTTCTTATCGGTGAATCTTCCTTCGGACCTTGAAAATGGTGAGCGTTCACATTTATATCACTTAACCCCTTTTGTGTTTTAGTTAAAAAGAAGAAGCATTTTCATACATTTTTATATTTTATATCGAATGTAATAGACATTTTGTCACTTAACCCCTTTTGTGTTTTAGTTAAAAAGAAGAAGCATTTTCATACATTTTTATATTTTATATCGAATGTAATAGACATTTTGGTTAACTAAAACCTCAAGGGTTAAATAATATAAAATAAATATTAGGGTAAAATGTCAAATTGTATATACATATATGTATTGAGGGGACAAATTACAGAAAGATGTTAAGTCATATAAAATAATATTAGGGAAAAAAATATTATACTATATATAATACATCACGGAGCTGAAGTGATTTACAAAAGCTCTTATGGTGGATTACATCGGTGTTGGCCATATTCTATTTTTGACTGTTGAATATACGGAAAAAAACAAAAGATTAGAACAAATAAAAGTGGCAAAGAAAAAAAAAGTGCACTAGAGTCGCAGACATGCTTGAGTCGCATGTATTTTTAACTTTTTTTAAAAAAAATAAAAAAGAGCCTTAAGCAATACAACACATGATGTAAGCAGCAAGAATCAGACTTATAACCTCTTGCATACATAGCAAAGCACATACCGTCGGACCTAAGCCCTAGTGTATTTTTAATATTGACAATTCATGTTTTTGCTCTTATTTCTAATAGAAAAATTGAGATACCATAAATAGAAAGGGTTTATTCCTCATATTTCTTAATGTGAGATTTATTTTCATTATCATTAAAAATTGTAATGGTCTAAGCTAAAGTTACTAATAGTGATGTCTCTTTCTCTTTTTCTTATATTTATTATCATTTTATAATTTATTGTTTACCCTTATTTTGAACGAAAAAAATTATTAGAAAGAGTCTGAGTTTCATGTTTTATAAAATGTTAAATTTGGGTCTCATTTATTTATTTTTTGTTAATTAAGTCTCATTTATTTAAAATGCAAGAGATCTGGGACAAAATTACCCGTAATAGAACCCATTTAAAAAAACACCAACGGCGTTACTCGAAAAACGCCTGAAAAAAAAATCCACTTGCTTAGTCATGCAACCCATATTAAAAAAAAGACCAACTTGCCTTGGTCAAATAATCCATGAAGAAAAAGTACCTACTTTAGTTAGTTAAATAACCAACGAAAAAACAACTCACTTGCATTAGTTAAATGAACCATGCTTTAGTCAATTACTATGTAAGAAACCCATATGGGAAATATGTTTTTGTAAAAAAATTGAAAATAATTAAAATAAAAACTCATGTTGTTTGAGTTTCTCGTACAAGACATCACAAATCTATTCTTGTTAATTAGTAGTCTATATCACGTTCAAGAAAAAATGTTCTACCTAACCACTACAAGGTTTCGTGCACGATAGTGAAACATCATTAAACTATACCCGATAGTTAGCTGTGATTCAATAACGGGAGTAGAAAATGATAATTGGCACTATAGATTTAACGTCAGAAGATATACTTACGTATTATTGATATGAAATATATTGAGACAAATTACCTTATTATTATGTATTTGTCGTTGAGTTGATACTATTATTATTATTTGATTCGGGAAAGGCCTAAGGTTATAGGCATAACTGATAGACTGTTGTCACCCTTTTGAATTTTAACATTTGACAGCTTTGCTATTAGCATCTATGTTTATTCTAATTGCACGATTCTCTCTAGGAAATCATATGATTGTCTCCAAGACATTCGCATAGCATTTACACAGATACTTAGTGGTGTATTATAAATATTGTACTGTTGTATCACATTACATACAATTGAATATATAAAATCTTCATGGTATCAGTGACTATCACAACAAACAATCCCCTTCTCTCTTTTTCCACCACCCCTCCGTCTAATATAGTTCTCACATCTTTGTCAGGCTCTATCTCTCGCCTGTATTGATCAATGGCCAATTCTACTACCTCTGCTCTTCCTACATATAATGTCAAGGTGTATGTTACCATCAACCTTGATCATACCAACTACCTCACGTGGAAGACACAAACAGTCAATTTCTTTACATTCAACAATCTGCTTGGATATATTGATGGGACTATTTCAAAACCAAAAGAGCCAACTGCCGATACCCAAGCCTCATCCATCTCTTCTTCTGCTCTTACTCTTGATGATCGGATCCGCTATGACAGTTTTGTCACGGCGTGCATCACAACAACACTCTCTGATACTCTTGTTCATCAGACACCAAGTTTCTCTTCTGCTCATGATCTTTGGATATCACTTCAAGAAACCTTTCTTCAACAATGTATGGCTCGAAAATCCCTTCTTAGGGCCCAACTTCATTCCATCCGAAAAGGTACCCTCTCTACATCCGAGTATCTTCAGCAAATCACTACAATTTCCACTGCTCTTTCTGTCGTTGGGGACTCAATCTCCGACCTCGATTCGGTGATTGTTACACTTGACGGGGTCCCTAGGGATTACAGGCCCTTTGTTACCTCCATTGAAAACTCTTCGCCAGCACCAACCTTTTCTCAACTTCACGCAAAACACTTGACATATGAGCAAAGGGTCCTATTGGATGATGAACACCAACCTACTGCCCATGACAAAACCGTGTTTGCACTCATAGCTCAATTCCAATCCATGACCCTCTCATCAAAAGGATTACTTCCCACAGCACTCAATCATGCTCTAGTTGCTGTGAATACCCCAAAGGCAATTTGGTCAGACTCTAACTCTTCAAATCATAAACCCAATATGTCCAACAAATCATTCTCCAACTCAAACTCATCTTGGATCAAATGACAAATTTGTTCTAAAGTTGGACATTCAGCAGCACGTTGCAAATATAGGTATGCGTAGTCTCGAAACAACAACCAACAAACTCACACCACTATGGCCCCAACCAACTTTGCAGGTTATTATCAACTCTATCCTAACAATGCTTTTTCCACTGCTTTGGTAGAACCTTGGATTCCAGATTCGGGAGCTTCCACTCATATGACTTCGATCTGTCCCTTCTTCATCATATCAACCCATATCATGGTACGAATAATGTTCTTGTTGGAGATGACAAGCCCCTGAAAATTATGCATACTGGTCATTCTCATTTTTCCAATTCTTCTTACTCCTTCTCTTTGAATAACATATTGCATGTGCCACAAATCACCAAAAATCTCTTGTCAGTTTCCTAATTCACAAAAGATAACTGTGTTTCCTTGGAATTTAATCATTTTAAATGTGTTATGAAGGACCTCTGCATAGGGACCCCCTCATCAAGGGCCACGCTGAGTCCAATTTATACACTCTTCCTCTGCCGCTCTCCACTCTGTTGCATACTCCTACTGCCTTCACAGTCTTGCGCAATACTGCATCCTTATGCCACAACCATTTGGGACATCCTTCTAGCTCTATTTTGTTTGCACTACGCTTTCAAGATTTTGTTAATTTTTTCGAGTCTTTGTCTTCAAATAAAGTATGCACCTCTTGTATGATGGGGAAGAGTCATAAACTGCCTTTTCAACTTTCAAATAATATTTCTAGTCTGCCTCTTGAAATTGTGCATTGTGATATTTGGGGTCCATCACCCATGAGAGTAACAATTACATGTTTGGAGATAGTGTTTAAGTAAAATGAGGGTTAAATGAACATTAGTTGCATTGAATGCTAAATGTTTAATACGTGACTAACGTGAACTATGTGCATTGAATGTTTAAATAAGTTGAGGTTTGAATGAAAATTAAATGTGATGAATTATGTGTAGTGACTTGCTATTTAGATAATCAAGAGTAATTAAAGTCATGCACGTGCTAGTGTTAGTTGTCAAAGAGTGTTTGCAAGTTATGGGAAGTAAAATATGTTTTCAATCATGTTCATGAGCTTAGCTTAATGTATGTGTTAAAGTTAGTTGAATTGCTTGAGTACTTGGTTATTGGTTTGGTAAATGCTTGAGTTGATTTAAGTTAATCCATGCTTAAAGTATGTTTAATTAATTAGTTAACTAGTTGGATAAATTGGAGTGTTTAGTTATTAAGTATGATAGCTTGATATAGTTTCATTGTTTGGTCATCTATTTAGAAGTTAAATGTGAACATTTATTGTTTATATGAATAGATTGCCTGAGGTTACATGTCTAGTTACTGAGTAGATAGCTGTTAAATACTTAACTTGATGCTTCTTTGTGATCTAGTTGAAGTTGAACTAGTTATGAAGTTAACTTATTAAATGCTAATATAGTTAATGTCATACATGCTCATGTTATAGTTGAATTATGTTAAGTGTTAACTGTAGTCATCTTGATTGAATATATAATTGGATATTCATTTGAAAGATAAATGAAGTTGAATTGGGTATGAAGTTTAACTAGTTAAATGTTGATGTAGTAGTATCCTTCGTAAGATTAAAGAAATGTTTTAGAGATATTTGTATGACTTTTAAGCTATGTGGCAATATGATATACATGAGTGATTATATATAACTGTTATCATTGTGGATGGAGTTAAGAAATAGTTAAGTAGGAATTGATATAGTTAATAGCTAAGTTAACTACTGCTGCTAGTTTTCATGGGTTCACTTCATGAGTAATATGTGGTTACTTGGGATTACGTGCTAATGTAGAAATAACATAGTTAATTGCTAAGGTGTTGTACTTATATGAATATAATAGGGATTTGCATATCAAGCTAAAGGAGGATTTGGAGTAAATTTAAACTACTTTATGGCATCTTGGAGCTTGGTAGAGGTGAGAGAGTCTTCATTTTTTTTGTACATCTTAACTTATCTTATTGTTTATAGATTGTATGATTAGCAATTGAAATAGTTTATATGTACTATTTACTTGCTATCTTGTGTTTTCTCATGTTATTTGTGTTTAATTGCGAGGGCGGCCTACTTTGTCGTCCCTCTTATGTGATCTTTGATATTCTTGATTCTCGTGATCTTGTCTCGGGGTTGCACAACCTTTTCGGACAAGGAGCGTAGAGAAACACGGGCGGCATTGGGCTTGCCATGCTCCCTCGACTACCTTGGTGCTTATTCCTTTTCTCTCGCTGAGTATACTCCACTACCCTAGAGGCGTGGTTCACCTGCTGGGCATATGGACCTACCTCAGAAGAAAGGGTTGTAGGATCGGGGTACATCCGGAGTACCCCAAGTTGGAGGAGTAAGGGTTGCTGGCACTTGCATAAAGTCGTGGCTCGTGGTTCGAGATTGAAGACAAGAAGTGGAACCGTATCCTTTTAATATGTGGTTAATTACTTGTTTACTTGGTTATGTTTTTTGATGTTGAATATGCTTTTATCCTGTTGTGTATCATGTTGCATGCCCGGTATGTTGCATCACATCCCTCACTGAGTATTCTAGTTGTATACTCACTCTAGTCTCTAATACCTTTTAGGTTCAATACCTTCGCAAGGTGATACAGGGAAAGCTCAAGAGTTACTGTGTTTGGTTGTGTTGGCTTTCATTATTAATATCTGTGAATCCATGTGAATTAGTGAAGTGGTTTGAATTGTAATTTGATTGGAACTATAGGAACCCGGCTTGTAATTGTATTAGATCTTATTTGTATTTGGTTCGTAGAAGGCCTGTAATAGCTTCATGGACTATGTTATTGTTTAATGGTCGTGCATGCTTGCTTGGGTTAATGGAGTTAGTAGGCTCCGTTAATAAACAAATCAATTGAAGAGATAATGTGACACCCGAGAATTCTATCATAAATCCTTTATAACTGTTGCATATCTATTTGCGTATTTCTACGTGCATCACCTTTCTTGCTTAATTGCTTTTATTAGAGGTCACTATTCATAATATTTTCAACCGTTTTAAAAGTTTGATTTTATATTTTTCCTAGGTCATATGACATTTTGACATTTAGAAGGAATTAAGACCTAGTTATTTTGGACTTTCGAGCTTGAGAGCGTGCGTTTAAAAAATAGTTTTCATGTCATTTGAATAGTGTTATGTACGTAACAACTTTAATTTTGAAATTGTTAGCATTTGATTAGAGTTAAGTTCATTTGACCAATCTTTTATGAAGTTTGACCTTAGCAAACTTAACATATAATATCCAAACTCATAACATAAAACAACACACAAATAATTGATCATCAAACAAAAGCAAAAACTACCCATATATCCCCCCCTTGGCCGTCCACCTCTAGGAGAAAAAGGAGGAGAATTTCTTCATCAACCTTTTATCTTGAGTTCTTGGCTTGCTTAGGAAGGACTCTAGAGCAACTAGGAGCTTCACCACCTTGTCTACATCTTCATACAAGTGAGGGAGTTGCATTTTTATAACTATCAAGTTTATGTTCATATATTAAAAATTTTGATTTATTGATTATTGCTATTATACTTGATATAAATGCTTAATATGTAGTTATTAGAGCCTATATAGTAGACTTTTAAAGCTTGTTAACAAATTCTATGGTATAATATACCAATTGAATGAAAGAGATAATGAATAGTGCTTGTTGTTAGGGTTTTGAATGAATTTGCTAATTAGATTGAATTGAGACTTCAATTAGATGCTTTAAGCCCTCGTGAAGCTAGTTGAAAAGCCACGTGAAGTTGAATCAACCAAAACCGAGCTAAATTGCGTAATTAGTCGACTTTAAAAAGGGGACTTCTCTCGTTGTGCAATCCGGGCAAGTTTGAGCTATGGTTTGGGTATCCTTGGGCTAAGGAAGCACTTTTGGTGCTTTCGTTACGCGAAATTGGGGTTCGATTAGTATAGTTGTAGTTAAAACCTGCTCGGGGCCTTCCCGAGCTTTAACTTCTAAAATGGGTTTTTATGATCTTAATAGGTGTCTTTTAGCTTAATTAGAACTATAGTATGATTAGTAGGTAGTTTGGAAACCTCGAGATGTGCTTAGGAGAAGAAAAGATTAGTTAAAGAAAGGGAAAATGTAGTATTTGACTTGTTTTGATGCATCTGGAGCTTGTTGAAGTGTTGTCATGCATTATATTGTTTGTCTAAACTTCAATTGAGCTATTTAAATAGTTGGTGACAAGAAGTTATATTGTATGCCTCTTTTAGAGAATTATATTGCTATATTGTGTATTTATTGGCTTATATTGTAATTATTAGCAAGGACGGCCTACTTTGTCATCCCTCATATGTGTTAATTGTTATACTTGGTTCTCGTTATCATGTTTTGGGTTGCACAACCTTTTCGGACATGGTAGCGTCGAGAAACATCGGCGGTGTCGGGCTTGTCGTGCTCCTTCGACTACCATGGTGCCTATTCCCTTCTCGCTGAGGCATACTCCACTACCCCAGAGGCATGGTTCAACTACTGGGCATGGACCTACCTCAGGAGAAAGGGTCGTAGGATCGGGATACATCTGGAGTATCCCAACTTGTTGGAGTAAGGGGTTTTGCCGGCATTTGCGTGAAGTTCGTGGTTCGTGGCTCATGATTGAAGACTTGAAGTGGAACTGTATCCTTTTTAATGTGGTTAATTACTTGGCTTTCTATCATGCTAGTTTATGTTGCATATATATGATTTCTTGTGTTTGCATATCATATTGTACGCCTGGTTTGTTGTATCACCTCCCTCGCTGGGCAACACTGTTGCTTACTCCTCATTTAATATGTTTCAGGAGAAGCTGAGGTGAATCCCTAGCTGATAGAAGTAGAGGAAGAAGAATAAGTTCACGTAGATCAGAATCCATGACTTTGTGTGATAAGGTGGATCATATGTGCAGATTGCTTGGAATTCATGTTAAACACTGTATTTTGAGACCTTGGGGTCTTGTATATATGTTGGTAGTGAAATCTTGTAAGATAGAGAAAGTAGATGGATTGTAATAATGGATTTAGATTTCATCTTCTATTGCATGCTTGGGTGTTATTATCTTACAAGTAGAACTTGAATTATAATTGTATCTAACTACTTTTAGTTAAAACCAACTTACCTCGCATGCTTGTGTGCTTAGGTAGATTAAAGTTGCTCCAAGGCTTGGATGGCCTTGTGAACTTGACTTGCCTTTGGAAATATTAGAAGGTAGGTTGTATAAGTTGTTGTTTGTGGTTCGAATGTTATACATGACTATTCGCAGGTAACAATTTAGTCCATGGTATAGAGGAGAGTCTGTCCGAGTGATGGGTCCAGGCTTAACCTTTAGTGTGGAGTTGGGTTCGGGGCGTTACACTTTAGGTGGTATTAGAGCTACCTGAATGCATAAAGCTGGGTTAATTTCCTCGGAATGTGGGTAGAGGTCTATATGCGAAAGTGAATTATGTGAATATATGATTGATTAATTGTTTAAGTACTTGGATAAAAGACATGCTAGCATGAAAAAGGAATGATAAAGCATGACATGATAAGAATATGAAAAGTTTAGTGTTTAATGTTGTTAAGTGTTTTATATGTTTCTTATGTGAGTAAAATGTTTAAGAACAATGTGCATATTATCTTTGCATTGTCTATTTGCCTATTATGATATTATGCTATTCTAGCATTGAGATGAGGAGACGGGGTAGACCAAGGAGAGAGCCGGAGGAAGCTCCCAGACAGAATGTACCGGGGCAAGGTGTAGGGGCAGCCGGAGATTTACTGCAAGGTCAAGAACCGAGTAATGCTCAAATTATGGCTACAATGGCCACCGCAATGAATACCATAGCTTAGTTTGTGGTTCAGCAGGGTACAACAGGTGTTGGCAGAGGTAATCAGGCTGCCAGAACAGAGGGCAGTAGTGCTGCAGGGGGTAACTTGTATGATAAATTTTTGCATCACGGGGCATACAGTTTTTATGGCGAGCCTGATGACATGAAAGCAGAGATGTGGTTGAGCAAGTTCGAGAAAGTTGCTGCGATACTTGAGTGCAACGATGAAAGAAAGATTACCTATGCTGCCTTTTTAATGGATGGTGACGCCGAGGAGTTGTGGCGCACTATTAGAGAGAAGTGGGATGCTGAGAGGGTCTAGCATGTATGGGTAAACTTAGTTCGTGAGTTCTAGGATAAATATGTATCAGTTGTAGCTCGCGAGAAACATCAGGAGGAATTCATAGCTTTGAGATAGGGAAACATGACTCTAGACCAGTCTGAGGCTACCTTCACTACACTTTCTCGATATGTGCCAGCTTTAGATCAGTCGGAGGATATGAAGATTCAGAGATTTATCACAGGGTTGAGGAGTGATATTATGCTTTATTTGTCTTCGCAAGATTATCTGAGCTATGCTGCAGTAGTCAGGGCCGCATTGAGGTACAAAAAATGCAAAGCAGATGTGTTAGCTCAGTCTAGTCAGTCAAGCAAACGTCAGTTTCAGTCCCATAGTCAGGGTTATCAGAGGCAGTATCAGTAGCCTGTTCAGATTCAGTAGACTAGGCAGACCCAGAGCTATCCAGGACTAGTTCAGGCACAGTCACAGTCGAGACCAGCTCAGAGCCAGCCACAGGGACTGTCACAAACCCGACCAGTGACTGCTAGATCTCAGTAGGGTAGTTCTGCTACATCTACTTATAGAGCTCCTACAGGAGGTGCTGCTACTAAGAAGAACCTACAGTGTATTCATTACAACCGTAAAGGCCACACGAAGGCAGAGTGTTGGAGAAAATTGGGCCGCTGCATTGGTTGTGGCAGTGATCAGCATAGAGTTAGAGATTGCCCCAAGTTTAAATATGGTCAGGGACAAATTTCATGCCAGGGTGCTCAGACTAGAGTTTCAAGAGCAGCTGCTGTACCGCGAAGCCAGGCATGAGTATTTGCTCTCGATCAAGAAGAGCTTTCGGAGATGAAGGTGGTCATGGAAGGTATTTCTCTTATTAATAGTCAACCGGTAGTAGTTTTGATTGACACCGGGGCTACACATTCATTCATTACTCTTGCATGTGCACAGTCTGCTACATTAAAAGTTGATAAACTGTCGTATGTGATTGAAATAGGTAATCCTATGGGTACTAAATTTGTTACGGAGTCTGTGTGTAAAGATTATAATATTTGCATTGAGGGTCACATGTATCCTATTGATTTGATTATCATGCCATTTTGGGACTTTGAAGTTATCTTGGGGATGGATTGTTTGGGGCGATATTATGCATGTTTAACTATAGGAGGAAAGTTTTAACTTTAGAAGTACCTGACCAACCTGTTATTAAAGTAACTGGGAGTTAGAAATCTACTGAGACTAGTATCATATCTTCCATTAAAGCTAGTAAAATGTTGAGTAAAGGTTGTAATGCATATTTAGCTTATTTAATTAATCAGCCTGGAGATAAATTGAAATTGAATGAAGTACCTGTTATAAAAGAGTTTCCGAGGGTTTTCCCTGAGGAGTTTCCTGGATTACCACCTGATAGGGAGATTGAGTTTGTGATTGACTTGTTGCTGGGGACTAATCCTATTTCGAGAACCCCATATAGAATGGCTCCCCCTGAGTTACATGAATTAAAAATTCAGCTACAGGGCCAACTTGAGAAGGGTTTTATTCAGCCTAGTTCGTCGCCTTGGAGTGCTCACGTGTTGTTTGTGAAGAAGAAAGACGGGACTCTGCATTTGTGTATTGATTATCGGGGTCTTAATCAGGTGATGGTGAAAAATAAATATCCTTTACCTTTGATTGAAGAATTGTTTGATCAGCTACAGGGTGCTGTTGTGTTTTTTAAATTTGATTTGAGACAAGGTTATTATCAGTTGAAAATCCGAAAAGAGGATGTACCAAGACTGCATTTAGAACCAGGTATGGCCACTATGAGTTTGTTGTTTTACCATTTGGTTTGACAAATGCTCCAGCCGCCTTTATGGATTTGATGCAGAGAGTATTTCGACCCTATCTTGATCAGTTTGTTGTGATTTTCATTGATGATATATTAATGTATTCTAAATCTGAGTCAGAGCATGAAGATCATTTGAGGATTGTGCTTCGAACCCTGCAAGAACATAAATTGTTTGCCAAATTTAGTAAATGCGAATTCTGGTTGAAACAAGTAGCCTTTTTAGGCCATATCATTTCACAAGATGGAATATATGTTGATCCTGTGAAAATTGAAGGGGTTATGTCGTGGAAAAAACCCGAGATTGTCACGGAAGGGTATAGTTTCTTGGGATTGGCGGGCTATTATAGGCGATTTGTTAATGATTTTTCAAAGATTGCAGGGCCATTGACTTCATTAACCCAGAAGAAAACTGTGTTTAATTGGAATGATAGATGTGAAGCCAGTTTCCAGGAGTTGAAAAAGAGACTTACCACTACACCTATCCTTGCATTACCTAAGAGGATTGAAAACTTGATGATATATAGTGATACTTCGAAAGAAGGCTTGGGTTGTGTTCTTATGCAAAATTGTAAGGTGATAGCTTATGCCTCTAGGAAATTGAAACCATATGAACTCAATTATCCTACACACGACCTTGCTGCTGTTGGATTTGCTTTGAAGAAATGACGTCATTATTTGTGGGGTAACAAATTTGAGATATTTACTGATTATAAGAGTTTAAAATACTTGTTTTCTCAAAAAGATCTGAATATGAGACAAAGGCGTTGGCTAGAGTTGTTAAATGATTATAATTGTACCATTAGCTATTTGTTGGGAAAAACTAACACTGTTGCAGATGCATTGAGTTGAAAAGCCACTGTAGCAAGTTTGATAATCAAGGACTAGGAGACTGTGGAAGAACTGTGTTTGTGGAAACCAGAGGCTTCTGGATCAAGTATTCAATTTGCTAGCCTACAAATTCTGTCTCTATTACTATCTAGAATCAGAGAAACCCAACAATTAGATTCTCAGTTATTGAAGCTTCTAGAGAAGTCCAAAGGGGGAGAGTCTGACTTCAAATTGCATGATGATAGATTACTCAGGTACATGAATAGAATCTGCATTCCTAGTAATTCGATTGTGAAAGATGAGATTCTTGCTGAGGCTCATGCTTTTAAATACACGATTCATCCCTGTAGTACTAAGATGTACAGAGATTTAAAGCAAAGTTTCTGGTGGAACAACATGAAGAGGGGGATAGCTAATTTTGTGGCTAAATGTTTAACTTGTCAAAAAGTTAAGGCGGAACATCAGAGGCCGGCAGGTTTGTTGCAACCATTGGAGATTCCAGTATGGAAATGGGATCAGGTTACTATAGATCTTGTATCTAATTTGCCGTGATCACCACGAGGTAATAATTCCGTCTGGGTAGTGGTTGACAGGTTGACAAAGACTTCTCATTTTATTGCTGCAAAGAAGACATATTCCCTTGATAAATTAGCCGAGCTTTACATTGAAAATATTGTGAGATTGAATGGATTTCCATCTCAGATAGTATCGGACAGGGATCACAGATTTACATCACAGTTCTGGCAGAAACTACAGAAAGCCTTGGGGACTAATCTGAGTTTTAGCACTACATATCACCCAAAGACGGATGGCCAATCAGAGAGGACTATCAGGATATTGGAGGACATGTTGCGAGCTTGTGTTCTGGATTTCGATAAGAGTTGAGAGAAGTATCTACCTTTAGCAGAGTTTGCTTATAATAACAGTTATCAGGCTACTATTGGTAAGGCACCCTACAAAGCACTTTACAGGTAGAAATGTAGGTCTCCGTTGTATTGGGATGAGATAGGTGAAATGAAAGTGGTTGAAACCAGCTATTCTACCTGAGATGATCAAAATGGTGGATAATGTGAAGCTTATAAAGAAAAGGATGCTTACAGTACAGAGTCGTCAGAAGAATTACACTGATAGACGCCAACGAGACTTGGTATTTTCAGTGGGTGATTGTGTATTCTTGAAAGTCTCTCCACGCAAGGGTTTGATTCGTCATGAAAAAGGAGGTAAACTTAGTCCTAGATACGTCAGGCCATTTGAAATCATTGAGAAGGTTAGGGATTTGGCTTACAGATTGGTATTACCTCAGAGTTTGGGCCGGATTCATGATGTTTTCCATGTGTCATTGTTGAGGAAGTACAATCCTGATCCGTCGCATATTATTGAGCCAGAGATATTGGAGATTGATGAGTCTTTAGTATATGTTGAGAAACCTCTTCGAGTGGTTGACCGAAAGATTCAGGAACTTCGAACTAAAAATATTCCTATGGTAAAAGTTCTTTGGGATCATTACGGAGTTGAGGATGCCACTTGGGAGCGAGAAGATCAAATCAGAGAGAAGTATCCGGAGTTGTTTACTGAATCATGTAAGAATTGCGAGGATGCAATTAGTTTAAGGGAGAGAGGGTGTGACGCCCGAGAATTCTATCATAAATCCTTTATAACTGTTGCATATCTATTTGCGCATTTCTACGTGCATCACCTTTCTTGCTTAATTGTTTTTATTAGAGGTCAATATTCATAATATTTTCAACCGTTTTAAAAGTTTGATTTTATATTTTTCCTAGGTCATATGACATTTAGAAGGAATCGCGACGTAGTTATTTTGGACTTTCGAGCTTGGGAGCGTGCGTTTAGAAAATAGTTTTCATGTCATTTGAATAGTGTTACGTATGTAACAACCTTAATTTTGAAATTGTTAGCATTTGATTAGAGTTAAGCTCATTTGACCAATCTTTTATGAAGTTTGACCTTAGCAAACTTAACATATAATATCCAAACTCATAACATAAAACGACACACAAATAATTGATCATCAAACAAAAGCAAAAATTACCCATATATCTCCCCCTGGCCGTCCACCTCTAGGAGAAAAAGGAGGAGAATTTCTTCATCAACCTTGCATCTGGAGCTCTTGGCTTGCTTAGGGAGGACTCCAGAGCAATTAGGAGCTTCACCACATTGTCTACATCTTCATACAAGTGAGGGAGTTGCATTTTTATAACTATCAAGTTTATGTTCATATATTGAAAATTTTGATTTGTTGATTATTGCTATTATACTTGATATAAATGCTTATTATGTAGTTATTAGAGCTTATAGAGTAGACTTTTAAAGCTTGTTAGCAAATTGCATGGTATAATGTACCAATTGAATGAAAGAGATAATGAATAGTGCAAGTTTTTAGGGTTTTGAATGAATTTGTTAATTAGATTGAATTGAGACTTCAATTAGATGCTCTAGGCCCTAGTGAAGCTAGTTGAAAAGCCACGTGAAGTTGAATCAACCAAAACCAAGCTAAATTGCGTAATTAGTCAACTTTAAAAAATGGACTTTTCTCATTGTGCAATCTGGGCAAGTTTCGGCTATGGTTTGGGTATCCTTGGGCTAAGGAAGCACTTTTGGTGCTTTCGTTACGTGAAATTGGGGCTCAGTTAGTATAATTGTAATTAAAACCCGCTCGGGGCCTTCCCAAACTTTAACTTCTAAAATGGGTTTTTATGATCTTAATAGGTGTCTTTTAGCTTAATTAGAACTATAGTATGATTAGTAGGTAGTTTGGAAATCTCGAGATGTGCTTAGGAGAAGAAAATATTAGTTAAAGAAAGGGGAAATGTAGTATTTGGCTTGTTTTGATGCATCCAGAGCTTGTTGAACTGTTGTCATGCATTATATTGTTTGTCTAAACTTCAATTGAGCTATTTAAATAGTTGGTGACGAGAAGTTATATTGTATACCTCTTTTAGAGAATTATATTGCTATATTGTGTATTTTTTGGCTTATATTGTAATTATTTGCGAGTGCGGCCTACTTTGTCGTCCCTCATATGTGTTAATTGTTATACTTGGTTCTCGTGATCATGTTTTGGGTTGCGCAACCTTTTCGGATATGGTAGCGTCGAGAAATAAGGGCGGCGTCGGGCTTGCCATGCTTATTCGACTACCATGGTGCCTATTTCCTTCTCGTTGAGGCATACTCCATTACTCCAGAGGCGTGGTTCACCTGCTGGGTGTGGACCTACCTCAGGAGAAAGGGTCATAGGATCGGGATACATTCGGAGTATCCCAACTTGTTGGAGTAAGGGGTTTTACCGGCATTTACGTGAAGTTCGTGGTTCGTGGCTCATGATTGAAGACTTGAAGTGGAACTGTATCCTTTTTAATTGGTTAATTACTTGGCTTTCTATCATGCTAGTTTATGTTGCATATATATGATTTCTTGTGTTTGCATATCATATTGCATGCCCGGTATATTGTATCACCTCCCTCGCTGGGCAATACTGTTGCTCACTCCTTATTTAATATGTTTCAGGAGAAGCTATGGTGAATCCCCAGCTGATAGAAGTAGATGAAGAAGAAGAAGTTCACGTAGATCAGAATCCGTGACTTTGTGTGATAAGGTGGATCATATGTGCAGTTTGCTTGGGTTCATGTTAAACGCTGTATTTTGAGACCTTGGAGTCTTGTATATATGTTGGTAGTGAAATCTTGTAAGATAGAGAAAGTAGATGGATTGTAATAATGGATTTAGATTTCATCTTCTATTGCATGCTTGGGTGTTATTATCTTACAAGTAGAACTTGAATTATAATTGTATCTAACTACTTTTAGTTAAAACCAACTTACCTCGCATGCTTGTGTGCTTAGGTAGATTAAAGTTGCTCCAAGGCTCGGATGACCTTGTAAACTTGACTTGGCTTTGGAAATATTAGAAGATAGGTTGTTTAAATTGTTGTTTGTGGTTCGAATGTTATACATGACTATTCATAGGTAACAGTTTAGTCCAAGATACAGAGGAGACTCTGTCCGAGTGACGAGTCCAGGCTTGACCTTTAGTGTGGGGTTGGGTTCGGGACATTACAGATAAAGTTAAAATGGTATGATAAGTGACTTTATAACATAGTATTCCAATATTTGAGGCCTATGCATACTTGTGTATCTTGAGTCTAAGGCTTGGATGGCCTTGAGACAAGGCATAGCTTAGTGGTTGAATTTGAAGTATATGAGAATGTTGGATTATGGTTTTGTAGTTGTATTCTATTATTCGCAGGTTTTTGATTAGTCCTATAAACAGGGGAGATTCCGTCTGTTTCCCCTAAATTTTTGTGTCTTGGGTTTGGGATTGGGACCCCGGTCTCGTGAGGGATCGGGACGCTACACATATCACCAACTAAAAGTGAAATTCCACTTGTCATTGTTCCCGTGAATATTGGCTTTGAGAAATCCGTCCAAAAATCCTTTAAGCATCTTCAGACTTATCCTTATCTTTTCATAAATTGTCTAAGAACAGAATCATTGCTCTTGGGCAAGTGCTTTGCCTTTTTGTTTGGCTTGTATCGCTTTTTCAAGTAGGATGTCCTTTAGACTATCCCACACATCTTCTGCTAGCATATTAGGATTCTGTGCTTGTCCTGCTAATACAACATATGGATTGGAACGTATTGACGCATCTTCTGATGTAGAATCACCAGCATTATCATCACCATCTATGTCATTTATGAAATTCTTCAAAAAGTCTTACTTAATTGCATCAAGGTATGAAGCCATAATATCACCCTTGGAACTGATTTGTTGTCGCATCTGGATTTTGTGAAGAAAGTGTGAGAAAGGAGATTCCTTTTCTTGAGTTGATTCCTTTACTTTCTCCTTGTAGATCTGGACCATCTGAGTGATTTCATCCACCATATTTTGTCCATAAGGCTTTGTCGTCTCTGGATCAATTTTGAGTAACTTGGGCCAAAATTTTGAAAAGAATTTTCTTTTTAAACAAAACATTTTTTGTTTATTCATTTCAGCAATATGTTCCCATTTCCAAATCCATGGAACACCAAATTCCATAAAGAAAAACAAAGAACTTGATCCTTCAATATAAAGATCAGGAGTATTTCCAATATGTGGGAGTGGAGCAAACCATTCAGTAAAAAGACTTTTATAAGGTTCAGGTAAAATTTTTATAGGAGAGCCATAATTAGTCCACCATTGATGAATCCAAGCAGGAAATTTCCTTTATTGAAAAATTTGTGGGTTGATTTTTATAAACCAAGTATGTTTCTTTTGAGGATTTTCATATAAGAAAACTTTTGAAAATGTTTCAACATAATCCCAATAATTAAATTGGTAAACATTTTTATTATCATAAGGGAAGGTAAATTGCCTTTCTGCCATAGTACTGATTCCCCAATCAGTATGTGAAAGAATTTTCTTAATATAAATTTTACTATAAGTATAAATCGAAAGAGAATTATTCCGCTTAAAATGATCAAACTCACAACTATCAGTTGTTTACAAGATAGACTCATAAAAGACTCTTGACTTGTGATGATACATAGGAAAAAAAAAATTATTAAGATAACGGTCCATAAGGTACCATGGGTCACTTCTCCATTGCTTATCCGAAATTTCAAGGATAAGGATAGTCTCCTCATAAGTATGTGACTCATAAGAGTCAATCTCATCTTCTTGTTCCACAATTTTGGCATAGGATAATGCCTGCGGGGCAAAAGTATATGCTTCAAGCAATTTCTTGATCTTCTCATAGTTTGGATAGGAAGGGTTGATAGCAACATCGCTACTAGTCATATTAACTAGCGTTTTTCCACCAATAACTCTATTAGAGTCATTGCGTCCTCTTTCTCTTCCTCTATTAGGGTTAGAGTAATTGCCCCTAGAAGGGAGCATCCTGCAAAAATTCACATGTAAGAAAATCAGGTAGGGAATCATTATCCCCTTTGATATAATTAATATCAGAATCAAAAGGAGCAAGATGATCTTGCCACCTAGCAAACATTTGTTTGGAAACATCATGTTTGAAATCTTTTTGAAACATGAATTTTGCAGCACTACAATCAGTACGAATAAGAAATTTTTGATTATATAAATCATCTTGAAATTTTAGAACGCATTTAACAATTGCAAGAATTTCTTTTACAACAGTAGCATAATTTTTCTGACTATTTTCCCATTTGCCAAAATGAAATCTAACAAGATATTCTTGTTTATCATGTGGGTTAACCTATTTCAATATTCCACCCAAACCAATTTCAAAAGCATCAGTTTCAATTATCTTATCTCAATTTGGATTGGCTAAAGATAAACATGGTAACTTAGCAACTTTAGTTTTAATTTTTCTAACTACATCAGTATGAGCTGTAGTCCAAGGGGATGAAATTTTCTTAAGTCTATCATATAAGATAGTAGTATCAAAAGCAAGATTTTGATAATATGGTAATATATAATTTAAACTACCAAGAAATCTCTGTAGTTGAGTTTTATCTAAAATTTCATTAGGAAATTTAGATGCAAATTCAATACTTCTATTAATAGGAATTATTTTTCCTTGCTCTATATTATGACCAAGAAATCTAATCTTAATTTGTCATAAAACCATTTTGGGTCGGGAAATAACAAGACCACTTTGCATAATTATTTGTTTAAACAAATTTAAATGTTTAAAGTGTTGTTCTAAATTTTTTGAAAACGCTAAAATATCATCGATATAAACAATAATGAATTCATTATAAGTAATAAAAATATTATTCATAATATGTTAAAATTCTGAAGGTGCATTCTTCAAACCAAAAGGCATAACATTCCACTCATAATGTCCTATTGGAACAGTAAAAATGGTTTTATATCTATCAGATTCATTAATTTGAATTTGCCAATAACCTGATTTTAAATCAAATTTAGAAAATATAACTGCATCATGCAATCTATCAAGTAAATCCTTTTTATTTAGGATAGGATATCTAATCCATTTCAAAACTCTATTAAGAGGTTTATAATTGATAACAAGTCTGGGAACTCCCCTTTCTTGTTCAGTATGCTTATTAACATAAAAAAAACTGTACAACTCCATGGAGAGTGAGAAACACGAATTAATTTTTTCTCAAGTAAAGAATTTATTTCCTTTTGACATAAAATCAGATATTCTGAATTCATTTGACAAGGTCTAGCCTTTGTCGGAATATGCTTTTCAATAAAGTCATCTTCATAAGGAAGAGAAACAATATGTTTTTTCCTATTCCAAAAAGCATTTGGATGATCATTACAGATCTCAATAGAAAAATGATTTTGAATCATCTTAATCTTTTATTGAACTTTATCATTTTTTAATCTTTCTTCAACATTATAAAAAGATATTTCTTTTTGAAGAAAATTTAATTGAATATGCTTTCCTATAAGCAAATCTTGTATTTGATTCAAAATTTTTATTTTTGGATCAGTTATAAACTGAAAAGTAAGATTTAAGCCTTTATAAGAGGCTTTTATGCCCTCAGCATCTATATGCATTAAAGGCATTATTTCCTGTAAAAATGGAGTACCAAGTATAACTTGATTAGTAAGATTCTTTACTAATAAAAAAGTTGCAGGTATGCAAACTTTTTCTTTACATATATAAACATCAAGTAATTTATATTGAACATGTAAATTATGCCCATTAGCTGCAAAAATAGAATGAATAGTTTTCTCAAAATATTTTGTAGGAATTATTCCTTCCTGAATACAATTAATATATGCACCAGAATCAATTAAAGCAATAAGATATCTTTTTATAAAATTATGATCTATCAAATATTTATTTTCACATGCCATTTTTGTGAAGTAACTAATTTAAGATTAGCTAACAAATCATTACTTTCCAAATTGGAAGATGAAGGAATTTCTTCTCTAATTTTCCCTTTCTCTAGCATAGAAAGTCTAGAACATATCATACTATTATCATGCTTTAAGCATTGAATCTCATTCTTCAAATGAATTACTTCTTTATTTAAATCATTAATAGTGAAAGGAGAAGTCTTAGATTGTTTACGATTAATCTGATTCATCAATTCATAAAACATATAAGGCTTCTTATCATCTTTCAAAGGAATATCATTTTTAACGCTTTAATCAGAAATTGTCGTTGTTTCATTAAAACAATCAAGAACTTTAGCTTTTAATCTAAGATCACTAATATTATCCAGTAAATCAATAATTTTCTCACTAGAAGTAAGAACATTCAATTCAAGATTTTGAAATTGAGACTTTAGTTTATAAAACTCATCATTAGTCTCACTAGCAACACATTTTTTGCAACATGTATTAGAATCTTCATCAGAAGATAAATCAATCAAATCATCAAATTTAATAGCATGCATTTCATCACTACTAGTGTTACTAGTTTCATTATCAAAAATTTCAGAAGATTCAGATTCTAAATTTAACAAGACTTTAGCTAAAGATTCTTTTAGCTTATCATCAATATCAAGACTATTAATCTTCTTTTTCATTCTACAATGATTTGAATAATGACCTTTCTTTCCACATGTATAACATGTAAGTATTTTTTTTTCTGAGGAACATAACCTTTCTTTCTACACCATTCGCGTTTCTTAGCTGCCTTTTTCTTATAAGCTGCAGACTTATATTTCTCATAATATTCAAGCTTATGAGGCATTTCTTTATTCTTTTTCTTATGTTTAACATTCTTTGAGGTACTAGGAATACTCATACCAAATTGATCACAAAATTGTCCTAACTGATTTTTCTCAGTTAAATGATGTTTCTTAAGCTGATGATTTAGCTTAATATCATTACAAAGAGATAACCCTTCTTCAATACATAAGCTAATTAAATAGCCAAAAGTAAATTCATCCCAAGTAATACTATCACTAGTAGACTTGTTTTTTTATGGTTTTCTTAATTCTTTCTACAAAAATAGAATGTAAACCATCTATAAATTTAGATTTCCAATTATTACTATTAGCATCAGGTAAGCACATAACTCTTGATAAGAAAACACCTTTGTACCACCTAAATGAGGTGAGAGTAGGACAACGCATATTTTGCAAAAGAGTCCTAGCATTATCAAAATTGTTATTATATTGACCTGTAAAATGTTCACAGATAGAAAGACATAAAGTGTACACAACATTTTCTTGTGCTTCATCATTCTCAATAATAGTTGAGTTATAAATATCATCACGTTGGTCTTGAGTGAGATAATTATCCCACCAACCTTTCAATTGACCAGAAAATCCAGCCACAATCATAAGAGCAATTCTCTTATCAGTATTATCATTTTGTTTACAAATAGTATAATACATAAGCATTCTATGAGCAGTATTATAAATCTGAAAATTTGTTTGTCCATCAACAGACCATTCATAAATCTGATGACCACTGAAAGTAATTGTTTCAGTCATTAAAGGTTCTTCAAAAAGAACATCCTGGGGTGTAGGCCTAGGATAATAATAACGTGTCTGAGTGGGAGCACTCTAATATCTATTATTATAGTTAGTCAATTTGCTAACATTTGACTCAGAAATCTTCTATTTTTCCAAATCATTAACCATACTTAATTTTAATCCTTTTAATGCTTTATCGAGGACTTGTTCTAATTTAGAAGTAGAAGGTTCTAATTTAAAGCCTTGAATACTAGGTGGAGGTTGAATATCAGCCTGAACATTAGTAACATCTGATTTAGAAGTAGAAGCCTTTGTCTGAGGTTTATTTTTTGAAATATTTTCAATTTTATTTGTTAAAATTCCAATCTTATTTTGAGGAAGTAAAATATGTTCACCCAATATTTTTAATGAAATATTTGTATAATTATTTTGCTTGAAAAACATATTAATATGATTTGTAACAACTGGAAGAGTTTCATTTTCAACCATATTCATAAAAACATTTCCCTCCATCTCTGATGATGATTTATCATCTGATAATTTAAAAGGTTTCAGAGGAGGATAAATATTTTGTAAGATTTGGGGAGATATCTTAGTCCCTATACTAGTGTTGTACCCGTACGATGCACGGGTGTGATAGTAATACATAGTTATCTAAGTAGTTTACCATTCTATTCAGCTATCTAATCACATTATTTAAAAACTATAATCCATAGTTACTTTAAGTAATTTACCGTTGCTAAATCATTTATTCTTTTAAAAATGTGGCAATAAGTATTTTTTAGCAAAGATCAAATGTGACGACCGAGAACCTCTTCATATTCATTTTAAATTGTTGAATGTCTTATTTGAGTATTAAATGTACATTTATTCAATTTTTAGCATAAGACACTATTCATAAGAACAATTTACTGTTTAATTTTTCTGAAACTGTATTTTTTTCCTGTCACATATCATGTAGGAGAAATGTGAAAAATATTATTTTGTGTATTTAATGTTGGGAGTATGCATTTAGAAAATAGTTTTCGTCTTGAATGAATAGTATTACGAAAGAATAGTAACTTTTTGTAGAATTTTTATTTGGGCTTCTAGTGAATTAGCTAGACTTTGGACTTTTATTAGACCCTTAAATATGTTTAATTAGACCCAATTTACTAACATAACCCATTATTTCCTTAGTCTATTACCTATATATTATAATAAGAGCCAAAACAAAAAAAAAAAAAGAAGTGCAAAAGCTGGAATTATTGTAGCAAATTCTAAAATGGCATAGGAGGAGAATTTCTTCATCAAACCTTGGAGTTGAGCTCTTGGCTTGCTTAGGGAGGATTCTAGAGCACTTAGGAGCTTCACCACCTTGCCTACATCTTCATACAAGTGAGGGAGTTGCATTTTTATAACTATTAAAGTTTATATTCATATATTGAAATTTTTAATTTGTTGATTATTGGTATAATACTTGTTATAAATGCTTAATATGTATTTATTAGAGCCTATAGAGTAGACTTTTAAAGCTTGTTAGCAAATTATATGGTAGAATACACAAATTGAATGAAAGAGATGATAAATAGTGCTCATTTTAGGGTTTTGAAAAAAATTTGCTAATTAGCTTGAATTGAGACTTCAAATAGATGCTATAGGCCCTAGTGAAGCTAGTAGGAAGGCCACGTGAGGTTGAATCACTCAAATCCAAGCTAAATTACAAAATTAGTCGACTTTAAAAAGAGGAATTTTCTCGTTGTGCAATCCGGGTGCGTTTCGGCTATGGTTTGGGTATCCTTGGGGTAAGGAAGCACTATTGGTAAGGGTAAGGAAGCACTATTGGTGCTTTTATTACGCAAAATTGGGGTTCAGTTAGTATAGTTGTAGTTCAAATCCGCTTGGGGCCTTCCCGAAATTTTGCTTCAAAAATGAGTTTTTATGATCTTAATAGGTGTCTTTGGGCTTAATTAAGAATGTAGTATGATTAGGTTATGGTTTGGAGACCTTGAAGCGCGCATAGGAGAAAGAAATCTTGGTAAAAGAAAGGGGAAAAGTAGGTTGTAGCCATTTTTGTTGCATTTGGAACTTCTTGTTGAGTTGTCTTGTATTGTATTGACTATCTAAAGTATAATTAAGCTATTTGAGTTGATTGTGAGGAAAAGTTATGTTGTTTGCTATTTTTTATACTATAAATCTATTTCGTACTTATATGAGCCTATATTGTGCTTATATGTGAGGGCGGCCTACTTTGTCGTCCCTCTTATGTGTTATTTGATATCTTGAATTCTTGTGGCTTGTCTCGGGGTTACGCAACCTTATCGGACATGGTAGTATTGAGAAACACAGGCGGCATCGGGCTTGCCATGCTCCCTCGACTACCATGGTGCCTATCCCCTTCTCGCTGAGGCATACTCCATTACCCCAGGGGCGTGGTTCACCTGCTGGGCATGGACCTACCTCAGGAGAAAGGGTCGTAGGATCGGGATACATCCGGAGTATCCTAACTTGTTGGTGTATGGGTTTGCCGGTACTTGCGTGAAGTTCGAGACTCGTGGTTCGAGATTGAATGCTTGAAATGGAACCATATCCTTTTTAATGTGGTTAATTACTTGGCTATTTGATCTTGATATTTTATGTTATATATATATGACTTCTTGTGATTGCATATCATATTACATGCCTCGATATGCTACATCACCTCCCTTACTGAGTATACATGGTGTATACTCACCTCGTTTCTAACACCTTTCAGGATCAGTGCTATAAGCTGGAAATAGGATTGCCTTCTGTGTGGCCTGCCTGCTCTATCAGTATGAAGAACAAGGAAGAATGTGTACATTATGTGCCTGTATACTATTTGAGACCTTATGGTCATATATGTATTTGTGATATCTTAAGAAATGTAATATTAAAGTTTTAGTCTTGGGTGATAGTTGGGTGCTAGTGGTTTGTAATTACTTCAATCGTTTACTCTTCGCTTTAGTTGACTTGTATGCTGATAGGGTTGAAACACATTGAAGTTGTGGATTATGCCATTGTGGTTGTATGTTGTTGTTTGCAGGTTTTCAAATAGTCCTATATATAGGGAAAATTCCGTCCGTTTTCTCCTAAATTTCATGCCCGGGGTGTAGAATTGGGTGAGAATAGCATGATAAATAGAAGTCCCGGTCTTGTGGGGGAGCGGGGCATTACATCAAACCTTTCAAAAGGCAAACATATTCTGTTGCTTCGGATTGTTGTTTTTACAAAATTCACACCTACCTCATCCTTATTTGCATCTTGTGTAGATATGATTCTCAACAAAATATCCTGGAATACTTTATACTACACCAAAAATCATTATTTTTTGGTCAACTTGGACATATACTTTAAAAATATTATGGACTGCCTAACAACTTATAATTGACGGTTGTAATGAATTTAAATTGACACAGATTTGTTATTGCTTTCAATTCACAAATATGTCTCATTAGTTTGAAATGCATTAGTAATATTTGAAGTAGATTTGTTATATGATCTAAGTGAAATTCAAATGATTGAGCAAATCACTTGAGAAGTTATATGGTACAAGACTTTATATTTATTGCTATCATTACATTATAAGATAAACAATAATGAATAAGGAATATAAACATATTAAATCAAATCAAATCTACTATCAAAATAATGAGAGATACATACTTGACTAATTTATTATTTACAATACTTCTTTGAAAACCACATTAGTTGTAATTTTTAATATTTTGTCATTAACAAAATCTTTAATCCTTTTTTTTCTTTTCACTTTTGAAAGTGCAATATATAGTAACTAATGATTGAAAGCAGGTCTTGAAAGGCATAACCCTATGTGAGAAAGAGTTTGATCCTAACTTTTATTTATAATAATGGAAAAACTTACAGCGAAGCAAAATTGTCTTTGCTGAAATTTAATAGACAAATTTTGGTTAGTGAGATCATAGTAATCTGAGGTATATTACTCCAAGAATCGATATTTAACAAATGAAATATTTCAATAAATTATAAAAGACTTAAATATTAGTTTAAAATGCAAAAATGTTCATTCTTAGTATATATGATTAGAAAACATACTCTTAGTTCTTGTTAGTTTAGAACGTCATCTACCATTTGTATACAACTCTACCTTGTTCTATTATTGTTGTATTATTTATATAAATAGAGTTGAAAAATTATTCTAATATAGAACTATGATTCCCAAGTATTTGTTTTATTTATTCCGTCAATATTCTTTGTACATCTTCTAATAACATGAGTGCACGGAAAGCTTCTTTGAATCTAGAATGCTAAGATAATAATCCTCCCTATTGGCTAGAGGCACGTGTGATTTTATTCTAACAGCAAAGCTTTTCTTTTCCCTTTGATATCACTTATTTGGAAACTCTAAATACATCGGCTTTCTCATACTCTTTATTTGCATTCATCCAAATTTAAACATTAATTTCTTTTAACTTCTTCATTTGATTCATTGTCGTTATAGGTAACTATGTTTTTCAAGGGAATATAAAATGATAGATTTGTGTAGTTGGACATTTAAAATAAATATCAAAGGAAAAAATGTTCCTAAGCAGCCACACAAGGGGATATCTGTACGTAATCATTATAAATCTTAATTCATCAGCAAGTTGAGATTAATCTCTATTTACAAGTCTATCATATAGAGCAGTTGTGACGCTTGAGAGTTTAAACCTAAATCCTTCATATCTGTTGCATGCCTACTTGCGCATTTTTACGTGCATCATCTTTCTTACTTAATTGCTTTTATTAGAGGTCACTATTCATAATATTTTCGACTGTTTTAAAAGTTCGATTTTATATTTTTCCTAGATCATATGACATCTAGAAAGAATCGAGACCTAGTTATTTTGGACTTTCGAGCTTGGGCTCGTGCATTTAGAAAATAGTTTTCATGTCATTTGAATAGTGTTAAGTAAGAATAGTGTTAATTGTAACTAAAAAACATGTAAAATTGCATTTTGGCCCTAGTTTGATCAAGTTTTTGGGACTATTTGACTTTAATTAATAGACATACATATACTTATAATATCTAAACTCATAAAATAAAACAACACACAAAATTTGATCATCAAAACAAAAGCAAAAATTTTATCCTTGTCCTCTCCTATGGCCGACCCACTCAAGGAAGAAAAGAGGAAAAATTGCTTAATCAATCTTGCATCTTGGCCACCTAGCTTTGGTTTTGGAGTTTGATTGAGCATCCTAGGGTCTCCAACAAGCCTCCTAGCCTCTTGAATGTGAGAGAGTTTCATTTTTTTTGAAGTTTAAAGTTGATGCATCTTTGTTGAATTTCTTGATTTGTTGATTATAGCTTTAATACTTGTTATGAATGCTTAATATATGTTTAATAGATGCTATAGAGTTAACTTTTGAAGCTTGTTATCAAAGTTTATGGTTGAAAGTTGAGATTGAGCAAAAGAGGTGATGAATAGTGCTTGTTGTTAGGGTTTTGAATGAAATTACTAATTAGCTTAAATTGGAACTTCAAATAGATGCTCTAGGCCCTAGTGAAGTTAGTTGAAAAGCCACGTGAAGTTGAATCAACCAAAACCGAGCTAAATTGCATAGTTAGTCAACTTTAAAAAGGGGACTTTTCTCGTTGAGCAATCCAGGCAAGTTTGGGCTATGGTTTGGATATCCTTGGGGTAAGGAAGCACTTGTGGTGCTTTCGTTACGTGAATTTGGGGCTCGGTTAGTATAGTTATAGTTAAAACTCGCTCAGAGCCTTCCCGAGCTTTATCTTCTAAATTGAGTTTTTGCGATATTATTAGGTATCTTTTAGCTTAATTAGGACTATAGGATGATTAGAATATAGTTTGTAAATCTTGATATGAGCATAGGAGAATGAAAGTTTGGTTAAAGAAAGGGGAAAAAGTAGTGTTGGCTATATTTGATGCATTTGGAACTTGTAGTTAAGTTATCATGTATTGTATTGAACATCTAAAATTTAATAAAGCTATTTGAATTGATTGTGAGGCAAAGTTATGTTGATTGCTACTTTTAATTCTATAAAGCTAATTCGTGCTATTGTGAACTTATATTGTGCATATATGTGAGGGCGGCCTACTTTGTCAACCCTCTTATGTGTTATTTGTTATCTTGAATGCTTGTGGATTGTCTCGGGGTTGAACAACTTTTTTGGACATGGTAGCGTTGAGAAACACGGGCGATATCGGGCTTGCCGTGCTCCCTCGACTACCATGATGCCTATTCCCTTCTCGCTAAGGCATACTCCACTACCTCAGAGACGTGGTTCACCTGATAGGTATGGACCTACCTCAGGAGAAAAGGTCGTAGGATCGGGATACATTCGGAGTATCCCAACTTGTTGGTGTTTGGGGTTGCCGACTTTTGCGTGAAGCTTGTGGCTTGTGATTGAAGACTTGAAGTGGAACCGTATCCTTTTTAATGTGGTTAATTACTTGGCTTTCTATCTTGCTGGTTTGTGTTGCATATATATGTTTTATTGTGTTTGCATATCATATTGCACGCCCGGTTTGTTGTATCACTTCCCTCGCTGGGCAACATTGTTGCTCACTCCTCATTTGTCATGTTTCAGGAGAAGTTGAGGTGAATCTCTAGCTGTTAGAAGTAGAAGAAGAACAAGAAGTTCACGTAGATCAGAATCCGTGACTTTGTGTGATAAGGTGGATCTTATGTATAATTTGTTTGGAGTTCATCTTAAATGTTGTGTTTTGAGACATTGAAGTCTTGTATATGTTGTCAAATGAGACCTTGTATGGTAGCGAGAGTTGTTGGAATGTAATAATGAACTTTAGATTTCTTTTACTAGTGCATGCTTGGGTGTTTAACTTTCAGTAGAAATTGATCATAGTTGTATCTAAATACTATTAGTTAAGATTAACTCATCTCGCATGCTTGGTACTTAGGTAAAATGATGTTGCTCCAAGGCTCGGATGGCCTTGTGAATTTGACATGGCTTTGGAAATATTAGAAGATAGACTGAAATATCCCACATCGGATACGGAGGTTTTTGGGTTGCTTGATATATAGAGTTCGCTCGTATATCGTGACAACGCGTTTTCACGTGCAGTGCGTGCGTGGGAAACAAAGCTGTGAGGGGTATGGGCTCCACAGCGGACAATATTGTCATAGTGCGTTTCTGGGTCCGTACGCCATAGTCTCGGTGCACGCTCGTACCGTTAAGGGTGAGGTGTGTCCTGTAGGCGTGGGTGCGTTGGTTCGGAGCGTTACAGAAGTGGTATCAGAGCTTAGTTAACTCTCAGCCGGGACAGGGTCCTCGATCTAGTGGGTAGTGAACCTCGAGTGTGCGTATGTGAAATGTGTTTTGGAGTAGGTATGTGCTTGTATGTGGACTTATGTTTGCTTAAGTGAAAATATGCTCTATAGGTTACATTTATGTGAAATATGAAGATTTTGTAATATGCATAACTATGTGATTATATGTGACTTAAGTGGAAATGTGTTTCTACGTTATTTGCTTATGTGAAATATGATGATTGTAATAGCCGAACAAATTTGTGACTAAGGGTACTTTTATGTGGTATATTTGTTAGTATATGTACTTCACATACTATCTATTGCATTCATACATATAATCTCATTTGAATTGGTATGCAAACTCTCCCCTATAGAGATTGTCAAAAGTGGATTTCTAAGGTGTAGACCAACAAGACCAGATATAGTTCATATTTGTGATCAACAAGAAGTCATTCAAGAAGCCAATTTGGGATTCGCCTCGGGTATTTTCTTCGGTATTTTCATTCGGACTTCTTGCCTGGAATTGTATTTGGTATTTTCTCAGAATTTCTTGCATAGCAATCATGTTGGAGTTCTTATGTGGTGATCACATTCGGAGGGATTTTCATTCGGTCTTCTAGATTGGTATTTTTACTTGGAGCCTTTATTTGGCATTCATAGTTGAGATTTCTTTTGACTTCTCACTCTGGATTTCTCATCGGGTATTCTTCCAATTTTCATACGAAGATTTTGTTGGAATTCTTATTGGCATTCATGAGTGATGAGGTTCTAGAGAGTTCCATATGAAAGCTCTTATTAGTGTGTTCCCTTGGTATTTCTATTTGGAATTCTTTGTGATTTCGTATTCAGGGTATTCAAGATGCTTATATGAATTTCTCTTGAAAAGAAGAAATTGCGAGGACGCAATTTGTTTAAGGGGGAGAGAATGTGATGCCCGAGAATTTTATCACACATATTTTAAATAACAGTTGCATAAACTACTTGTGCATTTTACGTGCATTTCTTGTCTTCTTTAATTGTTTATTTCTGAGGCACTATTCATAAGAAAATTTACTGTCTCGGATAAGCAATTTAATATTTTTCCTAGGTCACATGAAACATAATAGGAATCAGAAAATTTTCATTTTGGACTTTTGAGCTCGGGAGCATACAATTAGAAAATGTTTTTCACATCATTTGAATAAACATTGTTTTAAAACTAGTTAGCATTGAGTTTTAGCATAGTTGACCAAGTTTTTATAACATTTGACTTAAGTTAAATATATAACACATATATATATACACTATATTACACCAAAAAAAACATAAGAAAAAAAATGGAAATCAGCTAAGGGAGGCACAAAACCGTGGATGGCTCTTGCACTTAGGGCTTGATTTCCTTCCTCAATTTCAGCCATTTTAGCATGGTCCAAGGGGTCTACTAACTAAATTATTCCTTTGCCTAGCTATACAAGGTGAGGAGTTATGGTTTTTATGCATTTTTAGTTTGGAAACTTGAATGGTAAAATGTTGAATTTGTTGAATAATATTATAATGATGCTTCTAATGCTTCCTAGACTAGCTAATGATGCTCTAGAGTACTCTTTTGTAGGTTGTTTGCAAGGGTAGCTATAAATTGTACGTAAAATTGATAGGTTGAAGAAGATAAATAGTAACTTTATGTAATTTTATGATTTTGTTGTTAAATGCCTATCTAAAGCTTCTTATGCATGAAATGTGATCTAGAGGCATGGTAGTGTAAACTTTTGAAGTTAGATTATATTTTGAATGGTTGAATATGGATATTGGAGAGTTTGGGAAGAAGGTGAATAGTGTCGTGAATAGTGCCGTAAATAGTAACTTCGAATTATGGGGTTTTTGGTTAATTTGGTGTGATGAGCTTGAATTGATGTTATCTAAGGGTGCTATGGGTGTTAGTAAATCTATGTTGGTGATTAAATGTGTTTGGATTGAATGGAATTGCGTTAAATGTGCTAAATTGGCTTGGTTTATAAAGAGGCTTTGCGTGAAATGTTAATCCGGGTGCATTTGAATGCTAGGATTGGTGTTTATTAGGTATAGAGGTACTAAATATGCTTTTGTGAGATTCGTTTGAGGATTGGTTTGAGTAGTTGCTTTGTAAATCGACTAAGGGACAAAGGAGACTTTTTTTGATAGATGGAATTAAAAGGGTGTTTTCATGGCATATAAATAGATCATAAAGTGGCCTTAGATGTGTAGGATGGTTGGTTTGTGGACTACATAACTTATGTTTTGATGGTACACCAAATTGCATTAGTAGACAAAAGGGGACATTTGAGCGAAGTGTTGATAGGGTGTGTTTGAGTGCTTTGGATAGTCTTAGATATACTATGTGATAGTTATGATGCATTTATGGTATTAAATTGGTGATTGGATTTGGTAGTTGTAGTTCAAGTGGGCTAAGGGGCAATTTGGAGTTTTGCGGCAAACGATGGTTAAAGTGTGATTTTAGGTGGTTGAGAAGTGGCATAAAGTATACGTAGAAGTTGGTATAGTTAGTTTTGGGGTTTCGGGGTTTGTGTGAAGGTTTGAAGTTAAAATGCTACTTTTTGGAAAGGGTTTTAGTAGACTTCTTGTGATTTGAACTTGAATTGTTGCCTATTGTTATTTGTTATATAGATGTACTTCTATGGATGTTTATTGAGGCAATTTATTGTAGTTTAGGTTCCTATCTTGAATCAGAGTTTTAATATGCTTAATTGTCTAATTGTGATTAGTTGAATTGTTACTTTTCCTTATTTGTTAAGTGTTATATTTTTGTGTAAAGTATGTCTAATTGGATAGTTAGATAGTTGGAATGATAGTTGTGTTACTTGAGACTATAGCTTGTTTGCTAAATGAATTGTTAGCTTAGAGAGAATATAAATAGTTTAAATGTAAGCAAACAAGATTGTATTAAGAGTTGTTAGTTGACATTGTACAATTGAAATACTAAATTGTTAACTATAAGTAAGGATGAGGTGACAAGTTAATGGTTAAAGAAACTTGAAACTCATGATTGGTTAGTTGTTTAGTGTGAAAAATGGTGTATGAATCCTCTAATGCTTGTGATGCTAGTTTATATATGTGTTTTGGATGTAGTTGAAGATTTTGCTAAAGCTAACTTAATGATGTAGCTTAAGTGTTTGTAATAATGTCTAAATGAAGTGTAAGAATGTTATACATGCTAGAGTGTTGATCATAGTTAGTTAAATGCAAGAAAACAACAAGAAAAGTTGATAAACAAGCAAAGCCCTGATTTGGGCAGTCCACTGCCCCTGCCTTTCGAAGCTCTTTTGACATAGTAAACGTGTTCGAAAATTAACGAAATTTGTACAGCAGCTAGATTAGGCAGTTTAGAGCAAATGTTGATTTCTAGGACTAAGGCTAATTCTAACGGTTTAGCCCTCTGATCACATCATTTCCGAAATATAGCTAAAAAAATCGCTGGTTCTGCCCAGCTATGTGTAGTTGCACGGTAAGGGTTATAAATTTTAGAATTTAACTCGAAATTGAGCACCATTTGAACCTAAAATTAACTACACTTGAAGAGCTACGTTATATGTAAGAATCAGAGAGTTTGAAGGTGAATAGCCTAGGTAACCGAATTGATTAAATTGAGCTTCTGTTAGAGGAATTGAAAAATGTCTTAGTTGAGCTTGCGGTATTAACTTTGCACTTGGAAACTTGTATTGAATGTTTGCAGAATTAATTAGAATGTAAGTTAAATGTAAAGATGTTAACCAATGCATGTTAGATGAGTCCACTTGTACAGCTGACATTTAGTTTATATGTTAAGTATAATTTTGGTTAGTCGTAGTTACCTTAACTTTATATATTAGTAAATGCTTCTATGTTGTCACAAAGCTATGGTGTTTAATTAAGTTACAACGAAATAAAGCATGTAATATAGATTCTTGGATGTGGAAGATAGTTGTTAAACCTTCTATAGTCAATTGCTAAAGTGTTACACTTATATGAATAACTAGGGGTTTGCACATTTGAGCGGATTCAAAGAGGTTTGGAGTAAGTCTAAGCTATACCCTTACATGTTTGGTAAAGGTGAGGGAGTTACATTATTTTGTGCATCTTAATTTGTTTTACTGCTCATGTATTGTATGGTTCAATATGATTGCTTATAATTACGTGTACTTTGATATGAATAGACTAAATATACACTTGTCTTTTATTTATATTGTTATATGGCTTATTTATTGTAAGCTACGTGCGAGGGCAACCTACTTTGTTGTCCCTCATTTAAGTGATTCTTGAACTATATTGCCATTGCTTGAAATATTGTGATCGAATATCGGGTTGCGCAACCTTTTCGGACATGGTAGTGTCGAGAAACACGGGCGGCATCGGGCTTGCCGTGCTCCCTCAACTACCATGGTGCCTATTCCCTTCTCACTGAGGCATACTCCACTACCCCAGAGGTGTGGTTCACCTGCTGGGGATGGACCTACCTCAGAAGAAAGGGTCGTAGGATCGGGATACATCTGGAGTATCCCAACTTGTTGGAGTAAGGGTTTGTCGGCACTTGCGTGAAGTCATGGCTCGTGGTTCGAGATTGAAGACAAGAAGTGAGTCGTATCCTTTTTATATATGGTTAATTACTTGTTTACTTGGTTGTGTTATTTGATGTTGAATATGCTTTTATCCTGTTTCATATCATGTTGCATGCCCGGTAGGTTGCATCACCTCCCTCACTAAGTATACCAGTTGTATACTCACCCTCGTCTCTAACATCTTTCAGGTTCAGCACCTTCGCAAGGTGATACAGGGAAAGCTCGAGAATTACCGTGTTTGGTTGTGTTGGCTTTCATTATTAGTACCTACGAATCCGTGTGAATTAGTGAAGTGGTTTGAATTGTAATTTGATTGGAACTATAAAAACTCGGCTTGTAATTGTATTAGATCTTGGTTGTATTTGGTTCGTAGGTGGCCTGTAATAGCTTAAAGGACTATGTTGTTGTTTAATTGTCGTGCATGCTAGCTTGGGTTAATGGAGTTAGTAGGCTGGGTTAATAGACAAGACAATTGAAGAGATAAAGTTAAAATGGTATGATAAGTGACTTTATAACATAGTTTTTCAATATTTGAGGCCTATGCAAGCTTGTGTACCTATTTTGTTGAGTCTAAGGCTTGGATGGCCTTGAGATGAGGCATAGCTTGGTGGTTGAATTTGAAGTATATGAGAATGTTGGATTATGGTTTTGTAGTTGTATTATTCGCAGGTTTTGATTTGTCCAATAAACAGGGGAGACTCCGTCCGTTTTCCCTAAATTTTTTGTGCTTTGGATTTGGGATCGGGACCCTGGTCTCGTGAGGGATCGGGGCATTACAGAAGTGGTATCAGAGCCGACGCGTTCGCATGGCCAGCGAGGACGCTGGGTCCCCAAGGGGGGGCGGGTGAAATATCCCACATCGGATGCGGAAGTCTTTGGGCTGCTTGATATATAGAGTTCGCTCGTATATCGTGACAACGCATTTTCACGTGCAGTGCATGCGTGGGAAACAAAGCCATGAGGGGTATGGGCTCCACAGCGGACAATATTGTCATAGTGCGTTTCCGGGTCCGTACGCCATGGCCTCGGTGCACGCTCGTACCGTTAAGGGCGAGGTGTATCTTGCAGACGTGGGTGCGTTGGTTCGGGGCGTTACACAGACTGTAATAGTTGTTGTTTATAGTTCAAATGTTATATGTGACAAAATTGCAGGTAACATTTTAGACCTTGGTACAGAGGAGACTCTGTCCGTGTAACGGGTCCGGACTTGACCTTTAGCGTGGGGTTGGGTTCGGGGCCTTACAGTAGTTGTCACTCAATTATGACCATTGGGAATATATTTGAATAAATATTTAATTGCAATTGTCTTACATATATATAGTCAATATTGATATGTGCGTGATATTTTATGGGAAACATTGAGTAATAAAGGACGATATTATTGAGCTCAATCCCTTTTCTTATAATAGTTCGTCCATCTCTTATTCTATATTGAGAAAATCCTTCTCCATTATTAGTGATTGGAAATTTTGTTTTTTTTCTTAGCAAAAATGGATACATTGAAGAAAACAAAAAATAAAATCCAAAAATGGAAATTTTGTTTTTTTTCTTAGCAAAAATGGATACTTGACCTTTAGCGTGGGGTTGGGTTCAGGGCCTTACAGTAGTTGTCACTCAATTATGACCATTGGGAATATATTTGAATAAATATTTAATTGCAATTGTCTTACATATATATAGTCAATATTGATATGTGCGTGATATTTTATGGGAAACATTGAGTAATAAAGGACGATATTATTGAGCTCAATCCCTTTTCTTATAATAGTTCGTCCATCTCTTATTCTATATTGAGAAAATCCTTCTCCATTATTAGTGATTGGAAATTTTGTTTTTTTTCTTAGCAAAAATGGATACATTGAAGAAAACAAAAAATAAAATCCAAGGAGATAAGTTGGATTAAATTGGGAAGATTGCATTATTTGTCCATTCTATTTTGTTCATGAAACTCACCATTTGCATTTTTTCCATTCTATTTCAAAATACAACAAATTTCATGAATTTTAAAAATACTAACCAAGGAGATAAGTTGGATTAAATTGGGAAGATTCTATTATTTGTCCCAAACTATGTGCAAACTATTGACTAACTTCTCATTGCCCTACTATTCTACGTCTCTTATTATGGATGGATAACTTAGAAGTCTGGATATCTCATTCAAGTAAGGGACTATATGAACTTTTAATTGATTGTTGAACTATAAATAGTGATTTTCAAACTTACAATATTGTTTTAATACTGGGTATAAAAAAATATGTGATGTAGAATTCGAGAAAAAAATTAACACAATTAGATCAATGACTCAAGTCAAAATAATTCCATTGTGCATGGTTATTTATGATAAATATGGAGGAATATTTTCAGCATTTAAAATAAATTTTAGAATGTACTGTGCCATTATTTGGTCAAGAGTGGATATTAAAATTATAATTATTCATCCTATTTAAATAGAATGTCACAAATCTTATCCTTACAGGTATTTCTAAAGTTACAATTATCAATATAAACAACATTTGTTGAACCTAAAAAATGAATGTGAATCTTTTCTCCATTTATTTATGGCTTTTTATGTAATTTTTACTATATGAAATTGAATTTTCTAAATTAATCAAGCTTTTAATTGAAAAATAAACTAATTTCATGAGGGAGGTTTTGTCATTAAAAAAATAAAGGTAGAAGTTTCTTTTCGATCATTATGGTATAAATTTAAATTTCATTATATAAATTGAATGTGAAATTTTTTAGATAGAAGTAAAAAGAAAGAAAATGGACCTTTTTTCTCGATACAATTTTATTTTTGATAAATAAAAAAAAAGAAATTAACCACATCTAACTTCTTTTTCAATGTAATTTCATTTCAGACTAAAAAAAAATAAGTTCAACTTGACTAAAAAAAATAAAAAAAAGTTCAATGTTGGATCTCTTTTTAAATGGGATTTTATTTTTGACCAAAAAAAAAGAAGAAAAATTTCAAGTTGGATAATGCCTAACCATTGCTAAAAAACTTGTGAGATGACAAATAAAATCATAAATATATAACATAACAAATGAAGGCAAATGTAATTTTTTAATTTTCTAATTTATAAAATCTACCACCTAAACTTGTTTTTATTTTGATATTATCTACATTTTAACATATAAAATACATATGAAGACAAATATGAATCAAATATTTAACTTAATAGATGTAAATATTCTTTTTTTTTTTTGTGAGATTGAAATTTTAGAATTCATCAAACTTTTAATTGAAAAATAAAACAATTTTATGAAAGAGAGTTTGTAACGCCCCGAAACCAACACCCTCACGCCTGCAGGATACTCCCTGGACTTAGGGCCTAAGCGAGCACCGAAGCCATGGCGAGTAAGTCCGGAAGCGCACTATGCAAGTATTGTCTGCTTTGGAGCCTATACTCTTCACAGTTTTGTCCCTTTCCAGGTGGAACCCTACACTAGAAAAGGCGCCTCGTCAGTTTAAGGCCGAACGAAGTATTGTCCACTATGGTGGAGCCCACATGTGCAGGACACCTCACGGGTTTGCCCCTCCAGCTAGCTATGGCCTTAATGGTCCAAACGGCAGAGGCACTGTAACACCCCGAACCCAACCCCACGCTAAAGTCAGGCTTGGACCCGTCACTCGGACAGAGTCTCCTCTGTACCAAGGACAAAACTGTTACCTGCGAATAGTCACCCAAGACATTTGAACTATAAACAACAACTTATCTTCTAATATCTCCAAAGCCAAAACAAAATTACAAGGCCATCCGAGCCTTGGAACAACAACAATCTATTTAAGCACACAAGCAGGCGAGATAAGTTGGTTTTAGCCATAAGTAGTTAAATACTATATAATTTTAAGTTCCATATGGAAGACAACAACACTCCAAGCATGCAAGAGAAAATAAAGTCTAGTATCCATTATTACAATCCAACATCTTTCTCTAACATTCAAGACTACAATTACTAAACATATACACAAGACCCCAAGGTCTTAAAACACAATATTTAACATGAACTCCACGCAAGTTGCACATAAGATCCACCTTAGCACACAAAGTCAAGGATTCTGATCTACGTGAACTTCTTCTTCTTCTTCTTCTACTTCTAACAGCTGGGGATTCACCTCAGCTTCTCCTGAAACATTTCAAATGAGGAGTGAGCAACAAAGTTGCCTAGCGAGGGAGGTGATGCAACATACCAACGTGCAATATGATATGCAAACACAAGAAAACATATATAAGCCAAGTAATCCAGCAAGATAACAAACCAAGTAATTTAATCACTTTTAAAAGGATACGGTTCCACTTCCAAGTGTTCAATCACGAGCCACGAACCACGAGTTTCACGAACATGCTGGCAAACCCCAAACACCAACAATTGGGATACTCCGGATGTATCCCGATCCTACGACCCTTTCTCCCGAGGTAGGTCCATGCCCAGCAGGTGAACCATGCCTCTGGGGTAGTGGAGTATGCCTCAGCGAGAAAGGGAATAGGCACCAAGGTAGACGAGGGAGCACGGCAAGCCCGACGCCGCCCGTGTTTCTCGACGCTACCATGTTCGAAAAGGTTGCTCAACCCCGAGACAAGTCACAAGCAATCAAGATATCACATAACACGTATGAGGGACGACAAAGTAAGCCACCCTCACATATATTCACGATATAATTCACTCAAGCACGATGTTAGCATTATGATTCCAAAAATAGCAATCAACATAAATCATTCCCACAAACTACTCAATTAGCTTAATTATATCTTGATGTTCAATACAAGACAATACAATCCCACAACAAGTTCCAAATGCAACTAAAACGGCTAAAAACCACTTTTCCCCTTTCTTTAACCGAGTTTTCTTTTTCTTTCTATACTCCTAATTAAGCCCAAAGACACCTTTTAGAATCCTAAAAACTCATTTTAGAGACAAAAGTTCGGGAAGGCCCCGAACGGGTTTGAACTACAACTATACTAACCGAACCCCATTTCAGCGAAACGAAAGCACCAAAGGTGCTTCCTTAGCTCAAGGATACCCAAATCAATGCCCAAACTTGCCCGGATTGCTTAACGAGAAAAGTCCCCTTTTTAAAGTCGGCTAGTTATGCAATTAAGCTCAGTTTCGAATGATTCAACCTCACGTGGCTTTTCAACTAACCTCACTAGGGTCTAGAGCACCTAATTGAAGCCTCAATTCAAGCTAATTAGCAATTTTATTCAAAACCCTAAAAACGAGCACTATTTATCCCTCTTTAATCAATCTCAAATTCCAACCATAAACTTTGTTATTAAGCATCAAAAGTTAACTCTATAGCATCTATTAAGCATATAAAAACATGTATAACAAGTTTTATAGCTACCATCAACAAATAAAAGAAATTCAACAATATACATAAACTTTAACTTTAAAAAAATTAAGCTCCCTCACAATTTAGAAGACAAGGATGCAAAGTAGTAGCTCCTAGATGCCAAGAAACCTTCCTAAACCAAGCCAAGAGCTCAAGGTGCAAGATTGAAGAAGCAAAATCTCCTCTTTTCTTCCTAGAGGTGGTCGGCCATATGAGAGGACATGGAGGTCATTTTTTCTTTTGTTTTGATGACAAGCTTGTGTTATTGCTTTTATTTCATGAGTTAGTTTTTAATATATGAAGGTGCATGTCTATTAATTAGAGTCAATTAATCCCAAAACTTGATCAACTAAGGCTAAATGTGATCTCAAATGTTTTTTAGTTGCAACTAGCACTATTCTAACGTAACACTATTCAAAGGTCATGAAATCTATTTTCTAAACGCACGCTCCTAAGCCCGAAAGTTCAAAACGACAATTTCTCGGTTTCTTTTAAATGTCATATGGCCTAGGAAAAATTTAAAATCAAACTTTTAAAACAGTCGAAAATATTATAAATAGTAACCTCTAATAAAAACAATTAAGCAAGAAAGATGATGCATGTAGAAATGCGCACATAGATATGCAACGGTTATAAATAAATTTATGGTAGAATTCTCGGGTGTCATAGGCACACTGCACTGGAAGGCGCCTGCACGAATATACGAGTTGCCTCTATATATTCAGTTGGCCCAACTCCAAGCCTTCCGATGTGGGATGGGGTCACCACATCCGCCCCCCTTAAGGAGGCCCAGCGCCCTCGCGGGCCACTGGTGCAAAGGAAGGTCGGCTCTGATGCCAATTTTGTAACGTCCCGAAACCAACACCCCCACGCTTGCAGGATACTCCCTGGACTAAAGGCCCAAGCAAGCACCAAGGCCATGGCGAGTGGGCCCGGAAGCGCACTATGCAAGTATTATCCGCTTTGGAGCCCATACTCCTCACGGTTTTATCCCTTCCCAGGTGGAACCCCACACTAGAAAAGGCGCCTCGTCGGTTTAAGGTCGAATGAAGTATTGTCCGTTATGGTAGAGCCCACATGTGCAGGACATCTCACGGGTTTGCCCCTTCAGCCAGCTAAGCGAATACCCTAGCCTTAACGGTCTAGACGGCAGAGGCACACTGCACTGGAAGGCGCATGCACGAATATACGAGTTACCTCTATATATTCAGTTGGCCCAACTCCAAGCCTTCTGATACGGGATGGGGTCACCATAGTTTTTTATTTAACAAATGAATGTGGATTTTTTTTACCTATTTATGATTTCTTAATGTAATTTTTACTATATTCTGTGAATTTTCTAAATTGATCAAGCTTTTAATTAAAAAACAAAGTAATTTTATGAGAGAGGCTTTAACATTTAAAAAAGGATGTAGAATTTTCTTTTCACTTATTTATAATTTTTTTTAATTTGATTTTTACATTGTATGAATTGAATATTTAAGACTTTCGATGGTTATCAAGGCTCGGTGTAATATCCCACATCGGACACGGAGGTCTCTGGGCTGCTTGATATAAGGGGTAACATCCTTGTATCGTGTACGCGCGTTTTCCTGGTAGTGGCTGGGAGGCGACAAAACCATGAGGGGTATGGGCTCCAAAGCGGACAATACGTGCATAGTACGCTTTCGGGCCCACTCGCCATGGCCTCGGTGCTCGCTTGGGCCCAAGTCCCAGGGGTTATCCTGTAGGCGTGGGAGTGTTGGTTCGGGGCGTTACAAAAGTAGTATCAGAGCTGACACGTTCGCATGGCCAGCGAGGATGCTGGGTCCCCAAGGAGGGCGGGTGTAATATCCCACATCGGACGCGAAGGTCTTTGGGCTGCTTGATATAAGGGGTAACATCCTTATACCGTGTACGCGCGTTTTCCTGACAGTGGTTGGGAGGCGACAAAACCGTGAGGGGTATGGGCTCCAAAGCGGACAATACGTGCATAGTATGCTTCCGAGCCCACTCGCCATAGCCTCGGTGCTCGCTTAGGCCCAAGTCCCAGGGGGTATCCTGTAGGCGTGGGAGTGTTAGTTCGGGGCGTTACACACAAGTAAGAGCCCGAATGTTGAAACTTACCATAGGAAATCAAGAAGGTTTCCATCCACAATGGGATGATGGTTGAAAAGCAAAAATTGAGAATAGAATATTATATGATAATTCCCATGTATAAGTAAAAGGAATTAATACGTACAAGGACAATAGCAAAGTAGCTCAGCCAGAACATACCCACCAGATGTCAATAATTGCAATATAATCTGTTGCTCCAAATAATGGCTCTGATGTATGAAATTTTCGTCTTCCTTTTAACCTGTAATTATATTTACCTAAATCCAAAAATGTTCTCCAACTAACGGAGCAGAATGTAAAGTAAACAAAATGTAGCAAAACTTTGGCACTTCCAATGTCGTAGAATTTAATCTAGGGTATGCGGATTCACCTACAAAAGGAAATAAAAGCTTTAGTTGAAACCTTGGATTTAGGTGCAGAAAGACACAAGCAACACAAAGAGACGACCAAAACAATACACAAAAAGGAAAGAAAAGAAAGTGAAGCAACAAAATCTAAAAGAAAGAATTGTTGACGATGGTTAAAATAACAAAAAATTTCATAATTAGCAAAAACATCAAATAGCTCATTTGAATAAAACATCAAATAATCTCATAGAACATTCATTAAATCAGGATTAAAACTTCAACCATTAGAATATATAATTGTAAGTAATCAATACTCATTCAGACAACATAAATCGTAGTAAACAAAGATGATAATACATAATTAAATAAGGAAGGGGAAATTACCTAATTTTGAACGCACAGAAACTAAGTGATAAGAAAAAGAATGTAACCTATATAAATTCACACAAAGGTCATTTTATTAATATGAAGATAAGAAAAATTCTATAGATAGAGATAAAATAATACAAATGAAGATAAGACAGAGTTCTAATATATATATGATACAAATATAAGATATAATAATAATTTAATAAATTAAAATTTTAATATGTGAAGGGTTTAAGCAAACTCTAATGCAATAAAAAATTTCACGTTAGACCTCTATTAAATTGGGACCAAAACTGCATGGTCTAGAATAAATATAGTATCATGACCCCCAAAAAAAAAGAGCCAAAAGTTTTTGTAAAAAATATTATGGTTTCAATACGTATGAAGTTGCCCAAAAAAAGGTGTCAAAAATCAAGTCCATAATTTAGCTAAGTTTTATAGAAATACATCAAAAATTATGTCATAATTCAGCAGTTTTATTATTCCACAATTCATATAAAAGTATATTGGTTTTTAAATAGAGGTCTATGCCAAAGTTAAGTCCATAATTCCGCTAAAATTTGGAAAAATGTGTTGCAAGTTAAGTTCATAATTTGACTAACTATTTATAATTTTAGTAGATAAATATAGAATTTGAATATGTAACAAATAGATAAGATAGTTGAGAAAAAAAAAGAGTAGAAGACAAATGTACAAGTTTCAATATGTAACAAAAAGATAAAATAGTTGAGAAACAAAAACATTAGTTTTTGTTTGGCAAATTTTAGTTGAAAAAAAAAATGAAAAGTTACACATGCCATGATTAATAGATAGATAGGTAGATACATTAAATAAAAAAAGGTGCCAAAAATTAAATCTGTAATTTAACTAATTTTGTAGAATTTGTCAAAAATTAAGCAATAATTCAATAATTTATTTTTTTAGAATTCAAAGAAAAGAATATTGGTTTGTATATGGATATCTATACTAAAAGCCTAATCCATAATTCAGCTAAATTTTATAAAAATGTGTTGGAAGTTAAGTTCATAATTCAGCTAAGTTTTTATAATTTTAGTAGATAAATATAAATGTTTGAATCTATAACATATAGATAAGATCATTGAGAAATAAAAATTATTACTTTCAACTAACTTGTTATGATTTTAGTAGATAAATATAGAAATTTTAACATTTAACAAACAAATAAAATGGTTGAGATACAAAAATTATTATTTTTATTTGGCAAATTTTTACTAATAGAAAAGAAGAAGGTGTTTCTCTTGGAAGGATGCTATTTATTTGACATGTGGCAAAATGGTTGTTCCTTTAGAATATATAATGATTCCATTTTCTTTCTAAAACTGCAATTTGAGTTTCAAAAACATTGTCAACAAACCAATTAACAAAATATTTCTTTCCTGGATTTGATCCAGATGAGCATAAAATAAGTCTCTAAATTGAAATCTTTCTTCTCGAGAAAAATATGTAAAAAACCATTCCCTAAAGGGTTCCCATTTTGGTTGGAAAAACTCATTATTAATAAGTTTTCTTTCATTGCTTCCTGGTGTAAAATCCATTAACCACCAAAATTTATTTCTGAGGAATTTCCTCCAAAATCTGAGGGAGTAGGATTCACTCCTAATCTAATTCCTGTGGTTCCATATTTTTGGAAGCCCAACTTTTTTAAAAAATACCCCTCTATATTTTTTTCCCAAGAATAGTACTTTTAACATGAGAATATTAAACAGTCAACAACTTCTATTAAAAAATACTTTTAATTGAAATTTTTACTATTAAAAACTCTATAGTTCACCAACTAAAATTTTATAATTAAAACCTTGGTTCCACTTATCAGATTGTTACTGAAGAGAGTGATCAGAGGAATAAATTATAGTTTCAACTTATTACGCGTGGTATATGAAATTTCAACATAAGCAAATTATGTTGTCTCCATTTGATTTAATATTTTATCATACTTTTAATTTTTAACATTATGAATATTTTAGTATCTAAGGTGAATATATGTTTTATAAAGTAAAATATTAAAGTTATTTTATTGAAAAATTATCTATTAATAAATGTATAAATTTTAAGTGAATGAATTTCACGGTTGGGATATATGCATATATTCCCCTTGGTGGTTTGGTACATATTTAATGGAGATAAAATCTTTTACACTTACTACACTCGTAGGCAGGTTTCACCCATAAGGTTTTCCTTTCACATTTATTTTTAGAAATTTGGGGTATTCCCTTAATTTTACAGATTTTTTTTTTCAATTTCACTCCAACACATTCCTATTCTAATCAGTCTCTTATTTTAGAAAAAAATATATTTTGCTTTTACTTCAAAATAACCTTCTTATTTGAGGGGCTATCTATATTTTTATTTTACTCTAATATCTCTCTATTTTAATTAAACATGTTATGTTAATAATTTTTAGTTTATCTTCTTAATTGTTCCCGAAGATGCACTGTTCATAATTACTAATATAATTTTTTCTTCTTAATTAATATTAATTTTTATTTTTTTAAGTCATGTGATTGTTGGGATGAGACAGCCGATAAAGGATAGGTAGATGGGATAACAAATGAGATAACAGTGCCCTTTCATATGCTTTTGGCATATTTTTGATTGACTAAAAGAAAAAGAAAAAGAAAAAAAAACCTTAGTCTATCTATCTCTCGCTTTCTGAGAGAGAAATTTTTTTCTATATTCCAAAAGGTATCATTGCAACACTACTTGTAGTACAACGCATGTGTATCAGATTGACATAAGCAAGATAATGATTACAACAATTGAAAAAGGGAAAATTATTACAACAATTGAAAATTCAAAAGTTAAAAGAGTGATGGCTATCTAAAATATTATCTGATCTGTTATCACTTTCAATATAGACTTTCCTATCTACCTTTAATAAACTTTAATTAATTTTGGCAGCAGTTAGCAGATAATGGTGTATCCTGCGCTCGTTGACGAAGACTAAGATAGGGCTATGGCTATGGCTATGGATTCAGATCATCTCCTAGTCACTATTGTCTCTTAGTGATTAGCAGGTAAATTGTGAAGCATTGGATTGAAATAGAAGTATCCGAGTCGTTCTTCTTAAAAATATATCTAGTAATTTTAAAATGAAGATTGTTCTTCTTTTTTTATCTTTTCATTTGTTTCCTTTTTAATCAAAATTAATTAAAGTAAAAACTTTCTCTCATTTTTGTATAATTAATTAAATTAATTAAATATTAAAGTAATATTTTTATATGCTTTGTGAATAGTTCAGGGGTATGATTTACGAGTTCTTTGTCCATCTTGATTAGAATTGTACAAATTGCAAACTTTGCCTCTCACTCTTAATTTCTCACACACATAAGCCCAGTAGAAAGTTAAAACTCCATTATTGAAACTCTATCTCAACCCGAACTCGACAAAACTATACAAGTATGTAGCAAAATTTTCTCGCGTATGGCATGGATGAATTTTTCATTTTTTTCTTTGTGTTGTCAAATGCTTATATATGTACATTCTATCTATTTTGTAACTTGCATTTTACTTATTTGTATTTTAGAATTGCAAGCATGGCCAATGCGTTTGAGTCATCCAACATACATGACAAAGGTAATGACTACAACAACCGTATTCCCTTCATAGTTATGGTTTTTGATAATTTAGAATAGGCATGTATGAGTTATAACAATTATGGTGGAAATATTGAATTTAGCATAAGGATCCAGGCTCATGACAAAATAAATAAAGAAGGGATGTTAACAAGTAAGTTATTTGTTTGTTCAAAAGAGGGTAGCTGAAAACTTAACAAACGAGATCATCTTACAAAAAATCCAAGGGCTGAGGACAAGGACTAGGTGTGGCACACTAATGGGGGTAAAGCTAAATAAATCTATAGGGAAATATGTAGTTTATCAATTTATCGCTGAACATAACCATGAAGTTGTAAGGCCAGACCTTTCACATATATATCCTCCCATCATAATGAAGAATATCTATTACGCAAGATGAAGAGATAGAGTTAGCATATGATTCTGGTATTGTTCTACGCCAATCCTATGAGCCAATGGAAAGGGAGATTGGTAGGAGGGATTGTGTTGGGTTTTTAAAGTTAGATCAGAAAAACTATCTTTGAACCAAGAGACAAAAGGATTTGGCATACGGTGAGCTGGGGTGCATATTAAAATATTTTCAAGACAAAACTACTGAAAATGAATCCTTTTATTATGCATTTCAATTAGATAGTGAAGAAAAAATCACTAATATGTTTTGGATTGATGCTCAAATGATAATAGATTACTGGCATTTTGGCAATGCAGTTTCCTTTGACACCACTTACAAGACAAATAAGGATTATAGACCATTTGGTGTTTTTTTGGGATTTATTCATCACTGTGAGATATCAATTTTTGGAGCTGCACTAATGTACAATGAAACAACTAAATCTTTTATCTGGTTGTTTGAGATGTTTCTATATGCCATGTTGAACAAGCACCCTATAACAATTTTGACTGATCAAGATGTTGCAATGGCAAAAGCTTTGAAAGAGGTTATGCCTAACACAATCCACCTTCTATGTAAGTGGCACATAATGGAAAATGCAACAAAACATCTTCGTTCTTATTTCACAGATGAAGGTGCAGTTAAGAAAGTGTTTCACTACAAGAAAACATCCTTGAGGCTACCAAAAATGGCGATGAAAAAAGTTTGGTAGCCATTTGCAACGAATGGCGACGAAAGGGCGACGAAATAAAATATTTCGTCACCATTTGGTGGCTAAAATGTGCAAAAAAAATATGTTAATAGGAAAATTACAAATGGTCGCGATTAGGTAGCCAAATGGCGACGAAATAGCGACAAACAAAGATAATTTTTGATTAACTAATTTTTGGTTGTCATTAGGTCGCCAAATGATGACCACATGGCCACCGTTATCATTAATTTTTGTTCGTATCTTAATTACCAAAAATAAATTATAAAAAATAATTATAAAATAGAAAAAATATAAATATGGTATCCATTTGGTCGCTATTTAGCGACCAAATGGCGACCAAAAAACATAAAAATTTATAGAAGTAAAAATTATAAAAAAATAAATTGACAAAAAAAAGTTAAATAAATAAACTAAATAAAGGTCGCCCTTAGGTCGCAAAAGGGCGACCTATACGCAACAAATATTATTTAATTTTTCAAAAAGAAATTACAAAAAAAGTAAAAAAGTTATAAAATAAAAGAATTAATTATATCAACTAAATTCTATATTTTGAATGATAGTTCGTAGCCCCGTGGTGGCCATTGGCCACCAAACGGCGACAAAACGTAAAAGTTTGGTCGCCATTTGGTCGCTAATGGTCACGAAGGGGCTACGAAGTATCCATGTTCATAAAATGTTAGATAGATTTAAAATATTAAAATTAATAATAACAAATACATTAGAAATTTGTTCAAAATCTATTTTGTTTTGATTGAAAATATATTATAAGGTTTACTCAATGGTATAAAGTTATACATATTTAAGATATAAGAGTATGAAAATGAATTAATGATTAATAATTGTATATTTAACAAAAGTGGGATTATGAAATATAAAGTGAAAAACAATAAAGATTGTATCATTGTCATTGGTTTTTCGCACACCAATCAAATTGTAATTTCGCACTAACATCAATGAATTAGTATAAATTGAAGAATGACTATAATAAAAGATAATATTTAGTTTAGAAGATCTACTTAAAATAAAAAAAATTGATTATATGAAAGAAATTTTATTTTTTGCATACTAGTTCGTAGCCTTGTGGTGGCCATTGGCCACCAAACGGTAACAAAAAGTAAAAGTTTGGTCGCCCTTTGGTCGCCAATGGCTACGAAGGGGCTACGAAATATTCATGTTCATGAAAATTTAAGTTGATTTAGAACATAATAATTAATAAAAACAAATACATTACAAGTTTGTGTAAGATCTCTTTTGTTTTGATTGAAAATATATTATAAGATTTACTCAATAGTATAAAGTTGTACATATTTAAGATATAAGAGTATGAAAATGAATTAATGATTAATAATTCTATATTTAACAAAAGTGGGATTATGAAATATAAAGTGAAAAACAATGAAGATTGTGTCATTGTCATTAGTTAAAAATTTATTTAAATCATATAGATATTTAAAAATTTATAAAATCAGTGTTAGTATCTTGCAATATTTTATTTAAACTTTTTCTCTTGATATTACATGACAAAGTAATTGGATTAATTAAAATTACTGAAATACAAAGTGAAAAACAATGAAGATTTTATGCATTGTCATTAGTTTTTCGTATACTAATCAAATTCTAACTTCGCACTAGTATCAATGAATTAGCATAAATTGAAGATTGACTATAATAAAAGATGATATTTAGCTTAGAAGAGCTATTTAAAACAAAAGAAGTGATTATATGAAATAAATTTCATCTTTTGCATAATAGTTCGTAGCCCCGTGGTGGCCATTGGCCACCAAATGGCGACGAAAAGTAAAATTTTGGTCGCCCTTTGGTCGCCAATGGCTACGAAGGGGCGACGAAATGTCCATGTTCATAGAAGTTAGATTGATTTAAAACATAAGAATTAATAATAACAAGTACATTATAAGTTTGTGCTAGATCTATTTTCTTTTGATTGAAAATATATTTTATGGTTTATTTAATGGTATGAGGTTGCACATATTTAAGATATAAGGGCACGAAAATAAATTGATGATTAATACTTCTATATTCTAATTAACAAAAAGTAGTGTTGCTGAAATATAAAGTGAAAAACAATGAAGATTTTATGCATTATCATTAGTTTTTAGTATACTAATCAAATTCTAACTTCGCACTAGTATCAATGAATTAGCGTAAATTGAAGATTGACTATAATAAAAGATGATATTTAGCTTAGAAGAGCTATTTAAAACAAAAGAAGTGATTATATGAAATAAATTTCATCTTTTGCATAATAGTTCGTAGCCCCGTGGTGGCCATTGGCCACCAAATGGCGACGAAAAGTAAAATTTTGGTCGCCCTTTGGTCGCCAATGGCTACGAAGGGGCGACGAAATGTCCATGTTCATAGAAGTTAGATTGATTTAAAACATAAGAATTAATAATAACAAGTACATTACAAGTTTGTACTAGATCTATTTTCTTTTGATTGAAAATATATTTTATGGTTTATTTAATGGTATGAGGTTGCACATATTTAAGATATAAGAGCACGAAAATAAATTGATGATTAATACTTCTATATTCTAATTAACAAAAAGTAGTGTTGCTGAAATACAAAGTGAAAAACAATGAAGATTTTATGCATTGTCATTAGTTTTTCGTATACCAATCAAATTCTAACTTCGCACTAGTATCAATGAATTAGCGTAAATTGAAGATTGACTATAATAAAAGATTATATAGAGTTTAGAAGAGCCATTTAAAATAAAAGAAGTGATTATATGAAATAAATTCCATCTTTTGCATAATAGTTCGTAGTCTCGTGGTGGCCATTGGCTACCAAATGGCGACGAAAAGTAAAATGTGGTCGCCAATGGCTACGAAGTGGCGACGAAATGTCCATGTTTATAGAAGTTAGATTGATTTAAAACATAAGAATTAATAATAACAAGTACATTACAAGTTTGTGCTAGATCTATTTTCTTTTGATTGAAAATATATTTTATAGTTTATTTAATGGTATGAGGTTGTACATATTTAAGATATAAGGGCACGAAAATAAATTGATGATTAATACTTCTATATTCTAATTAACAAAAAGGAGTGTTGCTAAAATACAAAGTGAAAAACAACGAAGATTTTATGTATTGTCTTTAGTTTTTTGTATACTAATCAAATTCTTACTTCGCACTAGTATCAATGAATTAGCGTAAATTGAAGATTGACTATAATAAAAGATGATATTTAGCTTAGAAGAGCTATTTAAAACAAAAGAAGTGATTATATGAAATAAATTTCATCTTTTGCATAATAGTTCGTAGCCCCGTGGTGGCCATTGGCCACCAAATGGCGACGAAAAGTAAAATTTTGGTCGCCCTTTGGTCGCCAATGGCTACGAAGGGGCGACGAAATGTCCATGTTCATAGAAGTTAGATTGATTTAAAACATAAGAATTAATAATAACAAGTACATTACAAGTTTGTACTAGATCTATTTTCTTTTGATTGAAAATATATTTTATGGTTTATTTAATGGTATGAGGTTGCACATATTTAAGATATAAGAGCACGAAAATAAATTGATGATTAATACTTCTATATTCTAATTAACAAAAAGTAGTGTTGCTGAAATACAAAGTGAAAAATAATGAAGATTTTATGTATTGTCATTAGTTTTTCCTATACGAATCAAATTCTAACTTCGCGCTAGTATCAATGAATTAGTGTAAATTGAAGATTGACTATAATAAAAGATGATATTTAGTTTAGAAGAGCCATTTAAAACAAAAGAAGTGATTATATGAAATAAATTTCATCTTTTGCATAATAGTTCGTAGCCTCGTGGTGGCTATGGCTACCAAATGGCGACGAAAAGTAAAATTTTGGTCGCCCTTTGGTCGCCAATAGCTACGAAGGGGCGAAGAAATTAGAAACATATAAACTAAAAATAAAAAATTATAAAAAAATAAAAAATTAAGGTTTTTTGGGCGACCAAAGTACCCGTCACCCTTTGGTCGCGAGAACCACTTAAATTAGCGCTGCCCTCTAATTTAAGAGGGCAACCAAAGGGCCATTTTACTAAAAACAGGGGGCAGAACGTTGCCCCCTAGTTTTAGTAAGACTTAGATTTTTTTTTTCTTTCAAAAACCCCACCCCATCCCACCCTATCCCACCCCTCACCCCACCCCACCCCACCCCATCCCGCCACCCTACCCGACCCCTCAAAGGTATGTATTGTTTTTTACTTTGTTTATTACATTATGAATATAGTATGTATGTATATGTATATCTATATATATATATGTGTGTGTGTATGTGTGTACCTATTTGCACATATATATATATATATATATATATATATATATATATATATATATATATGTATATATAGCTTAAAATAGATATATGTATAGCTTAAACTTTATACATATAGGTATATGCATTCTTTTTTTCTGTTTTTTTTTTATTTTCGTTTTTCCCTTTTTCTATTTTTTTTTATTTTCGCTTTTCCCTTTTTTTATATATAGATCCTATATATATATATATATATATATATATATATGCATTTAGCTTTTATTTAATGTTATTTTTTTTCATTTTTTTCTTTTTTTTTGTTTTTCCCTTTTTTCTATTTTTTTTATTTTTGTTTTTCCCTTTTTTTATATATAGATCCTATATATATATATCTGTGTGTGTGTGTGTTCATTTAGCTTTTATTTTACTGTTATTTTTTTATTTTCATTTTTTTCAGATTTTTTTTATATACATTTTCCCTTTTTCTGTTTTATTTTATTTTATTTTATTTTATTGTAGATTTTTTTTTCTGTTTTTATTAATGTTTGATCTTTGAAATATTTTTTTGTAGGATTGGAGTTTGTTTTGTGTGATAGACCAGACTATTACGGCTCAAATTAGTCTTCTAATTCACTATCTTTTATAATCGTGTTGAGATATTATATTTGAAATAATGTTGTAGGTGAGATATTGTTATGATGTTTGTTGAGATAATAATTGCGTATATAATTGATTATTTATGATGTTTGTTGAGATATTTAGCTAAAATTTAAGTTGATTCTTGAGTTATTTCTTGTATATGAAGTGTATATGCGTACTTGTATCAATATTACATAGCATAATGACCTTACAACAAAATGGTGGAAATGTTTGTGGTGTTTGTGGGCTGAATTTTCCAGCGCCGACAGTGGGTTTGCCGGCGCTGGTTGGGCTGATTTTTGGGGCTATTTGGGCTACACTCAGGGTGGTTTAGGTGCATACTTCGTTGGTTAATTGATAGGTGGTTGTTTGGGTGTTGTTTGATTGAGTAATTGCGGAATGTGTTGCTAAATTGAAGTATTGTTAAAGAAAGTTAGTATAAGTGTTGTTTTACATTCTTTTATGTTGTGTTGTTAAAGCTTGAGTTGGAATCAAGTAGGGTCGGAATTGGTTAATATATGGACATGTATGCTTGAGGTCAGGTAACTTACTTCGTTACCTAATCAATGTGTTTTAAGTGATTTTTACATGTGGAATTACTAAGTGTTGCATTATTTAAAGTGTTGAAGTGTTATTATTGAAGTGCTGAGGGGCATCCTCTTTGAGTCGTGGAAACTCACCCTCATTTACTAACATTAATTTCAGGTGAGCCAGAGTTGGGATTCATGGCTCAAGAGGCTGAGGCTGAGCCATTTGATGTCGTGCATTATGTGAATGAGTCTTATGCTCAAGAGCCCCATCCTTGTTAGTGCTTGTTTGGATATTTCATATGTTATCTTTGTGTTTATGGTTATAATGTATGAAAGACTTGCACTTATGTAATATGTAATGTTGTAGCTTTACTTTAAGTTAGCAGTTTATAGTCTTTTTGTTGAATGATCAAAGTAAGCATGACTTGAGGAGCAGCAGCTGGCACACTCGAAATTGCTGAGCATCGTGACACAGTTGCAGGATAACATGACCCGGATGCGAGACAAGCGCCCATCCCCTGATCCAGACCAACACGATAATTAGTAGGTTTTAATTTGTTTTAAAAAAAAATATAAACCTAATATTATGTACTTTATTTTAAAGATCTTTTAAATACTTAAATATGCATATATTAAATTAATTTTGGTTTTGTAAATATTAAATTTAATTTTTATTTTTTTAAAAATTATTGTGTGGCGACGAAATGACGACAAAAACTTAGCTACCACATGGCGACTATTATTGGCTACCACATGGAGATGAAAATTAATGAATAAAAAAAATAATTAAAAAATTTGGCTACCTAGTGGCGACGATAAAATAGCCACCATATGGCCACCAAAATCGGCTAAAAATTTTGGCTACCAAATGGCGACCAACGTAAATAATTAATAAAAAAAAAAAAAAAAATTGGCTACCTAATGGTGACGAAAGTATGGCTATCACATGGCCACCAAATTGTTGCTACAAAAATTGGCTACCACATGGCCACCAAATTAAATAATTAACAAAAAAATATTAAAAATAATTTGCGACCTAATGGCGACAAAAAATGGCCACCATGGGGCGACCATGCATAATTAATTGATACAAAAATTAACGAATTAATTAATAAAATTACTAATTATAAAAATTAACTAAAAATTTATTTTTCTAAATATTGCAACCAAGGGGCTACAAAATGTAAAAAAATTACAAATATATATATATATATATTTTTCCGATTTGGCTACCAAAATGTGACCAAATGACAAAATGGCGACAAGGGTTTTCTCGATGCTCGGTTTTTGGTCACCCTTTGGTCGCCCAATGGGTGTAGGCAACGAAAGGGCGACGAGAAACCTTCATCGCCCCAGACCAATTTTCTTGTAGTGTTTGGGCGATTTTTTGATGAACCGGATGAGGAAGATGATTGGCTTGCTGCATGGAATGCTATGTTGAATGAATATGATTTTAAGGATAATACATGGTTGAAAATGATATTTGAACTGAGGAAAAAAAGGGCATGGCCATAAGTGAAAATACGTTGGTCAGCTGGGATGCGAAGTACACAATTGAGTGAGAGTAATAACGCTTCCTTGAAATGATATTTACAGTCAAACTATAGTTTTTCTCAATTTTTTACTCACTTTGAAAGTTTGCTTGATGAAAAACGATATAAAGAGCGTGAGGCTGATTATTCTATGAGTTATAGATTGCCTAAATATAGATTATCATGCAGATGGTTGGAACATGCAGGCACAATATTTACAAAAAGAATCTTTGAAGAATTAGATGCAGAATTTGTGAAGTCAATTGATATCTATATAGAATATACAGGACACGAAGGAAATTGTCAGTATTACGTTATATCTCCTCCTCCAGAGTGTACTAGACATCATCAAGTTACAAAAGGTGAAAATGGCACGCTAACATGTAATTGCATGTTGTTTGTCATGCGAGGTATTTTGTGTTGCCATATGATAAAAGTATTAAAAGAAGTCATGCATTACTTGGAGATTCCTGATGATTACATTCTAAAAAGATGGACAAGAGCAGCTAGATCAGAGAGTGTAAAGGATATGAATGGTCGTGTTATTGACAGTGATCCTATGAGAGAACGAACATTGAGATTCAAGACATTAAATTTTGTCTTAGGTAAGATTTCATGTTGAGGAGCTGAAACTGAAGAAACCTATCAAATGGCTTTGAGACAGTGAAAAATTATTAGATTATATTGAAGGGATGCTTCGAAATATTCTCATTAGCAAGTCGAGCAACAATGAGGATTTTGGATCAACATTTGATCCAGATAAGCAAGATAATCGAGCAAAAGGAGTTGCCAAGCGTGACATCACTGGTCCGCGTGGGAAACGACGTGTGATTGGTTCATTCGAAAAAAATATGAAGAAAAAGGCAAAAAACTTGCAGGTATGCTCTTAATATTAATACTTTTCTATAATTTCTTTCTTTTTGTATACATTGTTTCACTAATTATGATTGTTATACGTATTAGGTCAAGCGTAAGAATGCCTCCACTCACCCTCCATTACTGCCTCAGTACCAGTCCCAAAATCAGCCCAAGAACCAATCTCAATACCACAACCAGCTCCAGCATCAACCTTTGCCTTTCACAAATCAATCCACTCATTTCACTCGCGATATGGCACAATCTTTCATTGGTCAGTCTTCCTCTGAAGCCTTGTTCCAAACAACATCATCATTTGATCAAACTTAAACATCTGCTAACACGCATGGCAACCTGGTAAATATATGAATTTTATCTATAACATTATTCGTATTTCAGCTTCACATTTCAACGTTACAATTTTATGCATGTGATAGGCCTTCGACTTAAATTCAGACAATTTCGACTTGGACTACTAGGTCTGAATTGGTTGGATCCAGTGTAAATTATATTATTTTCTCACTAGTTTTTTTTCTTTATTTATTTATTCTGTGGATGAATTTTTCAATTTTTGGCCTTATAGATTAATTCTTGAATTCAAGGATCTGTTTTAAATCCATTTCCTATGTCTTATTTTTGTTGTTGTTATTCATTCATTCATTTCTTCTGTTTACAGGCTATTGCGGCAACACTTAACGAAAAGCAACCCAAAACAGCTCTAATCCTCAGTTGGGAGCCTAAGTCCTTGTTTTTCTTATTGTTTGAAAAACCATAAATCTATTTATCTAATTGTCCTTATTAGCTCACTTACAGAGCATCTTATCATTTTTATATTCATACATTGGTGCAATTGGTAGAATGAATTATATGAAGAACAACTATATTTTAGATGTCGTTTCTTATATTCAACCTTGTTGCATAATCTTTGATTTCGACAATAGAAATAATTTGAAGAAGTTGAAGCTTCAATGGCATAAAAATATTGCATCAATATGATGCCGCCCTAATAAAGGATAAAAGATAATAAGCAGTTTGTACAATTCTAATGAAGATGGACAAAGAACTCGTAAATCATACCCCTAGACTATTCACAAAGTATATAAAAATTTTACTTTAATATTTAATTAATTATACGAAAATGAGAGAAAATTTTTACTTTAATTAATTTTGATTGAAAATGAAACAAATGAAAAGATAAAAAAGGCAAACAATCTTGATTTTAAAATTACTAGATATATTTTCAAGAAGAACGATTCAGATACTTCTATTTCAATTAAACGCTTCACAATTTACCTCATAGTCACTAAGAGATAATAATGACTATGAGAGGATCCGAATCCCTATGGCTATGGTCCCAGTTTATAAATTCTCGTCGTGTGGTAGGAGATGTTTCTAATTGGAAAATTATTTCCATTAGTCCAAATTAATAAATTAATTTAAAGAGATATTTATATATATAAGTCCTATTAATATATAATATATAAAAGACGGATAGTATTGAAAAGTCTCATTTTTAAAGTTATCCTTAATAGAGTCTTTAAAAGTATAAATTTTTTTTAATTTGGGTATTTTTAGATATCCCAGTCTCTAAAAGAAATACTATTTATGACAAAAGTAAGTAAGGTCCATCACTTTTGACTTAAAAGATACCCATATAGAAACCCGGTCTTTGTTTTCTTCAACAAATTTGTGGAAGAAAATGGAGACTGGGTCTCTATATTGGCATCTTTTAAGTCAAAAGTGGTAGACCTTACGTACTTTTGCCATAAATAGGGTTATTTTTAGATACTGTGATCTCTAAAAATACCCAAATTAAAAAAGTTTTACATTTAAAGACTCAATTGAAAATGCCCTAATTGTCCACAAGCTGATTCACTTGACCGTACTCAATTATGGTCTAAGGAATATCCACAAAGCTTTTCCAAGTTTTTCTTCTTTTTTTTCCGACATTTTTCCTAGTTTTGCATAATTGTAAAAATGGCCAGTAAAAAAGTTTGTAAACTTAAAGTTGCACGGCTGATTCGAATCTTTGGCGGCCATCTTTCAGTTATGCAAGAAGAAATGTTACATATCATATTTTCTTATCACTCTTTATGTGCGTATATTTAGTTGGTCGGTTAAAAAAAAATGAAAAAAAAAACAAAACATATTATTAATTTACCATACTATAAGAGAAGATAAATAAATAATTAAAAAAATTGTTATTTAGCATTTTTCTATACTCAAACTCATTGGTGTACATGTGTTTCTCTTATAAAAACTCTTAATACATGGCGAAAGTTAATGAGCTAGGCTAAATTTTGCCCCTTACAAATGTGAAAAAGAAAGGGAAGTAGAGATAACATGGTGAAATGGGTTTAAAGATGGTTAGAGATAGAAAATTAATTAAAATGTGAAAAAGAATAGCCATCAAACTAAGATGTATATCAAGAGTTGTATCTTTTGTGATATTTGAAAGAATGACATATAACATTATTTTAAATAAAAATATATATGAGATTGAGAATTATAAGATCCGGTTCCGCAATCACACCATTAGACATGATAATTTAATGTTTGTGTGTTTGTTTTTGAAATTTGCCAATTGGAATTAGGTTAAATAACGAGGATGCCCTCGTGCTTTTGGTGGGGAGTGTGTGATTAAATAATAATAATAATAATGAAAGAGAAAGTTTGATAATGAACACTTAATTTTTTATCACTTAATATCACCTCCTATATATATATATATTAGTTGACATGCTTAAAGAAATAAAAAAAAGTTTGTTATTTGGTGTGCCACTACAGATAGACATAACAGGTGATGAATGAATAATAAAAAAGTCATACCTAGCAACATTTTTGACGAAATGATCAAATAAAAAAATTACAAATATATGGATGGCAAGTGGTTAATTACATCCACTCTGATCCTTCTTGATTTTGTAAGCATGAGTTTTTTTTTTCTTTCTAAATTTGTACTTGTTATTTGTGATGTTCTGTCCACATCAATTTTGTAAAATATATGCGTTTAGTTTATAATTATTTGTGCTTACTACTACAATTAAAACAAACTTAAGCACTAGGTCGTTAGATGTGATATCAGAGTAGGCTACTAAGAAAAAGTGTGGGCTCTCCGCACTGTTAGTGGTCTATACGCGTGTTTAGTTTAGTTTAAGCATTTTGTTAAGTATTTTGGTTCATATGATTAAACGATTGACAAATTTAGGTTCTTAACCTTACATTGTGCCGTTCGCTAGTCATGTAAAGCCAAACAGTAATTTTCTCAATTTTTTGTTAGTTTATCAACTTATTTAACTTTAAAGAATCTTTTACATGAATAATATCTCTCATTTTTTCAGGTCATATGTCTTGTGACACTTCTAGTGTAAATTTAAAAGACTTTCCAAGAGGAGTTTTCTGTCATAAAATACCTCACTTATTATATGTGGCAGATGATATTTTAAGATAAGCAAATTATGTTTTCCTATATGATTTAATATTATATCATTTTTTTAAATAAATTTCATCATTTTTACATTGTTTAAAACTTTGTGTTCACCATGTAAAGTGAAAGTTTTGTGTCTTTGATTTTTAGGATTTGGATTCTCTCTCATAATATTCTAACAATGTTAAATTATTCAAGCAGTTGTTTGCACAGTTATGATTAAGTGAGGACAATTCACCATTATTAGATCTTTCTCGTAATATTATTTGTTATAAGAATATCTAATATCTGATTTTAACCAAAATTTGTCAAGACTTATCAACAGGGATTCCCATGAAATTTTTTAACAAACGGTTGTCATTTTAAATTTTAAAAACTCAATTATTGATTTATTCTTTTTTCAATTCTTTTTTTTTTTAAATCAAAGGAAGCCTAAGGTCCTACAATATATATTACAAACGTAATTAGTAAGACTCGACTCGCAACCTTTTATAAGCACTACAAATAATATATCACTAGACCGAAGCCCAAGTAGTGAAAAAGTTAATATGTTTATGGAGGATATCGTTGTTGTGGGTCTCATACAAGTTTGATAGGAGTTAGTTTCAAGACGTTTCCGTGTTCCGAAATCCCACTAACTACTACCTATATCCATTGCACGTTAAGTAAGACTGAGTAGGGCAATGTGCGGAGATATTTTTCATTTGTCGAAAAGGTGATTTAGTTGCAATACTTCAACTGTGAATTTTTTTTTTGGCCATAAGTAAACTATGATCAGAACACCTAAATGCGATTCAGTTTACCATAGTTGAACTATGATAAGAAAAGAAAATAACAGCCAAAAAATAAATTGGTTTCAACCCGTTACTATTATGACCCAAAAAAAAAAAACTCATAACCGTGTAAATCCGGACAAAAACTTAAATAACACTTGACAAAAAAAGAGAACTTGAATAACACGTAAGTAATTCTTATCTCACTTTCTCTGGCCTGCAGACTCTGTCGAAAAAAATAAACAAAAATAATGAATTTTTTTTAATAATCTAAACTTTTAGAAGATTGGATTAATTAAAATAATATTAGAGTCTAAATTATCAAAATAGTTATAGATTCAAATTTTGTTATCACTATTCAAAAAGAATATATCTATGGGCTATGCTAGATATGCAAAATGTAATTCCACCTAAAGTGAGGAGTATGCTGAAAATAACAACTAAATATAGTAAAGCTTAGGTAACACTGCCTCATGTGAGAAAGTGTTTTAAACATAATAAAAAATCATATTTAATCCTTTTAAATAACTCATTTTTTTATTAAAAAAAATAGCCAAATAATTATTTTTTAGATGATGTAATAATGCAGTTGGAGGAGTCCGATCATCGAATTATACAATAGAGTCTGACCACTAACTTGTAAACTCTCACAAATAACGGTGCGTCCCTACACATGCCTCAAGTCAACCAATAACATAATTTTAAAATAATAAAAAATATTAAACTCACAACCTCAAAAAAATTATTTTACTCTTACTAACATTAGACCATGCCCCAGGAGGCAATTGAACCACGAAAGTTGCTTAGAAGAATTATGTATCTTCAATAACCATGAGGATGGAAAGGCATGAATGTCCTCTGTTTTGGCTTACTCATATTGCACGATTGTTTAGTAGACAATAGGATGCGGTCTTGCAATCCTATTAGGTAGACATCATAAATGCTGTCATAAACTCTTTGCTGAATTTCTTGAAGATTCGAAAAATATCAACATCTAATTAGATGTATTGTCCGAGCCTTGCGCCAGTGGTAATGTAAAGAGAGAGAGAGAGAGAGCATTGACGACTAGAGGGATCCAAGAATAGGGGATGGGATAAGAAATGAGATAGCGGATAGACGTTCTCACCTAACTTTAGTGATGTGTCCGACGCTCGTTGACGAAGACTGAGGGAGGAGATGATTTGGAAAATAATTTTCATCAATTTAAATTAATAAATTACTCTTTCACATAATAAACAAAATTTATATGTGAGTTTTATCAATATGTGTAAAGAACTTTTTACATAAGTCCCAGACCAAAGGCCATATGAAAGTTGACATCTTTTTTGCATCTGAAAATTGAATTCATCGAGAGAAGAAATTTACATCAGCCTATTCCCATTAAAGGGAATCAAACTCAAAATAGCCTAAAGAATCACAGGAATAATGACAATGTAATAAAGAGGTAGTGACTAGTTGTTCTAAAATGTTTTGTCGCTCAATCTGCAACATGATCTTACGTTCTTTCATTAATTTTGTAAGATATATTTATTCAGTTTATAATGATTTATAGTTATTACTACAACTAAAACAGAGTTAAGTACCAAGTCATTAAAAATAGTATCAGAGTAGACTACTAAATAAAGAGTAGACTCTAAGCTCTACTGGTGGTCCTGGTGGTCCTGGATTGTTATGTGTTTGAGAAATTTGTGACATTTTGTCTTATATAGATTTACATTTTCAATTTAGTTTAAGCATTTGGTTAAGTATTATGGTTCAAATGATTAAACTATTAGACAAATTTATGTTTTTATCCTCACTGTACAATTAACTAGTCATGTAAAGCCAAACAGTATTTTTCTCAAACTTTTGTTAGTTCATCAACATATTTAACTCTAAAGAATCTTTTACATGAATAATATCATTCATTTTTTCAAGTCCTATGTCTCGTGACACTTCTAATGTAAATTTAAAGAACTTTCTAAGAGGAGTTCTTCATCATAAAAAATGCATTATAACTCTCACCTGTTATATGTGATAGATGACCTCCTAAGATAAACAAATTATGTTTTTTTCCACAAAAAAAAACAAAAACAAAAAAATTATGTTTTTCCATATTATTTAATACTGCATCATAGTTTTCATAAATTTAATCATTTTTACATTGTTTAAAACATTACGTGTTGACCATGTAAATTGAAAGTTTTGTGCCTTTTTTTTTGGGTGAAAAAAAGTTTTGTGTCCTTGATTTATTGGATTTGGATCATCTCTTATAAATGTTCTAACAGTGGTAAATTATTCATGCAGTTATATATAATTATAATTAAATAATGCGAACAATTTATTACAATTAGATTTTTCTTATTATATTATTTCATATAAGAAGATCCAATCTGTATTTTTAACCAAATTTTGTCCAGACTTATCGATAGGAATTCGTACGAAATTTTAAATTGTTAATTACAGGACTTTCTCGTGTTCCCACTAATTGATTGAGCCTGTGTTTGAAAGTGTTTTTAATTAAAAATTAAAGTTAAAATTTTACAATTAGATTAATTTATTTTGTATTTATTTAAAGATAAATTTGTAATTATACGTAAAATTACATGTATTAATTGAAAAAAAGAATCAAATCAATACAATTGTCACGTTGGCAAAAGAAGGACCCCTCACCTACCTATGTACATTGCACGTTAAGTCAGACTGTGGGGCCATGTGTCTGGAGATATTTTTCATTGTCGAAAAGGTCACAGTTTGCAATAGTTTTGATTTTTTTATTTTTTTTTAATGTAGGAGAGGTACAAGGTTATATAATGCAATGAATGAGACTCTAAGATACAATTTTTCACATATATAACGGGTTATATACTATTGGATTAAAGTTTTATTTTTTTTTCTTTAATTAAATGGAAATCTAAGTCTGCACAATATATATTACGAATGTAATCATTGAGATACGAACTTACAACCTCTCAGAAACGCTACAAGTAACATTTCATTGCTTTTATTTTTATTTTTTGGCCATAAGTAAACTAGGATCAGAACACCTGATTCAGCTTACCATTTTTAAACTATGACAAGAAAATAAAGTAACAGCAAAAAAGTTGGTTCCAACCCGTGATCATTTGGTATAATAGTATGATTTAAACCAAAAATACAAAAGATTTTGAGATAAATTTTGAATTGTGCATCATCTTAGAATCAAATGGAAAAAGTTTGGATCCAAGCTTTAGCATAACCTTGTAAATGGCCGGTCAAAAACTCAAATAACACATGACAAGAAAAGAGAACTCAAATAACGCGTAAGTAATTCTTATCTCACTTTTTGTGGCTTTCTGACTCTTTCGAAATTAATACACACAAAAAAAAAATGTTATATATCACCTTATTTTTATTACTCAAATATTATTTCTTATGTGTATGTTTAATTGTGATACTAAAAGAAAAAAGATAAATTAAAAATTTTATTATTTTAGCATGCCAACTAAATATCCATGTAGGATGTGATATTTGGGTGATAAAAATAAAGTGATATATAACAATGCTCTACACAAAAATAATGAATTTTTTCTAATAATTTAAATTTTAGATGATTGGAGTAATTAAAATAGTATCGAGTCTAAATTATTAAAATAGTTATAAATTCAAATTTTTCTATGACTATTCAAAAAGAATATATCTATGTGCGAAGTTGGACTTGCAAACTGTAGTTCTACTTAAGGTGAAGAGCATGTTAAAAATAATAAATAAAATTTAATTAATCCTTCTAAATAACTTAAATTTTTAAATAAATAGTCAAATAAATTTTTTTTCCAATTGAACCACAAAAGTTTTTTTGGATAACGTCAGGACCCAATTGGAAATTGCCTAGATTGAACTTTTTTGAAAAAAATAATAAGGATTAAATTGATTAATTATAAACATTAAATATTATTTTAAATTATTTTTATAAATATTACGGACTAATATAATTTTTTTAAAATATATAAAATTAACTTAAAAATAATATAAATAATAAGAATTATATGTGTAATTTACCCATTAAAAATATCAACATCTTACGGTAACTAATTGAATATACTTGTTCAGAGAGAGAGAGAGAGCAATCTTGATCCGACGGGAGGGTCCAAGGATAGGGGATGGTATAAGAAATGAGGAGTGCCCTTTCATTTCCGGCTCTGTGTCTCCGTATTGACCCAAAAAGAAAAAAAGATTAAGAGTCTTTCTTAGTCTATCTGTGGCCCTTAAGATAAAGACATTCCCATCCAACTTTAATAAAGTTTCATGCGCAGGGTTCCACTTAATTTTGGCAGCACTTTAGGAGACAATCATGCGTCCTCTGCGCTCGTTGACGAAGACTAAGCTCGCCGTGTGGCAGGAGCTGTTTCTAATTGGGAAAATATTTTTATTAGTCTAAAATGGATGACTCTTTCACATAGGAAATAAAATCTCCACGTGTTAATCTCATCGACTATTATCTGGCCTTTCATTGGGGGATTCAGATCCTCTCATAGTCACTATTATCTCTTAGTGACTATGAGGTAAATTGTGAAGCGTTTAATTGAAATAGAAGTATCTGAATCGTTCTTCTTGAAAATATATCTAGTAATTTTAAAATCAAGATTGTTTGCCTTTTTTATCTTTTCATTTGTTTCATTTTCAATCAAAATTAATTAAAGTAAAAATTTTCTCTCATTTTCGTATAATTAATTAAATATTAAAGTAAAATTTTTATATACTTTGTGAATAGTCTAGGGGTATGATTTACGAGTTCTTTGTCCATCTTCATTAGAATTGTACAAACTGCTTATTATCTTTTATCCTTTATTAGGGCGGCATCATATTGATGCAATATTTTTATGCCACTAAAGCTTCAACTTCTTCAAATTATTTCTATTGTCGAAATAAAAGATTATGCAACAAGGTTGAATATAAGAAACGACATCTAAAATATAGTTGTTCTTCATATAATTCATTCTACCAATTGCACCAATGTATGAATATAAAAATGATAAGATGCTCTGTAAGTGAGCTAATAAGGACAATTAGATAAATAGATTTATGGTTTTTCAAACAATAAGAAAAACAAGGACTTAGGCTCCCAACTGAGGATTAGAGCTGTTTTGGGTTGCTTTTCGTTAAGTGTTGCCGCAATAGCCTGTAAACAGAAGAAATGAATGAATGAATAACAACAACAAAAATAAGACATAGGAAATGGATTTAAAACAGATCCTTGAATTCAAGAATTAATCTATAAGGCCAAAAATTGAAAAATTCATCCACAGAATAAATAAATAAAGAAAAAAAACTAGTGAGAAAATTAATATAATTTACACGGGATCCAACCAATTCAGACCTAGTAGTCCAAGTCGAAATTGTCTGAATTTAAGTCGAAGGCCTATCACATGCATAAAATTGTAACGTTGAAATGTGAAGCTGAAATACGAATAATGTTATCAGATAAAATTCATATATTTACCAGGTTGCCATGCGTGTTAGCAGATGTTTGAGTTTGATCAAATGATGATGTTGTTTGGAACAAGGCGTCAGAGGAAGACTGACCAATAAAAGATTGTGCCATATCGCGAGCGAAATGAGTGGATTGATTTACGAAAGGCAAAGGTTGATGCTGGGGCTGGTTGTGGTATTGAGATTGGTACTTGGACTGATTTTGGGACTGGTACTGTAGGCAATGATGGAGGGTGAGTGGAGGCATTCTTACGCTTGACCTAATACATATAACAATCATAATTAGTTAAACAATGTATACAAAAAGAAAGAAATTATAGAAAACTATTAATATTAAGAGCATACCTGCAAGTTTTTCCTTTTTTTCATATTTTTTTTTTCGAATGAGCCAATCACACGTCGTTTCCAATGCGGACCCGTGATGTCACGCTTGGCAACTCCCTTTGCTCGATTATCTTGCTTATTTGGATCAAATGTTGAACCAAAATCCTCATTGTTGCTCGACTTGCTAATGAGAATATTTCGAAGCATCCCTTCAATAGAATCTAATAATTTTTCATTGTCTCAAAGCCATTTGATAGGTTTCTTCAGTTTCAGCTCCTCAACATGAATCTTACCTAAGACAAAATTTAATGTCTTGAATCTCAATGTTCGTTCTCTCATAGGATCACTGTCAATAACACGACCATTCATATCCTTTACACTCTCTGATCTAGCTATTCTTGTCCATCTTTTTGGAATGTAATCATTAGGAGTCTCCAAGTGATACATGACTTCTTTTAATACTATTATCATATAGCAACACAAAATACCTTGCATAACAAATAACATGCAATTACATGATAGCCTGCCATTTTCACCTTTTGTAACTCGATGATGTCTAGTACACTCTGGAAGATGAGATATAATGTAATACTGACAATTTCCTTCGTGTCCTATATATTCTATATAGATATCAATTGACTTCACAAATTCTGCATCTAATTCTTCAAAGATTCTTTTTGTAAATATTGTGCTTGTATGTTCCAACCATCTTCCATGATAATCTATATTTGGGCAATCTATAACTCAAAGAATAATCATCATCATGCTCTTTATATCGTTTTTCATCAAGCAAACTCTCAAAGTGATTAAAAAATTGAGAACAACCATAGTCTGACTGTAAATATCATTTCAAGGAAGCGTTATTACTCTCACTCAATTGTGTACTTCGTATCCCAGCTGACCGATTTCTTTTCACATATGGCCATGCCCATTTTTCCCTCAAGTCAAATATCATTTTCAACCATGTATTATCCTTAAAATCATATTCATTCAACATAGCATTCCATGCAGCAAGCCAATCATCTTCCTCATCCGGTTCATCAAAAAATCGCTCAAACACTACAAGAAAATTGGTCTGGGGTGACGAAGGTTTCTCGTCACCCTTTTGTCGCCTACACCCATTGGGCGAACAAAAGGCAACCAAAAACCGAGCGTCAAGAAAACCCTTGTCGCCATTTTGTCATTTGGTCGCATTTTGGTGGCCAAATCAGAAATATATATATATATATATATATATATATATATATATATATATATATATATATATATATATATATATATATATATATATATATATATATATATATATATATATATATGTAATTTTTTTACATTTCGTAGCCCCTTGGTCGCAATATTTAGAAAAATAAATTATTAGTTAATTTTTATAATTAGCAATTTTATTAATTAATTCGTTAATTTTTGTATCAATTAATTATGCATGGTTGCCCCATGGTGGCCATTTTTTATCGCCATTAGGTAGCAAATTATTTTAATATTTTTTTGTTAATTATTTAATTTGGTGGTCATGTGGTAGCCAATTTTTGTAGCCACAATTTGGTGGCCATGTGGTAGCCATACTTTCGTCACCATTAGGTAGCCAAATATTTTAAATCTTTTTTTTATTAATTATTTACGTTGGTCGCCATTTGGTAGTCAAAATTTATAGCCGATTTTGGTGGCCATATGGTGGCTATTTTATCGTCGCCACTAGGTAGCCAAAATTTTTAATTATTTTTTTAATTTTCATCTCCATATGGTAGCCAATAATAGTTGCCACGTGGTAGTTAAAATTTTTGTCGCCATTTCGTCGCCACACAATAATTTAAAAAAATAAAAATAAATTTAATATTTACAAAACCAAAATTAATTTAATATATGCATATTCAAGTATTTAAAAGATATTCAAAATAAAGTACATAATATTAGGTTTAGAATTTTTTTTAAAAACAAATTAAATCCTACTAATTATCGTGCTGGTCTGGATCAGGGGATGGGCGCTTGTCTTTCATCTGGGTCATGTCATCCTGCAGCTGCATCACGATGCTCAGTAATTTCAAGTGCGCCAGTTGCTGCTCCTCAAGTCATGCTTACTTTGATCATTCAACAAAAAGACTATAGGCTACTAACTTAAAGTAAAGCTACAACATTACATATTACATAAGTGCAAGTCTTTCATACATTATAACCATAAACACAAAGATAACATAGGAAATATCCAAACAAGCACTAATAAGGATGGGGCTCTTGAGCATAAGACTCATTCACATAATGCACGACATCAAATGGCTCGACCTAAGCCTCTTGAGCCATGAATCCCAACTCTAGCTCACCTGAAATTAATGTTAGTAAATAAGGGTGAGTTTCCACGACTCAAAGAGGATGTCACTCGGCACTTCAACAATAACACTTCAACACTTTAAATAATGCAACACTTAGTAATTCCACATGTAAAAATCACTTAAAACACATTGATTAGGTAACGAAGTAAGTTACCTAACCTCAAGCATATATGTCCATATATTAACCAATTCCGACCCTACTTGATTCCAACTCAACTTCTAACAACACAACACAAAAGAATGTAAAACAACACTTAAACTAACTTTCTTTAACAATACTTCAACTTTTTAGCAACACATTCCGCAATTACTCAATCAAACAACACCCAAACAACCACCTATCAATTAACCAACGAAGCATGCACCTAAACCACCCTGAGGGTAGCCCAAATAGCCCCTAAAATCAGCCCAACCAGCGCTGGCAAACCCACTGTCAGCGCTGGAAAATTCAGCCCACAAACACCACAAACATTTCCACCATTTTGCGTTGTAAGGTCATTATGCTATGTAATATTGCTACAAGTACGCATATACACTTCATATACAAGAAATAACTCAAGAATCAACTTAAATTTTAGCTAAATATCTCAACAAACATCATAAATAATCAATTATATACGCAATTATTATCTCAACAAACATCATAACAATATCTCACCTACAACATTATTTCAAATATAATATCTCAACACGAATATAAAAGATAGTGAATTAGAAGACTAACTTGAGCCGTAATAGTCTGGTCTATCACACAAATCAAACTCCAATCCTACAAAAAAATATTTCAAAGATCCAACATTAATAATAAAAAAAAAAATGTACAATAAAATAAAATAAAATAAAATAAAACAGAAAAAGGGAAAATGTATATAAAAAAAATATGAAAATAATGAAAATAAAAAAATAACAGTAAAATAAAAGCTAAATGCACACACACACACACACACACATATATATATATATATAGGATCTATATATAAAAAAAGGGAAAAACGAAAATAAAAAAAAATAGAAAAAAGGGAAAAACGAAAAAAAAATGAAAAAAATGAAAAAAAAATAACATTAAATAAAAGCTAAATGCATATATATATATATATATATATATATATATATAGGATCTATATATATAAAAAGGGAAAAGCGAAAATAAAAAAAATAGAAAAAGGGAAAAACGAAAATAAAAAAACATAAAAAAAACAAAATGCATATATATATTATACATATTTATATAGGATCTATATAAAAAGTATGATCTACATATAAAAAAAAAGGCAAAAACGAAAATAAAAAAAAAAACAGAAAAAAAGAATGCATATACATATATGTATAAAGTTTAAGCTATACATATATCTATTTTAAGCTATATATATATATATATATATATATATAGGATCTATATATATATGTGCAAATAGGTACACACACACACACACACATATATATATATATAGATATACATATACATACATACTATATTCATAATGTAATAAACAAAGTAAAAAACAATACATACCTTTGAGGGGTCGGGTAGGGTGGTGGGATGGGGTGGGGTGGGATGGGGTTTTTGAAAGAAAAAAAAAATCTAAGTCTTACTAAAACCAGGGGCCAACGTTCTGCCCCCTGTTTTTAGTAAAACGGGGCGACCAAAGGGCCACCAAGCCCGTTGGTCACCCTCTTATTGGCCCTTTGGTTGCCCTCTTAAATTAGAGGGCAGCGCTAATTTAAGTGGTTCTCGCGACCAAAGGGCGACGGGTACTTTGGTCGCCCAAAAAACCTTAATTTTTTATTTTTTATTTATATATTTCTAATTTCTTCGCCCCTTCGTAGTTATTGACGACCAAAGGGCGACCAAAATTTTACTTTTCGTCGCTATTTGGTAGCCAATAGCCACCACGAGACTACGGACTATTATGCAAAAGATGAAATTTATTTCATATAATCACTTCTTTTGTTTTAAATGGCTCTTATAAACTAAATATCATCTTTTATTATAGTCAATATTCAATTTACGCTAATTCATTGATACTAGTGCGAAATTAGAATTTGATTGGTATACGAAAAACTAATGACAATGCATAAAATCTTCATTGTTTTTTACTTTGTATTTCAGCAACACTACTTTTTGTTAATTAGAATATAGAAGTATTAATCATCAATTTATTTTCGTGCTCTTATATCTTAAATATGTGCAACCTCATACCATTAAATAAACCATAAAATATATTTTCAATCAAAAGAAAATAGATCTAGTACAAACTTGTAATGTACTTGTTATTATTAATTCTTATGTTTTAAATCAATCTTACTTCTATGAACATGAACATTTCGTCGCCCCTTCGTAGCCATTGGCGACCAAAGGGCGACCAAAATTTTACTTTTCGTCGCCATTTGGTGGCCAATGGCCACCACGGGGCTACGAACTATTATGCAAAAGATGGAATTTATTTCATATAATCACTTCTTTTGTTTTAAATAGCTCTTCTAAGCTAAATATCATCTTTTATTATAGTCAATCTTCAATTTACGCTAATTCATTGATACTAGTGCGAAGTTAGTATTTGATTAGTATACAAAAAACTAATGACAATACATAAAATCTTCATTGTTTTTCACTTTGTATTTCAGCAACACTACTTTTTGTTAATTAGAATATAGAAGTATTAATCATCAATTTATTTTCGTGCCTTTATATCTTAAATATGTGCAACCTCATACCATTAAATAAACCATAAAATATATTTTCAATCAAAAGAAAATAGATCTAGCACAAACTTGTAATGTACTTGCTATTATTAATTCTTATGTTTTAAATCAATCTAACTTCTATGAACATGAATATTTCGTCGCCCCTTCGTAGCTATTGGCGACCAAAGGGCGACCAAAACTTTACTTTTCGTCGCCATTTGGTAGCCAATGGCCACCACGAGACTACAAACTAGTATGCAAAAGATAGAATTTATTTCATATAATCACTTCTTTTGTTTTAAATGGCTCTTATAAACTAAATATCATCTTTTATTATAGTCAATTTTCAATTTACGCTAATTCATTGATACTAGTGCGAAGTTAGAATTTGATTGGTATACGAAAAACTAATGACAATGCATAAAATCTTCATTGTTTTTCAATTTGTATTTCAACAACACTACTTTTTGTCAATTAGAATATAGAAGTATTAATCATCAATTTATTTTCGTGCTCTTATATCTTAAATATGTGCAACCTCATACCATTAAATAAACCATAAAATATATTTTCAATCAAAAGAAAATAGATCTAGTACACACTTATAATGTACTTGTTATTAATAATTCTTATGTTTTAAATCAATCTAACTTCTATGAACATGGATATTTTATCGCCCCTTCGTAGCCATTGGCAACCAAAGGACAACCAAAATTTTACTTTTCGTCGCCATTTGGTAGCCAATGCCCACCACGGGGCTACGAACTATTATGCAAAAGATGAAATTTATTTCATATAATCTCTTCTTTTGTTTTAAATAGCTCTTCTAAGCTAAATATCATCTTTTATTATAGTCAATCTTCAATTTACGCTAATTCATTGATACTAGTGCAAAGTTAGAATTTGATTAGTATACGAAAAACTAATGACAATGCATAAAATCTTCATTGTTTTTCACTTTGTATTTCAGCAACACTACTTTTTGTTAATTAGAATATAGAAGTATTAATTATCAATTTGTTTTCGTGCCTTTATATCTTAAATATGTGCAACCTCATACCATTAAATAAACCATAAAATATATTTTCAATCAAAAGAAAATAGATCTAGTACAAACTTATAATGTACTTGTTATTATTAATTCTTATGTTTTAAATCAATCTAACTTCTATGAACATGGACATTTTGTCGCCCCTTCGTAGCCATTGGCGACCAAAGGGCGACCAAAATTTTACTTTTCGTCGCCATTTGGTGGCCAATGGCCACCACGAGGCTACGAACTATTATGTAAAAGATGGAATTTATTTCATATAATCACTTCTTTTGTTTTTAATAGCTCTTCTAAGCTAAATATCTTATTTTATTATAGTCAATCTTCAATTTACGCTAATTCATTGATACTAGTGCGAAGTTAGAATTTGATTAGTATATGAAAAACTAATGACAATGCATAAAATCTTCATTGTTTTTCACTTTGTATCTCAGTAATTTTAATTAATCCAATTACTGTGTCATGTAATATCAAGAGAAAAAGTTTAAATAAAATATTTCAAGATACTAACACTGATTTTATAAATTTTTAAATATCTATATGATTTAAATAAATTTTTAACTAATGACAATGACACAATCTTCATTGTTTTTCACTTTATATTTCATAATCCCACTTTTGTTAAATATAGAATTATTAATCATTAATTCATTTTCATACTCTTATATCTTAAATATGTACAACTTTATACCATTGAGTAAATTTTATAATATATTTTCAATCAAAACAAAAGAGATCTTACACAAACTTGTAATATATTTGTTTTTATTAATTCTTATGTTCTAAATCAACTTAAATTTTCATGAACATGAATATTTTGTATTCCCTTCGTAGCCATTGGCGACCAAAGGGCGACCAAACTTTTACTTTTTGTTACCGTTTGGTGGCCAATGGCCACCACAAGGCTACGAACTAGTATGCAAAAAATAAAATTTCTTTCATATAATCAATTTTTTTTATTTTAAGTAGATCTTCTAAACTAAATATTATCTTTTATTATAGTCATTCTTCAATTTATACTAATTCATTGATGTTAGTGCGAAATTACAATTTGATTGGTGTGCGAAAAACTAATGACAATGATACAATCTTTATTGTTTTTCACTTTATATTTCATAATCCCACTTTTGTTAAATATACAATTATTAATCATTAATTCATTTTCATACTCTTATATCTTAAATATGTATAATTTTATACCATTGAGTAAACCTTATAATATATTTTCAATCAAAACAAAATAGATTTTGAACAAATTTCTAATGTATTTGTTATTATTAATTTTAATATTTTAAATCTACCTAACATTTTATGAACATGGATACTTCGTAGCCCCTTCGTGGCCATTAGCGACCAAAGGGCGACCAAACTTTTACGTTTTGTCGCCGTTTGGTGGCCAATGACCACCACGGGGCTACGAACTATCATTCAAAATATAGAATTTAGTTGATATAATTAATTCTTTTATTTTATAACTTTTTTACTTTTTTTGTAATTTCATTTTGAAAACTTAAATGATATTTGTCGCGTATGGGTCGCCCTTTTGCGACCTAAGGGCGACCCTTATTTAGTTTATTTATTTAACTTTTTTTTGTCAATTTATTTTTTTATAATTTTTACTTTTATAAATTTTTATGTTTTTTGGTCGCCATTTGGTGGCTAAATAGCGACCAAATGGATACCATATTTATATTTTTTCTATTTTATAATTATTTTTTATAATTTATTTTTGGTAATTAAGATACGAACAAAAATTAATGATAACGGTGGCCATGTGGTCACCATTTGGCGACCTAATGGCGACCAAAAACTAATTAATCAAAAATTATCTTTGTTTGTCGCTATTTCGTTGCCTTTTGGCTACCAAATGGCGACCATTTGTAATTTTCCCATTAACATATTTTTTTCGCACATTTTAGCCACCAAACGGTGACGAAATATTTTATTTTGTCGCCCTTTCGTCGCCATTCGGTGCAAATGGCTACCAAACTTCTTTCGTCGCCATTTTTGGTAGCCTCAAAGCTGTTTTCTTGTAGTGAAACACTTTCTTAACTGCACCTTCATCTGTGAAATAAGAACGAAGATGTTTTGTTGCATTTTCCATTATGTGCCACTTACATAGGCGGTGGAATGTGTTAGGCATAACCTCTTTCAAAGCTTTTGCCATTGCAGCATCTTGATCAGTCAAAATTGTTACAGGGTGCTTGTTCGACATAGCATGTAGAAACGTCTCAAACAACCAAATAAAAGATTCAGTTGTTTCATCGTACATTAGTGCAGCTCCAAAAATTGATATCTCACGGTGATGATTAAATCCCAAAAAAACACCAAATGGTCTATAATCCTTATTTGTCTTGTAAGTGGTGTCAAAGGAAACTGCATTGCCAAAATGCCAGTAATCTATTATCATTTGAGCATCAATCCAAAACATATTAGTGATTTTTTCTTCACTATCTAATTGAAATGCATAATAAAAGGATTCATTTTCAGTAGTTTTGTCTTGAAAATATTTTAATATGCACCCCAGCTCACTGTATGCCAAATCCTTTTGTCTCTTGGTTCAAAGATAGTTTTTCTGATCTAACTTTAAAAACCCAACACAATCCCTCCTACCAATCTCCCTTTCCATTGGCTCATAGGATTGGCGTAGAACAATACCAGAATCATATGCTAACTCTATCTCTTCATCTTGCGTAATAGATATTCTTCATTATGATGGGAGGATATATATGTGAAAGGTCTGGCCTTACAACCTCATGGTTATGTTCAGCAATAAATCGATAAACTACATATTTCCCTGTAGATTTATTTAGCTTTACCCCCATTAGTGCGCCACACCCAGTCCTTGTCTCAACCCTTGGATTTTTTGTAAGATGATCTCGTTTGTCAAGTTTTCGGCTACCCTCTTTTGAACAAACAAATAACTTACTTGTTAACATCCCTTCTTTATTTATTTTGCCATGAGCCTGAATCCTAATACTAAATCCAACCTTTCCACCATAATTGTTATAACTCACATACGCCTCTTCTAAATTATCAAAAACCATACCTATGAAGGGAATACGGTTGTTGTAGTCATTACCTTCGTCATGTATGTTGGATGACTCAACCGCATTGGCCATGCTTGCAATTCTAAAATACAAATAAGTAAAACGTAAGTTACAAAATAGATAGAATGTACATATATAAGCATTTTACAACACAAAGAAAAAAAAACTAAAAAATTCATCCATGACATAAGCGAGAAAATTTTGCTACGTACTTGTATAGTTTCGTTGAGTTCGGGTTGAGATAGAGTTTCAACAATAGAGTTTTAACTTTCTACTGAGCTTATGTGTGTGAGAAATTAAGAGTGAGAGGCAAAGTTTGCAATTTGTACAATTCTAATGAAGATGGACAAAGAACGTAGATCATACCCCTGGACCATTCACAAAGCATATAAAAATACTACTTTAATATTTAATTAATTATACAAAAATGAGAGAAAGTTTTTACTTTAATTAATTTTGATTGAAAAGGAAACAAATGAAAAGATAAAAAAGGCAAGCAATCTTGATTTTAAAATTACTAGATATATTTTCAAGAAGAACGACTCAGATACTTCTATTTCAATCTAACGCTTCACAATTTACCTCCTAGTCACTAAGAGACAATAGTGACTAGGAGAGGATCCGAATCCTTCGTTGGGACCCATGTAAAAAAAAAAAAAAAATCTCCTACACATCAATAACTTCTTTGCGTCTGAAAAATGAATTCATTGAGACAAAGTTCAGGTCTTATTTCACCTAGGCATATTACTAGCTAGTGTAATTAATCCATAGTTGTTGATAATCCAAGCTATTTATTTATAACGTCCCATATATCGCTTTTAGCATATCTTTCGTTATGCAAATCTCCTAACAGACTGATTAGTAAGGAATGTTGTATAGATCGTTTACCTGTAAAATCCACTAAAGTTTTTACCGAATAGTTTTCTTCAACTTTTTAGTTCTTATGTATCATACAATACTTTTGTTCCACAAAGGGTTGGTTGAATATAATGGAATGTATGATTCCCGTAAAAAAAAGAAAAAAAGAAAAAAATGAATTCATTGAGTGAAGAAATTTATATCTGACAATCTAATAAGCGAGTTATTATATATCTTAATATGCATACAAATATAGTCTACATATACAAACATTAATACACATAATATACATGTAATACAGTGTCAATTATTTCAGAAATCAGTAAACTATTGGCTCAGTCTTGTTTTGGCTATTGAACTAATTTTAATTTAAAAGGACCATTTTTAAAAAAGCTCTTTTAAACCATTCTAGTAAATATCGTTAAAACACTTAATAGATTACGGTTAAAACATAAATAATTAAACTTAACAGACTCGAATAAATTTACATTTCTCTCTTTTTAATTTTTTAAATTCTCTTTTACTTCTTTTTCTTTACTTTTTTTGATGTTTTTCTTTTAATCCTTTAACTTGAGAAATTACAGCTACCAAACTTAACACTCGAATAAATTTACATTTCTCTCTTTTTTAATTTTTTTAATTCTCTTTTACTCATTTTTCTTTAATTTTCTATTTACTTTCTACTTTCTTCCCCACACTACCCTCTATAACCAAAATCCATGCCCCCCATAACCAACAAACACCACCATCTAAGCAGCTTTGCAATAGAACCCTCTTTAGACGTAATTAGAAGACTTGAAGGGGGAAAAGTAAAAGAGAAAAAGAAAAAGAACAGAATGACAAGAGAATGGATGAAAGTTTGTCTGTTTTCATTTGGCTTGGAATTCTGCTATTACTGACAAACTGAGTAAGCCAAGCAATTGATTCACCATATCCACCTCCTTCAATTATCGACACTTTAGCCTTTTTGCACAAGCTCAAATCCTTCCCCCAATGTTTTCTTCACCATGTCCACTTCCATTTATGTTCCTAGGGTAGTGCCCAAAAAAAGACGTTGTTAGCCAACATTTTAAAAAACTAATGGCTATTTCAGGAGTGAATAGTTTAATAACTTCAAAAATTATTTACATGTATAATATATATGTACGTATGTATATATAAAACACTAAAAAAATTAATTGGGAGTTTTTGGATAGTTGGATTAATATAAAAAAATTTAATTAAATTTAAATTTAACTTTTTTTCAAATTAAATAATGGTTAACAAGATACAAATAGATTGATAATATTAATATAAATAATAAAACATTACATAACAAGCTATAATCTCACAAGATATAGTTACATTAATAACATAAACATAAAATCAAATGGGCCGAGTTAGGCTGAGTTTCGAGCTAAGTTGTGTTGGGTTGGTTCTGAGTCGAAAAGGGCATAGGCTCAAATGGTTAGTTCATAAATTTTATGACCCAGCTCGCCAGTTGAACTGAGTCGAACCCTCTTTTAACTACACTGAATTGTGTTCGAGTTTTTGTGTACTAGACCTGAGTCGTCTAAGCCCAAATACCAGCTCTACTTGCGACATTGTGCTACAGCGTCAACTACTTCAAAAGTGTCTGAGTCTAAAAAAGTGCAAGACTTGCTCGGAAGTTTTGCAAGCAAGCAAATAATTCATTTGTCCCTCGAAGTGCCCCAGCTTGCATAGCATATTCAACCACATATGACTAGCCATTTCCGATGTTAAGATTTTACCATTATTGTCTCCACAAACAATACAATAATACCAGTTGATTTTCCTTTCACAATCAATTTTGACCATAATTGCTGATTTTACTATTTGACTTTGGGTAAATTTCACATTTAATCCTTATAATTTATATATTTTTTTAATGTCGTCCTTAATGTTTTAAAAGATTCACAATAATCTCTAGTATTTGCAAAAGTGATTCAAAATGATCCCTATCATTCAATATTAATCAATTTGGTCTTATTATTTTTCTAAAAATTTGATATAGTCCATATTATTTTCTAAAAAAATTCAATTTAATCTCTACACATGACCTCTATTTGGGGACTAAATTGAAACTTTTGAAAAATAAATGGACTAAGTTGGCTAGTTTTTAACAATAGGGACCAGTTTGAATAATTTTTATAAACATTAGAAACTAATATAATTTTTTTAGAACATTAAAAACCAACTTAAAAAAATGCGTAAGCAATAGGGAAAATATGCATGATTTACCCTTTTGACTTTCATATCCATTCTTTACAGAATAGGCTCCATTTTACTGAATAGATTGTGTTCCAGAAAATTACAAGATTGATATTGCAGATATTAATTTAATAATTGGCTCTAGCCCATACAACAATGAAGAAGAAATTAAAGATGAACTAGCTAGGACATTTTAATAACACAGGGTTAATATAAGCAAAAAAGTTAAAATTTTCAAATTTTTAAGACCTGATAGGAAGCAAATTTGACTCTACAACCGTCACAAGAGGACTTTAACATGGCATTCCGCATAAACTTGAGAGCATGTGGGTAGGAGCTCACTTCAACTATACCTCCAAACTTGATTATTAGTGAGTCTTCGAAGTCCAGGAACATAATCTAGATGAAAGGAATTATCACATTTAGAAGAATGATAAGCCAGCATTTTAGATGCATTTTCAAAACAATCAATTCACAATCTGGCATAGTTAAGCTTTGGAGTAATTATAGGAATCAATCTGCAGATTTTGTTCTAGAATGATTGTAGGCATTAATTATGTGAATAACTGGAAATCAGTTTTTCATTTCCTTAGAATAGAGTTTGTTACTTGTATAAAGCTCTTGTATTACTGAACATAATATACATAGCAATAAAACACAAACTTTCTCCATTACATTTTCTTCTTTATTCACCATTTTAACATGGCATTAGAGCACCGATTCCGGTGACTCTTGAAATTTAAACACCTTCTGTTTCAAACACAATACGATGGGTGATACAAAAACCACATAAGCTTCAATTGATGTTTCAGATCCACTTGTTTTACATCACTCTGATCATCCCGGAATTGTTTTGGTTACCAAACTACTTGAAGGGTACAATTACAGGCAGTGGAGTCGTGCTATACGGATCAATCTTAGCGCGAAGAACAAAATTGGTTTCGTCAATGGAACCATTAAAGCACCAAAATCTACGGACTCGAAGTTCCCAATACGGTAGTGAAGCAATGACATGGTGTTATCATGGATTTTGAATTCAATCCGTCCAGACATAGCTAGCGGTGTTATCTATGCTGAAATAGCTTCAGAAGTTTGGAATGATCTCAATGAGAGATTTTCGCAAGGTAATGATTCTAGAATTTATCAAATTCGACAAGAAATTGTTGAGCATCGTCAGGGACAACAATTTGTCTCTTTTTACTACACCAAGATGAAGGCACTTTAGGACGAATTGGCATCATATCATGAACCTTCAACTTGTAACTGTGGAGGATTGAAGAATATTGCAGATCGTGAAGAGAAGGGAAGAGTCACGCAATTTCTTATGGGATTGAATGAATCTTATGTTGTTGTTCGAGGATCAATTCTAATGATGAGTCTGCTTCCGGATACGCGCAAGGTCCACGCCTTGGTACTCCAACAAGAAAAACAAATTGATGTCGCCTCCCGTCACGAGACAAATATTGGCTATCATTCAATGCAGTTTAATCACTCACAATAGTTGGGACAAGTTGCACAAACAAGTCGTTCTTCCGCAGGACAAGAAAACGACACTCCAAGAAAACAACTCAAGTGCAGCCATTGTGATCGAGATGGTCACCTTATTGACCATTGTTATTACTTGCATGGATTTCCAGTTGGCCATAAATTGCATGGAAAGAATGTGAAGCCAAAAGGAAAAAGACCTGTTGCACACAACACTCAAACCAACATAGTAGAACAATTCAAAGGGCCAACAAAAGAAGAGGCCATATTCACAGCTGAAGAGTACAACCAACTCATGGCTTTACTTCGAAAAAAGAATGGTAATGATCAATGTTTTGCAAATACTACAGGTATAATCACACCCACTTGCAACTCTAGTCAACATAATTTTCATTCTGAGCTTTATTGGATTGTGGATAGTGGCGCAACAGACCATATAACTAAGTAATCACCAACACACAATAAAATTGATGCTCATTGTGATTTTGTGGAATTACCGGATGGTGGTCAAGTAGAAATTAAATCTACTGGGTCTATTAAATTATCACCAGATTTACTTCTCGATGGGGTGCTTCACGTTCCAAAATTTTGGGTTAACTTGTTATCAGTTAGCAAACCTACTCAAGCATTGAGATGTAATGTGATATTTTATCCTGATTTTTGTGTGGTATAGGACGTGGTTACTAAGAAGACTATTGGCCTGGGGAAACAACATAACGAGTTGTACTATCTTAAGACAAGCCAAAATCCACATTTAGCACAAAGTGTCAATCATACCTCCAACCTTTGGCGTCAACGACTAGGGCATCCATTTTTCGCACCGCTTCAAGCATTATCCAAGACCATTCCAGAAATAATTTTTTCTGAACAAGCTTGTGACATTTGTCCACTAGCCAAGCCATCATGCTTACCATTTTCTCGTAGTTCAATTTCATCCATTGCACCTTTTGATTTACTTCATTGTGACATTTGGGGACCCCATAGAGTTAATTCACATTCTAGAGCACGATATTTTTTGACTATTGTAGACGATTTTTCTCAGTTTACATGGATTCATCTTATGACTTTTAAATATGAGACACAATCATTGTTGAAATCTTTTTTTCTTGGGTTAAAGTTCAATTTCATTGTGATATTAAAGCCTTGCATACTGATAATGGTAGTGAATTTATGTCCATGCATTCATTTTTTAATGATCAGAGAACTATTTTTCAACACTCTTGCCCTTGCACACCTCAACAAAATGGGGTTATGGAGCACAAACATCGTCACCTCCTGAATGTAGGTCGTGCCCTTCGATTTCAAGCAAATTTACCTTTAAAATTTTGGAGAGAAAGTCTTCAAACAGCTTGTTACCTCATAAATTGCCTGCCAACACCTTTATTGTCCAACAAGTCACCATATAATATTTTGCATGACAAGCCACCAAGTTACTCTCACATACGAGTCTTTGGGTGTTTATGTTATGCAACCAACCTTACACCCAATCATAAATTTGACATGTGAGTTCATCGATGTATTTTTGTTGGCTATCCTCTTGGTCAAAAAGGATATCAAGTTTACGACCTCACTACAAATAAATTTTTTTCTTTTCGGGATGTTGTTTTTCACAAACACACATTCCTTTTTTCTGTCTCACCAGTCGAAGATCAAAATGATTATCCTGTTTTGCCACTTCCTCTTGATTGCATTACTCCATCTTTTCCTGTTAATTCGCAAATCCCCGTCCACCCATCGAGCCCATCATCACCAGTTAATCCTTCTCTTAATTCACATGCTTCAGTGTCTATGGATAACACAACCATGATTGAACCTCTTGCCACTTCATCATCTTCTCCTATTGAAATCCCATTTCCCACGGATATTCCTATTCCCTCTCCGATAGAACCTCCACCAATTTTACCACAAAATCAGCCTTGTCTCCATCGTTCTAGTCGACTCATGAAGCCCCCATTGCATCTTCAAGATTACGATGTCAACCATGCCTTGTTGGTTGACCCAACTTCCATCTCTTCATCCACGTCCAGTACTCGGTACCCCATCACTCTGTATGTTTCTTACTTCAATTTCTCTCTTGCTCATCAGACGTTTGAAATATTTTCTTGGGGTAGAAGTTGCTCATTCCAAGGTTGGAATTTCTATTTGCCAACGAAAATATACTTTGGATATATTGGAAGAAGCTGGTTTACTTGGTACAAAGCCTGCTAAATTCCCAATGGAACAAAATTTAAAATTGACTCCAATTGATGGTGAGCTTCTTAAGGATCCAACTTATTATCGCAGATTAGTTGGAAAGTTGATTTCCCTTATCATTACGAGACCAGAGATCACATATTTCGTCTATACTCTTAGTTAGTTTATGCAGCAGCCAAGAAGGCCACACCTTGATGTCGTACTTCGTCTTCTTTGCTATCTAAAAGAGGCACCTGGTCAAGGCCTTTTTTTGCCCATCACATGGTCAGTTAAAACTAGTCGGATATTGTGATGCAGATTGGGCCGGATACCCAACTACACGACGGTCAATCACGGGGTTTTGTATATTCCTCAGCGAAGCACTCGTCTCTTGGAAAAGCAAGAAGCAAACAACAATATCTAGGTCTTCAGTAAAAGCCAAATACAGGTCTATGGCAGCAATCACCTATGAACTTACTTGGCTAAGGTACTTGTTAAAAGATTTAAATGTTAATCATCATGAGCCTGCAAAGTTGTTTTGTGATAATCAAGCAGCCATATACATTGTGGCGAATCCGGTAAACCACGAACGAACTAAACACATTGAGTTGGATTGTTACACAGTTTGAGAGCGAATTCAAAATGGAGAGATTGAGACGGCCTACGTACAAACAGGAAAACAAGTTGCCGATATATTCACAAAGCCATTGGGGCAAGTTATTTTTCAATCACACCTTGGCAAGTTGGGAGTTCTTGACATTCATACTCCAACTTGAGGGGGAGTATTGAAGGAAAACAATCAATTCGCAATCTGGCATAGTTAAGCTTTGGAGTAATTATAGGAATCAATTTGCAGATTTTGTTCTAGAATGATTGTAGGCATTAATTATGTGAATAGCTGGAAATCAGTTTTTTATTTTCTTAGAATAGAGTTTGTTACTTATATAAAGCTCTTGTATTACTGAACATAATATACATAGCAATAAAAACAAACTTTCTCCATTACACATTTTTCTTCATTCACCATTTTAACATTTTCTTTAAACTTTGATTTATCCATTCAACATTAGCACCTTTCCAATTTGCCAATCGATTATCAAAATCTTAATTTAACTTTCCATCTCTACTCAAATCCACTTAATTTCTCTACAATCAATATTTACTTTGGTAGATAATTGGAAACACATCATGTTCTTCCTCTATGGATTATGTTTTCCATTCTTTGTCGTATAATTAATGATTTCAACCTTAATTGACCCTAGAATCATATAATGGATATGCAATGCATTGTAAAGAGAATCCTATAAGCTTGTGAATTGGAATTGAAATATCTAGGTTACTGAATTAGAAATTTTTTGAGAGATTATGAAATTGCGTGGAAATAGCATGGATAGAGTAGTTAAAAAATGTGCAAAGTGAAGCCTTTATAGGTTGGGAGAAACCAAGGAATTGTTGGAAGTTAAACATAGATGGTTGTTCGAAAGAAAACCCAAGAATAGCTAGCGTAAGAGGCTTATTTAGCGATGAAGAATGTGATTGGATAATGGGATTTACCACCAATGTGAGGGAGGTTTTAGCGTGAAACATGTAAACTAGGATGGGACGCAAACTGTTGCATTGACTGACTTGCTAGTTTCAACCTTATGCATCACCAACTTCTTGTCCTTACCGAAAAAAATAAAAGGGGTGAAAAATCTTCCAAGATGGTAATAATATAACAGAATTGCTTCCCATGGAAAAAGAAAAATTGGACTTTGCATGAAAAGACTTTCCTATAGTTTTGCTTTTTCTAGCATTTCTCACAATTGTCAACCTCTGCAAGTTCTTAATGGCTCTATTGTCAACTAGAAGGCTCACCACATGCTCCCAAACTCTTCCCTTTCTTATAAGAGTAAAAAATGAAAGAATTAAAAAGAAAAAGAAAAAATGATGATCACAAGCCTTCTAATGATGCATATACAATAGCATGTTATAATGGTTACCCAAGATATTACAAGCTGCTTTTCTAGATATTATTTTTAGGCACTAATTCTAGGCCATAATATAATAATGACAGAAAATGAACTAGGACATTTTTTCATTACAATCACAACATAGGCAAAAGTTGGAATCTTCACATTCAAAGACTGTATTGTCTAAATTGTCTCCACAACTATTATAAGAGGACTTTAATGTGGCCTTTCGCTTAAACTCAAAGAGGATGCGGGTGGGAGCTCACTATAAGTGTGCCTCCAAACTTGATATTAGAAAAATTGCCAAGCCTAGGAACACATTGCGGGTGAAATGAATTATCACATTGAGAACAATGATAAAGCCAGAATTTGGGAGCATTTCTTCTTCACACATATCACAAATGAAATCATCTGGATGATCATTGTATGGTGGAAATCTCAAAAGAAGAGTGTGTTTATCCCATCTATGCCTAATAGCCTGGGGTGCATTGCACATTTGTGGTGCAAATAATATTTGCAAGACTCACAACCAAAGGCGAGACCATTCAATTCGTTATCACAAGTATTGCATACTTTATTTGAAGCACCAAATTGAAAGAGGGGGTGGTTATGATTTTGGTGCTCAATAACAGTGGGCAAAGCAACACATTTTACGTCAAGGAAGAAATTGCAGGTCTCGCAATGGAAGAAGAATCCATTAGAAGATCACCAACCGCAATTATTGCAATCAAAAGTATCATAGAATATCTGGTAACAATCGAGGGAAAGTGGGTGGGGATGACTAATGTTGTAGTGTGGTTTGTAAATAGGTACAAGGAAGATGAAGAAAGTAATTACATTCCACACAGGAATAATAAGGGGCCGAATTAACTAGCTCAATGCAACAGTTGCATAACATTTTCTCATCTTCTTCTATGTCTTCGTCATTTTGCTCCTCATGGTTAAAAAGAATCAATGGGTGCTCTGAATGGCTCCAACGTTTAAAGACATGAAAAAGGTATTATAATTCTCACTTATTAAATATGGTAGATGACATTTCAAGATAAGCAAATTATGTTTTTCTATCTAATTTAATACTATATCATTTTTTTCATAAATTTAATCTTTTTTACATTATTCCAAACATTATGTGCTCACTATCCAGCCCGACCCGATGCGAGAAAATGAATTAGTGCGTAGCTTTAATTGGCAAAAGTCATTCTACTAACTGAGACTCTTGGAACAACTGGAGTAAGAAGTCCCCAAGTGAGCACGCGGTGGGAAGGAAGTAGCCATAGCCTCTGTTCGGCCATTGTGTCCTTGATTTTTAGGATTTGGATTTTCTCTTATAAGTGTTCTAACAAATGTTCTAACAGTTATGATTGAATTATGTAAATAATTCACTAATATTAAATATTTATCATAATATTATTGGATATGAAAAGCTCCCGTCTCTGATTTTTAGCCAAATTTTGTCCAGACTTGTCGAGAGAGATTCGTACAAAATTTTAAATGGCCAGTTACAAGATTTTTTCGTGTTCCCACTACCCACCCACTTTCCGACAAAAAAAAAAAAACTACCTGCCAACCTGCATATGTCTATTGCACGTTAACTCAGACTGTGGGGCATGCGTGTGGAGATATTTTTCATTGTCGAAAACTTGATTTAGTTTGCAATAGTTCAACTGTGATTTTTTTTCTTTTGTCTTTTTTTCGGAGACGCCTAAGGTCATACAATATAACGAGCGAGATTCGAACATACAATTTCTTATATATATAACAAGTTACATATCACTGTACCAAAGCCCTAGAGGTTTCTTTTGTATTTTTTTTCTTATTTGATTGAAGAGAAACCTAAGACCGTACAACATATTTTACAGATAGCCTAGGTCCGTCGTTGTCGAAAAATGTATTTGTATTAGAAGAAAAATAAGTATAATAATAAAAAATATTATCAGAAAACCCCATCAAAAAACAAGGCCAGCTTAGCCCTCCCCGCTCCCGCTCCCCCTCTCCCTCCTCCTCCTCCTCCTCCTCCTCCTTCTCCTCCTCCTCCTATTAGAACATAATTAATATATTCAATTAATCCATACCCATCAATGATCACCATACCAAATATATTCAATGACATAGATCAAATATGGATGTGTGGCTTGGAAATTACATGCAATGTGATCTCAAACATGCCTATTTCCAATTGATCCTAACTTTATTCCGCAGTGAGATCAAACCTTAGTCTATCAAACCTTATGTTAAACTACAATTGAAAGATAACACATTCAGAGTAATAACTGAAAATAGAACCATCAACTTTATTCTGCAGAAAACTGAATATATATAGTGTCAAAGAAAATAACTGAAGACATATACAGACTCCCACTAAAACTGCATACCATCAAATAAAACAATACCCATATGAGCAGTATGATCATGAAAGACCTTGAGTGGTAAACCTTTAGTAAGCAGATCCGCAAGCATGAAGTTTGTTCCTATGTGTTCAATTGACACTATCTTACTCTGAACTCATTCCTTAATTACCTAGACACTTGATGGATCTTTCAATGTCTTGGAATCCCAAAGAATCAGAATCAGAATACCTAATGATCTTTAACTAATCTGAATTCTGATAGGTGAGCATGTAACCTTATGTTCTCTATCAATTCTTTATAACCCATTTGTGTCATAATTTCTTTATGATCCATTACAGGGTTCCTTAGTTACTACCTAACATCTCTATTATGTACGCACAATATAGACACGTATATATTTGAGTTCTCTTTAGATTCCCTAAAACTGACGCATAAGGGATCTTGTGAATTTCCTTAACTTTAACATCACATTTTTTTTCAATTTCATCATTGGGGCACTGATTGAGACAAGGAAATAAATTTACTCCCACTGAACTTGTGATATACACAGTCATCAACTGTATTACCTTAAAACCATACGAGATAATGACTTGATGAAACTTATGATACCATTAACAGGAAGAAATACAATGTAATCACTGGAAATTGCACTTCTCCTTTCTCTAGTGGATCGCCTAAGTGGCACTTCTTCTTGAGGTTGTTGGGTTTACTCTTCTGGAGTAACATCTTGGTTTTGAGTGGAAAAGTCCATAGGAAAATCTTCATTGTTGTCTTGGACAATGTCAGCAGGCTGATTATTGTCAATAATAACTGAAGGAAGAGGAATAGATTCCTCTTCAAAGACAACATTCCTAACCTTATTTTCCCCTCAAACTCAACATCCTCAAGAAATCTCGCATTTCCCATCTCGAAAAGGGACCTAGTTGACGGATCATAATACTTATAACCCCTCGATCGTTCAGCATACCCAACAAAATAGCAGCTAATTATTCTTGAGTCCAGTTTCCTTTCATGTGGCGTATAAGGCCTCACCTCAACTGGACAACCCCAAATGTGTAAGTGTTTTATGCTAGGCTTATTGCCCAACCATAGTTTATAAGAGGTTTTAGCTACTGCTTTACTAGGTACTCTGTTCAGTATATATGTTGTAATCTTTAGTGCCTCACCCCAGAGTGATTCTGTAAGGAAAAAAAATTAATCATTCTTTTTACCATATCCTTAAGAGTTCTGTTTCGTCTCTCAGTAGCACAATTCATGCTAGGTGACCCCAACATTGTGTATTGTGGGACTATTCCACATTCCTCTAGGAATTTGGCGAAAGGCCCTGTACGTTGTTCACCTGATCCATCATATTTACCATAGTACTCACTACCACGGTCAGATTTGACAGCCTTAATCGTCTTGCCCAGTTGATTTTCAACCTCGGCTTTGAAGACCTTAAAAACATCCAATGACTGTGACTTCTCATAGAATTAAGTATAAGTACCCATAATGAGAATAGTCATCTATAAAGGTGATGAAATACTGTTGACCATTCCAAGAAGCCGTAGGGAATGAACCACATATATCAGTATGTATCAACTGTAAGACGTCAGAACTTCTCTTGGCACTTAACTTCCCGATGTTTGTCTGTTTCCCTTTGATTCACTCAACACACACATTATAGTATGTGTAATCAAGGGGATCAAGTATTCCATTTGACACAAGTATCTGAATTCTCCTTTCGGAGATATGACCTAAACGCTTGTGCCACAGAGTGACAGAATGCTCATTTGTTAATTTACGCTTTGTACCTCTAAAAGTTGTTTGCAAGGATTCATTAAATGAAATAATGGTATTTAACTTATATAGCTTATCAATCAAGGAACCAATCGCAACTAGAGTAGAATTAAGAAAAAGACTAACTTTATTGTTTCCAAATGAACAAGAATAACCATATTTTTCCAAAGCAGAAACATAAATCAAATTCCGCCTAAATGACGGTACAATATAAGTCTCTTTTAACTCAATAAAATGACCAGTATTAAAAGATATTCTAAATGTCCCAATTGCTTCAACTGGAACTGCTTTGCCATTGCCCACATAGATGAATCTTTCAGCATCACTTGATGGTCGGCTCCACAGGCATCCTTGCAAAGACATACTTGTGTGAGTAGTAGCACCAGAATCTACCCACCAAGTAACAACAAGTACATAAGCTAAATTAACTTCAGAACAAACCAAAGTGAGAAGTGTACCTTTCTTCGCACGCCATGCGACGTACTTAGAACAATCCTTCTTCACATGCCCATGTTTCTTGCAAAAGTAGCTGGTGAATTCTTGATCCTGGGTCTTTTGTTGCTTGTTGGGTTGTGAAGTTCCCACTGCAGCATCTTTATTATTATTCCCTTTTGGCTTATTGATCTTTGAGGTACTTGGCACATGAGCACTTTCAGTTTTGTCTTGCTTCAATCTATCATCTTCTTGCACACAATGGGAAATGAGCTCATTAAGAGACCATTTATCCTTTTGAGTGTTATAACTCACAATAAACTGTCCGTAGTGTGCAGGAAGGGATATAAGTACTAGATGCACGAGCAAGTCGTCAGACAGCTCTAACTTTAATGCCTTGAGTTTAGAAGCGATGTTAGACATCTCCATAACGTACTCCCTTATGTTTCATTTTCCTTTATACCTCATCTGGACAAGGTTAGCCAAAAGCTTGCTTGTCTCAACCTTTTCATTCTTAGCGAACGTTTTCTCTATTTCTGTAAGGAAACCCTTAGCAGTTACCTCATCGGACATACCGCCCCTGAATGCTTCTAGAACGCTTTTCTTTAGCATCATTAGACTAAGGCGATTTGAACGATCCCACTTCTCAAAGTTCACTTTGTCCTCAGATGAACTTGCATCCGTAAGAGGAGTGGGTTGTTCTTTCCTTAATGCATAGTCCAAATCCATGCAGCCGAGAACTAACATAACGTTCTATTTCCAGCTCTTAAGTTTGTGCCGTTAAGCACAGGAATTGAATTTATGTTGGCAGCGACACTAACAACAGTAGATGTAACTAAAAATAGAGAACAAACATATAAATAAGCTCATTAACTTAAATTCATGTCAAGATAAATATATAAGCTAAAACAAAATAAACATATAAATGCATGACATAAATTTAATATGACTACAGTGGTGGACCCATTTAACAAGATACCTAGCACAACATTAATAACATTCCTTTGGGCCGATCATTAACTTGCAAGTGGTACTCTCCATGCAGAAATCAAATATTGATAATAAATCCGGTCAAACAACAGCCTTCCTTTGGGCTGACGTGTTGTTCACATGCAAACTTTATAATCATCACACATTTATTTTCGCTTGTGTGTTTGCTATTTGGCCAATCAATGACCTTCCTTTAGGCCGATCATTAATCGCATAAATAACAAATACACACATCTTATTATCTCAAAATAAATTAATCTACACAAAAAAGGTTACTTTGGCAACGTTAAACTTCAATCAATCTATTTCAAGATAAAAGACATAAATGCAAAATAAAATTTAAAACCTTAAAATTTTCAATATATATATATAATATTATTCTACACCTGAATAGCACTACAGCGTCAATGGGTAACACCACAGAGCCTATGAAGATCTGGGTTACCCAGATTTGTTCCTTATACGAAGAAATCCCAAACGAAAACTTGAAATTGGAATTATTTTGTTTTCCTTAATTCAAATCAAACATACCCAAAGCTGATTATATATATGTACACTAAAGATATATATTAATTGAAACTTGATAACAAATAGATTTGCATATATATCTTTAAAAAGGAACAAACTTTCGTAATCTTATGTATATATTCAAAATATCTTTAACAGTATACATAATTCAACTATTAAAATTATATGTAATATATCTAAAAGACATATAATCAGAAGCTTGATGATGTACATATATTGTATGTGCAACAGTCCAATATTAAAACAATTAACTTGCACAAAAGACAAACTTGCATGAAACCTAACCTAATAGCTATATAGTATTTAGGAGTCTCAATTTGACACAACCAATGTCATTGTGCTACTGGTTCGGAGCTATCCTTCTTTAGCGTCGTAGGTTCAAATCCTGACAGAGGCGATTATGTTGGGTTTTTTTAATTAATTCTTTGGAATAGCTGCTGGAAAAGAAAAGAAAATACAGACTTGTAGCCGCCATGAATTGAACTCGCGACCTTAGTTAATACTATAAACACTTCAGCTAGCAACGCTAAACTGCTAAAGCTAACAGAAGAGAAACTAAATTCTATATACTTGTGTCAGCTTCTTTGATGAAAGTTTTTTAGCCGCCATGAATTGAACTCGCCGACCTTAGTTAATACTATAAACACTTCAGCCAGCAGCGCTAAACTGCTAATGCTAACAGAAGAGAAACTAAATTCTATATACTTGTATAAGCTTCTTTGATGCAAGTGTTGTAGCCGCCATGAATTGAACTCGCGACCTTAGTTAATACTATAAACACTTCAGCCAGCAGCGCTAAACTGCTAATGCTAACATAAGAGAAACTAAATTCTATATACTTGTGTCAGCTTCTTTGATAAAACAAAACTTTCAGGTGCCCTAGAAGATTTGAACTCATGACCTTTAGAACTTTTTCCATCCTTTCAACCATTAGCACAACCTCGTCTCTTCCTACTAAGATGCTCCTGCATATTATACATAGCCCAAACCAGCTGAACCATAAAAAAAACATACAAGTTCACAAATTCCGAAAAACTCATAGATTCATTAACAAAACTCATTCTCAAAATTGATTAAATATGTGATCAAGATTAATGAAAAATCTAATCTACACATAATTTTGTAACAAATCCTAAAACTATATGGATTTCAAAAATTAATTATTACAGTATTTAAATAGACACAAAATATTCATTAATCAAAATCACATAATTCAATTCTAATAATCTAATTCGAAGAGTGGCTCTGATACCACTTGTTAGAACATAATTAATATATTCAATTAATCCATACACTTCGTCAGAATATCAGGATTGCATGGTAAAATAATCAGAATGGCGTACCTGAATCCATAAAGTTAATTTATGAAAAGACGAAATCACCTCTTGGAGAATTGGGGTGAGATCTTGCACATGCTAATCAAATTCTCTCAATGGATGTCTCTCAAAAGATGGGGAATTGAGGACGAAAGAATGGAATGAATAGACTTGGGGATCAAGACCCTCTTTATATAGACAACCTGATCAGAATCCCACTAATCCTAAACCAAGTCGCTATTGGATACCACACATTACAGAGTCCATATTGGATAAGATATCTTATTAGAATCTTTATTAGAATTAGATCACTTAATTATTCTAACTAGAAAAGTAGCCCAAATAAAATTATTAATTACGTGTAAGCCCATAATAGATTATTGAAAATAATCCCAACACCCTCTCCCCCCCCAAAAAAAAAAGAAAAGAAAAAGACAAGACCATAAAATGTGATTCTAGAAATAAAAAATTATTACGTGAACCAAATATCCCCCAAGTTCAATACAATGATGAAAGGCACAAATCTACCAGGCCTAACCAACAGAAAAACATACAATAATATGGGCCAAGACCACAAGTAACGATCAAGGTTTAGACCCGGAGCAGGAGCTTTGTGAAGCAATATAGTGAAATAAAGCTTTGTAATATCGTAAAATAAGTCAATTAAAAAATATTTTTTGAAGAAATTTATATGGCTGTGAAGCGAAGTTTTATTCAACTGTAATAGCAAATATATAGCCATGTGCATATAAAAAATGTTAGAGTTTATGCAGTATAAGTATGGATTAGTTCAGAATGAATGTGAATAATTTGACCTGTTAATGAAATTCTGTAGTGTGGACGAACACTTGTTACAAACGATATTGTAATATTAACTGAACACTCTATCTGTTGCAGTACATTCACAATCTGTTTCACTTATTGCTTCAGTTCGTTAATTAATAAGTTGTTTCACTTAATGTTCCAACATGATCAGAGACAAATCACACAGCAGCGGAATACAGTACGTTGTAACATAAAATAAAGAACACCAAGATTTAACGTGGTTCAACCATGCGGTCTATGTCCACGGGACCAACCCCTGGTCCAATAAACCAATTCATTAAGAAATAACAAGTTACAACATCAATGGACTTACACAAGTAAAGACTCCCTCTTGACCTTTGATGCATCGATGAAGAACTCCTTAATGAACTTCAGTTTGGCGAGCTCCTATCGACTTGCAACGTTCTCTCCCCAGAACTACACCTTCTTTTCCCAAAAAATGAATAAAGAAGACAGTAATCTAATCACTCAAAGACTCATACAAATTACTCATGTCTTACTGTCAAACAAAACAAAGTTATAACACTTAATACAATTAAGCACTCAACTATAGATCGTGTTGTAACATCACTTGGAACATTGGACATAACTCCTTTTATTTTCTTGTTGCTGCGCCTCTCTACCCCGTCATACCGTGACCTATTCTTCATGTATATATATATATATATATATATATATATATATATACATAATTGCTGCTGAAGGTCATCTTGGGCTGCAAGAAAAGCCTTGACTCATGAAATCCTAATCTTCCTTTTATTCATTTTTTAACTATCAGAGATAGTAACCCACTACTAGGCTACTCTTGAATCTCATATTAGAATTTCATCTTTTTATAATCGGTTCCAAAAAAATGGACAAAGAAAAATGAGTGTGTGAGGTAGATGACAATGAGCGAAAGTTTTGTTAGATAATCTTATAAATTTTAGAATTCCCGTAGTGTTATAAATTTTGGTATGATTTGATTTTTTGTAGAAACAATTTTTATTTTTTATTTTTTATTTTTGTTGGGTCTGCAAGAGTAATTTTTATTTCACTATAAAAAAAATAAGTTTGACTATGCCATTTACATTTGTGTCTTCAATTTACAAAAGCGAAACAAAAACTTTGAAACTTAACGAATTATCTCAAGAAGGTTCCAAAGACTACTAAGCTCTCTATTGCTCCTGGTACTCTTGAATTTTTTTGCGGACATCATTTTGAATCATTTTCTATGAAGATAAGCAAGCTGGCTTAGGAGTGGTATGTAGGAAAGTAGTTTGTATGTTCTGTAGTTTAGTTAAGCAGGGTGAGGCATTGGATTCTTTAGTTTCGAAAAGCATAAATGTATTTTAAAAAATGTATAATCACAAAAAGGCAACAAAAGTCAAGACTTATTAGTCCAAAAAGAAAAAAGATCAGGGAAAGTAAAGGAGACCAAGTTCAACACATGAAGAAAGACACAAATATACTAGGCTTAATCAACAGAAAAACATACGAAAATATGGGCTGAGCCCACGAGTAGCGAACAAGGCGTGGGTCTAGAACAGGAGCTTTGTGAAGTAATGGAGAGAACATAAGCTTGTGAATTGTGATGTTGAAAAACTATAAAAGAGTCAATACCTTAATCAGTCCCTAATTTTTATTGGGTTTAACAAACAAGTTCCTTAACATTGAAAGTGTTACATTTAAATCTTTTAACTTTATTTTAACCTGAAAAGAAAAAAAAAAAAATAACTTTGCCATTATATCCTTTTGGTTTTTCCCGTCAAGAAAGTAAAGGTAAAGTAACATGACTTTATTTCACCCGTTATGTCACCATTACTTTTTTAACAGTAAATGACAAAAAGACTAATGGTGTTACAAGTTACAAAGTTAAAAGATCTAAATCTAGTACTTTTGGGATAGAGGACTTGTTTGTGAAATATTAAGGGCTAACTAGGGTATTAACAAAATCTAAAGATTTCGACACTAAACAAACTCTAAAAATCATTAGTATTTTCTCTCAACACTAAACAAATTCTAAAGATCTCGACACTTTTCGAGAAAACAATAACATATCAAGGAGTCAAATCTTTACCCTTTTAGGTCAACTTTCACTTTTAAAATCCAATTTTTTGTTGAAATTTGATTTATCCATTCAAAGTTAGCACCTTCCTAATTGTGATTAGTTGTTGCGGTCACTAGTTTTTTCTTGATATAAAGAGCTTTGTTGAGTTTAATTGATTCACTTGTTAAATTAGCAAAAAAAATAAATAAATAAATAGCATCTTCTTAATTTGCCACTCAATTGCCAAAATATTGATTTAACTTTCCATCTCTATTAAAAAAATCCACTTAATTTCTCTACCATCAATATTTAGTTCGCTGGATAATTGGAAATGCATCATGTTCTCTCGCTGGATAGTTGGATATTTTTCATCTAGTGCTACCACCCCATCAGCTTGTGAGGGGTGTCAAAGGCTAATGATATTTGTGCTTATCCATAGTTCTAATTGCCTTATTTTTTAATGTATAGTGATAGATATTAGATGTATATCTAATAGGAAAGTTTATCACTTGTAAACTTCTTGATTGTATATCTATATATACGAATACAAAGGTCCTCAAACAGTGAGGCCAAATCTTTCTTTACATGGTATCAAAAGCTTAGGAATTTTTTTATTTAGCTCCATCGATCTAATTCATTCTTTTCAACTTACTATCCTATGGCATCTTCTTCATCTACTAAGGAAACAAAAACCCCACCACCCTCCCCTGTGGCTTCTTTGCCCGAGGTTAAACAAATTCACCAGGAAATCTCTTTAAAGCTTAGTAGTGCAAACTTTCTCCTTTGGAAAACACAAATTTTCCCTGTGTTGCGTTGCCACGGCTTACTTGGCTTTATCGACGGAACAATGAAGAAGCCTACTACATCTGCCGACGATATTTCTTAATGGAACTGCCTAGACCAGATGGTGTTGGGATGGCTCCTCGTTTCTCTGTCTAACTCAGTTTTGTCCCAAGTCGTGGACAAATGCATTGCTTCAGATGTTTGGCTTACCTTGGAGTTACTATATGGCTCTCGTTCTCATGCTCGCATCCAGCAGATTAAATATGAACTACAATATTTGGTGAAGGGTACACAATCCATTCATGCTTATATCCAACATGCCAAATCTCTCTCCTTGATGCTTGCTAGTACCGACAAACCGGTAGAAGATGATGACCTTGTTCTTTGGACTTTGCGTGGTCTTGGTTCAGATTTTGACCCCATTGTTGCCGCCATCAACTCTCGTGCGGACTGTCCTACCTTTGCGGAAGTCTGTGGTCTCTTGCTCGACTTTGAATTACGCCTTGCTTCTTCATCATCCGTTGCTGAGAAATCCATGGCATTTTCGGTTAGTCACAACCACAAGCCGTCTTTTTCTCCTCAGCAATTCTCCTCCTCTCGTGCATCTAATTCTGGTTGTGGTGGAACAAAAGGTGGTCGTGGTGGTCATGGACGTGGAAGGGGACGTGGGTGTCCCAATTCAAACTCCACCACTTCGACACCCAATTCTGGCACCTCACATGTGGTCTGCTATAGGTGTGGTTATCCATACCACAAAGCTAATAACTGTTGGGCTCCGGATGACGTAATTGATGCCCCTGTTAAAGCTTTTTCTGCTATGCAAGTTGCTGATCCCACTGATCTAAATTGGTATATTGATACAGGCGCGACCCACCACATGACTCCGGACACTCTCAAGTCTCTGGTAAGCTGTCTTATATTGGTCGCGATAATGTTTTGGTTGGGAATGGAGCTGGTTTATCCATATCTCATACTGGTAGCTCTTATATCACTTTATCCACTTGTCCTATTTTAAAGTGTAATGTGTTACTTGTGCCATCTATTGCTAAACGATTACTCTCTGTTGCACAATTCACAAAGGATCACAATTGTTACTTTATATTTACTCATTCTGATTATTTTATCAAGGATCTGAAGACAGGGAAATTACTCCACCGAGGACAGATTGAAGATGGCCTATATTCCTTGCGACAACCTGCAAAATTCTCTTTTCTTGCAAATAAGACGACATCTGATTTATGGCATGCTCGCATGGGACATCCTGCAGCCAGGACACTACATCAGTTGAATAAAGAACTACCAATAAAATTATCTTCAAGCACTGACACACCTTGTGGCAGATGTCAAATGGGAAAAAGTCATCGATTAGTTTTTAATAGTCCTGTACCGCATTCATCAAATGTACTTGAAATTATTCACTGTGATGTATGGGGTCCCGCCCCGGCAAATTCTTTGGATGGTTTTCGCTATTATCTTGTTCTAATTGATGATTTTTCCCGTTACACTTGGTATTATCCTTTGATTCGTAAGTCTGATGTAGCTGCAATTTTTCCAAGTTTTATTGCAACGGTTGAAAATATTTGTGGCACCAAGATTAAATATATACAAAGTGATGGTGGGGGAGAATTTCTGAATCATACAGTTCAACAACTATTTAAAAGTCATGGCATAGTTCAAAGGCTATCTTGTCCGGGTACCCCCCAACAGAACGGAGTGGCAGAAAGAAAACACCATCATATCGTTGAATCTGGTCTCACCATGCTGGCTCACAGTTCATTATCTCGTGAATATTGGAACCACGCATTTTCAATAGCTGTCTACATTATTAATCGTTTGCCTACACCTCTGTTACAACAAAAGTCACCTTATGAGTTGGTTTATGGCAAACTACCAAATTATTCTCTATTGCGGGTTTTCGGATCTATTTGTTATCCCTGTCTAGGCCTTTTTGGACGGAACAAGCTGGATTTCAAAAGTATTCGTTGTATATATGTGGGATACAGTCCATTGCATAAGGGTTATAAATGTTTTAACCCATTCACTAAAAGGACGTTTATCTCACGGCATGTTGTTTTTGACGAGTTGAATTTTTGGTCTTCCTTACGAACGGCACAACACCTCCCGTCAGACGAAACAAGCACTTCAGCCTTTACTTTTCGCCAACTTCCTATGCAGCTCTTTCAACAAACACTTCCCAAGCAATCCTCTCACATAAATATCAATTCCTCTTTGCCTATCTCTGAACCATCAGCTCCTTCTACGCCTATTTCATTACCTTCTTCTTCCCTAACTAATAACTCTTGTACTAACATCTCACCACATATCCCACTCGTCACTTTGCCTACCTCCCCACACCTGCCCGATACAGCTCCCTCAACATATGAGCCTTCACAATTAGCTTCCATTCCTTCGACATCTATCATCCCTACTTCTTTAAACCGCTCACATCATATGACTACCCACTCCATGGATGGAACCCGTAAACCCCGTGTCTTGCTCTCTACCCGACATCTCATTCTATCTTGCCTTATTTCACGTACTCACCAATTACCATCTGAACCAACGTGTTTCACTGTTGCCAACAAAGATCAAAATTGGAAACTTGCAATGGCTGACGAATTCAATTCACTACTCAAGAACAACACTTGGTCCTTAGTGCCACTGCAACCTCATATGAATATTATTGGGTGTAAATGGGTATATCGGGTCAAACAGAAATCTGATGGCTCACTAGAACGTTACAAGGCACGATTAGTTGCTAAAGGATATACTCAACAACCCGGTCGGGATTATGGTGACACTTTCAGCCCTGTTGTTTGACCTGGCACAATTCGGTTGATCATCAGTTTGACTATTTCCAACAATTGGGTTTTAAGGCAATTGGATGTTAAAAATGCTTTTTTACATGGGGACTTAGCAGAGACAATGTACATGAGTCAACCACAAGGGTTTATTGACTTTACGCATCTAGAATATGTTTGCAAGCTGCGTAAATCACTATATGGTTTGAAGCAGGCACCCCGTGCCTGGTATCAAAAATTTAGCAGCTATTTAATTTCTTGTGGGTTTGTTTCCTCCCATCATGATGCATCTCTCTTTGTTCGCCACTGTTCAGACCACATACTTATACTTCTCACTTATGTTGATGATATCATCATCTCAGGAAGCTCGGCCTCACACATTTCGGACTTCATTATTTCTTTATCACAACAGTTCGACATGAAAGATCTTGGACCTCTACATTTCTTTCTGGGCATGGAAGTATTGCGACAAAATCGTGGTCTTCTCCTTACTCAAGTGAAGTATTCCATTAATCTCCTCCAACTTTATGGCCTAGATGGGACAAAGCCGGTTACAACACCAATGTCCCCAACTCGCCTCAACTCTACTGATGGTGAATTGCTCACGGATCCTATAGAATTTAGAAAGTTGGTGGAAGCACTCCAATATCTTACAATGACTAGGCCTGATTTGTCATATGCGGTTAACTCAATTTGTCAATTCATGCATTCCCCACGCACTACGCATCTTGTGGCTGCAAAGAGAATTTTGCGGTACGTGAAAGGGACATTGAGTCATGGTTTGTTCTTTAGCCCATGTCCTACGTTCAATCTCACAGGCTATAGCGACGCGGACTGGGGAGGCTGTCATGAAACACGCAGATCAACATCTGGTTTTGCTATATTTTTTGGCTCCAATCTTATAGCATGGAGCTCAAAGAAGCAGACCACGGTTTCTAAATCAAGCTCGGAAGCGGAGTACCGAGCACTAGCATCTCTAAGCTCTGAGTTGCTATGGGTTCTTCATTTACTTAAGTTCCTTAACATCAATGTTTTAGGCACTCCAACGCTTTACTGCGATAATGTCAGCTCAATCTACATGGCGTCCAATCCGATCACTCACAACCGTAGCAAACACATTGAAATCGATGTTCATTTTGTGCGTGAGAAAATTTTGGATGGCACACTGAAATTGCAATATATATCGACTTCCGATCAACCTGCTGATCTCTTTACTAAGCCATTATATTGTCCCCGTTTTGAACATTTGCGGACCAAGCTTCTAGTGCTACCACCCCCATCAGCTTGTGAGGGGGTGTCAAAGGCTAATGATATTTGTGCTTATCCATAGTTCTAACTGCCTTCTTTTTGAATGTATAGTGATAGACATTAGATGTATATCTGATAGGAAAGTTTATCACTTGTAAACTTCTTGATTGTATATCTATATATACGAATACAAAGGTCCTCAAACAGTGAGGCAAAATCTTTCTTTACACATTTCACCCATTAAACTTTTATTTTTCCCTCTATAAAATCAAAACCGATAAGATTGCAAAGTCCTCTCATTAATAAGGGAATTTTCAAAGCCACCATAACCCATTACCTACCCCTTCCAAAATTCAATCCAATTCTTTTCCTTTAAAAAGTGCATTCCGAACGCTATTTAAATGATAAGCCTGTTGATACTTAGAATTACTGAGCTTACAACCAAAAAACGTTGCATCAGACAGTTTCCAATAATTGACTAATTTTAGCATTTCTCGCGATTGTCAAGCTCTTCTCTTTACTGGAATGCTTACTACACGATAGCAAACTTCTTCTGTTATTGAAAAATAAAGCAAGCAAAAATGCTGGACAAAAGTGTTTTAATAATGTACATAAAATACAATAAGATATCATAAACAAACAATGCACTAGGACATTTTTCAAATACATTCACTACATACGCAAAAGTTACATTCTTCACATTCGAAAACCTCATACCTATCTATATTGTCTCTGCAACTGTCACAAGAGGACTTTAATGTGGCCTTCCGTTTATACTCAAGAGGGTGCGGGTGGGAACTCACTTCAAGTGTGCCTCCAAACTTGGTATTAGGAAATCTGCCAAGTCTAGGTACACAATTTAGATGAAAGGAATTATCACAATCAGAGCAATGGTAAAGCCAGAATTTGGGATGCATTTCCTCTTCGCACATATCACAAATGAAATCCTCTGGATGGTCACTGTATGGCGGAAACCTCAGGGGAATAAGGTGTTTATCCCATATGTGCCTAATAGCCGTGGGGAACATTGCACAATCATGGTGCAAATTAAAATTGCAAGTCTCACAACCAAAAGCGAGACCGTCGAATCTACAATCACAAGCATTGCATATTTTATCTGAAGCTTCAAATTGAAAGAGAGGGTGGTTATGATTTTCGTGAACAATAATAGTAGGCAAAGCAGCACATTTGACATCAAGGAAGAAGTCGTCACAGGTCTCGCACTCGAAGAAGAATCCGTTTGAATACCTATTACAATTGTTGCAGCGAAAATTATTGTAGAATTTCTTGTACTGGCCGATGTTGAGTGGGTGGGGATGAGTAGGATGTTGTAGTTTGGTTGGTATTTTGGCGCAAGGTAGATGAAGAAAGTAACGACATTCCACACAAGCATAATAAGGAGCAGAAAGAGGCGTAATGCAGCAGTCGCATAATACTTCCTCATCTACTTCTTCGTCATCGTCGGCATTCGGCTGCTCATGGATGAGTATCAATGGATGTTGCTTATGGCTCCAATGGTTGATCTCTGGTTGAATATGTGCGAGGCTATTCTTTCTAAGTAGGAAACGTTTAACCATTTCAGATATGTCAGGCACAGGTAAATGGAACAGATCATCATCATCAAGTAGAACTTTCAGAAGTTTTTGTTCAAACTTGGCATCGTCAAGTAGATCATCGTCTCTGGAAGAAGAAAAATTATAAAACATTGTCAAAAACGTGTAAGCACAAATAGAAAACTGAGAAATTAGGATTAAAAGGAAAAGAAACAAAAAAAAGAAGGAAAAAGATGTGGAAGTAGGAGGATGAGTCTCTTACGAGTTATTAGCTTCAATCTGTTGGGTCTCAGTTGTCATACACTTAAGGTGAACAAAATATCTGCATAGGTGACAATAATAAACCCAATACTGGCGATATATCTTCTGGTTGCAGATATCACAATTGAACCTGAAATTTTTGTAATGAGATGGAAAGCTATAGGCAAGGGAGAGAGTATGATCATGGTGCTCGTAATTGGTTGTGCTGGGTAATGACGCACAACTCTTGTGTATCATAAAGGGACAATAAGGACATAGATAAAATAGATCTTTATTTTCCACGCCACAAGCATCGCAGCGGAACAACGCTGGCCTTGATTGGAATATCAGCGCATGTTGGTGAACCTTGGTGACAATACGGTCCTTGAAAGCATATAATGTGTCATTATCCTTGAGAGCACAAGATATATCCAAATCAAATTCACAAAGGGAGCAGTGATAGGTGAAACCAGAGAAATCTTCGCGGCACTCGTTGCAAATGAGACTATAATAATAAGGTGATTCAGATAGAAGGATGAGAGAGTGTTGATCATGTTTGGGATGAATGATCTCTCTTGGTAGTTCAGCACATACTTTGTGGAGAAAGTAGCCTTCACTACACTCTCCACACACATATGCAGGCTCCTCCTCTTGCGAGATTGGTTTTTCACAGGCGTTACAGATAATTTCCCTTTGATCAGCCTTTGGGACATCTTTGAGGAACAAGCGATGCTCGTGGCTAAAATGTTTTATGATTTCCATCTCTTTGATCTCTGTGTGTGTGTGTGTGTGTGGCGCACTGAAATTTATTCTTTGGTTAAGTCTGTATATCACGTTCAAGAAAAATAGATGTTGTCTAACCTTTATAATGTTTGGAGCTCTGGAGTCTATTCAATCATTAATAAAATGTAAGGAGTAGTTAACTATAATTAAATGAACGAGATTAAGATATGACATTTACGTCTCGAAAATACTTATTTATTATTAATTTGTGATGGCGAGACATGTTAATTATCTCTACTCTACTGATATGTATCATTATTTTGGTAAATCATATATAATATATCCAGTCTAATAAACATTCAGAGTCTTAAATCATCCACTAATTTTCGTTTTTCTTTTTGGATTGTCCACTAAACATATGAAATCTATATTTTATTAAATCGAGAATTGGGTTTAGCTTTCAATCACTGTAGCTTCACTCAACTTGTAACTTACCTAATCCTATAAATCCCAAAATAATATGTAAAAACCCACCCCTGAGGATGAAACCCAAGCTTGACCCAAAAAAAAAGAAGGATGAAACCCAAGAGTTATGTCTAAAAAGATAATCTTCTCAACCAACTAGGGTACATCTCGTTCTCAAATAATCCTCATAGACGTTAATTAAGCATGATGTCTTAGGTGTTAGAATATCTATATTTGGAAAGTTCTAAGTTGTTGTATGGCTTGACAGACTTAGATTAAGCATATACACTATAGAATTTATAGTTTTAGACTGAATTCAATAAAATCTTATTTAGGGTGAGTTCTTGGTCACCAAACATAAGATAAAACAAAGATAAATCGAAGTAATATATATAGTTGTGCATCATTAATTGCTTTAAATAGGATAGATCAACTGTTTAATAAAATTGTGTTATTGGTATGGAAGACAATAGATAGATATAATAAATTCATCTTTAATAAGTTAATCTCTTAAATAATGTGATAAATTAATATGGTATCAGAATTCAAATTACTAAATGGTCATGGGTTCAAGTATCATCTAATTACTTATTTAAAAACTATCAACGTGCAAGGCTAAAAATGAATATCCCCTATATGTACAGGTACATGTTGAAGACAATAGATAAATATAATAAGCTCATCTCTAATAATTGGTAAATTAATACTTGGATCAATTATATGAATTTTAATTTGCCATATAAAGGACGGGTGATGGAATAAAAGAATGACATAATAAAGCATTACTTGATATAAAGATATGAGCCTTTATAAAAAAAGTTGGAATCTCTCATTTAAGGTTCTTCCACTTGTCTAAATACAACTTTAAAGAGGTTTTTTTTTTGCATGGCCATAGCCATCCATTTTAGCTTTTACTTGTTATATTTGATATACGAACAACATAATCAAATTGTTTCTCAGATGATTTAACACTTGATTATTTTCACAAAAAACTAAAATCTCAACGTTCTACACTAAGGTGATTTCGTAAAGTATTTGTAGCTAATGTCAATTCATTGTTATGTTTGTCATTATATTATATGAAGACAATTTTTTACTTCAACAGTCGTACAGTATTATTTGAATGGTCACTTGCTCCAAATTTTTGGCGTTCATCTTCCTAGAGTATGCAAAACATGTTATTTTCATCTTATCATGGTTGAACTGTGGTTAGTTGAATCAATTTTTGCATGGCAAGAATTGATGGACTAATTCAAGAATTTGCCCTAGGAGAGACTTTGGGTTTGTTTGACCTAACTTTTAGACCATTAAAAATATTTCTTGTGAGTTTAGAAGGTTGAACTAATTTGTTTGGCTTATTTTCTAAAGAGTTTTAGACAAAAAGCAAAGCTAAAAAAAGTTGAAAAATAAGACGCTCCAAATCCGAGCTTTTTTTAAAAGGTTTTCATGAAATTATTTTCTTTGCGGTAAAAAATACCCTTCCATATTTTTAGAAGCCCAACATTTTTCAAAAATACCCTTCTATATTTTTTTTCCCAAGAATATTACTTCTAACATGAGAATATTAAACAATCAACAACTTCTATTAAAAAATACTTTTAATTAAAATTTTTACTATTGAAAACTCTACAGCTCACCAACTAAAATTTTATAATTAAAACCTTGGTTCCACTTATCAGATTGTTACTGAAGAAAGTGATTAGAGGAATAAATTATAGTTTCAACTTATTACGTGGTATGTGAAATTTCAACATAAACAAATTATGTTTTACCCATTTTATTTACTTTTTTATCATTCTTTCAATTTTTAACAATATTAAATAAACATTATGAATATTTTACAATCTAAGGTGAATATATATTTTATAAAGTAAAATATTAAGGTTATTTTATTGAAAAATTATCTATTAATAAATGTATAAATGTTAAGTGAATGAATTTCACGGTTGGGATATATGAATATAATCCCCCTGGGTAGTTTGGTACATATTTTATGGAGATAAAAGCTTTTACACTCGTAGGCAGGCTTCACCCATGAGATTTTCCTTTCACACTTATTTTTAGAAATTTGGGGTTATTCCCTTAATTTTAGAGATTTTTTTTTTTTCAATTTCACTCCTACACATTCCAATTCTAATCAGTCCCTTATTTTAGAAAAATTTATATTTTGATTTTAATACAAAAAACCTTCTTATTTAAGGGGCTCTCTATTTTTGTTTTACTCTAATATATCTCCATTTTAATTAAACATGTTATGTTAATAATTTTTAGTTTATCTTTTTTATTGTTCACGAAGATGCACTGTTTATAATTACTAATATAATTTTTTCTTCTTAATTAATATTAATATTTATTTTTTATGTCATGTGATTGTTGGGATCAGATAGCAGATAAACGATAGGTGGATGACTAAAAAAAAAAAAAAAAAAAACCTTAGTCTATCTCTCGCTTTCTGAGAGAGAAATGTTTTTCTATATTCCAAAAGGTATCATTACAACCCTATTTGTAGTACAACGCATGTGTATCAGATTGACATAAGCAAGATAATGAGCAAGATAGGGCTATGGCTATGGACCCAGTTTATAAATTATCGTCGTGTTGTAGGAGATGTTTCTAATTCAAATTAATAAATTAATTTTAAGAGATATTTATATATATGAGTCCTATTAATATATAATATATAAGACCGATAGTATTGAAAAGTCTCCTTTCTATTTGTCCACAAGCTGATTCACTTTACCGTAGCTCAATTATGGTCTGAGGAATATCCACAAAGCTTTTCCAAGTTTTTTTTTTCCGACAGTTTTCCTAGTTTTGCATAATTGTAAAAATGGCCAGTAAAAAAGTTTGTAAACTTAAAAATGCACGGCTGATTCGAATCTTTGGCGGCCATCTTTCAGTTATGCAAGAAGAAATGTTACATATCGTATTTTCTTATCACTCTTTATGTGTATATATTTAGTTCGTTGGTTAAAAAAAGCGAGAAAAAAATTTTAAAAATTATTAATTTACCATACTATAACAGAAGATAAATAAATAATTAAAAAAATGTTATATAGCATTTTTCTATACTCAAACTCGTTGGTGTACATGTGTTTCTCTTATAAAAACTCTTAATACGTGGCGAAAATTAATGAGCTTGGCTAGAGTTTGCCCCCACAAATGTGAAAAAGAAAGGGAAGTAGAGATAACAAAGTGAAATGTGTTTAAAGATGATTGGAGATAGATAATTAATTAAAATGTGAAAAAGAATAGCCATCAAACTAAGATGTATATCAAAAGTAGTATCTTTTGTGATATTTGAAAAAATGACATATAACATTATTTTAAATAAAAATATATATGAGAATGAGAAATTATAAGATCCGGCTCCACAATCACACCATTAGACATGATAATTTAATGTTTGTGTGTTTGTTTTCGAAATTTGCCAATTGGAATTAGGTTAAATAACGAGGATGCCCTCGTGCTTTTGGTGGTGAGTGTGTGATTAAATAGTAATAATAATGAAAGAGAGAGTTTGATAATGAACACTTCATTTTTTATCACTTAATATCACTATATATATATATATATATATATATATATTAGTTGACATGCTTAAAGGAAAAAAAAAAGTTTGTTATTTGGTGTGCCATTACAGATAGACATAACAAGTGATGAATAAATAATAAAAGAGTGATATCTAGCAATATTTTTGACGAAATGATCAAATAAAAAATTACAAAGATATGGATGGCAAGTGGTTAATTACATCCGTTCTGATCCTCCTTGATTTTGTAAGCATGAGTTTTTTTTTTCTAAATTTGCACTTGTTATTTGTGATATTCTGTCAACATCAGTTTTATAAAATATATGTGTTCAGTTTATAATGATTTGTGCTTACTACTACAATTAAAACAAACTTAAGCACTAGGTCGTCAGATGTGATATCTGAGTAGGCTACCAAGAGAAAGTGTGGACTCTCCACACTGTTAGTGGTCTATACACGTGTTTAGTTTAGTTTAAGCATTTTGTTAAGTATTTTGGTTCATATGATTAAATGATTCGACGAATTTAGGTTCTTAACCTTACATTGTGCCATTAACTAGTCATGTAAAGCCAAACAATAATTTTCTCAAATTTTTGTTAGTTTGTCAACATATTTAACCTTAAAGAATCTTTTACATGAATAATATCACTCATTTTTTCAGGTGATATGTCTTGTGACACTTCTAGTGTAAATTTAAAAGACTTATCAAGAGGAGTTTTCTGTCATAAAATACCTCACTTATTATATGTGGCAGATGACATTTTAAGATAAGCAAATTATGTTTTCTTATATGATTTAATACTATATCATTTTTTTTAATAAATTCCATCATTTTTACATTGTTTAAAACTTTGTGTTCACCATGTAAAGTGAAACTTCTGTGCCCTTGATTTTTAGGATTTGGATTCTCTCTCATAATATTTCAACAGTGTTAAATTATTCAAGCAGTTGTTTGTACAGTTATAATTAAGTGAGAACAATTCACTATTATTAAATCTTTCTCATAATATTATTTGATATAAAAAGATCTAATATCTGATTTTAACCAAAATTTGTCAAGACTTATCAACAGGGATTCCCACGAAATTTTTTAACAAACGGTTGTCATTTTAAATTTTAAAAATTCAATTATTGATTATTCTTTTTTCAATTCTTTTTTTTTTTAAATCAAAGGAGGCCTAAAGTCGTAACCAACAATACTCGACTCGCAACCTAAAGGTGATTCAGTTTACCATAGTTAAACTATGATAAGAAAAGAAAATAACAGCCAAAAAATAAATTGGTTCCACCCCGTTACCATTATGACCCAAAAAAAAAAAAAAACAATGACCGTGTAAATCCGGTCAAAAACTCAAATAACACTTGACAAGAAAAGAGAAAAATAAACAAAACTGATGAATTTTTTTTAATAATCTAAATTTTTAGAAGGTGGATTAATTAAAATAATATTAGAGTCCAAATTATCAAAAAAGTTATAGATTCAAATTTTGCTATCACTATTCAAAAAGAATATATCTATGTGTTATGCTAGATATGCAAAATGTAATTCCACCTAAGGTGAGGGGTATGTTGAAAATAACAACTAAATATAGTAAAGCTTAGGTAACACTGCCTCACGTGAGAAAGTGTTTTAAACATAATAAAAAATTATATTAAATCCTTTTAAAAAACTCAATTTTTTTTTTAAAAAAATAGCCAATTAATTATTTTTTAGATGATGTAAGAACACAATTAGAGGAGTCCGATTACCGAATTATGCAACAGAGCCTAACCACTAACTTGTAAACTCTCATAAATAACGGTGTGTCCCTACACATACATCAAGTCAGCCAATAACATAATTTTAAAATAATAAAAAATAACAAACTCACAATCTCAAAAAAATTATTTTACTCTCACTAACATTAGACCATGCCTCAGGAGGCAATTGAACCACGAAAGTTGCTTATAAGAATTATGTATCTTCAATTACCATGAGGATGGCAACAACCATGAGGATGGAAAGGCATGAATGTCCTCTGTTTTAGCTTACTCATACTGCACCATTGTTTAGTAGACAATAGGATGCGGTCTTGCAATCCTATTAGGTAGGCATCATAAATGCTGTCATAAACTCTTTGATGCATTTCTTGAAGATTCGAAAAATATCAACATCTAATTAGATGTAGACGTTCCCATCTAACTTTAGTGATGTGTCCGGCGCCCGTTGACGATTGACGAAGACTGAGGGAGGAGATGATTTGGAAAATAATTTCCATCAGTTTAAATTGATAAATTACTTTTTTATATAATAAACAAATTTTATACGTAAATTTTATTAATATATGACAAGAACTTTTTACATAAGTCCCAGACCAAAAGCCATATGAAAGTTGACATCTTTTTTGCGTCTGAAAATTGAATTCATCGAGTGAAGAAATTTACATCAGCCTATTCCCATTAAAGGGAATCAAACTCAAAATAGCCTGAAGAATCACAGGAATAATGACAATCTAATAAAGAAGTAGTGACTAGTTGTTCTAAAATGTTTTGTCACCCAATCTATAACATAATCTCATGTTCTTTCATTAATTTTATAAAATATATTTATTCATTTTATAATGATTTATAGTTATTACTACAATTAAAATAGAGTTATGTATAAGGTCATTAAAAATAGTTTCATAGTAGGCTACTAGAAAAAGAGTAGACTCTATGCTATGATATGTTTGAGAAATTTGTGGTCTTGGATTGTTATGATATGTTTGAGAAATTTGTGACATTTTGTCTTATATCGATATACTTGTTTAATTTAGTTTAAACAATTGGTTAAGTATGATGGTTCAAATGATTAAACTATTCGACAAATTTATGTTTTTATCCTCACATTGTACCATTAACTAGTCATGTAAAGCCAAACAATATTTTTCTCAAACTCTTGTTAGTTTATCAACATATTTAACTCCAAAGAATCTTTTACATGAATAATATCGTTCATTTTTTCAAATCCTATGTCTCATGACACTTCTAATGTAAATTTAAAGAACTTTTTAAGAGGAGTTCTTGGTCATAAAAAATGTAGGGTAAATTTCACATTTAGTTCCTATTGTTTAAATATTTTTTTAATATAATTCTTAATATTTTAAAAGTTCATAGAAGTTCTTAATGTTTACAAAAGTTATTCAAAATAGTCGTTATTATTCAAATTTAGTTAAATTGATCCCTATTATTTTTCAAAAAACTCAATTTAGTCCCTATTATTTAAAAAAAAAAAATTCAATTCAATTCAATTCATACATGTTATCCCTATTTGGGGACAAAATAAAATTTATGAGAAATAATATGGACTAAATTGACTAGTTTTAAACAATACATATTATTTTGAATCACTTTATAAATATTAGGTATCTCTATAAATCTTTTAAAACATTAAGGATCAACTTGAAAAAAATAGCAAACAATAAGGACTAAGTGTGAAATTTACCCAAAAATATAATGTATTATAATTCTCACCTATTATATGTGATAGATGACCTCCTAAGATAAGCAAATTATGTTTTTCCATATTATTTAATACTGTATCATATTTTTCATAAATTTAATCATTTTTACATTGTTTAAACCATTACGTGTTGACCATGTAAATTGAAAGTTGTCTTTTTTTTTTTGGGGTGAAAAAAAGTTTTGTGTCCTTGATTTTTAGGATTTGGATAATCTCTTATAAATGTTTTAATAGTAGTAAATTATTTATACAGTTATTTGTAATTATAATTAAATAATGTGAACAATTTATTACTATTAGATGTCTCTTATTATATTATTTGATATGAGAAGATTCAATCTGCATTTTTAACCAAATTTTGGCTAGATTTGTCGACAGGAATTCATACGAAATTTTAAATCATCAGTTACAAGACTTTCTCGTGTTCCTACTAATCGATTTGTCCTGTGTTTAAAAGTGTTTTTAATTAAAAATTGTAGAAATTTTATAATTAAGTTAATTTATTTTATATCTATTTAAGGATAAATTTGTAATTATACGTGAAATTATATGTATTAATTGAAAAAGAGGGTTAAATCAATGCAATTGTCACATTGACAAACCCCTCACCTACGTATGTCCATTGCACGTTAAGTCAGACTGTGGGACCATGTGTATGGAGATATTTTTCTTTGTCGAAAAGGTAACTTAGTTTGCAATAGTTCAACTTTTTTTTTTTTTTTTTTGTAAGAGAGAGATAAGGTCATAGAATGTAATAAACAAGACTTTAATTTATAATCTCTTACATACATATTGAGTTATATACCAATAGGTTGAAGTTTTAATTTTTTTTTTATTAAAAAGATATCTAAGTTCGCACAATATATATTACGAATGTAATTATCGAAATACGAACTTATAACCTCTTACAAACACTACAAATAACATTTCATTGCTTTTATTTTTTGGCCATAAGTAAACTATGATCAGAATACCTGATTCAGCTTACCATTTTTAAACTATGACAAGAAAATAAAGTAACAGCCAAAAAGTTGATTTCAACCTGTGATTCATTTGGTATACTAGTATGATTTAAATCGAAAATACGAAAAATTTTGAGATCAAATTTGAATTGTGCATCATCTTAGAATCAAATGGAAAAAGTTTGGATCCAAGCTTTAGCATAATCGTGTAAATGTCTGGTCAAAAACTCAAATAACACATGACAAGAAAAGATAACTCAAATAAGGCGCAAGTAATTCTTATGTCACTTTCTGACTCTTTGGAAACTAATACACACAAAAAAGAAATATTATATATCATCTTATTTTTATTATTTAAATACTATTTTTTATGTGTATACTTAATTGCCATAATAAAATAAGATAAATTAAAAAGTTTGTTATTTTAGCATATCAACTAAGCATCTATATAGGATGTGATATTTAAGTGATAAAAATAAAATGGTATATAATAATACTCTACACAAAAATAATGAATTTTTTATAATAATTTAAATTTTAGATGATTGGAGTAATTAAAATAGTATCAAAGTCTAAATTATTAAAATAGTTATAGATTCAAATTTTTCTATGACTATTCAAAAAGAATATATCTATGTGCAAAGTTGGACTTGCAAACTATAGTTCTACTTAAGGTGAAGAGCATATTAAAAATAATAAATAAATATAATAAATCTTAGGTAACCATACCTTGCCTCATGTGACATAGTGTTTCCCAATTGAACCACAAAAGTTTTTTTGGAAAACATCAGGACCCAATTGAAAATTGCCTAGATTGAAATTTTTTGAAAAAAAAAATAATAAAGATTAAATTGATTAATTATAAACATTAAATATTATTTTAAATTAGTTTTATAAATATTACGGACTAATATAATTTTTTTTAAATATAAAAAATGAACTTAAAAATAATATAAATAATAAGAATTATATGTGTAATTTACCCATTAAAAATATCAGCATCTTACTCTAACTGATTGAATATACTTGTTCCGAGAGAGAGAGAGAGAGAGAGAGAGAGAGCACTCTTGACCCGACGAGAGGGTCCAAGTATAGGGGATTGGATCAGAAATGAGGAGTGCCCTTTTATTTTTGTCTCTGTGTCTCCGTATTGACCCAAAAAAGAAAAAAGATTTAAGAGTCTTTCTTAGTCTCTTTGGGGCCCTTAAGTTAAAGACATTTGCATCCAACTTTAATAAAGTTTCATGCGCAGGACTCCACATAATTTTGGCAGCACTTAGCAGACAGTGATGTGTCTTGCGCTCGTCGACGAAGACTGAGCTCGCGTGTGGCGGGAGCTGTTTCTAATTGGGAAAATACTTTCATTAGTCTAAAATGGAGGACTCTTTCACATAAGAAATAAAATGGGGTAATTTTGATTCATACTCCTTCAATTTTCTGTAAATGAGACTCAGATCCCATGAGTTTTAACAACTTTGACTTAGACCTTTTCTGTTAAACAACTGTTAAATTTTTTGTCTACAACAAGGGTAAAATGGTCGTTTCACAGTAATGGCAAAAAAAAAGCACGAAGTCTGCAAATCTTCTTTTACCTTCTTTCTTCACTGTTATGGATTGTTGATGATGATGAAAGTTTATGTAGCTCACTTTTTGGTTGAAGTGTACGGATACAATTTTATGGAGCTGTAATGGCTAAATTTCACATTTACTTTCTTATTCAATTTTTTTTTTGTTAACTTATACCAAAGCAACACATTTCTATCTTTACTTGTAGCTACAAGAGGATTACGAATTTCTATTTCTCTTACATAATAACAACTTACATGTTTGGGATTGGCTGGAAATTTGTTATTGAAAGCACGATTAATAATATTATGTATTTTTTTGACCATTCTGTATAAAATCATAAAGAGTATAAATTGGCAAAAAAAAAAAAAAGGTTGAAGTACTTAGAAAATGTTTGACCCAAAATAAAAAATAAAAAATCTAGTATTAGGATAGAATTGTCTTTTAGAAAAATAAGGACAAAATTGTCTTTTGAAAAAGTAAGGACAAAATTGTCTTTTGAAAAAATAAGGACAAAATTGTCTTTTAACAACATTCAAACAGAAAAGTGGATGTTTTATTAACAGAAAGGGTCTGAGTTATAATTTTTAAAAAGAAGGGGTCTGAGTCACATTTATTAAAAGTGTAAGGGGTCTCATTCAAAATTACCCAAATAAAATCTACTCGTGTTAATCTCGTCGGCTATCATCTGGCCTTTGGTTGGGACCCATGTAAAAAAAAAACAAATCTACTACACATCAATTACTTCTTTGCATCTGAAAAATGAATTCATTGAGACATAGTTTAGGTCTTATTTCACCTAGGCATATTACTAGCTAGCGTAATTAATCGATAGTTGTTGATAATTCAAGCTATTTATTGTTAACGTCCCACATATCGCTTTTAATATATCTCTTGTTATGCAAATCTCGACAGACTGGTATTAGAAATGTTGTAAGATCGTTTACCTATAAAATAGGCTAAAGTTTTTACCGAATAGTTTGCTTCAACTTTTTAGTTTTTATGTATCATACAATACTTTTGTCCCACAAAGGGTTGGTTGAATATAACAGAACGTATGATTCCCGCAAAAAAAAAAACAGAAAAAAATGAATTCATTGAGTGAAGAAATTTACATCAGCCAAAGTCAAAGTAGCCTGAAGAATAACATGAATAATGACAATCTAATAAGGGGGAAGCGAGTTATTCTAACATGTTTTGTTACCCAATTTGCAGTATGGTTACACATTCTTTTAATCTAATTGAACTTAGTTTATAGAAAAGGTGGAATAATTTTCTCCCCTTGGTTTGGAGTTGGTATCTGGGTCAGCTCAACTCAGTCTATACGAGTTATGAGTCGAAAGAATTGAGTTTAATTCGGCCTAAATTTTTTGTTTATTGAACTTGGATGGTCATATTTTTTAAAACATATGACTTAATTTGACCCACGAACCGACTATTATAGGTCACGATATAGACTAAATTGAGTTGGGCCAATCCATTTTTCGTGACTAGTGTATTTTAGATATATTATATCTTAATATGCATACAAATACATTACAGACTCGAATAAATTTACATTTCTCTCTTTTTAATTTTTTTTAATTCACTTTTACTCCTTTTTCTTTAATTTTCTATTCACTTTCTACTTTCTTCCCCACACTACCCTCTATAACCAAACTCCATGCCCACCATAACCACCATCTAAGCAGCTTTGCAATGGAAGCCTCTTTCGACATAATTAGAAGACTTGAAGGGGGAAAAGTAAAAGAGAAAAAGAAAAAGAACAGAATGACGAGAGAAAGGATGAAAGTTGGTCTGTTTTCATTTGGCTTGGAATTCTGCTATTACTGACAAACTGAGTAAGCCAAGCAATTGATTCACTATATCCACCTCCTTCAATTATCGACACTCTTTAGCCTTTTTGTACAAGCTCAAATCCTACCCCCAATGTTTTCTTCACCATGCCCACTTCCATTTATGTTCCTAGGGTAGTGGCCAAAAAAAAAACATTGTTAGCCAATATTTTAAAAAACTAATGGCTATTTCAGGAGTGAATAGTTTAATGACTTCAAAAATTATTTACCTGTATAATATCTATGTACGTATGTATATATAAAACACTAAAAAAATTAATTGGGAGTTTTTGGATAGTTGGATTAATAAAAAAAATCTAATTAAAATTTAAATTTAACTTTTTTTCAAGTTAATTAACGGTTAACGAGACACAAATATGTCGATAATATTAATATAATTGATAAAATATTACATAACAATTTATAACCTCACAAGACATAGTTATATTAATAACATAAAACATAAAAATCAAATGGGCCAAGCTAGGCTGAGTTCCGAGCTAAGCTGTGTTGGGTTGGTTCTGAGTCGAAAAGGGCATAGGCTCAAATGGTTGGTTCATAAATCTTATAACCCAGCTTGCTAGTTGAACTGAGTCGAACCCTCGTTTATCTATACTGAACTATGTTCGAGTTTTTGTGTACTAGACCTGAGTCGTCTAAGCCCAAATACCAGCGCTACTTGCGAAATTGTGCTACATCGTCAACTACTTCAAAAGCGTCTGAGTCTAAAAAAGTGCAAGAATTGCTCGGATGTTTTGCAAGCAAGCAAAGAATTCATTTGTCCCTCGAAGTGCCCCAGCTTGCTTAGCATATTCAACCACACATGACCAGCCATTTCCGTTGATAATATTTTACCATTATTGTCTCCACAAACAATACAATAATACCTGTTGATTTCCCTTTCACAATCAATTTTGACCGTACCTGTTGATTTTACTATTTGACTTTGGGTAAATATCATATTTAATTCTTATAGTTTACATATTTTTTTTAATGTCCGCCTTAATATTTTAAAAGATTCACAATAATCCTTAGAATTTATAAAAGTGATTCCAAATGATCCTTATTATTTAATATTAATCAATTTGGTCTTATTGTTTACATATTTTTTTAATGTCATCCTTAATGTTTTAAAAGATTCACAATAATATCTAGTATTTGTAAAAATAATTCAAAATGATCCCTATTATTCAATATTAATCAATTTGGTCTTTTTGTTTTTCTAAAAATTTGATATAGTCCATATTATTTCCTAAAAAAATTCAATTTAATATCTACATGTGACCTTTATTTGGGGACTAAATTGAAACTTTTGAAAAATAATAAAGACTAAGTTAGCTTGTTTTAACAATAGGGACCAGTTTGAATAATTTTTGTAAACATAAAGAACTAATATAATTTTTTTAGAATATTAAAAACCAACTTGAAAAAATGCGTAAACAATTGGGAAAATATGCATGATTTACCCTTTTGACTTTCATATCCATTCTTTACAGAATAGGCTCCACTTTACAGAATAGATTGTATCCCAGAAAATAACAAGATTGATATTGAAGATATTAATTTTAATAACTGGCTCTAGCACATACAACAATGAAGAAGAAATTAAGGATGAACTAGCTAGGACATTTTAATAACACTGGGTTAATATAAGCAAAAAAGTTACAATTTTCAAATTTTTAAGACCTGATAGGAAGTAAATTTGACTCCACAACCGTGATAAGAGGACTTTAACATGGCATTCCGCATAAATTTGAGAGCATGCAGGTAGGAGCTCACTTCAACTATACCTCCAAACTTGATTATTAGTGAGTCTTCGAAGTCCACGAACACAATCTGGATGAAAGGAATTATCACATTTAGAAGAATGATAAGCCAACGTTTTGGATTCATTTTCTTTAAACTTTGATTTATCCATTCAACGTTAGCACCTTTCCAATTTGCCAATCGATTATCAAAATCTTAATTTAACTTTTCATCTCTACTCAAATCCACTTAATTTCTCTACAATCAATATTTACTTCGGTGGATAATTGGAAACACGTCATGTTATTCCTCTATGGATTATGTTTTCCATTCTTTATCGTATAATTAATGCTTTCAACCTTAATTGACCATGGAATTGTACAATGGATATGCAATGCATTGTAAAGAAAATCCTAGCTATAAGCTTGTGAATTGGAATTGAAATATCTAGGTTACTGAAATAGGAATTTGTTAAGAGATTATGAAATTGCGTGGAAACAGCATGGACAGACTAGCCCAAAATGTGAGAAGTAAAGCCTTTATAGGCTGGGAGAAGCCAAGGAATTGTTGGAAGCTAAACATAGATAGTTGTTAGAACTTCATGACTACAAAAAAGTGCATACTTCTCTGTCAATGAGGTTTTAACGTGAAGCATGTACATTGGGATGGGACGCAAAGTGTTGCATTGATTGACTTGCTAATTTCAGCCTCAGAGATTCGCTTGATCTTCAAGATGGTAATAATATAACAGCTTTGCCTCCCATGAAAAAAAGAAAAAAAGGACTTGGCATGGAAAAACTTTCCTATAATTGGCTTTTTCTAGCATTTCTCACAATTGTCAACCTCTTCAAGTTCTTAATTGCTCTACTCTCAACGAGAAAGCTCATGTGCTCCCAAACTCTTCCCTTTCTTAAAAGAGGAAAAGTAAAAAAAGAAAAGAAAAAGAAAAAATGACGATTCGAAGCATTCTAATGATGCATATACAATAGAATGTTATAAATGGTTTCCCAAGATACTTTCCAAGATATTATTTTTAGGCACTAATTCTAAGCCCATAACATAATAATGACAGAAAATGAACTAGGACATGTTTTCATTACAATCACAACATAGGCAAAAGTTACAATTTTCACATTCAAAGACTGTATATTCTAAATTGTCTCCACAACTGTCACAAGAGAACTTTAATGTAGCCTTTCACTTAATCTCAAGAGGATGTGGGTGGGAGCTCACTTCAAGTGTGTCTCCAAACTTGATATTAGAAAAATTGCCAAGCCTGGGAACACATTGCGGATGAAAGAATTATCGCATTGCGAACATTAATGATAAAGCCAGAACTTGGGATGCATTTCCTCTTCGCACATATCACAAATGAAATCATCTGGATGATCATTGTATGGTGGAAATCTCAAAAGAAAAGCGTGTTCATCTCCTTTGTTAGTTCGGCACATATTTTGTGGAGGAAGTAGCCTCACACTTACCACATTCATATGTAGCCTCCGATTCTGAGATTGGTCTTTACACTAGTGAGTAAAATGTTTCGTCTCTATCTCTCTCTCTGTCATTCTGTCAGTGTATGTTTTTGCGAGGAACATTAATTAAGACTATTGTTATTTAATCTATCTCACACCTTAATAAAATTTCACAGTCTGCAATCTGCCATACTTGGTCGGGAGATGTGTGAGATTAACGGCAATTAGATATAAATTATTCCCCTATAGGGTAAGCGTAGTTTCTTCCATCTAGGTTTACATAATAAGAAATTGTTATAAATGTATCAATAATTTATAATTCACAATCGTTAATCTCGCATATAAAAATTATGAATTACCGTGGTAATCAGATATAAAATGAATTACCGTGTTAATCTCGCTATGAGATCATTTCATAATTATAGCTTTAACTGTGAGATAGAGAGAGATTAAGGGTATAAAGAGAAAAATAGATATATATATATATATATATATATATATATATATATATATATATATATATATATATATGATAACAACTTATCTTTACTTGGTCTTCTATGTCTTGAATTGTTGTAATTTTTGAGTTTTAAATTTTGTGTCTGTTATAGTTTGCACCTATCCGCTAGATAGGCTTTTGTGTTTTCTTGGCACTATATATGTATGGGAAAAAAGCAGCAGTAGTCCCCATTGTTTACTCAAAAGTCAATTTAGTCCCCATTGTTTCAAAATGCTCAAAAATGTCCCTAATATTTGTAAATATGTTCATTGTGGTCCTTACCGTTAAAATTTTGGTTAGTTTTAACAGATGTGAATAGTATTTTAAGGGTAAATTTGAAAAATAACAAAAAACACAAAATTTCACACAAAAATACCAAAAAACACACACTAACACACCTACAAACACATGCACTCACCAAAAAACACACACTAACACACCTACAAACACACACTCACAAAAACACCAAAAAACACACACTAATACACACACATTAACACACCCACAAACACACACTAACACACACACACTATTCGCGCGGAAGGGAAGGGGGGGGCGCTGTTCGCGCAGGGGGGGTGGGGGGGCGCTGTTCGCGCAGGGGAGGGGGGGTGGGGCGCTGTTCGCGCAGGGGGGGTGGGTGGTGTTCGCGGGGGGGGAGGCGCGGGGGTGGTGGGTGGTGGTGGTGCTGTTTCTCGTAGGGGGGGGTAGGGGGGGCGGCGTTCACACAGGGGGGGGGGCGCTGTTCGCGCAGGGGGGGTGGGTGGGGTTCGCGCAGGGGGGGGTGGGTGGGTGGTGGTGGGTGGTGGTGGTGCTTGGTGGTGCTTGTGGTGGTGGGTTGAGGAGTTGGAAGAGGAAGAAGAAGATAGAGATATTTTGGGTATTTTATTTTTAAGTAAGGGTAGTTTAGTCATTTTATAAATTTTCTGTTAGATTTTTAACAGTAGGGACCACAATGAGCATGTTTACAAATATTGGAGACCTTTTTGAGCATTTTAAAACAATGAGGATTAAATTGATTTTTGAGTAAACAATGGGGACTATTGCTGCTTTTTTCCCATATATGTATTGTTTACTGTACGTTGTACAGATGAGAAAATATAATCCACTCTTCAAATCTTACATGGTATCAGTAGTCCCTTGACTTGCTGTCATCTACTTTTCTCTTCTTTTTATTCTCTTCGATCCTGCAACCTCCATGTCTACATCTTCTGCTCCAGTTGTCCCTTCTACTCCCTCTAACTCCTCATATTCTCTTCCTACATATAACATCAAAACCTTTGTTACGATCAATCTCGACTCTACAAATTACCTCTCTTGGAAAAATCAGATTTCACACTTTTTTCATTTCAATGGACTGATTAAATATGTCGATGGGTCACTTCCAAATCTAGAAAAACTCACTGATCCTTCCTCCTCTCCTGTTTCCCCTACTGAATGGCACTGCTTTAATCAATTTGTACTGCCCTGCATCAATGCGACTTTGTCTGAATCATTGGTACATCAGGCCCTAGGCTTTGATACTGCAAGTGGTTTATGGAAGTCTCTTGAGGAATCGTATTTGCAACAATCTACTGCTCGCCGATCTCTTCTTCGCTCCCAACTTCTTTCCATTAAGAAAAATTATTTTCCTGTCACTGAATATCTCCAACAGATTCATTTTCTCTCTTTGTCTTTAGTTGCGATTGGTGACCCTGTGACTGATGCTGACCTTGTCTTCTTAACTTTGGAAGGTCTTCCTCAGTCTTATCGTCCCTTTGTTACGTCCATAGAAAATCTGGCGTCTTCTCCGAATTTTTCACAGCTTCATTCCAAGCTCCTCATTCATGAACAATGTGTCCTTGCTGATGAAAATCGCCAAACCATGTCTAATGACAACTCTCTGCCTACTGCTTTATTTTCACATAATAAAGTCCACTCTACCTCCAAAGTAGTGTTGGGTGGTCCCTATAGTCCCTTTTCACATGTGCAGCCTTCTACTTTGCCTTACTCAACGCCTCCCTTAAATAAAAATCAGTCCAGTTCAACCAAAAATTCCAATAATCAGTATCACACACAGAACAAGTATAAAGGAACATGCCAAATTTGTAAGAAGCAAGGACACTCTACACAAAGGTGCCGATATCGCTATGCTCCTTCCAACTCTCCTGGACAGACCTCTCAATTCGCCGGCCTTCATCAACAATCTGCACTACCTCCGCTTCTTCCCACCCCTACACATGCTTCGTGGATTCCTGATTCCGGTGCAACCTCCCATATGACGTATGACCCCTCTTTAATTCAGCAGTTTCATCCTTATGCCGGCTCTGATCAAGTTGTTATTGGAGACGGTAAATCTCTTTCTATTTCTCATTCTGGTTCTTCATCATTTTTTACATAACAAGCACTGTTTCTTTCTTCAAAATATATTGCATGTTCCACAAATTACTCGTCATCTTTTATCTGTGTCTAAGTTTACTCGTGACAATAGTGTCTCACTAGAATTCTTTCCTTCCCATTGTGTTGTCAAGGACCTCCGCTCAGGGATCCCTCTCCTCAAAGGCAACGTTGAGTCCAATCTCTACAGCATTCCAGTTCCATATCCTGCGTCCAATCCATCCTTTGCGTTCACTGCAACTCAAGTCTCTTCCAGTCTCTGGCACAGTCGTCTTGGCCACCCGTCAAAGCAAGTGTTGTCATCTCTTCAGTCCAAACAGTCACTAGATTTTTCAGATTTTCGTTCTTTAAATAAAATTTGTACTGCATGTATGATGGGCAAAAGCCATAAATTAGCCTTTAGTTTATCATCTCGTGTATCTACAATTCCTTTAGAAGTTGTACATTGCGATGTTTGGGGTCCAGCCCCTACGTCTTCATTTTCTGGCTTTCGATATTTCGTGTTATTTGTTTATGACTATAGCCGGTACACCTGGCTATATCCTTTGCATAATAAAAGTGACTGTCTTTCTTCCTTTGTTCGTTTCAAAACTTTAGTGGAAAATCTTTTCTCAACTCGCATTAAGCATTTTCAATGTGATGGTGCACGAGAGTTAACTCAAGGACAGTTTGCAAAGTTTATTACTGACAATGGAATTAATTATAGAATTTCCTGTCCTCATACCCCGGAACAAAATGGCATTTTCGAACGTAAAATTCGCCATATTACTGAAATGGGTACAACGCTCATATTTCATGCTTTAATGCCTAAGCGTTTTTGGTTTGAAGCATTCTCCATTGCCACCTTTTTAATCAATCGTCTTCCTACACCAGTCTTGCATCAACAAACACCCTATTTTCGTTTGTTTAATCAACATCCAGATTATGCATTTTTACGAGTCTTCGGCTGTCAATGTTTTCCACATCTTGGGTCATATAGGAAAGACAAACTTAGTCCTAAATCTGTTGCCTGTGTTTTTTTGGGGTATCATGATGCACATAAAGGATATCGTTGTTATCATTATGACACTGGTCGCGTATATGTTTCTCGACATGTTGTTTTTGATGAGTCAATTTTTCCTTTTCGTTCTCAGTCCGCTACGACGTCATCTGTGTCACCTGCAAACACATCTATTCCTGTCACTTTTTTGCCTAGATCTGCGTTACCTACAAACCCCACATCTGATTCCTTGTCAATCTTTCCCCACTCACATGCTTCAATAAATGTGCTGTCTATATTATCCTCTTCATTTCAACAACCAGTAAATGTGTCCCCACCATCATTAAATATGTCTCCCCAAGCCTTAGGTCATGAGCAGTCACCTCAATCCAATGCCAATGTCCAGTCAATGCCTTCTTTAGCTAGTCACCATACACCACCTAACTCTGCATCTGTCTTAGCCGAGTCTGCTTTACTACTTCCTTCCCAATCGCTATCTCCTGGCGCGTCCACAGTCCCTCACGTGCCTTCCTCGTCGTCTGTGCCTTCTCTTTCAGCTTCTATTCTCTTTCCTTTAGCTATTTCTCAGTCTTGTGTCAGTCCTACTCGCGATAGCATAGTTCCATCTCAACCTACTACGACTCGAGATTCACTTCTCTCTCATGTTTCAAATATGCCATCCTCTTCTGTCCCAATGTCTCGTCACTCCATGACTACACGGTCAAGAGATCACACACGTACCCCGAAACAGTGGTCAGATTTTGTGGCTTTCTCAGCTGCGACATTTGATTCTTCTTTAGACCTGGAACCTACGTCCTACTCCAAAGCTAGCAAATTTTCCCACTGGCGTGATGCTATGGCTTCAGAATATAATGCACTGTTACAAAATGGTACTTGGTGTTTAGTCCCGAAACCAGATGCAGTTAGTGTTATGGGTTGTAAATGGGTGTTTAGGATTAAACGTAAGCCGTCTGGTGAAGTAGAACGTTATAAAGCCCGTCTTGTTGCAAAAGGGTATAGTCAAGAAGAGGGTATTGATTATGCAGAAACTTTCAGTCCAGTTGTTAAACCCACCACTATTCGTATTGTCCTTTCCGTTGCTATATCCAAAGGCTGGTCGGTTCGACAATTAGATGTGAATAATGCATTTTTGCATGGGCTTCTTTCTGAGGATGTTTATATGACTCAACCACCTGGCTTTGTTCATCCATCTTATCCCCATCATGTGTGTAAATTACAAAAAGCTTTATATGGCCTCAAACAGGCGCCACGTGCCTGGTATTCGCGTCTCAGTAATTTTTTGTGTCAGCTTGGGTTTAGTGTGTCGAAATCTGACACTTCTCTCTTTATCTACATGCGGGGCACAATCATTATCTTTCTTCTTATTTATGTTGATGATATTGTACTCACTGGCTCATGCTCTTCTTCTATTACTTCAATTATTACTTTGCTTCATCGACAATTTGCATTAAAAGATCTAGGGCAATTGTCGTACTTTCTTGGCATTCAGGTTAAATAGCTATCTAGTGGGTTATTATTGTCTCAACAAAAGTATGTCACTGAATTGCTTGTTAGAGCGAAACTTGAGAATGCTAAACCTGTAGCCTCTCCCATTGCACCAAATCAGCAACTTTCTATCCATGAGGGTGATCCTTTTTCTGACCCAACCCAGTATCGCAGCATTGTGGGAGCTCTTCAATACTTAACTATTACCCGTCCTGACATTGCCTTAGCCGTTAATAAAGTTTGTCAATTCGTGCATCAACCAACTGAATGTCATTGGATGGCGGTAAAACGAATTTTGCGTTATCTCAAGGGCACAAGTTCTTATGGGTTACATCTTCGGCCCTTTTCTGGTTTTTCTCTTCATGCCTATTCAGACTCTGATTGGGCGGGGTGTCCTGATGATCGACGTAGTACTCATGGGTATTGTATATACATGCATGTGTATGTAAAGGTAGTAACTAATTGGAAACCCAATTTATTGTGATTTTGATTTTGAAAAGCGTTGATATATGAATGGAATTTTGAATATAGTATGATAATAATTCAAATTATGAAGCTTTAATAACTAATTTAAGGGATGAAATTGTGAATTGGGTATTTTGTCATGTGTAGATTATAATAGAAATTGAAAGTCAGTATTGATCAGGTCTGTTGGTATGTATATATGCACCTGTGTTGCGTATTAACAAGTAAGAGAAGACATGAAACTGTAATAGGAAAGAAACAAAAGAAATTGAAAGGCTGAAGAGAAAAGTTAACATAAGAAAATGGTTGGAGAGTAACGAAAGACAAAATATTCAGAATAATTATGATATCCTATATACAAGAAAGCTTGCTAGGTGAGGATACACGAGACCTGTATGTAACAAGTTACGCCCAATAAAAAGCAAAAAAAAAATAGTTAAAAGGAGTGTGAAATATTTTATGGTGCTTTAAGTGATGAAAAACAGTGTGTGTTCGTGTGTAATTATAAAAATCTTCTATCAAAATATGCCTTTTATTGTAACAATCAAATATTAAAAAATATTATATTTTTTATATTTTTTCCTTTTATCCTATGAAGTTATTTTCCTGCAAGCAAACGAAACCTTAGTGAAATTATTGAAGACATATATGTTTATATTGTGAAGCAGTTTCAAACCTCACGGATGACACGTGTTTTATGCACTAAATTATTCTTTCTTTCATATTGAAGCACTTGGACAGTTTCTTCACTTCTCCTTTCTTTAAGTTGTAAAAACTATTTCTCGTGCTAAATTCAAGTGCTACAATTGGAAAGTATCGAAATTTCGCGAAGGAAATTATGATCGAACTTTTTTAAGTTGTTTCTATAAGCATTATGATGTAGTATTACATGTGGAACGCTAATGATTAGAACTAAAAATGGAGCTATTTTGCCATCATTCATATTGATGCTTTTGAACAACCAAAGAATCATTTATCAATGAAGATAAACAAGCTGGCTTAGTACGTAGTGGTATGTAGGGATCACATAGGTTTCTGTAATTGATGCACAAGTAGTTTGTATATTCTGTAGTTCAGTTGAGTAGGCTGAGAAATTGATCTGTTATTAAGCTTTTTAATTGCCAACTATCAAAGGCCTCACAGATTATGTCATTGTTTCCTTCAAATTTATTCCGAGGATTGATTGGATACTCTCCTCTATTGTTAATGTTGTAGTTGTTATCCGTTAATCATGGCCACATTTTCAGGCATGTCTCTCGAAAGGCAAACCTTGTGCCTGAATGTGTTGTATCAGTAACTGGATATGTAATCTTATTAGGGCATTATCTTTTCTTAAGTAAAAAAAAAAAGAATACTCACATAATTTTTTTTTTTTTTGGGTGGTGGGGGGTAATGACTGTATGGAAAGAAAACTAAGTATAATTAGAAAAAGCCCAACAAGACAAGACTATCTTGGTCCACACACAAAAAAAAGAGCAAGATCTGGCAAAGTAACGGACACCAAGTTCAACACCATGACGAAAGAAACAAATCCACTAGGCATAATCAACAAAAAAAGACATACAATAAAAGCAGTAGCTTTGTGAAAAAATGGAGAGAAAATAAGTTTTGTGATTTTTAACAAATATAAAAGGGTTAATACCTTAATTAATCCCTCATCTTTATCTTGTTTGATAAATAGATTTCTTATTTTTTAAAGTGCTACACCGTTAGTTCTTTTGGCATTTTCTGTTAAAAAATATAATGGTAAAGTCACGTGGTTTTATTTTATCGATACACTTCATTGTTACTTTTTTAAAGGAAAATGACAAAAGGACTAACGATATTATAACTTGTAAAGTTAAAAAATTTAAATGTAGTACTTTTGGCAATGGAGGACATGTTTTTCAAATATGGTAAATATCAAAGACTAATTAAAATATTAACAAATTTTAAAGATCTCGACGCTAAACAAATTCTAAAGATCATTAATGTAATCTCTCGACATTAAACAAATTCTAAACATCTTGACACATTTTGAGTAAACAATACCATATGAGAAATCATCTCTTAACTTATTTGGTTCAAATTTTAGTTTCTCATCCAAAATTTTCTTGGAATTTTGATTTATCCATTCAAAGTTAGCACCTTCCGAATTTTCCAATCGATTACAAAAATTGTGATTTGATTTCCCTTCTCTATTCACATCTAACTCTCTCTCTCTCTCTCTCTCATATATATATATATATATATATATATATATATATATATATATATATATATATATATATACTTACTTCGGAGGATAATTTGAAATTAATGCATCATGTTATTCCTCTGTTGATTTCTTGTTCATTTAACACTCTGTTCGGATAGCATAATGGAAGTGAGAAAAACAAAATAAAAAAGATTGGACAAGGAAAATGAACGGAAAGTAAGATGAAAAATAATAAAGGAGACGAAAGGAACGGGGGTGTATTAATAAATCCTCATGGATTTTTTATCTTTGGTTTTAAAAAAAAAAAGCATTACTATATTTAAAGAAAATGTATAATCTAAAAAAGCCCAACAAAAGACAAGACTTATCAGTTCAAAAAGAAAAAAGACCATGGAAAGTAAAAGAGACCAAGTTTAACGCCACGAAGGCACAAATCTACTGGGCCTAATCAACAAAAAAATATACAATAATATGGGCGAGAGAAAATAACCTTTGTGATGTTCAATAAATGTAAAAGAGCTAATACCTTAATTAGTCACTGATCTTTATTATGTTTTTTTTTTCTTATAGTATTACATTTAAATCTTTTAACTTTGTTCTGATTTAAAAATAAAATAATCTTTTAACTTTGTAACATATGTCACCGTCAGTCTTTTTAGTTTTTTTTGTCAAGAAAGTAAAGGTAAAGTAATGTGACTTTATTTTACCTATACACTTCACCATTACATTTTTTACAGTAAAGTGCAAAACGACTAACGGTGTCACAAGTTACAAAATTAAAGGATTTAAATTTAGTACTTTTAGAGATATGTGATTTATTTGTCAAACACGATAATGATCAAGTACTAACTAAGGTTCTAACAAATTTTAAAGATCTCGACACTAAGTAAACTCTAAAGATCATTAGTATTTTCTCTCAACACTAAATCCTTTGACTTCAACTATGATTTTTTTCAGGTAATCTTTCCAAATCCTTCAACTAAAGGAGCATTCAAAAAATATATGGTCCCTCATTTTCAAGACCATGTAGCAAAGACTACATTGGCCTGTCACTTGAACACCCCAACAAAATTTCTTGCTAGTTGTCACCATATTCTAGCATACTTTGGAATGAGAAACTGAAAAGGAGAAAAGAAAAGAAAAGCAGACATTTAGGTGTATTGTTTCTTGTTTCGTTTGAGCGATTTGTCTAGACTCTACACATCACAAATTAACGAAATGCCTCTGCTTAGTATTTGGTATCACTGTAAAATAAGTCAATTGAAAAATATTTTTAGTTAATACAAAAAAATAGTTACAAAAAGTGTAAAATGATACTTTTAAAAGGAAAGAAACTTAAATATCTTGTTCATATTCATTTTTATGTTAAGAATATACGGAAATTATATTGAAGTACTAATGATAATTCCTACATTTCACCCATTAAACTTTCTTTTCCCTCTATAAAATCAAAATCGATAAGATTGCAAAATCCTCTCATTAATAAGGGAATTTTCAAAGTCACCATAACTCATAACGGAAAATTCTTGTATGGTCAAAGATCATGTTCGTACATATAATCTCAATCAATCATATTTTACCACGTTATTGATTCTAATAGTTAATAATTCTAAAAAATCTTTTAAGTTTAACGATTTACTGAAAAGCGCTTCCAACCGCATATCCTCTAGACCATTCCCAGTTGCACCCAAAAAAAAATCCATCATCGTCAGCACCACCAAAAACCCATCGCCGGCACCACCAGACCTGTTCCGGGCACAGGTTTCCCCAACATTAACCTATTGTCAGCACAATAAAAAACTCCACCCCACACCATATTAGAAACCCATCATCAGACTTGAACATTTCTATTCTTAAACCCTCGAGCTCTTTCCCTTCCGCGACGAACATCTTCATCTCTTATGTTCAAGCGTTACCTTTGTAGAACATTGTCTTTTGGGTAGGATTTAATGAGCATTCATTGTCTTTTGGGCAGGATTTAATGAGCAGTTACTTGAATTGAGAGGGAAGGAAGAAAATATATAATATTGTTGAGAGCTTGTACGTGGTTTTATGGAGAAGATAATGCTCCAAAGATAAATGATTATTCTATGAATACAATGAGTGCATTGTTGAGAGTTTGAGGGGGAAAAAAAAGATAAAAAGGATAGCGCAGAATTTTCGTCGGCGGTGGTGAGGATGATGGCGGCAGCATTCAGCTTTTGGTTTGAGATTGGTGGAGGTTTGTAGATATTGATAGATGGTAGAGATTTAAGTTGGGGCCTTTCTGTAATTGTTTGAACTTAAGAGCCATTTGCATAAAGTATAATTAATGAGAGCATATGTGGGACATAGTTTAAATCATGCAAGAATTTGCCACCCATAACAAACCCCTTCCAAAATTCAATCCAATTCTTTTCCTTTAAAAAGTGCGTTCCGAACACTATTTAAATGAGAAGCCCGTTGATACTTAGAATTTACTGAGCCTACAACCAAAAAACGTTGCATCAAACAGTTTCCAATAATTGAGTAACTTTAGCATATCTCGCGATCGTCAAGCTCTTTTTACTGGAATGCTTACTACACGATAGCAAACTTCTTCCGTTTTCGAAAAATAAAGCAAGCAAAAATGCCGGACAAAAGTGTTTTAATAATGCACATAAAATACAATAACAGATCATAAATAATATCGAAGGATATTACAGACTACTTTAGCAGATATTATTGTTAAAAGACTCTTTCTAGCCTATTTTAGCAGATATTATTGTTAGAAGACTCTTTCTAGCCTATCGCATAATTATAATCACAAATAGTGAACTAGACCTTTAATTTGTCACCACATGCAATACATAGGCAAAAGTTACATTCTTCACATTCGAATGCAGGAGGCCTGTCTATATTGAGTCCACAACCATCACAAGAAGACTTCAATGTGGCCTTCCGTGTAAACTCAAGAGGGTGTGGGTGGGAACTCACTTCAAGTGTGCCTCCAAACTTGAAATTACGAAATCTGCCAAGTCTGGGTACACAATTCGTATGAAAGGAATTATCGCAATCAAAACAATGGTAAAGCCAGAACTTGGGATGCATTTCCTCTTCGCACATATCACAAATGAAATCATCTGGATGGTCACTATATGGCGGAAACCTCAGGGGAAGAGGGTGTTTATACCATCTGTGCCTAATAGCCGTGGGGAGCATTGCACAACCATGGTGCAAACTAAAATTGCAAGTCTCACAACCAAAAGCGAGACCGTTTAATTTATAATTACAAGCATTGCATATTTTATCTGAAGCTTCAAATTGGAAGAGAGGGTGGTTATGATTTTCGTGAACAATAGTAGTAGGCAAAGCAGCACATTTGACATCAAGGAAGAAGTCGTCACAGGTGTCGCACTTGAAGAAGAATCCGTTTGAATCCCAATTACAATTGTTGCAGCGAAAATAATCATAGAATTTGGTATAGCTGCCTAGGTTGAGTGGGTGGGGATGAGTAGGATGTTGTAGTTTGTATGGTATATTGGCGCAAGGAAGATGAAGAAAGTAACTACATTCCACACAAGCATAATAAGGAGCAGAAAGAGGCGTAATGCAACAGTTGCATAATACTTCCTCATCTACTTCGTCATCGTCGTCATTCGGCTGCTCATGGATGAGTATCAATGGATGTTGTTCATGCAATGTCCATATCAATTAAATTACATACTGATCAATGGTCCGAACAAGTAGCGAACAAGGTCTCGGGCTAGAGCAGGAGCTTTGTGAAGTAACGGAGAGAAAATAAGCTTTGTGAATTGTGATGTTCAATAAATGTAAGAGAGGAAATACCTTAATTAGTCTAGTGTTTAATAAACAAGTTCCTTCCTTTAACACCCCCCCTCCTTTATTTTTTCCCAGACTCTAAAGATCATTAGTATTTTCTCTCAACACTAAACAAATTCTAAAGATCTCAACACATTTTGATGAAACAATAACATATGAAGGAGTCGATTCTTTACGCTCTTAGGTCAACTTTCAGTTTTAAAATCCAAGATTGTGTTGAAATTTTGATTTATCCATTCAAAGTTAGCACCTTCCTGATTGTGATTAGTTGTTGTTGTCACTAGTTTTTTTTTTTTTACGTAAAGAGTTTTGTTGAATTTAATAGATTCACTTGTTAAATAGCCAAAAAAAAAAAAGTTAGCAACTTCTTAATTTGTCAATCGATTGCCAAAATTTTGATTTAATTTTCCATCTCTATTCAAATCCACTTAATTTCTCTGTGATCAATATTTTGCTCGCTGAATAATTAGAAATGCATCATGTTTTTCCTCTGTTGATTATTCTTTTTCATTCTCTGTCATATAATAATACTTTCAACCTTAATTGACCGTCTGATCCTACAATGGATATGGAACGCATTACAAAAAGAATCATATAGGATTGTTAAATGGAATGGGAAGTGAACTAGGAATTTCTCGAGGGAAAAAGACAATTATCTTCCAACATATTTTATCAAGCGTCGGTTTATTGTATCCTTAAGGAAAAATACCATATTTAGTTCCTATTGTTTCTTTTTTAGTTTTAATTTGGTCTGTATTATTTAAGATGTCTCAATTTTATCTCAATTATTTTCTTTAAAAAATTTCAATTTCGTCCTTATTATTTTTCTAAAAGTTTTAATTTTATCATTTTCGTTCTCTTAAAGTTTAAATTCATCCCTATTATTAAAGGACTAAATTAAAATTTTTAAGAAACAAGGCCGGATTTGAATTTTTTTTAGAAAATAATAGGGACTAAATTGACTTATTTTGAACAATAGGGACGAATTTGAAACTTTAAGAAAACAATAAGGACGAAATTATGTGCCTTACATCCCTGATTGCACACTGACTTAGATAATTGAGATTTTTTTTAAAAACAATAGGAACGAAATTGAGACTTTTTAAAAAATAATAAAGATGAAATTGAGACATTTTAAATAATAGAGATTAAATTAAAACTAAAAGGAAGTAATAGGGATTAAATGTGACATTTTCCCTATCCTTAACACTATGTTTGGATTGCACAAGAAAAGTGACCCAAAAAAAAAAAAAGATAAGAAAATGATTGGACAAGGGAAATGAAAAGAAAGTAAGATGAAAATAACAAAGGAAACGAAATGAATGGGTATCCTCATTTGGACTTGAAAAATTGAAAAGCTTTTCATTAAAAGAAAAAAAAAATCCTAATAATTAACTAATTTTAGCATTTCTCACGATTATCAACCTCTACAAGTTCTTAATTCCTATGCGCTTAATTACTGGGATGCTTATTGCAGTGGCGAACTCTTCCGTTTCTCATGAAGAAACAAAGAAAAAATGATGGACACAAGTGTTTTAATTATGCACGTAAAATACAGTAAGATATGATAAATAATATCACAAGATATTATAGATTACTTTAGCAGATATTATTGTTAATGACTCTTTCTAGCCCATAGCATTATTATAATCACAAACGGTGAACTAGACCTTTAATTTGCGAACACATGTAATACATAGGCAAAAGTTACATTCTTCACATTCGAAGACAGTAAACCGGTCTATATTTTTTCTGCAACTATCACAAGAGGACTTCAATGTGGCCTTCCGTTTATACTCAAGAGGGTGCGGGTGGGAACACACTTCAACTGTGCCTCCAAACTTGAAATTCTGAAATCTGCCAAGTCTGGGCACACAATTCGGATGAAAGGAATTATCGCAATGAGAGCAATGGTAAAGCCAGAACTTGGGATGCATTTTCTCTTTGCACATATCACAAATGAAATCATCTGGATGGTCACTGTATGGCGGAAACCTCAGGGGAAGAGGGTGTTTATCCCATCTGTGCCTAATAGCCGTGGGGAACATTGCACAATCATGGTGCAAACTAAAATTGCATTTCTCACAACCAAAAGCGAGACCCTTTAATCTATAATTACAAGCATTGCATACTTAATCTGAAGCTTCAAATTGAAAGAGAGGGTGGTTATGATTTTCGTGCACGATAGTAGTAGGCAAAGCAGCACATTTGACATCAAGGAAGAAGTCATCACAGGTGTCGCACTTGTAGAAGAATCCGTTTGAATACCAATCACAATTGTTGCAGCGAAAAGAATCATAGAATATTTTGTGGCGCGGCCAGAGGTTGAGTGGGTGGTCTGAATGACTAGGATGTTGTAGTTTGGTTGGGATTTTGGCGCAAGGTAGATGAAGAAAGTAACTACAATCCACACAAGCATAATAAGGAGGAGAAAGAGGCGTAATGCAACAGTCGCATAATACTTCCTCATCTACTTCTTTGTCATCGGCATTCGGCTGCTCATGGATGAGTATCAATGGATGTTGTTCATGGCTGAAGTGTTTGATCTCTGGTTGAATATGTGCAAGACTATTCTCTCTAAGTAGGAAACGTTTAATCATTCCCGATATGTCAGGCACCGGTAAGTGGAACAGATCATCGTCAAGTAGATCATCGTCTCTGGAAGAAGAAAAATTATAAAAACATTGTCAAAAAGACATGTAAGCACAAATAGAAAAAAGAGAAATTAGGATTAAAAGGAAAAAATGGAAAAAGAGATGTGGAAGGAGGAGGATGAGTCTCTTACGAGTTAGCTTCAATCTGTTGGGTCTCAGTTTTCATACACTTGAGGTGAACAAAATATCTGCACAGGTGACAATAATAAACCCAATCCTGGCGATATATCCTCTGGCTGCAGATATCACAATTGAACCTGAATTTTTTGTAATCAGATGGAAAGCTATAGGCAAGGGAGAGAGTATGATCATGGTGATCGTAATTGGTTGTGCTGGGTAATGACGCACAACTCTTGTGTATCATAAAGGGGCAATACGGACATAGGTAAAACAGATCTTCATCTTTAACGCCACAAGCATCGCAGCGGAACAACGCTGGCCTTGGTTGGAATATCAGCACATGTTGGTGACCCTTGGTAACGATACGGTCCTTGAAGGCATATAATGTGTCATTATCCTTGAGAGCACATACTTTGTGGAGAAACCGGAGAATTCCTCATTTCAGTCACTGCAAACGAAACTCTTATAATAAGGTGATTCAGATAGAAGGATGAGAGAGTGTTGATCATGTTTGGGATGAATGATCTCTCTTGGTAGTTCAGCACATACTTTGTGGAGAAAGTAGATATTAGTTTGTGATGAGGAGACATATTAATTATCTCTACTCTACTGATATGTATCATTATTTTGGTAAAATATATATATATATATATAATATATTCAGTGCGTCTATTAAACATTTACAGAGTCTTAAATCATCCACTAATTTTCGTTTTTCTTTTTGGATTGTCCACTAAATCTATATTTTAATTAATCGAGAATTGCGTTTAGCTTTCAACACTGTAGCTTCACTCAGCTTGTAACTTAGCTAATCCTATAAATCCCAAAATATTATGTAAAAACCCACCCTTGAGGATGAAACCCAAGCTTGACCCAAAGAAAAAAAAGGATGAAACGCAAGAATTATGTCTAAAAAGGTAATCTTCTCAACCAACTAGGCTACATCTCGTTCTCAAATAATCCTCACAGACGTTAATTAAGCATGATGTCTTAGGTGTTAGAATATCTATATTTGGAAAGTTCTAAGTTGTTGTATGGCTTGACTGACTAGGATTAAGCATATACACTACGGAATTTATAATTTTAGGATTAAGCATAAATTTAGGGTAGGTTCTTGGTCACCAAACATAAGGTAATACAAAGATAAATCGAAGTCATATATATAGTTGTGCATCATCAATTGCTTTAAATAGGATGGATCAACTGTTTAATAAAATTGTGTTATTGGTATTAATGAAGACAATAGATAAATATAATAAATTCTTTTCTAATAAGATAATATTTTAAATAATGTGATAAATTAATATGGTATCAAAATTTAAATTAGTAAATGGTCATGGGTTCAAGGATCATCTAATTACCTATTTAAAAACTATCAACGTGCAAGGCTAAAAATGAATATCCCATACGTACAGGTGCATATTGAAGACAATAGATAAATATAATAAACTCATCTCTAATAATTGGTAAATTAATACTTGGATCAACTTTGTGCCATAAATAGTGACATGTAAAGGGCAACATTAAATTTGTCATACAAAATGAGTTATATTAAGCTATAATCGGCCCTATGTTTTGATATCACAATTGCAAAAAGAGTGCTGTTAAACAAAAACTATGGACTGTTTGGCCTATATTGGGCAATATTGAGTTTTTAGAAAATTTGAAGGTAATATTGTATTTTAAAAAATATGAAAGGGTATATTTGAAAACAGTTTCGCAAAAGTCTATTTTAAAAAGCTCCAATTTGGAGCTTCTTGTTTTTTAACTTTTTTCAGTTTTAACTTTTATCTAAAAACACTTTTAGAAATTGGCCAAACAGGTAAAATTAGCTTCTAAACTCACAGAAAACACTTTTGAGTGTCAAAAAATTAGGTCAAACAGACTCAAGCTTATCTTGTTTAATTAGTAAGTCAATTCAAACAAAATGAAGCTAATAATTTCCCCTAAAAGTTTTGATATTAGTATTGCAAAAAGTAAGAGAAGGAATTATATCTAATATATTCATTTATTTTTTTTCTCATTTTCCATGTATTCTGTATGTGGTGGATATCATCATTAAATAGAGATATTTGAGCCTTTATAGACAATTTGAAATCTGTAACTTAAAGTTCTTCCACTTATTCTTTAACTCATTGTTCTACATACAGCTTTAGTTAAAAAGAAGAAGCATTTTCATACATTTTTATATTTTATATCGAGTGTAATACACATTTTGGTTAACTAAAACCTTGAGGGTTATATAATATAAAATAAACACTGGGGTAAAATGTCAAATTGTATATACATATATGTATTGAGGGGACAAATTACAGAAAGATGTTAAGTCATAGAAAATAATATTAGGAAAAAAAATGTTACACTATATATACATCACAGAGCTAAAGTGATTTACAAAAAACTCTTATGGTGGATCACATCGATGTTGATCATATTCTATTTTTGACTATTGAATATACAAAAAGAAAACAAAAAATTAGAACAAATAAAAGTGGCAAAGAAAAAAAAAAGTGCGCTGGAGTCGCAGACATGCTTGAGTCGCATGTATTTTTAACTCCTTTTTTTTGTTTATAAAAGGGAGGTTTAAGCAGTACAACACAGGATGTAACCAACAAGAATCAAACTTGCAACCCTTTACATACACAGCAAAACACATATCGTTGGACCTAAGCCCTGGTGCATTTTTAATATTGACAATTCATGTTTTTGCTCTTATTTCTAATAGAAAAATTGAGATACCATAAATAGAAAGGGTTTATCCCTCATATTTCTTAATGTGAGATTTATTTTCATTTCCATTAAAAATGGTAATGGTTTAAGCTAAAGTTACTAATAGTGATATCTCTTTTCTCTTTTTCTTATATTTATTATCATTTTATAATTTACCGTTTACCCTTATTTTGAACGAAAAAAGTTAATAGAAGGAGTCTGAGTTTCATATTTTATAAAATGTTAAATTTGGGTCTCATTTATTTATTTATTGTTAATTAAGTCTCATTTATTTAAAATGCAAGAGATTTGAGACAAAATTACCTGTAATAGAACCCATTTAAGAAAACCCGAATGGCGTTACTCAAATAACGTCTGAAAAAAAAAAAAAATCCACTTGTGTAGTCATGCAAACCATATTAAAAAAAGACCAACTTGTCTTAGTCAAATAATCCATGAAGAAAAAGTACCTACTTTCGTTACTTAAATAACCAACGAAAAAACAGCCCACTTGCATTAGTTAAATGAACCATAAAAGAAGAAAGACCTACTTGATTTAGGCTCGGTTTGACTTAACTATAAAATTTTAGTTTTTAAACTGTAGAATTTTTAGTAGTAGAATTTTGGTTAGAAGCGTTGTAGAATAAAAGTCGTTACCTGTTTGGCCTGTGTTGGAAAATGTTAAACTTTTAGAAAATTTGATGGCAATATTGGATTTTAAAAAATATGAAAATATATATTTGAGAAAGAAAATTAAAAAAAAAAAAAACAGCTTTCCGCATTACGTAAAAACAACTTCGTAAAAGCCTATTTTGAAAAGTTCTAATTTGGAGTTTCTTATTTTTCAACTCTTTTCAACTTCAACTTTTACCTAAAAGTACTTTCAGAAATAGGTCAAACAAGTTAGTTTCAGCTTTTAAACTCATAAAAAGTACTTTTCAATGTCAAAAAGTTAGGCTAAACAAAACCTAGTCAATTATCCTGTAAAAAACCCATATGGGACAAATGTTTTTTTAAAAAAAGTTGAAAAACTAATTAAAATAAAAACTCATGTTGTTTGAGTTTATCGTACAAGACATCACAAATCTATTCTTGTTAATTAGTAGTCTATATCACGTTTCGTGCACGGAATTATAGTGAATCTTCATTAAACTATACCCGATAGTTACCTATGATTAAATAACGGGAGTAGAAAATGATAATTGGCACTAAGATTTAACGTCAAAAGAGATACTTACATATTATTGATATGATACTATTATTATTATTATTTGATTCAGGAGAGGCCTAAAGTTATAGGTGTAACTAGTGATTGGGGTAAGCTATATAATCTTCCATAAATATTTTTTTTTTAAACAAAAAGAACCACTCCTAAAACCATATTCTTGCATGACTCAACCATTTATTACAAGTCTGGTAGATGTTAATATGAGAAAACCTTATAGGCGTTACTCAAATAATGCATGGAAAAAATACCCACTTGCTTTAGTCAAATAACCCATATAAAAAAAGACCTACTTGCCTTAGTCTAATAACCCATGAAAAAGAAATACCTAGTTTTTTTTGGGTTAAATCCACTTTGTACCCTCAACCTTTAAAGGTAATGTCACTTATTAACTCTCATGTTTCATTTTAGTCACTTATTAACCTTTGACCACAGTTTACTTTAACGGAGTTGAAATCCCGTTAGTTAAAGTTGTCCAATTACCAAAATAACCTTACAATATATTTTGCTAGGAAAAAAACAAAAAAGGGGTACTTCGTTCTTCCGCACACACTTTCTCTCTCTCTCTCTCTGTCCATCTCCATCCTTCTTCATCTTCGATTTAGGGTTAGGGATTACATAAAAAGCATTATTTGACAGAGCAATCGGCGATTTCTTCCCAAAAAAATTGATTTGGGGGATAGTCTTTAAGTATTGTCTTTGTATTTAGTTTTAATTGTTTATTTTTCTTTAAATTTTTCAGTGCATGTGTTTGGAATCATTTTTTGTAATTCTGGGTTAAATTTTTTGTATTCTCTTTATGTAAATATAATCCTGTATAATGTAGGTTTAATTTTCTACTTTTTTTTTCAATTAAGTTTACCTTGATTTGTTTTCTGTTTTGCCAAATATGTTTCTAAAGTTGATTTATATGTCTTTGTTGTTGATTCCGTCTTTAGTCTAGTGATATATGGTCTCGATTCTTCTATGTAATTGTTACATGACTTTGTTTAGGGTTTTTAGTTTTATATGTTTTGTCGGGGGAAAAAAATGCCAGAAGAAGTCAACATCAGCTCTTTCTTTCTTGGCTCATTAACCATTCTACATCAAGGCAACTCTTTCTTGGGCTCTTAATTGAACCATATTCTTTGCAGTTCAATAATTCCTTCCAATTTCAGTAGCTGATAATGATGAGTACCAAGTAAGTTTGCAGATGATGTTTGCTTCACATGAAAGAAAATCTAGGAAATGATGCAAAATAACACTAACATGCTTTTTGTTGATATGGGGGTCTATATTTCACTAAAGAAATACATTACATTTATTATTATGTCTTCTGATTCCATTCATTATCCTACATGAATTTGTCCCTTTCTTTGACTGTTGAAAGAATACAAGAGGCGAAAATGAAATACCATGCCTGGATAGAGTTTGTCATTATGTGAGTTTAGAATGAGTATTGGACCAAGTTAAATTGTAAAATAATTTTTGTGATGACTTTTCTGATGGAGAGATAGAGGAAGCCGGAAGGCCTAGAGGCCAAAAATATGGACCATCTTATGGCATTGGCAATTGGAATGGTCAAGGGATGTTCTTCAGTGGTATACAACTTTTGCATATTTTGTACATTCCTTTACATTTATATACTAACATTCTTTGGTTTTCTTTTTCTGTGTTTGTGTGCTACTTGTTTTCCATAAATCAAGGCAATTCAAGTTCAACTTCAAATGTAGTAATTGGTCTAAAGACTCACAACACTCGACAGGGACCACATTTTCAGAGAGACGAACAAGGCAAGGATCTTCTTCACGTGTCCATATCTTCTAAGACCAGGGAACATCTTCATAGTGGTTTACCTTTCAAGTTTGAGAGTTCCTCCCCCTTTTCTTTGTTGTGGCTGGCTGATTCTTGTTGTGTAGGTAACTCATTTTTGAGTATTATGGATGGGGCAATTGCAGATTTGTTGACTGCAATTGAATACTGTTGCTTGTTACTTTTTGTTGAATTGGATAGCTTCTGGATGGTTTAAATGGATGGTTTGTATGACTTTTTTTCTCTTGTATAGTTGTTTCATGTTAGGTGATGGTTTGGATTTCAGTGGTTTTGTTTCATTTGGTTGCTGCACAAATTATTTTTTTTTGTTGGGTAGTTTTTTTTTTTAATTGATGATTTATTCAAAATAAGTTCAAGCAAATATGTTAATAGAAATGTTAACAGCGAAAACTGAGTAAAGAAGAATGGTTGTTTTAGGCGCATGCTGTGATCATTATGAAGAAAGAGAACCCTGCATTTGTTTTAACAGTCATTTATTAAGGGCAATTTGGTCTGAAATATTCAAATAGTCAGTTAGAAGCTACAAAGGCGTTCATTTTTCGACAGAGGATGAACGTAAGGTTAATAAGTGGCTAAAATGAAACAAGAGGGTTAATAAGTGACACAAACCCTAAAGGTTGAGGGTACAAAATGGATTTAATCCTTTTTTTTTTTATATCACGAAAATTAAAATCGTAATTTAAACTCAAAATATCTAATTATAACAGATTGTTGTCTCACCATTCCACTTAACTCATGGCTATCAAAAAGAAAAGAACAAAATACCTACTAATTGAGTTAGTCAAATAACCAATAAAAATAGACCCACTTGCGTTAGTTAAATAACCCATAATAAAAGAAAGACCTGCTTGCTTTAGTCAATTAGCATGAAAAAAAATTCATATAGAACAAATGTTATTAAAAAATTAATTAAATAAATAAAATAAGAAGGTCGTGTTATTTGAGTTAACCTGACCTCACAAATCTATTCTTTTTGTTTTTTTGCTAAAAAATCTAACCTTGTTAGTAGTCTATATCACCTTCACAATGTTTGTGCACGGAATTCTAGTGAATCATCATTAAACTATAAGAGGTAGTTAGCTATGATTAAATAATTGGATTAAAAAATGATAATTGGCGCTATAAATTTTATGACACAAGAGATGCTTACGTATTATTGATATGAAGTATATTGAGACAAATTACCTTATTGTTATGTTTTTATCATTGAGCTGACCATGTTCGTGTATGTATGTAATTGTAATTTTACAAGTGATAGTATTATTTGGGTGAGGTACTGCTATCCTTGTAAAATCATTTACCTTAATGCGGTATCACCACATTTGACATTTTAATAGGTATTTACGCACTCAATGTTTGACAAAAAAAATAAAATAATAATAAAATAAAACTTTTGAGTTTTGACGTGAGATGCTATCTAGGAAAAATAAATGAATGTGATCTACTTTGTAGCCCACTCCATGAAGACTTTAGCCTACTCCAAATCTTTCTCCTTAAAGCCCAAATAAATCAATTTTTGGCTAGCTTGATTCTACCATTCCTTAATTTTACAACTGAAGAATTCTCATTGTCTATTAAAGTATCGTCACACACTAACCAACCAAAACGAACACTCATTAAGGAAATAAATATACAAAATAAATCTTGAGGGTTAAATAATACAAAATAAACATCAAGGTAAAATGTCAATTGGATATACATATATGTATTGAGGGGACAAAGTGATATCAACGTATAAAAAAAAAAAATACCTAATAATATTTTACCCTTTAATTAACGCATAAAATGTAATATTTTGTCCCCTAATACTTATTTTTGTCACCTAACCCTTTTAATTTGGATTATTAGTTGAAAATGTGGGATATTTTGTCTTTAGTTTGATTCAGTTCATTCTCGGTCATGATGGACACATATGGAGTCAAAAGTGAGCTTTGGATCAAATATTTAATTGCAGCTTTAATAACTTCGTTATCTTGATTCCATTGACAAAAATAAGGAGGTTATAGCGAGAAAGCTTGAATTAGCTCATTATAGGGCTCTCTATTTTTAGTGAGCTCTCAAATTGATAGCTTTGGCACCCTAAAATTTGAAGAACTAAACTCGCCTCTCTCTTCCTTCTCAACTCTATAAAATAAAGAGCCTAAAACATAAAGTAAAGTTGATATAGTGAGTCTCTAATAATAAGAAGCCCTGAGTTAAAACTCTTTATCATAAAGAAAAAGTATATATTTTGTTAGAAATGTTGTTAGCTATTATATCACGATTTGCTTGCATGACTCAACCATTTATTACAAGTTAGGTAGATGTTAGCATGACTCTTTTCCTACCATCTAAATATAGGAACTGGATCTTCTCATCTATTTATTCTTTTATTGTTCAAATGAAAAGTTTATTATGGGGCATCGACTTAATCCTTTAAAATCTCAATAATCCAATTCAAATTTAAGTTTAAAAAAGATTGTTAAAATAAATTTAAAATAATTGGTTGAGATTTTTAAAAGACCAAATTTAATGGTCCATGATACACTAGTACATCTAAAGTCTAAACAAGGAAAGGATAAGTATAGAAGAGTGTCCAAGCACGCACACACACACACACACACACACACACACACAAATGTATATATATATACATATATATACCGCTGTTATTTTGCCATGTTGAGTAAAAGAACCAGCAATTTTGACTCACATCCTTTATCTTTTCCTTTTTTTTTTATTTTTTTTTCTAAATGACTCACATCCTTTTGATAAAGGAGATTTAGAGCCCATACCTTTTAAAATATGGGAGCGAGCCCTTCCCTTATATTTTCTATAAAAAAAAAATAGAGACAAAATTGTCAATTACAAAGGCTCCGTTTGTTTGCCGTAAAATATTTTTTCAGAAAATATTTTTAAAATTTTCAGGTGTTTAGTAATACCGAAAAATTAGTCAACAAAAAAAAAATTTCCTATAAAAAATGATGGCTACATTTTCTCAATTTTCTAGTGTTTGGTAACACCGAATAATTAGTCAACTAAAAAATATTTTTCAGTCAAATATTACGGCTAGTACAAAATTTAAAAAAATATTTTTATCTTCTTTAGGAGATAAAAACATTTTACATTTTCCAAACAAAAATATTCTATTTTTCAGGAAAATATTTTCTTTTGAAAATATTTTCTATAAGCAAGTTATTTTACAGCAAACAAACGGAGCCCAAACACCAGAAAATATTCTATTTTTCAAAAAAAATATTTTCTATAAGCAAATTATTTTATGGCAAACAAACAAAGCCAAGTGAAAAATAAACATAAGATAAAAGAAAATAGATTATTGCTGTGTAATTTCGACTAGAACCTAGCACTTTAATTATCAATAAAAAGAACTATAGACCCCACTTTTTTATTTTTGTGTAACTAAATTTCTTTCCTTTTTCTGTCAAAAAAGGGGAAATGGAATTATTGGTGTGAATACGATTTGTAATTTCATTTCACCTTATTTTTTTCTTTTTCTTTTTTATATTTTTTTCCTATTGATAATAGTAAAAATACCCTTGTACCCTTATTATATCTTGAATTAAATAGAGTACCTTCTACTTGCCACATGGCATTACCATATTTAGCTAAGGGTTACTGGGGCCCACAATGATATCTAAAAAGATCTTTTATCTAATACTATAAATAATACATATAAGGTGATTCAAAAGTAGCTAATATTATATTGCTAAATTTGTCACTTACTCATTAAATTATTTTCGGAGCAAATTACTAACTCTCACACCAGAGAGAGTTCACAGGAGATAACACTTGTTGTCCCTTTCTTTATTTTACAGATTTCAACTCAGGTCAGAAGTGACGGATCTACAACTCTTATCACCTATATTTTTCATTTTTCTTCTTCTCATAGCCAGTGTCGGCCCAAGCTATGGGCCGCTTGGGCCTGTGCCCAAGGCCCCTTAGTTCACGGGTCCCAATTCAAAGAAATTATTTATTTTTTTTAAGATAAAGATTTATTCTAAATTAATTTTGGTCTATCTTTATATAGGTCTATCTTTTTGTTAACTTGTAATATCATGTTATTTTATAATTTTAATTTTGGTGTTTTGTTTTTTATTTGTAGTGATTATTTTAATAAAAAAATTTAAAATTTTTTTATTGAGAAAAAATCTAATTATTAAGATCCCTATTTAAAAAATCGCCCAAGGTCCCAAAATTATCTGAGACGGCTCTGCTCATAGCCCATTACATGGCTAAGCATGACCTTCTGCAAATATAACAGGTCAAAAATAAGTGATTTGATAAATTTATTGGCTTCTCATAATCATTCTAATTAAAATTTAAACTTTTACATTTTCATTAGAAGATTTCTCAATTTACGAAAATTCATTATACTAACATCACTATTAAATAATTAAGTACACAAAGTACGTAAAATAATTTAAAAAAAGTATAAGAAGTCTAAGTAATTATTTGCAAAAGTTACTGTCGAACTGTTTTACCGAAAACAAAACAGGTCACAAACTTTGTTATATTTTTTATCTAATAACTGCTCGGATTTTTCTTTCCTTTTTTATGCATCATTTTACGTACTTTACATGATCAGATCTTTAACGAAGATGTTTGGGTTAATAAGTTTATGTATGAAGTTCTCAAATAAAAGTGGCAAAGAAAAAAGAAAAAGAAAAAGTGCGCTGGAGTTGCATACATGCTTGAGTCTCATGTATTTTTAACATTTTTTTTTTATAAGGAAGACTTAAGGCCATACAACACAGAATGTAATGAGGTAAAATCAAACTCGCAACCTCTCGCAAACATAGAGAGGTACATGCCACTTGACCCAAGCCCACTATATTTTTAACATTTACAATTCATGTTTTTGCTCTTATTTCTAATAGAAAAACTGAGATACCTTAGTGGTCTAAGCTAAAGCTACTTATAGTGATACATCTTTTATCTTTTTCTTTTATTTATTATAATTTAATTTATAATCTACTGTTTACCCTTATTTTGAATGAAAAAAAAATTAATAGAAGCAGTCTAAGTCTTATATTTTATAAAATGTGAAGTTTGAGTCTCATTTATTTAAAATGCAAAGATGTGGACCAAAATTACCCGTAATAGAACCCATTGAAAAAAACCCCAATGGCGTTACTCAAATAGCGTACGAAAAAAAAAAAAAGACCCACTTGCGCAGTCATGCAACCCATATAAAAAAAAGACCAACTTGCCTTAGTCCAATAATCCATGAAAAAAAAGACCTACTTTCTTTAGTTAAATAACCGATGAAAAAAACGACCCACTTGCGTTAGTTAAATGAACCATAAAAGAAGAAAGACCAACTTGCTTAGTCAATTCTCCAGTAAAAGAACCCATATGGGACAAATGTTTTTTAGAAAAATTATAAAATAATTAAAACAATAATTCGTGTTGTTTGAGTTTATCGTACAAGACATCACAAGACCTCACAAATCTATTCTTGTTAATTAATAGTCTCTATATCACGTTCAAGAAAAAAATGTTCTACCTAACTATTACAATGTTTCATGCACAGAATTACCAGTAAATTATACGGGTTAGTTAGCTATGATTAAATAACAGGGTTAAAATATAATAATTGACACTATAGCTTTAACATCAGAAGCAATACTTATGTTTTATTGATATGAAATATATTGGGACAAATTACTTTACTGTTATGTATTTGTCACTCAGCTGATATTCATTATATCTATGTTATAGTAGATACTATTATTGGAGTAAGCTATACAATCCTCCATAAATAAATAAAAGAAAAGCTCTATACAATCCTCCACGTAAAACCATTTGCTTGCTTGATTCAACCATTTATTACAAGACTGGTAGTGGTAGATGTTAACATGGCTCTTTTTCTAGCATCTATATATTCGCTTTTCCTGTGCCATGATTCGTAAAAGGGCCCATTCAAGAAAACCTTACTGGCTTTACTCAAATAACGCACGGAAAAAAAAAAAGAAATCCCACTTGCTTTAGTCAAATAACACATATAAGAAAAGACCAACTTCCCATAGTCTAATAAACCATGAAAAAGAAAGGGTTTTTTTTTTTTTCTTTTGTACAACTGAGATTGAAATTATTGTTCGAACTCAAAATATTTAATTATAATAGGTCGTTGTTTAATTATTTTCTTAAACTCTTGGCTATCAAAGAAAAAAAAAACACCTACTTTCGTTAGTCAAATAACCAATAAAAACAGAGCCACTAGCGTTAGTTAAATAACCCATAATAAAAGAAAGACCAACTTGCTTTAGTCAATTAGCTTGAAAAAAAAAAATCCATATGGGACAAATGTTATAAATAAAAATAAAAATAAAAATAAAAAAAATAAGAAGGTTGTGTTGTTTGACTTTACACGAGATCACAAGACCTCACAAATCTATTCTTTTTGTTTTTTACTGAAAAATCTAATATTGTTAATAAGTAGTCTATATCACCTTCAAGAAAAAAATTTCCACCTGACCATTACAATGTTTCGGGCAAGGAATTCAAGTGGATCATCATTAAACTAGACAAGGTGGTTAGCTTAAATAATTGGATTTTTTTTTTTTTGTCATAGATTAAATAATTGGATGAGAAAACGATAATTGGCACTTACGTATTATTGATACGAAATATATTGAGACAAATTACCTTCTTGTTATGTATTTGTCAATGAGCTGATGTTTTTGTCGTACGTGATTGTATTTTTATAAGTGATAGTATTATTTGGGTGAGCTATAGCTATCCTAGTAAAATCACCTACCTTAATGCTGTATCACCACATTTGACATTTTAAAAGGCTATTATTGGGATAAACAATGCAATAGCTTCGATTAGAACAAAATTCAAAAATGACATAATTAAATAATTGTTTAATCAATGATGGATTTCCCGCCACGGAATAAATCTAAGAATTAAAGATGTTTTCACCTACTGGTGACATCCAACAATTAATCTCAACTCTAACAAAGTCTTGATCCCATCAGACTCTTTTTCAATACTCAAATAACAAGAATAAGCAGGATTCTCTCGATCTTCTCCTTATATACTCAGATATTTTGCTTTGGTCTAATCGCTTTCATTCATTTTTGGATAATCTTTTTAACTTTTGTAATATTTTTCTCTTTTATATCACCACTATCTTGCAGAATTTGTCACCCCACACTAAAATGAAGTATGAGAATCATAAAAAGGAACTATAAAGTTATTAAAACAATTAACTTAAATAGCAACATGCTCTCTATTTCTCCGGAAGTGTAGTTTACTATAATCCAAGCGAACAAAAGTTTATTATAACTATTAAAAATGTATCCAAAATAAAATAAATTTAAAAACCTCAAATACAGATACAAAAACAATTACTTATTTCTTCTCCAGTCATTATCATCGTGGTCAATGATTGGCAAATCACAATTTCAATGTTTGGCTTGATTTTGCGATTCCTTAATTTTACAACTGAAGAGTTCTCATTGTCTATTAAAGTATTGTCACACGCTAACCAACCAAAACGAAAACTCATTAAGAAAATAAATATATGAAATCTAAATAAACAATTAATGTAGTTGATAAAAAGAAATTTATCACAAACATAAAATGCATGAAAACATCAAATTAAAAAAAAAAATATCAATTTTTATGACTTGAAAAATGATTACCCAATCCATCCTCGTTGTTGTCCGTGATTAGCAAATCACAATCGAAAACCTCAAATTTTTTGCTTGATTCAACCATCTATTCCTTGTTCCTTGGAAGAATATTTACAATGTAAAGGATAATCTATTGTCTCACATTAAACTAACTAAAATACAAAACTCTTTAATAAAAAAAATAGTAAATTGTAAATTAACAATTTGCTAATAAAAAGCAATTTTTTATAAACAAAAAGCATGCATCCAAAAATCAAACAAATAAAGGTAAACATTTAGAGACAAAAACAACGATTACGCATTTTTTTTTTCTCATCTTCTTTTCCATGGTTGCTCTCTATTTTTTCCACCATTTTGTTTTTGTGTTTTTCTATTTATTCTATACTTGTTCTGTATAGTACTCCAAAATGTAAGCATGAAAATAAAAATGTATTCAAATATCAAACATATCTAAGAAACCGCACTTACATAGATATTCCATACACTGTCATTTCTTTGAGTAGCTTGATGCAAAAAACTTTTAAATGTTTTAAAAGAATATCTAAGGACATTTTATGATTATGCCTCAAATTAAAGAAAAAATTGACAATGTAAATTTTGACAAAATCAACATAAACAACGTGCGTTTTGTCCTCTTGGAAATTGGAGAATTTCATTAAGGTGACCAGTTAAGGAAAGATGCACAAACACACAATGTAACAACGGTATTAACATAGTGTTTGAAAGCACTTATATTGTAGAACTATAAATGAATTTCATGAGAATTTGTATTTACAAATAAATCTTTTTGCTTGAAACTGTAAAATTACATTAAGTCAATTCTATCATGTGTGGATAAAAATTGTGCTTGACATACATGTGGAATAGGAATAAAAGAACAAATATATAATTTTACTCAAGTACACTTCCTTTATTCTACTAGAATTAGTGGAATTTAGGAACGATACATAAAAACTTTAAGACTATCCGATGAGCAGCAGCATGAATTAAAGCAAGGAAGATAAGAATGACAATTGACGTAAGGTGTTGGTTATGAAAAAACCTTACTAGAGTTAATCAAATAGCGCATGGAAAAAATATCCACTTGCTTTTGTGAAATAACCCATATAAAAAAAGACCTACTTGCCTTAGTCTAATAACCCATGAAAAAGAAGACCTAGCTTTTTTTTTTTTTTTATACAACAAAGACTGAAACCATAGTCTAAATTTAAAATATCTAATTATAACAAGTTGTTGCCTAACTATTCCACTAAACTCTTGACTATTAAAGAAGAAAAGAACAAAATACCTACTTGAGTTAGTCAAATAACCAATAAAAACAGAGCCACTTGCGTTAGTTAAATCACCCATAATAAAAGAAAGACTTATTTGCTTTAGTCAATCAGCATGACAAAAAAATCCATATGGGACAAATGTTATTAAAAAATTAATTAAATAAATAAAATAAGAAGGCCGTGTTGTTTGAGTTTACCTGACCTCACAAATCTATTCTTTATGTTTTTTGCTAAAAAATCTAACCTTGTTAATAAGTAGTCTATATCACCTTCACAATGTTTGTGCTCGGAATTCTAGTGAATCATCATTAAACTATAAGCGGTAGTTAGCTATGATTAAATAACTGGATTAGAAAATAGTAATTGGCACTATAAATTTGATGTCACAAGTGATGCTTACGTATTATTGATATGAAATATATTGAAACAAATTACCTTATTGTTATGTTTTTATCATTGAGCTGACCATGTTCGTGTATGTATGTAATTGTAATTTTACAAGTGATAGTATTATATGGGTGAGCTATAGCTATCCTTGTAAAATCATCCACCTTAATGCGGCATCACCACATTGGACATTTTAATAGGTAATTACGCGCCCAATGTTTGACAAAATAATAATAAAAAAAAATAATAAAACTTTTGAGTTTTGACGTGAGATGCTACCTAGGAAAAATAAATGAATGTGATCCACTTTTGTAGCCCACTCCATGGAGACTTTAGCCCACTCCAAATCTTTCTCCTTAAAGCCCAAATGAATCTACGTTCCCCAGGGTGGCAACGTTTACCTGTTTACCTGCTTCCTTGTACCCTCTTTTGTGGTTTAACTTGTGTAATCTTTTTCTCTTTATATCGCCACTATCTTGCAAAACGACATGAAATCAAAATGAACAATCACAATCTAAATGAAATCTAAATGAACAATTAGTTGATGAAAAGTAATTTAACATAAACATAAAAATGCATTAAAACATCAAATTAAAAGAAAATCCATTTTTATGACTTGAAAATATGATTACCCAATTTATTCTCGATAGCGTCCTTGATTAGTAAATCACAATCTAAAATTTCAATTTTTCGCTTGATTCAACCATCTATTCCTTGTTCCTTAAAAGAATGTTTACTATGTAAAGGATCTATCATCTCACACTAAACCAACTAAAATACAAAACTCATTAATAAAACAAAAATTAGTAAATGTAAATTCACAATTAGCTAATAAAAAGAAATTTATCATAAACATAAGCATGCATCCAAAAATCAAACAAATAAAAGAAAACATTTACAGAGAGAGTTAACCATTACACTTCTTTTTTTTTTTTCATCTTCTTTGCCATTGTTGCCCTCTCTATTTTTTTTCCCCACCATTTCGTTTTTGTTGTTTTCTCTTTATTCTGTTCTTGTTCTGTATAGTACTCCAAAATGTAACCATGAACATAACAATGTATACAAATATCAAACATATCTAAGAAAACACACTTATATAGATATTCTATTGTTGACAGTCTCATTTCTTTGAGTAGCTCAATATTAATGATGCAAAAAAAATTCAGATGTTTCAGAAGAATATCTAAGGACATTTCACGATTATGCCTCAAATTAAAGAAAACAATGACTATGTATTTGACAAAATTAACCTAAAAAACATGTGTTTTGTCCTATAGGAAAATGGAGAATTTCATTAAGGTATCCAGTTAAGGAAAGATGCACAATCACACAATGTAACAATGATATTAATATAGTGTTTGGAAACACTTGTACTATAGACAGGGACGGAGCCAGGCACCGGCGCTCAGTATAGGCACTTGGTACTTGGCCAATAATCCAGTATTTGAATTTTATGTCATCTCATTTTTGTTCAGCTGCTGAAAAGGAAAATGATGAGGGAAAAAATTGCATTTGTTTCACTGTTACTATTTAAAAAATGCAGCTGTTGAAAAGTAAAAGAAAAAAAAGAAGGGAAGAAAATAAAATGAGTGCTTCTACTTGAAATTGAACTCACAACCTTCTGCTTCTCCTATAAGTTCTTAACCAATTAAGCTTGCCTACTTCTTAAAATATGGCTACAACTTCAAAGATAAATGAGATACACCTGTAGGAAAGAAAGAAAAAGAAAAGAGAAAACACAATAATGCGCTGCTGCAAAGAATATAACTCGAAACCTTCTACTTCTCCAACAAGCACTTAACCAACTAAGCAAGACTATCTATTAGTACAAAAACACTAAACTTAAAAATAAATAAGTTAATGTACGCCTGTGCTTCTGACACCTTTCTCACAAATACATGCTTCGGTATGCTCTTCAACAATGTTGAACTTGATTACTTTAGTATGAATTGCAATCCGATATGCTTTCTAAATAACATTTTCCGCTTTAGCTGGAGCATTTCTGCCAAAGAGACTTAGGGGGAGAGAATGATGGACCTTATTCCTCCCTTGGGTACCTTTTAGTGCTAGTTGTAGCACATTCATATCCATTTTTCACAGAATATATAGGCTTCATTCTTGGCAAAAGGCGAAATTAGTTTGTATGTTTTCATCAGCCAGTAGACTATTTATCCTTTTGATCTATTCTTGAACATCTTTTGAAAAAGATCTGTCTCATAAGATTTTTAGAAGAATGATAAAACCAGCGTTTTGGATGCATTTTCTTTAAATTTTGTTTTATGCATGCATTCAAAGTTAGCAACTTTATAATATGCCAATCGATTAACAATATCTTGATTTAATTTTCCATCTCCATTTGAATCCTTCTTCTACAATCAATATAATTACCTTTAAAGAAATTAGATGGTTCAACCATGTGCTTTGGAGTACTGCAGTTGACTTTTGGGTAATAGCCAATAGACTTGACTTTGTACAGTAGACTAGTGAATATCGTTGGATCTGTTGCTTGAGACAAATTTTTTTTGTTATTAAGATTTTTTCATGGTCCCTTTCAGAAAGGAAAAAAAAATAGTAAATATATTTACGGCGGTAGATAGTTGGAAATGCACTATGTTATTCCTGTGTTGATTTTGATCTCAAGACATGCCTAAATTAATATTATGTCACATACTAAAAATGCAATACCTATCAACAATTAATTTCAAGATTTATCTTTCACACACTAAGCAAAAACGATACTATTCAAACAATGCCTAGTTCCTGTGTTGATTTTTCTCTCTTTGTTGTATAATTCTTTCAAACTTAGTTTGACTCTGTGATTATACAATGGATATCCATTGCATGTAAAGAGAATCATAGCTGCAATGCCAGGAATTTGTACCTAGGAAAAGCCCTCCCATTTTGGAATTAATTAATAAGCCTATTATAACTAAAAGACTGCATAAAAAAACTTTCTTATAATTGACTAACTTTTGCATTTCTCATAATTGTCAACCTTTTGACCAAGTTCTTAATTTTTCAGGTTAAAAAATCTATTCAAACTCAATCTTTAATAATTTTACTCTCGGGAATAAGAGGCTATAGCCCCCGTTGACCCATGTAAATCTCCTATTATTCTAATGATGCATATAAAATAGAATATTAATACCCAAGATATTACATGCTTCTTCCCCAGATATTATTTTAGTGACTTATTTCAAAAACTGTATAACTATCTATATTGACTCCACAACTGTCACAAGAAGACTTTAATTTGACATTTCGCTTATACTCAAGAGGGTGCGGGTGGGACCTCACTTCAAGTATGCCTTCAAACTTGATGTTAGAAAATCTGACAAGCCTGGGAACAAATTCGGGATGAAAAGAATTATCACATTGAAAACAATTATAAAGTCAGAACTCAGGGATGTATTTCTTCTTTGTACATATCACAAATGAAATCATCTTGATGGTGACTATATGGTTGAAATCTCAGAAGAAGAGGGTGTTTATTCCATCTATGCCTCATAGACCGAGGGTGCAATGCACATTTGAGGTGCAAATAATTTTTGCAAGACTCATAGCCAATGGCGAGCCCATCAAATCTGTAACCACAACCAATGCATAATTTGTCTGAAGCATCAAATTGAAAGAGTGAGTGTTGATTATTTTCGTGCTTAATAACAGTGGGTAAAGCAGCACATTTGACGTCAATCGCTAAGTCTTGCAACGGAAGAAGAATCCACTACAAGACCGATTGTAATTATTGCAACCAAAAGTATTGTAGAATATCTGCTAACAATCAAGGGAGAGTGGGTGGGGATGACTACGATATTATAGTATTTGTACTAAACAAATTTGCATAAAAAACTTTCCAATAATTGACTAGTTTTAGCATATTTCTCACGATTTGTCAACCTCTTCCAAGTTCTTAATTGCTCTGCTCTTAACTGGAATGCTTACTATATGGTGTTGCAAACTCTTTCGTTTATTTAAAAAGAAAGAAAGAAAAAAATGGTAGACAGAAGCGTTTTAATGGTGCACAAAATAAAATAGAAAGTCGTGAATGACATTCTAAGGTATTAGTACATGCTACTTAGCAGATATTATTGTTAACGACTTGTTGTAGCCAATGGCATAATAGTGACAGGCAATGAACATGACATATTCCTAATACAATTAACACATAGGCAAAAGTTGCAATACTCACATTCGAAGGTAGTATACCTATCTATTGAGGAAACATACCGAGCATTTTCAAACATTGGGTGCACAATAATAGTAGACAAAGCAGCACATTTGACATTGAGGAAAAAAGTCATCAAAGGAGTCACACTTGTAACTCTGTGCACACAAAATTGCCTCAAGTTCTCAATCATCATATCCTTCCCTTGATACCCCTCTCTGAAATCCTGCTCTGGATTAGATGCACAATATCTTCCATGGCTTATGCATGGAGATTTACCTTAAATGGTGCAAACAATCAACCAGGTGGAGATTGCAACAGAGAATGTCAAATTTTCACGGACAGAAAATGTAAACGGTTTGCCAAAAAAAATATGTAATGGTTCGCTATATAAAGATGGAAAAGTGTTCGCCAGAGAGAGAGTGATGCTTTGGTTCTGATGACAATAAGTTTTCGCTAATGACCATATATATATATATATATATATATATATATATATATATATATATATATATATATATATTGTTATGGCATTTTTACACTATTGTAATTCAGACAATGGAGTTTAGTTGTGTTCTCTGCCAAAAACACAATACAGATGAGTTTTCTAATGTTCTCTCAAAAAACACAGGACATATGAGTTTCCTAATGTTCTCACCAAAAATATTGGACAGATAGGGTTTTGTTCTTCTAAGTTCCCTTCAAAAACTAGGATGCAACGGTTAGACTTCCCCTCTCTGAAGTCCTATGGTTACTGAAGAATTCCATGAAACTTCAGCTAATTCAGGTCAAACGGCAACTGGTAAAGACACCTCAAGTCCGTTGATGGGTGTGGCTTTCCCAAAAAGCCAAAGAAGATTTAGAAACTTGTTTATATTCTAACCTGTATTTTATTTTGTATTTTGCTTAGTCAACTTACCTTTAGCCAGCTTACCTTTAGCAAACCTATATATATATATATATATATATATATATATATATATATATATATATATATATATATATAAAATCAAATTGGATTCTTTTGCTTCATTATGAAATTGGTGATATTTGGGTCGAGTGTTTCATCCTTTCTATAATAAGTTCTAAATCTAGACAAAGAAAAATGAGTGCATGCGGTAGTAGATAACCAGTGGAAAATTAATAAGGAAAAGTCCTCCTGATAAACATCTCTTTTTAAATATTTGTTTATCCCATTTCTTTGGGGATAATCCATTGTAATACTCATCCTTATCACTACTCAAACCTTGTTGTATCAATGTATATTTATACTGCTTGTTGTGAAGTAATACTATTAAGTTCGTCTTCACATATCTTTGCTTCCATTATATGGTATCAAGAGCATCCTTTGCTCTAACGAGTTTACGATCCTGACTCTACCTTCTTTTTTTAAAAAATTATTTCTTCCAATCATGTCTTCCGGTTCATCCTCTAACCCTCCTTTTCCTCGGCTTTATCTCTCATCTCAATAAATGATGCAAGTCAGCTTCCACTCAAATTGACTCCCACGAATTATCATTCCGGGAAAACCCAATTTGATGCTCTCTTATTTGGTTATGATTTGGTTGGCTATGTTGATGGTAGTCGTCCCTGTCCGCCTGCTGAGATCACTGACGACGGTAAAAAAGTTCCAAATCCTGCCTACATGCTTTGGTTGCATCAAGATAAACTTCTTCTTGGCATCATTGGGTTTCTTTGTCCCACTATGGTACCTGTTATCCACTCGTGTCAGACTTCTGCTGAGGCTTGGCAACATCTTGCGAAGAACTACGCCAACCCATCATCGTCTCGCATCATGGGTCTCACAGAGCAACTGATTCTTCTCTCTCGTGGCACTCAGTCTGTGTATGCATATTTGGCACAAGTGCGTGATCTTGTTGATGAGCTTGCCCTTGTTGGCTCCTCTGTTCCGTCTCAATACTTAATTACCCATACGCTTAATGGGCTTGGTCCGGCCTTCAAAGAGCTTGTCGCGGTTGTTCGAGCTCGCGACACAGTCATTACCTTCGATGAATTGGCAGATAAATTGCTTGAATATGAGCAGTACATGAAACATGAGGAACAGTGTACTAGTAGTGGTGTTCTTGGTCCTATCACTGTTAACGCTTCATCTTTCTCGCAAGCCTCCAATTCAGGTACCAACAAACAGCACTTCAACACCAACAAAGGTAATTCCAAGTCCAATAGTTATACCTCCAATAAACGTGGGTCTGGCTCTCATGTGTCCTCTGTTTCTTCAAATAATTCTCAGAAGCCTATTATATATTGTCAATTCTGTGAGAAAAGAGGGCATATCGCTCATCAATGTTTTACAGCTAAGCGGCTTTTCTTTCCCTCTAACCCTACTGCCAATGCAGCCACTTCCACCACGTCCAATCAGTCTTGGCTTATTGACATAGAAGCCTTACATCATGTAACTGCTGACTTGGGAAATCTCACTGTCCGTCAACATTATGAGGGCCCAGATGATGTTGTCATCGGCAATAGCACAGGTTTGCAAATTTTGCATGTTGGTCTACCTCCTTACCCACTGCCTCTCGTTCTTTCTCCTTCAATAATGTCCTGCATATTCCATCAATGCATCGTAACCTAATCTTAGTTAATCAATTCTGTCATAGTAACAATGCTTCCATTGAATTTAATCCATTTTCCTTTCGTGTGAAGGATCTGTCCATGGGAGTACCTCTTGCGGTAAGGCGGAGCAAGAATAACGTATACGAATTGGCCTTTAATGATGTTTTTACTCCTATCAAGCAGGCGCACGTCAGTAATAAAATCAACTTGTCATTGTGGCATGACCGGTTGGGGCACCCGTCCACCAAAGTTATTAGCCATCTAATGTCCAATAAACAAATTCCTCCTGTTAATAGCTCGTTTGAGTTTTATTGTAATGCTTATCGCTGTAACAAATCTCATAAGTTACCCTTTGGGATTTCCAGTTTAACAAGTAATCGTCCTTTAGAACTCATGTTTACAAATGTTTGGGGCCCTTCCCCAATCCGTTCAATAAATGGATATTCTTATTACATTTTGTTTGTTGATCATTTTACAAAGTTCACTTGGTTATTTCCATTAGCTTATAAATCTGATGTTTTTGAGATTTTTCCAATTTTTAAAAGAATGGTTGAGAAGCACTTTGGTCAACAAATTGACACTATATATTCTGACGGGGGCACAAAATATAAAAGTCTTGCATCTTTTTTTTCAAAATTTGGCATTCAGCATCTTATTTCCCCTCCATATACTCCTGAACATGTGGCTCCTGCTGAACGTCGCCACAGGCACGTTGTTGAAACTAGTCTTGCACTATTACATCGCTCATCTTTACCTCTTTTTCTGTGGCCTTTTGCCTTTACTACTGCGGTCTATTTGATTAATAGACTACCCACTGCAGTTTTGAAAGGCAAAACACCCTTTGAGTGTCTTTTTAAAACAACGCCAAATTATTCTAAACTTAAGATTTTTGGTTGTCTCTGCTATCCCTGGCTTCGGCCATATACCCAACATAAGTTAAATCCTCAATCTCAACCATGTGTCTTCCTAGGCTATTCACTTATTCATGATGCTTATGTCTGCTACGAACCAAATAAGCACAAATTTTACCATTCGTGTCATGTCATATTTGTCGAAGGCAACTTTCCCTCTCTTCCATCTGTTCATATTCACTCTCTTATCCAAGGTAGTACCTTTTCCACTTGGTCTTCTCTTCCTACAGACACATCCCATTTCCCACCTCATACACATTCCACCCCTGATGCCCATCATTCATATGTTTCCTCGCCTATTACTGTCGAGGTCCCCTATCCAGTTCCCATCCCAATCGCTCATGTTTAGCCAATGGTGCCTCAAACTGCGCAGGATCAATAATCCCACCACGGTATGTGTGACGCTTGAGAATTCTGTCATAAATTCTTTATAATTGTTGCATACCTACTTGCGCATTCTTATGTGCATCAACTTTCTTGCTTAATTGCTTTTATTAGAGATTACTATTCATAAAATTTTCGACCGCCTCGAAAGTTAGATTTCATATTTTTTCTAGATCATATGACATCTAGAAGGAATCGAGACCTAGTTATTTTGGACTTTCGATATTGGGAGCGTGCGTTTAGAAAATAGTTTTCATGACATTTGAATAGTGTTACGTAAGAATAATGTTAATTGCAACTAGACACATTTAAAATTGCATTTTGGCCCTAGTTTGACCAAGTTTTTGGGACTATTTAACTTTAACTAATAGACATACATATACATATAATATCATTACACATGACATAACATAACTCAACCATATTATCATCAAAACAAAAGCAAAAATGCCCAATTAGTCCCTTCCTTTGGCTGACCCACTCAAGGAAGAAAAGAGAAAAATTGCTTCATCAATCTTGTATCTTGGGCACCTAGCTTTGGTTTTGGAGTTTGGTTGAGCATCCTAGGGTCTCCAACAAGCCTCTTAGAATGACGCCTAAGAATTCTGTCATAAATTCTTTATAATTGTTGCATACTTACTTGCGCATTCTTACGTGCATCAACTTTCTTGCTTAATTGTTTTTATTAGATGTCACTATTTATAAAATTTTCAACCGCCTCAAAACTTAGATTTCATATTTTTCCTAGATCATATGACATCTAGAAGGAATCGAGACCTATTTATTTTGGACTTTCGATATTAGGAGCGTGCGTTTAGAAAATAGTTTTCATGTCATTTGAATAGTGTTACGTAAGAATAGTGTTAATTGCAACTAAACACATTTAAAATTGCATTTTGGCCCTAGTTTGACCAAGTTTTTGGGACTATTTAACTTTAACTAATAGACATACATATACATATAATATTATTACACATGACATAACATAACTCAACCATATTATCATCAAAACAAAAGAAAAAATGCCCAATTAGTCCCCTCTTTTGGCCGACCCACTCAAGGAAGAAAAGAGAAAAATTGATTCATCAATCTTGCATATTGGCCACCTAGCTTTGGTTTTGGAGTTTGGTTGAGTATCCTAGGGTCTCTAATAAGCCTCCTAGCCTCTTGAATGTGAGGGAGTTTCATTTTTTTTTTGAAGTTAAAGTTGATGCATCTTTGTTAAATTTCTTGAATTATTGATTATAGCTCTAATAATTGTTATGAATGCTTATTATATGTCTAATAGATGCTATATAGTTAACTTTTGAAGCTTGTTATCAAATTTTATGGTTGAAAGTTGAGATTGAGCAAAAGAGATGATGAATAGTGCTTGTTGTTAGGGTTTTGAATGAAATTGCTAATTAGCTTAAATTGAGACTTCAAATAGATACTCTAGGCCCTAGTGAAGCTAGTTGAAAAGCCACGTGAAGTTGAATCACCCAAAACCGAACTAAATCGCGTAATTAGTTGACTTTAAAAAATGGACTTTTCTCGTCGAGCAATCCGGGCAAGTTTGGGCTATGGTTTGGGAATCCTCGGGGTAAGGAAGCACTTTTGGCGCTTTCGTTTCGCGAAAATGGGATTCGGTTAGTATAGTTGTAGTTTAAACCCGTTCGGGGCCTTCCCGAACTTTTGCTTCTAAAATGAGTTTTTATGATTTTAATAGGTGTCTTTGGGCTTAATTAAGAATATAGTATGATTAAGATGTGGTTTAGAAACCTTGAAACGTGCATAGGAGAAAGAAATCTTGGTTAAAGAAAGAGGAAAAGTAGTTTTAGCCATTCTTGTTGCATTTGGAACTTGTTGGTGAGTTGTCTTGTATTGTATTGATTATCTAAAGCTAATAAAGCTAATTGAATTGATTGTGAGACAAGGTTATGTTGAATGCTACTGTTAGTTCTATAAAGCTAGTTCGTGCTATTGTGAACTTATATTGTGCATATATGTGAGGGCGGCCTACTTTGTCGGCCCTCTTATGTGTTATTTAATATCTTGAATGCTTGTGGCTTATCTCGGGGTTGCGCAACCATTTCGGACATGGTAGCGTCGAGAAACACGGGCGGCGTCGGTCTTGTCGTGCTTCCTCGACTACCATGGTGCCTATTCCCTTCTCGCTGAGACATACTCCACTACCCCAGAGGCGTGGTTCACTTGCTGGGCATGGACTTATCTCAGGAGAAAGGGTCGTAGGATCGGGATACATTCGGAGTATCCCAACTTGTTGGTGTTTGGGGTTTGCCGGCATTTGCGTGAAGCTCGTGGCTTGTGGCTCGTGGCTCGTGGTTCGTGATCTAAGACTTGAAATAGAATCGTATCCTTTTTAATGTGGTTAATTACTTGGCTTTCTATCTTGTTGGTTTACGTTGTATATATATGTTTCTTGTGTTTACATATCATATTGCACACCCGGTATATTGCATCACCTCCCTCGCTGGGCAACATTGTTACTCACTCCTTATTTGTCATGTTTCAGGAGAAGCTGAGGTGAATCCCCAGCTGTTAGAAGTAGTAGAAGAAGAAGAAGTTCACGTAGATCAGAATCCGAGACTTTGTGTGATAGGGTGGATCTTTTGTGTAATTTGCTTGGAGTTCATGTGAAATGTTGCATTTTGAGATCTTGGGGTCTTGTATATGTTGGCAAATGAAATCTTGTATGGTGGCGAGAGTTGTTGAATTGTAATAATGAACTTTAGACTCTTCTACTAGTGCATGCTTGGGTGTTTTAACTTTCAATAGAACTTGATTATAGTTGTATCTAAATGCTTTTAGTTAAAACTAACTTGTCTCGCATGCTTGTGTGCTTAGGTAGAATGATATTGCTCCAAGGCTCAGATAGCCTTGTGATCTTGACTTGGCTTTGGAAATATTAGAAAATAAGTTGTTTAAGTTGTTGTTTATAGTTCAAATGTTATATGTGACTATTGTAGGTAACATTTTAGTCCTTGGTATAGAGGAGACTCTGTCCGAGTAATGGGTCCGGGCTTGACCTTTAGCGTGGGGTTAGGTTCAAGGCGTTACACTTTATGTGGTATCAGAGCTACTTGAATACATGAAGCCAGGTTAATTTCCTTGGCATGTGGGTAGTGGTCTATGTGTGGAAGTTGAATTATATGAATGTGTGATTGACTAATTGATTAAGTACTTGGATAAAGACATACTAGCATGGAAAAAAAATGATAAAGCATGACATGATACGAATATGAAGAGTTTAGTATTTAATGTTGTTAAGTGTTTTATATGTTTCTTATGTGAGTAAAATGTTTGAAAACAATGTGTACATTATCTTTGCATAGTCTATTTGCCTATTATAATATTATGTTCTTCTAGCATTGAAATGAGGAGACGAGGTAGACCAAGGAGAGAGCCGGAGGAAGCTCCCAAACAGAATGTACCAGGGCAAGGTGCAGGGGCAGCCGGGGATGCGCCGCAGGGTTAGGAACCGAGTAATGCTCAGATTTTGGCCACAATGGCGACCGCAATGAATACCATTTGCTCAGTTTGTGGTTCAGCTGGGTACAACAGGTGTCGGCAGGGGTAATCAGGCTGCCAGAGCAGAGGGCAGTGGTACTACAGGGCGTAACTTGTATGATAAATTCCTGCATCACGGGGAATATAGTTTTTATGGTGAGCCAGATGACATGAAAGCAGAGATATGGTTGAGTAAGTTCGAGAAAGTTGCTGCGATACTTGAGTGCAACGATGAAAGAAAGATTACCTATGCTGCCTTCTTAATGGAGGGTGATGCTGAAGAGTGGTGGCGCACTATTAGAGAGAAATGGGATGCTGAGAGGGTCCAGCATGTGTGGGCAGACTTTGTTCGTGAGTTACGAGATAAATATGTATCGGTTGTAGCTCGCAAGAGGCATCAGGAGAAAGTCATAGCCTTGAGGCAGGGAAACATAACGATAGATCAGTATGAGGCTGCTTTCACTAGACTTTCCCGATATATGCCAGCTTTAATCCAGCCTAAGGACATGAAGATTCAGAGATTTATCACAGGGTTGAGGAGTAATATTATGCTTAATCTGTCTTCGCAAGATTATCCGAACTATGCTGCAGTAGTCAGGGCCGCCTTGAGGTACGAGAAACGAAAGGCGGATGTGTTAGCTTAGTCTAATCAGTCAAGTAAAAGTCAATTTCAGTCTCAGAGTCAGGGCTATCAGAGGCAGTATCAGTAGCCTGTTCAAACTCAGCAGCCTAGGCAGACCTAGAGCTATCCAGGACTAGTTCAGGCACAGTCACAGCCGAAACCAGCTCAGAGTCAGCCACAGAGACAGTCACAGACCCGACCAGTGACTACTAGATCACAACAGGGTAGTTCTGCTACATCTACTTATAGGGCCCCTACAGGAGGTGCTGCTGCTAAAAAGAATCTACAGTGTACTCATTGCAACCGCAAAGGCCACACGGAGGCTGAGTGTTGGAGAAAATTGGGCCGCTGCATGGGTTGTGGCAATGATCAGCATAGAGTTAGAGATTGCCCCAGATTTAAACAGGGTCAGGGTCAGGGTCAGACCTCAGGCCAGGGTGCTCAGACTAGAGCTTCAGGAGCAGCTACTGTACAGCGAGGCTAGGCACGGGTATTTGTACTCGACCAGGAGGAGCTTCCAGAGACGACGGTGGTGATAGAATGTACTTTTCTTATTAATAGTCAGCCGGTAGTAGTTTTGATTGACACCGGGGCTACACATTCATTCATTACTCCTACATGTGCACAGTCTGCTACATTAAAAGTTGATAAACTGTCGTATTTGATTGAAGTAGGTAATCCTATGGGTACTAAATTTGTTACAGAGTCTGTATGTAAATAATGTAATATTTGCATTGAGGGTCACATGTATCCTGTTGATTTGATTATCATGCCATTTAAGGACTTTGAAGTTATCTTGGGGATGGATTGGTTGGGGCGATATTATGCATGTTTGGACTATAGGAGAAAAGTTTTAACTTTAGAAATACCTAACTAGCCTGTTATTAAAGTAACTGGGGGTCGAAAATCTACTGGGACTCGTATCATATCTTCCATTAAAGCTACTAAAATGTTAAATAAAGGTTATGATGCATACTTAGCGTATTTAATTAATCAGCTTGGAGATAAATTGAAATTGAATGAAGTACCTATTATAAAAGAGTTTCCAGGGGTGTTCCCTGAGGAGTTGCCTGGATTACCACCTGATCGGAAGATTGCATTTGTGATTGACTTGTTGCCGGGTACTAGTCCTATTTCGAGAACCCCATATAGAATGACTCTCCCTGAGTTGCAAGAGTTGAAAATTCAGCTACAGGGCCTACTTGAGAAAGGTTTTATTCAACCTAGTTCATCACCGTGGGGTGTTCCCGTGTTATTTGTAAAGAAGAAAGACGGTACTCTGCGTTTGTGCATTGATTACCGAGGTCTTAATCAGGTGACAGTGAAAAATAAATATCATTTGCCCTTAATTGAGGAGTTGTTTGATCAGCTGCAGGGTGCTATTGTGTTTTTTAAATTTGACTTGAGGCAGAGCTATTATCAATTGCGAATCCGTAGAGAAGATGTACCTAAGACTGCATTTAGAACCAGGTACGGCCACTATGAGTTTGTTGTTTTACCATTTGGTTTGACAAATGCTCCAGCCGCCTTTATGGATTTGATGCAGAGAGTATTTCGACCCTATCTTGATCAGTTTGTTGTGATTTTTATTGATGATATATTAGTGTATTCTAAATCTGAGTCAGAGCATGAAGAACATTTGAGAATTGTGCTTCGAACCTTGCAAGAACACAAATTGTTTGTCAAATTTAACAAATGCGAATTTTGGTTGAAATAGGTTGCCTTTTTAGGCCATATCATTTCACAGGAAGGAATATCTGTTGATCCTGTGAAAATTGATGTGGTCATAGAAAAGACCTGAGACTGTCACGGAAGTCCGTAGTTTCTTGGGATTGGCGGGCTATTATAGGCGATTTGTTAAGGATTTTTCAAAGATTGCAGGACCTTTGACTTCATTAACCCTGAAGAAAACTGTGTTTAATTGGGATGATAGATGTGAAGCCAGTTTCCAAGAGTTGAAAAAGAGACTTACCACTGCACTTATCCTTGTATTGCCTGAGGGGACTGAAAACTTGATGATTTATAGTGATGCTTCGAAAGAAGGCTTGGGTTGTGTTCTTATGTAAAATGGTAAAGTGATAGTTTATGCCTCTAGGAAATTGAAACCATATGAACTCAATTAATCTACATATGATCTTGAGCTTGCTGCTGTAGTGTTTGCTTTGAAGAAATGGCGTCACTATTTGTGGGGTAATAAATTTGAGATATTTACTGATCATAAAAGTTTAAAATACCTGTTTTCTCAAAAAGATCTGAATATGAGGCAAAGACATTGGTTAGAGTTGTTAAATGATTATAATTGTACCATTAGCTATTTGCCGGGAAAAGCTAACATTGTTGCAGATGCATTGAGTCGAAAAGCCACTGTAGCAAGTTTGATAATCAAGGACTGGGAAACTGTGGAAGAACTGTGTTTGTGGAAACCAGAGGCTTCTAGATCAGGTATTCAATTTGCTGGCCTACAAACTCAGTCTCTATTGCTATCCAGAATCAGAGAAGCCCAACAATCAGATTCTCAGTTATTAAAGCTTCTAGAGAAGTCCAAAGGGGGAGAGTCCGACTTCAGGTTGCATGATGATGGATTACTCAGGTACAGGAATAGAATTTGCATTCCTAGTAATTCAACTGTGAAAAATGATATTCTTGCTTCTAAATACACAATTCATCTCGGTAGCTTGTACAGGGATTTAAAGCAGAATTTATGGTGGAACAACATGAAAAGGGAAATAGCTGATTATGTAGCTAAGTGTTTGACTTGTCAGAAAGTTAAGGCGGAACATCAGAGGCTAGCAGGATTGTTGCAGCCATTGGAGATTCCAGTATAGAAATAGGACCAGGTTACTATGGACCTTGTGTCGGACTTGCCGAGATCACCACGAGGTAATGATTCCGTCTAGGTAGTGGTTGACAGGTTGACAAAGACTTCTCATTTTATTGTTGCAAAGAAGACAAATTCCCTTGATAAATTAGTCGAGCTCTATGTTGAAAATATTGTGAGATTGCATGGAGTTCCATCTCAGATAGTATCGGACATGGATCCCAGATTTACATCATAGTTCTGGCAGAAACTACAGAAATCCTTGGGGACTAATCTAAGTTTTAGCACTGCATATCACCCACAGACGGATGGCCAGTTAGAAAGGACTATCAGGATACTGGAAGACATGTTGAGAGCTTGTGTTATGGACTTCGGCAAGAATTGGGAGAAGTACCTACCTCTGGCAGAGTTTGCATATAATAACAATTACCAGGCTACTATTGGTATGACACCCTACGAAACACTTTACGGGCGGAAATGTAGGTCTCCGTTGTATTGGGATAAGGTAGGTGAGATGAAAACAGTTGATCCAGCTATTCTACCTGAGATGATCAAAATGGTGGATAATATGAAGCTTATAAAGAAAATGATGCTTACAGCTTAGAGTCGACAGAATAATTATGCTGATAAACACCGACGGGACTTGGTATTTTCAAAGGGTGATCGTGTATTCTTGAAAGTCTCTCCGTGCAAATGTTTGATTCGACACAGAAAAGGAGATAAACTTAGCCCTAGATACGTGGGACCATTTGAAATCATTGAGAAGGTTGGGGATTTAACTTACAGATTGGCATTACCTCCGAGTTTGGGCCTGATTCATGATGTTTTCCATGTGTCACTGTTGAGAAAATATAATCCTGATCCGTCGCATATTATTGAGTCAAAACCATTAGAGATTGATGAGTCTTTAGTATATGTTGAGAAACCTCTTCAAGTAGTTGACCAAAAGATTCAGGAACTTCGAACTAAAAGTATTCCTATGGTAAAAGTTCTTAGGGATCATCACGGAGTTGAGGATGCCACTTGGGAGCGAGAAGAACAGATCAGAGAGAAGTATCCGGAGTTGTTTACTGAATCATGTAAGAATTACGAGGACGCAATTTGTTTAAGGGGGAGAGGGTGTGACGCCTGAGAATTATGTCATAAATTCTTTATAACTGTTGCATACCTACTTGCGCATTCTTACGTGCATCAAATTTCTTGCTTAATTGCTTTTATTAGAGGTCACTATTCATAAAATTTTCGACCGCCTCGAAAGTTAGATTTCATATTTTTCCTAGATCATATGACATCTAGAAGGAATAGAGACCTAGTTATTTTGGACTTTCGAGCTTGGGAGTGTGCGTTTAGAAAATAGTTTTCATGTCATTTGAATAGTATTACGTAAGAATAGTGTTAATTGCAACTAGACACATTTAAAATTGCATTTTGGCCCTAGTTTGACCAAGTTTTAGGACTGTTTGACTTTAACTAATAGACATACATATACATATAATATCATTACACATGACATAACATAACTCAACCATATTATCATCAAAACAAAAGTAAAAATGCCCAATTAGTCCCCTCATTTGGCCGACCCACTCAAGGAAGAAAAGAGAAAAAATTGCTTCATCAATCTTGCATCTTGGCCACCCAGCTTTGGTTTTGGAGTTTGGTTGAGCATCCTAGGGTCTCTAACAAGCCTCCTAGCCTCTTGAATGTGAGGGAGTTTTATTTTTTTTTTAAAGTTAAAGTTGATGCATCTTTGTTAAATTTCTTGATTTGTTGATTATAGCTCTAATAATTGTTATGAATGCTTATTATATGTCTAATAGATGCTATAGAGTTAACTTTTGAAGCTTGTTATCAAAGTTTATGGTTGAAAGTTGAGATTGAGCAAAAGAGATGATGAATAGTGCTTGTTGTTAGGGTTTTGAATGAAATTGCTAATTAGCTTGAATTGAGACTTCAAATAGATGCTCTAGGCCCTAGTGAAGCTAGTTGAAAAGCCACGTGAAGTTGAATCACCCAAAACCGAGCTAAATCGCGTAATTAGTCAACTTTAAAAAAGGGACTTTTCTCGTCGAGCAATCTGGGCAAGTTTGGGCTATGGTTTGGGCATCCTCGGGGTAAGGAAGTACTTTTGGTGCTTTCGTTTCGCGAAAATGGGGTTCAGTTAGTATAGTTGTAGTTCAAACCCGTTCGGGGCCTTCCTGAACTTTTGCTTCTAAATGAGTTTTTATGATTTTAATAGGTGTCTTTGGGCTTAATTAAGAATATAGTATGATTAGGATGTGATTTAAAAACCTTAAAACGTGCATAGGAGAAAGAAATCTTGGTTAAAGAAAGGGAAAAAGTAGTTTTAGCCATTCTTGTTGCATTTGGAACTTGTTGTTGAGTTGTCTTGTATTGTATTGATTATCTAAAGCTAATAAAGCTAATGGAATTGATGGTGAGGCAAGGTTAAGTTGAATGCTACTGTTAGTTCTATAAAGCTAGTTCGTGCTATTGTGAACTTATATTGTGCATATATGTGAGGGCGTCCTACTTTGTCGGCCCTCTTATGTGTTATTTGATATCTTGAATATTTGTGGCTTGTCTCGGGGTTGTGCAACCTTTTCGGACATGGTAGCGTCGAGAAACACGGGCAGCGTCGGGCTTGCTGAGCTCCCTCGACTACCATGGTGCCTATTCCCTTCTCGCTGAGGCATACTCCACTACCCCAGAGGCGTGGTTCACTTGATGGGCATGGACCTACCTCAGGAGAAAGGGTCGTAGGATCGGGATACATCCGTAGTATCTTAACTTGTTGGTGTTTGGGGTTTGCCGGTATTTGCGTAAAGCTCATGGCTCGTGTTTCGTGATCGAAGACTTGAAGTGGAACCATATCCTTTTTAACGTGGTTAATTACTTGGCATTCTATCTTGCTGGTTTATGTTGTATATATATGTTTCTTGTGTTTGCATATCATATTGCACGCCTGGTATGTTACATCACCTCCCTTGCTGGGCAACATTGTTGCTTACTCCTCATTTGTCATGTTTCAGGAGAAGCTGAGGTGAATCCCCAGCTGTTAGAAGTAGAAGAAGAAGAAGAAGTTCACGTAGATCAAAATCCGTGACTTTGTGTGATAAGGTGGATCTTATGTATAATTTGCTTGGAGTTCATGTGAAATGTTGCATTTTGAGACCTTGGGATCTTGTATATGTTGTCAAACGAAATTTTGTATGGTAGCGAGAGTTGTTGAATTGTACTAATGAACTTTAGACTTCTTCTACTAGTGAATGCTTGGGTGTTTTAACTTTCAATAGAACTTGATTATAGTTGTATCTAAATGCTTTTAGTTAAAACTAAGTTGTCTCGCATGCTTGTGTGCTTAGGTAGAATGATATTGCTCCAAGGTTCGGATGGCCTTGTGATCTTGACTTGGCTTTGAAAATATTAGAAAATAAGTTGTTTAAGTTGTTGTTTATAGTTCAAATGTTATATGTGACTATTGTAGGTAACATTTTAGTCCTTGGTACAGAGGAGACTCTGTCCGAGTGACGGGTCCGGGCTTGACCTTTAGCGTGGGGTTGGGTTCGGGGCGTTACACCTAGCCTCTTGAATGTAAGGGAGTTTCATTTTTTTTTGAAGTTTAAAGTTGATGCATCTTTGTTAAATTTCTTGATTTGTTGATCTTATCTCTAAGAATTGTTATGAATGCTTATTATATGTCTAATAGATGCTATAGAATTAACTTTTGTAGCTTGTTATCAAAGTTTATGGTTGAAAGTTGAGATTGAGCAAAAGAGATGATGAATAGTGCTTGTTGTTAGGGTTTTGAATGAAATTACTAATTAGCTTGAATTGAGACTTCAAATAGATGCTCTAGGCCCTAGTGAAGCTAGTTGAAAAGCCACGTGAAGTTGAATCACCCAAAACCGAGCTAAATTGCGTAATTAGTCAACTTTAAAAAAGGGACTTTTCTCGTCGAGCAATCCGAGCAAGTTTGGGCTATGGTTTGGGTATTCTCGGGGTAAGGAAGCACTTTTGGTGCTTTTGTTTCACGAAAATGGGGTTCGGTAAGTATAGTTGTAGTTCAAATCCGTTCGGGGCCTGCCTGAACTTTTGCTTCTAAAATGAGTTTTTATGATTTTAATATGTGTCTTTGGGCTTAATTAAGAATATAGTATGATTATGATATGGTTTAGAAACCTTGAAACGTGCATAGGAGAAAGAAATCTTGGTTAAAGAAAGGGGAAAAGTTGTTTTAGCCATTCTTGTTGCATTAGAACTTGTTGTTAGGTTGTCTTGTATTGTATTGATTATCTAAAGCTAATAAAGCTAATTGAATTGATTGTGAGGCAATGTTATGTTGAATGCTACTTTTAGTTCTATAAAGCTAGTTCGTGCTATTGTGAACTTATATTGTGCATATATGTGAGGATGACCTACTTTGTCTGCCCTCTTATGTGTTATTTGATATCTTGAATGCTTGTGGCTTGTCTCAGGGTTGCGCAACATTTTCGGACATGGTAGCGTCAAGAAACACGGGCGGCGTCGGGCTTGCCGTGCTTCCTCGACTACCATGGTGCTTATTCCCTTCTCGCTGAGGCATACTCCACTACCCCAGAGGCGTGGTTCACCTGCTAGGCATAGACCTACCTCCGGAGAAAGGGTCGTAGGATCGGGATACATTCGGAGTATCCCAACTTGTTGGTGTTTGGGGTTTGCCGGCATTTGCGTGAAGTTCGTGGCTCGTGGTTCGTGATCAAAGACTTGAAGTAGAACCGTATCCTTTTTAATGTGGTTAATTACTTGGCTTTCTATCTTGTTGGTTTATGTTGTATATATATGTTTCTTGTGTTTGCATATCATATTGCACGCCCGGTATGTTGCATCACCTCCCTCACTGGGCAACATTGTTGATCACTCCTTATTTGTCTTGTTTCAGGACAAGCTGAGGTGAATCCCCAACTGTTAGAAGTAGAAGAAGAAGAAGAAGTTCACGTAGATCAGAATCCATGACTTTGTATGATAAGGTGGATCTTATGTGCAATTTGCTTGGAGTTCATGTGAAATGTTGCATTTTGAGACCTTGGGGTCTTGTATTTGTTGGCAAATGAAATCTTGTATGGTAGCGAGAGTTGTTGGATTGTAATAATGAACTTTAGACTTCTTCTACTAGTGCATGCTTGGGTGTTTTAACTTTCAATAGAACTTGATTATAGTTGTATCTAAATGCTTTTAGTTAAAACTAGTCTTGCATGCTTGTGTGCTTAGGTAGAATGATATTGCTCCAAGACTCGGATGGCCTTGTGATCTTGACATGGCTTTGAAAATATTAGAAAATAAGTTGTTCAAGTTGTTGTTTATAGTTCAAATGTTATATGTGACTATTGCAGGTAACATTTTAGTCCTTGGTACAGAGGAGATTCTGTCCGAGTGACGTGTCCGAGCTTGACCTTTAGCGTGGGATTGGATTCGGGGCGTTACAGTATGCCCTCAGCCTGTCCACCTGGATCGTCATCTATGCCTATTTTGTGTGCACCATCTGTTCCTCCCCATCCTCAAGAGGTGCCGCCTACTACTGATCTAATCACATCATCAACTACTGTACCTCAACCTACTCATCATATGCAAACACGATCAAAGAATAACATTAGAAAGCCCAAACACATTACATCCCTTACAACAACAAAACACATTTTACCCACTACCATTGAGCCGTCAACTATTAAGCAGGCTCTAACACACGGAGTTTGGCGAAATGCAATGCTTGATGAACTCGCTGCCCTTCATCGAAATGATACGTGGGTCTTGGTGCCGAGAGAACAATCTCAGAATGTGGTTGGGTGCCGTTGGGTATTCAGAATTAAGCGACACCCCGATGGTAGCATTGTTCGCTACAAAGAAAAGTTGGTAGCCAAGGGTTTTCATCAGCGACTAGGTCTCGACTTCAACGACACGTTTAGTCCTGTTGTGAAAGCTGCAACTATTAGAACAGTTTTAACCATTGCAATATCTCGAGACTGGGTAATCAATCAACTTGATGTCAATAATGCCTTTCTGCATGGGCACCTTAATGAGGCAGTCTTATGTCTCAACTTCCTGGGTTCGAGGATGCTACCAAACCAACCCATGTGTGTAGATTATTTAAGTCTCTCTATGGATTGAAGCAGGCACCCTGAGCCTGGTTCCATGAACTTCAACTATTCATTCTAACTCTTGGCTTTATGGCAACTCGATCTGATTCTTCGCTTTTTGTTCATTATACTGTTGATCACATTACTTACATTCTGGTTTATGTTGATGATCTGGTCCTTACAGGGTCATCTCCATCTTTCATTCGTGCCACCATTGAGGCTCTCTCCAGCAAATTTTCAATCAAAGATCTCGGTTGCTTGTCTTATTTTCTGGGTCTTGAAGTCCTTCCTTGTGGTACAGGTCTGATGCTCTCTCAACAAAAATATATATGTGACATTCTGCGTCGATTTAATATGGATGGCGCTAAGCCATCTCCAATTCCGCTGAGCTCCACTACAAGGTTCACTCTTGGCAACGATACGGTGATAGACAATGTAGGTTCTTATCGCAGTTTGATTGGTAGTATGCAGTATCTCCTACTCACACGACCAGACTTGGCATATGCAATTAACAGATTGGCTCAGTACATGCATCCTCCCAAATCACAGCATTGGGTCGCTGCTAAGAGACTTCTACGTTATTTGAAGTCAACTATACAGTTTGGCCTTGTAATCACCAAATCTAGCTTGCATGAACTTATGGCTTATGTTGATGCCGACTGGGCCGGCGATAAAGATGATCTCACCTCAACTTATGCCTATTTTGTTTTTCTTGGGTCGATGCCTATATCGTGGTGTTCGAAAAAGCAAAGAATGGTTGCACGGTCTTCCACTGAGGCAGAGTACTGTTCCGTTGCCTCGGCCGTAGCCGAACTTACATGGCTGACCAATTTACTTCATGAGCTTCGTCTTCCTGTTGTGGTTCCACCAAAGCTTCCTTGTGATAATATAGGAGTTACCTATCTTTGCTCCAATCCTATTTTCCATTCGCGAATGAAGCACCTTGCTTTGGACTATCACTTTGTGCGGGATAAAGTAGCTGAAGGGTCGTTGCAGGTTCAACATGTCTCCTCCGCACATCAGTTGGCTGATGCCTTAACAAAACCGTTGTCCAGGCCAAAATTTGAGGCCCTTAGGTCCAAGATGGGTGTAGCCGATATCTCCAACATCTTGATCGGGGGCATAATAAGGAAGAGTCCACCTGATCAACATCTCTTTTTAAATATTTGTTTATCCCATTTCTTTGGGGATAATCCATTGTAATACTCATCCTTATCACTACTCACACCTTGTTGTATCAGTGTATATTTATACTACTTGTTCTTATAAATTTTATGAGAATTCATGCAATGATATAAATCTTCACTTGATTCGATTTGATATTCATGGATACAAAATTTCCTCTTGGTTGGTAAGATATTCTAGGGGAAGACTATTGTTCCACAGTTTCATTATTCGGTTGTGAGACATTTGGTAGTATGGGATCAACATACACCCTCCACATCTGGCTTTTGAACTGAAGCAATTTTCCCATATTCTGGCAACCTTCGAAAAGTGAAGGGAAAAAGGCATAGATTGAGGATGATTGGGTGTATCGCATCTAGTTTTGTGTGAGCGATTTGTTAATTCTAGACTTTATGGATCGCAAATTATCATAATCTGCTACAATATCTGAAAACTTGGCCTTGAATCAGCCTTGTAGTTGGAAGTGCTTGTAGTATTCACTTTTAGAAGTCTTTTAGTGAAATTGTTGAAGATATATGCTTACATTGTAAAGCCCTTTCTCGGACCCCTTACGTGAAACGAGTTTCTTACACAAAATTGTTGTTTCCTACATTGTGAAGCACTTGGACAATTTTGCGCACCAAGTCGTAGAAAACATCCAAAGAATCCTCATGGATTTCCATTTTCCTTTTTATTTTTTATTTTTTATTTTTTTGGGTTTCAAAAGCATAACTATATTAAAAGAAAAATAAGTATAATCAGAGATAGCCCAATAAAAGACAAGACCAACTTAGTCCAAAAAGTAAAAGACAAGACTAGAAAAAGTAAAGAGACCAAGTACAACACCATGAAGAAAGGTACAAATCCGCTAGGCCTAACCAATCAAAAAACATAATATGGGCCGAGCCCACAAATAACGAACAAGGTTTGGGCCCAGAGCAAGAGCTTTGTTAAGTAACGGAGGAAAAATAAGCTTTTTGTGATAATCAACAGATGTAAAAGGAAAAGCGAAGGGTCTTTTGGAGAGAAAGGAAATAGTTTTCTTCTTTTTTGGTCTTTCGAATGTTAAAGAGATTTACAAAAGCACAGTAGAAGAACTTTTTGTGTTTTTTCTTTTACTAGTGATGAAGGGGGTCTTTTTTATGATTTCTTCTCTGTGTTTCCAAAAGCTTAAGATAATCTAACAATTAGAATACATTTTTAATCGAAGTGGTTTTTATTTGCCGTTAATTAATCGAAATGGTTTTTATTTGCCACTAATTAATGCTATTGTAACCAAAAAGACAATTTCCATAATCAAATGGTCTAGTGTAATGAGGTGAAATCGCTCTTGTAAGGTCGCGAGTCAATACTTTCAACTGCTTGGAGTTCCGTCCAAAATTGACTTGGTACATGTGTAGAGACACACTACTGTATTCAAGAATTTATCAGTTAATGATCAAACTCCGTCAAATAATTTATTAATCGAACTCCTTCAGTTGAGCTCCTACTCATTCAAAAATAAAAAAACAATCAAAACTTCAAAGTCACATCTTACCCAGGAACTTACGACAATACCATGTTACAACTGTTGAACTTTCACTTTCCAATTTGATTGTAACACTGAATGTATTTGATATCAGATAGTTACACAATTAGTATGATACTTAACAACTACCACCAATAGTCAAATGCTGCAAGTTGCGCGTGAAAATTTAATAGTCAAATAAAAATCCCAGATGAAATAAACAAGATATCTAAGTAGCACACTTTGTAACAGTCATAGAGCGCCAAAATATTCCATCGCACATCCATCTTTACTGTTTTTACATCTAAATCTATACATTATAAAATAATCAAAGACGAGTTGGAATGTTGAATTCATTTACATTACTATCCTTTTGTACTATTCCGTATATGTCACTAAATGTTGAATTCAAATTTTTTTTCTTAGTTGACTTCTCACCAAAGCCGGCCCAAGCTAAGGGCAGCTTGGGCCAGTGCCCAAGGCCCCCTTAGCTTGGGGACCTAAGTTAAAAAAATAATAATAATATTAATTTAGTAAAAGAAGGTCAAACGGTTAGCATTTAAAATATTTTTGAACTATTGAAGGCCAGCACTTAAACGATTTTTGTTTATTGTGATATTTATTTTACATATAATATAAGAAAGCAGGGCTGGCCCAAGAAAGAAAACATAGAGGTATACATTCAACTTTTCTTTTTGTTTTTTTATGTGATAAATTTTGATATTGTTTACATACTTATATATATCTTAACTTGAAATAATTAATTTTTTTACTTATATTCATTTTTTTTATTAATTATTCTTATATGCAATAGACTTAATAAAGTCTAATTATTAAGGCCCAAGAAAGATGCTGAAGAAAGACTTAATAAAGAGAAAGAACATTGAAAAAATGTCATTTTATTTATAGTGATTATTTTAGTAGAAAATTTAAAATTTTTTTATTAAGAAAAAGCCTAATTATTAAACCCCCTATTTAAATGATCGCTCAAAATCTCCAAATTATTTGAGACCGCACAGCTTCTCACATATGTTATTTGTCTATGTTTGCAATACTAATTGGTCTATTTGTCTTGCAGATATTAATATGCCTGGATGACTAGAAGAATAAGTAGAAGAATCAGGAATGAAAAACCATTGGTTGCATTTAAAATGATTTTTTTTTTTCTTTTCTCGATATATAACTCATGATTACTCCCTGAAAGTATTCCACGCTGGATAAATGTAATAATGTTACGTGTGCTTGGAAATTACAACCCCGTGAAAAGGTAGTTGGTTGTATCAATTAAGGAACAAAGTGAATTAACTGTCGATCGACAGTTCATGTATTCAGTCGTGGTCGATTGTATTTAATCATGCAGGAGAAGTGAATGTAACTATCAGTGTTTATATCGACAGTTACTAAGTTGAGTCAAATATCTTTAAAAACAATCAAAGGCGCATGGTGGCCGAATAGAAATCTAGGCAAACAGTTTTGAGCAAGTGTTGATGGTCATCAGCTTGTTTCCACTATGAATGTCACACCAAGCAACATAAAACAACAACACAACTAATCCTACAAATATGGTGCTGAAGTATAAAATTTCATTTTTAGGAGTAGATTGTAACTTGGATTTTATAGAAGTAATTGGCTATTGACAGTTGGTAGCAAAGACATCACATTTGTTTCCAAAAATTACATCTTCATCATTGAGACTATATATCAAAGTCCTTAAGCCTCAAAACAAATTCAACTTACTTATCATTAACGACCCAATGAAGATCATTTGTATAATCAATGGAAATTAAACGAATTTAAAAGATCCAGACACATTTTGAGGAAACAATGACATATCACGTAGTCATCTATTAATTCATTTAAGTCAAGTTTTAGCTTCTCGTCCAAGATTTTCATGAAATTTTGATGGTTCAACCATGTGCTTTGAACCTGTGATCATACAATGGATATCCAATGCATTGTAAAGAGAATCATAAGCTTATGAATAGGAATTGAAAGATCTAGTTTATGTTGGGTATCGGCGCAGCGGAATGGTCGGGGACAAGCAGGATCACACAGCCAAAATATGAATGAGAACAGAGAAAGTAGAGACACAAGATTTACGTGGAAAACCCTCAAACAAATTGAGGGAAAAACCACGGGCAAGTAATGGAGGATTTCACTATGATGTGGAGTATTTTACAATAACCTTCTCTCTAATATAAGGAGAGAACAATATCACTCTCTCAAATAATATGAGAAACTAACTCTCACTCATAAATATAGAACAACAAAAGAGGAAGAAAACTACTCAAGAGAAAGCTTATGTTTTCTCTCTAATTTGCTTTGCTTGGTGATGCTCAAATGGTGAAGTTTGAGCCTCTATTTATAGGCTCATCTTGCACAAAAAGTCTTCCCACGTGTAGTGTGAAACCAACCCAAAATTGTGTGTGCCTAACTTTGCAACCAAAGATTTTTCTTCATTTCCCATTGCTTTTTGTCTTCTTTTGACTTGCACCAAAATTTTATTGCTCACAGTTTAGTGAACCAGAAATTTGCCGAGGTGAATAGGCAAATCATCTTCTATCAAGCGTAGGTTTCTTGCATCCTTGCAAACTTTGCATTAAAAAAAAAAAAAAAAAAAACTTGCCTTTAATTGACTAATTGTAGCATTTCTCACGATCTTCAACCTCTTCAAGTTCTTATTGCTCTGCTCTTAACTTGAAAGCTCACCTCACGGTTGCAAACTCTCCCTTTCCTTAAGAGTGAAAAGGTAAAAATGGTGTACAACACAGTTCTAATTATGCAAATAAAATGGAATGTCATAAACAATATCCGAAGATATTACAAGCAAGCTTTAGCAGATATTATATTGTCAATGACTTGTTGTAGCCCCTAGTATAATAATCACAAACGATGAACTAAGACATTTTCTTAATACATTTTTTTACGTAGGCAAAACTTGCAATCTTCACATTCAAAGACGGCATATCTATCTATATTGGCTCCACAACCATCACAAGAGGACTTTTATGTGACCTTCCGTTTATATTCAAGAGGGTGCGAGTGGGAACTCACTTCAACTGTGCCTCCATAATTGAAATTGCGAAATCTGCCAAGTCTGGGTACACAATACGGATGAAAGGAATTATCGCAATCAGAGCAATGGTAAAGCCAAAACTTGGGATGCATTTCCTCTTCGCACATATCACAAATGAAATCATCTGGATGGTCACTATATGGCAAAAACCTCAGGGAAAGAGGGTGTTTATCCCATCTATGCCTAATAGCCGTGGGGAGCATTGCACATTTATAGTGCAAACTAAAATTGCAAGTCACACAACCAAAAGCGAGACCGTCGAATACATAATCACAAGCATTGCATAGTTTATCTGAAGCTTCAAATTGGAAGAGAGGGTGGTTATGGTTTTCGTGAACAATAGTAGTAGGCAAAGCAGCACATTTGACATCAAGGAAGAAGTCATCACAGGTGTCGCACTTGAAGAAGAATCCGTTTGAATACCGATTACAATTGTTGCAGTGAAATTATTGTAGAATTTCTTGTACTTGCCGAGGTTGAGAGGGTGGGGATGACTAGGATGTTGTAGTTTGGTTGGTATTTTTGCGCAAGGTAGATGAAGAAAGTAACTACATTCCACACAAGCATAATAAGGAGCAGAAAGAGGCGTAATGCAACAGTCGCATAATACTTCCTCATCTACTTCTTCGTCATCCTCGTCATTCGGCTGCTCATGGATGAGTATCAATGGATGTTGCTTGTGGCTGGGGTGTTTGATCTCTGGTTCAATATGTGCGAGGCTATTCTCTCCAAGTAAGAAACGTTTAATCATTTCCGACATGTCAGGCACTGGTAAGTGGAACAGATCATCGTCTCCGGAAGAAGAAAAATTATAAAAACATTTTCAAAAAAACAAGTAAGCACAAATAGAAAAAAAAGAAATTAGGATTAAAAGGAAAAAATGGAAAAAGAGATGTGGAAGGAGGAGGATGAGTCTCTTACGAGTTAGCTTCAATCTGTTGGGTCTCAGATGTCATACGCTTGAGGTGAACAAAATATCTGCATAGGTGACAATAATAAACCCAATACTGGCGATATATATCCCGGCTGCAGATATCACAATTGAACCTGATTTTTTTTGTAATCAGATGGAAAGCTATAGGCAAGGGAGAGAGTATGATCATGGTGATCGTAATTGGTTGTGCTGGGTAATGACGCACAACTCTTGTGTATCATAAAGGGGCAATACGGACATAGGTAAAACAGATCTTCATCTTTAACGCCACAAGCATCGCAGCGGAACAACGCTGGCCTTGGTTGGAATATCAGCACATGTTGGTGACCCTTAGTAACGATACGGTCCTTGAAATCATATAATGTGTCATTATCCTTGATAGCACAAGATATATCCAAATCAAATTCACAAAGGGAGCAGTGTTGATCATGTTTGGGATGAATGATTTTTCTTGGTAGTTCAGCACATACTTTGTGGAGAAAGTAGCCTTTGCTACACTCCCCACAAACATATGCAGGCTTCACCTCTGAGAGCGGCTTTTCACAACCGTAACAGATAATTTGCCTTTCATCTGCCTTGATTGACACTGTATCTTTGAGGATCAATGTATGTTTGATTTCCATCTCTGTTTGTGTTTTAGTGTGTGTCTCTGTGTAAGGAACACAAGTCTGTTCTTAACTAGTCGAGACTTGCAAAACGTAGATGAGTGATGTTTTCGGCACGGAAAGTATAAATTTCAATCTTTCCTTTTTTCTTCTTTTTCTTTCCGTCATGCCAAGCAAGGGATCGGCTCCCAGCTTCAAGATTCTACACAAGACTTCAATTTTCTTTCTTTGATAGAAGACGATGGAAAAGGGGGATTCATGGATGCCAGGAAGCCTAAAGGGTAATGCTATATGTTTTTTTTTTTTTATTACATTTTTATCACTTCCTATGCGGAATCCTACATGACATGCCAACTAGACTATTTTTATTTATTTTTCTTATTTTTAATTCTTTTCTCTCTTTTCAATTCTTTTTTCTCTCTCTTAATTAATATTTTCTCAAAATATTTTCTTTCTATGTTTAACCAAATCAAACCCCTTGACCAAAAATAAAAGACCATATTAGATCTAAAATATTGAAAAAATAACAATAAATCAATCGGTCAAAAGAAGAGAACTAGTCTTAAATAATTTTTTTTTCTTTTTTGTTGTGCGTCATTATCATTGAGAATAAATAAATTATGAAGAAAAGGTAATTTTTTTTCTCAAAAAACGTTTTCCCCAAACACACACAACCTCTTCTCTCATCTTTTCCTTCCATTTTTTTTTTCTCTATGATATTGAAGGGATGATTGATGATTTTTTACCTTTTTCTATGTTGGAAATTAAAAGTTTGACAATGTGAGGTTAGTATGAAGAAATTTTTATGTCAGGGCTTCGATTTATAGATTGGAACCTTGGTTGTTAAATCAACCACTAGTTGATGATATTGATTGTTTCGATCTCCTTGTAAACATTCTATGTGTCGAAGTTGGGAATCTCGCAGTTGAGGATGAACTGCTACGCTTGTCGAGCTGAACTTTCAGGTTAGCCTCCGAACTAAACTTTCAGGTCGGCCTCCGAGTTGGACTTTCTGGTCGGCCACTTAACCTGCACAAGGAAAGGAAAGGAAAAGGCGGGGTGATGACCCGGATTTTTCCCTCGGGCGCGCGAATGATTAGTATGTCCGAGCTGGCAAGGTAGCTGAGTGCAATAATGACGAGTTACCTCAGAAATGAAGGGATGGAGCTCTATTTATACTAAATTCGGTCTTGACAGCATTTAATGCGGTGCAGCTTTATGTCCCATCAGAGCAGCTGGCACTGAGGTCGGGATTTTCCTGGGTAAGGGTGAGGTCGCATCAGCATCCAGGTCGGACATTAGCTGTACATGTTAGGACTGGCTCGGATTAGCCCGCCTCAACTCGATGTTGGTCTCTCACCTCAGCTCGGGATCCCCCCTGGTCAATCCCCCCCTCCCGCTGCTAAGTCGAGATCGAGAGGGTGAGATCTAGGTTTGGGAGATGTTCCCGAGCTGGAGGTGCCCGACCCCAGCGGAGTAGGGATGGCCACGTCAACGGGGCATGCCCTTCAGATGGCTGACACGTTACCTGGCAGTTATAACAAGATGCGATGTTTGGGATTCCCGAGGTGGTTACCAGAGTTGCCTATAAATAGGGCCTTCACATCCGAGATTCATTTCACACTTTGCATACGAAATTTGGAGCTTTTAGGTCGGCAACCAGAGTGGTCGGACACTTTTAGCTCGGCAAATATCTTCTCGGGGTATTCAGCTCGGAATCCATTAGCTCGAAGCCAATTAGGTCGGAAGAAATTAGATCGGGTCATCTTCGACAACTAGAGCGGTAGGTACGTCCCGACTCCCTTTAGTTATTCCTGCACATATTTTAATTTGTAAACAGGATAGGGAGGTCGGAGTCAGAAGATTCCCAAGCGATGGAGGTCAGGTCCTATGAAGGGGATAAGAATCCCTCAAGCTCGGAATCGACTTCAGATAGAGGCCACGGTAATGACAGCGAAGGTGCATCTCAAGGATCAGCTCGGCAATCTGGGCTCAGGGAGAGTGATGATGATTGCCAAGTGATTGAGGTCAGGCAAGTGCAAGAAGAAGCCGAGGCGGATCCTCTAGCCGACCTCGGAGACTTGGGAGATAGGGAAGTTGCGGAGCCGTTGAATCGGTTGGAGGGAGTTGAGATACCAGAGGAGTACTTAGATGGAGCCTTTACGTTGAATTCGATTGATGCGGTCCCGGTCAGGGCGGTCCGACTTCGGAGCTCAGCTACAGCCAGTGGTTCGTCGGCTCGGGGAAAGAAGATAGAGTGGTTGTTTGCCTGCTGTAGGCGTGAGTGCCATTCTACCGTTCAGATGGCTAACGCCAGGCTGAGGGATTGGTCGGTGAACCAACACCACAAGCTGAAGGTTCCAGGTTGGACCGAGCCTGCCTGCTATCCTCCACCCGATCACTTCACCATCTATGACCTCACCTTTGATGTCATCCGACTTCCACTTCCCTACTTCATCGCCGGCATTTTGAATTACTTTGAGCTTAGCCAGGGTCAGATGTCGCCAAATGGGTGGGCCATAATGGTGGCATTTTATGTGTTCTACCTTGAGAGGAAGATAGAGCTGACCCTACGACGGTTTAGGCAGTTCTTTGTTTGTAAGCCCAACCCGAAGCAGCCAGGGTGGTTCTACTTCGCAGCTCAGGTCAGCAACGCCATATTCACCAAGTGGCACTCCTTCAACAAGGGATGGCACAACGACTACTACTAGGTCGAGCCGGCCGTGAACCCGGGGTGTAGAGTGGATTAGAACCTTTCATTTCAAAAGACTTTGAATGACGACCCCAAGCTCTCAGAAGCTGAACTTGTCGAGGTCAGGGTGCTGAGACCAGAGTCGGGTATGCTGATTGATATTGACAGCATCCTCAGGTGGGACAGAATATGGAAATCAAAGTTATTCGGAAGAGAACCCGACCTGAGGAGGGAGCACCCTCACCTACTTCTTAAGCCCGAAGAGAACGCAGAGTCCGGCTCAGAAGAGGGTCAGTTCGCAGGATCAATGCCCGACCTCCCCTTCTCCTTGTCTACAGTTGTTCATTTCAGTTTGCATTTGGTTATTTCTCACCTCTCTCCTTTGCTTTTTACAGATATGGTGGATACGAGGAAGCTCGTGTATGCTCAGCTGAAGAGAAATACCGAGGCCAGTGGCGAAGTCTCTGCTCGGTCCGGTTTGGGCTCCTCCGTCCCTCAGGAGCAGAGGCAGCGGCCCAAGGTCTCTTCCAAAGGGACATCAGCGTCTCCCCAAACCAAAAGATTGAGCTCAAGCGTGGCGATCCTTAAGCGTTCAACATCCCGCCCCGATAATAGGAAACGGTCTTGGCCCGACTACTCCGGGAAATGCAAGGCCACGGAGGTGAACCCTCCTAACAAGGATTTCGTGGAGGCAACTAAGGTCGCTCGCGATCCCAAGCTGGCATCGGTCCCGGCGAAGCAGCTTTCGCTCGACCTGAGGACGGGCATGGTCACGGTAAGGCATACTTGACCGCGTTGATATGGTTAAGTTTTTTGGCTCGGTTGATCATTTTGTCATCTTTTGTGCAGGTCGAGTCCCACATCCTTACGACACCAAGCTTGCTCGCCCGAGCCCAGTCCCACATCTTCACGGATCAGTGCTCCGTTTATTTCTGGATCGTGGTAGAGGGTTCTACTGGTCAGAGACCCGGTCTCCACCGGCAGCACTGCTTGAGTACCGAAGGTCAGCTCAAAGGGCGATTCTCCCGTTGCCGAGCTGGTGGTGGTCCACTGAGCCCACATCACCTTAGGGAGAATCGATGCCCACTGGCCCTCTGCTTCCTCCAGCTTGGTTTTCAGGTCCTGCAAAATGATTTGGTTAATCCTTTCAACTTGGACATTACTTTGAGGGTGAGCAATAGATGAGAATCTGAGGTCGATCCCAATCTCAACACATTTGCCTTGAAAGTATGTACTGTCGAATTGCTTGCCGTGGTCAGTAACGATGACCTTTGGCACCCCAAATCGGCAAATGATGTTTTTCCATACGAAATCCCAAGCTGCCTTTTTCTGTTATTCTAGCAATACCTTCAGCCTCAGGCCATTTGGTGAAGTAGTCTACTGCTACGAATGCGTGTTTCTTTTGGCCAACACTGGTCGGTAGTGGGCCGATGATATCTAGACCCTACTGATAGAATGGCCAAGGGCTTATCATCACCGTGAGGTCTACCGTTGGCTTCCTCTGTACATTGGTGAACCTTTGGCAGGTGTCGCACTTTTTTACATACTCTTTGGCATCTTGTTCTAAAGTTGGCTAAAAATAGCCTTGCCTCAACGGTTTTTGAGCCAGAGCTTTACCTCCCAAGTGGTTTCCACATACCCCTTCGTGGATCTCCTGGAGTACATAGTTTCCCTTCTCGAGTCCAACACATTTCAAGAGAGGCCAAGTATAGGCTCTCTTGTAGAGTTGCCCGACAATTATGACAAACCTTGAGGCCTGTTTCATGAGTTTGCAAGCTGTTTTTTCATCCTCCGGGGTCATACCCCCTTCCAAATAGTCCACGATTGGTTTGGTCTAATATGGGCTTAAATTGAGCTCAACTACGGCTTGCACCCCCAACTGGATGCTCGGTTCGGATACTTCTTTCACATGGACCAAGGTAGGTCGGCTCTCGCCCAAGGCCAACCTGGACAGGGCATCAGCCTTCATATTCTCCTCTCTCGGGATTTGCTGTATCGTGAACCTTTTAAGCCCTGAGGTCAAATCCTTGACTCTGTTGAGGTAGGCCAGCATAGTACTGTCATTGGCTTCGAACTCTCCCGATATCTGACTAGAAACCAATTGAGAGTCGGTGCTCAGGTCGATTGTCTGTGCCTCGAGCTGAGCTGCAATTTTCAGTCCTGCGACCACTGCTTCATACTCAGCTTCATTGTTGAAAGCCGGAAAGGTGAACTTGAGGGAGTATTGGTGCTCATGCCTGTTCGAGTAGAGGATGACCACTCTGGCTCTGCTTCCAGACTTCCCCGAGGCCCCATCCACATGGACCTTCCACACATTCTCCGGGTCATGCTCGGCTCGGCCAGTGCATTCCACCACAAAGTCCGCGATGGCTTGGGCTTTGATGGTTGTTCTGGGCTAGTAGGCGATATCAAATTGACTTAGCTCAACCGCCCATTTCAGAAGCCTGCCCGACGCCTCTGGCTTGTGCATGATGGACTTGAATAGAGCGTCTATCATGACCTTAATTGGGTGAGCATCAAAGTATGGCTTGAGCTTTCTTGCTGCCGTGATGAGCGCGAGGGCGAGTTTTTCCAAGGAGGAGTACCTTACCTCGGCACCTTGCAAGGTTTTGCTAACATAATAGACCGAATTCTGCTCATTCCCTTCTTCGTGGACCAGCGCCGCCGCCACTGCTCTTCTTGAATATACTAAGTATAGTACCAGCTCCTCCCCCATCTCAGGTCGGGATAGAAAGGGTTGCGAAGCTAGGTACATTTTCATCTCTTGGAAGGCATGCTGGCATTCTGTAGTCCATTCGAAGTTCTTAGGATTCCTCAATATTTTGAACAGGGGAGCACGCTTGTCGGCCGACCTGGATATGAATCTGCTTAGCGCCGCGACCTTGTCTGCTAACACTTAGACGTCCTTCACGCAGGTCAGCGGTGCCAACTCAAGTATCGCCTGAACCTTCTCCGGGTTGGCTTCTATTCCACGGGTTGTGACCATGAAGCCCAGGAACTTTCCTGCCTTTACGCGGAATGCGCACTTTTTCGGGTTCAGTTTTATCCCAAAGTGCTCCATTACGGCGAAAGCTTCAGCCAGGTCGGCTATATGGTCTTCTGCCCTCCTGTTCTTGACCAACATGTCATCTACGTAGATCTCCATATTCCTGCCAATCTGGTTTTTGAAAGCCTTTTTCACCATCCGAGTGTAGGTAGCTTCAGCATTCTTGAGGCCAAAAGGCATGACCTCATAGTAGTAGAGATATTTATCAGTGGTGAAGGCAGTTTTCTTTTTGTCTCTGGGAGCCATCTTGATCTGGTTATAGCCTTTGAAAGCATCCATGAAAGAGAGTAGCTCAAACCCAGAGGTGGCATCCACCATCTGATCAATCAGAGGTAGGGGAAAGCAGTCCTTAGGGCAAGCTTTATTGAGGTCGGTGAAGTCAATACACAGTCTCCATCCACCTGAGGACTTGGTCACCAGCACCACGTTGGATAACCAGGTTGGGTACTGGATTTCCTTTATATGGCCGGCGTCTACCAACTTGTCCACCTCTTCTGCTATGATTTGTTGCTTATCATAATGAAAGTGCTTGTGCTTCTGCTTTACCGGATAGTGATTTAGGTCGGCATTTAGGTGATGCTCAATCATTCCCGGGTCAATACCTGTCATGTCAGAGGCAGACCATGCAAATATATGTTTGTTTTTCAGAAGAAACTGGCTTATACCTTTCTTGAGGTTGTCAAGGAGTTCACTCTCAATCTTCACTCTCTTTTTTTCATCGGAGAGCTCCACCTCTTGAAGGTCTTCAGCTGGGCTTTCTCTTTTAGCATCCCTCTTCTCCTCGGGCAAATCTGGTCCCCAGCCAACCTGATATTTGGGTCGGAGGGCATTTTCATAACATTCCCGAGTTGAGAGCTGGGCTCCGCGAATGGTGGCTGTGCTGGCCGAGGTCAGAAATTTCAGGGCCTGGTGGTAAGTTGAAGGGACAGCCCTGAAATGGTTGAGTGCCACCCGACCTAAAATCTCATTGTAAGTGGAATTGCAATCCATCATAATGAAGTTGGCTTGCATCGAAATTCGCTTGTCTCCATCTTTCAACTTTAGCGGGAGGTTGATGACCCCTTCCGCTTGGTGGGCTTGTCCAGTGAAACCAGCTAAAGTGCCCCTCAATGGCTTGAGTCGGCTCCTGTCCAACCCCATTTGCTCGAATGCCTTCAAGAATAGGATTTCTGTCGAGCTCCCGGTGTCTACCATCAGCCTCTTCACGTGAAGTTGGCTATTTCAGCGCTTATCACCAGTGGGTCATCATGGGAAAATATCACCCCCTCCAAGTCTTCTGAGGAGAAGGTGAGCTCCTCCATCTCTGGGGCCGGACCCCGCACCGGTCCATACTCCATCCCAGTGCGAACATAACCCTTCCTACCAACCGAGGTCTCCCCACCCGATACCAATCCTCCTGCGATGGTCTCGATCACAGCCAAATGCCTACCCCTTACCTGGCGCCTGGGTGGACTTCTCTCTCTATCTCTCTGATCATGATTCCGGGTAGATTGCTGATCTACGTACCTCCGGAGTTGACCTCGGGCTATTAGTGCCTCAATCTCCTATTTTAAGTCTTTACACTCCTCGGTGGTATGGCCGTAGTCCATATGATAGCGGCAATACTTAGTCCTATTGCGCTTATCAGGTCAGCCTTTCATCCTTGGAGCTGGAGGCATGTGCTTCTGGTGCTAGATCTCCATCAGGATCTGCTCCCTTGTGGTGTTAAGGGGAGTGAACATAGTGAACCGGGGGTTCTGCTTCGGCTGATAAGGCTGCTTGCCTCGGTCATTTTGGACTTTACCCCCAGGTTGGGCTCGGGAAGTCTTTCCCTTCTTCTTGGCTTCGTTTTCCTTGTCATCATCCCTCTTCGCTTGATGGATCTCCTTCGAGTGTATGTATCCTTCTGCTCGTACCATCAGCTCGGCTACAGTATCCACGAGGTCAATGGCCAAGGAGGATGTAAGGGGGCCCGACCTGAGTCCGCTTTGGTAGGCTATTAATGGCATGGAATCTTCCAGGTTGGGAATCCTGAGGGTCTCCTCATTGAACCGGGCTGTGTAAGCCCTTAGACTCTCTCCTCTGTGCTTCTTTACCGACAGCAATGATGAGGTGTGGCGGGTTGTACGTCGGCTTCCTGTGAAGCGGGACAGGAAAGCCTCAGCCAGTTGATGAAAAGTTACAATAGAGCCGGATGAAGTTTTTGGAACCAGTCCAAGACATTGCCAACCAGGGTAGTCGGGAATGTCTTCGTCTTCATAAGGTCAGACATGTCATGCAGGGTCATGTGGTGGTCAAAGTTGAGCAAGTGGCTGGCCGGGTCGCTATCCCCATTGTAGACTACCAAGTTAAAGCATCCGGTTGCCGGTGGGTAGTGGTGTGACCAGTATCTCGGGTGAGAGTGGGCTTACGCCGAGCTGGTTAATGACCTTGGCTATTACAGTCACGGTCTTGGCTTGATCGGGGTCGGTATGAGCCGCCCTTTTGCCTCTCGCCTCCAGGGGTCTCGCCTCAGGCTCCAGGAAGTCTTCTCCGTCTTGTGCTCGGGTTAGCCCCGGGCCTGAAATGCGAAACTACGGACGCGCGGGCCGCGGCATAGCTGCTTGCGGAGTCGGGGGGTCCGCAGCTAGCCGGGCTACCTGCTCCTTAAGTTCCTCGAACATCTTAAGCATCATCCTTATCTCTGGTGACAGGTTGGAGTTAAGGTCTCCATCTATCGTGGGGTTGGTTTGGGTGGCTAAGTGTATGCGTTGGCTTGTTCCAACATCGGCTTGGGATGGGACTTGGCTAGGCACCTGCATGGTTTCGAGGTCCCCATCCGGGTTGGGCGAATCTTCTACTGGTGCGCTTTGGCTTCTCGTTTGTACCATGATGGTTTCTCAATGAGTGGCAAAGAGAGTGATAGAAAGAACTCGCTTCCCATAGATGGCGCCAAACTGTCGAGGTTGGGAATCTCGCAGTTGAGGATGGACTACTACGCTTGCCAAGCTGAACTTTCAGGTTGACCTCCGAGCTAAACTTTCAGGTTGGCCTCCGAGTTGAACTTTCTGGTCGGCCACTTAACCTGCACAAGGAAATGAAAGGAAAAGGCGAGATGATAACCCGGATTTTTCCCTCGAGCGCGCGAATGATTAGTATGTCTGAGCTGGCAAGGTAGTTGAGTGCAATAATGACGAGTTACCTCATAAATGAAGGGGTGGAGCTCTATTTATACTAAATTCGATCTTGACAGCATTTAATGCGATGCAGCTTTATGTCCCATCAAGACTTTATGTCCCATCAGGGCAGTTGGCACTGAGGTCGGGATTTTCTTGGGTCGGGGTGAGGTCGCATTAGTATCCAGGTCGGGCATTAGCTGTACATGTTAGGACAGGCTCGAATTAGCCCGCCTCAGCTCGGTGTTGGTCTCTCACATTCATTAGTCTTAAATAGTCAAACAAATCCCTACACAACTGTCATTTACGTTAATATTATTTTTCAATGAATTAGAATGATAAACCATTTCATGTTTCAAGTTTGAATTTGAATTAATTAGAGCATTTTCTCTTTGAGTTAGAGACTGATGGACCTTGTGCCCAGGGGTTTGATATAGTTAAATAAAGAAGGAAAAATATTTTGAGTAAATATTAATTAAGAGAAAGAACAAGGAATTGAAGAGAGAGAAAAGAATTAAAAAGAAGAAAAAAAATAGTCTAGTTGGCATGTCATGTAGAATTCCACGTAAGAGGTGATAAAAAGGTAATGGGAAAAAGGGGCGACATATAACATTACTCTTAGAAGATTGAGTAATGCTAGACGTAACTATTTTTTTTATCACCCAATTATTACCTCCTAGTTGACATGCCAATTAGATAAATTTATTTTATATCAAACGAAAGATAGAAGAAAAAAAAGATAGGAAACCTTGATTAAAGGAGAGAAGAGAGGAAAAACAAAGAGAGAGAAAATTTAATAAATGAAGAGAGAGAAATATAATTAAATAAATAAATAAAGAGAGAAAGACATAAAATAAATTTATCTAGTTGGCATGCCAACTGGACATACCAACTGGGATATGATAATTGAGTGATGAAAAAAGGGTAACGTCTAATATTACTCATATATCAATCAAGAAATAATCTACATTGGATAACGTATTTCCCAAGACAATGAGCTTTTTTTATTTTAAAGGAAGACGTTGTACTTTATATGAGACTAACATAAGGAAAGGAAAGGAAAGAAAAAAGATTCTCTTATTTGGATTGAAATAAAATAATAATAAAAATGAAGAAAAAAAATTATTTATTTGGATTGGAGAAGAAAAGAAAATGAAATGACAATTTTAAATAAAAAATTACTTGGGTATCCTTTGAGACAATGTAGAGTTTAAGGTGTAATAAGGATAATTGTAGAAATTAAATAAATAAAAAAAACTTAGGGACAATAAAAAATTTTTATCTTTAACTTTTCCTTTCTTCCAAAAAACTCCAAATTAGAAGGATTGTAAACCTCTCTATAACTTTTCCCTCTAAAATTCCAATCCAAAGAAGGAGAGAGATTCTTTATTTCTTCCTCATCCTGTTCTTTGCCGTGGCCTTCTCGGCAGTGCCACTGACCCTTTACGTGCCACCAATTCGAAGCCTTAATCTATTCGTGGAATCGATCGAGTTGGTCTTCCGTCACACCCTCTGTGTCCGCCTCGCCTTCTCTCGGTTTATCCATACCCCAATAAGGTAACAAAAGATCGTATCCATATCCAGTGCACAAGACTCTCGTAAATAGCATGATCCAGGAAAATTCGTGTAGAATAAAAATTAAATGAAAAACGCAAATTTTCTTTTGTATTTTCTTTCTCCGTTATAAATTTTGTTGATCTAATCAATCTAAAGAAGTCCCTTTACGTTACCTTTTTCTTCTACGAGATCTGATGTTTAGTATTTATTGGTGTTGTACCATGTGCTAAGATGGTTGTACTTAAGTGTACTGTACATACATGGGGAAAAAGATTCGATCTTTTATCGGTATTTTTTGAAGGAATAAGAATACTATGTTCACTTTGAGCTTCACCCAAATGGGTATTTCTTCATTTCTAGCTAATTTTTTAAATTAATTTTAATGTTTAATTTACATTTTGTTGTACCCTGTGCTGATACTGTTGTACTTTATATGAGACTAAATGTACATGTATTGGAAAAAGATTGCATCTTTTTAGTTGTTTTTGAAGGAATAACTAGTTGACTTTTAACTGGACCCTTAAGGGTTCGTTTTTAGCTAATTTTCTTTAATTTTTTATTGGTAAATATTCACTTTCAATTTTTTTTTATTTAACATATCATTATGAATATTTACCTGGAACTAAATAACGAGAGATGAAGTTATTTTTTATTTTTTGAGAATAGAAATAGGAAGACAAAATGGAAATTAAAGTGTTTTGGAAGAGAAGAGAAAAAAAGAACGCACAAGGTGATTTATTATGACCAAAAGTCCAAATTCAAACTTATCCCCTCGTACCACGAATATCATTAGACTCTTAATTGATCTGAAATATGTGTTAAAATACATCGCTGCACCACGAGATTTATAACGTAGAGTGAATTTGATATTGTCTTAAGTCATGAAAATTTGACTTTGAGTTTGTTAAATAAGGTTTTCTTATTAATTTGTTAAAAATGGAAGTTTAGAATTTTTGAGTTGTTTGTTAGTTTATGATCTTTGATTGATTTTGTTCCTATTGCTCTTTTTAAATGGCTTTCAAAGTAGTAAAACAATGTATCTTTAACGAAGTGAACTATTTTAGAATGTGGCAAAAGTATTTGTGATGAGGACATCAAGCTTGTATGAACTATTCAAGAAAAAACCAATACTCAGACATCCACATTTATTAAACCATCCATATTCATTGAACCGTCCATGTTCATTGAACCATATTTGGGCGAATTTTCCAGCAAATAATCAAGTCAAGATTCTATTTTTAAGATTCAAGAAATTCAAGATTCTTCAAGAAGCTTAGAAGATTTGATCAAGATTTGATTTCTTTGTAATTCTATCTTAATTTAAGTTTTAGTTTAATTTGAATTCATCTCCTATTCTTTATCCTAAGTAGAAAAACATGAACAGTAACTAGGTAAAATGAAGTAGACTTTGAGTCCAATAAAGACTCCTTCCTCCTACGAATTTGACTCTAGATTGGATTTAGAGTTATCCAATCACCTAATTTCGTCCATAATGGACTTCTAAAGGAGAAACTAGAATTCAAATTAAACTAAAACTAAAACTAAGATAGAATTACAAAGAAATCAAATCTTGACCAAATCTTCCAAGCTTTTTGAAACTTCTTGAAGAATCTTGAATTTCTTGAATCTTGAAAACAGAATATTGACTTGATTCTTTGCTGAAAAATTCGCCCAAATATGGTTCAATGAACATGGACCGTTCAATAAATGTGGACGGCTCAACGAATGTGGACGGTTCAATGAATGTGGACGTCTGACTCTTAGCTTTTTCTTGAAAAGTTTGTACAGCCTTGATGTCCTCATCATTCCCCCCCTCTTGAGAAGAATTTGCCCTCAAATCCTCCGGGTTCAAAGATCAGCCTAGGTGGTAGACCATGTGGTATGTCCTCGGGACACACTTCCTCAAAATCCTGCAAAAGAGAAACAACAACACTAGGCAACGCCGAGTCAAGTTGGTTAGTGTTTAAAAGAGGCTCCTTGTACATAAGTACAATCATCGGCCGTTTTGAGATCAAAGTTCTCTTAACCTCAGTTGTTTTTGCATAAAAAATTCTTTGTTTTCTCTCTGTTTTTACTTCCTTGGCCGAACTCTTCTCTCTCCTTACTTCCTCTCTAGATTTGGCCTTACTCTTTTTTTCACTCTCATTCTTTTGCTCTCTTGGATTCTTTTGTTCACTTAATTTTTGCAACCTCACTTGATCCTCATAAACTTATTTTGGTGTCATCAGAACTAGAGTGATTGTCCGTTGACCGAACACGAATGAGTATTTGTTAGTGAAGCCATCATGCTGCACACGTTGGTCAAATTGCCACGGTCTTCCTAAGAGAAGATGTCCAGCATGCATTGGTACCAAATTGCACAATACTTCGTCTTCATATTTTTCGATTCGAAACAGTACGACAACCTGCTTTGTGACCCTTATTTCACCACAATCATTCAACCATTGCAGCTTGTATGGACGAGGGTGCTTAATTATTGTGAGCCCTAGCTTTTCAACCATAGAAGTACTAACAACGTTAATGCAACTACCATCATCAATAATAACACTACATATCTTGTCTTTCATGTGGCAGCGAGTATGGAAGATGTTCTCACATTGTACTACCTCTTCCTCCTATTTAGCTTACAAGCTTAAGGCTCATCGTACCACTAGTCTAAGCATCTCTCCATGACCTGCCTCAAACTCCTCTTCAACCTCTGTGGTGTCCTCTAGTATGGGCATGTCATCAGAATATGTTTCATCTTTAGATTCAATCTCACCACTTTCCAAGAATACCATTGCTCGCTTGTTTGGACATTGGCTTGCTATGTGTCCCCGTCCCTGACATTTAAAACATGTAATCTCACTAGATCGAGTCGTAGCAGAAGTTATTTTACCTTGAGAGGTCGTGGCAATGGTGGATGGTTTGGGCTCAGGCTTGGCCTTAGAGATGGATGAACTTTCTTCCTTCTTTGGGTAGCTCGTCCTCCAAGGTGTTGCACTCGAGTATTGTGTGGCTTGTCTTGGTCGTGTACCACCTCTCTTTAGTTGTTTCTTCATTTTAATTGTCATATGTACCAAATCCTCTAATTCTACATAATGATGCAACTCGATCGTATTAGCAATCTCTCTGTTCAACCCATTCAAAAATTTGGCCATAGTCGCATCCCGATCTTCCTCTACATTGGCCATCTCCATCTCCTTATAGTACTCATCAACACTTTTATTACCTTAGTAAAGACTTTGCATCTTGAGGTATAGATCTCGGTAGTAATCACTTGGTACAAAACGACTTGGTACAAAACGACGTCTCATCACTCTCTTAATCTCATCCCAAGTTGCATAGGACGATCTCCATTTTGCCTCCTATTAATGCACAACTGATTCCACCAAACGATAGCATAATCAATAAATTCAATTGTAACAAGTTTTACCTTTTTCAATTCAGAATAGTTGTGACAATCAAAAACCAACTCCATCTTCTTTTCCTACTCAAGATATGTTTTAAGATCACTCCTTCCTTGAAAAGCAGGAATTTTTATCTTTATGCTTCCCAAATTGTTATCAACACGGTCCCTAGCTTCTCTATCTCTATCTCGGTCATGTCACCCATGGCTAGCCACTAACATCCAATCAAGTTCTTCATCTAAGCCTTCTTCCTCTTTAGCTTCATCTACATCTTCAACTCTTCTGTGCAACCTGTTCCTCCTTGGTTCGTTTGGAGCAACTAATGGCTGCACCCTTTGTGCTATCTTTTCAACCCTATCCAACCTCTCATGTAGTTGTTCAAGTTTTGCCCTCATCATCCGTCTCATCTCTCCCATCAAAGTTGCATATGTAAATTTGAAACAGTTGAATGTTGAGCCTCTTCACCTGTGTTTTCTCCTTGATTGTGTGACATGTTCTCACTCCCTCACGTGTTTCACTAAAAATTAATTAACTCAATTTGGCTTCTATCTTCTATTACTCTCACACACTCTGCATTTTTCCTCTTGTATTCTCCTTTTTAGTTCTTCCAAAACTAATCCAAGAATATCAAGAAGGATCCAAGCAGCAAATTAATTTTGTCACATATTCTTTTTTTTTCTTTTTTGCAAACATGCCTCTAAGATGTGGGGAACAAGATTAGGACAAAAGTATAAGACAAAACAAGAGAAAGACACCTAGAGAAATAAGAAAAGTTAAAGAAAATTCATACGAAAACACAAAAAATGCCTAAAACATCTAGTAAACGATGGAATTAGGCCTCAAGAGAGTGGTGCTCATGGCGTAGCGATGAGTGATACTCAGAACGTAGTTTCCCTTAAGAAAAGTTTAGTCTTGAGGGTGGTTCATATCAATTGGTAAGCTGGTCTTTGAGCCCAGAGATTGGGTATGGGTACACATGAGGAAATAAATATTTCAAGCACAAAGGCGTTCTAAGTTACTACCTCGAGGATATGGTCCTTTTCAAGTCCTAGAACGGATCAATGACAATACTTACAGGCTTGATTTACCAGGTAAGTATAGTATTAGTTCTACTTTCAATGTTACTAACTCAAGTCCTTTTGATGTAGGTGACGATTTGAGGACAAATCCTTCTCAAGAGGGGGGGAATGATGCGGACATCAAGGTTGTACGAACCGTTCAAGAAAGATCCAAGAGTCAGACGTCCACGTTCATTGAACCGTCCACATTCATTGAACTGTCCATGTTCATTGAACCATATTTGCGATAATTTTTCAGCAAAGAATCAAGTCAAGATTCTGTTTTTAAGATTCAAAAAATTCAAGATTCTTCAAGAAGTTTCAAGAAACTTGGAAGATTTGGTCAAGATTTAAGAGTTTCTTGAAGAACTCAAAGGAGAATAATCTCATAATTTTATTAAGTCAAAAACGTCTATTAATTATCTTGAAAGTCAGCTTTATATAGGAAAATAACAAAGAAGTATCCTACTTGAAAAATATCTCATAATCCTTATCCTAAGTAGAAAAACGTGAACAGTAACTAGGTAAAAGGAAATAGACTTTGAGTCCAAAAAAGATCCTTTCTCCGGAGTACCTTGTGGCGTTCAACCTTGACTTATCAAACAGAATTCCATCCCCGTTTGTAGTATCTTCACCATACCAAGGTTCTTGCTTTGCTAAGCAACGGGTCAAGGTTTCCATCATTCTTGAAAGATCTTGGGTTCGTTTTTGCCATATATGGTGTTGGGTCTCGTTGCATGTTGACGTGATTCATATCAATTTGTCAAGAGTTGTGTGAACCAATTTTTAGGCATTTATTTCTTGTTTGGTCCAAATATGTCTATATAGGTAGACAAAATCAAGTTGGATTCTTTTCCTTCATTTATGAAGTTGGTGATACTTAGATTAGGGTTTCATCTTTTTTTATTTATTTTTTTATACTAAGGTTTTATCTCTTTTTTTTTCTTTTTTCTGCTCCTATCCTATGAGATTCGAACCCTAATTTTTTAACTGTGAGAAAGAGTAGCCCACTACTAGGCTGGGCTACTTTTGAATCTCATTTAAGGGTTTCATCTTTTCATAATCGGTTCCAAAAATGGACAAAGAAAAATGAATGTGTAAGGTAGATGACGATGAGCGTAAAGTTTTGTTAGATAATCTTATAAATTTTAGAATTCGCGTAGTGGTATAAATTTTGGTACAATTTGATTTTTCATAGACACAATTTTTTTTTCATTGTTTCTTGGGTCAGCAAGAGTAATTTTCATTTCACTATCAAAAAACAAGTTTGGCTATGCCATGTACATTTGTGTCTTCAATTTACAAAAGAGAAGCAAAACTTCAAAACTTAACGAATTATCTCAAGAAGGTTCCAAAAACTACTAAACTCTCTATTGCTCTTGGTACTCTTGAATTTTTTTTCGGACAACATTTTGAATCATTTTCTATGAAGATAAGCAAGCAGGCTTAGGAGTGGTATATAGGAAAGTAGTTTGTATTTTCTCTAGTTTAGTTAAGCAGGCTGAGGCATTGGCCTGTTAGTAAGCTTGTCAATTTCCAACTACCAAAGGCCTCACCGATTATGTCATTGCTGCCTTCCAAATTTACTCCAAGGTTCGATTGGAGACTCTCTTTCATTGTTCAGAACTTGTTATAACTGTTATCTGTTAGTCTTGGCTACATTTTCAAGCAAGTTTCTCGATAGAGAACTAATCTCACTAGAATTGCAGTCCGTCTCAGCCTCTACTTAGTGAGTTTCGCTTTTTTGTGCCTGAATCCGTTGTATCAGTAACTAAGATAGACTATCCCCAATATATTGGATATGTAATCTTACTAGGGCAGTATCTTTTCTTATGCATAGTGACTTTAAAAGAATTGGGATTGGTTAATACTTTGATGTGTTAATACGGTTTTGTACTGTTTTGGAATTAATGACCAAAAAACCAAAATCCAAAGAATACTGACTTTTTTTTTTGGTTCCATAAAGCATATTTGTATTAAAGAAAAATAAGTATAATATAAAAAGCCCAAAAAAAGACAAGACTAACTTAGTCCAAAAAAAAAAGACTTGGGATAATAACAGACACCAAGTTCAACGCCATGAAGGAAGGCACAGATCCACTAGGCATAACCAATAGAAAAACATACAATAATATGGGCCAAGCCCGCAAGTAACAAACAAGGTTTGGGCTCAGAGCAGTAGCTTTATGAAGTAATGGAGAAAAAAATAAGCTTTGTGATATTCAACAAATGTAATAGGGTTAATAGTGCAGCACTGTTAGTCTTTTTGTTCTTTTTTGTAAAAAATAAATTAATGATAAAGTCACATGACTTTTTTTTTATCGCTATACTTCACTGTTACTTTTTTAAAAGAAAAAGACAAGAGGACTAAATGTGTCACAAATTGTGAAGCTAAAAGATTTAGATGTAACACTTTTGGAGATAGAGAGCATGTTTGTCAAACACAGTAAATATTAAAGACTAATTAGAGTATCAAAAAATTCTAAAGATCTCGACACTAAACAAATTCTAAAGGTCATTAGTATAATCTCTCAACATCAAATAAATTTTAAAGATGTCAACACATTTTGAGGAAACAATAACATATGAAAAAGTCATCTCTTATCTAATTTGGGTCAAATTTTTGTTTCTCATACAAAATTTTCTTGGAATTTTGATTTATCTTTTCATAGTTTGCACCTTCCTACTTTGCCAATCGATTACCATAATTTTGATTTGATTTTCCATCTCTATTCAAATCCATTTTTTCTCTAAAAACAAAAAAATATTTACTTTGGTGGATAATTTGAAATTAACGCATCATGTTATTTCTCTGTTGATTTCTTTTTCATTCTTTACCAGAAATAATGCTTTCAACCTTAATTATCTGCGATTATTCAATGGATATGTAATGCATTGTAAAAAGAATCATATAGGCTTGTGAATTAGAATTGAAAGATCTAGTTTTGTGAACCATAAATTTCTTGAGGGAAAAAGACATTCATCTTTCAACATGTTCTATCAAGCGTTGGTTTCTTGTATCATTTACAATCTATTTGGATCTCATAAGGGAAGTGACAAAAAACAAAAAAGCAAAAAGAATTGGACAAGGAAAATGAAAAGAAAGTAAGATGAAAAATAATCAAGGAGACTAAAAGAACAGGGTTGTATTAATAAATCCTCATAGATTCTTTGGTTCCAAAAAGCATAAATGTATTTTCAAAAAATGTATAATTACAAAAAGCCAACAAAAGTCAAGACTTATTAGTCCACCAAGTTCAACATGATGAAGGAAGACACAAATCTACGAGGCCAAATCAACATAATAACATACAGTAATATGGGCCCAGCCAGGAGCTTTGTGAAGTAACGGAGAGAAAAAAAGCTTTGTGAATTGTGATGTTCAATAAATGTAAGAGAGGAAATACCTTAATTAGTCTAGTGTTTAATAAACAAGTTCCTTCATCATTAGTATTGTCTCTCAATACTAAACAAATTCTAAAGACCTCGACACCTTTTGATGAAACAATAACATATGAAGGAGTCGATTCTTTACACTCTTAGGTCAACTTTCAGTTTTAAAATCCAAGATTGTGTTGAAATTTTGATTTATCCATTCAAAGTTAGTACCTTCTTGATTGTGATTGTAAAGAGTTTTATTGAGTTTAATAGATTCACTTGTTAAATAGTAAAAAAAAAAAAGTTAGCAACTTCTTAATTTGCCAATCGATTGCCAAACTTTTAATTTAATTTTCCATCTCTATTCAAATCCAGTTAATTTCTCTGTGATCAATATTTTGCTCGCTGGATAATTAGAAATGCATCATGTTCTTCCTTTGTTGATTATTCATTTTCATTCTCTGTCGTACAATAATACTTTCAACCTTAATTGACTTGTGTGATCCTACAATGGATATGGAACGCATTACAAAAAGAATCATATAGGATTGTTAAATGGAATGGGAAGTGAACCAGGAATTTCTCGAGGGAAAAAGACAATTATCTTCCAACATGTTTTATCAAGGTTTATTGTATATTTGGTCTGATACCACATTTAGTTCCTATTATTTCTCTTTTAGTTTTAATTTGGTCTCTATTATTTAAAATGTCTCAATTTCGTCCCAATTATTTTTTTTTTTTAAAGTTTTAATTTCGTCCCAATTATTTTCTTAAAAATTTTTTAATTTCGTCCCTACTGTTTTTCTAAAAGTTTTAAATTCATCCATATTATTCAATGATTAAATTGAAATTTTTTGAGAAACAACAGGGCCGAATTTGAATTTTTTTTAGAAAATAATAGGGACTAAATTGACTTATTTTGAACAATAAGGACAAATTTGAAACTTTAGAAAAATAATAAAGACAAAATTACATGCCTTACATCCCTAACTGAACACAAACTTAGATAATTGAGATTTTTTTTAAAACAATAGGAACAAAATTGAGATTTTTTTAGAAACAATAGGGATGAAATTGAGACATTTTAAATAAGAGAGACCAAATTAAAACTAAAAGAAAATAATAGGGATTAAATGTGACATTTTCCCTATCCTTAACACTATGTTTGGATTGCACAAGAAAAGTGACCCAAAAAAAAAAAAGATAAGAAAAAAATTGGACAAGGGAAATGAAAAGAAAGTAAGATGAAAATAACAAAGGAAATGAAATTAATGGGTATCTTCATTTGGACTTGAAAAACCGAAAAGCTTTTCATTAAAAGAAAAAAAAATCCTAATAATTGACTAATTTTAGCATTTCTCACGATTATCAACCTCTACGATTATCAAACTCTTTTGTACTTTCTTGAGTTTTCATTTTAATGAAATCTATCCTTTTAACCAAAAAAAAAAAACCTCTACAAGTTCTTAATTCCTTTGCGCGTAATTACTGGGATGCTTATTGCAGTGGCGAACTCTTCCGTTTCTCATGAAGAAACAAAGAAAAAAGTGGTAGACACAAGTGTTTTAATTATGCACGTAAAATACAGTAAGATATGATAAATAATATCCCAAGATATTACAGACTATATTATTGTTAATGACTCTTTTTAGCCCATAGCATTATTATAATCACAAACGGTGAACTAGACCTTTAATTTGTCACCACATGTAATACATAGGCAAAAGTTGCAATCTTCACATTCGAAGGCAGCATACCTATCTATATTGTCTCCACAACCATCACAAGAGGACTTCAATGTGGCCTTCCGTTTAAACTCAACAGGGTGCAGGTGGGAACACACTTCAACTGTGCCTCCAAACTTGAAATTCTGAAATCTGCCAAGTCTGGGCACACAATTCGGATGAAAGGAATTATCGCAATCAGAGCAATGGTAAAGCCAGAACTTGGGATGCATTTCCTCTTCGCACATATCACAAATGAAATCATCCGGATGGTCACTGTATGGCGGAAACCTTAGGGGAATAGGGTGTTTATCCCATCTGTGCCTAATAGCCGTGGGGAGCATTGCACATTTATGGTGCAAACTAAAATTGCAAGTCTCACAACCAAAAGCGAGACCGTTTAATATACAATCACAAGCATTGCATATTTTATCTGAAGCTTCAAATTGAAAAAGAGGGTGGTTATGGTTTTCGTGCACAATAATACTAGGCAAAGCAGCACAATTGACATCGAGGAAGAAGTCATCACAGGTCTTACACTTGAAGTAGAACCCATTTGTATAGGAATTACAATTGTTGCATCTGACACCGCGCTTGAATTTCTCGCGTTTGTAGAGGTTGAGTGGGTGGGGATGAGTATGATGTTGTAGTTTGGCTGGTATATTGGCACAAGGTAGATGAAGAAAGTAACTACATTCCACACAAGCATAATAAGGAGCTGAAAGAGGCGTAATGCAACAGTCGCATAATACTTCCTCATCTACTTCTTCGTCATCGTCGTCATTGGGCTGCTCATGGATGAGTATCAATGGATGTTGCTCGTGGCTCCAATTGTTGATCTCTGGTTGAATATGTGCGAGGTTATTCTTTCTAAGTAGGAAACGTTTAATCATTCCTGATATGTCAGGCACCGGTAAGTGGAACAGATCATCATCAAGTAGAACTTTCAGAAGTTTTTGTTCAAACTTGGCATCGTCGAGTAGATCATCGTCTCTGGAAGAAGAAAAATTAAAAAACATTGACAAAAACGTGTAAGCATAAATAGAAAAAAGAGAAATTAGGATTAAAAGGTAAAGAAAAAAAAAAGGAAAAAGATATGGAAGTAGGAGGATGAGTCTCTTACGAGTTAGCTTCAATCTGTTGGGTCTCAGTTGTCATACACTTAAGGTGAACAAAATATCTGCATAGGTGACAATAATAAACCCAATACTGGCGATATATCTTCTGGTTGCAGATATCACAATTGAACCTGAAATTTTTGTAATGAGATGGAAAGCTATAGGCAAGGGAGAGAGTATGATCATGGTGCTCGTAATTGGTTGTGCTGGGTAATGACGCACAACTCTTGTGTATCATAAAGGGGCAATAAGGACATAGGTAAAATAGATCTTTATTTTCCACGCCACAAGCATCGCAGCGGAACAACGCTGGCCTTGGTTGGAATATCAGCACATGTTGGTGACCCTTAGTAACGATACGGTCCTTGAAATCATATAATGTGTCATTATCCTTGAGAGCACAAGATATATCCAAATCAAATTCACAAAGGGAGCAGTGATAGGTGAAACCAGAGAAATCTTCGCGGCACTCGTTGCAAATGAAACCTTTATAATAAGGTGGTTCAGATAGAAGGATGAGAGAGTGCTGATCATGTTTGGGATGAATGATCTCTCTTGGTAGTTCAGCACATACTTTGTGGAGGAAGTAGCCTTCACTACACTCTCCACACACATATGCAGGCTCCTCCTCTTGCGAGATTGGTTTTTCACAGGCGTTACAGATAACTTGCCTTTGATCAGCCTTTGGGACATCTTTGAGGAACAAGCGATGCTTGTGGCTAAAATGTTTTATGATTTCCATCTCTTTGATCTGTGTGTGTGTGTGAGGCGCACACAAATTTATTCTTTGGTTAAGTCTCTATATCACGTTCAAGAAGAAAGATAATGTTTGGAGCTCTGGAGTCTAGTCAATTATTAATAAAATATAAGGAGTAGTTAACTATGATTAGATTAACGAGATTATTAAATGATACGAGCTCTATAGATTTAATGTCCTGTAAAGAAAAAAAAAAAAAACTTATTTATTATTAATTTGTTATGGCAGGACATGTTACTCTACTGATACGAATCTTATTTTGGTAAAGCATGTCGTCGTTTTTATTTTTATTTTTTGTTTCAACTTGCAAAGCATATCGACTCTACTAAACGTCCATGAAGTCTTGAATTGCCTACTATTTTTTTTTTCTTTTTGTATTATCCAGTAAACATATTTTTCATAATATCTAACTCATTCCATTAAATTTTATTGGTTAACTCTAACATAATCGCATAATTGCTTCTATGCACATGATCAAGATGCTCTTTTATTTAACCACTTAAACTATTTAAAGTGCTTAAATGGAACAAAAAAATGGGTCCAATGGGCAATTTAAAACCAAAAGAAAAAAGAAAAGAAAAGAGTGCTTACTAAGTGACTAAAATTTCGTATATACTTGGTGGTTACCTGCGTGATTAACGCTTTTTATATTGGTTGTAAATATTGAAAGTGTTCCTAAGAATTTTTCTTCACTTAGGAAAATGGAATCCATAATTTATTAATGACAACTGGATCTAGCTTTCATCCACTTGCGCTTCACTCAACTTATAACTTTTTCATTTTTCAATTTTAAAATACTAAAACATACAACACATATCAAAATATGTCACTAATAAAAATTGATCTCAAAATCTCTTATCCTCACAATAAACGACATACCAATCCTAAACCAAAGGCCTCTTGATAATTTGTAACTTGTAACTTATTTAACACTATAAATCCTAAATTATTAATAACCTAATATAAAAGCCCATCCCTGATAACGGAACCCAAGAAATTATGTCGAAAAAGGTGATTATCTTCTCAACGAACTAGGCTACATCTTGTTCTCAAATAAAAATAAGTGTAAATAGCACATTATCCCTCTATGTTTTGCTAAAAATGCACAATACCCTTCTGTATTTTAAAAATTAATTGATTACCCCCTATGTTTTGTTAAAAGTGTACAATACCTCCATGTGTTTTAAAAATTAGCTGATTATCCCCTTGTGATTTGCTAAATGTAGCTGATTACCCCCTTATATTTTCTAACAAAAGTGCTAATTTTTAAAAAGCACAGGGAGATAATTAGTTACTTTTATAAAACACAGGGAGATAATCAGCTAATTTTTAAAATACAAGGGGGTATTGTGCACTTTTAAAAAAACAAAGGGGGGTAATCAGCTAATTTTTAAAACACAGGGAGTATTGTACATTTATAACAAAACAAAGAGAATAATATGCTATTTACCCTAAAAATAATCCTAGTATACATTAACTAAGCATGATGTTTTAGATGTTAGCATATTTTTTATTTCGGCACGCATGGAGGCCTAAGCCGCCCTAGTTCAACATTAAATTTTTTTATCACGACAGATTACTGTCCAATCATTCTATCCACTGCTTAAACGTCCATTAGCATATTTTAGAACAATGTGAACTTGTGTTATAGATGACTACTGAGTCGACTCAAACATTTTGCCGCTCTTACTGCTTGAAGTATAGTAAACAAGTGAAGAAAGAAACAAAGATAATCCAACCCCTATGGTTTTAGCGAACACATGACCTCTTCTTTTACTTAGACAAAGGAACAAACACACAGCAGACATAGATAGTAAACAAGTGACCGGCCATGAGGCATCATGTGGATTTTCCAGTACAATAAAAGACAACTAGACAACTAACGGTGGTGAATTTTCTATCTACTTGATATTTTGTTATGGGTGAATATCACTTATTAGGGCCTTGAGAATATTCAAACTCACGTTTTGCACCTAAAACATGAATTAACGCAAATTGTCATTTGAAAAGTTCTAAGTTGTTCTCTTGCACTTGATTGGTTTGGAACATTGGGGTGTTCTATTGCATCGCGGAATGTATAGTTTTGAGATAAGCCTAACATAATATGATATAGAAATGATAGCAAAAATCAAATAGTTATCTATTAGAATATATACTTGTATCACATCGATAAATTAAAAACTTCAACACCGTTTTATAATATCATGTGCTACTTTACATGCTACAAACTCGTTCTAAGATAGAACCTCAACTATTACACAAACTTGTGTTCTTGGATCAACTTGGTGCCAATGTAATGTAAAGCCCAACCATAAATTTGTCAAACCTGTGACTCCAACGTGTTTCAAAATTCTGACTATAAAAAGAACTTGAAGCTTATTTTTACTTTTATTTTTTTTTATTGAAGGGAGGCCCAACGTAACTAGCAAGATTCAAATTCACAACGTCTCATATACATAGCAAGTTACATACCATTTGACCAAAGTCCTAGTGGCTCAAGCTTATCTTGTTTAATTAGCAAGTCAATTCAAACAAAATGAATTATATTAAGCTAATAATTTTCCCTAAAAGTTTTGATATTAGTATTGCAAAAAGTAAGAGAAGGAATTATATCTAATATATTCATTTACTCTTTTCTCATTTTCCATGTATTCTATATGTGGTGGATATCATCGTTAAATGGAGATATTTGAGCCTTTATAGACAATTTGAAATCTCTAACTTAAAGCTCTTCCACTTATTCTTTAACTCATTGTTCTACATACAATTTTAAAGAGGTTCTTTTTTGCATGGCCATAATCATCCATTTTAGCTTTTAACAATTTATAATTTTCATAAAGTTTTACAATCTCAACATTCTATAGTTTTCACAACATTTCACATAATTTTGACCCTTTCAACAATGATTAAAAAAAAATTAACGAATATTTTGTTGTATAAAATGAAGGTGAACAATAGAATAACTCTGATCATGACTTAAGAATAGGCTAAATTATTTACAAACACACAATTAGTAGCTCAAAGAAGCTTAATAAAGAAGATAAAACATATGAAAGGCAAAGCAAGACAAGCGGGTTATATTAAAAAATATCATGTTGCAATAAGTAGTAAGAAAGGTGTTTCGATTCAGATTTTACATCTACATTTCTCATTAGTTTGATCATGCATATATAGTTGTTAAAAAGGTTCCTCGATTCAATTACATAGTTTTCGCATCAACATTTGCCATGATTAATCAAACAACCCATGAAAAAAAAAAAAAAAAAACCCAGCTCGCTTGGGTTAGTCAAATAACCCAAGTAAAATAATGACCCACTTGCTTTAGGCCCTGAATATTAAAACTCCTCTTGCGTTAGTTAAATAAATCACAAATAGAAAAATACCTGGCATTAGTCAAATAAATCTTTGAAAAAAAAATAAAAAATCTTGCATTAGTTAATAAAAATATTAGTGGGGTTGCATGCAAGACATCACAAGGCCCCCCCACAAAGAAAAAAAAATGCTCCGTAACCATTATAACGTTTTGTGCACTGAATTCCAGTGAATTACCATTAAAATATACGGAGTAATTAGCTATGATTAAATGAACGAAATTTTTAAATTGATACTAGCTGTATAGATCTTGTGTCATGACAAATATTAATATAACAACCACATGTAATTCGAGAGAACAATTGCCTTATTGTTATTTACCATTTTAACATTGGTTGTAACTATGGAATGGCTCAGCTAAATGTAGTTTATAAACACCTATTATTGGGAAATTGGTCCTGACAACCAGGATTACACTCAACGTACTACTAATTTTGCGGGTGATATGGCATCATTTGAAAATTTATATACTCTCTATTTGTTATCAGTGAATCTTCCTTCAGGCCTTAAAAATAGTGAACGTTCACATTTATATCACTTTAACCCCTTTTGTGTTTTAGTTAAAAAGAAGAAGCATTTTCATACATTTTTATATTTTATATCGAATGTAATAGACATTTTGGTTAATTAAAACCTTGAGGGTTAAATAATATAAAATAAATATTAGGGGGTGTTTGGTTCACGAATAGATTTTTCATTCTCGGGAATGACATTTTTGGAAATATCATTCACAGGAATGTTATTCCCAAAAATGTGGTTAAAAGTATTTGGTTTGTTAAAAATATTTCTGGAAATATTTTGTCAAGTTCATATGATTGTTATTTTATTATGTTTGGTTTAACTCAATATTCCTAGAAATGTTAAGCAATTTTCAATAATGTCCCTAACTCAAAAAACAAGAATATCAAACAAAGTGTACAAATAACGATACATTTTGGGTTTAGTTAGCAAAAAAAATGATACATTTTGCATATTTTTGCTAATACACGAGTAAAAAAATATTTAACGTATTAATACAATCAAAATAAATTTATTTTTATAATTTATAAATTTTAACTTGACACTTCAAAATTATAAACTTAAATTTATTATTTTGTGTAATTTTATTTTATTTTATTTTACTAGTTTTATTTGATTTTATTTTTATTATTATCTTATTTTATTTTATTTATTTTATTTTTCTTATTCTATTTTATCATTTATTTTTATATTTTTTTATATTTTTTTAATATTTTTTTCTATTTTATTTTATTTTATCTTATTTAGTTATTTTATTTTAATTAATTTTATTATTTTTTATTTTTTTATATTATTTTATATTATCTTTTTTTATTATTTATTATTTTATTTATTATTTATTATTTTTTATTTTATTATTTATTTTAATTTTGTATTTTCTAATATTGATATTTGAGTCTTTTACTTTTTCAAAATTATTCCCAAGACTGGGGAATGTGATGTTCCCACTCCTTAACATGGGAATAGAAATTGGCTAAATTATGGGAATATTGCATTCCCAGCAATGTGACATTCCCAGAAATATTTTTTTATTCCGTGAACAAAACATGAGAATGTCATATTCCAAACTTTACATTATTAGGAATCTTATAACATTCTGCCAACCAAATACCCCCTAGAGTAAAATGTCAAATTGTATATACATATATGTATTGAGGGGACAAATTACAAAAAGATGTTAAGTCATATAAAATAATATTAGGGAAAAAATGTTATACTATATATATATACATCACGGAATTAAAGTGATTTACAAAAAACTCTTATGGTGGATCACATCAGTGTTGGTCATATTCTATTTTTGACAGTTGAATATACGAAAAGAAAACAAAAGATTAGAACAAATAAAAGTGGTGAGCTAGAGTCCCAGACATGCTTGGGTAGCATGTATTTTTAATTTTTAATTTTTTTAATAAAAGGATGGCTTAAGCAATACAACACAAGATATAATCAACAAGAATCAAACTTACAATTTCTCACATACATAGCAAAGCACATATCATCGGACCCACGCTAAAGTTACTAATAGTGATATCTCTTTTCTCTATTTCTTATATTTATTATCATTTTATAATTTACTGTTTACCCTTATTTTGAACGAAAAAAATTAATAGAAGGATTCTAAGTTTCAGATTTTATAAAATGTTAAATTTGGGTCTCATTTCTCTTTTTGTTAATTAAGTTCATTTATTTAAAATGCAAGACATTTGGGACAAAATTTCCCGTAATGGAACCCATTTAAGAAAACCCCAATGGCGTTACTGAAATAACGGCTGAAAAAAAAAAAATCCACTTGCTTAAAAAAAAAGACCATATTAAAAAAGTAGCTACTTTTGTTAGTTAAATAAAAGAAGAAAGACGTACTTGCTTTAATCAATTACCCACTTGCATAGTTAAATGAACCATAAAAGAAGAAATATGTACTTGCTTTAGTCAATTACCCTGTTAAAAACCCATATAGGACAATTTAAAAAAAAATGAAAAAATAATTAAAATAAAAACTCATGTATGTTGTTTGAGTTTATCGTACAAGACATCACAAATCTATTCTTGTTAATTAGTCGTCTATACCACGTTCAAGAAAAAATGTTCTACCTAACCATTACAACATTTTGTGCACGATATTATAGTGAATCATCATTAAACTATACCCAGTAGTTAGCTATGATTAAATAACTGGAGTAGAAAATAATAATAGGCACTATAGTTTTAACATCAGTAGAGATACTTACATATTATTGATCATATGATACTATAGGTGTAACCAGCCATTGGGGTAAGATATAATCTTCCATAAATTTTTTTTTTTTTTTTTTTTAAAAAGAAGCACTACTTGCCATATAAACCTTACTGGCGTTACTCAAATAACGCATGGAAAAAATACCCACTTACTTTAGTCAAATAACCCATATAAAAAAAGTCCTACTTGCCTTCGTCTAATAACCCATGAAAAAGAAGACTTATATATATATATATATATTTTTTTTATACAACGGATAATGAAATCGTAGTTCAAACTCAAAACATTTAATCATAACAGGTTATTGTCTGACTATTCTACTAAACTCTTGGCTATCAAAGAAGAAAAGAACATAATACCTACTTCAAGTAGGCTACTTGAGTTAGTCAAATAACCAATAAAAACATACCCACTTGCGTTAGATAAATAACCCATAATAAAAGAAAGACCTACTTGCTTTAGTCAATTAGCTTGAAAAAAATCCATATGAGACAAATGTTATTAAAAAAATTAAATAAATAAATAAAATAAGAAGGTCGTGTTGTTTGAGTTTACGTGACCTCACAAGACCTCACAAATCTATTCTTTTTGTTTTTTGCTAAAAAATCTAATATTGTTAATAAGTAGTCTATATCACCTTCATAATTTTGTGCACTGAATTCTAGTTAATCATCATTAAACTATAAGAGATAGTTAGCTATGATTAAATAACTGGATTAGAAAATGATAATTGGCACTAGAAATTTGATGTCACAAGAGATACTTACGTATTATTGATATGAAATATATTGAGACAAATTACCTTATTGTTATGTTTCTATCATTGAGCTGACCACGTTTGCGTATGTATGTAATTGTAATTTTACAAGTGAGAGTATTATTTGGGTGAGCTATCAGCTATAGCTATCCTTGTAAAATCAACTACCTTAATGCAGTTAGCTTGATTCTACCATTCCTTAATTTTACAACTGAAGAATTCTCATTCTCTATTAAAGTATCATCACAAGCTAACCAACCAAAACGAACACTCATTAAGAAAATAAATATATGAAATCTAAATGAACAATTAGTTGATAAAAAGTAATTTATCATAAACATAAAAATGCATTAAAACATCAAATTAAAAAAATAATCCATTTTCATGACTTGAAAATATGATTACCCAATTCATGATTAGTAAATCACAATCTAAAACCTCAATTTTTCGCTTGATTCAACCATCTATTCCTTCTTCCTTAAAAGAATGTTTACTATGTAAAGGATCTGTCATCTCACACTAAACCAACTAAAATACAAAACTCATTAATAAAATAAAAATTAGTAAATGTAAATTCACAATTGGCTAATAAAAAGAAATTTATCATAAACATAAACATGCATCCAAAATCAAACAAACAAAAGAAAATATTTACAGACAGAAACAACCATTAATTTTTGTTTTTTTCTCATCTTCTTTGCCATTGTTGCTCTCTCTATTTTTTTTCCACCATTTTGTTTTTGTTGTTTTCTCTTTATTCTTTTTCTTGTTCTGTATAGTACTCCAAAATGTAACCATGAACATAAAAATGTATTCAAATATCAAACATATCAAATTAGAAAACGCACTTACAAAGATATTCCATTGTTGACATTGTCATTTCTTTGACTAGCTAAATATTAATGATGCAGAAAACTTTCAGATGTTTCAGAAGAATATCTAAGGACATTTCACGATTATGCCTCAAATGAAAGAAAAAAATTGACAATGTAAATTTTGACAAAATTAACATAAACAACATGCGTTTTGTCCTCTTGGAAATCGGAGAATTTCATTAAGGTGTCCAGCTAAGGAAAGATCCACAATCACACAATGTAACAATGATATTAACATAGTGTTTGAAAGCACAAATGAATTCCATGAAAATTTGTATTTGTAAATCAATTCTCTTGTTTGAAACTATAAAATAACATTAAGTCAATTATGTCATGAATGGATAAAGATTGTGTTTGAAATACATGTGTAATAGGAATAACAAATATGATTTTACTCAAATATCCTTCCTTTATTCAATTGGGATTAGTGGAATTTAAGAATGATAAACAAAAACTTTAGGACTATCTGACGAGCAGTAGTATGAATTAGTGACAGAATTTCCGCGAGGTGTAATTGTTCCTTAGTCTCGACAGCTGGTTTTTCAAATTTTGCAGGTTGGATAAGAGGAACACTTGCTGTTGAACTTGTTTTCTTTAATATGAATTGCAATCCGACATGCCTTCTGAATAACATTTTTCGCTTTAGCTGGAGCTTTTGTGCCCCAAATAAGCTGCCAAGGAGACTTAGGGGAGAGAATGATTGACTATATTCCTCCTTCGGGTTCCTTTTAGTGATAGTTTTAGCACATTCATATCCATTCTTCACAGAATAGGCTCCATTTTGTAAAAAAGGGCCAAATTTGTTTGTATGTTTTCATCAGTCAGTGCACTATTCATCCTTTTGATCTGTTCTTGAACATCTTTCAAAAAAGAGTTGCCTCTTAAGGTTTTCAGAAGAATGATAAAGCCAGTGTTTTGGATGCATTTTCTTTAAATTTTGTTTTATGCATTCAAAAAAAAATTTTATTAATATTTTTTCATGGTGCCTTTCAAAAAGGTAAAAAGAAAAGGTAAATATATTTACGGTGGTGGATAGTTGGGAATGTACCATGTTCTTCCTGTACTTATTTTTTATCTCAAGGGATGTCTAAATTAATATTGTATCATATACTAAAAATGTATACCTATCGACCATTGATCTCGAAACTTGCCCCTATCGACCATTGATCTCGAAACTTGCCCCTCACACACTAAGCAAGAATGATACTACTCGAATTGTAGGAATATATACGCAATATGAGCGGAAGCGGAAGCGTACCTTAAGACCCGTTTACTATTCGATGTAGATGTTCTTCATCTTGCTGGTATTAATTAATGAAGTGCTACTAGAGTTACTCCATATTATTATTACACAACACCAACCAAGGGTAATTCACTCACTACATCATTTTACTTTGTGGGCTCATGTGGAATGAATTGGATAGATCCCTTAAGAGCCTTGGAGGGATATTTATAGACTACAACATAAATAATCATGTCTCTTAAGTGAATAGACATGTCATTTCTTAAACATGGTGACTCCTCATAATGGAGCCCCATGTGGCTGAACTGGGTCAAACGTTACCCATTTGGCAACACGAACAAATGCCTAGTTCCTATGTTGATTTTTCTCTCTTTGTTGTATAATGCTTTCAAGCTTAATTTGACTCTGTGATTAATACAATGGATGTCCATTGCATGTAAAGAGAATCATAGGCTTGGGATTTGGAATTGAAAGATCTAGTTACTGAACCAGTAATTTGTACCCCTAGGAAAAGCCTTTCCATTTTGGAATTAATAAATAAGCAACTCTCCTATAATGGATTAACTTTCGTATAATTGACAAACTTTTGCATTTCTCATGATTGTCAACCTTTTGATCAAGTTCTTAATTACGCTATTGTTAATTGGAATGCTCACCACATGGTCACTGACTCTTCCCTTTCTTAAGAAAGAAAGAAAGAAAAAATGGTGAAAAAAATGCTTTAATAAAAAGCAAGCAAATTCAGAATTTTTAATTGGTGGAGGCTAAAAACACACAGTTGAATATTCATATATTATTTTGTTTTTCAGTGAGGGCTAAATCAATTTTTCAGATTAAAAAACCTGTTTGAACTCAATCTTTAATAACTCTACTCTCGGGGACAAGAGGCTGTAGACCCCACTGACCAGCTAGCCCTATGTAAATCTCCCATTGGTCTAATTATGCATATAAAATAGAATGTTAATACCCAAGATATTACATGCTTCTTTCCCATGTATTATTTTAGTGACTCATTTCAAAAACTGTATAACTATCTATATTGAGTCTACAACCATTACAAGAAGACTTTAATTTGACCTTCCGCTTATACTCAAGAGGGTGTGGGTGGGACCTCACTTCAAGTATGCCTTTAAACTTGATGTTAGAAAATCTGGCAAGCCTGGGAACAAATTCCGGATGAAAGGAATTATCACATTAAAAACAATGATAAAGTCAGAACTCAGAATGTAATTCTTCTTCGCACATATCACAAATGAAATCATCTCGATGATGACTATATGGTTAAAATCTCAAAAGACCTCATAGCCCGAGGGTGCATTGCACATTTGAGGTGCAAATAATTTTTGCAAGACTCACAACCAATGGCGAGCCCATCAAATCTGTAATCACAAACAATGCATAATTTGTCTGAAACATCAAATTGAAAGAGTGAGTGTTGATGATTTTCGTGCTCAATAACAGTGGGCAAAGTAGTACATTTGACGTCAATCGCTAAGTCTTGCAACGGAAGAAGAATCCACTACAAGACTGATTGTAATTATTGCAATCAAAAGTATTGTAGAATATCTGCTAACAATCGAGGGAGAGTGGGTGGGGATGATATTATAGTATTTGTACTAAACAAATTTGCATAAAAAACTTTCCAATAATTGACTAGTTTTAGCATTTCTCACGATTTGTCAACCTCTTCCAAGTTCTTAATTGCTCTGCTCTTAACTGGAATGCTTACTATATGGTGTTGCAAACTCTTTCGTTTATTTAAAAAGAAATAAAGAAAAAATGGTAGACAGAAGCGTTTTAATGGTGCACAAAATAAAATAGAAAGTCGTAAACGACATTCTAAGGTATTAGTACATGTTACTTAGTAGATATTATTGTTAACGACTCGTTGTAGCCAATGGCATAATAGTGACAGGCAATGAACAGGACATATTCCTAATACAATTAACACATAGGCAAAAGTTACAATACTCATATTTGAAGGCAGCATACCTATCTATATTGACTCCACAACCGTCACAAGAGGACTTTAATGTGGCCTTCCCCTTAAACTCAAAAGGGTGTGGGTGAAAACTCACTTCAAGTATGCCCCCAAACTTGAAATTACGAAATCTGCCAAGTATGGATACACAAGATGGATGAAAGGAATGATCACATTGAGAGCAATGGTAAAGCCAAAACTTGGGATGCATTTCCTCTTCGCATATATCACAAATGAAATCATCTGGATGGTCACTATATGGTGGAAACCTCAGGGGAAGAGGGTGTTTATCCCATCTGTGCCCAATAGCTTTGGGGAGCATAGCACAACCATGGTGCAAACTAAAATTGTAAGTCACATAACCAAAAGCGAGACCTTTCAATTTATAACCACAAGCACTACATAGTTTATCTGAAGCTTTAAATTGAAAGAGAGGGTGGTTATAGTTTTCGTGCACAATAATAGTAGACAAAGCAGCACATTTGACATTGAGGAAAAAAGTCATCAAAGGTGTCACGCTTGTAACTCTGTGCACACAAAATTGCCTCAAGTTCTCAATCACCATATCCTTCCCTTGATACCCCTCTCCAAAATCCTGCTCTGGATCAGGTGCACAATATCTTCCATGGGAGATTTACCTGAAATGGTGCAAACAATCAACCAGGTGGAGATTGCAACGGAGAACGTCAAATTTTCACCGGACAGAAAATGAAAACGGTTCGCCAAAAAAAATATGCAATGGTTCGCTGTATAAAGATGGAAAAGTGTTCGCCAGAGAGAAAGTAATGCTTTGGTTCTGATGACAATAAGTTTTCGCTAATGACCATATATATATATATATATACATAAAATCAAATTGGATTATTTTGCTTCATTATGAAATTGGTGATATTTGGGTCCAGTGTTTCATCCTTTCTATAGTCAGTTCTAAATCTAGACAAAGAAAAATAAGTGCATGCGGTAGTAGATAACCAGTGGAAAATTTTGTTAGATATTCTTATAAATTTGATGAGAATTCATGTAATGATATAAATCTTCACTTGATTCGATTTGATATTCATGTATACAAAATTTTCTCTTGGTTGGTACGATATTCTAGGGAAAGACAATTGTTCCGCAGTTTCATTATTTGGTTGTGAGACATTTGGTAGTATGGGATCCGCATACACCCTTCACATCTGGCTTTTGAACTGAAGCAATTTCCCCATATTCTATCAACCTTCGAAAAGTGAGGGGAAAAAGGCATAGATTGAGGATGATTGGGTGTATCGCTTCTAGTTTTGTGTGAGCGATTTGTTAATTCTAGACTTTATACAATATCTGAAAACTTGGCTTTGAATCAGCCTTGTAGTTGGAAGTGCTTGTAGTATTCACTTTTAGAAGTCTTTTAGTGAAATTGTTGAAGACGTATGTATGCTTACATTGTAAAGCACTTTCTCGGACCCCTCACGTGAAACGAGTTTTTTACACAAAATTGTTCTTTCCTACATTGTGAAACACTTGGAGAGTTTCGTGCACTAAGACGTAGAAACTATTTCGCACACCCCGAGTCTCATTGAAGACTTTCCTCCATTGTTGAGAACTCGTTGCAGCAATCGTGGCCACACTTTAAGTCATGTTTCTTGACAGATTAACCCTGTGACGGACTGGATTGCATAAATAATTAGGATAGACCATCTCTCAATATATTGGATATGTAATCTTCTAGAGCTTTTTTTTTCCTTGTACAGAATGATATTGAGAGTACTGGGACTAGTACAACGTGTGTTGATGTATTACAACGTGCTGTGTCGATTCGGAATCAATGACAAAGAAAACATCCAAAGAATCCTCATGGATTTCCATTTTCCTTTTTATTTTTATTTTTTTGGGTTTCAAAAGCATAATTGTATTAAAAGAAAAATAAGTATAATCAGACAGAGCTCAACAAAAGACAAGACCAACTTAGCCCAAAATGTAAAAGACAAGACCAGGAAAAGTAAAGAGACCAAATGGAGGAAAAATAAGCTTTTTGTGATAATCAACAGATGTAAAAGGAAAAGTGAAGGGTCTTTTGGAGAGAGAGTAAAGTTTTCTTCTTTTTTGGTTTTTCGAATGTTAAAGAGATTTACAAAAGCACAATAGAAGAATTTTTTGTGTTTTTTCTTTTACTAGTGATGAAGGGGGTCTTTTTTATGATCTCCTCTCTGTGTTTCCAAAAGCTTAAGATAATCTAACAATTAGAATACATTTTTAATCAATGCGGTTTTTATTTGCCGTTAATTAATCGAAGTGGTTTTTATTTGCCACTAACAATCAAATAAATTTCCCAGATGAAATAAACAAGATATCTAAGTAGCACACTTTGTAACAGTCTTAGAACGCCAAAAAATTCCATCGCACATCCATCTTTACTGTTTTTACATCTAAATCTATACATTATAAAATAATCAAAGACGAGTTGGAATGTTGCATTCATTTACATTATATCCTTCTGTACTATTCCGTATATGTTACTGAATGTTGAATTCAATTTTTTTTTTTCTTAGTTGACTTCTCACATATGTTATTTGTCCATGTTTGCAGTACTAATTGATCTATTTGTCTTGCAGATATTAATATGCCCGGATGACTAGTAGAATAAGGAATGAAAAACCATTGGTTGCATTTAAAATGATTTTTTTTTTCCGTTATATATAACTCATGATTACAACACAACTAAACCAACAAATTTCATTTTTAGGAGTAGTTTGTAACTTAGATTTTTTAGGAGTAATTGGCTATTGACAGTTGGGAACATAGACATCACATTTGTTTCCAAAAATAACATCTTCATCATTGAGACTATATATCAAAGTCCTTAAGCCTCAAACCAAATTCAACTTACTTATCATTAACGACCCAATGAAGATCATTTGTATAATCAATGGAAATTAAACGAATTTAAAAGATCCAGACACATTTTGAGGAAACAATGACATATCACGTAGTCATCTATTAATTCATTTAAGTCAAGTTTTAGCTTCTCGTCCAAGATTTTCATGAAATTTTGATGGTTCAACCATGTGCTTTGAACCTGTGATCATACAATGGATATCCAATGCATTGTAAAGAGAATCATATGCTTATGAATAGGAATTGAAAGTTCTAGTATAGTGAACCAGAAATTTGCCGAGGTGAATAGGCAAATCATCTTCTATCAATCAAGCTTAGGTTACTTGTATCCTTGCGAACTTTGCATAAAAATAATAATAATAATAAAAAAACTTGCCTTTAATTGACTAATTGTAGCATTTCTCCCTTGAAAGCTCACCTCACGGTAGCAAACTCTCCCTTTTCTTAAGAGTGAAAAGGTAAAAATGGTGTACAACAGAGTTCTAGTGATGCAAATAAAATGGAATGTCATAAACAGTATCCGAAGATATTAGAAGCAAGCTTTAGCAAATATTATATTGTCAATGACTCGTTGTAGCCCATAGCATAGTAATCACAAACAATGAACTAAGACATTTCCATAATACATTTTTTACATAGGCAAAAATTGCAATCTTCACATTCAAAGGCTGCATATCTATCTATATTGGCTCCACAACCATTACAAGAGGACTTTAATGTGGCCTTCCGTTTATACTCAAGAGGGTACGGGTGGGAATTCACTTCAAGTGTGCCTCCATACTTGTAATTACGAAATCTGCCGAGTCTGGGTACGCAATATGGATGAAAGGAATTATCACAATCAGAGCAATGGTAAAGCCAGAACTTGGGATGCATTTCCTCTTCGCACATATCACAAATGAAATCATCTGGATGATCACTATATGGTGGAAACCTCAGGGGAAGAGGGTGTTTATCCCATCTGTGCCTAATAGCCGTGGGGAGCGTTGCACATTCATGGTGCAAACTAAAATTGCAAATCTCACAACCGAAAGCGAGACCGTTTAATTTATAATTACAAGCATTGCATACTTTATCTGAAGCTTCAAATTGAATGAGAGGGTGGTTATGATGTTCGTGCACAATAACAGTAGGCAAAGCAGCACATTTGACATCAAGGAAGAAGTCATCACAGGTGTCGCACTTGAAGAAGAATCCGTTTGAATACCTATTACAATTGTTGCAGTGAAAATTATTGTAGAATTTCTTGTAGTTGCCGAGGTTGAGTGGGTGGGGATGACTAGGATGTTGTAGTTTGGTTGGTATTTTGGCGCAAGGTAGATGAAGAAAGTAACTACATTTCACACAAGCATAATAAGGAGCCAGAAGAGGCGTAATGCAACAGTTGCATAATACTTCATCTTCTACTTCTTCGTCATCGTCGTCATTCGGCTGCTCATGGATGAGAATCAATGGATATTGCTCATGGCTGGAATGTTTTATCTCTGGTTGAATATGTGCGAGGCTATTCTTTCTAAGTAGGAAACTTTTAATCATTCCTGATATGTCAGGCACCAGTAAGTGGAACAAATCATCATCAAGAAGAACTTTCAGAAGTTTTTGTTCAAACTTGGCATCGTCGAGTAGATCATCGTCTCTGGAAGAAGAAAAATGATAAAACATTGTCAAAAAAACATGTAAGCACAAATAGAAAAAAGAGAAATTAGGATTAAATGGAAAAAAAATGGAAAAAGAGATGTGGAAGGAGGAGGATGAGACTCTTACGAGTTAGCTTCAATCTATTGGGTCTCAGTTTTCATACACTTGAGGTGAACAAAAAATCTACATAGGTGACAATAATAAACCCAATACTGACGATATATCCTCCGGTTGCAGATATCACAATTGAACTTGAAATTTTTGTAATGATCAGATGGAAAGGTATAGGCAAGGGAGAGAGTATGATCGTGATCCAGGTATTTGATTGTGCTGGGTAATAACGCACAACTCATATGTATAGAAAATGGGCAGGAAGGACATAGGTAGGATTGATCTTTGTCCTCCACGCCACAAGCATCGCAACGGAACAATGCTAGCCTTGGTTGGAGTATCAATGAGTGTTGGTGACTGTCATGCTTAAGCCTGCGGTTTTTGAAAGTGCGTATTAATGTGTCATTATCCTTGAGAGCACATGAAATATCCAAATCAAATTCACAGAGGGAGCAGTGGTAGGTGAAACCGGAGAATTCCTTATTGCAGTCACTGCAAATGGAAGTTTGAAATCCTACATAAGGTGATTCAGATAGAAGGATGAGAGAGTGTTGATCATGTTTGGGATGAATGATCTCTCTTGGTAGATCAGCACATACTTTGTGGAGGAAGTAGCCTTCACTACACTCTCCACACACATATGCAGGCTCCTGATCCTCTTGCGAGATTGGTTTCTCACACCCATAACAGATAACTTGCCTTTGATCAGCCTTTGGGACATCTTTGAGGAACAAGCGATGCTCGTGGCTAAAATGTTTTATGATTTACATACCTATCCTAGACCAAAAGGCCTCTTAGTAACTTGTAACTTATCTAACAGTATAAATCCTAAATTATTAATAACCTAATATAAAAGCCCATCCTTGATAATGGAACCCAAGAAATCTGTCGAAAAAGGTGATTATCTTCTCAACCAACTAGGCTATATCTTGTTGTCAAATAAAAATAATCCTCGTATGCATTAACTAAGCATGATGTTTCAGATGTTAGCATATTTTTTTTATTTCGGTACGCATGGAGGCCTAAGCCGCCCTGGTTCAACATTAAATTTTTTTATTACGATAAATTACTGTCCAATCATTCTATCCACTGTTTAAATGTCCATTAGCATATTTTAGGACAACGTGAACTTGTGTTATAGATGACTACTGAGTCGACTCGAACATTTTGCCGCTCTTACTGCTTGAAGCATAGTAAACAAGTGAAGAAAAAAACAAAGATAATCCAACCCCTATGGTTTTAGCGAATACATGACCTCTTCTTTTACTTGGACAAAGAAACAAACACATAGCAGACAAAAAAAAAAAAGTGACCGGCCATGAGGCATCATCTGGAATTTCCTGTACAATAAAAGACAACTAGACAACTAGACAACTAACGGTGGTGAGATACGCCTATTTTAATATGATATAGAAATGACAGCACAAATCAAGTAGTTATCTATTTGAATTTATACTTGTAATACATCGATAAATTAAAATTTCTAATATTACTTTATAATATCATGTGTTACTTCACATGCTACAAACTCGTTCCAAGGTAGAACCTCAGGTTAATTTATGATAGGTTAATTTATCATGGTATGAGAGTTGGAAGGCCTACCACGTCATATCTTAGGTTAGTTTACCCAATACCAATTGATTTTCACTTTGTATTTCCTTCAATATGCAGTTATCGTTACGAGTCTACCAATATAATGATTTAAAAAAAAAATTCAAGTTAAAAGTGTGCACAAGCACAAACAATTGTCCACACAAGTCTGCCACTAAATCATCATATTTCTTTACATGGGATCAACTATTACAAAAACTTGTGTTCTTGGATCAACTTGGTGCCAATGTAATGTAAAGCCCAACCATAAAATTGTCAAACTTGTGACTCCAACATGTTTCAAAATTCTAACTGTAAAAAGAACTTCAAGCTTGTCTTTTTTTCTTCTTTTTTTTGATGGAGGGGAAGTCTAAAACTATACAACGTGACCAGTAAGATTTAAACTCACAATCTCTCACTTATATAACAAGTTACATACCACTGGACCAAAACCCTAATGACTCAAGCTTATCTTGTTTAATTAGCAAGCCAATTCAAACAATATGAATTATATTAAGCTAATAATTTCCCCTAAAAGTTTTGATATTAGTATTGCAAAAAGTAAGAGAAGGAATTATATCTAATATATTCATTTATTCTTTTCTCATTTTCCATGTATTCTGTATGTGGTGGATATCATCGTTAAATAAAGATATTTGAGCCTTTGTAGACAATTTGAAATCTCTAACTTAAAGTTCTTCCACTTATTCTTGAACTCATTGTTCTACATACAACTTTAAAGGGGTTCCTTTTTGCACGGCCATAATCATCCATTTTAGCTTTTAACATTTCATAATTTTCATAATTAAAATTTTACAATCTCAACATTCTATAGTTTTCACAGCATTTCACATAATTTTGACCCTTTCAACAATGATAAAAAAAATTAACGAATATTTTGTTGTATAAAATGAAGATGAACAATAGAATAACTCTGAAATGGTGAAACGGCAAGCGAAGGCCCTGTCCCTCGTCGAGAACGGTCTCCCTCGCCCAGCCCTCGCTGAAAAGCGAGGGCCGATTTTTCTTGTAGTGGATCATGATTTAAGAATAGGCTAAATTATTTACAAACACACAATTAGTAGCTCAAAGAAGCTTAATAAAGAAGATAAAACATATGAAAGGCAAGAAAAAACAAGCGGGTTATATTAAAAAATATCATGTTGCAATTAGTAGTAAGAAAGGTGTTTCGATTCAGATTTTACATCTACATTTCTCATTAGTTTGATCATGCATATATAGGTGTTAAAAAGGTTCCTTGATTCAATTACATAGTTTTCGCATCAACATTTGCCACGATTAATCAAACAACCCATGAAAAAAAAAAAAAACCCGCTTGGGTTAGTCAAATAACCCAACTAAAATAATGACCCACTTGCTTTAGGCCGAATAATGTCTGAATATTAAAAATCCTCTTGCGTTAGTTAAATAAATCACAATGAAAAAAATACCTGGCATTAGTCAAATAAATCTTTGAAAAAAAAAAAAGATCCACTTGCGTGAGTCAAATAATCCTTGAAAACCAAAAAAAAAAAAAATTGCATTAGTCAATAAAAAAAATTAGTGGGGTTGCATGCAAGACATCACTCACAAAAAAAAAATGCTACATAACCATTATAACGTTTTATGCACTAGATTCCAGTGAATTACCATTAAAATATACTGAGTAGTTGGCTATGATTAAATGAACGGGATTTATAAATTGATACTAGCTGTGTAGATCTAACATCATGACAAATATTAATATAACAACATAATGTAATTTGAGAGAACAATTACCCTATTGTTATTTATCATTTTAACATTGGTTGTAACTATGGAATGACTCAGCTACATGTAGTTCATAAACACTTATTATTGGAAAAAATTTATATACTTTATACTTGAATTTTTATATACTCTTATATTTGTTATCGGTGAATCTTCCTTTGGGCCTTGAAATTAGTGGACGTTCACATTTATATCACTTAATTCCTTTTGTGTTTTAGTTAGAAAGAAGAAACATTTTCATACATTTTTATATTTTATATCAAATGTAATAGACATTTTGGTTAACTAAAACCTTGAGGGTTAAATAATATAAAATAAATATTAGGGTAAAATGTCAAATTCTATGTACATATATGTATTGAGGGGACAAATTACAGAAAGATGTTAAGTCATATACAATAATAGTAGGGAAAAAAAATGTTACACTATGTATATACATCACGGAGCTAAAGTGATTTACATAAAACTCTTATGGTGGATCACATCGATGTTGGTCATATTCTATTTTTGACTGTTGAATATACGAAAAGAAAACAAAAGATTAGAACAAATAAAAGTGGCAAAGAAAAAAAAAATGCACTGAAGTGGCATGTATTTTTAACTTTTTTTTTGTTTATAAAAGGGAGGTTTAAGCAGTACAACACAGGATGTAACCAACAAGAATCAAACTTGCAACCTCTCGCATGCATAGCGAAGCACATACCATCGAACCTAAGCCCTGGTGTATTTTTAATATTGACAATTCATGTTTTTGCTCTTATTTCTAATAGAAAAATTGAGATACCATAAATTGAAAGGGTTTATTCCTCACATTTCTTAATGTGAGATTTATTTTCATTTTCATTAAAAATGGTAATGGTCTAAGCTAAAGTTACTAATAGTGATATCTCTTTTCTCTTTTATTATATTTATTATCATTTTATAATTTAATGTTTATCCTTATGTTGAATGAAAAAAAATTAATAGGAGTCTAAGTTTCATATTTTATAAAATGTTAAATTTGGGTCTCATTTATTTTTTTTGTTAATTAAGTCTCATTCATTTAAAATGCAAGAGATTTGGGACAAAATTACCCATAGATTTTATTGTCCTACCCTAATCCAATAACCTGAAAATGGTAGGTTCATTAATAATGGTGAAATTAGTGGAAGTAGAAAATTACGTAATGTCGTCATTCACGAAGTTAGGGTGGAGAAACCTCTACATGTAATTTCTAAATTTATTGTTCAACCTAATAATGTTCAACACTCCAAAATGAAAGATATCATATAAAAGTGTGAAGCAATCTGTCATTGCTGCATCCACTATGAAGGTTGAATTTGTGGCACGTTTTGATGCCACAGTTCATGGATTATGGTTGCAGAACTTTATTTCAGGGCTTGGAATTGTCGGCAGTATTGTTAGGCCGCTGAAAATTTATTGCAATAATTCCACAATAATATTCTTCTCAAAGAACAGCAAGTATTCAAAAGGTGTGTAAAACTTATATAATTGAAATACTTTGTCATTAAAGAAGAAGTTTAGAAACAAAGAGTATCAATAGAACACATTAGCACCAACCTTATGATTGCAAATCCATTAATAAAGGGACTTTCGCCCAAAAAATTTAATGAGCATGTTGAAAGAATGGGCATAATTGGACATTATTATTGATTTTGGATTATGGCCTTATTTTTATCTATTTGATACTGTTGAGCTTACTTATGGGTTTCTGATTTATCTATTTCTACTTAGTATACATCATTGATATAGATGAAAGATAACAGATATAGTCTCGAACGGAGACATAATAGTTGGACCATTAACTTGCCTCTTATTATGGATCATTTTAAGTAAGGAACTAGTGTTGTAGTACATGGAAGAGACTATGTCGAAATTAATGACTTACAACCGCCATGACTCCCATTAGTTTATTACTTAATCATGATATCATGTGACCAATGTAAAGAAAGATTTAAGATAATATAATTGTGTACATTATGGTATTATTAAACATAACAGATGTCACATCGGCCAAGTAGAAGATTGTTAGAATTAATATGTCCCATGTGTAAATAACAGGCCTTGTGAATTTATGATATTATTTATCTAATTAATTATAAGTTTAATAATTTAAATTAAATACTTAATTCTTATTGGCCAATGAAGATGTGTCTTTTATGATTGGTTTGTCTTGATGGAAGACACTTATTAAATCTTTATATATATAAGACTTGGTCCTCTCTCTGCATAGAATTTGAACGTACTTTTAGACCATCAGAGGGAAAACTACATAACAGATGAGAGAGAGAAATCAATTTTCTTCCAAATTATAGAATAAAAGTCCACATCAGAGAACTATAATAGATCAATGTACACATCTCTTTTATCAAGTAATGTTAAAATCAAAAAGTTTTTAAGTTCTTGGGCAGTATAGTGATTTATGTATAATTGTTTACACATAAATTATTAAAGTTTTCTTACATTTTTAATTTTAAAGAATCTTTTGCATGAACAAAGTCATCCATTCAGCTTTCATTTATTATATGTGGTATACAAAATTTTCACTATAAGCAAATTGCTTTCCAATATGATTTAATAGTTTATCATATTTTCATAATTTTCACGTTGTTACAAAATTTCAAATATTTTACTATGTAAAATGAAGCTAGTTTCTTTTGTATTTAATTTGTGGAGTATGATAAATGTTATAAGCATTTTTATTATCATTTAAGAAAATAATAAAACTATATTATCTATAAAACTCTAGTTATAGAACCTGGCAAAGCAAGTGGCCTCCGTTGGATTAGAAAAAGAAAAAGAAAAAGATATTTGGCTAATTTAAAAGTTAAATGAAATTAGTCTATAATATGCCAAGCATTTACAAAGTATTTACATGTGTTGCATTTTTCTCAATTGGAATTGGTTGATTTGCAGGGTTCCATAGCTCTAAGATTTTTCCTCTTTTTTTTTTTTTTTTAATCTGGTCTTTAATAAAGGTCGTCGTTGTGTTTCATTTAAAATTTGTTCACAAGTGGCACAAGGTATTTGGTTTAGTGATATGATTCGTGTTTTAAGTGTCAGAGATCACGAAGTCAGTTCTCGAATTAAACAACTTAAGTGATCTAGTACTGGCTTGTAAGCCTCCAAAAAGAAAAAAAAGAAAAAAAATTGTTCACAAGTCTTCAATTGCATTAAATGCGCTATATTGTATAATTATTTTATTAAAATAGAAAAATTTACTGTTTTCAAGTCCAATTTAGATTATTTTTTTCCCCTTCTCAATAAAAGAAAAAAAAAAAAACACTCTTAAACCATTTACAAGTCGAAAAAGATGAGAGCAGAGTATTAAGATTATTTGTCTTCCCATGCTTACAATTCTCACATGCTTAAATACATTCTTTGAGGGGGCTTTCATTCACCAATATTGATTAAAAGTGCTCTTTGAATCATGCTGGATAGTCACTTATCACATGACTTTAAACTCAACTTGTGGTGGATTTTGGGAGACAAAATGAAAGTGCTTGATCATTTGTCTCATATTTTAAGATGTTTCCCGTGGATCAAGGTATTTTTATCTCTAAGAAAAATTCTTTATATTTATCCACTACTCAAACAGGAGGGCTTTCTTTCTATTCAAAGGAAATCATCTTTTCTTAATCAAGAATGCCTCAACCGGTTAAATTCACTTATTTTACATAATTCTTTTGATAATGTATTTTTATCTTTACTTTTTATATTCCCATATGTAATAATGGAGATAGAATACTTGGATCAGCAAAATTCTGAAAGAAGGGAATACAGAATGGACCGATACGCTCGTTTTGGATCGACAATAGAGACAGAAGAGCAACTACAACGGATTTCTCCTCTCCTCTCCCCTCGGTCGCTTTAAGAACAGTCAAAAGATGAGAAACAGTAACGCGGATAGAAGAGTGCTTTTTTTTTTTGCTCAGCAAAGAAGAGTACTTTTTGATTAATAAAAGAAGAGTGGTTTTTGTTGTTGATTGATAAAGTTTGCTTTAATTGATGGAGATTAAAAAAAAAAAAATCTCTTGGAATCTAATTCGTGTCAATAATACACTGATGAGAGATAATAAAATAATAAGGAGAAAGTTATTTTAGTCCTTGAGAATTGGATAAAGTTCCAAATTAGTTCCTCAAATAATTCCCGTAGTGGGTTTAGTACGCCCCGCCAAAACGGCTCCGCTCAAGGATTGGTTTAGGACTTCACCCACACCTCAGATACTAAAATGGTTTTCTTCCTAAAATAATATATCAACTTGACTATAATAAGCCCCTTTTTTTTGTTGTCGAAACTTGACTATAATAAGTCAAGCACTCGATCAGAAGCTAATGTGGGCTATAGCCTTATGCATGTACAAAGTATTTTCATGTGTTGCATTTTTCTCAATTGGAATTGGTTCAATTTCAGGGTTCTATAGCTCTGAGATTTTTCCTTTAAGGCCTTTTTTTTCCCTTTTCTGTGTGATATTTAATAAAGGTCGTCTTTGTATTTTAGTTCATAAATATCACTAGGCTTTTGGTCTAATGATATGATAATCGTTTTAAATGTAAATAATTTCGAGATTAATTCTAGAATTAAACATTTTAAGTAATGTAATTAGTTAATTTATAAGCCTCTTTTATCAAAAAAAAAAAAAGTTCACAAGTCTTCAACTACATTAAATGCGATACCTTGTATAATTTAAAATAGAAAAATTTACAGTTTTTTAGTCCAATTTAGTTATAAAAAAAAAAAGAACACCCATAAACCATTTAAAAGTCGAAAAAGATGAAAGCAAAGAGTATTAAGATTATTTGTCTTCCCATGCCTACAGTTCTCACGTGCTTAAATACATTCATTGATTGATAAAAGACAAAGGAAAGAGAGATCGCTTTAAGAGCAGGTAAAATATATGAAACAATAACGCGTAAAGAAGAGTGCTATCTGTTGTTGATTGATAAAGTTATTTGGATTACTTTAATTGATTGATTAGAATCCATATAATATATCTTGGATTCTAATTCGTGTCAATAATATGCTGATGAGGGATAATAAAATAACATATCATGAAAAAAGATACGAGGGAGTGGTTTTCCCTCGGAAGAATAAAGAAAGGGTGAACTTTTTCTTTTGGTTAAAAAATGGTGAACTTGATATGATCTTTCGTTGCATATCCATTTCTTGCTCCGACTAAATCCACCGTTAAAAACGATAAGGGGTTTGGTTGCCTCCGAGGCGTACGCAATGATGCAAGCACCACATTGTTATCTTAAGAATATATTATTGTTTAAAATTAATTTTTATTAGGATAAAAACTCGTGTTTCTTATCTTTTCATCTGATTTGAGTATAAAGACTCGGCCAACATACAGTCATGACCCGACCCGAATGGCATAATCTAGAACATCATAAACAATATGCCACGATATTATTACATGCTACTTTATCAGATATTATTATTAATGACTCGTTATAATAATCACAAAGGATGAACTAGGACATTATGTCAATACATTTAGTACATGCAAAGTTACAATTTTCTCATTTGAAGACTTCATACCAATTTATATTGTCTTCACAACTATCTCAAGAGGACTTTAATGTGGCCTTTCATTTAAACTCGAGAGGGTGTTGGTGGGATTCACTTGTCAAGCCTGGGAAGACATCTCGGATGAAAGGAATTATCAAATTGAGAACAATGATAAAGCTAGAATTTGAGATGCATTTCCTCTTTGCATATATCACAAATGAAATCATCTAGATGATCGCTATATGGTGAAAAATCTCAAAAGAAGAGGATGTTTTTTTCATCTATGCCTAATAGACTGAGGGTACATTGGACATTTGTGGTTCAAATAATATTTGCTAGACTTACAACCAAAGGCGAGCGATTCAATTCGTAATCACAAGCATTACATACTTTAGTTGAACTGAAGCAATTTTCCCATAGCAACCTTCGAAAGGTGAGGAAAAAGAAAAAAGAAAAAGAAAATATAAAAGGCACAGACATTGAGGATGATTGGGTTCTAGTTCCATGTAAGCAATTTGTTAATTCTTGACTTTATGCATCGCAAATTATCATAATATGCTTGGAAGTGCTTGTAGCTGATACAAAATTGGGCAGAGAAGCTTTGAAGAAGAAAACTTTATTTCACTGTATATAAACTCTTTCAATCAGAAGCTCTTTATTTATAGAGCTAATACTCAACTAATTCGGCACAAAATTAGGAAAGCAAACCCACTAACTAATCATCTAAAGACTTGGTTTGCAACAAACTCCACTACAAACAATTCCTAATGACTAGGTCTTAGCTAACAGACTCGAAAGACTAGAACAAAATAAACAAATTATTTCCAACATTCCCTCCCTTAAACTGAACGTTTTCAAACTTTCAGTTTAGCTATAATGCAGGGTCCTCCTTCAAATTGGACCTTCCATAGTGCAAACTCCAAGTAATTTCCTTAGCTTTTGAAACACAGGCAATTTGAGGGGCTTAGTAAATATATCAGCAACCTAGTCTTCACTCCTGCAGTAGATAAGATCAATTACGCCATCCTTTGTGAGGTTTCTTAAGAAGTGAAATTTTACATCAATATGCTTATTTCTGTTGGAAAATTTCAACATGTGGGGCCACACATGTAAATATTTAAATGTGTTATGATATCATTAATTAAGCCTAATTAAAGTGATCTAATTAAGAATTAAGTTTAAGCTTATGGGTATAATTGTCATGGAATTAATGTGTAGAGACCTTAGTGATATTTTTAATTTGATGAGGGGCCAAATTAGAATATCTAAAACTTATAAGTTATATTAGGATTATGGTCCCCAAATTGTACGTACGTTATTAAATTCAGGTAGGCTTCCACTTTCTATACCTCCTTATTCTCTTGAATTGAAGTGGGTAGTAACATGAGATTTTAGGGTTTGTTAAATAATTTGTGGAAACATGTTTTAAGTTTCTTTGGGTTATATTCTGTAATTTCTTTATGTTATTGTAGACTTGAAACATGTTGAATAAGGTTTGACAAATCCTAACAAGTGGTATCAGAGCCATCCATAATCGATTCGTGAGAAGTTTGTTGAATTTTAGTTTTGAAAAAATTTTGAAATTTTTTTTGGGTTTTGATCTTCTATTGTGAAATTTGTTAAATTTTGGTATTTATCACATTCACCATTAGCACCTAACGAAAGGAAAAGAAAATAGTGCAGCAAATAGAAGTGTAGACTTTACACGGTATTTGACAAATTTTCAGCCGCCATTAAAGTTTTTGTTTTATTGTCAATCCACAATGAAAGTTCATGATTCAGCAAAACAACTATGTGAACTTAAGACTTCAAGCATTAAACCTGTCATGTTTGTGGTAATTGACAAATTTTTCTTTCAAGCTTAAATTATTATTGTATTCATGTAAAGAGTCTGCCATATGTTTGCAAAGATTTTATGCACCAAATCTCTTGAAATCATTAAGATATATTTATGTTTCTATTTCATGTGGTCATTAAATTATTATTTTGCTACTAAATATTATTATCTAGTAGCTGCAGTAAGCAAATTACGTTATTAATATGGTAAAGTCACTGGCGGTTCGGATTCTTTTTGTCAAGTGGCGTTGGTTAAGGATAAGCTTCACATATTTTCAATGGCATTATTTTCAGTTTATCTTGTATGCTACCTCAACCCATCTACTGTTCGTTGCATCCCAATTGGCGTTTGGAATTGTGGCCTCTTTAGGCACGGAACAATGTGCATTGTATAAATTATAATAAAGCCAATTTAATGTTATGCCTATATGGCTAGGCACAACATGAAGTTTACTTTCTTATTTATTTATGCATGAAGTAGCATTAAAGAAATGTTGATTTTTATTTTGAATAATTGAGGGTCAATATCTATAGCGTCTTTGGGACTTTTAGGGCACCACGACGCCATTTTCTACTGAAATCATAATAAATTCAAATATTTTGGTACATCAATTATGACCTTTTAAGGTTGTTTAACACTTTAAATGGGCTAATCGAAATAAGATGTCACCAAAGTGACCTCTCTTATGTAGATTGTTCATGAGAAATTTTGGATGTTTGTGTATGTGTATATTCATGCGAGTATTAATTGGCCCAAAGAAAGGTTAATAATTGGTTGAATTGCACACATACCTGTGGTGGTAAACATGTGATAATTATAAGGTTTACATGTGAGTAATAAGTCAATCTAAAGATAGACTTATTATTTGACATGAGTTATTGTCAATGTTTGATCACTACACCGAAAATACCATTTACAAGTTAATATTACTGTCCAAAGACTTGATATTAATGTTGTGCTGGGTATCTTGTGATGGGACCTACCATTATTTGAATTTAATAGATTTTTTAAATATGGATATTTATGAACATGTTTGTTGATTGTTTATTTTATTCTCATTTCAGCTAGTATGTCTACTAATTCTATATATGCTAACATAAATTCAATTCTCATGCTTAATGGCATGAACTTTTGGAAAGAGAAGATTTTAATTGTTCTTGGCTGTATGTATCTAGAACTTGCGCTTCGGATTGAGAAGCCCGCTTCTCTTACGGATGCAAGTTCTCTTGATAACAGGAGGAACTTTGAGAAGTGAAATCGCTCAAATCGCATTAGTCTTATGATCATTAAGCGCGGCATTCCAGAGACATTTAGGGGTACGGTGTCCGAAAGGATAATCAGTGCCAAAGATTTCCTTGCCGACCTTGACAAGTGTTTTGCAAAAAAAAAAAATGATAAGACAGAAATAAGCACACTTTTGCAAAGCTTGATTTCCATGAAGTATAAAGGCAAATGAAATATTAGGGAGTACATTATGGAAATGTCTCATATTGCTTCAAATTAAAGGACTTAAGCTCGAGCTGTCTGATGACTTACTCGTGCATCTAGTATTAATCTCTCTTCCTGCACAATTCAGCTAGTTTAAGGTCAGTTACAATTTCCAGAATGATAAATGGACTCTTAATGAGCTAATTTCTTATTGTGTGCAAGAAGAAGAGAGAATGAAGCAAGATAGGACAGAAAGTGCTCATTGGGCTAGCACCTCTAAAGACAAGGGCAAAAAGAGAGAATATGAAGCTACTAAGGGTCCAGAGCATAAGAAACCACAATAGGAAAATGAGCAATGTTTCTTATGCAACCAACATGGACATAAGAAGAAGAATTGTGCCAAATATCACGCTTGGCATGCAAAGAAAGGTACAATTCTCACTTTGGTATGTTTTAAGGTTAATTTAGCTTCAGTACCTAGAACATAAGTGCTTCAATGTAGAGTTGAATAAGGCACCGAAAGCCAAATGATGCTGAAAGAATCATTTGTATGGGCGATGGAAAATCGGTGAAAGTTGAAGCAATAGGCAATTTTTAGGCTGTTGTTTGAAACTAGTTTTCAATTTGAATTTGAAAGACACTTTGGTTGTACTGTCATTTAGACGAAATTTGGTTTGTATTTCCATTTTGGGACAAATCAGGATATTATTGTTCTTTTGGAAATAATAAGTTTAGTCTTTCTTCAAATTCAAATATTGTTATTACTAGTTCATTATGCAATTGCAATAACCTATGTATGTATATGATTAACCCTATTGCATCATAAAGTTAAACTCTGCATATGGAATCACATGGTATTAAGCGCAAATTAAATAAAGAAATTTTAGCTATATTATGACACAAGAGCTAAGGTTATCACTCTGGGGAAAAGGATTAAAGAATACAACTTCTATTCTAAACAAAGTACCCACTAAAGCATTCTCACATTTGGGGATGTCCAGCTAAGGCAAGGCCTTCTAGGACACATAAAGGGAAATTGGACTCCAAAACCTTGAACAGCTACTTTATTAGGTATCATAAAGCGATCAGAGGCCACAAAAACTTAAGATCCCACAATTAGGTTAGTTTTGAGACGGGAACTACAACATTTTGAGGATATTGAGTTTGGGGGAGAAATAAGGTTACTGACACTGTCTTTGAGGATGAATCAGTTTTGATTCCTACTATTGCTTTTGACAATGTGTAGGTTTCCATACATGTCATTGATCAAGAAGCAAATCTTGAAGCTCAAAAGACAATGTTGAACAACTCCCATACAAGATGTGGTAATTGTTCGAGAAGAACAAACTCAATAACCTCAAGAAACAATGCCACTAAGAAAATTCACAAGAGAAATGAGAAATACAATTTCTCAAAAGAACATGAGGAAAATAATGGAATGGTGGGAGATGATTCAATCAATTTCCATCAGTACATGTATGGTTCTAACTCTCAAAAGTGGATTAATATTAATCAAGAGTAGAAGTCAAAACAAGACAATAAAATTTGGGATCTTGTCCCATTACCAAAAGGTACGAACCCCATAGGTTAAAATCAAAGAGATTCGAAAGGTAATGTCAAAAGATATAAGACTAGTCTTGTAGTTAAAGACTTTACTTAAAAGGAAGACATTAACTTTTTGAGAGACTTTCTCTTAGGTTTCAAGAAAGACTCTTTTAGGAAAATTTTGGAGAATGTCGCACATTTTGAAGTTGAGGTACATCAAATGGATATTAAGACGGCGTTTCTCAATGGCGACATTGATGAGACAATGTATATGGTGCAACCAGAAAACTTTGTGTTGAAAGACATAAAGAATATGGTTTGCAAATTAAAGAAATCCATCTATGTATACTCATGCTAACTTTCCATTAAAGGTACTGCAAATTTCATCAAATAATTATCTCATTTGGTTTTGAGATAAATGTTGCTGATAATTGTATGTAACTCAGGTTCAGTGGGAGTAAGAATATCTTTCTGGTTTTATAAATTGATCACATACAACTTGCCACTAATGATATAGACATGTTGCACGAAACCAACTTGGTGACGTCTCTTTTGTATTAGGGATTCAGATATACCGAGATTGCTTTCGGGGTATTCTTGGATTATAACAAAAGAACTATATCGATAAGATACTTAGAAGTTTGGCATGCAGGACAATAAACCAGGTGACACCCCTGCCACTAAGGAGAATTTAGTTTCAGAAAAATGCCCAAAAAGTGATGTTAAAGTTAAGAAAATTTAGAAGATCTCTTATGCTTCAGCTGTAGGGAATCTTAAGAAAAACTCAAGTATGTACGTGTTTGTATTGTGCGTACATAGTAAGGACGTCAGACAAAAACTAAGGAACCCTGTAATGGATCATAAAGAAATTAGGACACAAATGGGTTATAAAGAATTGATAGAGAATAAAAGATTACATGTTCACATATCGGACATCAGATTAGTTTGAGATCATTAGGTATTCTAATTTCGATTCTTTGGATTCCGAGACATTGAAAGATCCATTATGTGTCTAGGTACTTAAGGAAAGAGTATAGAGTGTACAAATTTTTATAAAGCATATTGGGACAAACTCTATGATTTCGGATCTGCTTATTAAGGAACTACAACCCAAGCTCTTTAATGAGCACACTACTTATAAGGGTGTAGTATTGTATGACGATATTACGGTTTAGTGGGAGTTTGTATTTTGATGTTTTATGTCTGGTTTAGGACACACTTTGATATTTGGTATTTGGATATTTTTTGCAGAAATAAAGTATTCAGTTTAGATTCACTCTGCTACATTATGTCCTGTTTCGATCTCATTAAAGTAGGACCAGTTAGAAATAGACATGTCTGGATCACATTTCATGTAATTTTTCATGCTATGCATCCATGATTGATCTATGTTGTTTGATTGTATTGGTATACGTGACCATTGATGGGTCTAGTTACGCTAAATGTGACGAATATCGCTTTGATCCTATATCGATATAATTAATGGACGAGATTGTCTGGATATACCCTAAGGTTGTGATAGCAAATTTTGTAGCTCACAAAGTTAGACACATTTGTAAGGTTACAGATGTGGCCCAGTGAGAGATTATTGGAGAATTTCGACATGTGGGGCTACACATGTAAATATTTAAATGTATTGTACTATCTATTAATTAAGCTTAATTAAAGTTATTTAATTGATAATTAAGTTTAGATTTATGGGTATAATTGTCATCGAATTAATATGTATATACCTTAATGATATTTCTAATTTGATGAAGGACCAAATCAAAAATATTTAAAATTTATAAGTTATATTAGGGTTATGGTCCCCAAATTATATGTACGTTGTTTTTCTCTGCATTCCCATCAATAGAGAAAATGTTACACATTTGGCAAAAGTTCGTACTAATTTGGAATAACATTACCTATTCATCTATCTCCGATAATAGATTCAGGTACGCTCCCGCTTTCTAAACTTCCTTATTCTCTTGATTTGACATGGGTAATAACATGAGTTTTAGGGTTTGTTGAAGAACTTGTAGAAACATGTTTTAGGTCTCTTTTGGGTTGTATTTTATAATTTCTTTATGTTGTTGTGGACTTGAAACATGTTGAATAAGGTTTGGCAAATCCTAACAGTTTCTTCCATGTAGAACAGGATTTTTGGAAAGTTTTATTGCTGAATTACTGTTGCAAAAAATTGTTGTAGGGCCTTGTTGCTTGAAATCTAGCTCTCCAATAATCTTCTTTAACCATACAGCTTGACAAGTGCAGGCTGTTGTAGCTACAAACTCTGCTTCAGTTGTCGACAAGGTGACAATTGGTTGCTTTTTTGAAGACCACGAAATAGCTCCGGAACCAAGCATGAAAACATACCCTGAAGTACTTTTTCGATCATCTTGATCTCCAGCATAATCACTATCAGTAAAACCCAATAAATCTGACTTCTCTCCCTTCTTGTAGAGCAACCCATAATTAGTTGTACCTTGCAAGTAGCGAAAAATCCTCTTTGCAACTAGAAGATGCATCTCACTAGGATTCTCCATGTATCTGTTTATAAGACTTACAAAATACATGATATCTGGTCTTGTTGCAGTTGAATACATCAAACTCCCTACAATTTGCTTATATAGAGTATTGTCTACCTTTCTTCCTTCATGATCTTACATTAGCTTCAAACCAAACTCAGTTAGTGTGCTAACAAAGTTGCAATTATTCATTTGTAACCTGCCTAGAATTTCTTGCACATACTTCTTTTGAGAAACGAAAATTCCAGTAGCAGATTGCACCACTTCACTGCCCAAAAAATAATGCATATTTCCAAGATCAATCATATCAAATTCTACCATCATTGATTTTTTAAATTTGTCAAACATGGCACTATCATTTCCAGTGAAGATTAGATCGTCCACATATAAACACACAATAAGTATCTTTCCCTCATCACCAATTTTTGTATAGAGTGTATGCTCATATGGACATTTCTTAAATCCCTCCTTAGAAAAATAAGCATCTATACGACTATACCAAGCACGTGGAGCTTGTTTTAGCCCGTATAATGCCTTTTTGAGTTTATAAACCTTATTTTCACTTCCAAGCTTTACATAACCAGGAGGTTGATCGATATATACTTGTTCTTGTAAGTCTCCATGTAAGAATGATGATTTCACGTCCAATTGGAAGATAGGCCATGAATGTTGAGCTGCTAATACAATCACCAATCAGATCGTATCATGTCTTACAACAGGAGCAAAGACTTCTCTATAATCCACACCAAACTCTTGTTTATAGCCTTTAGCTACTAAGCGGGCCTTGTATTTGTCAACTTCTCCATTTTCTTTTAATTTTGTCTTGTACACCCATTTGACACCAATTGTCTTATGCCCTCTTGGAAGATCAGTCAACTCCCAAGTGTTGTCTATTCAATGGCTCAATTTTTTCGTCCATTGCCTTTCGCCATTTGGATTCTTTGATTGCTCTTCGAAAACTGCAAGATCACAATCGGAAAATAGAGGAAAATGTGTAAATGGGTCCTCTGATTGGTCAATTTCGATTACCTCATAGTCAGTAATCTATGCAGGCCGGCTTCTATTGCATTGAGGACGTGCACGGTTAAGCTGTTCATTGTTTCCTTTAGCAGTTGGTGGGTTTGGAGGGACTTCAAAAGCTGGTTCATGTTGAATTGTTGAAATACTCTCTGTTTCATTCTCCATAGGTTGTTCCCTTTCATTTTCTTCATCAAAATTTGCTGGAATTTGTTTTTCAACACCATCTTGACTCTATATCCAGGTCTTTTCTTCATCAAAGATGACATCACGACTAATAATGATTTTCTTGGTGATAGGATTATACAATTTATAAGCTTTTGATTGATTACTAACACCAAGAAAAATACAATTTTATCTTTTGTCATCTAATTTTTTTTTTTTTTATCAGGAACATAGGCATATGCGATACACTCAAAAATTCTGAAGTGATTAACCCCCGGCTTGCGACCGTTCCATGCTTCATCAGGCATCATATTTTGAACAGCAAAAGTAGGACATTTGTTCAATATATGAATGCTCCAAAGTACCGCTTCAAGCCAAAAGGTTTTTGGAACACCACTCCTTGCAAGAAGACTTCGCACCATGTTTAAAATAGTGCAATTTTTCCTTTCACACACCTCGTTTTGTTGAGGTGTATAAGTTGTTGTGAGCTGCCTTTCGACCCCATGCATCTCACAAAATTTGCAAATTCTAGTGAGTTAAATTCTCCACCATGATTAGTCTGGAGAATTTTAATATGGCAAACTGCTTCTTTCTCAACAAATATCTTAAACCTTTTAAAAATAGAGAATGTTTTAGATTTTTCATGCAAAAAATATACCCAAGCTTTTTGAGTAAAATCATCAATAAACGTGATAAAATATCGTTTACCTCTATTTGATGCAAGATTTATAGGCCAACAGAGATCAGAATGAGCAATCTCTAGCGCCTTTTTTGCTATCCAAGAAACTATCACAATGTTGTTTTGCAACAACGCATTCTTCACAAATTTTAGAAGGCGACTCGAATTGGGGAGGACCCTTTACCATATTTTTCTATTGCAAAGTTCTCAATCCACCAAAATTTAGATGCCCATAGCGAAAATGCCAAAGCCATGCAACATTCTTTAATTTTGCAAAGAAGCATGAATGAGTAGTGTTGTGAAGATACAAAGAAAACATACAATTTTCTGTCATATTGACTTGAGCAATTGTGCCTAATTTTGGATCATGAATTCGGAAAACTCCATCTTGGATGCTAATTTCATATCCCTTTTCTTGAAGTTGACCTATGCTAAGCAAATTTGTTTTCAAATCTGGAACATAGAGAACATTAGAGATAGTCTGAATTGAATTTTCTTTGGTTTGGATTTTTACCTTTCCTTTTCCTATAAAGGAGATTGTAGAGTAATCTCCAAATTTTATAGTATTGCGAAAGGATTCATCCAAATCAGAGAATGCTAACTTATCTCCACACATATGATTGCTACAACCTGAATCCAAATACCATAAATTGCGTTGAGTTTCCTCTTTAATATGGCACATCATTAAAAGATAAACTTCTTCTTCTTCCTTCGACTCTGCTTCCTTTATTTCTGCCAAGTTAGATTTTCCACCATGATTTCTATTCAAATTTGTTTGACACTCAGAACGATAATGTCCATACCTGTGACAGCGGAAACATTCAATATGTGATTTGTCATTGGATTTTGATTTGTAATCACTTGAATGATTACTGTCACGACCTTTTCCTTTTTTGCGTGAGTCAACAGCTTGATTCTCTTCCAATTTGTGATGCGCACTCTTGCCCTTCCACTTACCTCTTCCATAACCTACTCCTCTTGAATTTGTTGATGCCTGCAATGCTTGTTCTTATTTCTCTTGCTGGTTTATTTTTTGCTCGCGAACCAGCAATGAACCTTGCAATTCATCAATTGAAAGATCACCAACTTCTTTGGATTCCTCGATTGAACAAACAATGTAATTAAATTTCGTTGTCATTGAACGAAGAATTTTCTCAACTATGGTGACATCTTCCAATTTCTCTCCATGAGTTTGCATCTTATTTGCAATTGCCATCATCCTTGAGAAATATTCTGAAACTGACTCTTATGGTTTCATCCGCAAAGTTTCAAATTTAGCACGAAGTGCCTGGAGCTGTGCTCGTTTTGCCTTTGCTGACCCTTTTCATGGAATCCCATATTTGTTTGGAGGTGTCTTTGCAAATTATTGTTTCCAAGATTGAACGATCAATAGCTTGGAAAAGATAATTCTTTGCCTTGAGATCCTTCAATCGCTTCCTTTCTAACTCCGTTCTTCGTGCATCTGTCATTGCCATACCATCTGCAGATTCTGTAAATCCTTCGGAGGCGACATGCCAATACGCCTTAGATCTTGGAAAGTTCTCCATTAACATGCTCCAATGATCATAATGACCATCAAAACGAGAAATAGCTGGTTGAACAAAGCTGTCGGTGGCCATAATTTACCGCTGCTGCAAAAATAAGTGAGACAAAAATAGCTACTGCTAACTTGTTTATCTCACGAACTCTGTTATTCGCTTCAGACACTCTCACACTTAACCAAACTAACATGGCTTGTATACCACTTATACAAAAATTGGGCATAAAAGTTTTGAAGAAGAAAACTTTATTTCACTGTATATAAACTCTTCCAATCAGAAGCTCTTTATTTATAGAGCTAATACTCAACTAATTTTGCACAAAATTAGGAAAGCAAACCCATTAACTAATCAGCTAAATACTTGGTCTGCAACAAACCCCACTACAAACAATTCCTAATGATTATGACTTAGCTAACAGACTCGATAGACTAGGACAAAATAAACAAATTATTTTCAATAGTATTCACTTTTAGAAGTCCTTCAATGAAATTGTTGAAGGAACTTTCTCGGACTCTAGGCGTGATACGAGATTTTTACATCAAGTTGTTCTTTCCTACATTGTAAAACACTTGGAGAGTTTCTTACACCAAGTCATACAAACAATTCTCGTTCTAAATAATCCGGATTTGAATCCTCTAATGACATTGTTTGTATAATAATGTTATTAGGGAAGAATCTCAACGGTTCATTTGCTAAAAAAATATCTAGACCCCTAAATATCAAGCAAAATCAACCTAAATTCTTTCCAAATATATTTCTTTTCCCTCGTTTCTTTTCCTAGTTTATTTCCCTGCCAATTATTTTTTTTCCATCGTTCTTTCCATTCACCAACCGTACAAATCAAAGTAGCAACAAATAAGAATCAATAGAAGATTATTCACAAGCTTGCTAGTGATAATTAGCATTAACAAATAAGAATAAACTATAATATGATGTAATGACATTATATTATAGTTATAGATCTTCAGACTTGACACGAACGTGAACAAACACTTGCTAGTGATAATTAGCATTAACGAACAAGAATCATTTAACTTAGCATCCCCAGTGCAAGGAAGAACGTTGCCTCATTAACATGATTCCTTTTGAAATTTTTATATATCTTGATATATAAAAAGAAACCGATGTTGTAGAAGAAAATGGTTGATGGTAGTAAATAATTTTTAAGTGGTTGAATTGTCACTAGATTATTATAGAAAAATGCTATTTCAGTCTTCGAATTGGTCAAATTTAGTCAGTGGGTTCATGTTGGTCTTCAACTATGTTGATCCAGTTACTTATCACGTTTATCTAGTGGAAATTAAGTTGTCTTGTGCGATGGTTTGAGTTTAAGCATAATTTAGTAATCATTATATGCATTATCTTGCTCATTTTTGACAAATATTAAAGACTTGTACAATTAAGAAATCATGAACAATTCAAACATCATTCACACCATATCATCAATAATCCAAATACCATTCTCACAACATCAACAGTCCCAATTTGATTGATAAATCATTAGTGAACTTCATATTACAACTATTCCTTTAGTCTTTATCTGCTACAGAATCAGTAAGTCAATCCTTTCATTGAATGAAATTTGAGTCCAAATAGCTTGAATTCAAGTCGAAGGCCTAACAAAAACGTAAATTTATAATATTAAAAACAAGAAGGTATATTAGAAGTAATATTACAGTTCTTGTTTATAAGTTAACCTGGCTAGTGACCATACTAGTAGGTCCTTGACTTTGGTCATATGGCAGTCCCCGTCCAAAGTAATTAGATGTTGAAGTCGAAGGCACAAGCACAGGTATTGGCACATTTGTTCTCGTCACATCCTTCATTTAGAAAGCAAATTAGTACACAATCCAACACAAAAAACCTAGGCAGAGTAAGTGTAGTGGAATACATGAGAAAGTTCAATGGTAGAAGAAGGCAAGGGAAGATATATTGGGTTCCTCAATGGTTGTCTCAAATAACCAACTGAAAGAATCCGTTGTTTTATCATAAAGCAAGGCAGCCCCAAAAATTGTTAAGTCTTATGAAAGCAACAAATGACCTACAATCCTTATGCACCTTGTAGTGGTACCAAATGAAACAACATCACCAAAGTACCCATAATCAAAAATCATATGGGCATCTGTCCAAAATATATTAGTGATTTGTTCATCACTATCCAATTGAAATGCATGATAAAATGATTTCTTTTCTTTTCTTTTGTTCTGAAAGTATTTAAATATATACCCAACCTCACCATATGCCAAGGCCTATTGTCTCCTCGGTCGGAGATAGTTTTTCTGATCTATCTTTAGAAATCCAACCTCCCTTCCCATTAACCTAAAAGACTGTCGAAGAACAATAATTCCAGAATCGTCTGCTAACTCTATTTCTTCACTTTGAATTACATATATTTTTCTTTGTGATAGGAGCATATGTATAAGATCAGGTTTTATCACATTATGATTATGTTCAACGATAAATCTATTAACCATGTATTTTCCTATAAATCTATCTATTTTAATAGACATAAGTGCATCACATCTGGTTCTTGTCTCTGCTCTAGGCTTTTTAACAAGATATTCACGTTTATCGGGTTTTCGAACACTTTCTTTGGTACAAACAAATATCCTGTTTGTCCCATCCTATCATTACCCTTTCTAGAAGCATGAATTCAAATACTAAATTCGACTATTCCACCATAATCATTATAAAAAACGTATGCATCATCTATAATATCGAACACCATACCTATCTTCGGTATATGCTTGCTTTCGTTATTGTAATTCTTGTCTACGTTGGTTGTCTCCAGTAGATTGTCCATGATTGGAACTCTGAAATATAAGATTGGAATTATAAAAAAAAAAAATCATGCATCATAGAAAGCTTTAATCTTGCAATTGGTATCTGGTTGATTATGATTCCCACGAGACCAATAAAGTACAAAATTGAATCAATTTAATGCTATATTGACTCATAACCAACACTACTATTCTATTATAATAGTAAAACTTGAATTAACTCAAAGTATTATTAGGTAAAGAAAAAGTAAAAAATCAAGCTAGAAAATTCCAGAGTTAAACAAGCCAGATTATTCTGGATTTAAGACAATTCAAACATCCCAGAAATTTTCATATCTAAAGAAAAATCAAGAGACTTAAGAAAACTCTAGATCTATGAACTCTAGAACATACAGGAAGATCAAAGTCAATATTCAACAAGTGTGAAACAAGCTATTCAGACTACAGCTCAAATACAGCTAGATATCCAGATTAGTTTAGATTTTTGTATACAAATTGTAATCTATATTCTAAGGTATTCCATAGATGATTATAAATAGGCATATTATGTACTTAGTTTGATATATGCAAAAAAAAAAAATATGTAGAGTGTGTATGTAGAGAATTACATCACAGGAATAAAAAAGCAGTTTTTTCATTCGTATCCAAATTCCAACCTATCTCACTGTGTCATATACACGATATCCTTGTGCCAAAATCTAATAGAAAAAGCACAAAATAAAGGCTTTACTATATATACCAAGTAACAACTGACTTGGCATGATAAACAGAGAACATAGGGAGTATTACTATCAATTTCACGATTTCACAATTTCCTTCCAATAGAAGCTCCCTGTGATCTATTATCACTTGGTATGATAAACATAGAGCATTATTTTAGGAAAAAGCAAAAGAAAGGCTTTGTTTTGATGGATGGTATTCATGTTGGTGATGGACGAAGCAATATGTGATGGGTTCAAATATTATTTGTGTGTTAGACTGTACTACTTCCACAATAGAAGATATGCATCAGTTGGTATGATTTTTTAAAAAAAGGAAAGGAGAATCCCTAGAAAGCTTTATAAGTTAAAAAAACAAAAAGAATGGATTTTGTACTAGATGTAGATGGGAGCCTTTGTACATTCTCCTTCGCGTGAAGGAGTTGGAGATTTAAAGAAAAAAGGGTGAAGGGAAAGAAACGATGAAAAAAAAAATGGCAGGGAAATAAACTAGGAAAAGAAATGATGGAAAAGAATTAAATTAGCAAAGAATTTAGGTTGATTTTGTTTGATATCCAACTAAGGGTCTAGATGCTTTCTTAACAAATGAACTGTTGAGATTCTTTCCTAATAACATTATTATACAAACAGTCTTATTAGGGATCCAAAATAATCCCGCCCTATTCTCCCTTTGTCCTTTCACATTGGTGTTGTACAATGCTTTCTCCCTTTATGACCATATTTTCCTGAAATGGATATATATGCAATGCCTTGCAAAGAAAATAATTAGTAGACTTGTGTTTTGGAAGAACTAAGACTAATTTCAACAGTTTTCCTATTATTTTCTCTACATGTAGGGAGTTTAGACTTGCCTCTTTAACTTCAGGGGCTCCCTATTTCAGTTTCACTTCAGCAGCCTCCTAACTTTTAATCTATCTCCTTATTTCATTTTTACTCCAATAGCGTCCCTATTTTAGGGACTCCATTTTTTTTTTACTCCAATATATCTCTATTTTAAATCAAACACACCATGAATATTTTTTTGATTGCGTTTGATCTACTGGAAAAGATGGAGCCGACTTGACTAGAAAATCATCATCAAAAGTTGGGTAGTACAGATTTGATAAGTCCATCTATAAAAAAAAAGAATTAAAATTAGAATAGTACAATCAATAATAAAAAATGAAATATTAGTAAAGAAGTTAATACTTTAATAAACATAATTAAAAAATTAACGTCCTAAAACTAAAATTATGAAATGATCATAATATTAATAAAAGAATTATTAAGTTAAAAATATAATCTATTAACTGTAACCTAATGGTAACAAAAAAGAAAGAATTTTAAAATAATATAAAGAGTCCAACAAAAATTAATTTTTTGACTCATTCAAAATTAAAATGTAAACAAATCTCTCACCTACATCCTAAATCACTAAACTGGCTTAATCTAGGGTTGAAGTATATAGGATTTTTTTTTTTGGTAAATGAAGTATATAGGATTTGAAGGTCCGAGAATGATGATGTAGGTGGTTTGTCGAGTTCTATAACAGACTGTTTGGAACAAATGAATTCCACAAAATTTTATGAAATTCATTTGCAAATCCAAGCTTTTTTGTTTGGTTGCACCTTTTTAAAGAATTACAAATCCAAGATTTACAATTCTTGAATTTGTACAAGTCTTACTCAAATCTGAGCTCAGGAGGTAGAATTTGCAAATCCACGTTTTCTAATTTTGCTGCTAATATTTTAAGGACAAAACTACCCTCAGATTTTTGACTTTGCTAGGTGTAGTCAAAAACTAAAAAAAGAAAAAAACATACGTCTTTTAAATATGAAAACTTTTGAATCTTTGTCATGCAAGTATTTTATATGCTTTGCAATCATTTTTATGCTAAGTCAAAATCATATTTCTTCTTATAGCACTTCTTTGTAGACTTCTACCAGATCTGAAATATGTGCTATCTTGGAAATCTTAGAATTGATATCTTCTAGTCCTATTGCCTTGTAATCTTTTGTCTTAATTTATTTGATATAAACTAAACTAAACTAAACCAAGCCTTTAGATGAGATATCTTAATTCATTTGATATACTTATAAAAAATGTTGTATAGTTATTTTTCCATGTTAAACTTACGGTTGAACGTAATCTTATTATGATTATTTTGTAATGTTTAAATTTTTTGAAAATATTTATTTGTTTTGTTATGTTTTACTTTTTCAAATTAATAATGGACTGAGAAGATAACGCTTATATAATAGCCTAATTTCAATTGAATAAAATAAGAGTATTTAAGTAAAATATAAATATTAATTCCAATTTCACATATGTTCCAAACACAATTTTGATTTACAAATAACATAATTGACTTAATATTATTTTAGATTTCCAAACAAGAGAATTCATTTGTAAATGAATGCCATAACATAATTGACTTAATATTATTTTAGATTTCTAAACAAGAGAATTCATTTGTAAATGAATTCCATAAGGAATTCATTTATAAATGAAATGAATTCTACACATGAATTGTTTCCAAACACTAAATAAACCTTTTGATACAAAAAAAAAAAAAAAACACAACTAAACCATCGTTCTTTCATCTAATTAGCACAACTAAACCTTTTGACACAACAACTCTCTGTCCCCAACCCCAACAATATCCCCACGCAGACAACAACTATCCATCTTTTTTTTTTTTTTTTCTTTCTTTGCCATGCTATACCCAGCATCTCAAGCTCCACGCACCACCACGAATTATCACAAAGCTTTCGAAAAGATTTAAGAAAAAATAGTAAGTTTTACCTTTCAACTTGTGTTTTTTGAGAAATATTTTCTCTGGTTTACTTTTTTTTTTTGGCTTAATTTTGTTTTTGGGACTTGATTTTGGATTTTTTTTTTTGCTGCAATTGGGTTTCAAAGTATAAAAATTTGAGGGTTTCAAAAGATTGAGGTTTTTTGTTTGGTGATTCAAAACTTGATATGTGTTTTATTTATAGAAAAAAAAACAAATAAGCTGTCCAACGTTCATTTTTTTTTATCGTTGGAGAGCTTTGTATTTTTTTAAAATTTTTTTTACGAAGCTAGATTTTGGCTTTTTGGGAGCTTTTGGCTCTCTACATCCAACGAGTGTTGCTATGGAATGTGGAGCTCCACATTCTAAAGAGCCTCCCATAGGAAGGTTGTTGGAGAGGATTACACCATTTTGTCTCCCTATAATGACTAAAGAGCTGTGACGCCCGAGAATACTACTATAAATCTTTTTATAACTGTTGCATATCTATTTGTGCATTTCTACGTGCATCATCTTTCTTGCTTAATTATTTTTATTAGAGGTTACTATTCATAAAATTTTTGATCGCCTCGAAAGTTAGATTATATATTTTTCCTAGATCACGGGACATCTAGAACGAATTGAGACTTAGTCATTTTGGACTTTCGAGCTTAGGAGCGTGCGTTTAAAAATAGATTTCATGACCTTTGAATAGTGTTACGTAAGAATAGTGTTAATTGCAACTAAAAACATTTGAAATTGCATTTTGGCCTTAGTTGATCAAATTTTTGGAACTAATTAGCTTAAATTAATAGTCATGCACATACATATAATAAAACCAACTCAAAAAATTAAAAACAAAAACACAAACTTGTCATCAAAACAAAAGAAAAAATTTCCTCCTTGTCCTCTCATATGGCCAACCACTTTTAGGAGCAAAGAGGAGGATTTTTCATCTTCAAAGCTTGATCTTGGATGCTCCCTAAGGCTTCTACAAGTGTTATCAACCTAGCTCAAGCTTGCTCTTGCATCTACTAAGCTTGTTTATGTGAGGGAGTTCAATTTTTTTTTTTTAAAGTTAAAGTTTATGCATTTTATTGAATTTCTTTTATTTGTTGATCATAGCTCTAAAACTTGTTATACATGCTTACTATATGCTTAATAGATGCTATAGAGTTAACTTTTGATGCTTATTAACAATGTTTATGGTTAAAAGTTGAGATTGAACAAAAGAGGTGATGAATAGTGCACGTTTTTAGGGCTTTGAATAAAATTGTTAATTAGCTTGAATTGAGACTTCAATTAGATGCTCTATACCCTAGTGAAGTTAGTTGAAAAGCCACGTGAGGTTGAATCACTCAAATCGAGCTTATTTGCATAAATAGTCGACTTAAAAAGGGTACTTTTCTCGTTGAGCAATCCGGGCAAGTTTGGGCATTGATTCGGGTATCCTTGAGCTAAGGAAGCACATTTGGTGCTTTCGTTTCGCGAAAATGGGGTTCGGTTAGTATAGTTGTAGTTAAAACCCGCTCAGAGCCTTTCCGAGCTTTATCTTCTAAATTGAGTTTTTATGATCTTATTAGGTATCTTTTAGCTTAATTAGGACTATAGGATGATTAGAAGATAGTTTGGAAACCTTGAGATGAGCATAGGAGAAGGAAAGTTGGGTTAAAGAAAGGGAAAAAAGTAGTTTTGGCTATATTTGATGCTTTTGGAACTTGTAGTTGAGTTATCATGTATTGTATTGAATATCTAAGATCTAATTAAGCTATTTGAGTAGTTCATAGGAAATATTTATATTGATTGTGTCTTTTGGAACCTTAAAGCTATTCTCGTGCTTATGAGAACTTATATCGTGCTTATATGTGAGGGCGGCCTACTTTGTCGACCATCTTATGTGTTATGTGATATCTTGATTGCTTGTGATTTGTCTCGGGGTTGCGTAACCTTTTCGGACATGGTAGCGTCGAGAAACACGGGCGGCATCGGGCTTGCTGTGCTCCCTCGACTACTATGGTACCTATTCCCTTCTCGCTGAGGCATACTCCACTACCCTAGAAGCGTGGTTCACCTGCTGGGCATAGACCTACCTAGGGAGAAAGGGTCGTAGGATCGGGATACATCCAGAGTATCCCAATCGTTGGAGTTTGGGGTTTGCCGGCATGTTCGTGAAGTTCGTGGTTGGTGGCTCGTGATTGAAGACCTGGAAATAGAACCGTATCCTTTTAAAAGTGATTAATTACTTGGCTTGTTATCTTGCTGGTTTACGTGGCATATATATGTTTTCTTGAGTTTACATATCATATTGTATGTTAGTATGTTGCATCACCTCCCTCGCTGGGCAACATTGTTGCTCACTCCTCATTTGAAATGTTTCAGGAGAAGCTGAGGTGAACCCCCAGCTGTTAGAAGTAGAAGAAGAAGAAGAAGTTCGCGTAGATCAGAATCCGTGACTTTGTGTGCTAAGGTGGAACTTATGTGTAGTTTGCATGGAGTACATGTTAAATGATTTATTTTGAGACCTTGGGGTCTTGTTTATATGTTTGGTAGTTGAAGTCTTGTATGTTAAAGAAAGATGTTGGATTGTAATAATGGATTTTAGACTTTATTGTCTCTTGCATGCTTGGAGTGTTTATTGTCCTACATATGGAACTTAAAATTATAATTGTATCTAACTACTTTAGGTTAAAACCAACTTATCTCGCGTGCTTGTGGGCTTAAGAAGATTGTTGTTGCTCTAAGGCTCGGATGGCCTTGTGATTTTGATTTGACTTTGGAGATATTAGAAGATAAGTTGTTGTTTATAGTTCAAAAGTTATGAGTGACTATTTGTAGGTAACAGTTTTGTCCTTGGTACAGAGGAGACTCTGTTCGAGTGACGGGTCCGAGCTTGACCTTTAGCGTGGGGTTGGGTTCAGGGCGTTACACTTTAGGTGGTATAAGAGCTACTAGAATGCTTGAAGCCGGGTTAAATTCCTTGGCATGTGGGTAGTGGTCTATATGTGAAAGTGAATTATGTGAATATGTGATTGTTAAATTGTTTAAGTACTTAGATAAAAGACATGCTAGCATGAAAAGGAATGATAAAGCATGATATGACAAGAATATGACAAGTTAGAGTTTAATGTTGTTAACTGTTTTATATGTTTCTTATGTGAGTAAAATGTTTGAAAACAATGTGTACATTATCTTTGCATAGTTTATTTGCCTATTATAATATTATGTTCTTCTAACATTGAAATGAGAAGATGGGGTAGACCACGGAGAGAGCCAGAGAAAGCTCATAGACAGGATATACCGGGGCAAGGTGTTGGGGCAGTCAGGGATGTACCAGAGGATCAGGAACCGAGTAATGCCCAGATTTTGGCCACAATGGCCACCACAATGAATTCCATAGCTCAGTTTGTGGTTCAGTAGGGTACAATAGATGTCGGTAGGGGTAATCAGGCTACCAGAGCAGAGGGCAGTGGTACTGCAGGAGGTAACTTGTTTGATAAATTCCTGCATCACGGGGCATATAGTTTTTATGGCGAGCCTGATGATATGAAAGCAGAGATGTGGTTGAGTAAGTTCGAGAAAGTTGTTGCGATACTTGAATGCAACGATAAAAGAAAGATTACCTATGCTGCCTTTTTAATGGAGGGTGACGCTGAGGAGTGGTGGCGCACTATTAGAGAGAAATGGGATGCTGAGAGGGTCCAGCATATATGGGCTGATTTTGTTCGTGAGTTTCGGGATAAATATGTATCGGTTGTGGCTCACGAGAGACATCAGGATGAATTCATAGCTTTGAAACAGAGGAACATGACTGTAGACCAGTATGAGGCTACCTTTACTAGACTATCTCGATATGTGCCAGCTTTGGTTCAGCCGGAGGATGTGAAGATCCAGAGATTTATCACAGGGTTGAGGAGTGACATCATGCTTACTTTGTCTTCGCAAGATTATTCGAGCTATGCTGCAGTAGTCAGGGCCGCATCTAGATATGAGAAACGTAAGGCAAATGTGTTAGCTTAGTCTAGTCAGTCAAGCAAACGTCAGTTTCAGTCTTAGAGTCAGGGTTATCAGAGGCAGTATCAGCAGTCTAGGCAGACCCAGAGTTATCCAGGACCAGTTCAGATACAGTCACAGCCGAGACCAGCTCAGAGCCAGCCACAGGGACAGTCACAGACCCGACCAGTGACTGCTAGATCTCAGCAGGGTAGTTCTGCTACATCTACTTGTAGGGCCCCTACAGGAGGTGCTGCTGCTAAGAAGAACCTACAGTGTACTCATTGCAACCACAAGGGCCACACAGAGGCTGAGTATTGAAGGAAATTAGGCCATTGCATAGGTTGTAGCAGTGATTAGCATAGAGTTAAAGATTGTCCCAAGTTTAAATATGGTCAGGGTCAGACTTCAGGCCAGGGTGCCCAGACTAGAGCTTCAGGAGCAGCTACTGTACCGCGAGGTCAGGCACGGGTATTTGCACTCGACCAGGAGGAGCTTCCAGAGACGACAATGGTGGTGGAAGGTACTTTTCTTATTAATAGCCAGCTGGTAGTAGTTTTGATTGACACTGGGGCTACACATTCATTCATTACTCCTGCATGTGCACAGTCTGCTACATTAAAAGTTGATAAACTGCTGTATGTGATTGAAGTAGGTAATCCTATGGGTACTAAATTTGTTATGGAGTCTGTGTGTAAATATTGTAATATTTCCATTGAGGGTCGCATGTATCCTATTGACTTGATAATTATGCCATTTCGGGACTTTGAACCTATCTTGTGGATGGATTGGTTGGGGTGGTATTATGCATGTTTGGACTGTAGGAGAAAAGTTTTAACTTTAGAAGTACCTAACCAACCTGTTATTAAAGTAACTGGGAGTCGAAAGTCTACTGGGACTCGTATCGTATCTTCCATTAAAGCTACTAAAATGTTGAGTAAATGTTATGATGCATACTTAGCTTATTTAATTAATCAGCCTGGAGATAAATTGAAATTGAATGAAGTACCTGTTATAAAAGAGTTTCCGGGGGTTTTCCCTGAGGAGTTGCCTGGATTACCACCTGATAGGGAAATTGAGTTTGTAATTGACTTATTGCCGGGAACTAGTCCTATCTCGAGAACCCCGTATAGAATGTCTCCCCCTGAGTTACAGGAATTGAAAATTCAGCTACATGGTTTGCTTGAGAAAGGTTTTATTCAGCCTAATTCGACACCGTGGGGTGCTCCCGTGTTATTTGTGAAAAAGAAAGATGGTACTCTGCGTTTGTGCATTGATTATCGAGGTCTTAATCAGGTGACGGTGAAAAATAAATATCCTTTGCCATTAATTGAGGAGTTGTTTGATCAGCTACAGGGTGCTGTTGTGTCTTCAAAATTTGATTTGAGGCAGGGTTATTATCAGTTGAGGATCCAGAAAGAGGATGTACCTAAGACTGCATTTAGAACCAGGAACGGCCACTATGAGTTTGTTGTTTTACCATTTGGTTTGACAAATGCTCCAGCCGCCTTTATGGATTTGATGCAGAGAATGTTTCGACCCTATCTTGATCAGTTTGTTGTGATTTTTATTGATGATATATATAATATATTCTAATCTAAGTCAGAGCATGAAGAACATTTGAGAATTGTGCTTCAAACCCTGCAAGAACACAAATTGTTTGCCAAATTTAGCAAATGCGAATTCTGGTTGAAACAGGTTGCCTTTTTAGGTCATATCATTTCACAAGAAGGAATATCTGTTGATACTGCTAAAATTAATGTGGTTATGACGTGGAAAAGACCTGAAACTATCACGAAAGTCCGTAGTTTCTTGGGATTAGCAAGCTATTATAGGCGATTTGTTAAAGATTTTTCTAAGATTGCCGGGCCTTTGACTACATTAACCCAGAAGAAAACTGTGTTTAATTGGGATGATAAATGTGAAGCCAGTTTCCAGGAGTTGAAAAAGAAACTTACCACTGCACCTATCCTTACTTTGCCTGAAAGGACTGAAAACTTGGTGATTTACAGTGATGCTTCGAAAAAAGGCTTGGGTTGTATTCTTATGCAAAATGGTAAAGTGATAGCATATGCATTTAGGAAATTGAAACCATATGAACTCAATTATCCTACTCATGATCTTGAGCTTGCTGCTGTTGTATTTGCTTTGAAGAAATTGCATCACTATTTGTGGGGTAATAAATTTGAAATATTTACTGACCATAAAAGTTTAAAATACCTATTTTCTCAAAAAGATCTGAACATGAGGCAAAGGCGTTGGCTAGAACTGTTAAATGATTATAATTGTACCATTAGCTATTTGCCGGGAAAAGCTAATACTATTACAGATGCACTGAGCCGAAAAGCTTCTGTGGCTAGTTTGATAATCAAGGATTGGGAGATTGTGGAAGAGCTATGTTTGTGAAAACCAGAGGCTTCTAGATCAGGTATTCAATTTGTTAGCCTACAAATCCAATCTCTATTACTATCTAGAATCAGAGAAACGTAACAATCAGATTCTCAGTTATTGAAACTTTTAGAGAAGTCAAAAGGGAGAGAGTTTGACTTCAAGTTGCATGATGATGGATTACTCAAGTACAGGAATAGAATCTGCATTCCTAGTGATTTGACTGTGAAAGATGAGATTCTTGTTGAGGCTCATGCTTCTAAATACACAATTCATCCTGGAAGCACTAAAATGTACAGAGATTTAAAACAGAATTTCTGGTGGAACAATATTAAGAGAGAGATAGCTGATTATGTAGCTAAGTGTTTGACTTGTCAGAAAGTTAAGGCATAACATCAAATGGGACCAGGTTACTATGGACCTTGTGTCGGATTTGCCGAGACCACCACGAGGTAATGATTCTATGTGGGTTGTAGTAGACAGGTTGACGAAGAGTTCATATTTTATTGCTACAAAGAAAACAGATTCTCTTGATAAATTAGCCGAGCTATATATTGAAAATATTGTGAGATTGCATGGAGTTCCATCTTATATAGTGTCAGACAGGGATCCCAGGTTTATATCACAGTTCTGGCAGAAACTACAAAAGGCTTTGGGGACTAATCTGAGTTTTAGTACCACATATCACCCACAGACGGATGACCAGTCAGAGAGGACTATCAGGATACTGGAAGACATGTTGAGAGCTTGTGTTCTGGATTTTGGCAAGAATTGGGAGAAATACCTACCTTTAGCGGAGTTTGCTTATAATAACAGTTATCAGGCTACTATTGGTATGGCACCCTATGAAGCACTTTACGGGCAGAAATGTAGGTCTCTGTTATATTGGGATGAGGTAAGTGGGATAAAAACAGTTGATCCTGCTATTCTTCCTGAGATGATCAAGATGGTGGATAATGTGAAACTTATAAAGAAAAGGATGCTTACAGCTCAGAGTCGATAGAAGAATTATGCTGATAGACGTCGACGGGACTTAGTATTTTCAAAGGGTGATCGTGTATTCTTGAAAGTCTCTCTGCGCAAAGGTTTGATTCGACACGGAAAAAGAGGTAAACTTAGCCCTAGATACGTGGGACCATTTGAAATCACTGAGAAGGTTGGGGATTTAGCTTACAGATTGGCATTACCTCTGAGTTTGGGCCGGATTCATGATGTTTTTCATGTGTCACTGTTGACGAAATATAATCCTGATCCGTCACATATTATTGAGCCAGAACCATTGGAGATTGATGAGTCTTTAGTATATGTTAAGAAACCTATTCGAGTAGTTGACCGAAAGATTCAGGAACTTCGAACTAAAAGTATTTCTATGGTAAAAGTTCTTTGGGATCATCATGGGGTTGAGGATGTCACTTGGGAGCGAGAAGATCAGATTAGAGAGAACTATCCGGAGCTCTTTGCCGAATCGTGTAAGAATTGCGAGGACACAATTAGTTTAAAGGGGAAAGGGTGTGACGCCCAAGAATTCTACCATAAATCTTTTTATAAATGTTGGATATCTATTTGCGCATTTCTACGTGCATCATCTTTCTTACTTAATTGTTTTTATTAGAGGTTACTATTCATAAAATTTTTGACCCCCTCAAAAGTTAAATTTTGTATTTTTCCTAGATCATAGGACATCTAGAAAGAATCGAGACTTGGTCATTTTGGACTTTCGAGCTTAGGAGCGTGCGTTTAGAAAATAGATTTCATAACCTTTGAATAGTGTTACGTAAGAATAGTGTTAATTGTAACTAAAAACATTTGAAATTGTATTTTGGCCTTAGTTGATCAAATTTTTGGGAACTAATTAACTTAAATTAATAGTCATGCACATACATATAATAAAAACCAACTCATAAAATTAAAAACAAAACACAAACTTGTCATCAAAACAAAAGAAAAAATTCCCTCCTTGTCCTCTCATATGGCCGACCACCTCTAGGAGCAAAGAGGAGGATTTTTCATCTTCAAAGCTTGATCCTGGATGCTCCCTAAGGCTTCTACAAGTGTTCTCAACCTAGCTCAAGCTTGCTCTTGCATCTACTAAGCTTGTTTATGTGAGGGAGTTCATTTTTTTTAAAGTTAAAGTTTATGCATTTTATTGAATTTCTTTTATTTGTTGATCATAGCTCTAAAATTTATTATACATGCTTATTATATGCTTAATAGATGCTATAGAGTTAACTTTTGATGCTTATTAACAATGTTTATGGTTAAAAGTTGAGATTGAACAAAAGAGGTGATGAATAGTGCACGTTTTTAGGGTTTTGAATAAAATTGCTAATTAGCTTGAATTGAGACTTCAATTAGATGCTCTAGACCCTAGTGAAGTTAGTTGAAAAGCCACGTGAGGTTGAATCACTCAAAACCGAGCTTAATTGCATAAATAGCCGACTTTAAAAAGGGGACTTTTCTCGTTGAGCAATCCGGGCAAGTTTGGGCATTGATTCGGGTATCCTTGAGCTAAGGAAGCACATTTGGTGCTTTCGTTTCGCGAAAATGGGGTTCGGTTAGTATAGTTGTAGTTAAAACCCGCTCGGAGCCTTTCCGAGCTTTATCTTCTAAATTGAGTTTTTATGATCTTATTAAGTATCTTTTAGCTTAATTAGGACTATAGGATGATTAGAAGATAGTTTGGAAACCTTGAGATGAGCATATGAGAAGGAAAGTTGAGATAAAGAAATGGGAAAAGTAGTTTTGGCTATCTTTGATGCTTTTGGAACTTGTAGTTGAGTTATCATGTATTGTATTGAATATCTAAGATCTAATTAAGCTATTTGAGTAGTTCGTGGGAAATATTTATATTGATTGTGTCTTTTGGAACCTTAAAGCTATTCTCGTGCTTATGAGAACTTATATCGTGCTTATATGTGAGGGCGGCCTACTTTGTCGACCATCTTATGTGTTATGTGATATCTTGATTGCTTGTGATTTGTCTCGGGGTTGCGTAACCTTTTCGGACATGGTAGCGTCGAGAAACACGGGCGGCATTGGGCTTGTCGTGCTCTCTCGACTACCATGGTGCCTATTCCCTTCTCGTTGAGGCATACTCCACTACCCCAGATGCGTGGTTCACCTACTGGGCATGGACCTACCTCGGGAGAAAGGGTCGTAGGATCAGGATACATCCAGAGTATCCCAATTGTTGGAGTTTGGGGTTTGCCGGCATGTTCGTGAAGTTCGTGGTTCGTGGCTCATGATCGAAGACTTGGAAGTGGAACCGTATCATTTTAAAAGTGATTAATTACTTGGATTGTTATCTTGCTGGTTTACGTGGCATATATATGTTTTCTTGTGTTTACATATCATATTGTACGTTGGTATGTTGCATCACCTCTCTCGTTGGGCAACATTGTTGCTCACTCCTCATTTGAAATGTTTCAGGAGAAGTTGAGGTGAACCCCCAGCTATTAGAAGTAGAAGAAGAAGAAGAAGTTCATGTAGATCAGAATCCGTGACTTTGTGTGCTAAGGTGGAACTTATGTGCAGTTTGTATGGAGTACATGTTAAATGATGTATTTTGAGACCTTGGGGTCTTGTTTATATGTTTGGTAGTTGAAGTCTTGTATGTTAAAGAAAGATGTTGGATTGTAATAATGGATTCTAGACTTTATTGTCTCTTGCATGCTTGGAGTGTTTATTGTCCTACATATAGAACTTAAAATTATAATTGTATCTAACTACTTTAGGTTAAAACCAATTTATCTCGCATACTTGTGTGCTTAAGAAGATTGTTGTTGCTCCAAGGCTCGGATGGCCTTGTGATTTTGATTTGGCTTTGGAGATATTAGAAGATAAGTTGTTGTTTATAGTTCAAATGATATGAGTGACTATTCGCAGGTAACAGTTTTGTCCTTGGTACAGGGGAGACTCTGTCCGAGTGACGGGTCCGAACTTGACCTTTAGCGTGGGGTTGGGTTCGGGGCGTTACAAGAGCCATTATCATAGTTATCGTAATTGTACGATTCGCGATACGAATCGTACGATTTGATTCAATTCAGGTAAAAACGATACGAATCAGTTAGTGAATCGTTAATTATGATGAATTGCTAAGTGAATCGTAGCGAATCGTAACGAATCGCACGATTTGGCGAATCGGCACGATTCAGGTAAAAAAAAACAAAAGTCCAAAAAATCCAAAAAAAAAAAAAAAACGAAAGAGCCCACTTTAGATTTTTTCAATCAGCATACAATTGGTCCATTTTTTAAAAACATAAACAAACAAACAAAAATCTCATTTATGTTAAAAACATAAACTTTTTTAACTATAATTATAAAATCAAAACACTTAAAAATCATCCAATTAAAAGCCCTAAAATAGAGAGAGAGAGAGAATGTACTCATCTTCTTCACGATCAAAGGCTTCGTCGATGAAATTGCTTCGCCGATCAACTTGCTTCGCCGATCAAATTGCTTCACCGATCAATTAGCTTCTCCGATTGTAAGTAAGTTGCTGATCTTCTCTTTCTTTACTGCTCATTGATCTTGCTCTTTATTTACTTTTTAGAACTTTGCATTTGATCTTACTATTTTTTTACTGCTTTTTTTTTTTTTGGTCGAACTTCTTCTTTATTGCTCAGTGTGCTCACTGATCTTGCTCTTTCTTTAGTTTTTGGAACTTTGCATTTTATCTTTGTTTACTTGTCTTTATTGAGTGGCTTGCATTTAATGGTCTTGGACCTTGGTCTTCACTGACAAAAAAAAAGTGTTGGGAAACTATTATCTTTGCTTAATGTTTGTTTTTATTGAGTTGATCAGTGGCTGATGCTTAAAAGCCTTGCATTTTCAGTTGTTGCTTTTGTATGGTCAAGAGTCAAGACAACTACTTTGCATTATTAAATCAAAGACTTTATTGGTGATAACACTTTAATTGGCGACTATTATTATTTGATTATTTTATGTTATTTTGTCTTTAACACTCAAGATTTTGACATTTACCATTAAAGTATGGTTAACAAAAAACATATATTTATATTCATTCAAATGAAGAACTTTGACTAAAAACTATTATGAAAATATAATATATTAAATATCATCTAGTTTTAAATTTTTAACTGAATCGGTACAATTTACAATTTGATACGATTCACGATTCAAAAAATGAGATTTTAATTCACGATACGATTCACGATTCGCGAACTATGGCTATTATAGAGAGGCTCTTGGAGAGAGTCTAACAAGCATACCTTATCAAAAATAGTGTGGTTGTATGGCTGCAGCAAGCACTTAAGTCTGCAACTGAAAGAAATTTCCATCAAAATTTTGTTAGAAAAATTATTGCGTATAGTGAATAGCCCGTGCGCAAGATGATTAAGAGGAATGGCAATAACTTAAATGGAACCAAAATAAAACCATATGAAGACTTTGGTTGCTAACGGTGGCAGTAGAAGAACTTATAAATAATTACAAGAGAACATGCGTACAAGAATTTAATTGTTAACAGTAGTAATAAAATGCAGTGACAAACATAGAAAGCATAATATAATTACCGTGGAACATGCAATAAATATAAACGATAAACAAACCGAGGCTTGAGCTTGGCTCGATCTCCTCAAATTATTCACCCGCCGTTAAAGGTGCTAAACCTATCGCAGATACTTTCCAAGATACAATAGTTGAACCTCCGTAAAAGCAACACTATAATTTACGAAACTTGCGAGCTGACAATGGCGAACCCTCTCTGGAATGCAAGACTCTAAATGCTCTCATATGTATACGATGCTATGCTCTGTGTATGTCGAATGCTAAATGCAAGGGAGGTATTTATAGGCATGAGACTGACCAGCCACTTCGCCGCATTGCTTGTGCATCTCACCCCACTTCCCCACTTTATCCATTCAGCACAATCAAAAAACGTGGGACACTAAGACTATTCCACCACCTTTGCTTAAAATGTGCAGCTACGAAGCTTGTTGAGAGTTGAACGTGGGCTATGCCCACTTTCTTCACTCCACGTGCACAAAATGTGCTCTACTGGATGCAGCAAAATATGGGCAACAAGAACATGGGCATCGTGGATTAAAGCAAACGTGGGCATGTTGGAGATGAGAATTAACCCCCAATTTCTCATTCACTTCCTTCCAACAAATTTATCATAGGATTGACAAATTTTAGCATTTCTGAATATTATAAACCCCTTCTAGTTCTTAATTGCTCTACTGTTGACTGCAATGCTCACCACATGATTGTAAACTCTTTTCTTTTTCCAAAAGAGAGAGAGAGAGAGAGACAAAATGGTGGACAAGAGCGTTCTAATGATGCAAAGGAAATAGGTCTCAACAGTATCGAAAGAAGTTACAGTAATGCTCATATGTATTTAATATCTAATGACTGTATCTAGCCTTGGATTAATGATGACACAAAGATGAGCTAGGGCAGGTCACAAAGGGTAGGTTAGCGACAAACAAAGAAAAATATTTAGTAAGTTTGAGTTTGAAATTCTTTGACTGCTTATTAACTTCACATTCTTGAATGAGCTGAAGCATATGTTGGGACCAATGTTGCACCAGTGAGTTTACTAATTAGTGGTCGAACTCTACTAATTGAGTTTTCACGCTTAAAAAAAAAAAAAGAGAAGAAAGGTGAACTAGGACATTTTATGCTACATTGACGACATATGCAAAAGTTGCAATCTTCACATTGAAAACTTATGTGAAATCTAAATTGACCCAAAATGGGGAACTTCACAAGAATTAAATGGTTTTCGGAATGTAATAATAATTTTTTCTAATTCTCTCTTATTTACTTCATGTCAATAATAAAAATTTGTCACGCCATTGGATCAATAAATATCTAATTGAATTTGAATTTCATCATTAGATATATTGGGATAGATACTCTATAAATGTCTTTTTAAAGCACCCATTCCAAAATATTTTTTGAAACAAAATACTTTTTTTTTTTGCATATATTAAAAGTAGTAATTTGTTTTTTCTCTTATTGGTAAAATTTTTAAAACATCTAAACTTATGCCTCTACATACCTCCTTTAGGATTAGAGTTGGGAATACTAGGCAACGAAAGAAATTTTTTTGTACTAATTTTTTTTTAAAAAAAAGATTGTTAATTTAACTTTCAACTTGTAATTATTATTATTTTCTTTTAAAAGTAGTTATTGCAATTGCAATGCAATGAATATTATTTTAAAATTTTATTTATTTCTTTATCTTTTAAAAAGTAGAATTGCAATTTGTGTTTTAAAGAAGCTACTGGTTACGTTGTAACTTGTAAATTGTTGTAAACTTTCAATGTTGCATTCTCACATTACTTAATGCACTATTTCATATTTTTTTTAATTTATAAATGGACTCTAGTTGGACCCGAGTCAGTCTTGAATTGGGCTGGGTTAGGTTAGGCTTTCGAGTTGGGTTGGATTGGAATTATGTCGTAAAGGGTTTGAGCTCAAATGAATTGGATCAAAAATTTTATAACCTAGCTTAACCTACTTATATGTGATGAATTGGGCCAAATCGATGCCAATTTAAACTGGGTTAGGCTTGATCTAAAGTTTGGTATGTTGGGCTATGCTGGGCCCAAATGCCAGCTCTAGTTGTGACCAAAGATCCTAAATTCAAACCTATACTTTTCATTACAAATATTGGCTCTTGCTGGCCCGGAGCATGAGATGGAACATGCATTGGGGCTTGGCGCACCACCACGAGATTTATAGTATTAAGGTTGATTTATTGTGACCCTACTTAAAAGAAGTTCCTCGTTATCAACAACAAAAAAAAATATAAAAAATAATCTCTAGAGCAGTTTTGCCCATAGAATACCATTGAAATGCTCACTGACACGGGCTTAAACTCTTCCCTTTTCCGAAAGAAAAAAATGGTGGATTAAAGTCTTCAAATGCTGCAAATCAATTAAAATGTCATAAAAAGTATCCCAAAAATTACAAGACTATTATCACAAGTATTATTCTTAACAGCGCGCTCTACGTCATAGGATAATATTTACAGAAGATGAATTAGGACATTCTACGAACACAGGAATGACATAAGACATAAAAAAAATATATATATATGAAATAGATAATCCAACGATGTACGTTGCCCAAAGGTCAAAACCAATACGAAGTATTGCAATTGGATTTTGGCGAAAAGCCAAGAGATTTGGTTGTCCATCAACACTACTAGGTCATCATCGGGTCCGTTGTTTGAAAAAAAAAATATTTCTTAATATTTATTTACAATATATGTTTTTTGAAAGGGAAAAAAAAAAAAGAAAAAGAAGATTGTTTTCACCCTACATGCAATGGATATGCAATGCATTGTGCAGAGAATATACTTGTGTATTAGAAGATTTATCAAGCACGTCTTATCAAGCATAGTGTGTTTGTATCCTTGCTCTTTTGCCCAGAACTAACAAGTCTACAGCTAAAAAATTTCCATCAAAAACCTTCATAGGATTGACAAATTTTAGCATTTCTCACTCTTATCAAACCCTTCTAGTTCTTAATTTCTCTATTGTTAACTGGAATGCTAACCACTTGGTTGTAAACTCTTTTCTTCTTCAAAACAGATAAGGAAAAAATAAATAAATAAATAAAGGAGAGAAAATGGTGGACAAGAGCGCCCTAACTGATGCAAAGGAAATAGAATGTCACTTACGGTATCCACAGAAGTTACAGTAATTCTCTCATAGATATTTACTTTCTTGGAATATGAATCAGGGCATTCTACAAATACTTGAATGACATTCACAATAGTTGCAATCTTCACATTCAAAGACCATATCAGGATTCAAATTGTCTCCAGAATGGTCACAAGATGACTTTAATGTGGCCTTTTGCTGAAATTCGAGAGGAAATATGTTGGAGCTCACTTCAAGTATTCCTTCAAACTTGGTACTAGGGAATCTTCCAAGCCTGGAAACACATTCTGATGAAAGGAATTATCACATTGAGAACAATGATAAAGTTATAACTTCGGATGCCTTTCCTTCTCACACATATTGCAAATGAAATCATCTGGATGGTCACTATATCAGTATGGCGGAAACCTCAGAGGAAGAGTGAGTTTACCCCGTCTATGGAGTACATTGCACATTTGCGATGCAAACAGTCGCAGAGCAACTTTAAGCTTAAACGTGCACACCCTGAGTTGTGGAATTTTTATTTCATTTTTTTAAAGTTTAAACAATGATAAGTGATGGTAGGTAAAAAAAAGTGATAGGAGGTGCATTATTTTTACTTTTTGGCTAATGAGTTATCAATTCTTTTCTCACGCTGAGAATAATATGTTTTATATTTATGTTGAATGGAGAGAGAGAGAGAGGACGAGAAAAGAGAGAGAGCAAATTTTTATCAAACATAAAATTAGACAGTAATTTTTACTGGATGAATCTAAAATTAGTGAGTAGGTTCGTAACTCAAGCTTATACAATCTGAAAGGTGCAAATGGATTTTGGAACTCTCTAAGGCTGTTTTTTGCTGCGTGTGCAGTAGCCTATTTTCTTTAAAATTTATTGTTCTAATTTATGCTTGGAAATTTTTTGATCTCAATTTGAATTGAATTTCTAATTTACTATTTGTTACATGGGGTACCTGTAAATGTTTTAAAAGAAAATTAATTTATAGTAAAACTTTGCATACATCTAACTAAAGGGACTTTTTAATTTACAATGACTATAGTTATTTATTTTTCTCTCCTTGTATATTATGCCATTACTATATTGAGGGGGAATCATGTATTTAAAACTTCATTTGTTCTATAATGTGCTTAAATTAATATTAGTTTAGCTATAACATATATATAATGATCTGTCATTATCAAAATATAATTTTAGTCAAAGTCAACAACTCTTTTATATTTATATATAAAAAAATGCATAAATGAGCATCACAATCCCTGGCATAGTTGTCGAATCGTGAACTGTATCGTGAATCGAAATGTCAATTTTTTGAATCGTGAATCGTATCGAATCGTGAATCGTACCGATTCAGTCACAAATTTAAAACTATATTAGTTTAATATATTATGTTTCTATTAATAGTTTTTAGTTGAAATTCTTCTTTAAATGAATATTAATATATGTTTTTTGTTACTTTTCTAATGATTACTATCTTGCAAACTAAATTCCAAAGTAATTTTATGTCTTAACCAAGAGACATACCTACTGACTAATTACTACTCATTCCTCCATAAAACATTACATCAGACGTCGAAAGAAAATAACAGTATAGCACCCAACAGTGAGCCAACCGAGCCGACTGCAAATAGATATCCTATATTCTCCTGCATAAATCACAAAATTATAGAATATACAAAGCGTTAAAGTTGTCTTGCATTAAAGGTCATCTCTTCACGTACATCTAGTTAATTAAACATCTTTATTGCCAAAAATCATGTGCTCTGAAGGTGTGCGAAACTTGTGCCTGACAAGGAGATAAGAAACAAATGACTAATTATATTTGTCTTCATTTTCTTTTAACCTTCCAAAAGTGTATCACGTCCATTTCTATACCAGAGAGGAAAGGAAAATAAGAATTTAAAGAATTAAGTTTCCTTCATTAAGTTCTGATTTGGCAGTTTACAGGGAAGTAACAAACATTGCTGCTGAATTGCCTGAAATCAGGAGAAAGCCCAAATATGAGGAGATAAAGCAATCAGAGTAGAGATGATGGTAAATCTGGCCAGCTAGAAATTTTGACAGCATAATATGGCACAACTCAGTAACCATAAGAATGCATACAAGTAACGAAATCGCGAAATCATTGTAAAATATGTGGAATCCAGTAAGGATTAGTACTTTTTGTAAGCCATCATAAGATTGTCGTACCTTCTTTTACAAATCTAATAGGAAACTGTCTATCTCCATTTGGCATAACTCATAAGAGGAACTTATGACTAATTTTAGGGGTGCTTTGTTACAAAGAATTCAATTCCAGTAATACTTTTTCATTTTCAAGGAATAGTTTTGAAACGGAAGTGTCAAGTTCAATATCACTTTAGCTTTCACTGATTGTTTATCCACATTGTCCTTTTCTTTTTGACAGTCCCATAATGGCTTTGTACAGAGTGATATTTTAAATTATAAGAGACATTTAGAGCCACTTTCACATATTAGGAGTGCAAAAAAAAAAAAAAATGGAACTTGCTATCAAATTTGGAATTGCGACTCAATTTTGCTGTTGTACAGTTTCGCTCCTCTTTTGGAAATCATTTCATGTGACTGTTAAACAACATTATGACTAGAAGAAAGCAGTGAAACTGATATACCTTAGAGACAACAATAAGCTGATATGAGTGTATTATTTTCATATGCAGTAAAGTAAATTTTTTATCTACCAAATGCAATTGGAAGTAGAGTGCTGGATTGAAAGAGATTCATAAATTTCAAGAGCTACTCTGCCATTGTTGTATTACCTCTTTTTCATTGCACATGGGAATTTGTACAAGAACCATTGGGAAACTTGAAGCATCTTCAAGATCATATGGTTCTCCAACAATCTCTGGCTTCAAGTTCTTGAACTTGATCCAAAAACCGCCAAGACACAACACGAGCCGGTCAAGCGATTGAATCATGAAAAGTACAATGCAAAACTTGGAAAGCATTGCGATCATAGGCGCAATATAATCAACTCCGAAAGATTGCCAAGCCATGTAAGTCCACTACACAAGGTTCTGAATCTCTGAAGGATGAACCAAACTCAAGTGCCATTGATTGAAATATGCAACTATTTCTATAACCAAAGCTACAACTGATATAGCTAGAAAGGATTTGATGAACTTATACAACCGCCCTCTGAACTTTGGCTCTTCGTTCTTTATATCTGAATAGCCAATGCGTTTCTTGACTGAAGCAAAGGTTGTGCAGAAACCACTTGCCAGCCATGGGATGCAACCAAGTGCTCTGTGTGCTTTTAGCATAAGAACCCATGTGAACACTTTGGCATTTCCAGCCTTTTCACTGACATAGATACCGTCGAGGAATTTTCGGATATCCATAATAACTTGAACACTTCGCCATTAATGAGCGCAATAACAAAGCAGAATATGCAAACAAGTTGCAGTTTGTGCTTGTGGCTGAATCGTTTGCGATTCAGTGAATCGTACGATTCACATACGATTCACATACGATTCACGTTGATTCACGATTCTCTCATTCGATTCGTATCGATTCTTTGCTGAATCGTATCGAATCGTACGATTTGAATCACGAATCGTACGATTCTGATAACAGAGAATTCCCTGGTTATTGAACATTGTAGTATCCACCCTGACCTCAAGTGTTTGATTTTGCTACTGGATGCAAATAATATTTGCAAGGCTCACAGCCGAGGCGAGCTCATCAAATATGTAACCACAAGCATTGCATAATCTTTTAGAAGACCAATTGCAATTATTCAATTGAAGATATCATAGAATTACTTGTAACAACGGAGGGAGAATGGGTGGGGATGACTAGGATCTTGTAACGTGGTTGGTAAATAGGCACAAGGTAGATGAAGAAAATAATTACATTCCACACCAGAATAATAAGGGGCATAAATCATCTCAATGCAATAGTTGCATAACATTTCATGCTCTTCTTCCATGTCTTTTTCATTTTGCTCCTCATGGCTGAAAAGAATCAATGGGTGCTCCGAATGGCTCCAGTGTTTGATCTCCAATCTTTGGCTTTCTTGTGGTGTTGAGCTCTATGGCTCATAGTTGTGGAGCTTTTGTTCAAATTATAAATATCTCATATATCTTATATTTATAGTTGAAATTTATTTCTAAAATTTTCTAACTTTCATAATCTGAACTCAATTTGGCTTTGATATGGAACTGGCTGTGTGAGTCCCCGGACCCACATGCATGTGCATTTATTGTTTTAGTGTCGAATTATGTGCATTTATGTTTTATTTTCTAAATAGTAGAACTGGGTTACTATTCATAGCGTTTTCGACTGTTATGTTTTTCTGATTTTAAATTTTTCTTATGATACTTGTTATCTAGGAAGCATGGAAAAAATGGAATTATATGCATTGCATGTCCAGAGAGTGCGTTAGGAAAATAGTTTTGGTACCATATGAATAGTGAAATAGTGTTATATAATAAACTAGTTAGACTTTATTCCATTTTTAAGCCTAATTTTGACTTAGTCTTGTATTATTTGGATGCCAAATCACCCACCTAAATTTTGAAATAGCATTTATATACAGACATATGCCATTTTACTTAGCAAAACAAAACACAAAACCACCCCCCAAGCCCTTGAACCCGTCGAACTCACCTAGGTAAAAAGAAGAGAAAACTTCAACAAGTTTTGCTAAATTGATTTTCTAGCTTGGTCTTAGAGGTGTTTTGGAGCATCCTAGCACTACTACAAGCATCCTACAACTTGAATGGTGAGGGAGACTCATTCTTTTTGTATCAGAAAATCTAGGGCTTTTCTTGAAATTTAGAAATTGTTGATTATTATAATGTCTTTACTTATAAATACTTGTAGTATCTCTTATTATGCTTAGGGAACATTCTTTTGTGATTTAATAACAATTGTTATAATTAGAATTGAAGATTGATACTTGTAGGAAGAAGATGAATAGTGATAAATAGTAACTTTTACATATTTTGGGATTTTTGCTCTTCTATGTGTTCTATTGACTCTATTAGTTGCCACAACCTCCTAGAATGCTAATTGTATCATAAAAATAGTTATAACTTAGTTAGAATTAGAATTATAGCTTGAAATACAAAGGAGACTATGGAACGAATTGTTGGCTATGACTTGTTTGAATATGTAGATAGTCTTAGATGTTTTAGGAAGTACTTAAAATGTAATTATGGCGTGGTTTGGCTAATCGGATTAAGTAGCTGTGGTTCAAATCATCTAAAGGGCTTTTCGGAGTTTTGGGTTAACATGATTAAAAAATGTGGTTTCGTGGTATTTATGTGCATCATAAAGTGACTATAGGTGATTGGTATAATTAGATTGGTGGTTTCATGTCTTGTGTGAAGTTTGGTAATTAGTAAGCATTGGAATAGTGATTTTAGGGTTTTTTTTTTATTAAATTTTGCTTATAAGCTTGATTCTATGCAATTAGATGTTGCCATAGGTGTTAATAATCATGAATAAAGGGTTAAAATGAATAAAATTGGATTGAACTTGGTTAATCTCATATAAATGGCTCGGAATCAATAAAGGACTTTGCGTAAAAGTGTTGCTCGTACATAGTTGAATGCTAGAATTGGCACCTACTAGGCATGGAAGCACTTTTGATGTTATTGTGGCATTGATTTGAGGGGCGATTTGGGTAGCTATAGTTCAAGGTTACCTTGGGGACTTCCTGAGTTTTTGTATCAAAAGTGGGTTTTCAAGGCTTGGGTAGGTATCTGTAAGTGTCCTTAGAGATGTAGGATAATTGGTTTGTGGAAAATGTGCCTTGTGTTTCATATGTGCATAAAATTGTGTTAGTAAACAAATGAAAAATGGGCTAAAGTTAGGGTTAATGTTGTAATTGACTTGTAGTTGATTATTAAAGTGTTTAATTGCATTTGTGTAGCTTGTGTAATCTACTAGTGAAGTTCATGAATTGAGTTGCTTGATTACTTTGTTGGAATGTGACTATTTCTTGTGTACATTGTTATATAGCTAGTTGAAACTTCTTATGTGTTAACAAGTTGAGCTAAGTTTGGGCTAGCTACGTGATAACTATATGTGTATAATTTTATAATTTGTAAGATTATTATGTTACTTAATAGGTTAGCTAAAGATATGGTTATAGTTGTCTGGACCTTAGCTGTCAATTTCTAAGTGAAAACTTCTAGTTTGAATTGTCGATTAGCTAAAGCCTAAATAGATTTAGATGTAACTAACCTTGGCTTATTAGTTGAATGCTCCCTTATTGTGTTGTTAATAGGTTAAATGATAGAAGTATTAATTAAGTTTAATCTCCATTTGGTTATTAACCTCCAAATAAAATGATTCTAGCTTAAAGTTTGAGTTAATAGTATTAGAAGCATTAGTTAGTTAACTAATTTACTTTCTTGTTCTCTTTTCCTTTAGTACAATATAATGTATTTATGTGTTATAGTAGTGCTTTAAGTGTTAAATTAAAAGTACGTTAATAACTATCTAATTTCTACTGTTTATGTATTGAATGTCTAAGTGAACTAAAATGTATTCGGAATCTATGATTAACCTAGTTGCTATCTTGTACCATATATGTTTATAATGCTAAATTAATGCTTGAATTGATTAGAGTATGGTTAGAATTCATTGTAGGTGTTTAAGATTGAATTGGAGCCCAATTCTTGCATTTTGGAGCGTAGTAGAGGTGAGGGAGTTTTTATCTTTTTGTGCATCCTAGTAACTTATTGTTCTTAAATTGTATGATTTAACATAATTGCTTAAATTTATGTGTACTTATTGATGGATATATTGTGTGCGAGGACAACCTACTTTGTTGTCCCTCGATTATGTGTTTATTGGTTATCTTATCTATTATCATTTTGAGTGCATTGCATTGTGGTTGCGCAACCATTTAGGCATGGTAGTGTCGGGGAAGCCGGACAGCATCGGGATTGCCAATATACCTTGGCGACCATGGTTACCTAGTCTCTCTCTCGCTTGGGATGCCGCCCAGGGAGAGTTGGGTCGTAGGATCGGGGTACATCCAGAGTACACCCATTTTGGAGTTATAAGGGATGCCGGCTTATCGTTTTCATTATCATATTTATATTGGGATTTCTGTTCGTGATTCGTGGTTCGTAGATCGAGGATCGAGGTTCGTGGTTCGTGGTACAAGTTCAAGGTTTACTGGTATTCCTTATTGTGCAACTCTCGCTTGGGCCTTAAGTTCTTGGGGAGTTACCTTATATCCTTTTTATATGTACCTCTCGCTTGGGCCTTAAGTCCTTGGAGAGTTACATTTGATTGTTACCTTTGTTGTATTCTTTACTATGTTCAATAGCTTGGATAACTATATTATGTGTTATATTGTTATTGTTTCTTTTAGATTGCTTATTATAATTGTTTTACGGTGGTTGACTATCTTTTTTGATATGAATTGTTTAGCTTATTTAATGTATAGTGGTTTCATATTGATAATCTTTTTTATTAATGACTATTGCATTGCACAAAACTATTTTCCAAACTCCCCGATTATATGTTCCTTCCCTCACTGGGCATACGCGTTTTGTATGCTCACTTCCTCTTTCTAACCATTTTAGGATCAGAGCCTTTGGAGCCTAAGGAAAAGAAAGCTCGAGAGTAGCTTTGAGTAGATGTCCTAGTCTTAGTTGACCGTTTTATGTAAATTTGTGATAATTATGTTCTTTTGAGGCTTGCGTGCCTTGTATATATTTGTTGTTGTAAAAATGTAACAAGTAAAGGTTAACCTAGTATTTCGACATGTAATAACTTAAGGATTTACTTTATTGTCAAATTTGCTTGCATGCTTGTGTGAATTGAGATGGAAAAAAATGATTGAAGGATTTAACCTTTAAGTAGATTGAGTAGAGAGAATTAGAGTGGAATGATAACAAATCTCATGACTTAGGAATTCTAAGACTATCTGCATGCTTGTTGTGAACTTTTGTTGAGGTCCAAGACTCGGATGACCTTGAAGAGTTGTTGCATTTGATGGTATAGGAAGATGGAACTGTTAAGGAGTTTGGCTATGGGGTTGTAGTAAAATATTATGTGAGTAGGTAAACTGATAGTTCTATAAAAAGGAAAAACTCCGTCAGTTTTTTCTCATTTTTCATGTCATAGGGTATTGGATAGGGGCCCGGTCTCGTTAGGCTGCAGATGCTAATTCAAAGTTGTCTGCTTAACTTTGATTTTCTCAGATCTTTCACGGTTGTCTCTGATGTTGGACTTTTCTCAGCTCCAGAATTTTCTCATGTTTTGTAGCTTGATTTCCAACATAAAATAGGGATGAAATACACATAACACCCTTATGTTTTTGTTAAAGTGTACAGAGCCCCCTTGTGCTTTTAAAAGTACACAGGAACTCCCTATGGTTTGTTAAACACAGCACGGTTACCCCTTATCCACTTTTTCGTTAACTTTGTTAACGGAAAATGGTAAAAGACATAAATACCTCTATTTTTTTTCTCTTTTCTCTCTTTTTTCCTTTTTTCTTTTACTTATTTATCTATAAATAAATAGTTTTTATGGATCACAAATGATTCAGTTTGAAAAATCATCCCAAAGATTATCCCTTCACTAATTGTGACCGATTGACAGTTTTCTTAACAAAGTTAGATTGCAATTATTTCATCATTGTTTCTCTACACTTGAAAGTGCACATTTGCATAAGATGTGTACCCATTTCAAAATTTTGAATTCCTAAAGGGGCAGATATAAGTGCTCTAGCGGAAGTATTAGTTTGAGAATTCGAGCAAATGAGGAATTTCTAGCAGTATTTGTCTATTGCAATAGGACTGTGCATGTGAGGACAAAGAAGAAACATGAAAAGCAGTACATGCTACCAGCAAGACAAAACACCTCATTAACTTGATTGGGATATATATATACACACACACACACTACAAAAAAAAATGAGGGTGGATAGGGGGGTTGGGGAAGAAGATGACTGTTTGATTTTTATTTTTATTTTTTTTGTGAATATGGTATTTTAGTAAATGTATAAACATATTTTATTGCAAAATTGATAAATAATAATAATAATAATCCCAGTTGCAAAATGAGGGTGTGTCATATACTTGCAATTAAAAGTAACGGTTTTTTTTATGGAAGGACTAACCATTATGTATTTTGAAAATCACAGGGGGTCTTATGCACTTTTAAAAGTACAGGGGGTCCTGTGCACATTAATAAAAGCATAAGGAGGTTCTATGCACTTGACCCCATAAAATAGTGAACGAATTACTCAGAATTTAGCAAGCAACAAGAATGCATTTGTCACTTGAAGTGCACCATCTTGCATAACATATTCAGCCACACATGACCAACCATTTCCATTGATAAGATTTTTCCATTATTGTCTCTGCAAATAATACAGTAATACTTGCTGATTTCCTTTTCACAATCAATTTTGTCTGTACCTGCTAATTTTACCATTTTGATTTTCATATCCGTTCTTCACGGAATAGGCTCCACTTTACAGAATAGACTGTATTCCAGAAAATTACAAGATTGATATCGCAGATACTAGGACATTTTAATAACACATACAATAATGATGACCAAATTAAAGCTGAACTAGGACATTTTAATAACACAGGGTCGACATAAGCAAAAGTTGTAATTTTTGCATTTTTAGGACCAAATATGAAGCCAAATGGACTCCACAACTGTCATAAGAGAACTTTAACGGGGCATTGCCCACAAACTTGAGAGAGTTCAGATAGGAGCTCATTTTCGGTAGGCCTCCAAAATTGATTATTAGTAAGTCTTCAAAGTCTAGGAACACAATCTAAATGAAATGAATTCTCACATTCCTAAGAATTATAAGCCAGTGTTCTGGATGAAATTTCTTAAAATTTTAATTATCCATTCAATATTAATATCTTTTTAGTTTTCCAATCGATTATCAAAATTTTAATTTAGCTTTCCATATCTAATCAAATTCACTTAATTTCTCTACAATCAATATTCACTTCGGTGGAAAATTGGAAACGTGTCATGTCCTTCCTCAGTTGATTATTTTTTCATTCTTTGTCGTATAATAAATGTTTTCAACCTTAATTGATGCATTTTCAAGAGAATCCTATAAGCTTGTGAATTGGAATTGAAATATTTGGGTTAGCGAACCAGGAATTTTTTGAGAGATTATGAACTTGCGTGGAAACATCATGGACAGAGTAGTCCAAAATGTGCGAGTGAAGCCTTTATAGGCTAGAAAAAGCCAAGGAATTGCTGGAGGTTACACATAGATGGTTGTTCGAAAGGAAACCTGATAGCAACTGGTGTAGAAGGCTTATTTCGCGATCAAGGTGGTGATTGAAAAATGGGAATTACCACCAAATTGTTGAGTACACCAACCCACGTAGTTGGTAATGATTGTGTTTGGTTTTTCGACCAGACAAAGCAAAAAAAAAAGAAAAGAAAGAAAGGTGTGGACAGACTGATCTGTCATTTGGAGTGTGTGAGAGTGTGAGAAACGAGAAAAACAGAGAGAGAAAAGAAGAAGAAAGAGTTGAGAGAAAAATTGTCTAGCATTGCGCAGTTTTGATCAAGCTTATAAACGGAAGGTCATTTGTGGTCCAATTGAGCTGAAATTTTGTGTGTGCGTTCACAACTCGTGGGTCTTTAATCTGTATGGTGAAGATTGGATTTGGAGCTCTCTACAGCCCATATTTCTAGAGTGAACAGTGACAAGGTTTTTGGTAATTTCTCTCCTACTTCTTGGTTTAATCTCTTTTGTTGATGCAATGTTTGCAATAATATGTTATTCTTGGAGAATGTATTATGTATGCCTCTAGTTGTAGCTAGAGAAGACTCTCTTGTACTCATTATTTGTTGATAGTGGAAGTTTTTGGGTGGACTACGGTCCAATGGTTTTTACTCTCCACATTGGGGAGGTTTTTTACGTTAAAATCTTGATATTGCTCTATTTTCTTGAATTTTCAAATTTGTGCATATTGTTGTTTGGCTCTATTTGTTGCTTCCTAGCAGGTTTACACAAAGTGGGAGGTGTTATTTCCTCTGTGCATTTCTCTGATTTGTCGTTGTTTGTGCTTTGATATCGGGTTGTCTCCCAACAAAGTGGCCTAGGAGATTGGTTGTTGAATTGTTGTAGTGTAAACAATGGAAGTTAATACAAGTAGAATGATATTTTTGAATGGTTTGAATTATGCCATATGGAAAAGAAAAATGGAAGACTTGTTGTATGTGAAAGATTATTATCTACCGGTGTTTAGTATTGAAAAACCCGCAAATAAAACTAATGAAGAATAGGAGTTATTTCACAAGCAAGTGTGTGGGTATATACAATGGGTAGATGATAATGTGATGAACCACATTAGTGACAAAACACATGCACGTAGTTTATGGAACAAACTTGAAGAATTGTATACACAAAAGTGTGGGAGCAACAAGTTTTTTTTGATTAAACAATTGATAGGCTTGAGATATTGAGATAAAAATTCTATAATTGATCATGTAAATGAATATCTTGGAATCATAAATCACTTAACTGCCACTGGAATTAAATTGGATGATAAACTTAAGGGGTTATTACTTCTTGGTACTTTACCGGACTCATGGGAGACATTTAGAACGTCATTGTATAACTCAGCCCTAAATGGTGGAATCACTTTGAATCTAGCTAAAAGTAGACTTGTAAATGAAAAAAGTTAGAAGAAAGTCACAAAATTCCTCTTTGGAGTCAGATGCTTTGGTTACTGAATTTAGGGGGAGGAATAAACAAAAGGGTTGGGGAAATAGAGGAAATAGCATAAGCAAGTCAAGAGGGAAGTATAGTAATGTCAAATGTTATCATTGCGGAAAAATGGGTCATATCAAGAGATTTTGTAGAATATTGCAAAATAAAAATAAAAACAAAGATAATGATAGAAATAAAGATGATGATAGTGGAAAAGATCGTGTTGCTACCACTACACAAGAGTTTTTCATTGTATGTGACAGTGATATTATTAATCTTGCATGTCATGATACATGTTGGGTGATTGACAGTGGTGCTTCTATTTATGCTACTTCTCGAAAGGGCTTCTTTATGTCTTATACACCTGGTGATTATCGGGTTGTGAAAATGGGTAATGATGGTATCGCCAAAGTTGTCGATACAGGAGATGTTTGTTTGGAGATCGAAAATGATAGCAAATTGGTTCTTAAAGATGTGAAACATGTTCCCGACATTCAATTGAATTTGATCTTTATAGGTAAACTTGATGATGAAGGTTTTCTCAATACCTTCGGTAATGGTCAATGAAAACTTACGAGGGGCTCTATGGTTGTAGCCAGAGATAAAGAATGCTCAACTTTGTATTTGATGAATTCAAAGGTTTCCAGGAACATTATCAGTGCAGTGGAAAATGAAAATGCAACAGAGTTGTGGCATAAAAGACTGGGTCACATGAATGAGAAGGGAATTTCAGTTTTTTCCAAGAAAAATATTATATCAGGACTAACAGATCCACATTTGAGAAAATGTGATCATTGCTTTGTAGGAAAGCAAAATAGAGTTTCTTTCTAGAGTCATCCACATTCTAGGAAGGAAAATGTACTTGAGTTGGTGCATTCGGATGTATGTGGTCCGATAAAAACTAAAACTCTTAGAGGTTCCCTTTACTTTGTGATGTTTATTGATAACCATTCCAGGAATACTTGGGCTTATACCTTGAAGTCTAAAGATCAAGTGTTGGATGTATTCAAACAGTTTCAGGCATTTGTTAAAAGAGAAACATGAAGAAAGTTGAAATGCATCCGTACAGATAATGAAGGTGAATATTGTGGTCCATTTGACAGGTATTGCAGAGATCAAGGTATTAGGCATCAAAAGACATCGCTAAAGACACCACAGTTGAATGGTGTTGCTGAGAGAATGAATAGAACTTTGATTAAAAAGGTAAAATGTTTTCTTTCACATGAAAATCTACCACATTCATTCTGGGGTGAAACTTTGAATACATTTGTTCATTTGTTGAATCTCTCACCATGTATTCCATTGAAGCTTGATGTTCCTAACAGAGTTTGGACAAGGAAAGATGTTTCTTATGATCACTTACGAGTCTTTGGATGCAATGCGTTCGTACACATTCCAAATGATGAAAGGTCCAAACTTGATATGAAGATACAACAATGTATATTTGTTGGTTATGGTCTTGATGAGTTTGGTTACAGGCTATATGATCCATTTGAGAGGAAAATTGTCAGGAGCAGAGATGTTGTATTTATGGAGGATCAAACAATTCAGGATATTGGCAAAACAGAGAAAGCATTAGCCCCACAGTTAGATGAATTGGTTGATTTTGATATAGTGTCTTCAACGCCATCAGCAACAGAGCATGTTGAAGATGATGATCAAGGTAATTTCCCAGATGCTGATCATGCAGAAAGTCCTATACATGTTGAGGTAGGTGATGATAATAGTCAGCCCGAGATTCCACCAACAGTTCCACTCAAGAGATTCGTTAGAGACAGACAACCTTCCATGAGATACTTTTCTGATGAGTATGTTTTATTAACAGATGGAAGTGAACCTTAAAGCTTTGAAGAAGCTATAGATGATAAACATAAAAATGAGTGGATGGAAACTATGCAAGATGAGATGAAATCTTTGCATGAAAATTGCACATTTGAGTTGGTGAAGTTGCCTAAAGGCAAAAGAGCTTTGAAAAACAGATGGGCTTACAAGTTAAAACAACAAGAAAATACTTCACAGCCACGTTACAAAGCAAGACTGGTTGTGAAAAGGTTCAGTTAGAGAAAGGGTGTTGACTTTGATGAGATTTTCTCTCCAGTTGTGAAGATGTTATCCATTCGAGTTGTTCTGGGTATAGCTGCTAGTCTTGATCTAGAGATTGAGCAAATAGATGTGAAAACTGTTTTTCTTTACGATGATTTGGAGGAAGAAATTTATATGGAGCAACCGGAAGGGTTCAAAGAAAAAGGAAAAGGAAAAGAGGATTATGTGTGTAAACTGAAGAAAAGTCTGTATGGCTTGAAACAAGTACCTCGACAATGGAATAAGAAGTTTGAATCTGTTATGGAAGAGCAAGACTACAGGAAAACTTCTTCGGATCATTACGTTTTTACTCAAAAATTATCTGATGATGATTTTATTATCATGTTGCTATATGTTGATGATATGTTGATTGTTTGCAAGAATTCTTCAAGAATTGACAAGTTGAAGAAACAATTGAACAAGTCTTTTGCTATGAAAGACTTGGGACCGACAAAGCAGATTCTTTACATGAGAATCAATCGATATAGAAATGATAAAAATGTGTATTTGTCGCAAGAAAAGTACATCGAGAAAGTACTTCAAAAGTTCAACATGGATAAAGCTAAAGTGGTTAGTTTTCCTTTTGTTACTCACTTTAAGTTAAGTACTCGATAGTGTCATTCTACAGATGAAGAAAAAAGAGATATGCAGAAAGTTCTATAGTCTTTGGTAGTGGGAAATTTGATGTATGCTATGGTATGTACACAACCAACATAGCTCATGCAGTTGGTACAATGAGTCATTTTCTCTCAAATCCTGAGAGAGAACATTGGAATGCAATGAAATGGATTATGAGATATCTTCAAGGCACATCCAAATTGAGACTTTGCTTTGGATGTGAGAAGCCTATGCTTGTGGGTTACGCATATGCTGATATGGCTGGAGATGTTGATACTCGTAAGTCTACTTTGGGTTATTTGATTACCTTTGCAAGGGGAGTTGTGGCATGGCAATCGAGATTGCAAAAGTGTATCGCCCTTTCCACTACTAAAGCGGAGTTTATTACAGCTACTGAAGGATGCAAAGAGTTGTTATGGATGAAAAAGTTTCTAGAAAAACTTGGGTTTGAGCAAGATGATTATGTCTTGTATTGCAATAATCAGAGTGCAATACATCTTTGTAAGAACTCAACATTTCATTCAAGATCAAAACATAATGATGTGAGATATCATTGGATCAGAGATGTTTTGAATTCAAAGTTGTTAAAACTTGAAAAAGTTCATACAGATGGCAATGGCTGCGATGTGTTGACGAATACGTTACCAAGAGAGAAGCTTGAGATATGTCATTTGGTTGCCGGGTTGATTGATCCACCCACATGAGTTGGTGGGGGAGATTGTTAAGCAAAAAAAATGGAAATGTGTTGCATGATCTGTCATTTGGAGTGTGTGAGAGTGTGAGAAACAAGAAAAACAGAGAGAGAAAAGAAGAAGAGAGAGTTGAGAAAAAAAACTATCCAACATTGCGCAGTTTTGATCAAGCTTACAATCAGAAGGTCATTTGTGGTCCGATTGAGCTGAAATTTTGTGTGCACGTTCATAACTCGTGGATCTTTAATCTGTATGGTGAAGATCGGATTTGGAGCTCTTTACAACCCATTTTTCTGGAGTGAATAGTGACAACGTTTTCAGTGATTTCTCTCCTACTTCTTGGTTTAATCTCTTTTATTGATGCAATGTTTGCAAAAATATGTTATTATTGGTGAATGTATTGTGTATGCCTCTAATTGTAGCTAGAGAAAACTCTCTTGTTCTTGTTATTTGTTGATAGTAGAAGTTTTTGGGTGGACTACGGTTATGTGGTTTTGACTCTCCACGTTGGGGAGGTTTTTTACGTTAAAATCTTGATGTTGCTCTATTTTCTGAAATTTTCAGATTTGTGTATATTGTTGTTTGGCTCTATTTGTTGCTTCCTAACCTGTTTACACAAAGTGGGAGGTGTTATTTTCGCTGTGCATTTCTCTGGTTTGTCGTTGTTTGTGCCTTGATATCGGGTTTCCTCCCAACACAAATGAGTCGTAGTTTCAAACAATAGGGCGAAACTCATAGCCATGCGTGAAAGGATGTTTAAAGAAGTTATGTTGGGTGTGCAAGGCCTTCTTATACAGATGGATTCACAGGTTATATTGAAGCTGCTACACGGGGTCAAGCCAATGAATAATTCACTATAATTTTTACTTCATGACTACAAAAAGGTATTGTTCTGTCAGCAAGGTTTTAGCATGAAACAAGTATTTTGGGATGGGACATAAACTGTTGTATTGATTGACTTGCTAGTTTCAGGCTTAGGCATTCACTTGGTACACACTGTAGAAGACATCCTACACCAATCTCTTGTCCTTATGGAAAAAAATAAGAGGGGTGAAAAATCTTCCAAGATGGTAATAATATATAACAGCTTCTCCTATCATGGAAAAAGGGAAAAAAAAGAAGAAATAAAGTATTTTGCATGGAAAAACTTTCTTATAATTGAGTTTTTCCAGCATTTAAGTTCTCACAATTGTCAACCTCTTCAAGTTCTTAATTGTTATGCTCTCAACTAGAAAGCTCACCACATGCTCCCAAACTCTTCCCTTACTTATAAGAGTAAAAATTAGTTAAAAGAAAAATGAAAAATGATGCCAGAAGCATTCTAATGATGCATATACAATAAAATGTTATAAATGGTTTCCCAAGATATTACACGCTACTTTCCTATATATTATTTTTAGGCACTAATTCTAGCCCATAATATAATAATGACAGAAAATGATCTAGGACATTTTTTCATTACAATCACAACATAGGCAAAAGTTGCAATCTTCACATTCAAAACCGTATTGTCTCCACAATCATCACAAGAGAACTTTAATGTAGCCTTTCATTTAAAAGAGGAATTATTAGAAAAGTTGATATTAGAAAAGTTGCAAAGCATGGGAACTCATTGGGGATAAAAGGAATTATCACATTGAGAACAATGATAAAGCCAAAATTTGGGATGCATTTCCTCTTCACACATATCACAAATGAAATCATGTGAATGATCACTTTATGGTGGAACTCTCAAAAGAAGAGGGTGTTTATCCTGTCTATGCCTAATAGCTTGAGGGTGAAAGATGAAAATCGAATCTTTAGCTTATATCTTATAATCTCAAGAAATAACTAAACTAAAATATACCTTGATGTACCTTAAAAGATAGAATAGCATATGAACTTAATATATACACATATTTTATGGTGCATATCATGAATTACAAACCTATGACTAACATGATCTTCTCTCCCCATACTCTATACATTTTTATGTTTGTCAATTAATGGAGTAACCAACATTGGGGATGGTTGAGTGGAGAGAGACAAAGAGTGTGAGACCCTAGACCCAGTATATAGCATGACATACTTAATTGCATACAAATTTGTGCTAGTTTAAAGTGTCATATGTGTGAGTGTGTTTATTTTAGCAATTAAGATTGAAATAGTAGTTTTATTTTCTTTTATTTCTCTTGTTTTCTTTAAAAGGTGACAGTAATATTATTAATTCAAATAAAAATATTTTAACTACTATTTTGACATTTACATTATGTGGGATTTTTTAATACTTAGTGAACTTATTTTCATCATTTTAAAATAAGCTCTCAACCTAGGGTAAAAATTAAAATATCTTATTTTGCAAAATTAGTATTTTCCCTTAATATATATATATATATATATATATATATATATATATATTTTTTTTTTTTTTTTTTTTTTTTTGGGCATATGTTCATAATTTTTAGTTGCATAGCACGTTGGGAAGTCAAGTAGCGAAAAATATTTTGTGTCTCGCACGAATAGTGAACACTATACTATACATTTGAGATTTTCTTGCATTTTATTTAACTAAACCCAACAACCCAAACCCTTTAAACGTAAACCCAACAACCCAAACCCATATCCATACATATCTATATATTATACAATACAATACATATAACCCATAAAAAGAAAAAACATAGAAAAAAAGAGATCAAATCGGCCATGAAGAAAAAGTAACATTCAACCAATTGAGTAAGTATTGATTTTCTAGCTTGGAATTAGAGGTTCTTGGAGCAACCTAGAGTAACAACAAGTCTTCTACATCTTGATTATGTGAGGAAAATTCATGTTCTAAGCATTTGAAATTCTAGGGTTACATTAAAATTTTGCAATTGTTATTCATTTCCTTATTTATGCTTATAGTTGCTTGTAATACATCTTATGGAGGTTCTAGAGTACTCTTTTGAAGTTATTTGGCATCTTGAATGGCTAGAAATGGTGAATGTTGTATTGTAGAAGAAGATAAATAGTAACAAATAGTAAATTTTACATATTTTGGGTTTTTTGCTTTTCTATGAGTTTTATTACCTCTATTAGTTTCCTTAACCCCCTAGAATGCTAATTGTACCATGAAAATGATGTTAACCTAGTTAGAATTGCAATTATAGCTTGAAACACAAAGAGGACTTTGGAACGAAGTGTTGACTTTGACTTATATGGATATGGAAATAGTCTTAGGTGTGTTAGGAAGCACATAAAATGTAATTATGGCGTGGTTTGGCTAATCGAATTAAGTAATTATAGTTCAAATCACCTAAAGGGCTTTTCGTGGTTCGAGATCGAAGACAAAGAAGATGAGTCATATCCTTTCAAAATGTGTTTGATGTTTATTCGATTAACTTTCCTTATTGTATTATTTGTGTTATTATCTTTGTTGCATTGCACGAAATTATTTGCGAAAACACCCCGGTTAACTGTTTTTCATCCCTCACCGAGTATATATGTGTTGTATGCTCACCCTCTTCCTAACATTTTCAGGCTTAGTATGAAGCAATTGAAGTACCTACAAGCTGTATGGATTCCTGTGCATTGAAGTGTTGCTTGCTCGTGATAGTATATTTTACAAAGTAAAATTCTTGTGTGTAATTAATTCATGTTATGAAGGATTGTAATAGATAGCTTAATGGTTGGCAGACCTAATTCATAAGAAAGATAGATAGGAAATATTAGAGTGGTATGATAAGTGGATTTAAAAGATAAGATTTCAATGGATTTAACCTTGCATGCATGTGTGTTACGTTGTTGGGTTCTAAGGCTCGAATGACTTTGAGGAGTTGGTTGTATGTGATGATAGTAGAAGTTGGGATTTACGGAGGAGGTTGGACTTTGGTTTTGAGATTATAACTACGTGTACAGGTTTTGGATTGTCCTATAAATAGGGGAGACTTCGTCCGTCTTCCCTTATTTTTCGTGACCTCAGGTATTGAATCGGGGCTTCGGTCTCATGAGGGATCGAGGTGTTGCAGAAGTGGTATAAGAGCTTAGTTAGCTCTCAGCCAGGAAATGATCTTCGGCCTATTGGGTAGTGACCTTGATTGTGTGCTTGTAAAGTGTATTACGTGGATAGAGTGATATACGTGACTTGTATGCTAGGTATGTTAATGTGTTATGTGCTCGGAATGTGTAAAGTTGTGTACTAGTATGAGCTCTATGCAATTGTAACTACTTTATGGTTTAAGTGGCTTTGTATGATTATATTATTGCCTTATTGATTACTTGTCTAATTGTATGGTTGCCTAAGTAAGTAGCATGCTAGTATGAAAATGAGAACATGAAGAGTCTATTGCATGGATACGTGAGTTAGAAGAATGTCTAGCTTGTTTGTAAGCTAAGTGCATCATATGTGACTATGTGTCTAGCTTGTTTGTAAGTTAAATGCATCGTATGTGACTATGTGAACAATGTATCTTGAGAGTAAATATTTTGTCTATATGTGTTATATGTCTATCTAATCACTAGTTACATGCATGTTATACCTTGTCTAGGTCAGAAAGAATAGGCTTGCTCTAGTCTAAGTAAGGGCAACATTATTATCTTTTGTGCATTATATTACTACTTTAGAGTTAGATTAGGTATTGATTGCATATGTTAATTGATATTTGCACCTATATGTGTATTTACTTAATTATTCAGGTAAACCTTACGTGCATGTAAAGTGTTTAATATGATGTGTGAATGAGCATTTGAGTGAATGTTAGTTTATGAGATTATATTAACATGAAATTTGCATGTTAGATTGAGTTAATCTTAAATATGTGTGTATGTATGTGAGATTTGAATATTCTTGAATGAAAATATGTAATTATGTGTCATACTTGTGTAAACTGTGAAAGATGTGCCCTATGTGTAATTATGTGGCTAAGTGTATATCTATATGACTTAACTATGCAATATGTGAAAGGATATGTGATATGTGCCAGTGTATAAGTAGGTGTACATTTAATTGAGTTATGTATCTTATTTATTAGCAGTAACATGTATGACTTAATCTCACAAATAAATTGTCATTTATGCTAAAATAGGTTGTCAAGTAAAGGTAGGTGTTAATACATCCTGGATTAGCTAGAAGTTGCATAATCGTTCCAGATACTACCTGTGCTTATGTGATGATACCTGCTATGTGAGCATTACATTTGATAAGTAAAGTATGTGTTCAAAATGCTTTATATGGTTACAACTGCATGCATACATAATACCATTTGAGTTGGTAAGTGATCTATCCCCTTTATAGTACAATGGTCGACAACGAATCTCTCAGGAAAGTGAACCAGTAAAAAGGGTATTCATCTTGGTATTCTTATCTGAGACTGTGTGTGACAGCGGGTTTAAGTGGCATTCCGTCAGTATTATTTCTTGAGCATCTCAGAATGAATCTCTATGTGGCATCGTATATAGAGTTCATGTTTGGTACCTATATTTGGAAGCGTTCACCCCTATAAATCTTCAATGAGTGTTCTTGACATGGAATCTTACTTGGATTCTTATTTGGGACTTCATCTATGGTATTCATTTGGTATTTCTATTGAGTATCTCTCGATAATATTTGTATGCTGGAACTATTACTGGATTTCTATTCAACTACATCTCCAGTATTTATATACGGGTTTTCTCTTGGTATTGTCTAACTAATATTTTCGTATGGGCCTTTATTTGGTTACCTTGCTCGAGATTTCATCTGTGAAAGTCTTCTAGAAATTCTTACTGGATTTTTCGGTAATATTATTGTGGGTATTGTTAGTATTCTGGGTACTATGCTTCTTTGAATTTAGGATTGACTAGATATGCTGCAATTGTTGAAGAATCTTGTTGAAGAATCCTTGAGCATAAGAAATTGCGTGGACGCAATTTTAGTAAGGAGGGGAGGATGTGAGACCCTAGACCCATCATATAGCATGACATACTTAATTGCATATAAATCTGTGCTAGTTTAAAGTGTCATATGTGTGAGTGTGTTTATTTTAGCAATTAAGATTTAAATAGTAGTTTTATTTTCTTTATTTCTCTTGTTTTCTTTAAAAGGGGACAATAATATTATTAATTCAAATAAAAATATTTTAACTACTATTTTGACATTTACATTATGTGGGATTATTTTTAATACTTAGTGAACTTATTTTCATCATTTTAAAACGAGCCATTAGCTCGGGATAAAAATTAAAGTATCTTATTTTGCAAATTTAGTATTTTTCCCTTAATATATATATATATATATTTAGGCCTACATTCATAATTTTTAGTTGCATAGCACGTTGGGAAGTCGAGTAGAAAAAAATATTTTGTGTCTCGCATGAATAGTGAACACTATACTACACATTTGAGCTTTTCTTGCATTTTATTTAACTAAACCCAACAACCCAAACCCTTTAAACCTAAACCCAACAACCCAAACCCATATCCATACATATCTATATATTATACAATACAATACATATAACCCATAAAAAGCAAAAACATAGAAAAAAAGAGGCCAAATCGGCCATGAAGAAAAAGAAAAATTCAACCAATTAAGTAAGAATTGATCTTCTAGCTTGGAATTTGAAGTTCTTGGAGTAACCTAGAGCAACAAGAAGTCTTCTACATCTTGATTATGTGAGGGAAATTCATGTTCTATGCATTTGAAATTCTAGATTATATTTATTGCCTTATTTATGCTTATAGTTGCTTGTAATACATCTTATGGAGGTTGTAGAGTACTCTTTTGAAGTTATTTGGCATCTTGAATGGCTAGAAATGGTGAATGTTGCATTGTAGAAGAAGATGAATAGTAATAAATAGTAAATTTTACATATTTTGGGATTTTTGCTTTTTTATGAGTTTTATTGCCTCTATTAGTTTCCTTAACCTCCTAGAATGTTAATTATATCATTAAAATAATTTTAACCTAGTTAGAATTGCAATTATAGCTTGAAACACAAATAGGACTTTGGAACAAAGTGTTAACTTTGACTTATATGAATATGTAGATAGTCTTTGGTGTGTTAGGAAGCACTTAAAATGTAATTATGATGTGGTTTGGCTAATCGGATTAAGTAATTGTAGTTCAAATCACCTAAAGGGCTTTTCAGGGCTTTGTAGTAATCAAGCTTTAAAAGGTGATTTCGTAGCATTTATGTGAATCATAAAGTGGCTTTAGGTGAATGGTAAAGTTAGATTAGGAATTCGTTATCTTGTGTGAAGTTTAGAACCTTATTTGTAAGCATTGGAATAGTGAAATGTTGAGTTTCTTTAGAATTGATTGAGCTTATTGCATAATTAGATTTGAATTGTTATACTTGTTATAATTGTTATATTTGTTTATTGAGTGAATTATAATTATAATTTGGGTCAATAAACATGATAATAATTCTTAGGTCATGTTTATAGTTAGATTATATGTAAGTGTTAGGTGTGTTTGTATAGAATGTTTATCATTTGGGTGAGGTCTTATGAGTTGAGTTGCATGATTATTTTGCTAAGGGTGGATTGAATATGCTTATAACTTGTTCTGATGCTATTGTTAAATGTTTCCAAGCATGTTATCTAGTTATATAATAATTGAGTAGAGAAGAGTTGGGTGTCTTGTAATTGTAATTAATTACTTGTCATCTATTGAATTGAAAATGTTATCTCCATGCTTGTTAATGCTTATCAGTTGATAAGGATTATTTGTAACTCATGAATGTCAAGTAAAGTAAGTCATTTTACATTTATATGATCAAGCTAGGATTGCGTATTTGAGCTAATTCAAGGTGATTGGAAGTGAGTAGAAGCCATTTTTGCATCTTGAGCCTGGTAAAGGTGAAGGACTTCATCCTTTTTATACATTTTAGTTTATTTACTTGTTAAAATATTTCTTGATTTGGCATGGTTATTGGAGTAGTGTATTTTCTTGATCATTTGTGAAGTAGATTTGGAATTCTTTGTCTTGTGTAAAGTATATGATCTAATTAGTAAGCATTTGAAATGTGTTTAGTTGGATTTTATGTGAATTAGTTGATTTTGTTGCCTAGTTATTTATTTGAATTGTTTGATTGCTATATTTAAGTATCAAATAAGTTATATGTTGTATATGGGATGAGGCGAGTCTACTTTGCTACCTCCCAACTTGATTCAAACTTGGTATCTCATGATTCTTGATTCGTTATTCGGGGTTGCGCAACCTTTTCGGACATGGTAGTATAGAGAAACTCCGAGCAGCAACAGGCTGTTGGTCTAGCTTGGCTACCATGGTGCCTATTCCCTCTCTCCCTAAGGCATACGAACCTACTCCAAAGGCGTGGTTCACTTCGTTGAGGCATACGAACCTACCTTGGGAGAATGGGTCATAGGATCGAAGTACATCCGGAGTACCCCATTGAAGGAATAAGGGGATTTGTTGGCATTTGCTATTGACTATCATGGCTCGTGGTTCGAGATCGAAGACAAAGAAGATGAACCGTATCCTTTTAAAAATGTGTTTGATGTTTACTCGATTAACTCGCCTTATTGTGTTATTTGTGTTATTATCTTTGTTGCATTGCACGAAATCATTTGCGAAAGTGCCCCGGTTAACTATTTTATCTCTCTCACTGAGTATACACGTGTTGTATGCTCACCCTCTTCCTAACATTTTCAAGTTTAGTACGAAGCAATCGAAGTGCCTACAAGCTGTATGGACTCCTGTGCATTGAAGTGTTGCTTGCGTGTAGTATATTTTACAAAGTAAAAGTCTTGCGTGTAGTTGATTCATATTATGAAGGATTGTAATAGATAGCTTAATGTTTGTATGATGTGTTAATTGTAAAGGGTATGTAATAACTTGTAATCTTTACCTTATTGTCTTATAGCTGTTTGCTTGCATGTTTTGAATGGTTGGTGGACCTAATTCATAAGAAAGATAGATAGGAAATATTAGAGTGGTATGATAAGTGGATTTAAAATATAAGATTTCAATAGATTTAACCTTGCATGCCTGTGTGTTACGTTGTTGGATTCTAAGGCTCTGATAGCCTTGATGAGTTTGTTATATGTGATGATAGTGGAAGTTGGAAATTACGGAGGATGTTGGACTTTGGTTTTGAGGTTATAATTACTTGTATAGGTTTTGAATTGTCTTATAAACAGGGGAGACTCCATCCATCTTCCCTTATTTTTTTTGTGACCTCGGGTATTGGATCGGGGCTCCGGTCTCGTGAACGATCGGGGTGTTACAAAGAGTCCTTTATATAGTGGTCTTCCAATTAATTCCACCCATCATGGATTTAACTAGAAATGTCATTTCATGAACCCACTAACCCCACTAAGTATTTCATAATGTAGGATTATAATAAACCACAAACGCCCCTAAGTATATCATTATGTAGGATTTTAATTTAGGTGGTTACATGAATCTTTCAAAAATATAGATTTAATATAAGACTTGATATATGGACTCCTTATATTCTTCTTGTACTTTCATGAATCACTAAATATTCATCATGAAGGAGATTACATGTTGGTTCATGATTTTGGTCATTGAACCATCACAATTTATTTTGTACTATTATATGGTCATAAAGGCCACTTTAAGCAAAAACTTCTTATATTCTCTCACTTGGCCAAATGATCACATAACAACTGTGATACCTATTATTGGATTCATTTAGTGGCCACCTCAGTAATAATTTAATATTATCTAAACAAACAACTAATATGGATCATAGCGGTTTTATATCAAATTAAATGATATATTTCCTTCCATGTATCACATTACAGTCGTTTACTTAGCTAAATCTTAATGGGGAATAATAAAAATAACATGATGCATGCAAATCCTTAAAATAAAAACAATAAAGTCCCACTTTATGACAATAATTTAACAATTTCAATTAACCATAACTCATCAAAATGTACACAAGGGAAACTGGAAAAATATTGCTTTGATGTGTCCAACTATTAAGAATAAAATTGATTGTCTGGCGTTGATGGTAAGTGCTCATGAAGTACAAAACCTGAAAGCATTTAGAATAGCAACCTCATATGAGACCTGTATTTAAGGAAGTCAAGGTTCGATTTGGTTTGGCATTGTATTAGAATTTTATGTTATTAGTTACGCTAAAGGGTCTATAAATTGGATCAGTTGTAGGGGATGCTTCCATGATATGTTCAGTTTGCACCTATGTGATGTCAATTAACCATTTGACATGGGACGAAATCCTCACTTCTTCCTTCTCTGTGGTGCCACTGATCCTTTATGTGCCATCAATTCGAAGCCTTAATCTCTTCGTGGAATCGATCGAGTTGCTCATCTCATCACACCCTCCGTGTCCGTCTCACTTTCTCTCGATTAATCCATACCCTGATAAGGTAACAAAAGATCATATTTAGTGCACGAACCTCTTGTAAATAGCATGATCTCGGTAAATACGTGTAGAATAAAAAATAAATGAAAATAAAAAAATTTCTATAATAATTTCTTTCTCTTTTTAAATTTGAGTTTTGATCAATATAAGAAGTCTCTATGTATTTCCTATTTCTTCTATGAGATCTGATGCTTAGTATTTTTTGGTGTTGTACCATGTGCAGGGACGATTGTACTTAAGTGTACTGTACATACATGGGAAAAAGATTCGATCATTTTTGGGTATTTTTTTGAAGGAATAAGAATAATATGTGTCGAGAGATAAACGAGAATAAGAGAATAGAAACATTGTGTCTATTTGATATATTGAAAAAATAGAGTATTACTCTTGAATAGAAAAAGTTATGTATATCAACTACAATGTACAAGCTATTATATAGATACAATACTATTTTCTCTCCAAGCTAATCTACTTGCTCTCCAAGGGAATCTAAGTATGGTAAGTCTAACTATGGTAAAACTAGACAACTATAGGCGGAATATTAATTATACACAAATTATACGTTAACACCCCCCTCACACTCAAGGTGGTATAAAGGACAATAGCTTGAGTTTGCAAATTAGATCCTGAAGACGGCTCGGAGTGTCACACCCTAAATCCGGTCTTACGAAAACCAATTCAGGACGCGATGACACACGGACATTATAACAGCTGTAATATAGACATCCAATAAGAAACAGAAAATACTCAAGCATATTTATACAAAGTCTATATCTAAGTAGACACAATACCCAAACCAGGTTCTCAACGAGCATATATAAAACCCAAACGTGATCATGAATCCAACCATGATCACTTACATATACAATCAAAACAAGCTAGACTTCAAAATAGACAAGTTATTAAGTATTCTAAATATAAACTAAACATAACCTCTTACAACAAACTACTAAAACCATTAAACATTGTTTCAACTCAAACACAGCTAAGCACGGATTTCATTCCACGGTTCTCCAATAGTTTCCTCGTACCCATAATCATCGTCATGTATACCTGTAGCATGCATCACAGAGGGGTGAGCTTATTTATAACAAAACTCAGTGGGGAGGGAAAACAGTTAAAGGGACTTTTAAAGCCATAACCTGTAAACCAATTAATCACATTAGAAACAACATATAACATGAGCAATAAAGCCATAAACCACGTTATAAGGATACTGCTCATTGTTTATTGATGCCGTCACTTTAGCCCCTACACGAACTTATCACGTTTACTTTTCACATCTCCTTGTTACTCCCGCATATTGATACTCTGGATATACCCACCTAGACACCCCAGTCCCCATGGCCTTAATCCGACCATGTGAGAATGGTGTCAGATTATGGTAGTCGTGCAATTACCCGCAAGCCCTATGTCGCCCTGCACGACACGACGCTACCAAGCCCTGCATAAGGTTGACCTTTGCATAAGGGTATCCACCCGATCGCATAATATTACACAAGGGTATCCACATAACATCACATAAGGGTATCCACCCGATCACATAGTATCACATAAGGGTATCCACCCAACGCATTCACATTCACATAAGGGTATAAACCCAACACATTCACATTTGCATTAAGGGTATTCACCCAACGCATTCACATAAGGGTATCCACCCAACGCATTCACATTCGCATAAGGTATCCACCCAACGCATTCAACCCATTCGTATAAGGGAATACACCCAACGCTTTCACATAAGGGACTACGCCCAACGCTTTCACATAAGGGACTACGCCCAACACTTTCACATAAAGGACTACGCCCAATGCTTTTACATAAGGGTGTCAACCCAACAATATAAGGGTATCCATCCAACGCTTTGCATCATATATCATCAAAGACATTCATACATTCGCATTAACCATTTAACACATATTCATGACAAATAAAGGAGATCAACAAAGTAGGTTGAACTCCCGAGCATATTCACGTACCATGTTCATTTGACAAACTCCCAACCATATACCCGAGCAATCATGCCACATTTAACATGCATCAATACATTCACATTTAAAGACAACACATTCTTTACTTCAACCAAACATCATTAAACATATATCCAACACATTAGTACCAACATTCAACTATCAAAGAACATGATATTTACAACATATTAACATCACTTAAGTACATAAAAACATGACCCTTACACATTAACACCAATTAAACCTTGAAGAACATAATATCTAGAAATGAACTCCAACCTTCTAACAACATTAAACCATCCTATGAATCTCTACAACACATAACTTCAACACAATCAATATAATAACTAACTATAATGCATTATGAACACATTACAACAACAAAACCAAGCATTAAACAAGCTAAAACAAACAAATCTATAAAATTGCATAATTGCTGGAATCTTATGAAATATATCAAAATAGACCCCTAAATCCACAAAACTCTCACTAAAGCCATGAAATCATATACTAATCACATATATATAATCATAAACACCAAATTTAGCCCAAATTCCCAACTTCTAATTAATAAAATTAACACAAAATCACCTATTTCATCACCAATAAATTTGTATGTATGTATTAAGCTCTCACATTACTATTACAACATATAATCATCTATACAAGCACTTATAACACACTTATACATGATTTCTACAGATCGAAGTAAGCATACAGAACAATACATTTGTATTTATAAATAATACATTCGACAATTGATATCTCACATTTGGGCAATAAAGTAGATCACCCAACCGATAGTAAACATTTACAACATGCTTGACAAGGACTCTACAACACTCAATTAACAAACTAGCTAAGACACTTCTAATTTCTAATTCAGCGGAAGTTTAAATTAATCAAATTGTATGTCTATGTTAACAATCTCTAAATACCATGATTTCTATCTAGAAATAAATTTTATCGAATGTACATAGTTCTAGGTTCAAACGGAACTCAATTCTGAGTTAAATTCATTGAGTTATAGCCGTTTTAGTACAAGTACTACCAACTGTCCAGTTGCAATATTTTTCTGCCACATTTGGGAAATGGAAAATTCAGAAGGTCTAAACGTTAGAATATGACTTTTTGTAAAACACAAAGTTTGTTCCTAACTGCCTAATCTAGCTACTGTAAAAATTTCGTTCAATTCCGAGGTCATTTACTATTTTTAAAACATAAAAGAAGTAAGAGGCAGTGAGCTGTCCAATAAATAATTGATAGCTTTCATGGCAAATTCACTTCCTATCTTGCTTCTATAGCTTCAAAAACCTCAAATACAAGCATAAACAAGATCACATAATACTACAACAACTTAGATCTACAAACCTTAGCATTTATCTTCAAAAATGCAAAACAAATACAAGATATAACACCAAGAACACAACAAACCCAAAAGTCTACTCCTAACACATATATCTAGCCTTATGAATCAAGATAACAACATTTCTTCAAACTAAATTTAATTTTTAGAATTTAAATCATGTAAGCACACAACCTCCCTCACCTTAATTTAGCATCTAAGGCTAGAAATAAAGATGAAATGGCAAGAGGAAACTTCTCTATGGATCAAACTTTGCTCAAATCCACCAAGGAATGAAGAATCAAGCTTGGAAATAGTTTTTCTTCTCTTTTCTCTTATGACAGAATTTTGTAGGTGTTCTAAGTATTGTGTATGTTTTTGTCTTGCAATATAATATTTGGCTGAAATCAATAAGCTAAGTTCAATGGTCAAATAACTAAGTAAGCAAAGTCAAAGAGCATTTGTTTGGTCAAATCCGTGTATACAAAACAACTTTGACACCTTTTAATAAAACGATCATAACTTATGCTAGAGAACTCCAATTCGCGAACGGTTTGAAGCGTTAGAAACTAGACTCGTAGAGCTTTCTAACCATATATAATTTGCCACCTAACTCTTCCCAAATAATGCAGTGAATACATTTTATCTTGCAAGAATGATGTTAGGTTGTTATAAGCAAAGTCAACAAGTCAAAGATGACAACTTTGAAGACTAAGGCTAAAATTACCTAGGAACCAAAGCTATTTCACATAATTACAAGTTTTCCATTCTAGCCAAAATAGTAGAAGTCAAAGTCAAAGTCAAAAGTCAACTCAAAATAAAATAAAGTCAAATACCACTTAAAATGCAAATAAAGACTTCTAATTAGATGATTAAAGCATTTAAATATGCAATGCATGTTCGAGGTCTCACATCCTCCCCTCCTTAGAACAATTTCGCCCACGAAATTCTTACATGATCAATCAAACAACTTCGGATATTGCTGCTCGATCTGATCTTGATGTTCCCAAGTAGCCTCTTATACCATGATGATGCCACAAAACGTTGACCATCGGTATCCTTTTTGTACTCAACTCTCTAATCGACTGATCTAGAATACGAATAGGTCGCTCCTCATAAGTCAGATTTCCACTAAGCTGCAACGGCTCCACCTCAAGGACATGCGATGCATCTGGATGATACTTTATCTTCATATTGTTCCACTAATAATGTTGCCTCAGATCTCAATACATCTTGGTTCTTCCTGGATAAATAGTATACTTTGAATTGTGGGCTTCCACAAGAATCTCCTTCCTCAAGTTTGGATCATTTGAAACATAAACTCTAGTCCTGAATCACAACAATCCATCTCCGTGCATCTTGAAGTTCGCTTTACCCTCAAAGATTTTTCGAAGATATTGATTTAACTGTTGAGCCTTGCGAATCCGAGTTAATAGTAATGGTTGGATCTGCATGTTAACAAACAAGACACTAACTTCTTTCAACTCTGGTTTCCACGAAGTAACTTCTTCAAGCATTTCCTATTCCTTGATTGCCAACATAGAAATACTAGTCTTTCAGCTAAGAGTATCTGCCACTACATTGGCCTTCCCAGGCACATAATTGATCGTGCAATTATAATGACCCAAGAGTTTTATCCATCGCCTCTGCCTCATATTTAACTCCTTTTGGGAGAACAAATATTTTAAACTCCTATGATCAGTGAAGACTTCAAACTTGTTACCCCGCACATAATGGTGCCACTTCTTCAGGGCAAAGACTATGGCCGTTGATGGGTGCTTAGCTTAGGGTATAAAAAGTAAAATCAAGGTCAATTCTAAGCCAAATTTTAACTCGCAAGTGCATGAGTAATTGTAGTGTAGTGTGCTAGGTGTGAGGTCGAATCCACAGGGAGACAATTTTGAAAGTTTGTGGAAAGTGAGTGTAAAATGCCTAAGTGATTAAACTAAATTAAATTGTAAATTGGGTGATTTGAATGAAAGTTAACTAAAAATAAAATAAAAGTGAAATTAAATGCGAAAGCTAAAATTAAATATGATAGCTAAAAGTAAGGTTTGATCATAATTGGGAAAGAGTTTAGGGATTGGATTCCTATGCAAAGTTGAATTCTAGGCTCGAACTTAGGATTTCCTATTTTGCTGCAAAATTAGACTACAAGCCTAATTAATTAAATAATCACCTAAAGTTAACTAATTAACGGGTTAGACCTAGCTTAGAGGTGCAACGCTATCTCCAAGTCCCTTATCTAGTCGGAGTATAGATTTCTCCTAAAATCCTAGGCTTACGAGTTAATTAATTAAGTGTGAACAACTATGGTACAACCTATAGTTGTTACGACAAAGCCCAATTTATATATTTGATCTATTATATGAATTCATATTAATTACTAGCTACAAGCATAATAAATTAATAGGATAAATAATAACATGTAAATCAAATATATAAAACTAGCATCAAAATAATCCAACCAAGTTCAAGACCATAAAATTAAACTATTACATAGTAATCCTACCCTAAACAATAACTTAGTTGTTCATATTTAACAAATTTAAATCAAAGTTATGAGAGAAAATTAGTACAAACTTCCCTATAAAATAATTTAAATAAGTCAACAAGAATATTTAATCTAAATCTAATTGTGAAACAAAACCTCAAACGAAAGCCAGAATCAACGAAGAGTTGTAGAAAAATCGATTCAAGCTTGTTGCTGCTACTGCTATTTTTTGCTCTTCTCGGGGCCGCAAAAAAAAACTCTTTGTTCTTCTTCTTTTTTCCTGCGCCGTGGCTCCCTTCCTTTTGATTGCTGACGCGCTGCTTTTATAAAGATTCACCACTGACCTTAATTGTGAAGCCCTTGTTGGGCTTGAAGCAAATCTTTTCTTTTTAAAACCAAGTCCACGTGGACTTCTTGTTGTCCAGCAACTTTCTTGTGGCAAAGTCCACATTGTGGACTTTGTCCTATCAGACACACGGCCAAGGCTTATAAAAAGCCTTGGTCGTGTCTTTTTCTTTTTATTTTCTTTGTTTCATTTCATTGCTCATTATTTTTTCAACACATCTGCAACCCATAATTTTTAGCTTCGTTCTTTAACTGAATTTTCTTGCAACGTCTACCTTAATTGCTCCTTCACAATTAAAATCTTGCATGTACAAAAATATAATTAAAATGATCAAACTCTTTAATAAATATGAATAATTAATGATAAAATGCAAAGAAATAAGCCCAAAAATATAAATACATCAGCCGCCAACTCCAAATCATGGGTAGGGTAGTTGCCTTCATACTACTTCAACTTCCAAGATACATAAGAAATCACCCCACCATGTTGCATCAACACGCAAACCAAACGTTCTTTCAAATCATTGCTACAAATCACAAAGTTCCGACTACCCTTTAACTTTACTGATTCGATTACTAGTCCTAATGATCTTTAAAAGCTCTGAAACTACACAGACATTAAGTTCATTAAGTGTAGATAGGTTTAGCCTCAAACGAATCCCAATTCGGAGCTATATTAATCATGTCACGGTCCTTAGAAGTTAACTGTGCAAACTGTCCTGCACCTACGCGAGAATGAAAAACTCACTATTTTGAATTTTTAAACACCTCTTAACGACATAATTAGAGCTTGCACCTAAAAGAGAATTTGTTCCTCAAGGTATTGGGCACAACATATAAACAATGCAGCCAATTCCGACAACGTTTACTATGTCAAATAAGCCTTGTAGTTCAGTTGCGCGAATCAGCCAAAAAACACACTTTTGCATCCATTGGAAACCAAACTTAAGATGTAACAACGAGCTTTCGAAGCCATCTTGACATCAAAGGCCACTCACAAGTTATAAAATGTATGTCATTTACATCATATGAAAGTGAGCATCAATTGGTACACACTTTACACATTCGTTCATCTTAGGACATAAAGGAGTTATGAACAATGTAGCACATATAAACAGTTTATACCAAATAAGAGTTAATGACAATTAGTTTATAAGCATATCACATCATATAGCACTCATTCACTGCATTAAAGTACGCATAAGCATGGCAAAAGTAAACTGTCCAAGTCAGGCAAGATGAGTTAGTTGAGCCACTCAACCAACTCCCATATCCAACTCAGCCGGGCCAAAACACACAATCAAACTCTTAACATGCACACTTTAAACCACACGCATCGTGAACACGTTCTTATGCACATAAGCACCCGAAACACACGTAAACATACAATCATACCATGACATTTCACCATGGATCACATAACACACATATCGAATATCCTATCCAGGCTTACGCTTAGACAAGCTAAGCTTTTATACCACAAATATCACGCCCCAAATCCAGTCTTAGGGAAACCAAATCAGGACGCGACGACACACGGACATTATAACGGCTGTAATATGGACATCCAATAAGAAACATAAAATACTCAAGCATATTTATACAAAGTCTATATCCAAGTAGACACAATACCCAAACCAGGTTCTCAACGAGAATACATAAAACCCAAACGTGATAATAAATCCAACCATGATCACTTACATATACACTCAAAACACGCTACACTTCAAAATAGACAAGTTATTAAGTATTCCAAATATAAACTAAACCTAACCTCTTACAACAAACTACTAAAACCATTAAACATTGTTTCAACTCAAACACAAGCTAAGCACTGATTTTATTTCACGGTTCTTCAACAGTTTCTTCATGCACATAATCATCGTCATGTGCACCTGTAACATGCATCACAGAAGGGTGGGCTTATTTATAACAAAACTCAGTGGGGAGGGAAAACAGTTAAGGGGACTTATAAAGCCATAACTTGTAAATCAGTTGATCATATTAGAAACAACATATAACATGAGCAATAAAGCCATAAACCACATTACAAGGATACTGCTCATTGTTTGTTGATGCCATCATTTTAGCCCCTACACGAACTCATCACGTTCACTTTTCACATCTCCTTGTCACTCCCGTATATTGATACTCCAGATATACCCAGCTAGAGAGCCCCGTCCCCATGGCCTTACTCTGACCATGTGAGAATGGTGTCAGACTATGGTAGTCGTACAATTACCCGCAAGCCTTATGCCGCCCTGCACAACAGGACGCTACCAAGCCCCGCATAAGGTTGACTTTCGCATAAGGGTATCCACCCGATTGCATAATAGCATATAAGGGTATCCACATAACATTACATAAGGGTATCCACCCGATCGCATAGTATCACATAAGGGTATCCACCTAACGCATTCACATTCACATAAGGGTATACACCCAACGCATTCACATTCGCATAAGGGTATATACCCAACGCATTCACATTCGCATAAGGGTATCCACCTAACGAATTCAACGCATTCGCATAAGGGCATCCACCCAATGCATTTAACGCATTCGTATAAGGGAATACACGCAATGCTTTCACATAAGGGACTACGCCCAACGCTTTCACATAAGGGACTACGCCCAACGCTTTCACATAAGGGACTACGCCCAACGCTTTCACGTAAGGGACTACACCCAACGCTTTCACATAAGGGTGTCAACCCAACAATATAAGGGTATCCACCCAAGGCTTTGCATCACATAGCATCAAAGACATTCATACATTCGCATTAACCATTTAACACATATTCATGACAAATAAAGGAGATCAACAAAGTAGGTTGAACTCCCGAGCATATCTACATATCATGTTCATTTGACAAACTCCCAACCATATACCCGAGAAATCATGCCATATTTAAAGACAACACATTCTTTAATTCAACCAAACATCATTAAAAATATATCCAACACATTAGTACCAACATTCAACTATCAAAGAACATGATATTTACAACATATTAACATCACCTAAGTACATAAAAACATGACCCTTACACTTTAACACCAATTAAACCTTGAAGAACATAATCTCTACAAATCAACTCCAACCTTCTAACAACATTAAACCATCTTATGAATCTCTACAACACAAAACTTCAACACAATCAATATAAAAACAAACTATAATGCATTATGAACACATTACAACAACAAAATCAAGCATTAAACAAACTAAACAAACAAATCTATAAAATTACATAGTTGCTGGAATCTTATGAAATATATCAAAATAAGCCCCTAAATCCATAAAACTCTCACTAAAGCCATGAAATCATATACTAATCACATATATATAATCATAAACACCAAATATAACTCAAATTCTCAACTTCTAATTAATAAATTTAACACAAAATCACCTATTTCATCACCAATAAATTCATATGTATGTATTAAGCTCTTACATTACTACTACAACATATAATCATCTATACAAGCACTTATAACACATTTACACATGATTTCTATGGATCGAAGTAGGCATACACAACAATACATTTGTATTTACAAATAACACATTCGACAATTGATATCTCATATTTGGGTAATAAAGTAGATCACCCAACCCATAGTAAATATTTACAACATGCTTGACAAGAACTCTACAACAGTCAATTAACAAACTAGCTAAGGTACTTCTAATTTTTAATTCAGCAGAAGCTTAAATTAATCAAATTGTATGTCTATGTTAGCAATCTCTAAATACCCTATTTTCTATCTAGAAACGAAGCTTATCGAATATAGATAGTTCTAGGTTCAAACAGAACTCAATTCCGACTTAAATTCTTTGAGTTATTGCCGTTTTAGTACAAGTACTACCAACTCTCCAATTGCAACATTTTTCTGCCACATCTGGGAAATAGAAAATTCGGAAGGCCTAAACGTTGGAATATGACTTTTTGTAAAGCACAAAGTTTTTTTCCAACAGCCTAATCTAGCTACTGTAAATATTTCGTTCAATTCCAAGGTCATTTACTATTTTTAAAAATAAAAGAAGTCAGAGGCAGTGAGCTGTCCAATAAATAATTGATAGCTTTCATGGCAAATTCATTTCCTATCTTGCTTCTATAACATCACAAACCTCAAATACAAGCATACACAAGATCACATAATACTACAACAACCTAGATCTACAAACCTTAACATTTATCTTAAAAAATGCAAAACAAATGCAAGATATAACAATAAGAATACAACAAACCCAAAAGTCTACTCCTAACACATATATCTAACATTATGAATCAAGATAACAACATTTCTTCAACCTAAATTTAATTTTTAAAATTTAAATCATGCAAGCACACAACCTCCCTCACCTTAGTTTAGCATCTAAGGCTAGAAATGAAGATGAAATGACAAGAAGAAACGTTTCTATGGATCAAACTTTGCTCAACTCCACCAAGGAATGAATAATCAAGCTTGGAAATAGTTTTTCTTCTCTTTTCACTTATGGCAAAATTTTGTAGGTGTTCTAGGTGTTGTGTGTGTTTTTGTCTTGCAAAATAATATTTGGTTGAAATAAATAGGCTAAGTCCAATGGTCAAATAACTAAATAAGCAAAGTCAAATAGCATTTGTTTGGTCAAACTCGTGTATACAAAACAACTTTGATACATTTCACTAAAACGATCATAACTTATGCTAGAGAACTCCAATTCACGAACGGTTTGAAGTGTTAGAAACTAGACTCGTAGAGCTTTCTAAACATATATAATTTGCCACATAACTCTTCCCAAATAATGCAATGAATACATTTTATCTTGCAAGAATGATGTTAGTTTGTTATAAGCAAAGTCAACAAGTCAAAGATGACAACTTTGAAGACTAAGGCTAAAATTACCTAGGAACCAAAGCTATTTCACATGATTCAAGTTTTTCATTCTAGCCAAAATAGTAGAAGTCAAAGTCAAAACTCAACCCAAAATGCAAATAAAGACTTCTAATTAGATTATTAAAGCATTTAAATATGCAATGCATGTTCGAGGTCTCACACGGAGAATGCGCTTTTGTAAAAAGATTTGTAAGCTGATCAACCCAGGGAGTATACCGGAGCTTGAGAGTTCCAAGAGCAATATGCTGACGAATAAAGTGACAGTCACACTTAATATGACGAGTGCGCTCGTGAAATACATCATTGTGAGCAATCTGAATGGCACCCTAATTATCGCAATGCAGAGTGGTGCCAGGAGACTGAGAAACCCCCATGTCAGTGAGGAACTAGTGAAGCCAGATGACCTCTTGAGTAGCATCAGCAAGTGCATGATACTCAGCTTCAGTACTCAAGCGAGCAACAACGGTTTATTTCTTGTTGCGTCAACAAAGAAGATAATCACCAAGGAGAAAACAGTATCCAGTCACAGAACACCGATTAGTAGGATCACCAGCCCAATTTGTATCTGAGTAGCCATGCAAAGTTAATGATGAGCTGCTAGAAAAGAAGAGTCCATAAAATAAGGTGCCCTTGATATAACGAAGTATCCGGAGAATTGCAGCACAGTGTATGGTGCGTGGAGCAAACATGAACTGGCTAACTAGGTGAACAGCATAGACAATGTTAGGTCGAGTCATAGTGAGATAGATAAGACTGCCAACCAGTTGGCGATACAAAGATGCATTTAGAAGTGGTGTCACATCTAGTAGGGTAATGTGGATATTAGCATCAAGAGGGGTAGATGCAGTTTTGTTGTCAGTAAAGCCAGCACGAGCAGAAGAATACTTGGCCTGAGAAAGATAGTAACCAGATGAATCAGAGGAGATTTCAATGCCTAGAAAGTAACTCAAAGGACCAAGATCTTTCATCTCAAAGTGGTGGTTGAAAAACTGCTTAAGATCATAAATACCCGTCAAGTCATCCCCAGTGATAATCATATTATCCACATATAAGAGCAAAAGAATAATACCAGAATCAGAACGCCGAATAAACAGTGCAAAATCATGATTATTCGGAGTAAGCCCGAAATCAGTAATAACTTAGCTGAATTTGGAAAACCAAGCATGCGGGGCTTGCTTGAGACCGTAGAGAGCACGGCGAAGCCTACACACCTTATGGGAAGGATGAGAATACCCGGGAGGAGGTTTCATAAAGACTTCTTCTTTAAGCTCCCCATAATGTATTTTTGACATCCATATAAAATATCTTCCATTATCTAAGAGCAGCTACAACAACGAGTGTACGAACAGAAGTGAGACGAACAATAGGTGCAAGTGTTTCCTCATAATCAATACCATACTCTTGAGTAAATCCTTTGGCCACCAAACGAGCCTTATATCGTTCTACAAAGCCGTCAGATCTAGTTTTAATTTTATCCACCCATTTGCATCCCATAGCATTTTTTCCTGGAGGAAGATCTATTAAATCTCATATTTGCTGCCATAGAGAGTCAAAACTGGCCTCACGATAAGTTTGAGGCTCATGAAGTGAAAGAATAGTAGAAAAACAATGATAATCCAAAAGATAAGAAGGAATTGATCTTACTCATGTGGATCAACGGAGAGATTACTCAATAAGGATAGAAGATGAAGTAGAAGGAGAGAGTTCGTCATCGGGTGCAAACCCATCAGGTGGGACAGTCTCCTCAGGAAGGGCCGTGTTAGGTGGATCATCAAGGTCTGTAGGTGTATCGTGTCACTATCATCATCGGGGAATAAGGAAAGGGAAAGATCTGTGAAATATGAGGTAGAGATAGCATGAGGTAGGGAAAAGGTGAGAGAGAAGAAAACATCTTATTCTCCCAAAAAATCACATGACGAGAGACTCGGAGACGTTTGGATAGTAGATCCTAACACCGATACCCCTTGTGTTCAATACTATACCCTAAGAAACAATATAATCGGGCTCGAGGTTTGAGTTTGGTATATTCTTGAGGAGGGAGTGAAACAAAACATACACAACCAAAGACGCGAAGGTGATCATAGATATGCGGAGATCTATAGGGGCGTTCATAAGAGGTACTGTTATTAATGACAAGTGAAGGGAGACGGTTAATGACATGGACTGTAGTGAGAGCAGTTTTTCCCTAGAAGTGCTCAGGATATGAGGCAAATATAAGAGATGTGCGAGTGATATAAAGAATATGTCTGTGTTTTCACTCACCACGCCCATTTTGTTGAGAGGTGTGGGGGCAAGAATGATGGGAAATGGTTCCATGCTTACGGAAAAGATCAAGAATGGTAGACTCCTTATACTCCATTACATTATTGGTACGAAGGACTATGATATGTTGGTTAAACTGAGTATAGATCATGGCAGTGAATTCAGAATAGATACGGGGTAGATCAGATCTATGGTACATAAGATACATCCATGTAAATCGAGAATAATCATTGATAAAAATGACAAAATATTAAGACTCGCCCATGGTGGGAGTAGGAAAGGGACCTCAGATATCAAAATGAACCAAGTCAAAACATGCAGTAGATGAAGAGTCATTTTTATTGAAAGGTAAGGCGGGTTGTTTCCTAAGATGACGTGATAAACAATCAAAAGAGTACATAGAAGGTTTGCCTAAAATGCCACTAGATACCAAAGATTGCAATTTTTCTAAAGAGGCATGACCTAATCTAGAGTGCCAAAGGTGAAGAGATGGAGGCTCTGATGAGGTGGTGACTAATGCAGTAGTATTAAGGTAAGAAGGAAGATACAGACTAACAAGTTCACAGAGGCGTCCAACCTTTTGGCCTATCCCAATAGTCTGTCCTATTTGAAGGTCCTGCATACAACAACCAAAAGCAGAGAAAGTGACAGTTAGACCAAGTTCACACAATTGACTGGCATAGATAAGATTATGGGTAAGTTTAAGGATAAGATAAGTATCTAGAAATGAAGCATGAGATGTGGACATAGAACCTATATGAGCTACAGGCATGGATGTACCATCAGCAGTAAAATAGAATGTGCAAAAGAATCGATGATTGTATTGGTTAAGCAAGAAGAATTAGGAGTTATATGGTTAGAACAAGCAGTGTTAAAGAACAATGAATACTTACCAAGTATAGCTGAGAGAGTAGTCGAAGGAGAATGATTAAATAGAGGTAAAACCTGTTTAATGAGGCGTTGGAGGTCAACAACTGATAAAGATGAGGAAAGAGGATCAGAAAAAGTGTCTGATGTACTCTGAGCCTGGAAAGAAGCATCATTTGGTCAATGTCCTTGAGAATTTCTATTGGGATTCTAATAGCATTCATGTAAGTAATGGCCTGGATGAATTTTCTTGCAAAAGGGGCATGCTCGAGTAGGACAATGCAAGAGGGAGTGACCAGAGAAATGACAGTACTTACTCCTATTAAGAGGATAAATGAGACGTCGTGTTGTTCTTTAAGACATCCAAATACTCCATTGTGGATCTAAAACTGATATTTAGAGTGAGAATTTGAATAAACAAACTACAAAAATGAACTTAGGACGTCAAAAAATGTGGGAAAGGGTCTGGTCATTTTTTTTTTTTTAGAACTCCGCTGACATGGCAGAAAAAATGAGCTGGCAGATGACTGGACGCAAGACAGCTGGTGTCAGCGCTGACTGGATGGCTGATGTATTCAAAGGCTGATGTCAGCTGATGTCAACAAGGAGCTGTTTGGCAGACAAAAAAAAGACACAACAGAAGACAGGGACGATGGGACTTTGGAAGGAGTGTGAGGGTGTGTTTGGCATCCGTTTTAGGAGATTTTTATACCGCTGGACTCCTTGCAACGAGCTCTAGGTTGTGATGTGATGCATGACCCGAGATGGTGAAAAGAAAATATTGATAAGGCCCGAAACAGATAGGCTGAATACAATTTTTGCGATGTTTGATTGTAAAAAATTGAGACAAGAGAGAAGATATGATAACAGTGGCACAGGCTACCAGGATGGTAGCTCTGATACCATGTCGAGAGATAAACGAGAACAAGAGAATATAAACATTGTGTCTATTTGATATATTGAGAAAATAGTGTATTACTCTTGAATAGAGAAAGTTATGTATATCAACTACAATGTACAAACTATTATATAGATACAAGACTACTTGTTCTCCAAGCTAATCTATTTGCTCTCCAAGTGAATCTAAGTATGGTAAGTCTAACTATAGTAAAACTAGACAACTATACGTGGAATATTAATTATATACAAATTATACTATATGTTAACAATATGTTCACTTTGAGCTTCACCCAAACGCGTTTTTCTTCATTTCTACCTAATTTTAATATTCAATTCACAATTTGTTGTACCCTGTGCAAATGTTGTTGTACCTTATATGAGACTAATGTTAGGTATTGGAAAACTATTGTATCTTTTTTGTTGTTTTTGAAGGAATAACAAGTTTACGTTTAGCTGGATGCTTATGGGTTTTCTTCCTTTTTAGTTAATTTTCTTTAATTTTTTATTGGTAAACGTTCACTTTCAACTTTTTTTTTATTTAACATATCATTATGAATATTTACGTGGAACTAAATAATGAAGTTATTTTTTTTATTTTTTGAGAATAGAAATAGGAAGAAAAAAATGAAAATTAAGGTGTTTTGGAAGGGAAGAGAAAAAATAACACCTAAGGTGATTTATTGTGACAAAGGTACAAGTTCAAACCTATCCCTCGTATCACAAATACCATTAAACTTTTAATTGATCTGAAGTATGCGTTAAAGCACATCATTGCACCAAAAAATTTATAATATAGAGTGAATTTAATATTGTCTTAAGTCATATGAAAATTTGACTTTGAGTTTGTTAAATAAGGCTTTCTTATTAATTTTTAAAAATTGAAGTTTAGAGTTTGGAGTTGTTTGTTAGTTTATGATCTTTGATTGATTTTGTTCCTATTGCTCGTTTTAAATGGCTTTTAAAGTAGTAACACAATGCATCTTTAACGAAGTGAACCATTTTAGAATGTGGCAAATGTATTTGGTGAGTCGTTGTCACGCCCCAACTCGACCCCTCTTACAATCAGTCAGGACGCAACGGAATTTCGGCAGCATAACGACAGTAACATGAACATCAGGGCTCTAAACCAACCCTTAATAACAACATACATCAAACTCCACAAATCACCAACCAACTCCACAATCAAATTAACAACATACAACGCAACCATTTCATACATTAAACATTCTTTCATCAACTCATTCATAGTTATGCGCCTCCGTTCCAACATAATACATAGGCTATACATACATTTCAAAATAGATTATACAAAACATTATTTTACAACAACTAAGATAATCTCATGGCAATGACTCCTGCATCTAAGACTCATCCACATACGACACATTTTCCACATTCTCCTCTTCAGGAGGCACGTACCCGTAATCCTGTAAAAGTACACCTGTATGCATGCAATAATAGAGAGTGAGCTTATATAAATAAGCCCAGTGAGGATCCGATAGATCTCGAGCAAGGTCTACTAAACTCCTTGGAATAATCCTTTGAGTCAGTAAACACACAATAACATCAATAATACTATCATCACATAACTATATGACCATTCAATAAAGGATACTCTCTCTAGTTGGTGTAGCTCCAAACGCCATCACGATCTCAACCATTCTTCTTATAACTCCCCATTACTCACGCACCCGAGGTACCTCACTAGCCCCTCCCTCCATGACACCTCCGTCATGCGAGCTGGGGGTAGCCTATGGCAGTCATGCCGTTATCAACCCGACAGCCCGACGCTGCCCGAGAGGTGGCACACACATACCAAGACTCCATAATCATCAATCATCAATCAATCATCAATCAATCAATTGGGAGATCAGCAACAAAAGTGCCCGATTCCCGAACTCAATAATAATCAATCAATAACATCAATATAACATCAATATTTAATTAAACAACAAATAACGAAGTTAGATGACAAAGTAGGCCATCTAACCGGACATGCATAATATACATAATTAAACTCTAAATTACTCATCAACAACTCACCATTCATCACTCGAACACTACCCAACCATCTAAAGGCATCGTTCAAGAAATTAAAGAATGACAACCTAAACTTCTAAAATTCATAACTTACAATCTACTAATCCAAACATTGCCAAATCAGTTCCTATCACTCACCCATTCAATCTACTACATTAGCCCTCTCGGAAATCCACCATAACACCTCCAAATCATGCCCGATAACCCTAAAACCCTAAGATATCTTGGCTGGATTTTCCGGATTTTCACACGGACAATGTAATCAAAAAAATTCGGCATTACAACAGCGCTAACACGTAATTATCAAGTATTTAGAAATCGACGGCAATCGATTTCGATCAACACAACTCATTTAATTCAACTTTGAACATTTTAATCAAAATTAAATACCCGGAAAATAAAAATTATGCTACATCCGACAGAAATTCGTAGTATTAGTATATAACGACCCCTAGCATACAAGGAGCAATAATCTATCTTCAGATTTCAATTCTAACGGTTAAATTTTCATTTATGAGCAAAAACATAAAATTGACATTTTGAGATCTAGAATTTTTCTCTCACCTTTGATCCGAAGTAAAGCTAGGAAAGCGTGCAACAGGTGCCCACCAAGCGGATTCTAGCTCGGTTTGAAAAGATTCAGACTTTAAATGAGTTTTCTAAGGCAAAATTACTTTGAAAATAAGTTGAATAAAATCTCTTTTTTTTCCCTAAGCTTTCACGGCTGCAAGGTGTGTGAAAATGTGGTGTTTTGCTTTGTTTCATTGTGTGTTGGTGATATATGCATGAAAGTCAACAAGTCAAATGAAAGTCAAAGTTGAAACTTTAGTATTTTTAGTGTTTTCTTGACTTTAAATGCATTTTCTTGATCACCAAAGTTCAAAACAATTATTCAACACTCAAGATAGCTCAAGTAAATTATTTTTAAGTGACAAGAAGTTTTACAATCAAACAATTTCACCCGAGTCGGCTTAAAACTCGATTTTCGTAAAAGTCGGTGTAAAAACCCTAATAAATTCTTAAGCCGATTTTAAAACCGTTTTCATCAAACACAGGTCTATTAAAGTCCGTGGACTAGGTCTAGAAGGGCTAAAAAGACCAGTTTCAAAATTTTAGCGGACGTGTTTCAAAAACACTATTCACTGAAAATCGACGATAAAATTTCTGACTCCGTTTTTTATGAAAATTTCATGAATGCAAATTTAGCACGTATTAGAAGTATTGACATCAAAATTATAACATTCTAGGTCATGTAACACATAAACATGTTAAATGCACGCAAAACGAGATAAAACACGTAAATCGAGTTAAAGCAGAAAAGTGGGGTTTCACAGTCGTATGAACTAATTTTTAGGCATTTATTTCTTGTTTGGAGCAAATATGTCTTTCTAGGTAGACAAAATCAAGTTGGATTCTTTTCCTTCATTTATGAATTGGTGATACAAATTAAGGGTTTCATCTTTTGTTCTTTTTTTCTTTTTTTTTTCTGCCCCTATCCTATGAAATTTGAAACCTAATTTTTTAACGGTCAGTGATAGTAGTCCATTACTAGGCTATTCTTGAATCTCATATTAGAGTTTCATCTTTTCATAATCAGTTCCAAAAAGGGACAAAGAAAAATGAGTGTGTGAGGTAGATGACGATGAGCGTAAAGTTTTGTTAGATAATCATATAAATTTTAGAATTCCCGTAGTGGCATAAATTTTAGTATGATTTGATTTTTCGTAGAAACAATTTTTTTATTTATTTTTTTGGGTTAGCAAGGGTAATTTTCATTTCACTATCAAAAAACAAGTTTGGCTATGTCATGTACATTTGTGTCTTCAATTTACAAAAGAGAAACAATAACTTTGAAACTTAATGAATTATCTTAAGAAGGTTCCAAAGACTACTAAGCTCTCTATTGCTCCTGGTACTCTTGAATTTTTTTTTTTGCGGACAGCATTTTGAATCATTTTCTATAAAGATAAACAAGCTGGCTTAGGAGTGGTATGTAGGAAAGTAGTTTGTATGTTCTGTAGTTTAGTTAAGCAGGTTGAGGCATTGGCCTGTTACCACGACAAAAAAAACTGAATTTTTTGAGAGACGGTTCCCTTCACCGTACCGTCGCAAATTTCAAATTTGCAAATTCACGGTGAGGGGAAACGTCCGTCAGACATGAGGCTGTCGCCAAAATCGTTCCCCTCACCAAACCGTCACCATTTTGGCGACAGTTGCCAAAATATCTCCATCCCATCTCCAAATCCTCTATCACCATGCCCTCGCCATCCTTTCCCGTCTCCAGGTCATCACTACAATTTGCTGTCACCAAGCCCTCGTCAATTGGAGCCGTCCCAAAACTATCACTAAATTTCCCATCGCCAAGTTTCCCCTCACCCGGTCGTCACCAATGATTGTTATCACCGATCACTCGCCAACTTAACCCCTCATGAAACTGTCACAAAAATTGTCGTCGCCAAGCCTTCGTCAACCGTTCCCCTCACCAATCCTTTACTAACCCTTCCCTTCACCAAGCCCTCACTAACTGTACCATTCCATCTAATTTAATGAGTCATAATTCCTGAAAAAAAAATTTGAATATCATCCCAAATTAAACTTGTTTGATATGTGAAATTCATTTCATATAATGCCGCAAATACGATATGCTATATTTAATTAAAATATAGACTGTTATTTAAAATTGTTACAAAAAGAAATGTCCTATATATGGTAGTGTATTAAACATCAAACTACATGTTTAACATTATAACAAATTATTCTCCATTTTCATAACTAGGTGAAGATGAAGAATGTTGCTATGCAGGTTGACCACAGACTTTTGTGTAGAGGACTTCTAATGTATCTATATTTTTGGGCCTACTTGTTTGCATTTTATCATTAATTATTTACATTTATTGAATAGTTTGATTGCTTTAATTGTGTTTTTGTGCATGTAGGAATTGAATGATGAAAGAAGATTTGGAGTCAAATTGGAAGAAAATTGGATGAAAAAAAGAAATGTGAATTTTGGGAAAAATTCCCATTGAAATAGAGCAAAAAGAAAAGCCAAAGAAAAGTAATAAAAGAAAAAGAAAAGAGATTAAAAAGAAAAGATCAAGTTGACTCGTTGACCCAGGCTAATGCTTGGCTAACATTGGTCAACGTGGTCCAAGTCCAATATGGACTTAGATTTCAAAAAATAAAATAAAAAAAGAACCATATGGCCAAAGTTGGCCATATAGATCAAAAAGCCCACAAAATGGCGGTGAATTATTCTTATAAAAAGGTCAGAGTTAGCAATTAACAAAGGAGGAAGAGAGCTGCGCCGCAATAGAAAAAAAAGAAGATAGATACAGAAAGCTTTGAGAGCATTGGACAGCGCGAGACAAAAAAATAAAAAAAAAAGACAAAAGCTTCAGCAGTAGAGGAAAAAAAGAAGTTTGACCGCAGAGAAGGAAAAATTGCAGCAAGCCTTATTTTTCTTCACTGTTCAGGTTTCTGAGTTAAAGATTCGTTTTGCAATTAAGATTTAATGTGTTTTAAATATTATTTGTGACAAATCCGAGTCAATTTATAGAGAATTTTAATTTATTTTCTTTTTATAATTTTGATTCAATTTGTTAAACATGAACAATTAAATTTGTGTTTAGGGTAGGATTATTATGCAATAGTTTAATTTCATGGTCTTGAACTTGGTTTGAATATTTTGATGTTATTTTATATATTTGATTTACGTGCTTTATTCTTTATTTCCTATTAATTTATTATGCTTGTAGCTAGTGATTGATAGGAATTCATACAATAGATAAGCTTTATTGCAAAAACTATAGGTTGTATTGTAGTTTTCCACACTTAATTAATTAATTCGTGAGCCTAAGATTTTAGGACAAATCTATACTCTGGCTAGATAAAGGACTTGGAGATAGTGTTGCACCTTTAAACTAGGTTTGACTTGTTAATAAATTAAACATAGGTGTTAAATTAACTAATTAGGCTTGTAGTCTAATTCTGCATTAAAATAGAAAATCATAAGTTCAAGCCTAGAATTCAATTTTTGCATAGGAATCCGATCCCTAAACCTTTTCCAATTGTGATCAAACTTCAGCTTTAGCTCTCATGCTTAATTTTAGTTTTCGCATTTAATTTCACTTTTATTTTATTTTTAGTTAACTTTCATTCAAATCACCCAATTTACAATTTAATTTAGTTTAATCACTTAAGTACTTTACTTACACTTTTCTACAAACTTTCAATTTGTCTCCCTGTGGATTCGACCTCGCATTAGCACACTACACTACAATCATTCGTGCACTTGTGAGTTAAAACTTGGCTTAGAATTGACCTTAATTTTACCATTTGTCGCATTTAGTCCTTGGGTCTCCCATCGACTCCCTTCCTTTTGATGATACATTCCCTGATGAACAACTCTTTGCTGTCTCACATAGGGTCCCCTGGTATGCCAATTTTGTTAATTATTTGGCAGTGAGAGAGTTTTCTACTCACTGGGGGCGGAGAGAGAATGATCGTTTCATGGCTCGAGTGAAACATTTTATTTGGGATGATCCATATCTCTTTAAGGTGTGTGCTAATCAGGTTATCCGACGATGTGTGCTGGAAGAGGAGTTTGATAGCATCCTTAGCTTTTGTCATGGGGAGACATATGGTGGCCATTTTTTAGGAAAGAGGACAACTGCTAAAGTCCTCCAGTGTGGGTTCTTTTGGCCCACTCTATTCAGAGATGCCCAACAATTCTGTAAGAAATGTCAACAGTTTGGGTCTATCTCTAGGAGAGACATGATGCCCTTATCACCCATTTTAGTGTGTGAGATATTTGATGTATGGGGCATTGATTTCATGGGTCCTTTTCATCCTTCGTATGAGTACACTTACATTCTTGTGGTCGTAGACTATGTGTCCAAATGGGTGGAGGCAGTGGCAACTCGAACCAATGACTACAAAGTTGTGGTCAAGTTCATTAAAGAGCACACCTTCTCTAGGTTTGGGGTGCCACGTGTGCTTTTGAGTGATGGAGGACAACATTTTTGCCATAGGACACTTGAGGCATTATTGAGAAAATATTCAATCCGGCATAAGATTGTGACACCTTATCATCCTCAGACGAGTGGTCAAGTAGAGGTGTCAAATAGGGAGATAAAATCCATTTTACAAAAAACAGTTAGGCCCGATCGCAAGGATTGGTCATGTCATTTACACGATGCGTTATGGGGCTATCGTACAGCTTTTAAGACTCCCATAGCCATGTCTCCATATAGATTAGTCTACAGTCAGGCTTACCATCTCCCTGTTGAGCTAGAGCATAAAGCTTATTGGGCTATTAAAGCCCTGAACTTTGACATGCAATAGGCGGGTGAGAGTAGAAAATGGGCCCTGAGTGAGTTGGAAGAGCTTCGTTATGAAGCCTATGAGAATACCAAGCTTTATAAGGAAATGATGAAGAGAATCCACGATAAATCTATTTTGCGCAAATCCTTCGCCCCTTTAGATAAGGTTTGGTTGTTTAACTCTAAATTGAAGTTTTTTCCTGGGAAATTAAGGACTAAATGGGACGGAATCTACGAGATGCCCGAGGCATACCCTTCAGGGGCTATTAAAATTAAACACCTCAAAGATGGACGAGTCCTTACAATTAATAGTCAGCGTTTGAAACATGCCCTTGATTTCAGTTCGGTCCCTCATGAGGTTGAATCTGTAGAGCTACGGGACCTTTCTAACCTTACATGAGCAATAATCTCCGCCTGTCTGTCAGCGTTAAATGCAGCACTTCTTGGAGGCAACCTAGGAATAATTATTTTATTTTGCTTTATTTAATTCTGTTTCCCAACTTTTCGGTTGGACCTCCACTGGGTTATAGTGGGTTTTACCATTTTCTCAAAAATGGATTATCTTGTGTAATGGAAGTCTTGGGGTTAACTAGGATGGATACTATGAAAGTAAAACCATTGGCCGAAAGCGTAATGCCTGGCCTTCCCTCTTAAGTATAGGAAGATGTCTAGGGTTTGAGTACGTTGGTGGTTTAAAATTAATGGTCTCTCCTCTGCATTTTTAATGTACTTAGTTAACTCCGTTTATGAAGTTTCACAAGATTTGTCTTACTAGTTGACATTAAATGGATCCAGGTATTTGCATTCTATCCCTATTTATTTAAATTGTTTCATTGTGCTTATTTATTTTTAGTGAGTCGGCTTTAGTGCCTCCCAGAGTTCGAAGCCTTTGTATGAGGATGTAAATAGGGTCGGCCAACAAAAACATATAAAAAAATGAAAAAGTAAAAAAATATTTTTATTCTTTTATGGTATTTTCTCATTTTAGCTTGCCTTATCCTCTATTGTTTTGCTCTTGAGCTTAATTACAAGTTGTAGATGTGAAAATGTTACCTTTCTTTTCATTATCGATCACTTCAGGTATGTCCATCTACTCTCTTTATTTCTCTTAATTGCTTTCTTTTCATGCAATTTCACTATTGGATTCTCATTATATGTTTTTTTCCGTTTCCATACCCCTAGCATGTTTTAATTTTATTTGCTTGAGGACAAGCAAACTTTATGTTTGGGGGTACTAATGTTTAATTGTGTCAATTGTTGTTTTGGGGAAATCTAAAATTTATGTTTATTTATGAATTTGTGGTGGATTTTCTGGTAATTGAGGAGTTGTGATGATGTATTGATTAGCTCTTATGAAGTGATTGAGGAGAGTAGGTGGTTCTTGATTTTATGAGGTAGTTTTGAGTATAACTTTTAGGATTGATTTTGATGAATGCGAGGCGTGGGACTGTGAGATTATGTGTAACGCCCCGAAACCAACACTCCCACGTCTGCAGATACTCCCTGGACTTAGGGCCCAAGCGAGCACCAAGGCCATGGCGAGTGGGCCCGAAAGTGAACTATGCAAGTATTGTTCGCTTTGAAGCCCATACCCCTCACGGTTTTGTCCCTTCCCAGGTGGAACCCCACACTAGAAAAGGCGCCTGCACAAATATACGAGTTGCCTCTATATATTCAGTTGGCCCAACTCCAAGCCTTCCGATGTGGGATGGGGTCACTACATCCGGCCCCCTTAAGGAGGCCCAGCGCCCTCGCGGGTCACTAGTGCAAAGGAAAGTCGGCTCTGATACCAATTTTGTAATGCCCCGAAACTAATACTCTCACGCTTGCAGGATACTCCCTGGACTTAGGGCCCAAGCGAGCACTGAGGCCATGGCGAGTGGGCCCGGAAGTGTACTATGCAAGTATTGTTCGCTTTGGAGCCCATACCCCTCACAATTTTGTCCCTTCCCAGGTGGAACCTCACACTAAAAAAGGAACTTACACGAATATACGAGTTGCCTCTATATATTCAGTTGACCCAGCTCCAAGCCTTCCGATGTGGGATGGGATCACCACATTATGCCTAGGCTATCGTGGTCTCATGACTTGGTTGTAAGATAATGAGATATAATGTGGTTGTGATATAAGTACCCTCGCTTGAGTAGTCTTGTTTGTGTGCCTAAGCCTTTATAGTGAAAAAAAAAGAGAAAAACAAAGCAAAAGAAAAAAAGAGAAAAAATTATTTACTTCTATCTCTTAGCACCACTATCCTTGTATTCATTGTCTATCTTTAGGGATATATGCTTAAGGTGGACAGTGTTTCGGTGTTCAACACTTCGAGCAAGTAGGGTACGCATGGGGCTTTTCAAAGCCTCTCAACCTAAGCCTTAAGTGGTTGGGATTGATGACCTCAAAAGCTCGTTACATGGGGTGTTGAGTTGACCGTTTGGGACCAAGCACCTAATAAAAAGAGATGAAGTGTTTACTTTTATGTTTTAGAATGAATAAAAGGGTGAAAGGCATGTATGGAGGATTATAAGGGCAATAGGGGTGCGAGTATTACGATCCAATTGTATTAAGTTGTCTTGTTGCTTAGTTACATGGAGACTTGATAGTGTTTGGTGTAGTCTTGTAGTAAACATGTTTTGCCTTTAAAGAGAGAGATACGAATGAGTTCGCTTAACTACTACACCATAGGATCAATCGTTCCTCGAACCTTGTCCTTTTGTTAGAGTTGATTGATTCGTTAACGCAACCTCTTGATAACTTGAAGATTTGCTTAGATTCTAGTCTTGCTTGGGGACAAGCAAGAGGTAGGTTTGGGGGTGTTGATGTATCTATATTTTTGGGCCTACTTGTTTGCATTTTCTCATTAATTATTCACATTTATTGAATAGTTTGATAACTTTAGTTGTGTTTTTGTGCATGTAGAAATTGAATGATGAAAAAAGATTTGGAGTCAAATTGGATGAAAATTGGATGAAAAAAAGAAATGTGAATTTTGTGAAAAATTCCCATTGAAATAGAGCAAAAAGAAAGCCAAAGAAAAGTAATAAAAGAAAAAGAAATAAGATTAAAAAGAAAAGATCAAGTTGACCCGTTGACCAAGGCTAATGCTTGGCCAACATTGGTCAACATGGTCCAAGTCCAATATGGACTTAGATTTTTAAAAAAAAATAAAAAAAGAATCATATGGCCAAAGTTGGCCATATAGATCAAAAAGCCCACAAAAGGACGATGACTTGTTCTTATAACGGCGTCATTCAGTTGTTCCTCTGTGATAACACGCCGAGGATGAGTTTCAGTGTTTATGACAGACTCAACTGAAACCTGAGAACCTACCCCATATATCCGACCTTTGCATGGTGGTCCGACAGCCTGTAAAAATACTGCGTTATGATCCACAAGTGTGGGGTTGGAGTCTAATTCTGATGCATTCCTGGCCGTTTAGAGCATTTCGTCGTAACGATCCTATAAATACATTATTAACAAGTTAGTATTACACAACCAATTTGTTGCACTAACATTAATTTCTCATCTAAACAAACTTAATATTCAAACACACAGTGTCAATGTATTAAATCTCCTTTCAGTGCATTTACTCGTCAATAAGAAAAAGGGCCAGAGTCTTCTCTGTATTTCAAACTTTTCCCAATAAACATTTATGCAATAAAGCCAACCTAATACATAGTATCCAAGCTAATCCAGTACCACACTTATCCTCAACATATTAATCATGTGCTACTACAACCCTAAGGAGACATTTTAAACTTTATATAACACAAGAGGGTACAACAAGTAACCATGTTCCATTTGTTAAATGTTTGTTCAAATCATAGCTACATTCGTGCTCGCACATTACTAAGTGTGTTTTCCCTTTGAAATATTAGCTTTAACAATTTTAAAACTTCGCAAAATCAACAAACCTTTTTAGCAACATTGTGAATCCCAAATTGTATTCAACATGAACCCTATGCATTGCTACCTCTTCCAGAAATTACATGAATAATACATACCATAGTTTGCTCGGCCCGAGGGTCTGTGTACGGTCTATCAGCCCCCTTGCGATGAGCCTTTTGGAAAACCTCTACATAAATTACTTTCCGCCCTAGTTCTTTTTCCTACAATAGCAATTCACCAAATCAACCTATAGCTAAATGTGTATTTCATATAATTTTTGATTTGTTCGCATAACATATAAAATTAACCAAGATTGTATTACTAAATCAATACCATTCTTCTAGCTGCCTCATGGGTTGGGATTGAACCCAGATGGTGAGTAGACGAATTGGCCTTTCGGTTGTTTGAATTTCTCTTTGATATTTTCGGCCACTCTGGGCTTTTCCAAAGCTCCAGCATTTGGTCCCATACATCAAGTGGTATGAAATCTGGCTTTTTCGTTCTAGTCCGTCCTTTGTTTGTCAAATTTGAAATTCGACGTCTTGCAGTAGATTCAAACTTGAGCCAAACTTCAGCTTCATCAATTGGAAGCCACTTGTACTCCCTCTAAAAATGTTAATATTTTGATCCATATAATTAAACAATTATTGTGATAATTGTACAATAGTTTTCACAATATATATTTCGTTAATATTTCATATCCTGAAATATTCAAACCATAATCTTCTTGTTTCACTTGGGCCCTGCCTGTATATCAACCACGACTCTACATACCCAGCATGTAGGACTCTTGAAACCCCTTTGACAGCATTATATGGATCCTATCTATACAACTTAACATAATCAAAATATGTTATATTAAGGAAAAAAAGTAGAAGATTTAAACTTCATAATTTAAAGTAATACATACCCGTTTCTTACGACCTTCACGCAGCGTCGCTTGTCATTTTGCCATACCGTATAATCGGCTAGATATTGGAATCCATAATATTGCCAATCTTCAATACTTGTAGCCCGTCTCTCAGTAGCATGCGAAAACTCGGGCATATTAGAAAATTGTGCACCACCGGGCATTGAAACTCTATCACCATGTACGCATAAGTCCTCTAATTCATCTGGCAATCCAGATGATGAACAATGTTGTTTATTATGATTGGTTGACGAGCCATATATATATGGCTGCTCTGGTTGGTTATGCACATCGTTTAGGATCCGATGCTGCATTCCCACTAATGAATTAGCCGAACCATGCCCAACGACCAATAGGACATTGCCAGCTCCACAGCCATCTGCTGTATGTGCCGATGTGGATTCACGACCACTACCATGCTCCGTACCTGTAGATCCACGACTACCCAATGTCAGAGTATCAATATAGTTGGCCGGAGAGAATCCCTGAGTCATTGGTCGGTGTAATTAGTGGGCCTCATTTTCCCCAATAAGTTGTTCTACTTCAGTTATTTTTTCCCCTTGCGATTTGGATCTTCACCGCCTCCCATTTCCTGTTTCGACACATTAAATTAGAATATATAAATAAATATATATATACTGAAAAAATGTAATTCTGCATACTTTTACCAAAATTGTCATAGATAACAAACAATATATGGAGTCATTGAACAATAATTTGAAAAAAAAAAACATGAACATTATTGGAGACCTAACCTATGTTTTTTCAATAATCATCATTTCCCTCATTGTCACTGTCATCATTGTCATCATCATCATCGTCCTCTTCTGACTCCTCATCATCGTCATCGTCATCATCTTCATCATCATCACCATCATCATCGTCGTCATCATCATCATCATCATGCTCGTCTTTTTCGTCATCTACATATGCTTCTACATCTCTATGTTTGACATTAAGATCTTCTCTTGTTATTTCAGTGTCTACAACTGAATAATTAATGTGTGAATTAGAATCCAAATCATTCAGTTCTATTGTGGGAACATTCATGTGATCCAATTGAAAACTTATGTTATCATCCATATTTATATCCTACCTGTCCATGTCATAGAAATATCTTGGTCAGATTTTAACGACGGCTACCCAATCAACTCGTTCTCTCTTGGCCCCTGGATACAGAATAGTACACTTGTTGAGATTGACCTGTGAAGACAAACGATTCATATTTGGGATATCTTCTTTTCACGTTTACCTCAACCAAACCGATCATGTGATTAGACTTCACATCTTTATCATTTGTGGTATCATACCAATCGCACATAAAAAGAACAACTCTTATATGTTGCATCGTTGGAATAAGATATTCAAGTTCAATAATGTCCTTCAAAACACCATAGTACCCAATTTTCCCAGCTATACCATCACCGGTACCTCTTACGAACACTCCACTATTGTTCATGGACTTTGAAGACCTATATTCGAACATAGAGAACTTGTATCCATTTAACATGTATCTACACCATTTACGGGCCTTTCTATGTGGCCATTTGGAGAGATATTTCACACGCTCGTCTACGTCATACCTATTTCTTAACTGCAATACGATTACATTTGGTTAATACTCATATGGCTAATGCTCTTAATGAATAGGCGAAAATTGTAAAATGTATAAAGACCTGGCCATATAACCATCTCGGGAAAGATCTATCAAACAGTAATTGTCTATCTCTTTGGTTCATAGGGCTGTTATGTTGTTCCAAGTATTCCTCAAACAATCTGCATAAATTTTTAAAACTTCTCATTAAAAATTTTGTGTATGATAATCCCAATGGAGGAAATTGCATACTCAATCGTTACAAACATACCTGATATATAGCTGCACCTCTAGGCAATTCATGAGTACATACAAGTGCGCCAACTGGAGATCATCTTCCCGTATGGAGACCTCTGCATCCATCCTAATTAGACAACCCGGACAAGTAAATATAGATAAGCAACCCTCAGGATAGTCCATCTCGTTATACTGGTTGTTTCGACCTAACCTTCTGCTTTTAGTTGACACGTGTTGTTCAAAATAATATAAACAAAAAGTTGAAGTCTCTAGGACATGATAAGCTTCACAAATAGATCCTTCCACACGTGTTTTATTCTTAACTATCCTATTTAGAACTTACAAAAATCTTTCGAAAGGATGCATCCACCGATATTGAACAAGTCCACAGCATATCGCTTCATAAACCAAATGGACAAGTAAATGCTCCATTGAGTCAAAAAATGCATAAGGCAACATCTTCTCCAGTTTGCACAGCGTCATGACTAAATTATATTGCATCATTTCCAATTCGGTTCTTTGCAGAGTTGAACAACATAGATTGCTAAAAAATAAGCTTAGCTTAGCAAATGTCTCTGAAGCCTGTTTCGGCATGAGCTCGCGTAATGCAATGGGAAGCAGTCTCTCCATAAAGATATGACAATCGTGGCTCTTCATGTGTGACATTTTTAAATCTTTCATGTCGACACAATTTGATAAATTAAAAGCATAACCATCGAGAAATTTTATGCCTTCAACCCATTGTAGGAATACTTTTCTTTTTTCTCTAAGGAGTGTGTATACATCGATATTGTTTGTATTGTTATCGCACAATTCTGGACAATTGTAAAAAGTGGCCATGTCTTTCCAAGCTTGAAGGTTGTCTTTAGTCTTACCCTTAACATCCATGATAGTATTGAAGACGTTGTCGAAAATATTTTTCTCAATATCCATCACGTTTAAATTGTGACGAACAAGGTGCATCTTCCAGTATGGTAAATCCCAAAAAAAATACTTTTTTTCGTCCAATTATGATATACACCAAATCCATGTAGCTTATTGCAAGATCTCTCTTGAATTGTCGGGAAAATTTTTACCTGTTCCTAAATTTGTTGCCCAGATAATCGTGGTGGATGTGTAGATATCTCCTACCTATCCTTGATAAAATTTATCCTGTCACGTCTTAATGAGCTATTCTACAGTAAGAATTGACGATGACAATCAAAGGACGAAGGCTTCTTCCCCGCTGGTAAGCAAAAAACTCTCTTCTTTTTCATGCAAATAGGACACGATAACCTCCCATGTATGCTCCAACCCGATAACATACCATAAGCCTGGAAGTCATCTATTGTCCACATCAAGACTGCCCTCAAACAAAAATTAGTCTTCGTAGAAATGTCATAGCATAATGTCCCTTCCGACCATAGAGTTATCAATTTATCGATCAGGGGCTCTAGGTAGACATCAATATTCTTACCGGGATGCTTGGGACCAGGAATGAGTAATGTCAAAAACATTACGGGATCCTTCATGCACATTCACGGTGAAATATTGTATGGGGTAATTATCACGGGCCAGCAAGAATAAGGTTGCGCATTTGAGCTGTATGAGTTAAAACCATCTGAACAAAGGCTTAATCGAACATTTCTTGTTTCTGCAGCGAAATCTAGATACACACAGTCGAAATATCTCCAAGCTTTGGCATCTGATGGATGACAAATTTTTCCATCCTTGACGTTGTGATTTTTGTGTCACGTTATGTGTTTCTCTATAGTATTTGACATGTACAATCTTTTTAACCTTGGTGTCAGAGAAAAATATCTTAACTGTTTGTGGGAAATAGGCTTACCCCGTTTTCTACCACCAGATATATCCTTGAAACATGCGTGGCCACATCGCGGATAATTTTTCATGAGACTCCGATCCTTGTAAAATAAGGTGCATCTATTTACACAAACATCAATCTTCCTAATCCCAACCCTAATGGCTTGATTAGTTGCTTAAATCTATAAAGGTTTTCAGGCAAGTTATGATTCTATGAACCTATTAAATAGGGAGTTGCTCATATTATTCTCGGACTTCATATTCATGTGTCGAGCCACGACTAACAATTGAGTAAGTTTTACACAACCATCAAATAATGGCCTATCAGCGACATTCAACAACTCAAAAAAATCGTATGCTTCCATGTTAGATTCTTCATTAACCTCAACATTGTGCTCGTTGGTCAACTGCAGACCGACAGCGTCAAAAACCAATGTTCTGTAATTATTTGTATCACCATCATGTTGCTCTTGATTATACGTCCAAGTTTGTGCACTTAGAACATAATTGTTATACACATGTTCGCCTTGTGCAATCCATTGATAGTATAAAGGTATAAGACCCTTCTGATACAGATGATCTACCGCAGTTCATGTTGTTTGAAATTTTAAGTTCCGGCATCTTACACATGGACATCTTATCTTGTTGCCATCCATATAATAATGTTGTTTGTTTGCGAAAGATACAAAATCCGAAATACATTGGATAAAGGCCTCATTAAGATTACCATCAATCCATTTCTGATACATCCATTCACAATTTGACTCCATAAAATGATGTACTGAGCAATTTGGTAAATCTTATTGCATTTTAAAAATTACGTAATAGATTATTAGGTAAAAGAGTTATGTAATTCTATGAGTGAGAATTATCATGCATTAGTTTCACAACATGACAAAGATACACAACAAAACAATCCAAGAAACAACATATTATTCAACGCAGAAAATGATATCTTTAAAAAATTGTGCAACTTAAAGCATACATGAAATTAACTTTGAATTATATTTGACAAATACTATTTAAATTGATAGATGGACACGAACCTTTTAATCTGGATAGACCAAGTCCAATTTGAAAATTTAGAGAATTTCTGATAAATTTCCCATATTAGCACACTTCTCAAAAATATATACACAAAAAAATATACGAATAATATACATTTTTGAAAATATTGGATGTCACGCCACGCACAAACCCCAATATAGAGGTAAAGTTCGAACGCGAGAACGGACAGAATCTCCTCTATACCGTGAATAATCTGATATCTGCACTCAAAAGATTTCCATAACAACAATACATTTTTAAAATTACGCAAAATGTTCATGTACAAGGTACAATGTACATTGCTTCGCAAAATGACCCAAAGTACAAACATAAATAAGTGACAATTCGACAAATATGAAGTTAGAATAATTCAATAAAACATTTTAATAGTTGATCCGGGCTCGGACGTGACATTGAAATTTTTTATTTTTATGGTTTACGATTATCCGAATTTGAAATCAACAACCACAAATAGTTAAGGTAAAAAAAATCCGAAATTAAAAATTATCACCTAAATTTGTAGAGTCCGGGCGCGACAAACGGATAGAGTCTCCTCTGTACCGTGAATAATCTGATAACCTACACTCAAAAGATTTCAACAACAACAATACATTATAAAAATTACTCAAAGACATTCACATAACTCCATTTATAGTATAATGAACTACACAAAATGGCCCAAAGTATAATGTACAAGGTTACGCAACATAAATATATCACAACTCAACAAATATGAGGTTAGAATAATTCAATAAAACATTTTAATAGTTGATCCAGGCTCAGACGTGACATTATATTTATAATTTTATAGTTTATGATTATCCGAATTTGAAATCAACAAAAAAAAAATCCGCTAAAAATAAAATAATCTGAAATTTAAAAAAAATATCACCTAAATATGTATAAAAAAATACCAATTCAAAAAAAGAAATTATAACAAAAAAAAAAGAATAGATAAATAAAAACAAAAAAAAATCCAACAATAAAAAAAATTCAAAAATACAAAAAGAAACTATATATATATATATATATATATATATATATATATACATATATTTACATACATATACATACATTTAGCTTCATAGGGGTAGTTGAGTTAGCTAGATCTATACATACATATACATACATTTACATATACATACATATATATATATATATATATGTACATATATGTGTACATATACATACATACATACATACATACATACATACATACATATATATATATCGCATATATAAATAATAAAAAAAAGACATCATTACCTCAAACTAAATGGTTATGAGACGTCAATAGAGAGGTGGGAAGGTGGGGAGGGACGGATTGGGTGGGGCGTAAGGGGTAGGGTGGGGATGAGGTTTTTTGTTGAAAATGAAATAATAGAGGGCAGAGGGTTTTCCCTATGTTATCTCAATTTAATTGGGCAACGACCCAGTGTGAACCAAGGTCGTCGCTCAATTAAATGTGGGCCTCTTTTTAGAGACGGGCAGCAGCTCGTCTCTAACATGGAGATGGGCTGATGCTCGTCTCCAATAAAAGAGGGCTCTTTGTGGAGACGGGTAGTCGCCCCTCTCCAACATGGAGACGGGCCTCTACCCGTCTACAATAAAAAAGGCCCACATCATGGGCCTCTTTGTGGAGACTAGCAGTAGCCCATCTTCAACATGAAGACGGGCCTTCGCCGCTCTCCAATACAAGAGGCCCATATCATGGGCCTCTTTGTGGAGACAGGCAGCCGCCCATCTCCAACATGGAGACGGGCATCAACCCATCTCCAAAATGGCTATAGGCGTCCGCCCATCTCCAATAGGGTGATGGGATGATTCCTGTCTCCAATAAAAGAGGCCCACATCGTGGGCCTCTTTGTGGGGATGGGAAATGGCCCGTCTTCATTGGAGATGGGAAATTACTCGTCACCATTAGAGACGGGCATGTTTTTTCTTCTCTAATTTAGACAGTCACATGAATGGCTCTAATAATTTGGTGAATACCTTTTCACCGTGCCCTCAGCGTGCCATCACCGAGCCTTTATCCTACCGTCACCAATGTTTGGGCAGTCACGTGAATTCGGCACCAATAATTTGTGGAAGACCCCTCACCGTGCCGTCGCCAAATCGTCACCACTTTCAGTTCTATATAAAGAATCAACAATCCCGCTTGCTGTCTTCTATCTTTACATAAGTTTAACCTCGGTGCATCAACATCTTATAAATAATGAGTAAGGAAGTTCAAGGTCAATGGGTTACCGTTAAAAAGGAGGAACACACAAAGAAATGTGCTCAATCGAAGGCAAGCAGTAGCAAAGTTGAAAGTCGAATTGATCTAAACGAACCACCACAAGAAGATGGTTATATTTCGATGGCTCAACACCATCAAAGGTGTAAAACCCGGCATGAGAACCTATACGTAACTGTATTATTAATAATACATTTATATCATTTCATATTCATTAGCATCAATTAATAGGCATTAATATCATTTAACGTGCATATTTATCGTTTTACGTGCCATAAATGTTCAATTACGTGCATTATGAAGTTTTACATATCGTAGAAAATTATAATACCTTAATAAGATGAGAGAAGCAACTAATTAGTTGCAAATGAACCAAAATGGCAAGCTAGCAATACATGACGTAGTTGGAGGGCACTCTCATCATTTGCCCTCTTGATATTTGTTCACCTAACTTACATTATTCTCTCCCACTCAAAACACACACAAACCCACTAATACACACACAAAAACACTACACTTACCCACGCGCTTTTAGCACACATACACATACATACACAATAAGCTTGAAAAGAGAGAAAGAAGAAGAAGATAAAGGATGAAGGAGGAGAAGAAGTTTTGTCCAGCCATTTCTAGCCATTTTCAAGCTTGTCTTGCATCCTACAACTTGAGCTAATACTTCTCTTCCATTGTTGAGGTGAGAGATGTTTTGAAAAGTTTTTTTTAAAGTTCATTCAAGATAGGAATATATATATTTGTGGATTATTCTTGCTCTTAATGCATACACTAAGAGTTTGAAATATGTTTCGAGTTCTATGTATTGTTCGAGCTAGGGCTTATTTCATATATATGTATTTGAGAATTTTGATGAGCTAAGGAGTTTGAATTTGAGGGGAATGAAGTTTTATACATGTGTTAGTAGGAATGAATTGCTTACAATACATGAAAATGGAAGTCAAGAATATTAAGACATAGTTGGTGTTCTTGGTGTTCTTCATGATCTCGTTGAAATTATGTTGAAGGATGTTTATAGCTTGCTTGGTTGTGATTTTGGAGTTGTAGTGGTGTGGAATTTATGTTTGGTGAAATGGTTAAGAGATGATTTTGAGTGGCATAGCAAAAGAAGAAAGAAAAGAAAAGTTCGTGCATTTGGTGCAATGTAGCATTCACAAACAGATTTGGCAAGACCGGATGACCCCTAGTCCACCAATCGACCGGTGGGAGGGGGGGGTCGTCCGCTGGAGAGGCTTCGAGTTTGACAACTTTGCGCAACAATTTTTCGGAAGCCATATCTCACTCAATTCAACTCCGAATTGAGTTTCGTTTGATTCTAGGACTATCTAATTTCGATAAGCTTTAATTCTAGACCAAAATAAGGTTAATTTGAGTTTGAGATAGTAGGTGAATTAATTGATTAATTTAGGCTAATGCAAAAGTGTTGAAGTCACTACATGTTTAAGCACTTGCATGATAAGACAACCTTCTTCGTTGACCTCCACATTGTGTCTCTAAATTCTAAATGCACAATATTATAATTGATTGCCTATCTACATGCTATATGAGTTCCATCAATAAAATGATTATATTATTGTTTGTTTTATCGCTTGTACTAACCTGCAGCAACCTACTTTGTTGCCTCTAAGCTTGTTGCTATATTGAACTCATCTCTCGCTTGGTGTGTTTCCTTGGAGAGATGGTTGGTATAATTAAGTTATTGAACACCATGGTGGAAGTTCTGGGCCACTTGGGTGACGTTGGGCTTATCAGGACGGACTCGACTACTGTGGTTGGGTTGCCTCCGGAGTGCCCTTATCGGTTGGTGTATCGGGTTTATAATGGAAGCTGATTCGAGAGTGACAATCTCCAACAACTGTTCGAGTTATCATATCCTTTGATATATGGTAACCTATCTTCGCTTGGGCCCTTGAGGACCTTGGATGGTAAAGATATGTGTTGCTGCTTGTTTATTAATTCTTGTACTTTAATTGCAACTCATGCATGATATGTTTTCAAAAGGATTCTCTAAATGACGAAAACATTTGCAGAAACCTACCAAGACTTTTAACCCTCACTGAGCTAAGTGTAGCTCGCCCCCTTTTTATGACAATTTTTCAGGTGAGGTCAAGGCCGAGCTTGCACTAGGGACTCAAATAGAAGGGAGGCTTACTTGTGTGACGAGTCGGATTTCTGCTTGTTGTGATCCTACTTGTTTGTAATTACGAACTTTTGGATGTTGTAACTATGTCAGATTGAACAACTCATATGTTGTAATATTCTTTTGGATATGGGTTAGGTAATTAACCATCTTAATGTTGGATTGTAATCTCACTTTTAGCCTATTCTCTTGTGGCCTAGAAGGCATTAATGCTGGTAGTATGCCGGTTTGTTGAATGTAGGCCTTGTATATAAGAATTAATAGGTTAATTAAAGTAATGTGCCAATGTTTTGGGCACCCTTCTTGAAGTTGTTTGTGGATTTTATATATGTTTAGGCTATATGAATGGATGATTGTACAGGTTTATCTAGTCCACGTCACGTTCTGGCCTTGTCTTGGCAACGAGTCGGGGTCGGGGCGTGACAAAAAGTTATGTGGATCAAATGTATCACATCCTTCTAACGAAATTGTTCGAGTGAAAATTATATAAAAAACTGGTAGTTAAGGTTAATAATATTTAATATATTATGTGGATATATGTGTGTATCTTGTTAAGTACTTTTGTATGGTGACGATTGAAGTTAACCGTCTGTCAATGTAATCTCTAGTTATCGAATGTTATGAAATAAAATCTTGTCCATTGGAAATGATATTATCAAATTTCTCTCATATTGTAGTTAATATCTACACAAACATAGTATTTTATTACTACCTCAAATAATGTCAGTACTTCAAGTTAACAATTTTTTAGTGGACTGGTACTACTTTTGAAAAACTTTTAACACATCGTTGTTACTCAGTGTTTGAAGGCCTTGTTCGTTAAAAATAATAATAAGAAATTGAGCCAGTACCCTTTATTGTGACGGCACGGTGATGGACTGTCACCATACCATCACCATGCCGTCTCCGCATATCAGAATCGAATAAACTTGTCACTGAGCTGTCACCAAATTAGTGACGGTCGTAACTTGACCGTCACCGAATTGGAGACAGCTAACAAAGCTGTCACTGTTAGTGACGGCTTGGTGACGAGTGTTTTTGTCGAACACTGTGTCGTCATTGTTCCGTCACAAAACTGGCGTCAACCTTTCCCTTTACTGTGTCGTCACCATATTAGCGACGGTTTGGTGACGGTCCGTCGCATAATCCAATTTTTTTTTGTAGTGTACTAAGCTTGTCAATTTCTAGCTACCAAAGGCCTCACAGATTATGTCATTGTTGTCTTCCAAATTTACTTCATGGTTTGATCGGAGACTTTTCTTCATTGTTCAAAACTCATTGCAATTGTTATCCGTTAGTCTTGGCTACATTTTCAAGCATGTTTCTTAATAGAGAACTAATCTCACTAGAATTGCAGTTCATCCTGGCGTCCACTTAGTGAGTTTTGCCTTCTTGTGCCAGAATATGTTGCATTAGTAACTAGGATAGACTATCCCGTGGATATGTAATCTTACTAGGGCAGTATCTTTTCTTGCACATAGTGACTTTGAAAGTATTGGGATTGATTAATATCTTGATGTGTTATACGGTTTTGTATTGTTTTGGAATCAATGACCAAAAAAAAACAATCCAAAAAATACTCACTTTTTTTTTTTGGGTTCCATAAAGCATATATGTACTAAAGAAAAATACGTATAATCAGAAAAAGCCCAACAAAATACTTGGTATAGTAACAGACACCAAGTTGAATGCCAAGAAGGGAGGCACAGATCCGCTAGGCATAACCAATAGAAAAACATACAATAAAATAGGCCAAGCCCACAAGTAACAAACAAGGTTTGGGCTCAGAGCAGTAGCTTTGTGAAGTAATGGAGAAAAAAAATAAGCTTTGTGATATTCAACAAATGTAATAGGATTAATACATTAATTAGTCTCTCTCATCTTGACCTCGTGTTATTTTTAAAAGTGTTGCACTATTAGTCTTTTTGTCCTTTTTTATAAAAAATAAAGTAACGAATGAGTCACGTGACTCTATTATATCGCTATACTTCACCATTACTTTTTCAAAAGAAAAAGATAAAATAACTAACGGTGTCACAAATTGTAAAGTTAAAAGATTTAGATGTAGCACTTTTGGATATAGAGAGCATGTTGTCAAACACAGTAAATATTAAAGACTAATTAGAGTATCAAAAAATTCTAAAGATCTCGACACTAAACAAATTCTAAAGATCATTAGTATAAACTCTTGACATCAAAATTTTAAAGATCTCAACACATTTTGAGGAAACAATAACATATGAAAAAGTCATCTCTTAACTAATTTGGGTAAAAATTTTAGTTTATCTTACAAAATTTTCTAGGAATTTTGATTTATCTTTTCATAGTTTGCACCTTCCTAATTTGCCAATCGATTACCATAATTTTGCTTTTATTTTCCATCTCTATTCAAATTCATTTTTTCTCTAAAAACAAAATATATTTATTTCAGTGGATAATTTGAAATTAATGCTTCAGGCTATTTCTCTGTTGATTTCTTTTCATTCTTTATCAGAAATAATGCTTTCAACCTTAATTTATGATTATACAATGGATATGTAATGCATTGTAAAGAGAATCATAGACGGTTGTGAATTAGAATTGAAAGATCTAGTTTTGTGAACCATAAATTTCTCGAGAGAAAAAAGCATTCCTCTTTTAACATGTTCTATCAAGTGTTGGTTTCTTGTATCCTTTACAATTTATTTGGATCTCATAAGGGAAGTGACAAAAAAAAAAGCGAAAAAGAATTGGACAAGGAAAATGAAAAGAAAGTAAGATGAAAAATAATAAAAGATACTAAAAAAACAAGGGTGTATTAATAAATCCTCATGGATTCTTTGGTTTCAAAAAGCGTAAATGTATTTTCAAAAAATGTATAATTACAAAAAGCCAACAAAAGTCAAGACTTATTAGTCTACCAAGTTCAACACGATGAAGAAAGACACAAATCTACGAGGCCTAATCAACAGAATAACATACAGAAATATGGGCGGGGCCCACAAGTAACAAACAAGGTCTGGGACTAGTGCAGGAGCTTTGTGAAGTAACGGAGAGAGAAAATAAGCTTTGTGAATTGTGATGTTCAATAAATGTAAGAGAGGAAATACCTTAATTAGTCTAGTGTTTAATAAACAAGTTTCTTCTTTTAACACAACAAACCTCCTCTCCCCTCCCCCCCCCCCCTCCCCCCCCCCCCCCCTGCCCTCCCCCTCTTTTTTTCCCCGAACTCTAAAGATCATTAGTATTTTCTCTCAACACTAAACAAATTCTAAAGATCTCAACACGGATGAAACAATAACAAATGAAGGACCTTCATGATTGTGATTAGTTGTTGTTGTCACTAGTTTTTTTTTGACATAACGAGTTTTGTTCAGTTTAATAGATTCACTTGTTAAATAATAAATAAAAAAAAAGTTAGCAACTTCTTAATTTGCCAATTGATTGCCAAAATTTTGATTTAATTTTTCATCTCTATTCAAATCCACTTAATTTATCTGTGATCAATATTTTGTTCGCTGGATAATTAGAAATGCATCATGTTCTTCATCTGTTGATTATTCTTTTTCATTCTCTGTCATACAATAATACTTTCAACCGTAATTGACCGTGTGATCCTACAACGGATATGAAACGCATTACAAAAAGAATATAGGATTGTTAAATGGAATGGGAAGTGAACCAGGAATTTCTTGAGGGAAAATGGCAATTATCTTCCAACATGTTTTATCCAGCATCGGTTTAGTTTATCTTTAAGGAAAAATACCACATTTAGTTGTTATTGTTTCTTTTTCAGTTTTAATTTGGTCTGTATTATTTAAAATATCTCAATTTTATCCCAATTATTTTTAAAAAAAAAATTGTTCTTTTAAAGTTTTAAATTCATCCTTATTATTCAAGGACTAAATTGAATTTTTTTAAGAAACAACAGGGCGAATTTGAATTTTTTTAAAAAATAATAGGGACTAAATTGACATATTTTGAACAATAGGGACGAATTTAAAACTTTAGAAAAATAATAAGAACGAAATTACGTGCCTTACATCCTTGACTACACAATGACTTAGATAATTGATATTTTTTGAAAATAATAGGAACGAAATTGAGACTTTTTTAGAAATAATAAGAACACAATTGACACATTTTAAATAATAGGGACCAAATTAAAACTAAAAGGAAATAATATGGATTAAATGTGACATTTTCTCTATCCTTAACACTATGTTTGGATTGCACAAGAAAAGTGAACCAAACAAAAAAAACAAAAAAGATAAGAAAAAGATTGGACAAGGGAAATGAAAATAAAGTAAGATGAAAATAACAAAGGAAATGAAATGAATGGGTATCCTCATTTGGATTTGGAAAACTGAAAAGCTTTTCATTAAAAGAAAAAAAAAATCCTAATAATTGACTAATTTTAGCATTTCTCACGATTATCAACGTCTACAAATTCTTAATTCCTATGCGCTTAATTACTGGGATGCTTATTGCAGTGGCGAACTCTTCCGTTTCTCATGAAGGAAGAAAGAAAAAATGGTGGACACAAGTGTTTTAATTATGCACGTAAAATACAGTAAGATATGATAAATAATATCCTAAGATATTACAGACTACTTTAGCATATATTATTGTTAATGACTCTTTCTAGCCTATAGAATTATTATAATCACAAACGGTGAACTAGATCTTTAAGTTGCGACCACATGCAATACATAGGCAAAAGTTGCAATCCTCACATTCGAACACAGCATACCTATCTATACTGTCTCCACAACCATCACAAGAGGACTTCAATGTAGCCTTCCGTTTAAACTCAACAGGGTGCAGGTGGAAACACACTTCAACTGTGCCTCCAAACTTGAAATTCTGAAATCTGCCAAGTCTGGACACACAATTCAGATGAAAAGAATTATCGCAATCAGAGCAATGGTAAAGCCAGAACTTGGGATGCATTTCCTCTTCGCACATATCACAAATGAAATCATCTGGATGGTCACTGTATGGCGGAAACCTCAGGGGAATAGGGTGTTTATCCCATATGTGCCTAATAGCCATGGGGAACATAGCACAATCATGGTGCAAACTAAAATTGCAAGTCTCACAACCAAAAGCGAGACCCTTTAATGTACAGTTACAAGCATTGCATATTTTATCTGAAGCTTCAAATTGAAAGAGAGGATGGTTATGATTTTCGTGCACAATAGTAGTAGGCAAAGCAGCACATTTGACATCAAGGAAGAAGTCATCACATGTCGCACTTGAAGAAGAATCCGTTTGAATACCAATCACAATTGTTGCAGAGAAAAGAATCATAGAATATTTTGTAGCGCGGCCAGAGGTTGAGTGGGTGGTCTGGATGACTAGGATGTTGTAGTTTGGCTAGTATTTTCGCATAAGGAAGATGAAGAAAGTAACGAAATTCCACACAAGCATAATGAGCAGAAAGAGGCGTAATACAACAGTTGCATAATACTTCCTCATCTACTTCTTCGTCATCGTCGGCATTCGGCTGCTCATGGATGAGTATCAATGGATGTTGCTTATGGCTCCAATGGTTGATCTCTGGTTGAATATGTGCAAGGCTATTCTTTTTAAGGGGCTAAAGTGTCAATGAAGTCAAAGATAAATGACTAAAAGTAATATTAACCCTTAATAAAATTTAAGGAGTAGTTAACTATAATTAAATGAATGAGATTAAGATATGACATCTCCTGATCAACAAAATAAAAAGGACTTATTTATTATTAATTTGTGATGGCGAGACATGTTACTTATCTCTACTCTACTGATACGCATCATTATTTTGGTAAAGCATATATATAATATATACAGTATATTAAACATTCACAGTGTCTTAAATCATCCACTAATTTTCGTTTTTCTTTTTTCGATTGTCCACTAAACGTATGAAATCTATATTTTATTAAATCGAGAATAAATCCAAGAATTATATCTAAAAAGATAATCTTCTCAACCAACTAGGCTACATCTCGTTCTCAAATAATCCTCATAGACGTTAATTAAGCATGATGTCTTAGGTGTAAGAATATCTATATTTGAAAAGTTCTAAGTTTTTGTATGGCTTGACTGACATGGATTAAGCATATACACTACGAAATTAATAGTTTTGGATCCTATTTAGGGTAACTTCTTGGCCACCAAACATAAGGTAAAACAAAGATAAATCGAAGTCATATATATAGTTGTGCATCATCAATTGCTTTAAATAGGATGGATCAACTGTTTAATAAAATTGTGTTATTGGTATTGAAGACAATAGATAAATATAATAAATTCTTTTTGAATAAGTTAATCTTTTAAATAATGTGATAAATTAATATGGTATCAGCATTCAAATTAGTAAATAGTCATTGGTTCAAGTATCATCTAATTACCTATTTAAAAACTATCAACATACAAGGCTAAAAATGAATATCCCCTATATGTACGGGTGCTTGTTGAAAATAATAGATAAATATAATAAGCCCATCTCTAATAATTGGTAAATTAATACTTGGATCAACTTAGTGCCATAAATAGTGACATGTAAAGGGAAATATTAAGTTTGTCATACAAAATGAGTGATATTAAGCTATAATCGTCCCTATATTTTGATATCACAATCGCAAAACGTAAGAGCAGAAGCTATATCAAAATATTCGTTTACTTCTTTCTCATTTACTCTCTATGTGGTGGAGCATCTTTGGATATATATTTGATATTCAATACATAAATTCGTACCATACAAAAAAGAGATGATAGGGTGAAAGAGTGACATAAAACATTACTCGATATAGATGTATGGGCCTTTATAGAAAATTTGGAATCTCTCATTTAAGGTTCTTCTACTTGTCTAAATACAACTTTACAGATGTTTTTTTTTTTTTTTTTTGCATGGCCATAGCCATCCATTTTAGCTTTTACTTATATTTGATATACGAGCAACATAATCAAATTGTTTCTCAGATGATTTAACACTTGATCATTTTCGTAAAAAACTAAAATCTCAACGTTCTACACAAAGGTGATTTCATAAAGTATTTGTAGCTAATGTCAATTCATTAAGTAAAACCACGATAGTCAATACTTGTAGTCAGAGCCATGCAGAAGGGGATCCCCCACCTCCAGGTCAGGTACAAGGCACTCACCCGGAACCATCCATGGCTGAAGACGTTGTGCATGAGATAGCCCCATACACTCACCTTACCCAAACCCAGGATGGATTCAGTCGGCCTATACACTTAGCCACAAACACTTCCACACTTGAAGTAGTAGATCCCACAGCTGTGATGACACCCGAGATGAAACTGTTATACCAAATGGTCAAAGAATTGCAAGGTACAATGAACCGTTTGTCAGCAAACCAAGCAACCCTGCAACACCGACCTCAAGTCCAGATTGTTGCACCCAGCACAGAGAGGAGAATGATAGAGGCTTCTCGAGTCCTGTGAATCGTCATGAGGTGACCAAAGGAAAGCGAGCGATATGCGCAGAGCCCGAGCCGTCTAAAACTATGGCGGCAATCACCAAGGTGCTAAACCATCTTGAGGCGAGTTATTTAGCCCCCAAGATTTTGTCCACACCATTGCCTACTGGTAATCGCATGCCAAATTTGCCAACCTACACTGGAGAGGGTGACTGGACTAGTCACTGTAGGAACTTCGCCCACAGCATGATCTTGCATGACATACCTGATGAAGTGAGAAGCAAGGCATTCCCAACTACACTTGTAGGGAATGCTTTGTCATGGTATCAGGATCTACTGGATGGATCCATAGACACTTTTGCTAAGATAGCGAAGGCTTTCCTGGCTCGTTTTATGAGAAATCACCGACCAACACGACATACCTCGACATTGTTAGCGATCAAGCAATAGAAAGAAGAATCGTTGAGATCCTATATAGCGTGGTTTAATGATGAATCCCGGAAAATCCCGCACCTCGAGGTCTCTATGGCATTGATGGATTATCAAAGCGGGCTCCGATCTAGATCACTCATATCTTCTTTAGCAATAGATCTGGTGTCCACTATTGTTAACCTAATGGACAAAGCCGAAGGGTATATTCATGCCGAAGAAATCCATCAGGCCAAGAGAGAAGAAGACAGAGAAGGAGTTTGCGAAGAAAGCCGAGGCTGCAAAGGCGAAATCTTGGGCCAGGAGCAAGCCCCAGGGCGATGCTAAGCCCAAACAACATTCGCACCAGCAACACCACGTGCCCCAAGGTTCACTATGTTCTCACCTATCAACACCCCTCGGGAACAAAATACTTATGGAGATACAAACTCAGTTCAACATACATCTGCCTCCCAAGATGGGTGGCAAACAAGAAAGGAGGTCCAAAAATAAGTATTGTCGTTTCCACAATGAGTAGGACCATAATACGGAAGATTGTAGGGAACTCTACCAGGAGATTGAGGCCTTGATTCCCGAGGCCATTTGAGGAAATACATTACAAGTAAAGGGCAGCGGAACCCGGTACAAGACGGAGAAAGGGAGAGGAAGCGAAGTCCACCACGAAGAGCTCAAGGTGGGTCTCAGGTTGTGATCAAGACTATCTCAAGTGGGCTCAAGCTAGGGGTGAGACCACTATGGGACGAAAGGGTTATGTGAGGGCAGGAAGGGAACAAAACCCCATGTAGGGAATAGTATAAGATTTGGATAAGATGACTTTTTCTTCAATTGATTTAGAAAAGGGTGCTCCTGCCTCATGATGTTCCCCTGATGATAAGTACGGTGATTTCTAATCATTGGTGAAAAGGGTTATGGTTGATACAAGAAGTTCGGAAAAAGTAATCTTCTTGAAATCTTTCGAGCAGTTAGGTTTGAATCGAAGTCGGTTGAGATCGATGAAGTGTACTCTAGCAGGGTTTATAGGGCATGAATTCTGAGTTGAGGGAATAATTAATCTCCCATTAACTCTTGAAGACGAGGACAAATGTGTTACAATGGAAGACAACTTCATAGAAATGGATTACCATTCTGCATACAATGCAATCATGGGCCGGGTGGCATTGAACTACTTTAGAGCTGTGTCATCTACGTATTACCATGTCTTGAAGTTCTCAACCCTTCTTGGTATCGCAGAGCTTAGAGGAGCCCAACTATCAGCTCGAGAATGCTATGAAACTTCCCTGAGGCTGAAATATAGGGTTGATTAGGGACCAGACTTTCCCAAAAAGAATAGGGATGCATAGCGTGACACTCCAGATGAGGACTTGCAAGAAATCCAACTGTCAGAGGATAGTAAAAAAGTCAAGATCATGAATGAACTCCCTGATCACCTTAAGAAATGTATAACTCAATTTCTTTTGTAAAATGAAGATATATTTGCTTGGTCTGCTGCTGACATGACAAGTATAGGCCTGAGTATGATTGAACATCATCTAAACGTCAAGCCCAATTGCCGTTCAGTGCAGAATAAGCTTAGAAACTTCCACTATGATAAGCAAAAGATCATCGAAGATGAGGTGAAAAAATTGATTGATGTGGACCATATCCGAGAGATTAAGTATCCGACTTGGCTTGCCAATCTAGCCCCAAAGACCCTAGGGAAGTGGAGGTTGTGCATTGATTTTATAGATCTAAACAGAACATGTCCCAAAGATTGCTTTCCTTTACCTCGAATTGATCATATGGTAAATGCTACCTCAGGTTGCGAACTTTTGACTTTCATGGATGCATTCAAGGGCTACAACCAAATTAAAATGGCCCCTGAAGACAAAAAGAAAACAACATTCATCACCAACAAATGACTGTACTATTATGAGGTCATGCCCTTTGGTCTCAAGAATGTCGAAGACACTTATCAGTGAATGATAAGTAAGGTTTTCAACTCTAAGATAAGGCGTAATATAGAGATCCAACTGTTACGAACATGTCTCTTATAGAAGGTAAAAGGCTATTAAATTATCATAGAAGTTCGTATAAGTAACATATAAAGGAGAAATACAATAGTAAACAAGTAAAGTTTTTTTTTTTTTTTTTTTTTTGTCAAGTAAACATGTAAAGTTGAAGAAGGCTTTGCTTCAAAATTGAATTCAATCATCCTTAACCACAAATAAAGTAAAATGGGTGACCATTAGCTGACATTCAATGTTATACCAAACACAAGTTATAATTGGGTAGACCAATTAGCTGATGTCAGGCATCAATCTAGGCTTAACAATAACGTATAATACTTAATGTTTATTTTTATATCTTTACTAATTTTTCTATCTAAATCCGTGGCTAATTAGTGACGGATTTAGTGAGGGAAGCCCAAGAGTCCCTCGCTAAATCCCTCGTTAATTAGAGACGGATTTAACGAGGGAAGTATGAGAGTCCCTCGCTAAATCCATGGCTAATTAGTGACGGATTTAGTGAGGAAAGTCCAAGAGACGGATTTTTATATCTTTACTAATTTTTCTCTCTAAATCCGTGGTTAATTAGTGATGGATTTAGTGAGGGAAATCCAAGAGTCCCTCGCTAAATCCCTCGTTAATTAGAGACGAATTTAACGAGCGAAGTATGAGAGTCCCTCACTAAATCCGTCACCAATTAGTAACGGATTTAACGAGGGAAGTAACTAATTACTTCAAAAAACAAATGTTATGAGTCATACTTTTACATTAAAATGCATCTTACTGTCCATAGCCAATATAAACGAGTATTTTCCAACTTAATTTGATGTCCAACTCATTTTCAGAATGAAAATCGACGAAATCAGATAAAATGTGTTATAATTGTTTATAGTTTATATTATACAGACCAACATGTAATTAGGTCAAATCCTTTATATTCTATGTTATGGACCTATGGTTATGTTTAAGTTCGACTCGTCTGTACTTTCACTAGACTTAGCAATAACGTATAATACTCAATGTTTATTTTAATTATTTATTTTTTATATTTTTACTAATTTCTCTCACTAAATCCATCGCTAATTAGTGACAAATTTAGCGAGACCCTGGGAGTCTCTTGCTAAATCCATCGCTAATTAGTGACGAATTTAGTGATGGAAACCCTAGAGTCATTGCTAAATCCTTCGCTAGTTAGTGACGGATTTAGCGAGAGAAGTATGAGAGTCTCTCGCTAAATTCGTCACTAATTAGTGATAATTTAGCGAGGAAAGTAAGTAATTACTTGAAAAAACAAATGTTATAAGTCATAATTTTCTTATAAAATGCATCTTAATATTCATAGACAATATAAACAAGTATTTTTCAATTTAATTTGATGTCCAAGCTACTTTTAGAATGAAAATCAACGAAATCGGATTAAATGAGTTATAATTGTTTATAGTTTGTGTTATAGAGACCAACATATGATTACATCAAATCCTTTCTATTCCATGTTTTGGACGTATGGTTATGTTCAAGGTCAACTCTTCTATACTATTACTAGGCTTAGCAATAACATATAATACTCAATGTTTATTTTAATTACTTAGTTTTATATTTTTACTAATTTTCCTCGCTAAATCCGAAACCAATTAGTGACAAGTTTAGCGAGGGAAGCCCGAGAGTCTCTTGCTAAATCCCTAGCTAATTAATGACGAATTTAGCGAGGGAAGTCCGAGAGTCCCTCGCTAATTAGTGACGGATTTAGCGAGAGAAGTATGAGAGTCCCTTGCTAAATTCGTAGCTAATTAGTAATGGATTTAGCGAGGGAAGTAAGTAATTACTTAAAAAAAAACAAATGTTATAAGTCATAATTTTTTTATAAAATGCATCTTACTGTCCGTTAACAATATGAACAAGTATTTTTCAACTTAATTTGATATCCAAGTTACTTTGAGATTGAAAATCGACGAAATCGGATGAAGTGACCTTATAATTGTTTATAGTTTGTATTATTGAAACCAACATGTGATTACGTCAAATCTTTTATAGTCCATGTTTTTGACCTATCGTTATGTTCAAGGTCAACTTGTCTATACTTTTACTAGGCTTAGCAATAACGTATAATACTCAATGTTTATTTTAATTGCTTTTTTTTTTATGTTTTTACTAATTTTCCTCACTAAATATGTCGCTAATTAGTGATGGATTTAGCGAGAAAATCTTATGAGTCCCTCACTAAATCCCTCGCTAATTAGTGATGGATTTAGTGAGAGACGTATGAGAGACCCTCGCTAAATCTGTCGATAATTAGTGACGGATTTAGCAAGGGAAGTAAGTAATTATTTCAAAAAACAAACGTTACAAGTCATAATTTTATTATAAAATGCATTTTACAGTCCGTTGACAATATAAACAAGTATTTTTCAACTTAATTTGATGTTCAAGCCGCTTTCACAAGAAAAATTGACAAAATCAGGTTGATTTTATTGCTTATCTTTAAATTTTTACTAAATTCCGTGACTAAATCAGTCGCTATTTAGTGACGGATTTAGCGAAGAAATTACGACATGCCGTCACAATTTCGTCGCAAATCGATCAGCCATTACGAATCCGTCCCTATTTTACAAGGGATTAGTGACGAAATTTTGTTATAAATTTGTCCGTTGCAAATCTGTCCCTGATCCGTCGCTAATTAGTGACTGAATATTTTTCATTGCTAAATTCGTTGCTACTTAACGACGGAAAAAAGTCTGTCGCTAAAATTCGTCACCCATTTTAATTTTTCTTGTAGTGTTATTTTTATTTTACTCAAATATCTTTCTATTTTAGCTAAACACATTATGTTAGTAATTTTTAGTTTAATTTTATAATTGTTCACGACGATGCTCTGTTCGTAATTACTAATATAATTTTTTTATATTTAATTAATATTAATTTCTATTTTTTATGTTATGTGATTGCTGGGATGAGATAGCGGATAGAGGATAAGGGATGGTATAAGAAATGAGATAACAGTGCCCTTTCATCAGCTTTTGGCACATCTTTGATTGACTAGTAAAAAAAAGGCAAAAAAGAAAGGCAAGGTCTTTGAGGATAATAGATGTCCATTGCTAAAATATTTTCATTTTCTTTTCTGTGTCTCCGTATTGACCCAAAAAGAAAAAAGAAAAAAGAAAAACGAGTCTTTCTTAGTCTCTCGCTCTCAAGAGATAGACGTTTCCATCTAACTTTAATTCGCTGGGTTCCACCTAACTTTGGCAGCAGTTAGCAGATAATGATGTGTCCTGCGCTCGTTGACGAAGACTAAGATAGGGCTATGGCTATGGTCCCAGTTTATAAATTCTAGCCGCGTGAAGGACATGTTTCTAATTGGAAAAGTATTTTAATTTTATTAATATATAAGAAATTAATATCAACCAACTAATTGAAAAGCCCCTTTCCTAATTGTCTACAAGCTGATTCACTTTACAGTAGCTCAATTGTGGTAGGAAGAATACCCACAAAGCTTTTCCAAGTTTTTCTTCTTCTTTTTCTGTGACATTTTCCCAAGTTTTGCATAATTGTAAAACTGGCCAGTAAAAAAGTTTAGAAACTTAAAAATGCACGACTGATTTGAATGTTTGGCGGCCATCTTTCAGTTATGCAAGAAGTAACATTAAATATCGTATTTTTTTATCACTCTTTATATGTATATTTAGTTAGTCGGTTAAAAAAAGCGAGAAAAAAACAAAAAAAATATTAATTTAGCATATTAATTGATGGAAGGCTCTCCTTCATTGTTCATAACTCGTTGTAGTTGCTATCAGTTAGTCTTGGCCACATTTTCAAGCATGTTTCTCGATAGAAAAACCTTTTGCCTGAATACGTCGCATAAGTAGCTAGGAAGACTATGCCCAATATACTAATATATAATCTTACCAGGTCATTATCTTTTCTTATACATAATGACTTTAAAAGTATTGGGATTGGTTAATACCTTGATGTGTTATACTGTTTTGGAATCAATGATCAAATTAAACTTAACTACGTTTTGTCCCACTAGGTGAAATTAGGAATATAACCATACGATGCCATTCATTTCTTCGAAAGTCGTCTATTCTGTTAGCTCCATACACGTAAGGTCTCGTTTAAGTATCTTCATTTAAGTTACTTTAGGTCATCATCTACCCCTCTTCTAGTGTACTATATCTAAATATTCGCACCGTCTAACAGTTTTGGAATCAATGACCTAAAAGAAAAATCAAAAGAATACTCGCAGATTTCTTTTTTTCTTTTTTTGCGTTCCGTAAAGCATAACTATATTAAAAGAAAATAAGTATAATAAGAAAAAGCCCAACAAAAGACAAGACTAACTTAGTCCCAGAACAAAAAAAAAAGAAAAAAAAGAAAAAAAAAAGGCGAGACCTGAGAAAGTAATAGACACCAAGTTCAACGCCATGCAGAAAGGCACAAATCCACTAGGCATAACCAACAAAAAAACATACAATAATATGGGCCAAGCCTACAAGTAACAAACAAGGTTTGGGCTTAGAGCAGTAGCTTTGTGAAGTAATGGAATAAAAATAAGCTTTGTGATATTCAACAAATGTAAAAGGGTTAATACATTAACTAGTCCCTCATCTTTACCTCATGTGCTCTTTCAACATTGTTAGTCTTTTTGGCCTTTTTTGTGAAAAAAAGTAACAATAAAGTCAAGTGGCTTTATTTTATCGTTATACTTTATTGTTACTATTTTAAAAGAAAAAGACAAAAGGACTAACGGTGTATAAATTAAAGTTAAAAGATTTAAATACAGCAGTTTTAGAGATAGATAACTTGTTTGTCGAACACGGTAAATATCAAAGGCTAATTAGAATATCAACAAATTCTAAATATCTCGATATTAAACAAATTTTAAATATCATTAGTATAATCTCTCGACATCAAATAAATTCTAAAGATCTCAATACATTTCCAAGAAACAATAACATATGAAGAAGTCATCTCTTAATCGTCTTTCAAATGTTCTATCAAACATTGATTTCTTGTATCCTTAACACTCTGTTTGAATCGCATAAGGGAAGTGACAGAAAAATGAAAAAGATTGGACAAGGAAAATGAAAGGAAAGTAAGATGAAAAATAATAAAGGAGACGAAAGGAATGGGGTGTATTAATAAATCCTCATGGAACATTTTTGGTTTTTTTTTTGGGTTCTGAAAAGCATAACTGTATATTTTTTTTAAAGGATAATCAGAAAAAAAAAGCCCAACAAAAGGAAAGACTTGTAAATCCAAAACGAAAAAGACTAGGGAAAGTAAAAAAGACAAAGTTGGACACCATGAAGAAAGGCACAAATCTACTAGGCCTAATCAACAGAAAAACATACAATAATATGGCCGAGCTCACAAGTAACGAACAAGGTCTCGGGCTTAGAGCAGGAGATTTGTGAAGTAAAAGAGAGAAAATAAGCTTTGTGATGTTCAATAAATGTAAAAGCGTTAATTCTTTAGTTAGTCCCTGATCTTTATTGTGTTTAACAAATAAGTTTTTAATCTTTGAAAGTGTTAAATTTAAATCTTTAACTTTGTTCTAATCTAAAAAGAAATATAATCTTTTAACTTTGTAACATGTGTCACCATTAGTCCTTTCGGCTTTTTTCCGTCAAGAAAGTAAAGGTAAAATAATGTGACTTTATTTTACCGTTACACTTCACCATTATTTTTTTAACAGTAAATGATAAAATGATTAACGGTGTCACAAGTTAAAAGTTAAAAGATTTAAATCTAGTAATTTTAGATATAGAAAACTTGTTTGTCAAATACGATAATAATCAAGGACTAACTAAGGTATTAACAAATTCTAACGATCTCGACACTAAACAAACATCATTAGTATTTTCTCTTGACACTAAACAAATTCACATTTCGAGGAAACAATAACATATGAACAGAATGGACTCTTTCTTACATGTCGAAAGAATGGGGCTTTTAACATGACTTTTGCCAATCAAGAGGTTAACAAAACTTGGTTCACTTCGGCTAGCTGCCACTTCTTTTATGGTTTCGATTCAAAAGCAGTGGTTAGGTCCCGGTTCACTGGGCTGTTGGCCTACCAAGCACTTTCATTTTAGGTCCTTTTTTTTACTCTTGAGGCTTTGGGGATGGAAAAAACTTAACAAGAGAGGTCAATTGAAGTGGAAGCCAAACCATGGGGCCGAGACCTGGTTGAGAGAGTACAATACATCAGTGTAAAAGATTTGTAGGATCTGTGAGATAGGAATATCTCTTAACTTATTTAGGTCAACTTTCAGCTTTAAATCCAAAATTTTCTTCAAATTGTGATTTATCCAGTCAAAGTTAGCACCTTCTTAATTGTGATTAGTTGTTGCGTTCACTGATTTTTTCTTGATGTCAAGAGTTTTGTTCAACTTAATAGATTCACTTGTTAAACTAGTTAAAAAAAAAAAGTTAGCACCTTCTTAATTTGCCAATCGATTGCCAAGTTGATTTAATTTTCCATCTCTATTCAAATCCACTTAATTTCTCTACAATCAATATTTGCTTCCTTGGATAATTGGAAATGCATCATGTTCTTCTTCTGTTGATTATTCTTTTAAATAATGCTTAATTTCAACCTTAATTGACCCTGTGATCATGCAATTGATTTGCAACGCATTGTAAAAAGAATCATATAGGTTTGTGAATTGCAATTGAAAGATCGAGTTTAGTGAACTGGGAATTTCACGAGGGGAAAAGGCAATTGTCTTTTCATAAAAAAACTTTTTAATAATTAACTAATTTTAGCATTTTTCACTATTGTCAACGTCTACAAGTTCTTAATTGCTCTGCTCTTAACTGGAATGCTTACTACACAGTGGCAAGCTCTTACATTTCTCAAAAAGAAAGAAAATTGCAAAAGTTACAAACGATGCATTTCCTCAAGAGGACATTTTGTCACTACACACACCACATAAGCAAAAGTTACATCCTTCACATTCGAAGACAGCACGCCAGTCTATATTGTCTCTGCAACTGTTACAAGAGGACTTTAATGTGGCCTTCCGTTTATACTCAAGAGGGTGCGGGTGGGAACTCACTTCAACTGTGCCTCCAAACTTGTAATTACGATATCTGCTAAGTCTAGGTACACAATTCGGATGAAAGGAATTATCACATTGAGAGCAATGGTAAAGCCAGAACTTGGGATGCATTTCCTCTTCGCACATATCACAAATGAAATTATCTGGATGATCACTGTATGGCAGAAACCTCAGGGGAATAGGGTGTTTATCCCATGTGTGCCTAATAGCCTTGGGGAGCATTACGCAATCATGGTGCAAACTAAAATTGCAAGTCTCACAACCAAAAGCGAGACCGTTTAATCTATAATTACAAGCATTGCATACTTTATCTAAAGCTTCAAATTGAATGAGAGGGTGGTTATGATTTTTGTGAACAATAATAGTAGGCAAAGTAGCACATTTGATATCAAGGAAGAAGTCTTCACAGGTGTCGTACTTGAAGAAGAATCCGTTTGAATGGCCATTACAATTGTTGCAGCGAAAATTGTTGTAGAATTTCTTGTAGAAGTGGAGTTTGAGTAGGTGGGGATGGGTAGGATGTTGTAGTTTGATTGGTATATTGGCACAAGGTAGATGAAGAAAGTAACGACATTCCACACAAGCATAATAAGGAGCAGAAAGAGGCGTAATGCAATAGTTGCATAATACTTCATCATCTACTTCTTCGTCATCGTCGTCATTGGGCTGCTCATGGATGAGTATCAATGGATGTTGTTTATGGCTCCAGTGCTTGATCTCTGGTTGAATATGTGTGAGGCTATTCTTTCTAAGTAAGAAACGTTTAATCATTCCCGATATGTCAGGCACCGGTAAGTGGAACAGATCATCATCATCTCTGGTAGAAGAAAAATCATACAATGTTTGTAAAAAAAGAAAAAAATAAATAAATAAATAAGAGAAATTTAAAAAGGAAAAAGGAAAAAAAAAAGAAAGTCAAAGAGAGATGTAGAAGAAGGATATCTTCACTTACAAGTTAGTTTCAATCTTCTGCTGGGTTTCAGTTGTCACACACTTGAGGTGAACAAAATATCTACACGGTCAACAAAAATAAACCCAATGTGTTGGATATATATCCTTGCCGCAGACATCGCATTCAAAATAGAATTTCCTATGTTTAGAGGGAAGGCCGTAAGCAAGGGAAAGAGTATGATCATGGTCCTTGCGTTTGGCTGTGCTTGGTAATGGCGCACAACTCTTGTGTATCAAAAATGGACAGGAAGGACATAGGCAGATTAGATCTTTATCTTCTACCCCACAAGCGTCGCAGCGCAAAAACGCTGGCCGTGGTTGGAATATGAGTGAATGTTCGTGACCCTCATGCTTAATAATGCGATTCTTGAAAGCACCTAATACATCTTTGTCCTGTAGAGCACATGCCACGTCCATACCCAAATTACATATTGAGCAATGGTAGACGATACCTTTCGAATAAGTCGAGCCACAAGCAGGGCAATAGTAACTAGCGTCCCCAAAAACTGACATAGCCACAAGGATGAGTGAGTGTTGATCATGCTTGGGATGCATGATCTCTCTTGATAGTTCGGCACATACCTTGTGGAGGAAGTAGTCTTTACACTTACCGCATTCATATGCAGGCTCCGATTCTGAGATTGGTCTTTGACACCCGTAACAGATGACTTCCCTTTCATCAACCTTTGGCACAGCATCTTTGAGAATCAGCGGATGCTCATAAGCAAAATGCTTCATTTCCATCTCTCTGATCTGTGTGTGTGTGTGTGTGTATTTTTTGTTTTTTTTTTGTTCTTTTGAGGAACACAAAGCTTTTTCTTATTATTTAGTCTATCTCACGCTCAAGGTAAAGATGTTGCCCCTACGACGACCTTATATATAGAATTTCAGAGGTTGGAATCTGCCTTACTTCGTCGGGAGATTTTTGAGATTTATGGCACAGAAAGTATCAATATAGGATACGGTAAGGTTTTTTAGGTTTTCGTAATAAAAATGGTAATAAATTGGATTCAACAATTATAAATTATATATGTAATTTCATCATAAATGTACCAATAATTTACATCCGTATCACCTATGACATCATAACGTTATCACCTATGTCATCATAATGTTATAAACATATTCATTCTCGTATTAAAATGCGGAAGGTGAGTGGCATATTGCTCACAATCTTCTTCCTTTTTTCTTGTTTTTTCTTTCCTTCATGCCAAGTAAAGGATCGGGTCCTAGCTTTTGTCCGATTGTCTTCCCTCTTCGACCTTCCTATCAAGATTCTACACAAAACTTTGCTTTCTCCCATTAAAGATTTTGCCTCTTCAAAGAGAAGACATTGGGAAAAGGGGATTCATAGATGCCTGGAAGCGTAAGGGCTATCAATCTGGAAATTATCTAAGTTGGATAACGTAGTAGTCACACGACTTACTCTCACTGGACACCCATCTTCATGCATCCCACTCGCCAACTATAATGGGTAATGGGTAGAGCACTAAGCACCCTAAACATGATCTACATGACTTCCCATATCTTACCACGGGCCTAAGAAAAGAGAAGTTGGCACCCCCAAAATCAGGAAGAATAATTAGATAGTAATTAGTTGTGATCTAAAGTCTCGAGTTGGAACCTATTTTTCTTCTCACAAATATAATTTGACTCTTGACTAACCCATCTCGAATGCTGGACTAAGTTTTCGTTTGATGAACATCTATTCCGCTTTTCATTTGGAGTTTGTGAGTGATTAAGGACTTCAAAGAGATATATGCTTAGTTTATGTTGAATCAAAGATTTCAACTATACACATCTTGTCTCATGAAGTGCAAAAATTTTGCATGATTTGAGACAGTAGCAATAGTTTTCTTTGTAGAGCACCCACATATAGAAGTACTATCATATGTGAAGTCATGACTATAATAAATGACAAGAGCACTAAGGAGTCTCTTGAGATGTCATAGGATTGAAACTAAAGCCCTTTATATATGAATAAATATAAAAATATCTAGTTTGTGAATGTCTTTTATATGGTCCAAACAAATACGTTGTTTTACCACAATAAATCTTCATCATGAGTGAATTGAACACATCGATCACATCACATATCAATTGTTCCACAATAAGATAACAAAATACATATTTAACATCGTTTTGACGCCCGCCATATCGATGCAGAACTCGACCAAAAAAAAAAAATATTGATGCAGAACTACATTTTGTTACGAAATAACATAAAGTGTCTAGGCAAATGTAATTTAGCAAGATACATTAACACAAATATTGCATTGACTTGTGGTTCTTCCGGACCAAGAATTTTTTTGTTATCTTCTCAACAACAAAAATGGTCCTTTTCAATATCAAAATATCGCACAATTCCACGCTTTAAAAACAAAAAAAAATAAAAAAAGACACTGGGAAGTAAGAGAGTTTTACTGACTAAGCAATCTCAAAATTGCAGGAAAAGAGAAAAAATAAGAACAACACTTGACCCTTCAAACATCGAAACCTGATAACATTCAAGCAGTTCACATGTGATCATTATGATTTACCACAATTTGGCCATGCAGAAACCTCGTAGAAATTTTTTTTTCTCACGACATGCCAAAAGAAAAATCAAGATATAAAGCCGGTAAAGGTATCATGTTTAGATGCATAAATTATTTCACGGATCGGACCACCAAACTATTCCATTAGTCCTATTTTAACCTTTGAACTATTTTTGACTCCAAAAGAGAAATTTACTCCCTTTAAATTCTCCTTCCTGATGCTGCATGCTATAAAGTGAAAGAGCTCGACTTGTAGAGCCAATGCAACTGGAATTTTAGTTTCTTCAGAAAAGCATACCATTGGCGAATTGTTTTTACTTTTAATTAGTAAAAACATTCCATGAAAGAAAAAGAAAAGGTTTGTAAATGTTAAGGATAATAAGCACTATGTGTCTGTATATATCTGCCTGGTAAAGCAAGAGGCATTTTGTTCATGAATTTCTCTTATTTACTCATTTCCATATTCCGAAGCACTCAAATATTCTCCGTGCTCTTCGAAGTATTCAATTAAGCGTTTCAAGAATTTATCACTACTCACTGTCTCCGTGTCACAGACAAGACAACATTGTCTCCTTGCTCGTGTCACGGCAACATTCATTCTTCTGCGATTGCTAAGAAATCCCACCTAACATTCATGAACACACCCTAATACTAATTGATCATTGCATGCTTATGGAGATGTCTACGGCAGAGTGCATAAATTTACCTGTGCTGCATAAGGGGTGATAATTCCGATATCTGAAGCTTGAACTCCACTGAGGACAAGTCTCTTTGCGTGAGCTATGCCAACTTCAGCTTCACCCTCATTTAAAGTGCTAGGCGGACAGCCCCAACCAGCTCAATATATTTAATGAAGGTTTTGAAAGAAACAAGACATGAGCCGCAAATATTGTTTACAAATACTTAACAATAATTCTCCAAAATAGTAAAATGACCTCTCTCTTAAGGGCTTTGACTATCAATTACTACTCAAGTTAGAAGCCAAACAAATGATAAACCACCAGTTCAGATAATTCTGTTGTATCTAGTTCATACCATTTTGCCTGAAACCTTAATAGTTGATCATAATGCTGGAAATTCAATAATAACCTTTTAATTACACTATAGTCTATGTGTATATCTTGTACACAACCATTTTGACTGGACTATTATTCAATTTTGGAATTGGCAGGTCGAGATACATAGACTTTTCATATTCTTCTTGTCTTTTTATAAATTCACTAAATATTCATTATGTAGGAGGTTACATATTGGTTCATGACTTTGGTAATTGAACCATCACAATATATTTTGCATTTTATGTGGTCATGAAAGCCACCTTAAGCAAAAACATTTTACATTATCCCACTTGGCCGAATGATCACATAACACTTGTGATACCAATTATTGGATTCATTTAGTGGCCAGGTAATAATTTAATATTTATCTAAACAAACAACTAATATGGATCATGGCAGTTTTATAGCAAATCAAACGATATAATTCCTTCCATGTATCACATTACAGTCATTACTTAGCTAAATCTTAATGGGGAATAATAAAAATAACATGATGCACGTAAATCCTTAAAATAAAAACAATAAGATCCCACTTTCATGTCAATAATTTGATAATTTCAGTTAACTATATAATTCATCAAAATGTGCACAAGGGAAACTGGAAAAATATTGCTTTGATATGTCCAACTATTAAGAATAACATTGATTGTCTGGCGTTATTGGTATGTGCTCACGAAGTACAAAACCCTAAGGCATTCAGAATAGCAACCTCAGATGAGACCTGTATTTAAGGAAGTCAAGGTTCGGTTTGGTTTGGTTTCCTATTAACATTGTATTAGAATCTTATGCTACTAGTTACGCTAAAGGGTCTATAAATTCGATCAGTTGCAGGGGATGCTTCCATGTGATGCTCAGTCTGCACCTATGTGATGTTAATTAACCATTTGACATGGGATGAAATCTGCACTTCTTCTTACGCTTCTGATCATCTCAAATTTGTTCTGTGGTCACTCAGAGAAGGACCACGCGAGGTATGCTAAATTCACAGCACCATGAAGTTGATATTGAAATCGTAACTGGCTCTCTTATCATTATGTGTACAATAACAAGATTGCTTGCTTGCTTGCTTACTGATGTTTAGTTGATATATGTCTCACACAATTTGTCGCAAACAAGTGTCTTAAGGTCTATACCCACTACACTTATTGTTTCCTCTTCAAATGTCTTAAATTCTGGACCTATTCTTCGCGGTGGCCTTCTCTGTTGTGCCACTGACCCTTTACATGCCACCAATTCGAAGTCTTAATCTCTTCGTGGAATCGATCGAGTTGGTCCTCCCATCACACCCTCCGTGTCCGCCTCGCCTTCTCTCAATTTATCCATATATCCCGGATAAGGTAACAAAAGATCGTATTCAGTGCATGAACCTCTTGTAAATAGCATGATCTGGGTAAATACGTGTAGAATAAAAAATAAATGAAAAAGGAAATTTTTCTTTAGTAATTTCTTTCTCCTTTTAAATTTGAGTTTTGATCAATCTCAGAAGTCTCTATGTATTTCCTTTTTCTTCTATGAGATCTGATGCTTAGTATTTTTTGGTGTTGTACCATATACTGGGACGGTTGTACTTAAGTGTACTGTACATACATGGGAAAAAGATTAGATCGTTTTTCTGTATTTTTTTGAAGGAATAAGAATAATATGTTCACTCTAAGCTTCACCCAAATGGGTATTTCTTCATTGCTACCTAATTTTAATGTTCAATTCACATTTTGTTGTACCCTGTGCTAATGTTGTTGTACCTTATATTTAGGTATTGGAAACTACTGTATCTTTTTCGTTATTTTTGAAGTAACAACAAGTTTACGTTTAGCTGGACGCTTATGGGTTTTCTTCGTTTTTAGCTAATTTTCTTTAATTTTTTATTGGTAAACATTCACTTTCAACTTCTTTTTTTTTTTCCTTCTAAGGGAGGCCGAAGGCCGGAAATTAATTAACCCACCGAGGGAATGTTGCACCCCCTTTGTCTAGCTCAATAAGAGAAATCAGATGACTCAGAAGTAGACTCAAGTCATGCATGCCCAAAGGTTGAGTAAGCGCAAAGTTGGCAATCCAGTCTGCACAAGCATTTGCTTCACGATAGACATGACGTATGGTGAAAGTTGTATTCTCTGAAAGGAGTTTCTTACATTTGTCCACCAACAGCTTCATATGAGAATGTCTATTAACATTTCCTTTCAAAAAATGCAGCATCAATTGAGAATCCATCTCAATACAAAGGTGAGTAATGCCTATTGACACTGCTCGCTTCATACCTTCAAAAGTAGCCATGAGTTCTACCATGTTATTAGAAGTAACTCCCAAGTTTATCAAGAAGCCCATCTCTCAATCCCCTTATTCATTTCGAAAGAGGCCCCCGCTCCTGCCAGTCCTGGATTTCCTTTGGAGCAACCGTCAACATTTAATTTCCACCCCCTCGTGGGCTTTTCCCATCCAATGTGGATTTGACATCGTAAGAAACGGTTATGTGAGTTGTCACTGACTTTCCAAGCAACTTCCATGTCATGAGCATATTCATAAATAAAACTCACTTTTCCATCAATATCTCGAGCAGTCTGATTTCCATCTCCATAGAATCTTTCATTCCGCCACCGTCAGATCCACCAAATTGTAGAAACAAAAATAATGTTCCAAGAGATCCCTTTAACCCGAACAGTTTTTTTAAGATTGCTTTGAATCCATTCCAGCCAATTATTATTAAGAAAGTCAGAAGAAGAACCTGAATGTCTCAATTTCCTCTATATTTCCAGCACAACATGGCATTTTTGAAAGATATGAGTTGCATCTTCAAAAACTCCTCATATTCAGTGCATCCAACATGTATTGCAACTCCCCGTGCTGCTAGTTGAGATGATATGACAATTCGGTTCTGAGCAGCAAGCCAGATAAATGTTTTGATACGTTGTGGACATTTGGGCTTCCAAATGAGATCCCAATTAAAATTCAACCTCTCCCTCTCTGGCCTAATCAAATCGTAAGTTGAAGCAATTGAGAAGTTCCCTGTGGTATCATGGAACCAAGAGACAAAATCATCAACTTCATCCTCCTTCCAAACTTGAGTTCCTACGATTTGGAGGAGTGATTCAACGGGCAGGAGATGTTCAAACATAGACCAGTTCCAATTTCCTTGCTCCGTGACAAAATTTTCCACATTCAAGTTCAGTTGGCAATCCGGGACATGTTGAATTGCATAGTGTATCAAAGCTGTGTTGCTGATCCACCAGTCCTTCCAAAATTTCACAGACTGACCGTTCCCGATGATCCATTTTAAACCTTTTTTTATGAGTATTCACCCCAACCATCACGTCCCGGCACATCTTTGAATCAGTTGATTTGCATGTGTAGTTAATGAGCCCTTTGGAGAAATACTTTTCTTTGAACACCTTGACCTACAACAAATTAGGTTCAGTGAGAATCCGCCGTCCTAATTTAGCAAGGAGGGCCTCATTAGCAAGTCGTGTGCTACGTAGACCCAAGCTCCCTTCTCTTTGCTTACGACATAATTGTTCCCAGGAAACCCAGTGAATCTTCTTGTGCTCTTCACTTGATCCCCATATAAACTTCCTTTGAATTTTGTCGATTTCATTGCAAGTTTAGGCTAGAAAAAGAGTGGTAATCATGGAGTATGTAGGAATGGATGCAAGAACAGATTTAGCAAGTGTCACTCTTCCAGCAAAGGAAAGAACTTTAGATTTCCACCCCGCGAGCTTTGCTTGGACTTTGGCAACAAGGTGTTTATATGTTCCTTTTTTAGTACGACCATGGATAATAGGCATACCCAGATATAATTCAAGCTTGTCGGTCAAAGGGATGCCACTGCTTGTGCTCAATTGGTTAGCCAACTCATTGTCCACGTTCTTTGAAACAAAAAGAGTAGATTTGGCCAAGTTGATCGATTGACCTGATTCCTCACAAAAGCCTCCTAAAATTCTTTGAATTGTCGCCATTTGCTACAAAGAAACTTCAGCAAAGAAAAGGCAATCGTCAGCAAAAAAAAAGATGAGAAATAGGGGTGCCCGATTTACTTACAAAAATAGGTTTCCAATTTCCTTGGTTGACTTCATGATAAATGGCTTGAGAAAGTCTCTCCATGCACATGATAATGAGATAGAGCGATAAGGGATCGCCTTGTCTAATGCCACGAGAAGGATGGAATGCCTCAGAAGCAATATTATCCCACAAAACCCGGATTGAAGCAGTTTCCAAGGAAGACATGATCAAATTGACCCAATTTTCTGGCAGTCCAAACTGTTGAAGAGTATATTTGATGTAAGTCCATCGGAGTTTATCATAAGTTTTTTTCCAAATCAATCTTGAGAACCATGATACCCCGTTTTCCCTTTCATTTTTTCATATAGTGAGCTATTTCTTGAACAAGCATAATGTTGTCATGAGTGGTCCGTCCTGGCAAAAAACTACTCTGATTAGGCGCAATTTGCTCTTGTAAGAGAGGCCTAAGTCTATTCAAAAGAACCTTAGTAACAATTTTAACTGACATTAAGAAGGCTAATAGGTATTAACTACTTGCAAGTCTCAGGATGCGTGATCTTAGGAATTAAGCAAATCAGGGTTTGATTTAACTCGTGAGGAATTTTACCTTGTTGAAAAGCATTAACAACCATATGGCAAACATACCTTTGAACAGTGCTCCAACATTTCTGATAAAAGTTGGCAGGAATTCCATCTGATCTAGGAGTTTTATTTGGGCTCATTTGGAAGACTGCCATTTTGATCTCATCGTTGCTGGGTTGTTGAGTAATTATCTGTTGATCAGCTTCATTAAGTGCCAAGAAAGTAGTAGGTGAGAATGATCTGACCTCAAGTCTTGGTTCACGGTAAAGGTCGTGAAAGAAATTACAAACTATATCACACAACTGTCGCGAATCCTCAATCCAGTCCCCATTTTCATCTTTTAAACATTGAATCGACTGTTTTCTTCTCTTGTTGATAGTTGAGAGATGATAATATTTGGTGTTTCGGTTCCCTGATCTGATCCAATCTTGTTGCAATTTCTGATACCAAATTACTTCCTCCTCATCAAGCATTTTTTTATACTCACTGCGTGACGATCTTTCCAAATGAACCAAAGATGAATTGTATTGATGCTGAAATGATTTTTGGATCCCTCCAATGCGGGCTATTAACCTCTTCTTTTTTGCAAAAATATTTCCAAAGACTTGTTTATTCCAAGTATCAAGCTTTGAGATCAAATTCTTGATAGAGGTGTTGAGGTCAGTAGTACTCTGGTCCCAATTTCTTTCAACAAATTCACATAATTTTTCATGAGTCAACCAAGCAAGCTCTATTTTAAATGGTTTTGGTCCATTATGACTTCTTCCTACTCCTGCCATGTTGATTAGAATAGGGAGATGATCTGATCCTACTCTCGGAAGATGTTTAACCGTTGTTGAGGGAAAAAGAATACTTCATTCCGGATTAGCATAGGCCCTATCCAATTGTTCTAAAAATTTTTGTCCCGTATCCCAAGAGTTATACCATGTAAATCGTGGTCCCTAAAATCCCAGATCTTTCAAATTGCAGCAGTTAACCCAATTATTAAATTGAAGCATCTTTCTTGTTAATTCCTTATTTCCACCTTTTTTATCTGCCAAGTCCCCAATTTGGTTGAAGTCACCCGTAATAAGCCAAGGAGTAGTCAGATTGCAGGCTGCTTCTTTAAAAGCTTCCCAAAGACTGGCTCTCTTCGAAGTGTCTGGGCTAGCATAAACAGCAAAGAAAATCCAACTGGGTGCACAACCATGTTTTACGCGAACATTCCGAACTTGTTCACTGGCTGATAAGAATTCAACAGAGATAGTTCTATCATTCCAATACAACCAAGTACCTCCAGTATAACCCACTGCTTCTACTCTATAAGAGTTAGTAAACTTAAAGGAAGAAACCACCTTCTGAGCTCTGGGGCCATTGATTCGAGGCTCAAGAACAACCAAAATAGTAAGGAGATGAAGTTTAATTAAGTCCCCAATGATGCAGTAGAAGTTCTTCTTCCCCGCATCTCTACAATTCCAAATTAAGATACGCATACCATTCTTCTCTATGGATCCGTCAACATCTGACGGTTGATCCATGGGTCTTCTTAACATAGAAAATCATCCATATTAGTGTCATGGCTATCACCACCCATCTCATGATCCACTTGAAAGGATCCTGGATCATCCACTACTATTTGTATATGTTGCTCCGAAAGATCAGGAGAGGTTGGAAGAATTGAGGTAAGCACAATTTTTCCAGAAAGAGGTTCAAAAGACGTCCCCTTATTCCTAACAAAATGGTGATCAACCTCGCCCATTTCCACTTCTGAAGTCCCAATTTCGTTCGACTTATGCCCAAAAGATTTCTTTTTTTCAAAGCTACATTCTGGAACAACAAGGTGTCCATTTTCCTCTTGGTTTTTGTTTGAGATACTAGTATCAAGAGTTTTCTCGGTAATAGTAGTTGTTGCAGTGGCCTGTATTTTCTTCTTAGATCCAACCTTCTGTTTGCTTGTTTGGTCTTGAGGCTCCCTAACCTCTTTATTCAAAATCACTTGATTGACGACTTCTTTTTCAGTTGAGTCCTATTTGTTTTCCATTTTATCTCCATCATCTTTCAAGCTATTCAACAAAGTGAACCGTGAACCTTGAGTATCTTCCATATGACCTTTTCCTTTCTGTTGCTTGTTACTACTCAAATGTTGTTCCTTGAGTCCAACTGGCTCATCTCCTTTGGCTTGTACCCGTTGGTTGTGATCAAAGTTAGTAATTTGTTGAATCCTTTTGCCTGCCTTATGCGGTGTAACCGGATTGTTGCGCCGAAAATTATTCTTTTGAACAAATATCCAAGTACCAAATTCTTCATTCGAGTCTCAAGCCGGAGATTTACTGGTATTAGTTGTCTCCTGGGGAATAGAGTCTCCTTGTTCCTGTCTATTCATCATTTCCTGTTGGTTTCGAGGAGTTTTCAGAACACTGTTCTTTCTTATGTCCATACCTCCCACATTGAAAACAAACCATGTGGATACCTTCATATTCCACGCGTTGGAGGAACTTTTTTATTCAAAATTTGGTCAGTAAAGGCTTCTCCAAATCCACTTGAATAGCTACTCTTGCGAATCTGCCACGAGATATATCCTCGGTCATTTTGTCAACTTTGATCGTTTTGCCCACCATGTTACCCATCTTCGCTACGATTCTTTCATTATAGCATTCAAGGGGGACTCTAGGGAACCAAACCCAAACTGTTGTAGTGGTGATAGAGGCAACCTCCAAACGGAAATATGGCTCCCATTTTCGAACAGTGAGGTAATGGTCTGCAATGAGCCATGGACCTCCCGTAAGCACGTGGTCATAATCTTGTTTTGCTGCGAAACACACCACAAAAAAACCATTCCCCACATCTACAAGGCTGTACTGATGTTGAATCGACCACAATCGCTTCAGTCTTGCTGCCAAGAATTTGTACCCTACAGATTTATCAAGCACCTTGATAATCAAAGTAGACCTCCAAGGGCACCGACCTTCTTTCTTATCTTCTACTGTCAAACATAGGGTTGGAACTACAGAGTCCACAATATCATCATCATCATCCGACCAGTCATCTTCATTATCTGGTGCATTTTCATCAAAGACTAGAACTTCATGTTGCGGATCAATAGAATCCATGGCTAGTTCCAACGGTTTGTCAGTAAATAGTCCACTCCAAGTTTGCGAAGAGTTGTTTTGTTCCATATGGCGTTGAGTAGCCGAAGGAAACTTCAAGGACGGGGAAGCATGATCATGCTCAGTTCGATAGTCAGCCCTTTTAAGCTTTTTTCCTTCTCTGCCCTCATCGTCGATGCTTCCATTATGCTGTTGAAAGAGAGATTGGGCCTTTTTGTTTAATGGTGGAAAATCCTCCTCCATCAGAGGATAATGAAGAATACACCCATTTAGCTTAGGTGTCTTGATCAATAATTGTTCGATGAAATGTAGAACTAAACAATGAAGTTATTTTTATTTTTTTGAGAATAGAAATAGGAAGAAAAAAATGGAAATTAAGGTGTTTTGGAAGGGAAGAGAAAAAAAGAACACCCAAGGTGATTTATTGTAACAAAGGTCCAAGTTCAAACCTATCCCTCGTATTACAAATATCATTAGACTCGTAGTTGATCTGGAGTATGCGTTAAAACACGTCGTTGCACCATGAAATTTATAATGTAGAGTGAATTTAATATTGTCTTAAGTCATATGAAAATTTGACTTTGAGTTTGTTAAATAAGGCTTTCTTATTAATTTGTTAAAAATTGAAGTTTAGAGTTTTGGAGTTGTTTGTTAGTTTATGATATTTGATTGATTTTGTTCCTATTTCTCTTTTTAAATGGCTTTCAATGTAGTAACACAAAGCATCTTTAACGAAGTGAACCATTTTAGAATGCGACAGAAGTATTTGTTGAGTCGTATGAACTAATTTTTAGGCATTTATTTCTTGTTTGGTACAAATATGTCTATCTAGGTAGACAAAATCAAAATAGATTATTGATGCAACCCGAGGTGTGCGTGTGAAAATGTGTAAAATAAATCAAGTTAAAATACTTATAAGTGTACGGATCTTCGTAGTATAGTGTGCTATGAGTGCGAAATCGTATCCACAAGGAAGCTCATTAGTTAAGTTAGTGAAGTAGTATGAAAGTGTTTAAAATGCTTAAGTGACAGGTTTGCAATTGGAGTGTAAATTAAACTACAACTAACTAAATTATCTAAGTTAAACTAACTATTAGTTGAATACGAGGGGAGGTGATCTAGGGACTGAATATGTAAATGAGACACTTAATATAGGCTCAGTATCCAGTTTATCTAATTCTGCAAAGGCTTAAGCTACAAATATACACCCGGTTAAGCTAAAAGCTATAGACCTAATTAATCTACTTAGTTTATTCTAACTAAGTACAACAAGGCAAACTAAACTAAGGAATTAACATTTAGGTAGAAACTATGGTACAACCTATCGTTTCATGGAGTCTATGGTACAACCTATAGACTCATGATTAACACAATTATACGGCACTAAAGTAACACAATCATAATATCAACTACAAGTGTAATATTATGATACGAAAGTAAAGCATTAATAACATCTACTTTAAAAGCATTACGTATGAATACTGAATTAAAACAAGCCATACATTGCAATATAAATTGAATAAACTGAATCCGAGACTATATATTAAAATATTATCATTTACAATATTCATCCCTAGATATCATTCTACTCAGTCATAAATGAATACGAGTTATGTAAATAAAATAGAGTCAAGAAAGGCTTTCCTATATTGACGAACGCGTATTTCTGATCCTCAAAATTTGAGCAGAGGTCCGACACAAAATACCTATTCGGGCGGAACTAATTTCTCCCGAATAAGAGCTACTAGGGATGAATTTTTCCCAAATAAGAGCTTTCTTATTAAAGCCTATTCGGGCAGAACTTCCCCCAAACAATAATTACTAAGGTCGGACTTCCCCCTAAAAGTAGCTATTCGGGCAAAATTTCTCAGAATAAGACCCACTTAGGTGGGACTTCCCCTGTATCTTACTAATTAATTAACTACCACTAAAACTAAAACAAACTTGAAATTATACCAAAAATATTAGCACTATTCTAAAATTAATTACTAAATTCAGAGGGAGAGGGGGTCTATTTATAGACAAAAAATCAGAGGCGCGCTTAGGTCTTCATCCAATCTCTGCGGACTACATCGGCTTTCCGGAAGCTTCTGCAGCACGCTCGAGCCCGCGTCTGCTCCAACGACTGATTTTTTGCCACGTGCCGTCTTCTAGAACATGGTGGAATATTCGTGCAGGGTGCTCGAGTGCCTAGGAGGGCGTGCTCGAGCGCCCTTTGTTTGAGTTTTCCAATTCTGAATTTTGACTTTGACTAAGCTTTGACCGAGCGTTGACCAATGCATTTTTGGACTATTTTCAACATTTTGAGTCTGATTACGTGTTAGTTTTACCTAAATTCCGTCTCTATGGACTCCATTCTTCTACCGGTTCTCGTGCTTTTCCCCATTCTTCACTTCTTGACTTGTATTTTGGATCGTTTTGGGTCTGAATTTTTATTTTTTGATATTTTCCTACATTGCATCGAAAGTATCGAAGTGTTGCATTTTTTCCAAAGTTAAAGTACAAATGTAGTACAAATACCAAGGTTTGAGTGCTACAAATACAGTCACATCAATTATTTTCCTTCATTTATGAAGTTGGTGATACAGATTAAGGGTTTCATTTTTTTTTTCTACCCATATCCTATGAGATTTGAAACCTAATTTTTTAACGGTTAGAGATAGCAGGCTACTACTATGCTACTATTGAATCTCATATTAGAGTCTTATCTTTTCATAATCAATTCCAAAAATGGACAAACAAAAATGAGTGTGTGAGATGGATAACGATGAGCAAAAGTTTTGTCAGATAATCTTATAAATTTTAGAATTCCCGTAGTGTTATAAATTTTGGTACAATTTGATTTTTTGTAGAAACAATTTTATTTTTTGTTTTTCATTTTTATTTCATTGTAAAAAAACAAGTTTGGCTATGCCATTGATGAGGGTAGAAAATGTGCTTCTGCCCGAGTTCAGTAATATCCAATGTCGTTCATCTCGAGCTTAGCTCCAAAAGCGTTCAGCCTGCAAAACAAAGGTCTCTAAGGTAAACCCCAGGGGCCCACTTCGATGCTCAAGTCAGTTATGGGACCCAAAATGCGCATAAGATTGCAAATCAGTAAGAGAATAAAGCCATAAAAAAAGAGAGAGTTTTAAGGAACATTACCTCTAGAAAATGAATGACCTTCTCTTCTTGTAAGATGACTCACATATTTATAGAAATTTATGTGGTCTAGAGAATGCCACATGTCTCACTATGGTCCAAGCATTTTAGGATATCGTCGGGTTGGTATTTTACGATAGTCCTGAGCTCTAAAGATAACAAGCGAGGTCAAGTTAATCTGCCTCGGGTCATAGGCTCGGGATTTGCTTTACCCGGATTTTGGGGTCAATTTTGTCTATTCACAATTTCACCTATATCATTAGCCCCCCTGATTTTCTGAGCTCTGTAAGAGGTCAAGGAATCGCTCACTAATACGTTCTTATTTCCCTTAATGCATTTTCTTCACAGTCGTTAGGTCCTTAAAAGCAAAGATTGCATGTCTATGATGCGCCCCAGTGGCCTATCTCCGCTTTGCTTTTTCTAATTCTCGGCCTGATCTAACCAATGTGTTCATTCTTGTCTCAGGCTTGCCGGTATCTGGAGCGAGTACAATCAATGGGTTTGATCTCACCTCCTCGACTTACCAAAGTGATCGCAACTTAGCAGTTTATTCATCCTTTGAGGCATTTAAGGGCCTATCAGGTCGAGGAATAAGAATCTCAATGATCTAATTCTCGAATTGCAGATTTGCGAGGTCCAAGCTCGAACTCAAAATTTGTAGGCGGCTATCAATGTCGTAGAGACAAATGTTAAACATGAAAGGACCATGCAATAGGTGAATCATACCGTATAAGCTAGGTGGAACCAAAACCTCAATTTTAAAAAATTTAAGCATTATAACACTTGTATTCACCATAAAACCCTATGTTAAGTCTATGCAACCAACATAACTATTACATATATAAGTAATATATATGAAATTCAAGAGAAAACAAGATATACATCTTGAAGACTTAGCCAAGTAGATGGAGAAGGACCACAAGGAAGATGAGAAGCCCTTTCATACTTTGCAAAAGCACTAGGTTGTCCACATAAGTATCCAAGAGTCCATCTCCACAAACCAAATATATGTACTAGCTATTTAGGTGGATATAAGAGCTTACACAAGGATTGAAAACAAAAGAACAAGCCTAGCAATGCAATCTTTTCTTGGCCGAAAGCTTGAAGAAAATAGAGAAGTTTTTTGCTATTTTGTTTCTTGCATGTGTTGTGTGTTTTCTTGCATTTAGTTGGTAGAGTATAGATATTACCTATGCAATCCCATTAACTCCTTAGTGGAATATGACAAGCTTCCACTAACTAGCCATGCAATTAATCTTAGCCTTAGATTTTAACAAGATGAAATCCAAGCCCTTGATTCAAATATTAGTGGACCATGATGTCATCTTCCACTAACAAGACTTAGTGGAAGATCTCATCTTTTTCCACTAACTCAACTTAGTGTGTCATCTTCCACTATTTTAGCAAGATCAAATCTTGGCCTTTAAATCAAGTGAAAGCTTAGCCATTGATTTACACTTAGTGGAATGTGATGTCATCTTCCACTAACCAACTTAATAGAAGATTACATCTTCTTCCACTAACTAAATAAATGACTAAATTAATCATAATCATATTAGATTAATTTATGGAAGTAACTTTCCTTATTTATACATTGACCCCAAAATTTTCATTAATTATACTTTTAGCCCATTAACATTTAATGACCAAACACAACAACGCTAACTCATTAACGTCTCTAAACTAATTGTAAGCTCTTTACAGAAACTCTATTCATGATGCTCGAACGTGTGTGACACTCTAGATTTACCACTATATAGCGATGAGGGACCATTATACCCTTTTAATCTAATCTGAAAATGTCCCCGTCATTTTCAAAATACCCTCACCTTCTAGAGTGATGTCTAGCAACATATCAAGACAATATATACGGTAATGAAGTCAAACCCTTGTGAATCTATTTAAAGGCATAAATTATCGTGCAGTCCTATCCTTCCGTCAATATGTCTCGATCGAATAAGGACCATGAAATGATTAAGTCATTTTGCTCGATTTTATGCCTAGATCTAAACGGTGGAATGAGATATGACATTCATGGAAATACTCATTTCCATCATATATCAAAAGATAAGATTTTCCTTGCAGTTGTTATAGTCGGCCGGCGTTGAATCAATCATCATCATTTTTCCCAACTCCAAACATTAGGTGATATCCGGATTATCATCGGGGACTATAGTAGTCGAGACCTACTGGTAGCCCATTGCTACCTAGGGGAAACGAACGCTACCATACCCATAATTGTGGTTGCAACCATCGCGCATGCAATCATTATCATGACAAGCAAGATATATGCATCAACAGGTAAAGGAGGCAACAAAATAGGCTACCTTCGATCACATAATCATGCAACTAATCTTGAACATATTCCAGTATATAAACGTGTAAATAATTATGACATTTTACATTTAGAACTTATAAGAAGTAATGTGGAAGTCAATAAGGAAGGTTGGTTCATCATACAAGCATTTTCTAATACTTGTGCATTAGCCTAAGTTAGGAGATAAATTCACCTATTTTCCGAAACTCCAATTAATCAGATTTTGGTCTAGAATCAAAGCTTATCGAATGTAGATAACTCTAGAATCGAACGAAACTCAATTCGGAGTTGAAACGAATGAGATATGGCCTCCGCAAAATCACTGCACAGAGTTGTCAAACATCCGGGCGTTGGGGCCTTTATCCGGTTGACTGGATGAAGCAGGTAACGCCCGGATCAAAGCTTTCTGCCGGGTGTTGAGGCCTCTATTCGAGTGACCGGATAGGGGCCGTAACGCCCGAATAGCTGCACGAAGAACACTAAAATTCTACCCAATTCAGCAAAACAACAACCAATCCATCTACCAACATACAAACAAGTTCAATGAGGCTATTAGGCATCATACAAGGGTTCTAACTCAACCAAAACCTCCCCACATCACGCCTTGGCCAAGGACTTCTTCATTCAACTACTGAAATCAGATCACATAGGACATCGCTTCCTTTCGGAAGTTAACAGATCCTATCTTGATAATTATTTGTCAATCTCTATACCAAAAGAGTAAACTGCAAGAGGCCGTAACCCATCTTTATCAATAAAGACAAGTATTTTCTAATGCTAAGATCTAAACCCCGATATATCAGACAACCGTAATTTCTCAAGTCAGATAATTACTTGCACAATCGCAACGAATAATAAAACTATTAATCCCAAGTCATGTAGTTTATTATTCATATCACATTCAATGATCTATTGTACTAATAATCACTCATATGTAAGTTAATCGCATCCCATGCTGTTATGGCTCGAGGCTCGCCACCCTTTACCATTAATATCAAATATTAATCAAAGGTAACTAAAAATTGATTATTCTAGTCCCGGTTGAATAAGCTAAAGACTATGAATAACTTTTAATGCTAATCATGTTAAAGAAATATGTCAAGATATTCTAAACAACTTTTAGAATATATTTCTTCAATGAAAAATATTAGGACACATTCATACAATATAAAATGGAGAATATGAATTTCAACTAGAATGTCATTAATTAAATACATATTTACATCAAAATGTCCTACATAAGTCATCTAACTATACAGCATTAGGGCATATCACTAACAAAATACTCGAGCCAATTTCATTAAAGACATTTGGACAAAGTGTAGAAGTGTTGAGAAAAGGCCTAAGGAAGGTACCAAGACCTTGGATTTCAATAAAGGACTCCCCTGTTCTGGTAAGAGCTTGACAGCTCTGACGCCTTGCCCTAGTGGGGTTCACACTGCTCAACGCATGTGGCAGTCCCCCAAGCGATTACTGTTCGCCTCTTATTTGATGGTCCAGTTCCCCTTTTTAGGTTTGGTCTTTAGCTGCAGCTCGGTTTGGTTATTTTCCAGAGCCCGAGCTGAGTCATGCTCATGTTTCACCTTAGCTTTCCCCAAGTTCAGAGTTTTGCCTCGATCTTTCTAAGTTCTGCATTGGTATTGGCTCTCTTGAGCTTGACCTTTGTGTGTTTTCAAGTTCGATATGCCTTTATTGCTTTGGCACGTACTCAACTCTTCTCATGTCTAAGTCCGAGCTGGCCTTGTTCGAATCACATTCTTGGGGATCAATCCCGAACCTTGTCATTCATCAAGGTTCAAGCCTACTTTTCCCATGGCTTAGGCTTGGTTGAATCGTACCTTTGTCTCAGGAGGATTCTTCTTAACTAGATGTTATGGACTCTCGGGAGGCCCAATAGGGTTTTATCCAAACTTATCTTCGGCTTCAGGAAGGTATAAGAGGCTCTGGTGAGCCCTTATTCGTCCTTCACTTAAGTTTACTCAAAGTTCAACTTTAGACTTTGCAGTTTGACTGCACTTGGGGTTCAACCATAATGGCCCCGAGTTCGGCTTCAACAGCCTTGGGCTTTTAACAAGCCTGAATCCAACTTTATCTAGCTTAGGTCGAACGACTACTTTTTCATCTGATCTCGGGGTTGGATAACCTATAGTTTTAATGACCTCGGGGCTATATGACCCCTGCTCGGTTGCAATAGCCTGGGGATCGGATGTCCTCGACATCAATTGCCATGGCCTCAAACTTTTAGGACACGTGGGTGGATGCCACAAATCTTTGGTCTTTCGAACCTTATACTTGCCATCGAGCCATTAAGACTTTATGTCTAGCTCCTAGGGCTTTAAGACCATAAAACCCTCAGGCTTGACAATCTAAGCTGAAAGTTGATTGAGTTAGCAGTTATGTTTGCCTAAACCCTTCTTTCATTATTTTAGCGAGAATTATAGTTGCCACATCTAGTGGGTTTCTCAGCCTATCCGTCGAAATATGTAGCTGCTTACAACTAATGACATTCTTGGCTCGTCCCATGTCAGGACTTTAGTCATCTGACATTCTTGCCCTATCCCTAGTCGGGCACTATTATTGACACTCAAGGCCTATGTTGGGAAGTTTTATTTGCAGAACATCAAATCCTAACTCTTGTCAATTATTTTACATTTTACATTGGGTTAAGTTGTTTGGCAATCAGCGCCCAACTTTCCTCTTATGCATTTTGGCCTCAGTCGACCTTTAGGCCTCTCCAAGTGTGAATGTGTTCCAATCACGACCTTACCCTAGTTATGGCACTAGCCAACCTTTTTTTCACTCTACTTTCCTTAATGGATATATTCAATCTACATTGTTATCTCTCAGATCCGGTTTTAATGTTTTTTGATCGCATCCATCTTTCAAAGAATAGTCATGGACATAATAACCTTGAGGCCAGGCATATTACGTTTGCTTTAAATAAATTACCATAATAACTTATTTTTAGGAGACTTTCACGGGTAAGCTCAGGCTGTCCTCCGATATTCACTTTAACCTTTGAAGTTCATTCACCCATGAGTGTATAACTTATGACCTTATGTAAACGTTAGGGTAAGCTCGGCTGCCTGTTGGTAGTCGCTTGAACCCTTGGATCCGTTCGCCCATGAGTGTAGACATTAGGGTAAGTTTCGGCTGCGGTCTGGTAGTGGTTTTAACCCTTGAGTTCTTTTGCCCATGAGTGTATAACTTACAACCTCATATAAGCGTTAGGGGTAAGCTCAGGCTGCCCTCTGGCAGTTATTTGAACCCTTGAAATTAATTCTCCCATGAATGTATAACTTACGACCTCAAGTAGGCATTAGGGTAAGCTTGGGAGCAGTCATTTGAACCCTTGGATTCGTTCGCCCATGAGTGTGTTACATCACGACCTCATGTAGACATTAGGTTCAAGCTTGTTCTTGTCAAAATGTACCAGTGAGTGTGTTACATCACGATCTTAGGCTGGCCATTATGTCCTAGCTGAGCCTTAATTGAGTGTGTTACATCATGACCTCACCTCGGTTTGGACTTTTAAGCCTGCCTCGCATGCAATTTGGCTAACAGGCCCTTAGTCTTTATCAAGTAGTGAGTATGTTAATCATCACGACCTCACTCTCGTTTAAGACTTAGGTAACTTCTTTGGCAGGCTGATAAGATCCTTTTAGGAGTCTCGTCTTAGCTTGATAGGCCCTTGGCTCAACTTGGGAGATCTCGGCCTTGGTTTTGGAGACCTCGGATCGGCCTAGGAGACTTCGGTCTTAGATTAGTAGTCCTCGAGCCTTAAGGATATTTTGATAATTGTCCAAGTTTGGAATTTTATCCCATATCAATAGCCCCCTTAATTTCTTGAGCTCTGTAGGAGGTCGGAAAATCACTTACTAATCATGCTTCTACTTCTTCATTTTGAGCTTTTCTGGCCAAGTCGAGCCCTCCCTGATCTTTATCAAGTGGTGTCTTAAGATTGCTGGCCATGATACTTGGACCAATTCTATCATGTTAGTAGATAACAATACAAGTTAAATGTATTATTGAAAGGTCGATTATCTGTACCTCTTTAGGGTTTAAAAGGGTAGCCCTGTTCCAAATCTGAGGTCGAATGAACTCTACGTAGGCCCAACTAATCAAAACTGATCACTCCCATTGAGGTTGAGGTCAGGCTAATTTGGTCACCTCCGTTGTTGATTCACTTTAGATAACCAATCCATGAGAATTATATATTGTGTAATAACAATAATAAAGCTAAGATTCAGCTTAGATGGCAAATTTGAACAAAATGTCTCGACAATGCAGTAACTTGCAAAATAGGTTCTACAATGCCAAATAGCTTATTTGTAGCTTTGGTCAACAAAAGAACTCATATTCAATGCAAATCTCTAGGACTCTGCAATTTCGCAAGCCTTTGAGTATTGGAATACAGAAGTCAAACCATAATAACACATTAATAGAGCATATGCTTGTATCTTAGAGTTATTCAACATAGGGGAAATACTAAGTAAAGACAAGCTTCACAAAGTAGAGTTGAAAGAAAGCACAATTAAGAAGCAATACTGCCAAAAGGCTCGAATTCGTCATTTATATGCAGCTTAGACACATTTGACGAAAATAGCCATAACGTTTTCTAGGAAGGTCCAATTCATGAACCGCTTGAAGTATTAGAAACTAGACTTGTAGAGCTTTCTAAGAATATATGGGTTATCACCTAATTCTTTCCCAATTATGATAGTTTTTTGCTCAAATACAGTTCAAAAAAAAGAGCCACTGCCCCAAGATACTTCAGGCTCCTCTTGTGAACTTTGGACCTGAACTTTATTTGCTAGTATTCTAGTCTGAGCTAGATACTAAGGATTTACTTGTAATAAGTCTAATCATACATTAATTCACACGTCTCTGCTAATGTCTGATCCCTCATTAAAAGTTCTTCTAGAACTTTGTTTGAGCACTACGCCTACTTCTATATTTCTTTCACAATAGCATGTGTAAAATGATTATTAATAGGCAATAAGCAATTAAAAGGCAGCAACACTTTAATTCTATTGGATTCATCAAATCACAACTGAATCATTAGAGACGTAAAAGCATTTACAGAATATACTTCTCTGCATTTCGTATGAGATTACCTTATTCATGAAGCATGAAGGCTTTATACAGCAAATTAGTAGTAATTGAAAGAATCATGGCCAAAATGCATACCAATGAGATATACATATTTGTATAGGTTTTCCAATGTAAAGTGTACTTTGGTATTTTAACAAATACCTTGAGTGCAAAAAGAGAAACACATTTTTGTATGAGTTTTTCAATGCGAATTTCACCTCGGCATTTTAACAAACACCTCTAGTGCACAAACACAAGAAGTAAAAACTTGTCTAGTATGCAGCAAAAATTCGCCCAAACAGAACCATCCCTACATGACAACACATACACAAATGTGCCCTCATGTTTCTACATGGTATTAACAGTTGTAATCTAGCATTACTTTGTTAGATGTATGAATGAATCTCATTGTTCAACAAAGCTACTAATTAATTTCATGTACCATGGACTGGAGTCATGAATTGAATATTAAAATTAGGGTTTATTCAATAGACTACATGCAAGAAACTGAGCAAATTGAGAATTGAGCACTCAATGTAAATATATTCCTCAAGAATGAAGTGAGGCTCATACCAAGGTGGGACTTATTGCCGAGCCCATATATGCTAGGTTTTTAGGAAGTGACTCCATATTTTAAAGCAAGTAGCGCAGGTGACTAGATTATTGTATGCTCAGTTTTTCAACAATCACATTGGAGTGCATAACCCATGAAGAGTGTATATACATTTACATAGCATCTCCACCAACATAAACAATATATGCAAGCTACTGCCACTTTTAGTCATCCAATGGGCAAGTTTGATAGTGCGAAAATGTGATATTGAATGAAATTACATTTTCAAGTTGAAGACCAGCATCTAGACATATCAATCCAAACTGAAAACAATTATCGCCCGAGCTCAAAACAAACTTTGATTTCCTGAGCTTGCAACTCTTTAGTTGAAAAATAATCATCCTCTCGAGCTGAAAACCATCATTCCCTCGAGCAAGCTATTAACATGGTATGAGTGAATAAAGAATTTATAAAGTCAAAGCTAAAGCTCTTTTTTATGGCTGATGTATATGCTTATTAAATAAAATTATATAATAATAATCTTACATAGATCAAGAGCACAAAAAGCATTAAGTCAAGAATCATGAGTCAGCTCGGCATCTTTTAGCAAGTACACAAAATGCAGATGCCGAAGCAACAAGAATCAGACAGATAATCACTTGCACACGATGAATATTATAGTGAAACAAACACATCGAGGGTTGTGTCGTCACTTATTTGTATGTTAATAGTGGTTTATTAGTGGGATAATCAGTCTTTTTCTCACAGACGGCGCCAACTAATAAGGGTAGAAAATATGCTTTTGCCCGAGCTCAGTAATATTCAACGTCGTTCATCCCGATCTCAACTCCAAAAGTGTTCAACCTACAAAATAATGGTCCCCAGGGTAAACCTAGGGGTCCACTCCGATGCTCAAGTCAGTTACGGGACCCAAAATGCGCATAAGATTGCAAATAAGTAAGAGAATAAAGCCATAGAAGAGAGAGAGTTTTAGGGAGCATTACCTTTAGAAAATGAATGATCACCTCTTCTTGTTGGAGGACTTACATATTTATAAAAATTTATATGGTCTAGGGAATACACATGTCTCACTGATGTCCAAGCATTTTAGGATGTCGTTGGGTTGATATTTTACGATAGTCCCGAGCTCTAAAGATATCTTTAGGTTGGAATAAATACAACTCGGGTCGGGATGTGTCTTATTTAGGTAGGGTCAAATGCCCTGTCAGCAGGCGAGGTCAAGTTAAATTGCCTCGGGTCATAGGCTCGGGGTTTGCTTCACTCATATTTTGGGGTCAATTTTGTCTATTCACATAGAACCTAATTTTACCTATATCAGCCATGTACATTTGTCTTCAATTTAAAAAAGAGAAACAAAAACTTTGAAAGTTAACGGATTATCTCAAGAAGGTTCCAAAGACTACTGAGCTCTCAATTGCTCCTGGTACTCTTGAATTTTTTTGCAGATAGCATTTTGAATCATTTTCTATGAAGATAAAGCAAGCTGGCTTAGGAGTGGTATGTAGGAAAGTAGTTTGTATGTTCTGTAGTTTAGTTAAGGCATTGGCTTGTTACTAAGCTTGTGGATTTCTTGCAACCAAAGGCCTCACATATTATGTAACGCCCCGATCTTTCACGAGACCAGGACTCCTATTTATCATGCTATTCTCACCCAATTCCAAACCCCAGGCACGAAATTTTAGGGAAAACGGACGGAGTTTTTCCTATATATAAGACTATCTAGAAACCTGCCAACAATCACATACAAGTCTTGGACCACAATCAACCATTCATACAACCTAGTTTACTAGATTCATAAAGTCAACTAGCTCCTCAAGACCATCCGAGCCTTGGAACCCAACAACATATCACACAAGCATACAAAATTAAGTCCATTGAAATTCTACCTTTTTAATCCACTTATCATACCACTTTATATTAACAAACAAGCTTTCTTATAATTTGTGTCCAACCAACTAATTAGTTTTTATTGTCCACACAAGCATGCATTCAAAGCGGTAAAGCCTAACTTCAAATATTACATCCCAACTACCAATAACACGAGCTTAAACTTTAAATTACAACACAAACTCCTTCAAACCTAACAAATACATACAAGGCCAAGCTTCAAAGTAGATCATATAACAGCAACTACACACAATTCACATGTAGGCATCCAACCTCAACGCGATAGGCAACCCGTAACACGGCACTCAAGGTAGTTATTCTAACTGTCCCTGTAATATATTAAAACGAGGAATGAGTAACCTAAGTTACTCAGTGAGGGAGGTGATACAGCATACTGGGGCGTGCAATATGATATGCAATCACAGGAAGTCATATATAACATAAAACAACAAGATCAATAGCCAAGTAATTAACCACATTAAAAATGATACGGTTCCACTTCAAGTCTTCAATCACGAACCACGAGCCATGAGCCACGAGCTTCACGCAAATGCCGGCAAACCTCAAACACCAACAAGTTGGGATACTCCGGATGTATCCCGATCCTCCGACCCTTTTTCCTGAGGTAGGTCCATGCCCAGCAGGTGAACCACGCCTCTGGGGTAGTGGAGTATGCCTCAGCAAGAAGGGAATAGGTACCATGGTAGTCGAGGGAGCACGGCTAGCCCTACGCCGCCTGTGTTTCTCGACGCTACCATGTCCGAAAAGGTTGCGCAACCCCAAGACAAGCCACAAGCATTCAAGATATCAAATAACACATAAGAGGGTCAACAAAGTAGGCCGCCCTCACATATATGCACAATATAAGTTCACAATAGCACGAATTGGCTTTAGAGAATTAAAAGTAGCAATCAACCAAATCTTTCCTCACAATCAACTCAATTAACTTCATTATACTTTGGATAGTCAATACAATACAAATCAACTCAACAACAAGTTCTCAATGCAACAAGAATGGCTAAAAACTACTTTTCCCCTTTCTTTAACCAAGATTTCTTTCTCCTATGCACGTTTCAAGGTTTCCAAACCACATCCTAATCATACTATATTCTTAATTAAGCCCAAAGTCATCTATTAAAATCATAGAAACCCATCTTTGAAGCAAAAGTTCGGGAAGGCCCCAAGCGGGTTTGAACTACAACTATACTAACCGAACCCCATTTTTGTGAAACGAAAGCATCAAAAGTGCTTCCTTACCCCAAGGATACCCAAATCATAGCCCAAACTTGCCCAGATTGCTCAACGAGAAAAGTCCCCTTTTTAAAGTCGACTAATTACGCAATTTAGCTCGGTTTTGGTTGATTCAACTTCACATGGCTTTTCAACAAGCTTCACTAGGGCCTAGAGCATCTATTTGGAGTCTCAATTTAAGCTAATTAGCAAATTTTATTCAAAACCCTAAAATGAGCACTATTCATCATCTCTTTCATTCAATTTGTGAATTCTACCATAGAATTTGCTAACAAGCTTTAAAAGTCTACTCTATAGGCTCTAATAAACACATTTTAAGCATTTATAACAAGTATTATAGCAATAATCAACAAATCAAAAATTTCAATATATGAACATAAACTTTGATAGTTATAAAAATGCAACTCCCTCACTTATATGAAGATATAGGCAAGGTGGTGAAGCTCCCAGGTGCTCTAGAATCCTCCCTAAGCAAGCCAAGAGCTCAACTCCAAGGTTTGATGAAGAAATTCTTCTCCTATGTCATTTTCGGATTTGCTACAGTAATTCCAGCTTTTGCACTCTTTTTTTTTGTTTTGGCTCTTATTATATTATATAGGTAATAGACTAAGGAAATAATGGGTTATGTTAGTAAATTGGGTCTAATTAAATATATTTAAGGGTCTAATAAAAGTCCAAAGTCTAGCTAATTCACAAGAAGGCCAAATAAAAATTCTACAAAAAGTTACTATTCTTTCGTAACACTATTCATTCAAGACGAAAACTATTTTCTAAATGCATACTCCCAACATTAAATACACAAAATAATATTTTTTACATTCCTCCTACATGATATGTGACAGGAAAAAAATACAGTTTCAGAAAAATTAAACAGTAAATTTTCTTTATGAATAGTATCTTATGCTAGAAATTGAATAAATGTACATTTAATGCTCAAATAAGACATTCAATAATTTAAAATGAATATGAAGAAGTTCTCGGTCGTCACATATTATGTCCTTGCTGCCTTCCAAATTTACTCCAAGGTTTGATAGGAGACTCTCCTTCATTGTTCACAACTCGTTATAATTGTTATCCATTAGTCTTGGCTACATTTTCAAGCATGTTTCACAATAGAGAAACCTTGTTCTTGAATACGTTGCATCAGTAACTAGGATAGACTATCCCCAATATACTGGATATGTAATCTTACTAGGGGCATTATCTTATCTTGTACATATTGACTATAAAAGTATTGGGATTAGTTAATACCTTGATGTGTTATATGATTTTATAATATTTTGGAATCAATGACAAAAAAAAAAAATTTCAAAGAATACTCACATTTTTTTTGGGTTCCATAAAGCATAACTTCATTAAAAAAAAAATAAGTATAATAAAAAAAAACCAACAAAAGACAAGACTAACTTAGTCCCAAAAAAAAAAGAAAAAAAAAGACTTGGGATAGTAACAGACACCAAGTTCAAAGCCATGAAGGAAGGCACAGATCCACTAGGCATAACCAATAGAAAATCATACAATAATATGGGCCAAGCCCACAAGTAACAAACATGGTTTGGGCTCAGAGCTGTAGCTTTGTCAAGTAATGGAGAAAAAAATTAAGCTCTGTGAGATTCAACAAATGTAAAAGGGTTATACATTAATTAGTCCCTCATCTTAACCTCGTGTTATCTTTAAAAATGTTACACTGTTCGTGGCTTTATTTTCTCGCTATGCTTTGACATTTACTTTTTTAAAAGAAAAAGAAAAAAGGACTACCCGTGTCATAAATTGTAAAGCTAAAAGATTTAGATATAGCACTTTTGGAGATAGAGAACATGTCTGTCAAACACAATAAATATCAAAGACTAAGTAGAGTATCAACAAATTCTAAAGATCTCGAGACTGAACAAATCTAAAGACCATTAGTATAATCTCTCTATATCAAACAAATTCTAAAGATTTCGACACATTTCCAAGAAACAATAACATATGAAAATAAATAGTCATCTCTTAACTAATTTGGCTCATATTTTAGATTCTCATCCAAAATTTTATTGGAATTTTGATTTTTTTTCTTTTTTTCAAAGTTAGCACCTTCCTCATTTGCCAGTCGATTACCTTAATTTTGATTTGATTTCCAAACTCTATTCCAATCCAGTTTTTCTCCAAAATCAAAAATCTTTACTTTGGTGGATAATTTGAAATTAATGCATCATGTTATTTCTCTATTGATTTCGTTTTCATTCTTTATCAGAAATAATGCTTTCAACCTTAATTGACCATGTGATCATACAATGAATATGTAAGGAATTGTAAAGAGAATCATATAGGCTTGCTGATGCAACCCGGTGGGCATGTGAAAAGCGTGTAAAATAAACCAAGTTAAAATACCCGCAAGTGCACGGATCTTCGTAGTGTAGTGTGCTATGAGTGCGGAATCGTACCACAGGGAAACTCGTTAGTTAAGTTAGTGAAGCAGTGTGAAAGTGTTAAAGCGCTTAAGTGACAGCTCGCAAAGAGTTTTGAAATAATGTGCGAGAATGTAAACTAAACTATAACTAACAAAATTGCCTAAGTTAAGCTAAATAATAGCTAAATACAGAAGAATATCTAGGGATCAAATATGGAAATAAGGCAATTAATGTAGGCTCGACATCCGGATTCTTAAATTTTACACAAGAGGTTAAGGTACAAGCATTAATCTAGTCAATTAACTTAGTCTATTAAAATCCCGATTACTAACTCTGATGTAGGTGTCGTTCCATCTACGAGCGTATAGCCATAGTATGGATTTGTCCTTGCAACCTGGTGTAAAAGGTATGTTTCAACATAAGTAATCAACATCTCCTTACTAGTCTAGAAACTATGGTCTACTTAAAAGCATTACTTATAATTTCTTGGAATCTTTAAGGTTGTCAAGCTATTGATTCACTATTAAATGATGGATATATGACATGAAAATAAAGCAATCATATCATCTACTTAAAAGCATTATGTATGAAAGACAATACTTAATTAATACAAGCCATATATTGTATTAAAACTAAATTATCCGAATCTGAGACCATTATTTACAATATCCTACCCTAGATAAGAATTCTACTCAGACATAATAAATACGAGTTTATACAAATAAAAGAGAGTCGAGAAAGGCTCCCTCGTATTGACGAACGCGTATTTCTGAACTCCAGGTCTGAACAGAAATTCTATAACTATTCGGGCAGAACTTCTCCCTGAATAAGAGCTATTTTGAGCAAAGGTTCAAAAATGAACGTTAGGATGTCCGTTTTACAGTAGTTATTCAGGAAGAATGCCCCTGAATAAGAGCCACTAGGCAGGACTTCCTCCGTATATAGCTATTTAGGCAAAATCCTAAATAAGAACTATACAAATAACTTGACAAAAATTGAAAATATTGAAAAAATATTCCAAAGTACTCAAGAATTGTGTGAAAATATGAAGAAGGGAGAGGTCTATTTATAGGAAAACTTGTCTACTATTCACGTAACTACTATTCACGCGACTATTATTCATGCATTCTGCACACGGTTTTACTGTTCATGCGTTGATCGTTATTATTCACGCGTTGACCGAAAAGTTGACCAATGCTATTCCAAGGTTATTCGACGTCCTGAGTCAATTTCTGCACTATATTTGGCCAAATTCTTCCTCTACGGGCTTCAATTCTTGGTCAACACTTGAGTTTGTCTTTGACTTTGACCGGTTCGTTGACTGCAACATCTTCAGGCGTTTTTCACTGTTTTGACCCTCCAAATGATAGAATTTGGCTAAAATCACGCCACACACAGGACAAAATTCGTCATCTTATGATTTGAAACTCAATTCGTTCAATGGTAGTTCTTTTAATCATAGTAGTTGGCGGGGAATCCTGATAGTAAATGAAGTTCTCTTTCCTAGTTAAGTTTGGCAGGTTGAAAAGGTTTTTTTCCTTCCATTCATCTCCCTATCGGTCGAGTTACTTCATACCTTGTTCAATCAAACAAACTTGTAAACACATTTCCCTTGGGCTTAGAAATCGATAATAAAGAAAAAATTTTGGAAAAGGCCGGACCAGGCATCCTTAGATCTTTCGTTTGGACCAAGGAAGAAGAGGACCGAGGCAAAGTGCGAACCCGTCGATCGATCCACCGGCCTTCATGTCTAGTAGTAGCCCTATGAGGTATCGCTCAAGCCAAGTAGCATTGTCTTCGGGAAAAAGCACGGGGCAAGAAAGTTGTTACGCTAACGCGCATCTGTTTTCTTTCTCGTTTAGGCTATCTAATAGAATCAAAAGGACTTTAGCAACGAAAGCATTGTTCACCTTATTTAAAAAAAAAGTTCTGCTTAACTTGAAAGTTCGTCCTGCTTATTACGCACTGATCGAGCGCTCTTGCGCCGAAGATGAACGGGGCTAAGCGATCTGCCGAAGCTGTGGGATGTAAAAATACATCGGTAGGGGAGCGTTCCGCCTTAGAGAGAAGCCTCCGCGCGAGCAGTGGTGGACGAAGCGGAAGCGAGAATGTCAGCTTGAGTAACGCAAACATTGGTGAGAATCCAATGCCCCGAAAACCTAAGGGTTCCTCCACAAGGTTTGTCCACGGGGGGTGAGTCAGGGCCTAAGATTAGGCCGAAAGACGTAGTCAATGGACAACATGTGAATATTCCTGTACTACCCCTTATAGGTCCTAAGGGACGGAGGAGGTTAGGTTAGCCAAAAGATGGTTATCGGTTCGAGAACGTAAGATCGGTTGCCATTGTACTTCTTGTTTAGGGTCATGTGCTTCTTTTTTTATTGATCTTTCACATCTAGTGAATTCTACTCTAGCTATGAATAAGTTTGAGGTACTGTTAGTAAAGCGGTTTACCACTGTCTCATTTGTTGCCGGTTAGCCCCTTGGCTATTATGCTTCATGGCCTCTCTTTGCCTTCTCCCACCACATACTCGTGTGGTGGGCTGCTAAGGGAGAGCAAGAAACAAAATAAAATGATTGTTTTTTAACCAGCGCCCCCTTTTGGGTATGCAGGAGTATGAGTAGTACGAGCTGAAAGGCTCCCATACTATTTGGAGGGCAGGTCCTGTGTTTTGCTCAGAAGGCTGTTTCTACCTGAAAAACGGATATGGTTTGCCAAAAACGCACATAAGTCACTATTTGAGATCATCTGGATCAATGTTTTGAGTCCAATTTCGTGCTAGTTTCAACCAAATTTCTCCTCTATGAGCTTTATTCTTCAACCGCTTCTTGTGCTTCCCCATTCTTGACTTCTTGACTTGCAATTTGGATCATTTTGGGTCTGATTTTCTACTTTTCTGTATCATCCTACATTGCATCGAAAATATCAAAGTATTACAATAATTCCCAAATTAAGATACAAATATAGTACAAATACCAAGGTTTGAGTGCTGCAAATATAGTCACATCACTTGCCAATTAGAGTTGAAAGATCTAGTTTTGTGAACTAGGAATTTCTCGAGGGAAAAAGACATTTGTTTTTTAACATTCTATCAAGCGTTGATTTCTTGTATCCTTTACAATCTATTTGGATCGCATAAGGGAAGTGACAAAAAAAATGAAAAAGAATTGGACAAGAAAAATGAAAGGAAAGTAAGATCAAAAAGTGTATAATCACAGAAAGGCAACAAAAGTCAAGACTTATTAGTCCAAAAAGAAAAAAGATCAGGGAAAGTAAAGGAGACCAAGTTCAACACATGAAGAAAGACACAAATATACTAGGCTTAATCAACAAGAAAACATTCGAAAATATGGGCCGAGCCCACGAGTAGCGATCAAGGCGTAGGGCTAGAGCAAGAGCTTTGTGAAGTAATGGAGAGAACATAAGCTTTGTGAATTGTGATGTTGAAAAACTATAAAAGAGTCAATACCTTAATCAGTCTCTAATTGTTATTGTGTTTAACAAACAAGTTCCTTAACGCCGAAAGTGTTACATTCAAATCCTTTAACTTTATTCTAACCTAAGAAGAAAAAAAAAATTAACTTTGCCATTATATCCTTTTGGTTTTTTCCATCAAGAAAGTAAAGGTAAAGTAATATGACTTTATTTCACCCGTTACGTCACCATTACTTTTTTAACAGTAAACGACAAAGAGACTAATGGTATTATAAGTTACAAAGTTAAAGGATCTAATTCTAGTACTTTGGGATAGATGACTTGTTTGTGAAATATTAAGGGCTAACTAGGGTATTAACAAAATCTAAAGATCTCGACACTAAACAAACTCTAAAAATCATTAGTATTTTCTCTCAACATTAAACAAATTCTAAAGATCTCGACACATTTCGAGGAAACAATAACATATCAAGGAGTCAAATCTTTACCCTTTTAGGTCAACTTTCACTTTTAAAATCCAAATTTTTGTTGAAATTTGATTTATCCATTCAAAGTTAGCACCTTCCTAATTCTGATTAGTTGTTGCGATCACTAGTTTTTTCTTGATGTAAAGAGTTTTGTTGAGTTTAATTGATTCACTTGTTAAATTAGGAAAAAAAAATAGCACCTTCTTAATTTGCCACTCAATTGCCAAAATATTGATTTAATTTTCCATCTCTATTAAAAAAAAATCCATTTAATTTCTCTACAATCAATATTTAGTTCGCTAGATAATTAGAAATGCATCATGTTCTTTCTCTGTTGAATTTTCTTTTTCATTCTTTGTCGTACAATAAGACTTTCAACCTTTATTGACCATGTGATCATACAATGGATATGCAATGCATTGTAAAAAGAATCATATAGAATTGTGAATTGCAATTGAAAGATCTAGTTTAGTGAACCAGGGATTTATCGAGGGAAAACGACAATCGTCTTCCAACATGTTTTAACAAGCCTGTATCCTTAACACTATGTTTGGACTACACAAGGAAAAAGAGTGGAAAAAAAAGAAACAAATTGGACAAGGGAAATGAGAGAAAAGTAAAATGAAAAATAACAAAGTGTCCTCATTTGGACTTGAGAAAAATAATAAGGGAAAGAAAAAAGGATAATTTTTTTTTTATCTAAGAAAAGAAATAATTTTATGATTCTTTGTTTTTTATTAGAGGAGGAAATTAAAGGAAAGAAAATGATACTTTTAAAAGGAAAGAAACCTAAATACCTCATTCATATTCATTTTCATGTTAAGAATATACATAAATATGTTGAAGTACTAATGATAATTCCTACATTTCACCCATTAAACTTTTATTTTTCCCTCTATAAAATCAAAATCGATAAGATTGCAAAATCCTCTCATTAATAAGAGAATTTTCAAAGCCACTATAACCCATAACCTACCCCATATAACCCATAACCTACCCCTTCCAAAATTCAATCCAATTCTTTTCCTTTAAAACGTGCATTCTGAACGCTATTTAAATGATAAGCCCGTTGATACTTAGAATTACTGAGCCTACAACCAAAAAACGTTGCATCAAACAGTTTCCAATAATTGACTAATTTTTGCATGTTTTGCGATTGTTTACCACACGATAGCAAACTTTTCTGTTATTGAAAAATAAAGCAAGCAAAAATGCTGGACAAAAGTGTTTTAATAATGTACATAAAATACAATAAAATATCATAAACAGTATCCCTTGATATTACAGACTAATTTAACAGATTTTATTTTTAATGGCTGATTCTAACCCGTAGCATAATAATAACAAACGATGCACTAGGACATTTTTCAAATACATTCAGTACATAGGCAAAAGTTACATTCTTCACATTCCAGGACATCATAACTATCTATATTGTCTCTGCAACTGTTACAAGAGGACTTTAATGTGGTCTTCCATTTATACTTGAGAGGGTGTGGGTGGGAATTCACTTCAAGTGTAACTCCAAACTTGGCATTACGAAATATGCCAAGTCTGGGTATACAATTCAGATGAAAGGAATTATCACAATGAAAGCAATCTACTAGGCCTAATCAACAGAAAAACATACAATAATATGGGCTGAGCTCACAAGTAACGAACAAGGTCTCGGGCTTAGAGCAGGAGATTTGTGAAGTAATAGAGAAAAAATAAGCTTTGTGATGTTCAATAAATGTAAAAGAGTTAATTCCTTAATTAGTCTCTGATCTTTATTGTGTTTAACCATAGTTTGCAAATAGTGAATCGTATCTTGAATCAAAATTTTATTTTTTTTAATCGTGAATCATATTGAATCATGAATCGTACTGATTCGGTCACAAATTTAAAACTAAATGATAATTGATAAATTATGTTTCCATCAGTAGTTTTGAATTGAAATGATATATTTGATATATTTTTTGTTATTTTTCTAGGTTGTTCACTTGTTCGTAGTAACCGAAACAATTAAATATTAGAAGACAATATTTATTTTTTAACCTTTACTAGTTTAGTTTATAAGAAAATTAATTGTAACTTATTTGTAAAGACAAGAATATGTTAATAGTGCCAAGTTGCTGCCGCTAAGACCATAAAAAAAATAAAAATAAAAACATTCAAATCTCAATAAAGACAAACAGCAAGACAATAAAGACACTCAATAAAGACATAAAAAGCATCAGCCACTAAAGACCAAGACTATAAAAATTAAAAAGTATCAGCACAAAAAGTAAACAAAGATTAAGACTATAAAAAGCAAAGTTTAGCAGCAGCTCACTTACAATCGCGATGAAGATAAGTAGTGTTCTCTCTCTCTCTCTCTCTCTCTCTCTCTCTCTTTTAGGAATTTTAATTTTTGAGTTTTGAATTTTTTGATTTTATAATTATAATTAAAAATTAATGTTAAATCTAAATAGGCTTTTCTTTTTATTTTGTGTGTTCATGTTTTTTAAAAATGGCCTAATTCTATATTGGTTGAAAAAAATTGAAGTGGGTTCCCCTTTTTTTTTTTTTTTTGGACTTTTTGAGTTTTTTTTAGTTTGACCCGAATCGTGAATCGTATCGTAAATCACACAATTTATCACGATTCACCCTAATTAACGATTTACTAACTCATTTGACTCATTTTTTGCCTGAATCATGAAAATTATGTGTTTAACAAACAAGTTTTTTATCTTTGAAAGTGCTAAATTTAAATTCTTTAACTATGTTCTAATCTAAAAAGAAATATAATCTTTTAACTTTGTAACATGTATCATCATTAGTCCTTTTGACTTTTTTCCGTCAAGAAAGTAAAGGTAAGATAATGTGACTTTATTTTACCGTTATACTTTACCATTATTTTTTTAACAATAAAAGATAAAAGGGCTAACGGTGTCATAAGTTAAAAGTTAAAGAATTTAAATCTAGTACTTTTAGATATATAGGACTTGTTTGTCAAACATGATAATAATCAAGGACTAAGGTATTAACAAATTCTAAAGATCTCAACACTAAACAAACTCTAAAGATCATTAGTATTTTCTCTCAATAATAAACAAATTCTCGACACATTTCGAGGAAACAGTAACATATGAACAGAATGGACTCTTTCTTACATCTCGAAGAAATGGGGCTTTTATCATGACTTTGCCAGTGAAGAGGTTAACAAAACTTGGTTCACTTCGGCTAGCTACCACTTCTTTTATGGTTTCGATTCAAAAGAAATGGTTAGGTCCCGGTTCACTGGGCTGTTGGCCTACCAAGCACTTTCATTTTAGGTCCCTTTTTTAACTCTTGAGGCTTGGGGGATGAAAACAACTTAACAAGAGAGGTCAACGGGAGTTGAAGTCAAATGACGGGGCCGTGTAAAAGAATTTTAGGATCTGTGAGATAGGAATATCTCTTAACTCATTTAGGTCAACTTTCAGCTTTAAATCCAAAATTTTCTTCAAATTGTGATTTATCCAGTCAAAGTTAGCACCCTCTTAATTGTGATTAGTTGTTGCGTTCACTGATTTTTTCTTGCTGTAAAGAGTTAATAGATTCACTTGTTAAACTAGTTTTTAAAAAAAGTAAAAAAAAGTTAGCGCCTTCTTAATTTGCCAATATCAATTGCCAAGTTGATTTAATTTTCCATCTCTATTCAAATCCACTTAATTTCTCTACAATCAATATTTGCTTCCTCGGATAATTGGAAATGCATCATGTTCTTCTTTTGTTGATTATTCTTTTCATTCTTTGTCTTTCAATAATGCTTTCAACCTTAATTGACCCTGCGATCATGTAATTAATTTGCAACGCATGGTAAAAAGAATCATATAGGTTTGTGAATTGGAATTGAAAAATCGAGTTTAGTGAACTAGGAATTTCTCTAGGGGAAAAGGCAATCGTCTTTTCATAAAAAAACTTTTCAATAATTAACTAATTTTAGCATTTCTCACTATTGTCAACGTCTAAAAGTTCTTAATTGTTCTGCTCTTACTGGAATGCTTACTACACAGTGGCAAACTCTTATGTTTCTCAAAAAGAAAGAAAGAAAACAAGGTGGACACAAGTATTTTAGTAATGCACATAAAATACAATAGAATATCACAAACGATATCCCAAGATATTACAAACTACTTCAGCAGATATTGTTGTTAATGACTGGTTATTATAGCACATAGTATAATAATCACAAACGATGAACTAGGACATTTTGTCACTACATGGAGTACATAGGCAAAAGTTGCATTCTTCACATTGGAAGACATCATACCTATCTATGTTGATTCTACAACTGTCACAAGAGGACTTTAATGTGACCTTCCGTTTACACTCAAGAGGGTGTCCAAACTTGATACCATGAAATCTGGCCAGCCTGGGAACACAATACACATGGAAGGAATTATCACAATGAGAGCAATGGTAAAGCCAGAACTTGGGATGCCTGTTCTCTTGGCACATATCACAAATGAAATCATCTGGATGGTCACTATATGGCGAAAACCTCAGGGGAAGAGGGTGTTTATCCCATCTGTGCCTAATAGCCTTGGGGAGCATTGCACACTCATATTCCAAACTAAAATTGCAAGTCTCACAACCAAAAGCGAGACCGTTTAATTTACCATCACAAGCATTGCATAGTTTATCTGAAGCTTCAAATTGAAAGAGATGGTGGTTATGATTTTCGTGCACAATAATAGTAGGCAAAGCAGCACATTTGACATCAAGGAAGAAGTCGTCACAGGTCTCGCACTCGAAGAAGAATCCGTTTGAATGCAGATTACAATTGTTGCAGCGAAAGCCACTATAGAATTTCTTGTACTTGCCGAGTTTGAGTAGGTGGGGATGAGTAGGATGTTGTAGTTTGGTTGGTATTTTGGCACAAGGTAGATGAAGAAAGTAACTACATTCCACACAAGCATAATAAGGAGCAGAAAGAGGCGTAATGCAACAGTCGCATAATACTTCCTCATCTACTTCTTCGTCATCGTCGTCATTGGGCTGCTCATGGATGAGTATCAATGGATGTTGCTGCTCATGGCTCCAGTGCTTGATCTCTGCAGGTTGAATATGTGCGAGGCTATTCTCTTCAAGTAGGAAACCTTTAATCATTCCTGATATGTCAGGCACCGGTAAGTGGAATAGATCATCATCATCTCTGGTAGAAGAAAAATCATACAATGTTTGTCAAAATGAAAAAATAAAAATAAAAGAAATTTAAAAAGGAAAAATTGAAAAAAAAAGAAAGAAAAGAAAGTCAAAGAGAGATGTAGAAGAAGGATTCTTTAACTTACAAGTTAGTTTCAATCTTCTGCTGGGTTTCAGTTGTCACGCACTTGAGGTGAACAAAATATCTACACGATCCACAAAAATAAACCCAATATGTTGGAAGGCCGTAAGCAAGCGAAAGAGTATGATCATGGTCCTTGCGTTTGGCTGTGCTTGGTAATGACGCACAACTCTTGTGTATCAAAAATGGACAGGAAGGACATAGGCAGATTAGATCTTTATCTTCCACGCCACAAGCGTCGCAGCGCAACAACGCTGGCCGTGGCTGGAATATGAGTGAATGTTCGTGACCCTCATGCTTAATAATGCGATTCTTGAAAGCACATAATACATCTTTGTCCTTTAGAGCACATCCCATGTCCATATATATCAAAATTACATACTGAGCAATGGTCCGAACAAGTAGCGAACAAGGTCTCGGGCTAGAGCAGGAGCTTTGTGAAGTAACGGAGAGAAAATAAGCTTTGTGAATTGTGATGTTCAATAAATGTAAGAGAGGAAATACCTTAATTAGTCTAGTGTTTAATAAACAAGTTCCCACCACCCCCTCCCTTTATTATTAAAGGACTAAATTAAAATTTTTAAGAAACAAGGCCGAATTTGATTTTTTTTTTAAATAATAGGTACTAAATTAATTTATTTTGAACAATAAGAACGAATTTGAAACTTTAGAAAAATAATAAGAACGAAATTACGTGCCTTACATCCTTGACTACACAATGACTTAGATAATTGATATTTTTTGAAAATAATAGGAACGAAATTGAGACTTTTTTAGAAATAATAAGAACGAAATTGAGACATTTTAAATAATAGAGACCAAATTAAAACTAAAAGGAAATAATAGAGATTAAATATGACATTTTCTCTATCCTTGACACTATGTTTGGATTGCACAAGAAAAGTGACCAAAAAAAAAAAAGATAAGAAAAAGATTGGAGAAGGGAAATGAAAAGAAAGTAAGATGAAAATAACAGAGGAAACGAAATGAATGGGTATCCTCATTTGGACTTGAAAAACTGAAAAGCTTTTCATTAAAAGTAAAAAAAAATCCTAATAATTGACTAATTTTATCATTTCTCACGATTATCAACCTCTACAAGTTCTTAATTCCTATGCGCTTAATTAGTGGGATGCTTATTGCAGTGGCGAACTCTTCCGTCTCTCATGAAGAAACAAAATAAAAATGGTGGACACAAGTGTTTTAATTATGCACGTAAAATACAGTAAGATACGATAAATAATATCCCAAGATATTACAGACTAAAGTACCAGATATTATTGTTAATAACTCTTTCTAGCCCATAGCATTATTATAATCACAAACGGTGAACTAGACCTTTAATTTATCACTACATACGGTACATAGGCAAAAGTTACATTCTTCACATTCGAAGACATCATACCTATCTATATTGTCTCCGCAACTGTCATAAGAGGACTTCAATGTGGCGCCACGTTTATGCTCAAGAGGGTGCGGGTGGGAACTCACTTCAAGTGTACCTCCAAGCTTGACATTACGAAATCCGCCAAGTTTGGGTACACAATTCGGATGAAAAGAATTATCGCAATCAGAGCAATGCTAAATCCAGAACTAGGGATGTATTCCTCTTCACATATATCACAAATGAAATCATTTGGATGGTCACTATATGGCGGAAACCTTAGGGAAAGAGGATGTTTATCCCATATATGCCTAATAGCCATGGGGAACATTGCACAGCCATGGTGCAAACTAAAATTGTAAGTCTTACAACCAAAAGCGAGACCCTTTAATCTATAATTACAAGCATTGTATACTTTATCTGAAGCTTCAAATTGAAAGAGATGGTGGTTATGATTTTCGTGCACGATAGTGGCAAAGCAGCACATTTGACATCAAGGAAGAAGTCATCACAGGTGTCGCACTTGTAGAAGAATCCGTTTGAATACCAATCACAATTGTTGCAGCGAAAAGAATCATAGAATTTTTTGTAGCACGGCCAGAGGTTGAGTGGGTGGTCTGGATGACTAGGATGTTGTAGTTTTGGTGGTATTTTGGCACAAGGAAGATGAAGAAAGTAACGAAATTCCACACAAGCATAATAAGGAGCAGAAATAGGCGTAATGCAACAGTCGCATAATACTTCCTCATCTACTTCTTCGTCATCGTCGGCATTCGGCTGCTCATGGATGAGTATCAATGGATGTTGCTTATGGCTCTAGTGGTTGATCTCTGGTTGAATATGTGCGAGGGTATTCTCTCCAAGTAGGAAACATTTAATCATTCCCGATATGTCAGGCACCGGTAAGTGGAACAGATCATCGTCAAGTAGATCATCGTCTCTGGACGAAGAAAAATTATAAAACATTGTCAAAAAAAAATGTAAGCACAAATAGAAAAAAGAGAAATTAGGATTAAAAGGAAAAAAAAAATTAAAAAAGAGATGTGGAAGGAGAAGGATGAGTCCCTTACGAGTTAGCTTCAATCTGTTGGGTCATAGTTGTCATACACTTGAGATGAACAAAATATCTACACAGGTGACAATAATAAACCCAATACTGGTGATATTGTGAGAAAGTGTATGAGGCGATAAAACTTATGTATTGTTTCATTAGTTTATATAATACTGATGTACAACATATTCGGGCTACAGTTGGTACAAGAGATAAACATGATCTCAACTATCAATAATTTACAGAAGTCGAAGTCTAAGTAGGACTTTAGCTAGGAGTCCTAGACCAAAGAATGACTACTAGTGAAGTAAAAAGATTGTACAAAGAATTCGCTAAGGCTGATCTAACACCCTCCCACAAGCTGATGGAGGTGTAGCCACTTGAAGCTTGATGCGCAGGAGCTCATGCCGTGGACGAAACAGCGGCTTGGTAAATATATCCGCAAGCTGATCATTAGTGCCAATATACTGCACCCGGAGAGTGCCATCACTGACCTTTTCTCTGACAAAGTGAATATCAATCTCAATATGTTTTCTCCTATTATGTATAATCGGATTAGTGGCCAGATAGATTGAACTGATATTGTCACAGTAAATAGCCGGTGCCGAAGAAGGTGATAGATGAAGAAATTTCAACATTTCCAAGACCCATAACATTTCTGAGGTGAGGGAAGCTAGTGCACGGTACTCGGCTTCGACACTAGACTTGGAGACAGTGGACTGTTTCTTCGAACTCCAACATATAAGATTCGAACCCATGCAGATAGCAAACCCCGACGTGGACCGTCTGGTAACGGGACAACCGGCCAAATCAGCATCACTATAGCCGGTGAGTTGGAAAGAATGACTACTAGTGAAGTATAGACCATATGTTAATGTGCCTTTAATATAACGTAGAACCCGTTTAGCAGCCACGAGATGCGACGTACGTGGCGATTGCATAAATTGACAAATTAAGTTGACCGCATATGAGATGTCTGGTCGAGTCATCGTCAAATACTGTAAGGCACCAACCAACTTCCGAAAATTTGTTGGATCCGACAACAATTCTCCCTCGTCTGGATGTAGCCTAGATCCCGCCATAGGTGTGGAGATTGGTTTGACACCAGCCATACCAAAAAGAGTGAGCAATTGTACAGAATACTTTGTTTGTGTGAGAGTAAGACCACCATCATTAGACTGAACCTCCATACCAAGAAAGTAACTTAAAGGACCCAAGTCCTTCATATCAAATGTTGTGGAAAGCACCCGAATAAAATCCGAAATCACTATTGTAGAGCTTCCTGTGATAATGATGTCATCCACATAAATTAACAGAATAAGGACATGATCTGTAGAGTGTCGAAGAAACAGTGAGGCATCATGATGGGAATGTATGAAATCACAGGACAATAAGAAGTTGCTAAATTTGTGATACCAGGCTCTTGGAGCCTGCTTCAAGCCATAGATCGACTTGTGCAGCTTACAGACATGATTAAGAAAGTTCTGGTCAACAAAGCCTTGTGGTTGTTGCATAAAAACTGTCTCCACAAGATCTCCATGTAAAAAGGCATTCTTGACGTCTAGTTGACGTAAACTCCAATAGTTAGAAAGAGCAATAACCAAAATTAGACGGATCGTGCCAGGCCTTACAACTGGGCTGAATGTGTCACCAAAATCACGGCCCGGTTGTTGATGATAGCCTTTAGCTACTAAACGAGCTTTGTATCGCTCCAATGAACCATCAGACCTTTGTTTTATGCGATATACCCATCGACAGCCTACAACATTCATATGTGGAGAAGAAGGGACAAGAGACCACGTTTTTTTTTTGAGTAATGAGTTGAACTCCTCAGTCATTGCCATGCACCAGCTCGGATCTTTCGAAGCTTGTGTGTAACAAGAAGGTCCAGTAGGTAAGTTGGCAGAAATATGTAGTAGATAGTGAGGAAGAGGATAGCGTGAGGATAGGAGAACCTTCGGCTTCCTGGTGCCATCCATGTTACGGGTCACCATGGGGTGCTGACGGGTAGCGAGAACGGGAGGTGAGGGAGATAGAGGTTGATATGCAGTAGAAGGATAGTGTGGTGAGGGCGACACATCATCAGCCCGTGGAGAAGTGCGCCGTCGATGCAAGGCTGAAGCGGGTCACGGAGAAAAAGGTTGAGGTAAAGCTGGCGGGTCTGTGTGTGAGGAAAGAGGAGATAGTGGCATTGATAGTGGAGAAATGTGACGTGTTTGAGAAGAGCAAGTGTGACTATTTTCAAAAGTGGAAGACATTGTGTTTGATGGTGACATATCATTTGCTGTAGAAGTCAGAGGAGTTGGTGCGTGTACATGGTGTGGAGATAAAGCTTGGGTGTTGGGCAGAGTAGAAGGTATGGACTGACCCGTTGGTGATAATGCTGAAAGATCCGTTGAAGAGCTAGATAAGCGCAGTAAGCTAGGAAGGAAAGGCTTGACATGAAATAGTGTCCCTGTAGACTGTTTTGAGTGGTTGGACCCAACTGTGAGAGATGGTAAGAAATGACTCTCATCAAAGTAGACGTGTCGAGAAATAATAATTTTGCCCGTTACAGGGTTGTAACATTTGTACCCTTTGTGCTCCATGCTGTAGCCCAAGAATAAACACTGACAACTTTTAAAGCTCAGTTTGTGACGGCCAAAAGGTGTTAAACACGGATAACAAATGGACCCAAAAACTCGAAGCAGAGAATAGTCTGGTGCAGTCCCATAAACCAATTCATACGGAGTCTTGAAATTCAGCTGCTTAGAAGGCAGTCTGTTTATAAGATAAACCGCTGTAGAAAAAGCATAAGTCCAGAATTCATATGGTAATTGACTGTGTGCCAAAAGTGTTAATCCAGTTTCAACCACATGACGATGCTTACGTTCTGCGATTCCATTTTGTTCAGGAGTTGCAGGACAACTCAACCTATGAATAATCCCATGCTTCTGAAATAATTGTTTGAGTTGAAGATTAACAAACTCCCCTCCACCATCAGATTGGATGCATTTGATTTTTGAATTGCACAAATTTTGAACCATACTAATGAAAACAGGAAAGATATGGGCCACATCTGATTTTTGAACCAAGGGATAAATCCAAGAAAAGCGGCTATAATCATCCACTAAAATTAAATAATAGCGAAAACCATCGCGAGAAATTGTAGGAGATGGCCCCCATACATCACAGTGCACAATATTCAACAAAGTTGTAGAATGCTGAATTTTATTTTCAAAAGGAAGCCTATGACTTTTGCCAAGTTGGCAACTACTGCAAACATTATTATCCGAAGATTGAAAAACAATCGGCAATTGATGACTAAGCTGCTGTAGAATCTGATTCGAAGGATGGCCTAATCGGGCATGCCAAATGTTGGAACCTGCCTTTTGACCAAAGAAAGTTTGCTTGGGAGGCTGCTGCAAGCTATAAAGTCCATTACTGAGCGTCCCATGGTGGAGGATTTTTCCTGTCTTCGCATCCTTTATATAGTAACCAGAAGCATTAAAAATAAAAACACAATTATTGTCACAACTAAATTGAGCAACAGAGATTAGTCGTTTTGCAAGAAAAGGAACATGTAAAACAGAACATGGCATAATAGAGCCATTAGAAAGACGAAGCGAGGCATGACCCGTTTGATGGATGGGCAAAACTGCTCCATTCCCAACCATTACGGTATCCGAACCATCATAAGGAGTCTTACCCGCTAGAGGTGCATCATCCGGAGTCATGGTGTGTGTTGCTCCAGTATCCAAGTACCAATTTGAATCATTTTGATCAGTGATGGTCATAGCATTGAAAGCTTTAGCGGAAGCGGAGACAACATCATCAGGAGCCCAACATGTGTTAGCTTTGTGATAAGGATGTCCGCAACGGTAACATACGACAGCAGAGGAGGAATTATTTCCCCCACAGCCTCGTCCAGTACCGCGACCACCACGTCCACGTTTCCCAGAATTTGAAGTGCGGCCACCACGACCTTGTTGATGTGCACGAGTGGATGGAACTGCTTCTGAAAAATTGGTAGGAGTAGAGCCAACATGTTGTGCGGCAGAGGAGAAAAAGGAGGCAGATTTGTCAATAGCGGTAGCGGAAGATTGTATTCGTAGTTCATAGTCAAGAAGGAGACCACAAACTTCCGCAAAAGTAGGACAAACTGGTCTAGAGTTGATAGCAGCAACAATGGGATCAAACTCCGAGTCGAGACCTCGCAACGTCCACAGAATCAAGTCATCATCGTCCACGGATTTTCCTGCACTAGCGAGAGCCAAGGATAAAGACTTGGCATGTTGAATGTAGGCATGAATCGTGAGTGATCCTTTTTGAAGAGACTGCAACTCGGTTTTCAGTTGTTGTATGCGAGCCCGAGAGTGCGAACCATAAAGAGTTTCAAGGGTCAGCCAGACATCTCGAGCTGTGGACTTATCAACTACCTCAGACAGAACAGAGTCAGAGAGAGAGACTAACAACCATCCTAAGACCATTTGGTCCAAACGCACCCATTGAGCCACTTGATCAGATGGAGAAGTTGGCTTGAGCAAAGTGCCATCAACTAAGCCAAGAAGGCCATGACAACGAAGGACTGGGAGAATTTGTGTTTTCCATAGCAAAAAGTTGTCACTGCCTAATTTCAGGGAGATATCTTGATGAATACGATCAAGAGTGGGTAAAGCTACAATGGGAATGGTTGATGGAGAAGTTTCAGCACTTGTTTTAGTGGTGTCAGAGGCAGACGGGGAAGCCATGAGGAAGGCTGTTAAAAAAAAAAGGACACGACAGGAGATGTGAAAGAGTTAGGAATGAACCTTGACTGCTGATACCATGTGAGAAAGTGTATGAGGCAATAAAACTTATGTATTGTTTCATTAGTTTATATAATACTGATGTACAACATATTCGGCTACAGTTGGTACAAGAGATAAACATGATCTCAGCTATCAATAATCTACAGAAGTCGAAGTCTAAGTAGGACTTTAGCTAGGAGTCCTAGACCAAAGAATGACTACTAGTGAAGTAAAAAGATTGTACAAAGAATTCGCTAAGGCTGATCTAACAGATATATCCTCCGGCTGCAGATATCACAATTGAACCTGAATTTTTTGTAATCAGATGGAAAGCTATAGGCAAGGGAGAGAGTATGATCATGGTGATCGTAATTGGTTGTGCTGGGTAATGACGCACAACTCTTGTGTATCATAAACGGGCAATACGGACATAGGTAAAATAGATCTTTATTTTCCACGCCACAAGCATCGCAGCGGAACAACGCTGGCCTTGGTTGGAATATCAGCACATATTGGTGACCCTTGGTAACGATACGGTCCTTGAAATCATATAATGTATCATTATCCTTGAGAGCACAAGATATATCCAAATCAAAATCACAAAGGGAGCAGTGATAGGTGAAACCGGATAAATCTTCGCGGCACTCGTCGCAAATGAGACTATCATAATAAGGTGATTCAGATAGAAGGACGAGCGAGTGTTCATCATGCTTGGGATGCATGATCTCTCTTGGTAGTTGGGCACATTCTTTGTGGTGGAAGTAGCCTTCACTACACTCTTCACACCTCTTGCGAGATTGGTCTTTGACAACCATAACAGATTATATCCCTTTGATCAGCCTTTGGGACATCTTTGAGGAACAAGGGATGCTCGTGGCTAATTTGTTTTATGATTTCCATCTCTTTGATCTCTCTCTCTCTCTCTCTCTCTCTCTCTCTCTCTATGTGAGTGTGTGTGGGGGGCGCACTGAAATTTATTCTTTGGTTAAGTCTCTATATCACGTTTATAATGTTTGGAACTCTGGTGTTTAGCCATTAATAAAATGTAATGAGTAGTTAGCTATAATTAAATGAACGAGATTAAGATTTGACATTTACGTCTCAGAAAAAACTTATTTATTATTAATTTGTGATGACGAGACATGTTAATTATCTCTATTTTACTGATGTGTATCATTATTTTGGTAAAACATATATATAATATATCCAGTGCGTCTATTAAACATTTACAAAGTCTTAAATCATCCACTAATTTTCGTTTTTCTTTTTGGATTGTCCACTAAACATATGAAATCTATATTTTATTAAATCGAGAATTGCGTTTAGCTTTCAACCACTGTAGCTTCACTCAACTTGTAACTTAGTTAATCCTATAAATCCCAAAATATTATGTAAAAACACACCCTTGAGGATGAAACCCAAGCTTGACCCAAAAAAAAAAAAAAAGAAAGGATGAAACGCAAGAATTATGTCTAAAAAGATAATCTTCTCAACCAACTAGGCTACATCTCATTCTCAAATAATCCTCATAGACGTTAATTAAGCATTATGAGCACTTGGGTGTTAGAATATCTATATTTGGAAAGTTCTAAGTTGTTGTATGGCTTGACTGACTTGGATTAAGCATATACACTACGGAATTTATAGTTTTAGGACTAAGCATAAATTTAGGGTAGGTTCTTGGTCACCAAACATAAGGTAATACAAAGATAAATCGAAGTCATATATATAGTTGTGCATCATCAATTGCTTTAAATAGGATGGATCAACTGTTTAATAAAATTGTGTTATTGGTATTAATGAAGACAATAGATAAATATAATAAATTCCTTTCTAATAAGATAATATTTTAAATAATGTGATAAATTAATATGGTATCAAAATTCAAATTAGTAAATGGTCATGGGTTCAAGTATCATCTAATTACCTATTTAAAAACTATCAACGTGAAAGGCTAAAAATGAATACCTCATACGTACAGGAGCATATTGAAGACAATAGATAAATATAAAAAGCTCATCTTTAATAATTGGTAAATTAATACTTGGATCAACTTTGTGCCATAAATAGTGACATGTAAAGGGCAAAATTAAATTTGTCATACAAAATGAGTTATATTAAGCTATAATCGTCCCTATATTTTGATATCACAATTGCAAAAAGTAAGAGCAGAAGTTGTATAAAATATATTCGTTTACTCCTTTCTCATTTACTTTCTATGGTGGAGCATCTTTAGATATAGATTTGATATTCAATATATGAATTCTTGCCATATAAAAGAGGGGTAATAGGATAAAAGAATGACATAAAACATTACTTGATTTAGAGATATGAGCCTTTATAAAAAAATTTGGAATCTCTCATTTAAGGTTCTTCCACTTGTTTAAATACAACTTTAAAGAGGTTTTTTTTTTTTTTTTTTTTGCATGGCCATAGCCATCCATTTTAGCTTTTACTTGTTATATTTGATATACGAACAACATAATCAAATTGTTTCTCAGATGATTTAACACTTGATTATTTTCACAAAAAAACTAAAATCTCAACGTTCTACACAAAGGTGATTTCGTAAAGTATTTGTAGCTAATGTCAATTCATTGTTATGTCTGTCATTATATTATATGAAGACAATTTTTTACTTCAACAGACGTATAGTATTATTTGAATGGTCACTTGCTCCAAATTTTTGGCGTTCATCTTCCTAGATTATGCAAAACATGTTATTTTCATCTTATCATGGTTGAACTGTGGTTAGTTGAATCAATTTTTGCATGGCAAGAATTGATGGACTAATTCAAGAATTTGCCCTAGGAGAGACTTTGGGTTTGTTTGACCTAACTTTTAGACCATTAAAAATATTTCTTGTGAGTTTAGAAGGTTGAACTAATTTGTTTGGCTTATTTTCTAAAGAGTTTTAGACAAAAAGCAAAGCTAAAAAAAGTTGAAAAATAAGACGCTCCAAATCCGAGCTTTTTTTAAAAGGTTTTCATGAAATTATTTTCTTTGCGGTAAAAAATACCCTTCCATATTTTTAGAAACCCAACATTTTTAAAAAAATACCCCTCTATATTTTTTTCCCCAAGAATAGTACTTCTAACATGAGTTAATAACAGTCAACAACTTCTATTAATAAATACTTTTAATTAAAATTTTTACTATTAAAAACTCACCAACTAAAATTTTAGAATTAAAACCTTGGTTCCACTTATCAGATTGCTACTGAAGAAAGTGATCAGAGGAATAAATTATAGTTTCAAATTATTATGTGGTATGTGTTATGATAGGGATATTTTAGGATATTAGTGAATAGTAACGATTAGATACTATTTATAGTTGTTAAGTATTGTATAAATAGTAATTATATAGTAACTTCAATTTTCTTATAAATAGAAGTTATTGTAATTAATAGTTTATAGTGAAATCAATAAGAACTCTCTCTAATCTCTCTCAGCTCTTTCTTATATTATCGTCTTTATAGCTATTATTTTATAACACGTTATCAGCACGAAACTCTACTGTAACAACAATGCACAAACTAACCGATTCAAATATCTCAAAGGTCTATGTAATCCTTCCTTTTTCAATTATGATTTGATTATATATTTTGGATCTATATAATACACATATATATGTGTGTATCTACACATTTATATATATACACGCACGCATATAATATTATGTTCAAGTTGATTCTAGAAGCGTGATGTTCAAGTGAGGAATCCAAAATGCTTTCCTTTATCAAATTCATTCATTAAAATATTATTTTCTAAAGTTTTCTTTTCAAAAGGATATGACCCTGCAAGTAATTAAATAATGATATTGGCATTTAATTAATCATGTCACCAAATATATAATTGGTGAATCTAATCTTCCAGAAAAGATAAATAACTGGACTATAAGTATAAATAATCTGATTATGGACTAAAAAAGAACTTATGCTCGGATTTACAATTTTGGACATAACTTGTTGACCCGTTGACAAGGATTTGGAGATAAATAATTCTAATCTCCAAATAATTTATGTATTTCTTTTATTGTGTCTAACTTTAATTTTCTTTATTTACGTATTTACGTTCTTGCAACTAACTTTAATTTTCTTTATTTACGTATTTACGTTATTGCATCTAACTTTAATTTTCTTTATTCATTTACGTATTTACGTTATTGCAACTAACTTTAACTTTATTTATTTACGTATTTACGTTATTGTAACTAACACGTATTTATGTTATTGCATCTAAGTCTCTAATTATGTCTGAAGCTTATTTTTCAATATATATATATCTGATGTACTTCTTGCAAAAGATAACTACTAAAGAGAAAAAATATATATATCGTAATGCTTTAATAGCTTTATTTTATGACAATGGATGAAATGATGATTAGACCCACATAAAATAATCACATCATTTGGAACTTTTGCAAACTATATACTATTTTAATATTGATCATCATAAATCTTGCAAAGATACCAACATGATGTATTTTGCATTTGGAAGCTTATGATCTCCTGTCAATATGAAAAAAAAAACTCATCTTGACTATCAAAATAATTTTAGTCCTCATTTGCTATAAACTAAAGTCTGTTGATATTGTCTTGACATGCCAAAACTTTAATCAATATGCTTTGTTACAGTAAATTAAAATGTGGTGAAAAAAAAAAATTGACAAACATTAGTTAGTGCCTAATTTTATTTTAAGCCTACACGATTATGGCAGTGAAATTTGTATTACTATATGGAAAGTAGAGTATCGTTAAGATCGTGAAAGGCAAATCTACCAAACTAATCAGTGGGGAGACAACATGTTAAATTAATGTGCAGGTGGCTTGTATTAATTTAATCATAATGATTTGTTTGATTAGATTTACGATATTGATTACTTTGATACGTTATAAGTTGAAATTTTAGACTGCATATACTTAACTTTACTGATTCATTTACCTATGTAAATGATCTCTAAAAACTCTGAAATTGCACAGACTTATAGTTTATTAAGTGTAGATGGGTTTAGTCTCAAACGGATCCTAATTCGGAGTTATATTCATCAAGTTACAGTCTTTCGAAATTAACTGCGCAGATTTCCCTACACCAGTGATTTCAGGACACATTTCGGAAATGCTAAAATCGGATGATCAAAACGTTAGAATTAGCCTTCACACCAGAAATCAACATTTGCTCTAAACTGCCTAATCTAGCTGCTGTATAAATTTCGTTAATTTAAGAGCTCATTTACTATGTCAAAATGGCTCTGAAAGTGATGGGCAGTGAGCTGTCCGAATTTCACATTTTGCACTAATGCTCACTTAGCTTGTTTTGCTTGCACTTGTAGCATAACTTTAAAATGAGAACATCTAGATTGATTTTGACCAAATCGATAATAAAATGACATGATATGTTATTCACCAATTAGGAGAATGAGATTCATACGTAGAGTCTTCATTTTCATTAATTAAATCAATAGTTGAGATGTCCACTAAGAAGTGTGTCTTTATGTAAAAGGAGAAGTATATGCTTAAAAAGATGATGAACATGATTGGTTATAACCTTAATTTAAGAAATGTTGTCTTCTCTTTCTATTGTTTTGCTCCATGTTTTAAGGGAGAGCCAAGTATTATATTCAACTATTATATGCATTAGAGTGATAAGCAATAATTATTAAACAAAAAGTAGAACTTTCCTATTCTTTCTAGCCTTGGCCGAATGCACCAAGAGAAAAAGAGAGAAGTATTGCTTCTGATGTGTATGAACATTTCGGCCAAGCCAAGTGCCAAGGAGAAGAAATCATGTCATCTATTTATATGGGTGTATTGAAAATAAAAGAGGAATTATTGAAAAAAAATTCCAATGAACTCTCATTCATGAGCATAAGATATTTTTATACTTCATCACGAAAAGCTATTTTATTTGGCACATCATATTGGACATCCAATTGCAGTGCTGAGAAAAATTATTAAAAATCCAAATAGACACTACTTAAAGAATCAAATGATTCTATAGTCAAATAAATTTTTATTTATTGATTATGTCCAACAAAATTTGGTCTAAAGTCACCCCTTCATCAATTGGTATTAGTGTTGAGTATGTTGTGACTCACACATATACATAAAATTGTTTTGCAGAATCCTTCATTAAATACTTGCACATAATTGTTAGACCAAAATTATTGCGAACTATGTCATCCTGTTTGAGGATATACAATATTAGATGCTGTAATATGTATTCAAACACAGTCAACTGTTTGAAATCTAAACTCCTGCTACTCATATCCTATCTAATGTTATTTTGCAAAATATATGTTTGTATTGCTCCTCTACAAGCCCTAAAAATGGGATGATAAAATATACTGAGATATTATCATCATCAAATATTATATATATGTTGGATCATTGATGGGAGATGTTTCAATAGCATATTATGCTAATCAATGATATGATATTCTCATTATCAGGGGGAGAAAAACACAAGTTGGAGAAATGAGAAATGAGAAAAACGAAAGCTGGAGAAATGAGAAATTTATAAAAAGCATCATCATTTTGATCCTCATATTAATCAATATGAACTAAAGTTCATAGCTCATCAAATTATTCATCGATGCAAAGATAGTGACTCAGTCACAAATACCAGTTTTAAATGCTCTGATTATAGTTGATGTTTCAAATGAGAAACACATTAATAAATATAGTCTACTCCATGCTTGAAACGTGGTGGATATATTGGTTCCAAAGATAAAACAGCAAAATATGCTAGTTGGCATTTTTAAATTGTTTGATATCCTGAAGATGTCAGGATAAGGAGTTAAAAATCAAACTGAGAAATATTACTCTAAGAGAGTATCAAGTACCTGAATATAATGTGAATATTGGAAGTATTGATAATAAAGATATCTCACTAAGTTAAATTACTCCTGAAAGAGAATGAAGTTAAATTACTCCTGAAAGAGAATAGAACCGAAAAGAGAAATTGATCATGATCAAATTTCTAGAAAATATAGTAGCCACTAATTTTGTGAAAGAAATCGAGGATCTTAAATTGAAGTCCAAATCAAGAATGTCGACAAATAAGTGATTGGCCAACAATCATAGAGGAGACGCAATCCAGACGTAAAATAAATACACATGAAATATGCATAGTTGTTGAAATGCACATGAAATATGTATAGTTGTTGATGGGATTGAGAGGGAGCATTGTACGAAATCAATCCCACATCACTATCAGAAATTTCAAGGAACTATGAGAAATTTCAAGAAATTAATCATGATAGTTGTCTTTCCCTTAAATTGTTATAATAACAGTTGGCATAATTATGACCGTGAAGGTGGTAATAATAATACCTGACACTATGATGGTCTGAAAAGCTTTGATTTTAAGAGGCAAGAAACCTACGACAAGTGGGAGTGGTTCACCAAAGAAACCATCCCAAGAAAATATATGTTATAGATGTGACAAGACATGCTATTGGTGGAAAACTTGTCGTACGGTACAATATCTTGTGGACCTTTACGAAACCTCAAAGAATGGGTTTGTACACTGTGTAATTATACCTTGGTGTATATTCTTTAGGAAAATCATATTGATATTAGCCTGGTAATTTTGAAAAGGACTTCATATGCGTCTTGTGAATATGGTAAAAGTTTACCTATATAAAACACATAATAATGATATTTAAGTCTGGAAGGACTATATATACTTGAAGCATATATTCATGTGATAATGATATTTAAGTCTACAAGGACTTTATATGCTTAAAGCATATATTCACGTGATAATAATAATTACATTGAAGTCCTGAAAGGACTATATATGCTTGAAGCATATGAATGAAGATCTCGAGAAATTTATTTGATTATAAAGATTTTTGTATGGAAGAGAACATTCTGGAAGAATGTGAAAGAATTTTTCTTTGAATGTGATGATATTATGACATATTTGTTTCTGATTATCATATGCATTTGTTATGTATGTTGATAAATACTATAATAACTCACCACGTGTGATTGATCCCAGAGTACCATATTTGAGTATAATTAATGCACTAATAGATTTTATTGATAATACAATATGGTATATTGTGTTTTGGTTAATTTGTTAGCTAGGTATAATGCAACTCCAATATGAAAGATTGTACTCTATATATGTGAACTTATCTTTTTCAAAAACATTGAAATCATCATATATTGCCTCTACAAATGTTGGTCATTTATTTTAACTCCAGAAAGTAAGATCATTGGTAACCTATGTATTCACTTGTAATGACAAGTATATCGTGGCAATCCATAAAACAAATCATGAATACTTTATCTTGAAATCATGTTGAGATTATGACAATTCATGTGGATGGTTGATGTATAATTTTGAGATCTGTCACCAACGAGTCATGTTACAATGACAAGGAGAAGATATTTGTGTACTGTACTTTTTTTCTTTCATCAAGATTTTTTTTCCACTAGGTTTTTCCTGGTAAAGTTTTAACGAGGCAGACCAAATACAAGTATGTCACACTGAAATTCTATTTGTCCATGAATTCAAGAGAGAAGTGACGCTAGTTCTCATCAAATTCAATAAAATGAAAATATTGTTTGAGTGTTCACAAAAGCATTACCCACAATGAACTAGCTATCAAGATTGACATATGTCAACTTTGTGATCATTAATGATATGTTTGCATAAAGATAATGCTGCATGTATTGCCGAAATACAAGGAGGATATACTAAGGGTAATAAAACTAAACATATCACGCCAAAGTTCTTCTTTACTCATGAGCTTCAAAAGAATGGTGAAATCAAGGTTCGTCAAATTCGTTCAAGTGAGAACCTTGCTGATTTGTTTACAAAATCATTGCCTACTAGCACATTCGAGAAGTTAATATGGAAGATTGGTATGCGGCGACTCCATGATCATTCTTGATATGCCCACAAGAGGGGGAGACATATGCACTGCATTATTTTTCCCTTTGTACAGGTTTTTTCTTATTGGCTTTTTCTGACAAGGTTTTTACTGAGGCAGTATAAAAAGCATACACAAAGAATTTTGTACTTTTTTTTCTTAGTCAAGTTTTTATCCCATTGGGTTTTCTTGATAAGGTTTTAATAAGGCATATTCTTGATTATTAAATATCCAATGAGGAGTGTTATGATATGGATATTTTAGGATATTAGTGAATAGTAACCGTCAGATACTATTCATAGTTGTCAGGTACTGTACAAATAGTAACTGCATAGTAACCTCAGTTTTCTTATAAATAGAAGTTATTGTAATTCATAGTTTACAGTAAAATCAATAAGAACTCTCTCTAATCTCTCTCAGCTCTTTCTTATATTATCGTCTTTATAGCTATTATTTCATAACAGTATGTGAAATTTCAACATAAGCAAATTATGTTTTCTCCATTTGATTTAATATTTTATCATACTTTCAATTTTTAACATTATTAAATAAACATTATGAATATTTTTGTATCTAAGGTGAATATATGTTTTATAAAGTAAAATATTAAAGTTATTTTTATTGAAAAATTATCTATTAATAAATGTATAAATGTTAAGTGAATGAATTTCACGGTTGGGATATATGCATATAATCCCCCTGGGTAGTTTGGTACATATTTTATAGAGATAAAAGCTTTTACACTCGTAAACCCATGAGATTTTCCTTTCACACTTATTTTTAGAAATTTGGGGTTATTCCCTTAATTTTAGAGATTTTTTTATTTTTTTTATCAATTTCACTCCTACACATTCCTATTCTAATCAGTCCCTTATTTTAGAAAAAATTCTATTTTTATTTTACTTCAAAAAACCTTCTTATGTGAGGGTTCTTTATTTTTGTTTTACTCTAATATCTCTCCATTTTAATTAAACATGTTATGTTAATAATTTTTAGTTTATCTTTTTAATCGTTCACGAAGATGCACTGTTCATAATTACTAATATAATTTTATCTTCTTAATTAATATTAATATTTATTTTTTATGTCATGTGATTGTTGGGATGAGATAGCGGATAAAGGATAGGTGGAATGAGATAACAGTGCCCTTTCATCTGCTTTTGGCATATCTTTGATTGACTAAAAGAAAAAAAAACAAAAAAGAAAACTTAGGCTCTGTTTGGCCTAGCTTCTAAACAATTAAAAATGCTTTATGTGAGTTTAAAAGTTGAATTAACTTATTTGTCTATTTTTAAAAGTACTTTTAGGTAAAAGCTTAAACTGAAAAAGCTAAAAATTGAGAAGCTCTAAATTAGAGCTTTTCAAAAAAACTTTTGCGAAACTGTTTTACATAATGCGGAAAACTATTTTTCTTTTCTTTTTTTTCAAATATATCCATTCATATTTTTAAAGTTCAATATTACCTTTAAAATTTTTAAAAACTCAGCATTGTCTAACACAGACCAAACAATCAATAATTTTTGTTCAACAACACTTCTTATAAAAATTTTACAGTTTAAAAACTAAAATTTGACAGTTAAACCAAACAAAACCTTAATCTATCTCTCGCTTTCTGAGAGAGAAATATTTTTCTATATTCCAAAAGGTATCGTTACAACATTATTTGTAGTACAACGCATGCGTATCAAATTGACATAAGCAAGATAATGATATTTTAGATAGCCATCACTCTTTTAACTTTTGAATTTTCAATTATTGTAATCATTATTTTGCTTTTTCAATTGTTGTAATCATTATCTTGATTTTTCAAGATAATGATTACAACAATTGAAAAAGCAAAATAATGATTACTTGAAAATTCAAAAGTTAAAAGAGTGATGGTTATCTAAAATATCATCTGATATGTTATCACTTTCAATATAGACTTTCCCATCTACCCTTAATAAACTTTGATTAATTTTGGCAGCAGTTAGCAGATAATGGTGTATCCTGCGCACGTTGACGAAGACTAAGATAGGGCTATGGCTATGGTCCAAGTTTATAAATTCTCGTCGTGTGGTTGGAGATGTTTCTAATTGGAAAAATACTTCAATTAGTTTAAATTAATAAATTAATTTTAAAAGATATTTATATGTATAAGTTCTATTAATATATAATATATAAGACCGATAGTATTGAAAAGTCTCATTTCTAATTGTCCACAAGCTGATTCACTTTACCCTAGCTCAATTATGGTCTGAGGAATATCCCCAAAGCTTTTCCAAGTTTTTTTTTATTTTTTCTGACATTTTTCCTAGTTTTGCATAATTGTAAAAATGGCCAGTAAAAAAGTTTGTAAACTTAAAAATGCACGGCTGATTCGAATCTTTGGCGGCCATCTTCAGTTATGCAAGAAGAAATGTTACATATCGTATTTTCTTATCACTCTTTATGTGTGTATATTTAGTTGTTCGGTTAAAAAAAGAGAGAAAAAAAGGAAAAAAAATATTAATTTATCATACTATAAGAGAAGATAAATAAATAATTAAAAAAAATCTTATCTAGCATTTTTCTATACTCAAACTCGTTGGTGTACATGTGTTTCTCTTATAAAAACTCATAATATGTGGCGAAAGTTAATGAGCTAGGCTAGATTTTGCCCCCACAAATATGAAAAAGAAAAGGAAGTAGAGATAACAAAGTAAAATGGGTTTAAAGATGATTGGAGATAGACAATTAATTAAAATGTGAAAAAGAATAGCCATCAAACTAAGATTTATATCAAGAGTAGTATCTTTTGTGATATTTGAAAAAATGACATATAACATTATTTTAAATAAAAATATATATAAGAATGAGAAATTATAAGATCTGGCTCCACAATCACACCATTAGACATGATAATTTAATGTTTGTGTGTTTGTTTTCGAAATTTGCCACTTGGAATTAGGTTAAATAACGAGGATGCCCTCGTGCTTTTGGTGGTGAGTGTGTAATTAAATAATAATAATAATGAAAGAGAAAGTTTGATAATCAACACTTCATTTTTTATCACTTAATATCACCTCCTATATATATATATATATATTAATTGACATGCTTAAAGAAATAAAAAAAAGTTTGCTATTTGGTGTGCCACTACAGATAGACATAACAGGTGATGAATGAATAATAAAAGAGTGATATCTAGCAACATTTTTACAAAATTATAAAATAAAAAATTACAAATACATGGATGGCAAGTGGATAATTACATCCACTCTGACCCTCCTTGATTTTGTAAGCATTATTTTTTTTTTCTTTCTAAATTTGCACTTTTTATTTGTGATATTCTGTCCACATTAGTTTTGTAAAATATATGTGTTCAGTTTATAATGACTTGTGCTTACTACTACAATTAAAACAAACTTAAGCACTAGGTCGTCAGATGTGATATCAGAGCAGGCTATCAAGAGAAAGTGTGGGCTATCCGCACTGTTAGTGGTCTATACACGTGTTTAGTTTAGTTTAAGCATTTTGTTAAGTATTTTGGTTCATATGATTAAACGATTCGACGAATTTAGGTTCTTAACCTTACATTGTGCCATTAACTAGTCATGTAAAGTCAAACAGTAATTTTCTCAAATTTTTGTTAGTTTATCAACATATTTAACTTTAAAGAACTTTTACGTGAATAATATCACTCATTTTTTCAGATCATATCTCTTGTGGCACTTCTAGTATAAATTTAAAAGACTTCCCAATAGGAGTTTTTTGTCATAAAATACCTCACTTATTATATGTGGCAGATGACATTTTAAGATAAGCAAATTATGTTTTCCTATATGATTTAATACTATATCATTTTTTTTAATAAATTTCATCATTTTCACATTGTTTAAAACTTTGTGTTCACCATGTGAAGTGAAAGTTTTGTGTCCTTGATTTTTAGGATTTGGATTCTCTCTCATAATATTCCAATAGCGTTAAATTATTCAAGCAGTTGTTTGCACAGTTATAATTAAGTGAGGACAATTCACCGTTATTAGATCTTTCTCGTAATATTATTTGATATAAGATGATATAATATCTAATTTTAACCAAAATTTGTCAAGACTTATCAACACGGATTCCCATTAAATTTTTTAAAAAACGGTTGTCATTTTAAATTTTAAAAATTTAATTATTGATTTATTATTTTTTCAATTATTATTTTTTAAATCAAAGAAGAATTAAGGTCGTACAATATATATTACAAACGTAACCAGAAAGACTCGACTTACAACCTCTCATAAGTATTGTAAGTAACATATCACTAGACTAAAACATTAGTAGTAAAAAAGTTAATATGTTTATGGATGACATCATTGTTATGGGTCTCATACAAGGTTAATGGGAGTTAGTTTCAAGACTTTTCCGTGTTCCCAAATCCCACTACCCACCTACCTATATCCATTGCAAGTAAGACTGTGGGTAGGGCAATGTGTCGAGATATTTTTCATTGTCGAAAAGGTGATTAGGCTCCGCTTGTTTGCCGTAAAATATTTTTTCAGAAAATATTTTTTAAATTTTATGGTATTTAGTAATACTGAAAAATTAGTTAATCGTAAAATATTTTATGGTCAAAAATTGCAGCTACTTTTTCTAAATTTTAAGGTATTTGGTAACACCGTAAAATTAGTCAACCGTAAAATATTTTCCGGTCAATAATTGCGGCTAGTACAAAATTTTGTAAAATATTTTACGGGACTTTGGGAGAAGAAAACATTTTACGGAATTCACGATACATTCAAATACCAAAAAATATTTTACAATAATCTATTTTCTGAAAAAATATTTTTTCCTAACAAATTATTTTACGGCAAACAAACGAAACCCTATAAAAAATTTTATTTTCTAGGAAAATATTTTCTACAAAAAGTATTTTACACAAACAAGTTATTTTACGGCAAACAAACGGAGCCGCAATAGTTCAACTGTGAATTTTTATTTTTTATTTTTTATTTTTTTTGGCCATAAGTAAACTATGATCAGAACACCTAAAGGTAATTCAGTTTACCATAGTTAAACTATGATAAGAAAAGAAAATAACAACCAACAAATAAATTGGTTCCAACCTGCGACCATTCTGACCCTAGAAAAAAAACAATGACCGTGCAAATCCGGTCAAAAACTCAAATAACACTTGACAAGAAAAGAGAACTTGAATAACACGCAAGTAATTCTTATCTCACTTTCTCTAGCTTGTAGACTCTGTCGAAAAAAATAAACAAAAATAATGAATTTTTTTTAATAATCTAAATTTTTAGAAAATTGGATTAATTAAAATAATATTAGAGTCCAAATTATCAAAATAGTTATAGATTCAAATTTTGCTATCACTATTCAAAAAGAATATATCTATGTGCTATGCTGGATATGCAAAATGTAGTTCCACCTAAGGTGAGAAGTATGTTGAAAATAACAGCTAAATATAGTAAATCTTAGGTAACACTACCTCACATGAGAAAGTGTTTTAAGAATAATAAAAAATTATATTAAATCCTTTTAAATAACTTAATTTTTTTTTTAAATAATCAAATAATTATTTTTTGGATGACGTAAGAATGTCGTTGGAGAAGTCCGATCACCGAATTATGCGACAGAGCCTGACTACTAACTGGAAAAGGTGTAACGGTTGTGAAGATTTAGAAGGAGAGAGAAAATATCTGATCCATCTTATTCAGTTAACATAATACAGTACATTCAAGTGTATTTATAGTAATCTAATTCATCACATTTTCTAATACAGCTAGATCCAACTAATGTCTAATTAACTAACTTCTAATCTGATCAACTGAGCTGGCACCTTCTTGAAGATTTACCGAGTTGACTTCATTGACCATTGCAGATACCTTATCATCCCCCCGCAAGCTGAGCTGCGAGGATTGAAGGGGCAGCTTGTTGAGCAAAAACTGAAATTTGATGACTGGCAATGGCTTGGTAAAAAGATCAGCTGGTTGTTGAGTAGTAGGAACATGGGAAAGACTGAGAAACTTGGCTGCCACAAGCTCTCAAATAAAATGATAATTGAGTGCTATGTGCTTTGCCCTGTTGTGAAAAACAGGGTTTGAGGCTAGTGCAATTGCAGAAATATTGTCACACCAGAGCTTGGGACATGGACTAGTAATGAACAAGTCTTTCAAGATAAAACTCAACCATCGAAGTTCGGCAGCAGTGGAAGCAAGGGCTTTATATTCAGTCTCTGTTGATGAGCATGATATAGTTGGCTACATCTTGGTAGACCAAGAAATCAAATTTGCACCAAGAAGTATACAAAAGCCAGTAGTAGACCTCCTATCGGGAATGCTGGTAGCCCAATCAGAGTCGGAAAAAGCCTACATTGTCAGTGTAGTCGGCCTAAACTGAAGGCCAAGATGTAGTATACCCTGCACATAACGTAGGAGTCGTTTAAGAGCTGCAAAATGTCCTTGTGTAGGACTGTGCATCTGCTAGCAAATACTATTCACAGCATACTGAAGATCAGGACGTGTAAGAGTTAAATATTGTAGAGCTTTGACAATGCTTCTAAAGAAAGTTGGATCAGCATAAGGAAAGTCAACTGATTGCCGAATAGAAGCTGTAGTTACAGCCGAAACAAGAGTTGCAATGGATTTACATTCTGCCATGCCTGCTTTTTTAAGAAGATCAGCTGCATATTTGGATTGATAGAGTAGAATTCCAGCTGAGCTATATTCAACCTCAAGACCAAGAAAATAAGACAATTTACCCAAGTCCTTCATTGCAAAGTTTCGGTTCATATCTTGAACAATTGTTTGAATAGATGCATCTGAGTTACTTGTAACCAAGATATCATCTACATATACAAGTACAATGATTGTTGCATAAGCTGTGTGTTTGACAAATAAAGATGTATCGACTTTGTTGCAAATGAAATCATGATTAATAAGAAACTTAGACAATAGTTGATACCAAGCTCGTGGGGCTTGTTTAAGCCCATATATTGATTTCTGAAGCTTGCACACATGATTGGGGTACTGCTCATGAACAAACCCCTGTGGTTGTTGCATAAAAACTTCTTCTTGCAAGGTTCCATGAAGGAAAGCATTGGATACATCCAATTGCTTGATATTCCAGCCATTTGTCAGTGCAATATTTAGAACTATCCTCACAGTCTAAATCTTAACCACTGGACTAAATGTTTCAGAATAATCCAAACCATAGGATGGATAAAATCCATTGGCAACTAATCTTGCCTTATACTTTGCGACACTCCCATTAGCATGGCGTTTGATTTTATAAACCCACTTACATCCGATAGGTTGTCTTGTATCCGGAAGAGGGACTAAATACCATGTGTTCTAGGCAATTAAGGCATCAAACTCTTCTTTTATAGCATTCTACCAATAGATATTCTTGGAAGCTTCTTTATATGAAAGAGGTTCAGTAGTGGGTAGAGTAAGAGTAATGTTATTAACATGAAAGAGCTTAGGCTTAAGTGAACCAGTTCTTGACCTGGTTACCATTGGATGAGTTGAGATAGTGTTGTTAGGAATTGCAGGCATATGATCTACAGAGGTAGAGTGAGAAATAGTAGGAGAAACTTCAGGAGCAGATGTTAAAGTAGGTGATTGAGTATCATCTATAGCGTGTGATGTGTTAGAAAGGTCAGAGTATGCAAATATAGAAGTAGAGGGTGTACTTGGTTCATTTGTAACTGTAGGCGAGGGAGGGGAGGCTACAATTGACTCTAGGCTAGGCTGAGGAGTAAAGATAGGTAAAATAGGTGGAGTAGTACACTCAGTGCTATTATGAGAAGAAGTATAAGGAAAAACATGTTCAAAAAACTAAACATGTCTAGATAAAAAGACCTGTTTAGTCTTTAAACTGTAGCACCTATAACCTTTTGTGGTTGAAGAATAGCCTAGAAACAAACATGGTGTAGACCGAGGCTCCAATTTATGCTTAGAGTATGGCCTTAACCATGGGAAATAGAGACAACCAAAGACTCTTAGTAAAGAATAATCAGGTGGTTTTGAAAAAAGACACTCATAAGGTGATTTATTTTAAAGTAAAGCCTTAGGCTGTCTATTAATCAAGTAATTAGCAGTGGCCAAAGCTTTTAGCCAGAAAATATTTGGGAGTTTAGCCTGGTGTAAGAGAGTTAACACTGTCTCAATAAGATGCATGTGTTTTCTCTCTACCCGACCATTTTGCTCCAAAGTATACAGACAAGAGGTTTGGTGAATGATTCCTTTAGTTTATAAATATTGTGCAAATTTTATATTCACAAACTCTGAACCATTGTCGGACCTCAAGACTTTTAAGTTTGCATTAAAATGAGTCACAATCATAGAATGAAAAACAAGAAAAACAGAGAAAACTTCAGCTTTTGATTTCAAGGGATACAGCCAAGAGTATTTTGTGAAATCATCAACAAAAAGTACATAATATCTGTAGTGACTGAATGAAGGTACACTAGTAGGCCGCCAAACATCAGTGTGGACGAAAGCAAAAGGAGCAGTGGCTCTAGACTCAAATAATGAAAAGACAATTTATGTGATTTAGCTATAGAGTAGGGCTCACACACAAAGCCAATATTATTTTGACTAATAGAAAGAATAGAATGAAGATGCTGTAGTGCTTTTTGCTAGGATGGCCTAGCCTTCGATGCTAGACAGCTGCAGCATTATTTTGGGGAGCAAGTGTAGTTGAAATGTAGCAGTAGTGTGTTGGGGATGAAAAAGTAGGTATTGAAGGCGCAGTAGCAGGAAGACAGTAAAGGCCATTGCTACAAGGGCCTCTGTACTGGACTTGATGACTGAGGTTGTCCACAATAGTAACCTCCTTGTCATTGAAAATTAAAGTATAGTTATTATCATAAGTTAGTTGGTAAACAGAAAGCATGTTAGAAGAGATACTAGGCACATGTAAGACATTTTTTAGATGAAAAACACTAGAGGAGGTAGAAAGAATACTATAGCCAGTGTATGTTATAAGCAGAGTAGTGCCATTGCCAACCGAAACAGAGTCTCCTCCCTCATTAGGATAGTAAGACGAAAGAAAGCCAAGATCACTTGTAACATGTGAGTTTGCTCTACTGTCCATGTACCTTGAAGACTGCTCAAATGGTGTAGAAAAAGAGTGAACTCCAGTTTGAGCAGTAAGAGCCTGCTTGTTTGTTTTTGTACTAACATAGTTGATTCCATCAAATCGATGCCAACAGTCCAAAGCCTGATGATTCGGCTTACCACATATCTGACAATAGACCTTAGTTTCTGAATTAGAAGACTTAAGAACTGCCGGAGGTGATAGGCTGTGATTGATATTGTAACCAGCGCCGCCTCTATTACCTCTACCACCACGATTATTGGAGTGGCGACCTCTTCCTCGATTATTGCCATTGTTACCATAGGTCCTCTGTGTATTAAGAGCTGTGTGAACATCGAAGCTGGCTAATTCAACAATTGCAAGTTTGTTAGCACGTATCAGACGAAGTAATTAGTGATGATGATCTAGTTCTTTACGTTCTGAATGGATTACTGCCATAATTTGATACTATAACGGCCTCAATACGAGTCAACAAAGAGTCTCTAAGTGTTGAGGAAATCACAAATCTGCTCATAACAGAAGAACTTCGTCTGAAGCGTGCTAACAAACTTGCAAGTGTTGAATTAGCCTGCTCTGATGTTCATATAGTTCTTAATACACAAAGGACCTACGATAACAATGGCAATAATCGAGAACGAGGTCGCCACTCCAATAATCATGGTAGTAGAGGTAATAGAGGCGGCGCTGGTTACAATATTAGTCACAGTCCAACACCTCCTGCAGTTCCTAAGTCTTCTAATTCAGAAACTAAGGTCTATTGTCAGATATGTGGTAAGCTGAATCATCAGGCTTTGGACTGTTGGCATCGTTTTGATGGAATCAACTATGTTAGTACAAAAACAAACAAGCAGGCTCTTACTGCTCAAACTGGAGTTCACTCTTTTTCTACACCATCTGAGCAGTCTTCATGGTACTTGGACAATGGAGAAAACTCACATGTTACAGGTGATCTTGGCTTTCTTTTATCTTACTATCCTTATGAGGGAAGAGACTCCGTTTCGGTTGGCAATGACACTACTCTGCTTATAACACACACTGGCCATGGTATTCTTTCTACCTCCTCTAGTGTTTTTCATCTAAAAAATGTCTTACATGTGCCTAGTATCTCTTCTAACCTGTAAAGAACTAGATCATCATCACTAATTACTTCAGACACAGAGGTGAGACTATCAACAATGTGCTTAACTTCATCCAAATAGGCTTGAATCGATTGTGCTCAATTTTGAAGGTGTAACAATGACGGAAAAAGAAAGGCTCGGGACTAAGACTAAAGAGAAGACTCTTTTAGGTGTTCTCTATACCATGTGAAGATTTAGAAGGAGAGAGAAAATATCTAATCCATCTTATTCAGTTAACATAATGCAGTACATTCAAGTGTATTTATAGTAATCTAATTCATCACATTTGTTAATACAGTTGGATCCAACTAATGTCTAATTAACTAACTTCTAATCTGATAAGTTGAGCTGGCACCTTCTTGAAGATTTATTGAGTTGACTTCATTGACCATTGCAGATACCTTATCAACAGTGCATCCCTACACATACACCAAGTCAATTAATGACATAATTTTAAAATAGTAAAAAATGTCAAACGCACAACCTCACAAAAACTATTTTACTCTCACTAACGTTTGATGAATTTCTTTGATGATTCGAAAAATATCAACATCTCATTAGATGTATTGTCCAAGCCTTGGACCAATAGTAATGTAACAAGGAGAGAGAGAGAAAGAGAGAGAGAGAGAGAGAGAGAGAGAGAGAGAGATCACGACGAGAGGGATCCAAGGATAGGGATGGGATAAGAAATGAGATAGAGGATAGACATTTCCATCTAACTTTAGCGATGTGTCCTACGCTCGTTGACGAAGACTAAAGAAGAAGATGTTTCCAATTGCAAAAATACTTTCATCAGTATAGATTGGAAAAATTCTACATTTAGTCCCTATTATTTGTAATTTGTCTTAATTTAAATCTTATTATTTAAAATATCTCAATTTAGTTTCTATTATTTCACCAAAAATTTTCAATTTTGTCCTTATTATTTAAAATGTCTCAATTTAGTTCTTATTGTTTTTCAAAAAGTTTCAATTTCGTCCCTATTATTTTCTTAAAGTTTCAAATTTGTCCCTATTATTCAAGGACTGGATTGAAATTTTTTGAGATACAATAGGGATGAATTTGAATTTTTTTTAAAACAATATGGACGAAATTAAAACTGTTTGGAAAATAATAAGGACGAAATTAAAACTTTTTGGGAAATAATAAGAATAGAATTGAAACTTTTTGGAAAACAATAAGTATGAAATTGAGAAACTTTAAACAATAGGAACGAAATTGAAACTTTTAGGAAAACAATAAGGACAAAATTGAGACATTTTAAACAATATGTACTAAACTGAAATTTTTTACAAACAATAGAGACTAAATGTTAGATTTTCCCGTATAGATTAATAAATTACTCTTTCAAATAATAAATAAAATTTACATGTGAGTTTCACCAATATATAAGAAGATTTTTTTACATAAGTCTCAAACCAAAGGCCATATGCTAGTTGACATCTTTTTTGAGTCTGAAAATTGAATTTATTGAGCGAAAAAATTTACATTAGCCTCGGGAATCAAAGTCAAAACGGCATGAAGAATCACAGGAATAATGACACTCTAATAAAGAGGAAGTGAGTTGTTCTAACATTTTTTTGTTACCCAATCTTCAGCATGGTCACACCTTCTTTTAATATAATTGAGATTAATTTAAAGAAAATGTGGAAGAATTTTCTCTCCTTGCAACATTGTGCTACAACTTCAACTACTTCAAAAGCGCCCGACTCTAAAATAAGGCAAGAATTGCTCAGAAATTTAGGAAGCAAGCAAGAATTCGTTTGTCACTCAAAGTGCCTCAGATTGCATGACATATTCTCTTTGGATTCAAGGGAGATCTAAAACCGTACAACACATATTAAAGATATAATCAACAAAAATTAATCTCATAATATCTCACATACATAATCTTGCATAACATATTCAACCTCACGTCACCAACCATTTCCATTGATAAGATTTTACCATTATTGTCTCTACAAACAATACAATAATACCTGTTGATTTCTCTTTCACAATCAATTTTGACTTTCATATCTATTCTTTACAGAGAATAGACAGTATTCCAGAAACTTACAAGATTGATACTGTTACGCCTCTTGTTGCATCCCTTGCTGCAACAAGTGTTGTGAAATTAATTTGCTTGTGTTTTGTCAAAATTATTCTTTGACTGAATTTAATTAGAATTTAATCATGATATATGCATATATGTTTGGAGAATTATGATTGATAGGTTTACCACATTTATAAGAGAGTTGAAAAGACAAATTGACATCTACATTAAAGGTGATTGAAGTTTCCTTATTCAAGAATTGCTTGGGGACAAAGTCTTTCTATACAATTCAAGGCCCAAGAATGGATTACCTTGTGGAGGTTTAGGCAACTAATTCAGCATATATAGAGAGTCTCGCACGTCTAAAAGAAAGAGGGAAAAAGGGCGAGAAACGGAGTTGAAAACAGAGAATTGATTGAATATTTTCGAGCTGTCAAGTTTTGCTGTAGCAAATTGATGATGTGCTGCAACAGAAGCCAGCAACAGAGAAAATCTGATAATCCATGTATTACTGCAGCAGACTGTGAAACAAACAGCTTATTTATGCTTCCGCTATGTTGATTGTTTTAATCTTTGATAGGAAGAGTTTTTAGTGTATTTTTTGTTTTATTCATTCTTCTGGAGAAGAAGGTGTAGTTCTCGAGAGAGAACATTGCAAGTCGATGGGAGCTCGCCAAACATAGGTTTATTAAGGAGTTCATCATCAAAGCGTCAAAGTCAAGAGGGAGTCTTTACTTGTGTATGTCTATTGATATTGTAACTTGTGATTTATTGGTTTATTGGACTAGGGGAGGTCACGTGGACGTAGACCGCACAGTTGAACCACATTAAATCTCGGAAACCTTACTATCTACATCTGTTGTTTTATTTTGTTTAACTTACATTACAACAAGATAATAACCATAAACTAACAAGTGGCATCAAGAACAGGTTATTGAATTGACTCAGTTAGATCTTTGGAAGAGTTTTTCTAGTTATTTTTGTAGATATGGACACTCTACGTGATAGCAGATCAATCAATAAACCACCTCTTCTCGATGACACAAACTATTCGTACTGGAAGGCACGAATGAGAGCTTTCAGTAAAGCTATTAATGAAGCTACTTGGAGAGCTATGTTACGTGGATGGGAACACCCTACTGCCATAACTACTGAAGACAATTGAAAAGAAATCTGAATTGTAATGGACCAAAGCTGAAGACATAGCAACCACCAACAATTCAAAACCATTGAATGTTATTTTTAATGCCGTTGATCTGAATCAATTCAAGCTTATTTCATCTTGTGAAGCAGCGAAAGAAGCTTGGGAAATCTTGAAAACGGCATATGAAGGCACTGCCGCAGTAAAAGTTTCAAAATTGCAAATACTTGCAACAAGGTTTGAAGAATTGTGGATGCACGAGGAAAAAACCATTGCTGAATTTAATGCTAAGCTTTGTGACATAGCAAATGAAGCTTTTGCATTGGGAGAAAAATACTCAGACTCAAAGCTGGTGAGAAAAACATTGAGGTCACTTCCGGACAGGTTTACCATTAAAGTTGCAGCAATAGAAGAAGCAAATAATGTAGATTCCATGAAGCTTGATGAGTTAATGGGGTCTTTGCAAACATTTGAGATGAAATTCAAGCAGAAAAGAAAAGAAAATGACATTGCACTACAAGCAGAAATTCAAAAGTGAGAGGATGAAGCCTTCTGATGATGATGAATTGACAGAATCTCTAACCCTTATGACAAAGAATTTCAAAAAGATGATTAAAAAATGGAAGAATCAAGTTAAAGGTCTGAGATTCACTAACTTTGGCAAAAACCCTCGTGCTGCAGCAAATACAGAAATTTCCAAGAAGTATAACGAAAAAATGACTGACGGAAAGAAAAAGAATAAATGAATTCAATGTCAGGAATGCGAAGGATTTGGTCACATTCAATCTGAGTGTGCCAATACCTTGAAACGAATGAAGAAAGCCATGAATGCTGTATGGAGCGATGGAGAATCAGAAAGTAGCAGCAACAGCGATGAAGAACACACAAGCAACTATGTTGCGTTCTGTGTTGTAGCAGCGCAATCAGATGCTGTGACAGATGCTGAGACAGAAACTGAACCCGCTGCGGCAGAATTTTCAACGACATCAGCAACAAGATTGGTTATGTCGGATGGTGAAACTGATTCTAAATTGGACAGTGATGAAGAAGAGGACAAGTGCATAAGGACCTACAAAATGATGTACCAAAAATGGCTGATCGTGTGTAAGGCGAATCAAGATCAACTAACCAAGATTGCTGAACTTGAAAAGGAAAATGCTGAGTTGTAGCAAAAAGCTGACATGCTACAACAAGAACTATCACAGATTCAGCGAGACTTCAAGATGATGAACTCAGGTTCGGATAAACTTGATTATATGTTATCCATTCAAAAGTTTTGTAAATATCATACTGGATTAAACTATCAAGGAGGAGCATCAACAAGCCAAACTGTGTTTGTCAAAGAAGCTGAAAAACCAAAGGTGGAACAATCTGTTGCAACAAAACAGAATGACAAGACTACTAATGTCGCAACTGATGTTGCAACAACAGCTACAACAGAGAGTAAAATTCCATAATTTAAGAAAAATAAGTGTGTGCCAGTTTGTCATTTTTGCCACACTCTTGGACACATTAGATCACGATGCTACAGGTACATTGACATGCAGAAAAGAGGTAAGTTTGTTAAACCCTTTGTTTATGATAATTTTAGGAGGCCACCACAAATGAAAGAGAATTTGTCGTAACAAAAAGTGAAACAAATCTGGTAAAAAAATCAGTTTTACCTTGTCCAGTAGAACATAAAAAGTTTGTTTCAAACTATGTTGCAACAGAAAATCAACTAGCAAATATCTTCACTAAGGCATTAGACTCTGTAAGGTTTGAGACCTTGAGAAAAGCCTCAGGCATCTGTTCTCTATAAGATACAATGATTTGTGTGTATGTGCATTGGTTCAACACTAGAGCATTGAAATTATATGTATAAATCAACTAGTGATTTCATTTGTGGAACCATATTATCAATGCACATCATGTACTTGTCATTTTGATAAATTTGAAATTAAAATCTCAACAGGAAAAGATTGTAAACTTACTTGAAGACTGGGGATTTAGCAAAGAGAAGTCTCTTTGAGATTCATTCATGAATTTTATTCACCTTGTCAATAGAAAAATCATATGCAGGGTATTGCAGCAAAAGTTGGAATGGAAAGGGCTACCTAAGACAATAAAGAATGGTTTTAGAGTGAAAGCCACCAAGAAAGAAAAAAAAATTGATGAGAAAATCAAATAAAAGAAAAGGTGAAATAAAATCCTGCAGGGGTGATTAGAGGACCAAGTATGTTGGAACAAGTATTGCTTCTAATCTGACCTGGTGTGATGGATGTTGAGGACCGTCTAGACTGGCTTGTACATGAAACACACACACACATGGTCCATCCTTGAAATTCTTGTTAGATTTATGCATGTGATCAGTCAAAATTTGAGTGTTGACTCAAAGTTCATACTTATGAGAATATGTTTGTTTTTAAATTCTGAATTTTTTAAAAAGTCAGAAGGATCTTGAGGGTTGAATGTCAAAGTGTGGAATTTGCTTGGTTGACGTATGTTGCAACATAATCTCATACACCAAGTTTTTGGAACTTAGTCTGGTCGCAATTTGTTATAGCACAAATTTTGCCTATCTGTCAGTTATGTTTTTGTTGCATCAATGTTGAAGAATTAATGGTTTTGTCGCAGCAAATCTTTTCTCTCTGATGAACGAAGCTGCAACAGGAACTGAGGAGTTACCATTTTTTGTGCTGATATTTCATAACTGAAATTTTAAGTGCAAAAATCAGTGGCACGTTCAATTGTTTTAACTCCTGCTTACCAGTTTTATTTCACATCAAACAGGTACTCAGGGAGAGCGAACTACAGTTCCTGTTTCTGTTACAGCATGAGCTGATGCTCAGGGGGAGCATGGTGCTATAGCACCTAGTGGCACAGGCTCTGCCACCAGCTCAAGTGCTGATGTGAGGAAATTGTTACAACAGTTCCAAGTTGCGCTGCAGCAGCTAGCACCACAAGATGCTTAACTCTTTGCCTTTGTTTGACAAAAAGGGGCGATAAATGGGATTATATCATTATATCTTGTGTTTTTGCTATTTTTGCTCTGATGTTCTTATGCTCTGATTCTGAACTTTTATCTTGTTCTTTTCCTATCCTTGCTCTGATATAGTTTGTTTCTTTTGGCTGTTTTAATCCCTACTCTGATACTCTGATATATTTTGTGTTATGTTTTCATTGGTTCTGTCTTATGCAAAGGTACACTGCTAATACCTTGTCTTTATCTCTATTGTGTTATTACTCTGATATTCAGTTTTGTCAAAATAAAGCCAAATAGGGAGCTTGTTACGGCCCTTGCTGTACCCCTTGCTGCAACAAGTGCTGTGAAATTAATTGGCTTGTGTTTTGCCAAAATTATGCTTTGACTGAATTTAATTAGAATTTAATTATGGTATATGCATATATGTTTAGAGAATTATGATTGACAGGTTTACCATATTTATAAGAGAGTTGAAAAGGCAAATTGACATCTACATTAAAGGTGATTGAAGTTTTATTATTCAAGAAAGGAAGGTTGATTTATTCAAGAATTGCTTGGAGACAAAGTCTTTCCATACAACTCAAGACCCAAGCACAGATTACCTTGTGGAGGTTTAGACAACTAATTCAGCATATATACAGAGCCTCACACGTCTGAAAGAAATAGAGAACAAGGGCGAGAAACAGAGCTGAAAACAAGGAATTGGTTGAATATTTTCGAGCTGTCAGGTTTTGCTGCAGCAGATTGACGATGTGCTACAACAGAAGTCAGTAAAAGAGGAAATTTGATAATCCATGTATTGCTGCAGCAGACTGTGAAACAAACAGCTTATTTATGCTTCCGCTATGTTTATTGTTTTAATCTTTGATAGGAAGAGTTTTTAGTTTGTTCTTTATTTTATTCATTTTTCGGGAGAAGAATGTGTAGTTCTCGGGAGAGAACGTTGCAAGTTGAGGGGAGCTTGCTAAACCTAGGTTCATTAAGGAGTTTATCATCAAGGCGTCAAAGTCAAGAGGGAGTCTTTACTTGTGTAAGTCCATGATATTGTAACTTGTGATTTATTAATGAAACAGGTTTATTGGACCAGGGGAGGTCCCGTGGACGTAGACCGCACGGTTGAACCACGTTAAATCTCGATGTCCTTACTTTCTACATCTGTTATTTTATTTTGTTTAACTTACGTTACAACAATATACTAACCAGAAACTAATAGATACCGCATATATTAATCTTAATAACTAGCTCTAACCCATACAATAATGATGACGAAATTAAATATGAACTAGGACATTTTAATAACATGGGGTTGACAGAAGCAAAAAGTTGTAGTTTTCACATTTTTAAGACTAGATAGGAAGCAAAATTGACTCCACAATCGTCACAAGAAGACTTTAACGTGGCATTCGACACACACTTGAGAGCGTGCGGGTAGGAGCTCACTTCAAGTATGCCTTTAAACTTGATTATTAGTAATTCTTCAAAGTCTAGGAACACAATCTGGATGAAAGGAATTCTCATATTTAGAAGAATGATACGCCAACTTTTTGGATGTGTTTTCTTGAAACTTTGATTTATCCATTCAACGTTAGCATCTTTATAATTTTCCAATCGATTATCAAAAGTTTAATTTAATTGCCCTTTGAGATCATACAATGGATGCGCAATGCATTGTAAAGAGAATCCTATAAGCTTGTGAATTGGATTTGAAATATCCAGGTCAGTGAACCAGGAATTTGTCGAGAAATTGTGTAGAAACAGTATGGATAGAGTAGTCCAAAAAAGTGCGGAGTGAAGCCTTTATAGGCTGGAAAAATCCAAGGAATTGTTGGAAGTTAAACATAGATGGTTGTTTGAAGGAAAACCAAAAGCAACTGGTGTAGGAGGCTTATTTCACAATGAAAAAGGTGATTGGATAATAGTATTTACCACCAAATGAGACATAGCTTCAAACAATATAGCAGAACTTAAAGCAGTTGGGTTGGGTGTACAAGGCCTTGTTATAGAGATAGATTCATGGGTTATATTGAAGCTCCTACAAGGGATCAAGCCAGTGAATAATTCCTATAGTTTTCACTTCATGACTATAAAAAAAGTATTGCCATGTCAAAGAGGTTTTAGCGTGAAGCATGTGTTGGATTTTTGGCTTGAGTCCAAGCCCAATTGGGAGTTGAAGACAAGTAGGAGTCCATTAGGAGAATAAATAAGTTTTCTTATTCTAGTGAAGTTAGGATTAGTTGCCTATAAATAGGACTCTTGTAATTATTTGCCACAAGAGACACACCCTATGAAGGGTTGTGTTAGGGGGTGAACCGAGTATTGAGAGTATTTTTGTGCTTTTGCCAGAAAAAAAGCTGATTATGGGGAGAGTTTTGACTTTAGCCATAGATAAAGTCCTTGTGTGAAGGTTTAAACTTTTCCGTTCATAAAGTCACTAGGGAGGGTTTTATAGTTTTTCCTAAAAACTATGAGCGTTTGAGTGAGGATAGGGTTTGAATCTTTTCCCATAAAAAAGATCCTCTGCATTGTAATGGTTTTGCTAATTAGTGGATTTCTCAATTACTTAAGTCGTGGATGTAGGTAGATGATCGAACCACATTAAATACTTTGTGTTAATTTTCACTATGCATTGTGTGATTATGTGTGTGCGTGTCTTATTCTCAATAAAGTGGTATCAGAGCCAGGTTTGAGGACTAGGCATGACGATACAAAGAGGACACGTGGCTAAGTTGAGGGACACAAGAGAGAGAAAAATTGAAAGAGTATGTGTGTGAAAAACAATAAGAAAACGAGAAGAAAAATACTGTTGCGCAGTTCTGATCTAGCGGACGATCGGAGGGTCATTTGAAGTCCAATCGAGTTGAAAGTTTGTGAACACGTTCATAACTTGTGGGTATTCAATCTGTACCGTGGAGATCAGATTTGGAGCTCTCTAAGGTGGGTTTTTCTGGCATGAACAATATCTGCATTTTTCGGTGTTCTTGGAGTTTTTCACCTTCCTGAGTTCGATTTTGGGGTATGTTTCCCAAATTCTTGATGTATTGTGTTGAGCCAAGAATCTTGGGTGTTATGAGGAACATTTGTGAAGGTTATGAAGCATTGAAGGAGTGTTGTTGTTGTAGGGAGAAGACCACATCTAAGATGTTTAATGTCGGGAGGACATGAAGAGGCTTAGATAGTAGAAACTGATGATGTATGAAAGATGTTGGTGATAACTAAGAGAACTGGGTATGATGAAGATGTGCTAATAGAAGTGGAACGAGACTTTGGAGCATTAGAGAGAGGTTCAAGGGTGCTAATCTGATTGCTATTGAGTGTTGTCTCTAGGATGATGATGAAGATAGAGACGAAGACTAAGAAAATGTCTTAGTTGTAGTAAGGAAGCTTGGACTTTCCGCCAAGGGGATGATTTGTTGGGCTTTTTGACTTGAGTCCAAGCCCAATTAGGAATTGAAGACAAATAAGAGTCCATTAGGAGAAAAAATAAGTTTTCCTATTCTAGTGGAGTTAGGATTAGTTGCCTATAAATAAGACTTTTTATCTTGTAGTTATTTACCACAAGAGACACACCCCATGGAGGGGTGTGGTAGGGGGTGAGCCGAGTATTGAGAGTATTTTTTGTGCTTTTGCCAGAAAATAGCCGATTATGGGGAGGGTTTAGACTTTAGTTATAGATAAAGTCCTTGTGCGAGGGTTTAGACTTTTCCGTTCATAAAGTTACTTGGGAGGGTTATATAGTTTTTCCTAAAAATTATGAGCATTTGAGTGAGGAGAGGGTTTGAATCTTTTTCCATCAAAAAGATCTTCTGTGTCGTAATGATTTATTGTTGATTAGTGGATTTTCCAATTACTTGGGTCGTGGATGTAGGCAGAGGGTCGAACCAAGTTAAATACATTGTTTGATTTCCATTGAAATACCTTGGGTCGTGGATGTAGGCAAAGGGTCGAACCAAGTTAAATACCTTGCTTGATTTCCGTTGTGTGTTGTGTGATTGTACGTGTGTGTGTCCTATTCCCAACAACATGCATATACTAGGATGGGACACAAACTGTTGCATTGATTGACTTGTTAGTTTCAACTTTAGGCATTTGCTTGGTCTACACACTGTGAAAGACATCCTGCACCAATTTCTCGTCCTTATTGGAAAAAATAATAGGGGTGAAAAATCCTCCAAGATGATAATAGTATAACACATTTGCCTCCCATGGAAAAAGTAAAAAAAAAGACTTTGCATGGAAAAACTTTCCTAGAATTGACTTTTTCTAGCATTTCTCACAATTGTCAACCTCATCAAGTTCTTAATTGCTCAGCTCTCAACTAGAAAGCTCACCAAATGCTCCCAAACTCTTCCCCTTTCTTATAAGAGTAAAAAAATTAAAAATAATAAAAAAGAAAAGAAAAATTGATAGACATAAGCATTCTAATGATGCATATACAATAGAATGTTATAAATGGTTTCCCAAGATATTACAAGCTACTTTCCCAAATATTATTTTTAGGCACTAATTCTAGCCCATAATATAATTATGACATATTTTCTCATTACAATCACAACATAGGAAAAAGTTGCAATCTTCATATTTAAAGATCGTATTTTCTAAATCGTCTCCATTGTTAAGAATCAAAATACATATAGACATAAAATAGAAGAGAAGAGATTGAAGTGATGATTTATTCCTTGAGCAAACTGCTCTATTTATAGATGATACAATAACTAACATACAAAAAAATAGGATTAAAAATCTAGAAATCACACTTAACTCCAATAGAGTAGGTACTCAACTAATTCCAATAAATTAGGAAATCTAATCCCATAGTTTGCTAACTTATTTGACTGATTATTTTGACCAGTTCAGTCAAGAATCTCTCCCTTAAACTGATTTTTCAAACATTCAGTTTAAAAATTAAAATTTATGTAATTTGCAAACACCTAACAATTCTCTTAGCTTCACAAATGCAGGAAACTTGAAGGGCTTGGTAAATTTGGCAGCCAGTTGATCTTCAGTTCTGCAATGGACGAGATCAATTATTCCATCCCTTGTGAGACATCTTAAGAAATGATATTTCACATCTATATGCTTACTCCTACCATGTAGAACAGGATTTTTGGAGAGTTTGATTGTTGAAATATTATCACAAAAAATTACCGTATGCCCATGTTGTTTAAAATGAAGCTCTTCAAGAATTATTTTCAACCATACAACTTGACATACACAAGAAGTTGCAACAACGAATTCAGCTTCAATGGTTGACAAAGTAACAATTAGTTGCTTCTTTGATGACCACAAAACACTCCTGAACCTAACATAAATACATATCTGGAAGTTCTTTTTCTATCATCTTGATAGTACCTCGCAAGTATTGAAAGATCCTTTTGGCAGTTTGAAGATCTCTGTTGGATTCTCCATGTATCTACTAATGAGACTCACAAAATACATTATATCTGGTCTTGTTGTGGTTAGATACATTAAACTTCCCACAATTTGTTTGTAAAGTGTGTTGTCAACCTTTTTCCCATCACAATCTTTAGTTAGCTTCAAACCAAACTCAGTTGGTGTACTCACAGAATTACAATTCTTCATCTGAAACTTTTCTAATATTTCTAGAACATATTTCTTTTGAAAAATAAAAATTCCAATAGTAGATTGAACCATAGTTGTCGAATAGTGAATTATATCATGAATCGAAATGTCATTTTTTCGAATCGTGAATCGTATCGAATAGTGAATCGTACCAATTCAGTCACAAATTTAAAACTAGATTAGTTTGATATATTATGTTTCTTTAACAATTTTTAGTTAAAATTCTTCTTTTGAATGAATATTAATATATGTATTTTTTGTTACTTTACCAATAATCACTATATTGCAAACTAAATTCCAAAGCAATTTTATGTCCAAACTACAACGACCACATACAATTGCTTGTGAATCTAAAATATATATATATATATATATATATATATATATATATATATATATATATATATATATATATATATATAGTACCATTGCTTGTGATAAAGAATAAACAAAACAAGCTAATATAATTTGGTTTTTGTGTCTGATGCCCAATATTTCTTTGCTTTCTAAATGATAAGTTAGCTTGGACATCAGTAATATTTCTTTGCTTTCTAAATGATAAGTTATAAGCTTGGACATCAGTTTTATCACTTTGTCTGGAGTCCTATTCTTCCTATCCATTTTCTTCTCAGTATCTTTGCCTTCCTAGTTTTTTTTTTTTAATGCAAAATTGATGTAGATTCAAATTAAAACAAGTCTATTAGAAATCACCTCATAAACTTAATAATGAAAGGCTCAACGCTTTTAGACTAAAAGCAAAACACCAAGAGATATACCTACTGACTAATTACTAATCATTCCTCCTAAACTATGGTTCCTTTTTCACTGACATAGATACCGTCGAGGAATTTTTGGATATCTTTGTTCTTCACATGGCATTTCTAGTTAATCAAGGCACAAGATCGGGAAACAAGTTCAATGTCATTTCCATCGAATACCAATTCATCCTTTACCTTCTCAGATCGAAGGATGCTAACACCTTCAAGCATATCCACATTCCTCACCCTCTTCTCGCCAAGGAAGTTACGGATCTCAATGGAGCGATTGTTGCTAGTAATGGAAGCATTGATCGCAGCATTCAGTTGCTTGTTGGACTCCAAAAAGAACAAACGATCTACATTTACAATATCTTGAACACTTCGCCATTAATGAGCGCAACAACAAAGCAGGATATGTAACGCCCCGATCCCTCACGAGACCGGGACTTTTATTTATCATGCTATTCTCACCCAATTCCAAACCCAGGTACGAAATTTAAGAAAAAATGGACAGAGTTTCCCTATATATAGGACTATCTGGAAACCTGCAAACAACAACACACAACCAAAAGACCATAATCCACAACTTTAATCTGTTTCATCCCTATCAGCATGCAAGTCAACTAAACTGAAGAGTAAACAATTGAAGTTATTGCAAACCACTAGCATCTAACTATCACCCAAAACTAAAACTTTAATATTACATTTCTTAAGATAACACAAATACATATATGACCATAAGGACTCAAATAGTATACAGGCATATAATTTATACATTCTTCCTTGTTCTACACACTGATAGAGTAGGCAGGCCACACAGGAGGCAATCCTATTTCCAGCTTATAGCACTGATCTTGAAAGGTGTTAGAAACGAGGATGAGTATACAACATGTACACTCAGTGAGGGAGATGATGTAGCATACTGAGACGTGCAATATGATATGCAATCACAAGAAGTCATATATATATAACATAAAACAACAAGATCAAATAGCCAAGTAATTAACCATATTAAAAAGGATACAGTTCCACTTCAAGTCTTCAATCTCGAACCACGAGCCACGAACTTCACGCAAGTGCCAGCAAACCCTTACTCTAACAAGTTGGGATACTCCGATGCATCCCGATCCTACGACCCTTTCTCCTGAGGTAGGTCCATATGCCCAGCAGGTGAACCACATCTCTGGGGTAGTGGAGTATACTCAGTGAGAAAGGGAATAGACACCATGATAGTCGAGGGAGCACGGGAGCCCGATGCCGCCCGTATTTCTCGACTCTACCATGTCCGAAAAGGTTGCACAACCCCGATACGAGGCCACAAGAATCAAGATATCAAATAACACGTAAAAGGGTAGAGAAAGTAGGGCGCCCCCACATATAAACACGATACAAGCCAACATATGCATGAGATAGCTATTTCCTCACGAAACACACAATTATCATATTCTTCCACAAAACTCTATAAATAGCTTGAATAATCCTTATCATGCACATAAAACACCTTTTCTAGTAATTACAATTGCATATAAACACAAAAACACCTTTTTCCCCTTTGTTAACTTTCCGATTTCTTCTCCCACTCAAGGTTCAAGGTTGCTAATCAACAAGCCAATCATTCCACGTTCCTAGGTAGGTCAAAAGAAACCTATTTGAGCATGGAAAACCCGATTTGGAAACAAAAGCTCAGGAAGGCCCCGAGCGGTTTTAACTACAACTACCCTATCCGGACCCCAAATTCACGCAACGAAAGTACCAAAAGTGCTTCCGTACCCCAAGGATACCTAATTCAAAGCCCAAATGTGCCCGGATTGCATTTCGTGAAATATCCCCTTTTTAAAGCTTACCAATTTTGTCTTTTAACTTATTTTCGGGCAATCCAACTTCACGTAGCCTTTGACTAGTTTCACTAACATCTAAAGCACCTAAAGGAAGTCTCAATTCAGTCTAATTAGCAAGCTTTAGCAAAACCCTAACTTTGAGCACTATTCATCATCTTCTTCATTCAATCTCAACATTCAACCATAGAATTTGATAGTAGGCTACAAAAGATAGTTCTATAGGTTCCAATGAACGCATAACGAGCATTCATAACAAGTATTATAACAATAATTGACAATTCAAGAATTTCAACATATATGCAACAAACTTTAAATACAAAAATAATGCACCCCCTCACTAAAGCTTGTTGTAGAAGGTTTGAAAAGGCTCTAGGAAGGCTCAAGAACACTCCCAAGCAAGCTTCAAAGATCAAAATGACAAAATCCTAGTTTTTCTTCTTTCTTTTTTTTTTTTCTTCTTCAGTTTTGCTTGTGAATTTGCTCACTGTTCGTTTTTGTTTTTGTGTGGTTTGCTAACTTGGCTAACCTATATACAATGCAAACCAATGAAATAACCAAAAGCCAATAGAAGCAAAGCAACAGCCCACAAAAGCAATGCACCGATTTTTTTTTAATTGTTTTTCCCTTTGGTTGGTTCGATCCAATCATTTTCCTAGCTTTGGTTCTATTTTTTTTTTGTTCTTTGGTTTCAATGCTAATTAGATGAAACCAAATAAAAACTAAAGACATAGACTAAACTAAGCTATAAAAAGCTCACGTTTGACTTTTTTTTTTTGTCTTAGCTTTGTTTACTAAGTTGACTAATATAAAATTAACTAATATAAAGACTAGGTTAATGCATTTAAAATGTCTATTAATGCCTAAACGAAATAAAAACTAGTCCCGAGTAAAATAATATCTAAGCCCGAACAGATCAAATCATTTAATTCTACCCTTCTGGGCATGCAATGCACATAATGAACACTAAACGAATTCACGGAATAAAGTAATTTAGGCAAATATAAAAGCTGATAAAATAAATAAAATAAAAGAAAATCAACTCCGAGCTCAATTAAATGTAAACAAATAATAACATATTAAGATAATCATTTTTTGTAATTAGATGTAATTCAAATAGATACATTTATTATTAAAAATATTAACATAGCCCATTTAGTTTTGGGACATTTAAATAAATTTAATTATTAAACATAATAATTTAGCTTGTTCGGGTCCGACCAATTAATTAAATGTAATTATTAAAATAATAAACTAACCCGTTCGGTTCGGGCCCGGGCTTTCAGTTCGAACGGTAAAATGAATTAATTTAAAAGCATGTAAAATAATTTTAAATAATTAAAATAATAGAATAAGTGTCCCGGATAAATTATTTAGATATAAATTAAATAAATACAATTAATGAAAATAATAAATTAATGACTTTATGTAAATCAATTAAATATAATTTAAATAAATACAAATGGTGATAATAATAAAAATAATTATTCCCGAGTTCGAGACTTCACATCCAAATAGTGAAATTAAATCATTTTAAATTGTTATAAAATAAATTCCAATAAATAAAATAATAAAATAATTATTTCGGGAAAGCCAATTAAATATAATTTAAGCGAATGCAACAATAATAGTTGCACATTTTGAAGAATGGTGCAATGTAATAAAATGAATATATGAAAATTAATAAAATGTCTTTATGCTAGGTCCAGGTCGTCACATGATATGCAAACAAGTTGTAGTTTGTGTGTGTGGCTGAATCGTGAACGATTCAATAAATCGTACGATTCGTTACGATTCACATACGATTCATGTTGATTCACGATTCCCTCATTCGATTCATATCTATTCTTTGCTGAATCATATCGCGAATCGTATGATTTCGTCAACAAAGGATTGAACCACTTCAATACTAAGAAAATAATGCATTTTTCCAAGATCAGACGTATCAAACTCAACCATCATGGATTTCTTAAATGTTTCAAACATAGAATTATCATTTCCAGTGAATATAAGGTCATCTACGTACAAGCACATAATGAGCATTTTTGCTCCATCTTCAATTTTGACAAAAAGTGTTTGCTCATATGGACATTTTTGAAACCCTTATTTCAGAAAATAAGCATTGATTAGACTATACCAAGGTCGTGAGGCTTGTTTTAATCCATATAAGGCTTGTTTTAATCCATATAAAGCTTTTTTAATTTATAGACTTTATGCTCATTTTCAATCTTAACATAACTTGGAGGTTGATCAATAAATACTTGTTCCTCCAAATGTCTACACAAAAATACCGATTTCACATCCAACTCGAAAATAGGCCTTGAGTTTTGTGCTGCCAATGCGATTGCTAATCTAATTGTATCATGTCTTCCAACAGAAGCAAAGACTTCTTTGTAATCCACACCAAATTCTTGCTTGTAGCCTTTAGCTACTAACCGCGCCTTGTATTTGTCAACCTCGCCATTCTCCTTCAATTTTGCTTTATAAATCTACTAAACACAAATCGTTTTGTGCCCTTTTGGAAGATTGATTAACTCCCATGTGTCATTTGTTTCAATGGCTATGATTTCATCATCCATAGCCTTTCTCCGTTTCGATTCTTTGACAGCGTCTTCAAAAGTTGTAGGGTCACAATATGAAAATAGAGCAAAATGGGTAAGTGAATCCTCAGATTGGTTAGTTCTAGTTACCTCATAATCAATCATCCATGTGGGTATTTTTCTAATGCGATGTCCCCGTTGTTCATCATTCACCACTATTGTAGATGAGCTTTGAACTTCGACTAGAACAATTGGTGTGTTTGTTGGTTGTTGGTTGTTGCACATTTTCTATAGGTTGTTTGCCTTTCCTCATCATCAAAATCTGCTGGAATATGTTGCCTCTATCCTACATCATTCTCGTTCCATGGTCAAGTTCATTCTTCATCGAACAGGACATAACGACTAATAACAATTTTCTTGGTGTTAGGGTTATAAAGCTTGTAAGCTTTTGATTGACTACTAACACCAAGAAAAATGCATTTTTCTCCTTTGTCATCGAGCTTTTTCATTTTTTGAACTGGAATATGTGCATATGCTACCAAAAATTCTGAAATAATCAATAGTTGGTCTACGTCCACTCCATACTTCTTCAGGACGATTTTTTTATTTTGCAAACACCATTTTGCTGAGGTGTGTAAGATATTGTAAGCTTTCTTTTGATTCCGTGAGTCTAAAAAAAATTTGCAAATTCATGTGAGTTGTATTCTCTACCACGATCAGTGCGAAGAACTTTGATAGAGTTGCCAACTTCTTTCTCAACAAGCACTTTATAATTTTTGAAGGCTGCCAAAACTTCAAATTTTTTCTTGCAATAAATAGACCATATTTTTCGACTATTATCATCAATGAAAGTAATTATGTACCTTTTACCTCCATTAGATGTTAGATTTATTGGCCCACAAATATCGAAATGAACTAGCTCCAAGATTTTCTTCGCTCTCCATGATTTTCCTGTTGGAAATTGATTGTGATGTTGTTTGCTAACAACACATTTTTCACAAACTTCAGAGGGTGCTATTATTTGGGGAAGACCTATCACCATATTCTTTTGCTGCAATGTTTTCAATCCTCCAAAATTCATATGTCCATAGCAAAAATGTCACAGCCATGTCTCATTATGCAATCTTGTAGAGAAACATGAATGAGTAATTGTATGAAGATACAATGGAAACATTCGATTGGCTGTCATGTAGACTTGAGCTATTAGGCCCAATTTTAATTCCACAATTCTGCAAACTCCATCTTTAATAGAGATTTCGTATCCCCTTTCTTGAAGTTGACCCACGCTAAGCAAATTTGTTCTCAAGTCTGGAATGAAGAGAATGTTAGAGATAGTCTGGACAAAATTTTTCTTGGTATAAATTGTAATGTTTCCTTTCCCCATTATAGAAACTTTAGAGTTATCACCAAACTTCACACTATCACGAATGTATTCTTGTCTCCACACATATGGTTGTTGCAACCTGTGTTTAAGTACACAAATTGTTGTGGGTTTCCTCCTTGGTATGACAAACCATCAACAAAGACACTTTCTCTTCTTTCTACGTAAAATTATACTGGACATCATTCTTAGCTTTATTTTTATGAAGCTTGGTATAGCATTCATATTTGAAGTGGCCATATTTGTGACATCTAAAGCATTCAACATTTGATTTATTGAAATATTGATTACCACGTCCTCTAGTGGAATCTGAACTAGCAAAATGATAATTTTGGTCTCTGCTTCCATCTCTGTCTTGGTATCCTCTACCTCATCTTCCTCTACCTCTGCCTCTACCTCAACCTCTTCCTCTACCTCGATCTGTACTATTTGGTGTTGAAGATGGATTGTTGGTGGAGGATTGTAATGCTTGTTCTTATTTGTCTTGATGGTTCATTTTTTGTTCATGAACCAATAATGAGCCTTGTAGTTCGTCAATTGAAAGATCATCAAGTTCTTTATACTTTTCAATTGCACAAACAACGTAGTTAAATTTTGGCGTCATTGATCGAAGAAGTTTCTTGACTATTGACACATCCTCTATCTTTTCACCATGGATTCGCATCTTGTTGATAATTGCCATGATTCTTGAAAAAGAATCAGAAACTGACTCTTGTAATTTCATTTGAAGTGTTTCAAACTCCGAACGAAGAGCTTGAAGTTGCTGCATTTTTGCCCTTGCTGAACCTTAAATTTTTTTTTTCATTGAATCCCAAATTTGCTTGGAAGTTTCTCTGTTCAGAATTGTTTCTAGGATGGATCAATCAATTGCTTGGAAGAAGTAGTTCTTTGCCTTTAGATCCTTTAACTTTAGTCCTTCTAATTCTGCCTTCTGTGCATCTGACAAAATATTACCAGTTGCATATTGTGGTACACCAGGAGCAATGACCTGCCAATATTCTTTGGACCTTAAAAAGTTTTCCATCAACATGCTCCAATGATCATAATGACCATCAAAGCGTGGAATTGCTGGTTGCATAAGGTTTTTTGAAGCCATGAATAAACAATTGATGTTGCAATGAAAAAAAGCTGTTGCTGCACTATCTTTTTTTTTTTTTACTCACTGATCTCTCTTTTTTTTTTGTGCAACTTTTAAGCACTCACACGAATCTCCTTTTTTTTCACTCACAGGTCACTATATCTCTTTGTTTGTGGCTCTTGATACCACTGTTAAGAATCAAAAGACATATAAATAGAAAAGAGAAGAGAAGAGATTGAAGTGATGATTTATTCCTTGAGAAAACTGCTCTATTTACAGATGATACAATAACTAAATTACAAAATAATATGATTAAAAATCTACTAATCACACCTAACTTCAATAGAATAGGTACTCAACTAATTCTAATAGATTAGGAAATCTAATCCCATAGTTTGCTAACTTATTTGACTGATTATTTTGACGAATTCAGTCAACATCCATAACCATCACAAGAGGACTTTAATGTGGCCTTGCGCTTAAACTCGAGAGGATGCAGATGGGAGCTCACTTCAAGTGTGTCTTCAAACTTAATATTAGAAAAATTGCCAAGCTTGGGAACGCATTGCGGATGAAAGGAATTATCACATTGGAACAATGATAACACCAGAATTTGGGATGCATTTTCTCTTCGCACATATCACAAATGAAACCGTATATGCCTAATAGCCTGAGGGTGTATTGCATATTGGAGGTGCAAGCAATATTTGCAAGACTCCCATCCAACGGCAAGACCATTCAATTCATAATCACAAGCATTGCATACTTTATTTGAAGCACCAAATTGAAAGAGGGGGTCTTTATGATTTTGGTGTTCAATAACAGTGGGCAAAGCAGCAAATTTGACATCAACTAAGAAATCGCAAGTCTTGCAATGAAAAAAGAATCCAATAGAAGACCGATTGCATTTATTGCACCAAAGTATCGTAGAATGTGTTGATTTTTTAAGATGATGGATATATGTATGGAGTACAATATTTGTGATTTTTGAGATGATGCTAGATATTTGGGTTAAAGTAATATCTCTAACCACATAGGATATTATAATTTTTTATGGATACATCATGATTTCTGCATGTGGGAGCTCTATGGCTCGCTTGATTTTTTAGAGCTCTATGGCTCATAGTTGTGATGTAGACCACGTTGGCTCTCTTATGAGTTTGGCTCATATTTTGTGGAGCTGTACTCAAATTAAAAATGTCTCATACATCTCATGTTTATAATTGAAATTTATTTCTAGAATTTTCTATCTTGATAATCTGAACTTGAGCGGGCTTTGATCTTGAATTAGTTGGCCTGTAGTTGATTCAAACTTTGCTTCTTGACTTTGATTTTCTCAGACCTTTCAGGGTTGTATAGTTTGGACTTTTCTCTGATTTTGAATTCTCTAGGATATTAGACTTTTCTCAGTTTCAGAGTTTTCTTTGAGTTTCTAGCTTGATTTTCAATAGAATGTCCAGTAAAAATCGAGGAAGAGTGGGTGGGGATGACTACAATGTTGTTGTGTGGTTTGTAAATAGGCACAAGATAAATGAAGAAAGTAATCACATTCTACACATGAATAATAAGGGGCGGAAATTGGGTCAATACAACAGTTACATAATATTTCCTCATCATCTTCTACACCATTTTCGTTCTGCTGCTCATGGATGAGAACCAATGGATGTTGTTTATGGCTGAAGTCTTTGATCTCTGCTTTAATCAGTGCGAGACTATACTTTTCAAAGTAGGAAACTTTTGATCATGTCAGATATGTCAGTCGTCGGTAAGTGAAATAGATCACCATCTCTAGGAACGGAAAAATCATTAAAACATTGTCAAAACCGTGTAAGCACATATAAAAATATTGAGAAACTAGAAAAAGGAAGGACTCAAAAGAAATATGTGGAAGAAGAATGTTTCTTACGACTTACGAGTTATCTTCAATCAGTTGGGTTGGGTTTTAGCTTTCATGCACTTGAGGTGAAGAAAATAAGATTGAAAACCGTAGGCAAGGCAGAGAGTGTGATTATGGTCCTCGCGGTTGGTTGTTTCTGGTGACAACGCACAACTCCTATGAATCCAAAATGGGCAAGGAGGGCATAGATAGGGCAGATTTTTATCTTCCACGCCACTAGCATCGCAGTGGAACAACGATGGCCTTTGGTGGAGTATCAGTGAATGTATGTGACCTTTATGCCTAATATTCCGGACACTAGATGCACGTAATATCTCACTGTCCTTCAAAGCACATTCAATGTCCATACCAAAATCACAAACTGAGCAATGGTAGACAAAACCATCCTGAACATCTGTGTCACAAATTAAATATCGCAGGCGTATAATCCTAATTAAAACATATATCTATGTCGAGGAACAAGGATGAGAGAGTGTTTATGATCATGTTGGGGATGCATGATCTCCATTATCTGTAGTTCGGCGGCATACTTTGTGGAGGTAAAATCTTTTATACTCAGGGAGGGAGGGAGGGAGGGAGGAAGGGGCGGGGGCCCCAACCTCTAAAAAAAAATATATTTAATGTATTTTTTTTTTTTTTTTAAAAATAGATTTGTTCCCCAATAAATATTAGAAAAGTCGTTAAAGTTTACAACATATAATTTAACTTGATGGTTTGTCATGAGGGTATTTATTTGGCTGGCTTGAGTTCAAATCTTCATGGCTACATGTGCTTCATTTTTTTTGCGGAAGTGTGTTTCACATTTTTTTTAAAAAAAAAAAAAACACAAAATGATATCTTCATCTTCTTTTCAAAATTTTCTTGCAAATCTCTAACTTTATTACACAAAAAAAAAATATATATATATCTTCATCTTCTTTTCAAATTTTTCTTGCAAATCTCTAACTTTATTACACAACATCTTTTTGCAATTCTCAAGTTAAAAGGTATATATGTTATGTTCAAAAAAAAAAGTATATATGCACACTCTTTTATACTAACAAAAAAACTATACAAAAAAAACAATACAAAAAAAAAAAAAAAAAAATTTCGGCCCCCAACATTGATGAAAAAGAAAAGGCTAAGGAATCCTGATAGAAGATAACTTCAAATCTGTTTCGTATAGCTTACCTGTTGTAATTCTAGAGCTTATAGTTATCTTCCGTCCTTATCTTAGTTGTTGCTGCAACTTACTGTATTATAAATAGTGTCATGATGTAAACCTCTCTGTGTGCAATATAATCTACTATACTTACATGGTATCAGAAGTCAACAAGACTTACGTCACCGTCCTACACTAAAACACAAAGCTAAACAAACCTCTCCGCTCACAACACGCCATCTCTCTTTATCTGCTTTTCTTTTTCTCCTTTCCTATGGCTTCCGTATCCGCGTTACCGACGTACAACGTTAAAATCTATGTTACTGTGTTGCTGGATCATACCAACTTTCTAACTTGGAAAACTCAAATACTTAATTTCTTTCGCTTCAATCGGCTTCTTGGGTACATAGATGGCTCGATTCCACCTCCAACCAAATCAGACACTGCTTCCTCTTCTTCTGACAAAACTACTCTCTCTCTCGACGCAACCAAACCAGATACTGCTTCTTCTTCCTCTGACAAAACTACTCTCTCTCTCTCGACGATTGGACAACATTTGATTGTTTCGTTCAATCTTGCATCACAGCCACGCTCTCTGATTCGTTAGTCCATCAATCCGTCGGTGTTTCCAGTGCTCATGCTTTATGGAAATCTCTAGAGGAGTCGTTCATACAAGAATCCATGGCGCACAAATTCCTTTTCCGCGCTCAACTCCTGACTCTTAAGAAAAATAATCTTTCTATTTCTGAATTTCTCCAACAAGTTCGTGCTCTTTCTGATGCCCTTACAGCTGTTGGTGACTCGATCTCTGACAGTGAACTTGTTCTTGTTGCTTTTAATGGTTTACCCTCTTCTTATCGTCCATTTATTACTTCCATTGAGAATCTTGAAAAACCACCTTCTTTTAATCAATTGCAAGCCAAATTATTTACCCATGAGCAGAGGCTTCTTTTAGAGGATGACATTAATTCCTCTGTTGACAACTCTTCGGTCATGGCCCTCCTGGCGAAATTTCATGCTACCTCCATTAAAGATGCATCACCCAATTCACTATCCACCAAGTCTGTTGTGCCACAATCTTCCTCATCAAAATCAGCCTCCAATGATCGTGGCAATGGTCGAGGTTATCGTGGAAAGTGTCAAATTTGCCGGAAACAAGGGCATGTGGCTCATCGTTGCCGTTTTCGGTATGCTTCTCCAACAAATACTTCACCTTCTTCCTATTTTGCTGGTCTTCATCATCACCAACTCTATCAGCCACCTCTATTGCCCACTCCACCTCAATCTTGGGTTCCAGATTCAGGAGCTACCTCTCACATGGTCAACGATCCTTCTCTGTTGCAACAAATTCAGCCGTATAATGGCTCTGATAAAGTCACCATTGGTGATGTTACGTCTCTTTTAATTCATTCATCCCGTCCACTCTTATTGCCAAATATTTTGCATGTCCCACGTTTATCTCGCAATTTACTTTCGGTTTCGCAGTTCACTAGGGATAATCAGGTTTCAGTTGAATTTACTCCTGTTTCTTGTGTTGTTAAGGACCTCCGCACAGGGATACCACTCCTGAAAGGCCACGTTGACTCAAATCTCTACACTCTCCCAGTCTCGCCTGTTTTCTCGTCATCTCCACCTCAAGCTTTAGCGGTCTCACGTGTCTCTTCCCAGCTTTGGCACAATCACTTGGGTCATCCATCCAAAGCGGTCATCTCTGCTTTGCACAATGGTCTACCTGCTGTGTTTTCTGATTTTCTACCTACTGCTAAAGTTTGTAATTCTTGTTCTTTAGGCAAATGTCATAAACTGCCTTTTATTTTATCTAATAGAGTTAGTGATCGACCCTTGGACTTAGTTCATTGTGATGTATGGGGCCCTGCCCTTATCAACTCATGTTCTGGTTTTCGTTTCTTTGTAATCTTTATTGATGACTTTAACCGTTTCACATGGTTATTTCCAATAAAAAATAAAAGCGATTGTGCTTCTTGCTTTTTGCGTTTTAAAACTTTGGTTGAAAATTTATTCTCCACTTCGATAAAATATTTTCAGTGTGATGGTGCACGTGAACTTACTCAAGGCACTTTCAAGACTATTATTGATACTTGTGGCATTCAATATAGGATTTCCTGTCCTCATACACCCCAGCAAAATGGGCTTGCTGAGCGTAAAATACGTCACATAACTGAAATGGGTGTCACTTTAATGTTTGAATCCTCCCTGCCAAAGAAATTTTGGGTAGAGGCTTTTTCCACTGCTGTCTACTTGATAAATCGCCTGCCTACTCCGGTTTTACAAAATCAATCTCCTTTCGAGAAGCTGTTTGGTAGTGTCCCTGACTATTCTTTCCTGCGTGTCTTTGGGTGTTTGTGTTATCCCTATCTCGGTCCTTACAAACGTGACAAGTTAAGTCCTAAATCAGCCCCATGCGTGTTCATTGGATACAGTAATGATCATCTCGCATATAGGTGCTATGACCCAGCAATTGACAGAGTTTATTTATCCAGACATGTTTCTTTTGATGAATCCTCTTTCCCGTTTAAGTCTATTCCTCAATCGGCTCTATCGTTTGTCTCTTCTGTGCAAGCGCCTAAACCAAAGTCTATTAAGGTCTATGAGAATCCAATTGCTTCATCTTTGTGTCAGTCTCGCTCCATTGTACAAGATGTGTGCCCTGTTGCATGTCATACTCCTAGTGAGCTTACCATTTTTTACCACACTACTTCTTCTCTAGGGACCCATGGCATTGTCTCTATCACTTCCTCTCAATCCCCATCTCCCATGCAAGCTGACTTTTCTCCTCAAACACCAAGCTCCACATCTACTTTGCCTACAACGCCTATTCCTTCACGTGGCTCACCAACAACACCGATTTTGTCTTCATTTAGTACTCTGCAATCTTTTCAAAATTCCACAGCACTTCAATCGCGTGTGTCACCAGTGAGTGCTAATTTACGGCTAGGCTCATATGGGACTTCGCTGTCCACAAAGTTCCAAAAGCTTTCTCTCAACTCCTCTCCACATGCACTATCACGATATCTTTCTCGTCTACATCACTCACCTACTCCAAATTCTCCCAGCCCCTCATCCGTGGATCATTGTAATGATCCCACTACTAGCATGTCTTCTTTACCTTCACAATCCTCGTCTGATGACCTCACTGCCTCCTCACACTCTACAGCCATGCCCTCTACTGCCATATCTTCATCTATTTTCTCTCGCCACCTTATGGTTACACGTTTGAAGGATGATACTCGTAAAGTGAAACAACGTCCTGATTATTTTGTGTACAGTGCTATCACCAAACATCCTATTCCTTTTACGCCCTCTCATGTTCTTGAGTCCGAACCTTCCACCTTTGCCCAAGCTACAAAATTACCACGATGGCGTGCTGCAATGGATAGTGAGTATAATGCTTTGTTGAACAATGGTACTTGGATCCTGGTTCCTAAACCTATGAATGCTAATATAGTTGGGTGTAAGTGGGTTTTTCGAATTAAGCAAAAGTCGGATGGTACAGTGGAGCGTTACAAAGCTAGATTAGTTGCAAAGGGGTATAGTCAAGAAGAATGAGTGGATTACAATGAGACATTCAGCCCAGTCGTTAAGCCAACTACAATTCGTGTTGTTCTGACAATTGCCTTATCTGAGAACTGGTCAATTCAACAATTTGATGTCAACAATGCATTCCTCCATGGTTTTCTTACTGAAGAGGTGTATATGACTCAACCACCTGGTTTCACGCATCCGACTTTTCCAGACTATGTTTGTCGCTTGCAGAAAGCCATCTATGGGCTCAAGCAAGCTCCTTGAGCATGGTTTTCTCTTTTGAGCTCATTTCTTCACACACTCGGTTTTTGCTCATCAAAGTCTGATACATCATTGTTTATTCGTCGTGAGTCCAGTGATGTTATGTTTCTATTAGTTTATGTTGATGACATCATTTTGACAGGAAGCAGTGCTTCAACAATTTCTACCACTGTCGGCTTGCTCAATAAACAGTTTGCCTTAAAGGATCTTGGTCCCCTATCCTATTTCTTGGGTGTACAGGTCACTTCTAGTTCCACTGGTATTCACCTTAGTCAGCAAAAGTACATTTTGGATCTCCTTGATCGTGCGAAGATGTCAGGGGCTAAACCAGTCTCATCTCCTATTGCACCTAGTCAGCATCTGTCTCAACATGATGGCGATCCCTTCTCCGATCCGACTTTGTATCGTAGTATTGTTGGGGCTCTTCAAAATCTCATCGTCACCCGTCCAAATATTGCATTTGCCGTGAATAAAGTGTGTCAATTCATGCATGCCCCGTCAGATGTTCATTGGACAGCAGTTAAGCGTATTTTGCAGTATCTCAAGGACATAGTTTCCCTTGGTTTACATATCCAGTCATCTCCCGATCTCAGTATTCATGCATATTCCGACTCAGATTTGGTAGGGTGTCCAGATGACCGACGAAGTACACATGGTTATTGTATCTTTCTTGGGCCGAATCTTATTTCCTGGACTGCGTGCAAGCAAACTACTATTTTGCGCTCCAGTACAGAGGCTGAGTATAGGGCCATTGCCTTTGCTGCTTCCGAGTTATGTTGGTTGCAGTCTCTTTTGTCTGAACTTGGTGTCTCCATCTCCACTCCTCCGACACTATGGTGTGATAATATTGGTGCTACGTATCTCACGGCGAATCCTGTGTCACATGCTCGTACTAAGCACATTGAGATCGATGTCCATTTCGTGCGTGAGAAGGTCACCTCTGGGGCGCTTACTCTTCGTTACATTTCTACTATTGATCAAATAGCGGATATCATGACCAAGGGACTGTCTATTTCCCGATTTCATCTTCTTCGGTCCAAGCTCACAGTTCGTGATCCTGCTTCGCTTGAGGGGGCGTGATAGAAGATAACTTGATAACTTCAAATCTGTTTCGTATAGCTTACCTGTTGTAATTCTAGAGCTTATAGTTATCTTCCTTCCTTATCTTAGTTGGTTCTACAACTTACTGTATTATAAATAGTGTCATGATGTAAACCTCTCTGTGTGCAATATAATCTACTATACTTACTCCTATGCCAATTGCCTTGTGTCTTGGCGGGAAACGGAGCTTAAAAGCTCTGTGGAAGTGTGTTTCACATTTTAAAAAAAAAAAAAAACAAAAACAAAATGATATCTTCATCTAGTAAAAGCAGTATTATAAGGTGGCAAATCAACTAACACTTGATAATTCGACAGCAGTGTTTTATACTTGTTTTCCTAAATTGTGACATAACTACAATCTCCAAGAATTATTTGAAAAAATAAAAAATCACAACTTGTTCGAAACATATGTAAGTATGTAACCGCTCAAAGTTAACACGCAAACACTTTGGAAATGCAATATTTCAAATGTAAGACCAAACTCAAATCCAAGAAACAAGATTTAAGATCCTTAATAGAAAGTGTCGCAAGCACCGCAACCAATTCAGGTGGAAAGTCAATAAACGATAAGCCCATCTAGATGTTTGGTGTTATTGTAGTAAATGGTCTATTTCGGAAGATGAATGGGCAAGACTTGCATTTCTTTTGGATAGCCATTTTTTCTTTCTCCAATTCATTGTTTAGAATTAATAATGCACAGCTAGCTTTCTCCGAATTTAGGCATGTTTTTCTTGTCATGGTTTAACTAGGGAAGGCTAAAAGAGGTTCTTGGGAAATTAATAGAAACACTTTAAGCAGGGCATAAATTTATGAAAATTACCACCGGGCCTTTGGTCTAGTGGTATGCTCCTCATTGTGAGTGATAGAGCTTCCGAGATTGATTATCGTGGGCGACCTATCCTTGATATGTGTTGTATGACTTAAGTCGTATTGAATAAAAATAAAAATAAAAATAAAAAAGTGCAATGCAGCTCATTAAGCTTGAATCAAATGAAAATGCAGGTAAGTAAGCTCGTTCCTTTGGCAAAACGCAAGCTTGAAATTTGCCATTTTGGGTTTCTTTCTCTCTCTCATGTTCTTCCTTGACACCCCCTAGGGTTCTTTTGTTGCTCTGAACGTCAAATGGTTGATCTTCGTCCTGGGTTTACTACTTTGGGTTGTTGCCTATAGGTTTGGGCAAAACTGGGCTCGTTTCTGATTTCGACCCAGGGCTAATCTCGTAATGGGTTAGACCCAGTTCTTTTTCTTTTATTCTAGTATTTGTACTTGGGCTTTACCCAGTTAGTTATTTTGGGCGTGGCCCATATGATGTAGTTTTCCATTTCCAAATTCTAGTTGGTTAAGCATTTTCTTTGTAATTTCGTTATGTTAATATAAGCTATTTCATTTGACTAGAAAAAAATTATTGCGATGTCCTTATGTTTCAGGTGGTGGCGTGTGTGACTGGAAAACACGAATAAAAAATTATTGATAAAAAGATCCAATAAAAAAAACTAGTATTCGTTTGGCAAGTGGGTTATAATAGTCACACTGGTGCTCCTCAATTTGTCACTTTTTTTTTTCTTGAACTCTGCACTTGTCATTGGTTGTTCAGGCTTTTTCTTTTTTTCTCTTTTTGGTTCCGGAAAGCATAACTGAATTAATTAGTGATATTTAACAAATGTAAAAGAGTTGATATCTTTATTAGTCTCTGATCTTTACGTATTTGACAAGCAGTTTCCTTATATTTGAAAGTGTTATATCTAATTTACTTTGGAACGTGTGTTGTCTTTAGTCTTTTTGGCCTTTTCGTAAAGAAAACTAACGCTAAAGTCACGTGTTTTTTATTTTATCCGTATACTTTTTGGTTATTTTTTTTTTAACAAAAAAGGATAAATGGACTCACAAGTTGAAAAGAAAAAGAATTTAAATATAGCACTTTTTTAGATAGAGTACTTATTTGTCAAACATAGTAATAATATCAAAGACTAATTACAATATTAACAAATTCTAAAGATCTCGACACTAAACAAATTCTAAAGATCATTAGCATAGTCTCGTAATACTAAACAAATTCTTAAAATCTCAACACATCTTGAGTAAACAATAACATATGGAGTTATCTCTTAACTTATTTTGGTCAAATTTCAGTTTCTCATCCAAAACATTTTCTTGAAATTTCAATTTATCCATTCAAAGTTATCACCTTCCTATTTTGCCAATCGATTACAAAAATTTTGATTTAATTTTCTATCTCTATTGAAATCCATTTAATTTCTCTACAATTAATATTTACTTCGGTGGATAGTGTGAAATGCAGCATGTTCTTCCTCTGCTTATTTTGTTTTTTTTTCATTATTTATCATATGATAATGTTTTCAACCTTAGTCGACCTTGTGATCATACAATTGACATGCAATGAATTGTAAAGAGAAACATATAGACTTGTGAATTAGAATTGAAGGATCTAGTTTAGCGAAGGCAATCATCTTCCAACATGTGTTTTCAAGTTTCCGTTTCTTATATCCCAAACACTATGCTTGGATTGCCAAGGGAAGTGAGTAAAACTAAAGAAAAAGATTGGACGAGGGAAATGAAAGGAAAGTAAGATGAAATATAATAAAAGAAATGAAAGGAAAGTGGTGTTCTCATTTGGATTTGAGAAAAATAAACAGGGAAAGAAAAGAAACTAATTCTTTTGATTTTTTTTTTTCAATATCTTTTTCATATTCATTGTTATTTTAAGAATACATTTAAAACTGAAAGGATTGCAAAATCCTTTTTAATGCCACCATAACCCACAACCTACCTCCTTCCAAAATATAAAATTTAATCCAATTCGTTCCCTTTAAAAAGTGCAATGTGAACACTATTTAAATGATAAGCTCGTTGGATCTTAGAATTAATGAGCCTAGAACTAAAAAACTTTGCATCAAAAACTTTCAAATAATTGACTAATTTTAGCATTTCTCGCGGTTGTCAACCTCTACAAATTCTTTAATTGCTCTGCTTTTAACTGCAATGCTTACTACACAGTGGCAAACTCTTATGTTTCTCATAAAGAAAGAAAGAAAGAAAAATGGTGGACACAAGCATTTTAATAATGCACACAAAATTCAAAAGAATATCATAAAACGATATTTCAAGATATTACAGGCTACTTTAGCAGATATTATTATTAATGACTATTTCCAACCTATATAGCATAATAATCACAAATAATGAACTAGACCTTTAATTTGTCACCACATGGTATACATAGGCAAAAGTTACATTCTTCACATTCGAAGATAGCATTGTCATCTATATTGTCTCTGCAACCGTCACAAGAGGACTTTAACGTGGCCTTCCGTTTATACTCTAGAGGGTGCGTGTGGGAACTCACTTCAAATGTGCTTCCAAACTTGATATTGGAAAATCTGCCAAGTCTAGGTACACAATCCGGATGAAAAGAATTAATATCACAATGAGAGCAATAGTAAATCCAGAACTTGGGATGCATTTCCTCTTCGCACAAATCACAAATGAAATCATCTGGATGGTCACTATGTGGTGGAAACCTCAGGGGAAGAGGGTGCTTATCCCAGCTGTGCCTGATAGCCGTGGGGAGCATTGCACAACCATGGTGCAAACTAAAATTGCAAGTCTCACAACCAAAAGCGAGACCGTTGAATTGATAATTACAAGCATTGCATTGTTTATTTGAAGCTTCAAATTGAAAGAGAGAGTGGTTATGATTTTCGTGCACAATAATAGTAGGCAAAGCAGCGCATTTGACATCAAGGAAAAAGTCGTCACAGGTTTCGCACTTGAAGAAGAATCCGTTTGAATCCCAATTACAATTGTTGCAGCAGAAAGCTTGATAGAATTCATTGAAGGTGCCGAGGTTGAGTGGGTGGGGATGAGTAGGATGTTGTAGTTTGGGTGGTATATTGGCACAAGGTAGATGAAGAAAGTAACTACATTCCACACAAGCATAATAAGGAGCAGAAAGAGGCGTAATGCAACAGTTGCATAATACTTCCTCATCTACTTCTTCGTCATCGTCGTCATTGGGCTGCTCATGGATGAGTATCAATGGATGTTGCTCATGGCTCCAGTGGTTGATCTCTGGTTGAATATGTGCGAGGCTATTCTTTCTAAGTAGGAAACGTTTAATCATTCCTGATATGTCAGGCACCGGTAAGTGGAACAGATCATCATCATCAAGTAGAACTTTCAGAAGTTTTTGTTCAAACTTGGCATCATCGAGTATACCATCGTCTCTGGAAGAAGAAAAATTAAAGAACATTGGAAAAAAGGTGCAAGCACAAATAGAAAAATGAGAAATTAAGATTAAAAAAGAAAAAAAGAAAAGGAAAAAGAGACGTGGAAGGAGGAGCTAGGATGAGTCTCTTACGAGTTAGCTTCAATCTGTTGGGTCTCAGTTGTCATACACTTGAGGTGAATAAAACACCTGCACAGGCGACAACAATAAACCCAATATGTTGAAAAGATTCTCTAGCAGCAGATATCACAACGGAAACTGAAATGTTTCAAATCAGATGGAATGTCGTACACAAGGAAAAAAAGATGATAATTTCTCTCATGTTTTGCTGTACTCGGTAATAACGCGCAACTCTTATGTATATAAAATGGGCAGGAAGGACATAGATAGGATTGATCTTTATCTTCCAAGCCACAAGCATCGCAGCGGAACAAAGCTGGCCTTGGTTGGAATATTAGTAAATGTTGGTGACCGTCATGCCTAATGGTGCGGTCCTCGAAAGCAAATAATGTGCGATCGTCCTTCAGGGCACACGCTATGTGCATACCATAATTACAGACTGAGCAGTGGTAGACGAAACCATTCCAAACATCTATGTCACAAACATCGCAGGTGTAAGTGCTGTTATATTCTGGAAAATCTGATCTAAGGAGAAGGATAAGTGAGTGGTTATCATGCTTGGGATGCATCATCTCTCTTGGGAGCTCCGCACATACTTTGTGGAGAAAGTAGCCTTCACTACACTCTCCACACACATATGCAGGCTCCTCTTGCGAGATTGGTCTTTGACACCCATGACAGATAACTTGCCTTTGACCAGCCTTTGGGAAATCTTTGAGGAACAAGGGATGCTTGTGGCTAAAATGATTCATTTTTCCCGTCTCTCCAAGTGTGAGGCGCACAAAAATTTATTCTTTGGTCAGGCTCTATATCTCGTTCAAGAAAAATAGATGTTCCCTAACCTTCATAATGTTTGGAGCTTTGGAGTCTAGTCAATTATTAATTTTAAAATATAAGGAGTAGTTAGCTGCATGATTAACGCTTTTTATATATAAAAAAAGGAATGTTTAGTAAGTGACGAAAATTCCGTATATATTTAGTTGTTACTTGTGTGATTATAAACTCCCAAATCAATTATAATATATAATGCATGGACTATTTCATAGTTTGAGAGTTGGGAGGGCCTACCAATCATATCTTGGGTTTATTTCACATAGTGCTAATTGATTTTAAAAATAAAAATATAGAACCTAAGTTAATTTATCATAGTATGAGAGCTGCTAGTTGTTACATGTACTGTTTTCATATTTTAATTTTAATTTATGTAATTTTTATTTTTATAACGTAACCAACAAGACTCAAACTTATAACCTCTCGCATACATAACAAGTTACACACTATTAGACCAAAGCCCTAGTGGCTCAAGCTTATCTTGTGTAATTAGCAAGTCAATTCAAACAACATGAATTATATTAAGCTAATAATTTCCCCTTAAAGTTTTGGATATTAGTATTGCAAAAAGTAAGAGAAGGAATTATATCTACTATCTTCATTTGCTCTTTTCTCTTTTTCCATGTATTCTATATGTGCTGGATATCATGGTTAAAGAGAGATATTTGAGCCTTTATAGACAATTTGAAATCTCTAACTTAAAGTTCTTCCACTTATTCTTTAACTCATTGTTCTACATACAACTTTAAAGAGGTTCTTTTTTGCATGGCCATAATCATCCATTTTAGCTTTTAACAATTTATAATTTTCATAAAATTTTACAATCTCAACATTCTATAGTTTTCACAGCATTATAATTTTGGCCCTTTCAACAATGATATAAAAAAAAATTAACGAATATTTTGTTGTATAAAATGAAGATGAACAATAGAATAACTCTGATCATGATTTAAGAATAGGCTAAATTATTTACAAACACACAATTAGTAGCTCAAAGAAGCTTAATAAAGAAGATAAAACATATGAAAGGCAAGACAAGACAAGCTGGTTATATTAAAAAATATCATGTTGCAATAAGTAGTAAGAAAGGTGTTCGATTTAGATTTTACATTTACATTTCTCATTAGTTTGATCATGCATCTATAGTTGTTAAAAAGGTTTCTCGATTCAATTACATAGTTTTCGCATCAACATTTGCCATGATTAATCAAACAACCCATGAAAAAAAAAAAAAACCCAGCTCGCTTGGGTTAGTCAAATAACCCAAGTAAAATAATGACCCACTTGCTTTAGGCCCTGAATATTAAAACTCCTCTTGCGTTAGTTAAATAAATCACAAATAGAAAAATACCTGGCATTAGTCAAATAAATCTTTGAAAAAAAAAATCTTACATTAGTTAATAAAAATATTAGTGGGGTTGCATGCAAGACATCACAAGGCCCCACAAAAAAAAAATGCTCCATAACCATTATAACGTTTTGTGTACTAGATTCTAGTTAATTACCATTAAAATATACGGAGTAGTTGGGTATGGTTAAATGAACGAGATTTATAAATTGATACTAACTGTGTAGATCTAACATCATGACAAATATTAATCTACAACTACATGTAATTCGAGAGAACAATTACCCTATTGTTATTTACCATTTTAACATTGGTTGTAACTATGGAATGGCTCAGCTAAATGTAGTTTATAAACACCTATTATTGGGAAATTGGTGTTGACAACCAGGATTACACTCAACGTACTACTAATTTTGCGGGTGATGAGGCATCATTTGAATTTTTATATACTCTCTATTTGTTATTGGTGAATCTTCCTTCGGGCCTTAAAAATAGTGAACGTTCACATTTGTATCACTTAACCCTTTTGTGTTTTAGTTAAAAAGAAAAAGTATTTTCATACATTTTTATATTTTATATCGAATGTAATAGACATTTGGTTAACTAAAACATTGAGGGTTAAATAATATAAAATAAATATTAGGGTAAAATGTCAAATTGTTTATACATATATGTATTAAGGGGACAAATTATTGAAAGATGTTAAGTCATATAAAATAATATTAAGGAAAAAAATATTATATACCATATATATATACATCACGAAGCTAAAGTGATTTACAAAAAACTCTTATGGTGGATCACATTAGTGTTGGTCATATTCTAGTTTTTACGGTTGAATATACGAAAAGAAAACAAAAGATTAGAACAAATAAAAGTGGTGAGCTGGAGTCGCAGACATGCTTGAGTCGCATGTATTTTAATTTAATTTAATTTTTTAATAAAAGAGAGGCTTAAACAATACAATACAAAATATACTTAGCAAGAATCAAACTTGCCACCTCTCGCATCCATAGCAAACCTCATACCATTGACCCTACGCTAAAGTTACTAATAGTGCTATCTCTTTTCTCTTTTTCTTATATTTATTATCATTTTATAATTTACTGTTTACCCTTATTTTGAACGAAAAAAAATTAATAGAAGGAGTCTAAGTTTCAGATTTTATAAAATGTTAAATTTGGGTCTCATTTCTCTTTTTGTTAATTAAGTCTCATTTATTTAAAATGCAAAAGAGCTGGGACAAAATTACCTGTAATGGAACCCATTTAAGAAAACCCCAATGGCGTTACTCAAATAACGCCTGAAAAAAAAAATCCACTTGCTTAAAAATAAAAATAGAAAGACCATATTAAAAAAGTAGCTACTTTCTTCGTTAAATAAAAGAAGAAAGACGTACTTGCTTTAGTCAATTACCCACTTGCATTAGTTAAATGAACCATAAAAGAAGAAATACGTACTTGATTTAGTCTATTACCCTGTAAAAAACGCATATAGGACAAATTTATAAAAAAAATTGAAAAAATAATTAAAATAAAAACGCATGTATGTTGTTTCAGTTTTCGTACAAGACATCACAAATCTATTCTTGTTAATTACTAGTCTATATCATGTTCAAGAAAAAATATTCTACTTAACCATTACAACGTTTCGTGCATAGAATTATAGTGAATCATCATTAAACTATACCCGGTAGTTAGCTATGATTAAATAACGAGAGTAGAAAATAATAATTGGCACTATAGATTTAACGTCAGAAGAGATACTTATGTATTATTGATCATATGATACTATAGGTGTAACCAGCCATTGGGGTAAGATATAATCTTCCATAAATATATATTTAAAAAAAAGAAAAAAAGAAGAAGCACTACTTGCCATATTAACCTTACTGGCGTTACTCATATAACGCATGGAAAAAATACCCACTTGCTTTAGTCAAATAACCCACATAAAAAAAGACCTACTTGCCTTAGTCTAATAACCCATGAAAAAGAAGACACATATTTTTTTTTTATACAACAGAAATTGAAATCGTAGTTCAAACTCAAAACATTTAATTATAACAGGTTGTTGCCTGATTATTCCACTAAACTCTTGACTATCAAAGAAGAAAAGAACAAAATACTTGAGGTAGTCAAATAACCAATAAAAACATACCCACTTGCGTTAGTTAAATAACCCATAATAAAAGAAAGACCTACTTGCTTTAGTCAATTAGCTTGAAAAAAAATCCATATGGGACAAATGTTATTAAAAAAATAAAATAAAAAAATAAAAAAAGAAGGTCGTGTTGTTTGAGTTTACGTGACCTCACAAGACCTCACAAATCTATTCTTTTTGTTTTTTGCCAAAAAATCTAATCTTGTTAATAAGTAGTTTATATCACCTTCATAATTTTGTGCACGGAATTCTAGTTAATCATCATTAAACTATAAGAGGTAGATAGCTATGATTAAATAACTGGATTAGAAAATGATAATTGGCACTATAAATTTGATGTAACAAGAGATGCTTACTCATTATTGATATGAAATATATTGAGGCAAATTATCTTATTATTATGTTTTTATCATTGAACTGACCATGTTCGTGTATGTATGTAATTGTAATTTTACAAGTGACAGTATTATTTGGGTGAGCTATAGCTATCCTTGTAAAATCATCTACCTTAATGCGGTATCACCACATTTGGCATTTTAATAGGTAATTACGCACCCACTGTTTGACAAAAAAAAAAAATAATAATAATAATAAAATAAAACTTTTGAGTTTTGACGTGAGATGCTATCTAGAAAAAATAAATGAATGTGATCTACTTTGTAGCCCACTCCATGGAGACTTTAGCCCACTCCAAATCTTTCTCCTTAAAGCCCAAACAAATTACCATTCCTTAATTTTACAACAGAAGAATTCGCATGGTCTATTAAAGTATCGTCACATGCTAACCAACCAAACCGAACACTCATTGAGAAAATAAATATATGAAATCTAAATGAACAATTTGTTGATAAAAAGTAATTTATCATAAACATAAAAATACATTAAAACATCAAATTAAAAAAAAAAAAAAACCATTTTTATGACTTGAAAATATGATTATCCAATTCATCCTCGTTGTCGTCTTTGATTAGTAAATTACAATCTAAGTCCTCAATTTTTTGCTTGATTCAACCATCTATTCCTTTGGAAGAATGTTTACTATGTAAAGGATCTGTCATCTCACACTAAACCAACTAAAATACAAAACTCATTAATAAAACAAAAATTAGTAAATGTAAATTCACAATTGGCTAATAAAAAGAAATTTATCATAAACATAAACATGCATCCAAAAATCAAACAAATAAAAGAAAATATTTACAGACAGAAACAACCATTACTCATTTTTGTTTTTTCTCATCTTTTTTGCCATTGTTGCTCTCTTTATTTATTTTTTCCACCATTTTGTTTTTGTTGTTTTCTCTTTACTCTTTTTCTTGTTCTGTATAGTACTCCAAAATGTAACCATGAACATAAAAATGTATTCAAATATCAAACATATCAAATTAGAAAACGCACATACATTGATATTCCATGGTTGACATTGTCATTTCTTTGACTAGCTCTATATTAATGATGCAAAAAACTTTCAGATGTTTCAGAAGAATATCTAAGGACATTTCGCCGTTATGCCTCATATGAAAGAAAAAATTGACAATGTAAATTTTGACAAAATTAACATAAACAACATGCGTTTTGTCCACTTGGAAATCGTAGAATTTCATTAAGGTGTCCAGCTAAAGAAAGGTGCACAATCAAACAATGTAACAATGATATTAACATAGTGTTTGGAAGCACAAATGAATTCCATAAAAATTTGTATTTGTAAATGAATTCTGTTGTTTGAAACTGTAAAATAGCATTAAGTCAATTATATCATGCATGGATAAAAATTGTGTTTGAAATACATTTGGAATAGGAATAACAAATATGATTTTACTCAAATATCATTCCTTTATTCAATTGGAAATAGTAGAATTTAAGAATGATAAACAAAAACTTTAAGACTATCTGACGAGCAGTAGTATAAATTAAAGCAAGGAAGACAAGAATGACAATTGACGTCAAGTGTTAGCTAAAAATTATTGATAAGGCATGTAATAATTATATATTGGGAGACTTTACTTCCGACTCACCTTTCTCATAAATACATGCTTCTGTATGCTTTTCAATAATGTTTATAAACCACAAACCAAATCTAGTGACAGAATTTCCTCGAGGTGTAATTGTTCCTCAGTCTCGACAGCTGGTTTTTCAAATTTTGCAGGTTGGATCAGAGGAACACTTGCTGTTGAACTTGTTTTCTTTAGTATGAATTGCAATCCGACATGCTTTCTGAATGACATTTTTCGCTTTAGCTGGAGCTTTTGTGCCTGCCAACGAGACTTAGGGGAGAGAATGATGGACTGTATTCCTCCTTCGGGTTCCTTTTAGTGATAGTTTTAGCACATTCATATCCATTCTTCACAGAATAGGCTCCATTTTTTGGAAAAAAAGGCCAAATTAGTTTGTATGTTTTCATCAATCAGTCAACTATTGATCCTTTTGATCTGTTCTTGAACATCTTTCAAAAAAGAGCTACCTCTTAAGGTTTTCAGAAGAATGATAAAGCCAGTGTTTTGGATGCATTTTCTTTAAATTTTGTTTTGTGCATTCAAAATTTTTTGTTATTAAGATTTTTTCATGGTGCGTTTCAAAAAGGAAAAAGAAAAAGTAAATATATTTATGGCGGTGGATAGTTTGGAATGCACGATGTTCTTCTTGTGATGATTTTTTATCTCAAGAGATATTTAAGTTAATATTACATCACATACTAAAAATGTATACTTATCAATAATTGACCTTGAAACTTGCTCCTCACACACTAAGCGAGAATGATACTACTCGAACAAATCCCTCGTTCCTATGTTGATTTTTCTCTCTTTATTGTATAATGCTTTCGAGCTTAATTTGACTCTATGATTAATACAATGGATATCCATTGCATGTAAAGAGAATCATAGGCTTGGGATTTGGAATTGAAAGATCTAGTTACTGAACCAGGAATTTGTACCCCTAGGAAAAGCCTTTCCATTTTGGAATTAATAAATAAGCAACTCTCCTATAATGGACTAACTTTCGTATAATTGACTAACTTTTGCATTTCTCATGATTGTCAACCTTTTGATCAAGTTCTTAATTACGCTATTGTTAACTGGAATGCTCACCACATGGTTACTGAAACTGACTCTTCCCTTTCTTAAGAAAGAAAGAAAGAAAAAATGAACAAAAACGCTCTAATAAGAAGCAAGCGAATTCAAAATTTTTAATTAGTGGAGGCTAAAAATACACAGTTAAATATTCATATATATATTTTTTTTTTTCAATGAGGGCTAAATTAATTTTTCAGATTAAAGAACCTCTTGAAGCATAGATTGATGTAGTATCTGAATCAAACTCCCTATGTGTGAAGCCTCCAAATGTAGTATCTGAATCAAGCTCCCCATGTGTGAAGCCTCCAAGATTGATTCACACAGAATCTGCACTTGCTAATTGGATTCTACCCCCATTAGGTTTTCTAGAACAATCCTATATATTTTCTGACTTATGAAATTGTGCTAGCTATTATTTGTCAGAATACAATAATATATAGGTGACACATATGACCTAGGGCCATATATGGACTGGACTTAAATTAACCAGTCCTGGGCTCCATAATAATCAAATCACTATCTAATTACTACAAACTCAATTAAATTAATATTAAGGACGATTCTAAATTGAATTTAATCTATTCTCTAATCCAATTAATCTGCAAATTCTATTTGTGTGTGACCTCTCGGGTTTATGATTAATCGGCAGCGAATAATTAATTCAACTAATTAATTAAATTAGAACTCTTTCTAATTAATTCGCAAATTGCGATTGACACCTAGCAGTATATCACGATTATCCAATTAAAGATGAAGTGAAAGTATACAAGCCCATTTAGTAATTTCTATGCAATCTAATCCTACTGTCTTAATTATCCCAATTAAGCCAGCGTCATGGATTGGGTCGTCAAGCTATATTACTTGATCATATGTCATAATCTATTTAATTAGTAACTAATGAATAATTCGTGAAACTACTTTCCACTATTCTACCTTTGCTAAGGATTTCTAGTTACTTAATTAATTAATTAGATCGCATAGGATTCTCAATTGACAGTTCCCGTATTCTACACACATATACCTCCATGATGGAATAAATTATAACCACTTAGTACACTGTCTAATCCGTGATTAGGACTAGCTTAATTGTACCATCAAATTATGATATCCCAAATCATGAGATAACCGTGATGTCTCAGGTTTGAGGATTAATCGCACAATTACGTAATACAATGAATTATTGACATTCTATGTAATTCATTGTATTGGTGGTTAAGTTCAGTCACTTATTTGTAACAAGTACCTATACATCCACTAAAATGATATGAGACTAATCGTCCGAATTAATATCTCATATAATTTGGTTAGTAGACTATAATCTGATCTATCCGGATAAATTAACGCCCAATTAATTTATCATATGATCAATGACAACTTTTAGAATATTCATAAATATAGATTCTGTCACTCATATCCTTACTCCTAAATATAGAATCTATAAATAATATTCTAAGAACTTTATTTATTTAATTGAAACATTTATAATAAATAAATAAATTATTCATATTAAATGAATTAATAAATTAAATAACACATTATCCATAATTTTAAAATATAATTTATTAGTTTTTGGGTATTATTCCTAACAAGACTAACTTAGTCCCTAGAAAAAAAAAAAAAAAAGGAGAAGACAAGACTAACTTAGTCCCAGGTAAAAAAAAAAAAGAAGGAAAAAGACGAGACCTTAGAAAGTAACAAACACCAAGGGCCTATTTAAAAATGCTTCTCAAAAACTGTTTTTTAGTTTTTAAAAACAAAATAAAAATAAAAAAAAATGTTTGGATGGGGTGTTTTTAAAAATGGTTTTCAAAACAATTCTCAAAAATCAATTCTCAAAAAATCAAAAAAAGAGAACACTTTAAAGTAGTTTTTTTGGGGTTTTTCTTCTGAGAACATCGAAAAACGTAGAGAACCACTTTTCATTAATGGCATTTTTGTAATTAAAGTCAACTTTAAGACCCAACTCCAAACCAACTTCACAAAATGTCTCTTACCACAACTTTTCTCTTCTTTCTTCAGACAACTTTTCTTTCTCTTTCTTTGTTCAAGCAACGTTTTCTTTCCCTTTCTTTTTGCTTTTCTTTTTCTCAACACCTAGCGTTTGGTCGATGCCAACAGCCAAACCTTTATTGCTTTTCTTCTGATTTTTTGGTGAAGGTATGATTTTTCTTATCCTTTTTCTTTTTTAACTTATTGTGCTCTAATTGACAGCTTATGTATGTTATATTTGTTTTATCATTTTGTTTTTAGTTTTTTTTTTTGGGTTGCTTGAAGATGTGGTTGTTGGATTTGACCATATTGTATTGCAGTTTTGAATGATCGTCAATATAAGCCGCCATGAATTTTATGTGGATTCTTCAGTTTAATTTGTGTTCGAAAGATTATTTGTTTTCATATTTAAAGTGATTAATAATGGGATTATATGTAACAGTTAGCAGCTAATGCGAGAGAGTGAAGCAGAAATTTAAGAAAAAACAGAGCAAGTAATAAAGATGGAGCTCAAAGTGTTTGATTTTTTTCCTCTGAGAGATATTCAGGCTTGGTCCAGTCCACGCAAGAGAATGGTGAACAAGTCATAGTTTGTGGTATGTAAGGTGCTTAGTAATTAATTGGCTTGTATTGTCAATACTGTTGCAATTAATGGTGAACAAATCTTAGTTTAGGAATCTTTTTGTACCTTTTTTAGATTTTTATGTTATGAACTAGTATTGAGCAGCAGAGATGGATATGGCTAAATTAATTATCAAAGGTTCTGGCAGTAGAAAGCTCTAGATAATGTTTCATTAAGTTTTCTTTAAAAGGAAATTACAAGGTTGCAAAGCTGCAACTTGAAGGAAAGAAAATACAAGAAATAGAAACAACTTTTGGCTTAATGGTTGTTCAGTCCTCTGTCGCTTTATATAGGCAATTCGTCATGTGTGTTGTCTTGCTCTTTCTTGTTAGATGATTCTATTTTTGCTGCCCTTTCAAGGGACATGTAATTCTTCAAGTATTGTGGTCTCTTTCTGATTTTAGAGCTATGACATGGTAGTTTTGTGAGTGTAGGAATCTGCTGTAGCTTGCCAGGAGAACTATCAATTGGAATAAAGAACAACTTATTAAATTTGTACTCTATGGATTTTTCATATACAATGTTGCAAAGAGAAGTAGCAATTCCAATCCATTTGAAGGAGTTGGACATAAATTGGATGTGGATAAAGTATGTAAATGCTTCGTACCTACGATTTGTACAATAACTTATACATGTAAAATATGATCCATGGTTAGGATTTGTATAATAACTTTTGTATATAATATTTGTTTTACTTTAATTTTGAAAACTCTGTAAGATTATCTAAATTTAGTAATATAAATTTAATTTATTAATTTATTAAATATGAGTTAAAAATATATGTTTTCATTCTTGACACCCAAACGGATTTTATGTTTTTTTGTTCTTAAAACTGTCCTCTAAAGTACTTTCACTAAACAATTTTTTTGTTTTATTGTTTTAAAAACTTGTTCTGGAAACAATGCAAGTCAAACAAGTTTTTTGTTCTTAAAAATAGTTTTTCAAAACTGTTCTTGAATACTGTTCAACAAAATAAAAAAACAAAAACACTTCTAAACATGCCTCAAGTTTTTTTTTTGTCGGATCATACACCAAGTTCAACACCATGAAGAAAGGCACAAATCCACCAGGCATAACCAACAGAAAAACATACAATAATATGGGCTGAGCCCACAAGTAACAAATTAGGTTTGGGCTCAGAGCAATAGCTCTGTGAAGTAATGGAGAGAAAAATAAACCTTTGTGATATTCAAGAAATGTAAAAGGATTAAAACATTAATTAGTTCCTCATCTTTACCTTATTCGATAAATAAATTCCTTATCTTTAAAAGTGTTACACCGTTAATCCATTTTGCCTTTTTTGTAAAAAACAAAGTAACGGTAAACTCAAGTGATTTTATTTTATCGCTATACTTTATCGTTAAAACTTTTAAAAGAAAAGAATAAAATAACTAATGGTGTCACGAAGTTACAAAGTTAAAAGATTTAAATGTACCATTTTTGAAGATAGAAGACCTATTTGTCAAATACAGTAAATGTCAAAGACTAATTATAGTATTAACAAATTCGAAAGATTTGAATACAAAACAAATTCTAATTTGCCAATCAATTTCAAAAAAAAATTAAAAAGATTGGACAAGGAAAATGAAAGGAAAGTAAGATAAAAAATAATAAGGGAGACGAAAGGAACGGGGGGGTATTAATAAATCCTAGTGGACTTTTTTTTTTTTGGTTCTGAAAAACATAACTGTATCTAATATATATATATATATATATGATCGGAAAAAGCCTAACAAAAGACAAGACTTATTAGTCCAAAAACAAAAAAGTCCAGGGAAAGTAAATGAGACCAAGTTCACCACCATGAGGAAATGCACAAATCTACTAGGCCTAATCAGAAGAAAATCATACAATAATATGGGTCGAGCCCACAAGTAATGAACGTGGTATGGGGCTATAGCAGGAGCTTTGTGAAGTAATAGAGAGAAAATAAGCTTTGTGAATTATGATGTTCAATAAATGTGAACGAGTTAATAACTTAATTAGTCTTTGATCTTTATTGTGTTTAACAAACAAGTTCTTTATTTTTAAAAGTGCTATTAAATCCTTTAACTTTGTTTTGATTTAAAAAGAAAAAAAAAATTTAACTTTGTAACATGTGTCACCGTTAATCCTTTTGGCTTTTTTCCTTTAAGAAAGTAAAGGCAAAGTAATGTGACTTTATTTTACCTTTACACTTAATCATTACTTGTTTAATAGTAAAGAGAAAGACGAGTAACGGTATCACAAGTTAAAAAGTTAAATGATTTAAATCTAGTACTTTTAGAGATATATTGATGACTTGCTTATCAAATACGATAATGATCAAGCACTAACTAAGGTATTAACAAATTCTAAAGTTCTCGACACTAACAAACTCTCAAGATCATTAGTATTTTCCCTCAACACTAAACAAATTATAAAGATCTCAACACATTTTGAACAAACAATAACAAATGGAGTCATCACTTAACTCATTTAGGTCAACTTTTAGTTTTAAAACCAAAATTTTCTTGAAATTTTTATTTATCCATTCAAAGTTAATTAGCACCTTCCTAATTGTGATTAGTTGTTGTAATCACTGGTTTTTTCTTGAGTTAAAGAGTTTTGTTGAGTTTAATAGATTCACTTGTTAAATTAGCAACCAAACAAAAAAAAAAGTTAGCACCTTCTTAATTTACCAATCAATTGCCAAAATTTTGATTTAATTTTTCATCTATATTCAAATGCACTTAATTTCTCCACAATCAATATTTACTTCGTTGGATAATTGGAAATGCATTATGGTCTTCCTTTGTTGATTATTCTTTTTCATTCTTTGTTGGACAATAATGCTTTCAACCTTAGTTGACCCTGTCATCATACAACGGATATGGAATTCATTGTGAAAAGAATCATATAGGATTGTGAATTGGAATTGAAAGATCTAGTTTAGTGAACCAAGAACTTCTCGAGGGGAAAAGAAATTGTCTTCCAACTTGTTTTATCAAGCGTCGGTTTATTGTTTCCTTAACACTATGTTTGGATTGCACAAGGGAAGTGACAAAAAAAAGGAAAAATATTGGACAAGGGAAATGAAAGGAAAGTAAGATGAAAAATCAAAAAGGAAACGAAATGAATGAGTGTTCTCATTTGGACTTGAAAAAACATAATAAGGGAAAGAATAATTTTTTTTTTAATGATTCTTTGTTTTTATTAGAGAAGGGAAAGAAAGAAAAATTACTAGTGACAATTAAAACATTTCACCATTAACCTTTCTTTTCCCTTCCCTAAAATCAAAATTGATAAGATTGCAAAATCCTCTCACCCTTCCAAAATTTAATCCAATTCCATTAATTTCCTTTAAAAAGTACAATCCAAACACCATTTAAATGATGAGCCCGTTCATTCTTAAAATTAATTATAATAAAGAAAGAAAGAAAAATGGTAGACACGAGCATTTTAATTATAATGCACACAAAATACAAAAGATTATCATAAAATGGTATCCCAAGATATTATAGGCTACTTAAGTAGATATTATTGTTAATGACTCTTTCCAGCCTATATAGCATAATAATCACAAACGATGAACTAGACCTTTAATTTGTCACCATATACGGTACATAGGCAAAAATTCCAATCCTCACATTCGATGGTAGCATACCTATCTCTATTGATTCCACAACTGTCACAAGAGGACTTTAAAGTGGCCTTCTGTTTATACTCAAGAGGGTGCGGGTGGGAACTCACTTCAAGTGTGTCTCCAAACTTGATACCAGGAAATCTGGCCAGTCTGGGTACACAATACAGATGAAAGGAATTATCGCAATGAGAGCAATGGTAAAGCCAGAACTTGGGATGCATTTCCTTTTCGCACATATCACAATGAAATCATCTGGATGGTCACTATATGGCGGAAACCTCAGGGGAAGAGGGTGTTTATCCCATCTGTGCCTAATAGCCGTGGGGAGCATTGCACAGTCATGGTGCAAACTAAAATTGCAAGTTTCGCAACCAAAAGCGAGACCGTGGAATTTATAACCACAAGCGTTGCATAGTTTATCTGAAGCTTCAAATTGAAAGAGAGGGTGGTTATGATTTTCGTGAACAATAGTAGTAGGCAAAGCAATGTTAGATCTAGATCTATAATTTAAATACTTATTAGATCTAAATCTGAAATTTATGCCTTGTGAGATTAGATCTACGGATCTAGATTTAATTTCATGCTTCGTTTAGATTATCAAGATTACATAATGAAATGATAAGAATGGCATACCCGAATCCGTGACGACGAGATGAATATGATCCGGAAAAAAGTCTTCCACAAGCTCACACTTCTCTCTTACTTGATGTCTCTCAAATATGGGATTGAAGACTAGAGAATTAGGTGTGGCATTGGAAACCAATCCCATGTTATATAGGCAACTTAACTAGAGACCTATTAACTCTAGTTAGGTTCTCTATTATTGGTACAACATATTACAAAGTTTATACGTTATAAGATGTTAATTAGGATCAACTATATTGGATCACTTAATTATCCTAATTAGAATAGAAGTCCAAATATAATTGTGAATGATTTGTAAGCCCATATTAAGTTATTAATAATAATAACCCAACAATCTCCCACTTGGGCTACAAATTGATACCGAAGACAATTATATTTGTTAACTGTAGGTGTGCACAAAATTACTTTCTATTCTTAAAACATCTTCCAAATCAATCTGGTCCATCTCATATACCAGCATGAGACCAAAGCGACCTTTGTTACATTTCATCGTAACTCGATCCATCAATGATCACCATACCAAATATATTTAACGACATAGATCAAGTATGGATGTGTGGCTGGAAATTACATGTAATGTGATCTCAGACATGTCTATTTCCAATTGGTCCTTAAATTTATTCCGTAGTGAGATCAAACCTTAGTCTTTCAAATTTTATGCTAAACCGCAATTGAAAGATAACACATTCAGAGTACTAACTAACAGTAAAACCATCAACTTTATTCTGCAGAAAAACTGAACATACTGTGTCAAGAAAGGAACTGACGATATACATAGACTCCCACTAAAACTGCATACCATCAAATAACACAACACCCATATGAGCAGTATGCTCATGAAAGACCTTGGGTGGTAAACCTTTAGTAAGTGGATCTGCAAGCATGGAGTCTGTCCCTATATGTTCAATTGACACTAACTTACTCTGAACTCGTTCCTTAACAACTAGAAACTTAATGTCTATATGCTTAGACTTTGACGAGCTTCTGTTGTTGTTGGAATATAGAACTGCCGATAGATTGTCACAATATACTTTAAGTGGTCTTTCAATACCATCTACAATACGTAGTCCAGTGACAAAATTTCGCAGCCATATCGCATGATTAGTTGCCTCATAACATGCTATGAATTCTGCTGCCATAGTGGAAGGAGCTATAAGTGACTGCTTAGCACTCCTCCAGGAAATAGCACCTCCAGATAACATGTAAACATAGCCAGAAGTAGATCTTTTAGAATCTTGGCAACCCGCAAGATCGGAGTCAGAATACCCAATGATCTCCAAATTATCTGACTTTCGATAGGTGAGCATGTAATCTTTTGTTCTCTTTAAGTACCTCATAACTCTTTTGACTGCTTTCCAATGATTCATTCCAGGGTTACTTAAGTATCTTCCTAACATACCAACAATGTACGCTAAATCCGAACACGTACATACCTGAGTATACATAAGACTCCCTACAGCTGATGCATAGGGAACCTTTTGCATCTCTTTTCTTTCAATTTCATTCTTGGGGCATTGGTTGAGACTAAACTTGTCTCCTTTAGCAACGGGAGTATTTCCTTGTGCACAATCTATTATGCCAAATCTAGCAAGTACCTTATTGATATAGCTCTTTTGTGATAACCCAAGGACACCCCGAGAGCGATCTCGATGTATCTTAATTCCTAATACAAAAGAGGCGTCACCAAGATCTTTCATTTCAAAATGCTTAGTTAGAAATTTCTTGGTTTCGTGCATTAAGCCTATATCGCTGCTAGCTAGTAATATGTCATCGATATAGAGTACTAGGAAGATAAATTTACTCCCACTGAACTTGTGATATACACAGTCATCAACAACATTAACCTCAAAACCATACGAGACAATGACTTGATGAAACTTGTGATACCATTGACGGGAAGCTTGCTTGAGACCGTAGATGAACTTCTTGAGTTTGCAAACCATAGACTTTGAGTCATCTCATACAAAGTTTTCTGGTTGCACCATGTATATGGTTTCCTCAATGTCACCATTGAGAAAAGCCGTCTTAACATCCATCTGATGTAGCTCTAAATCAAAATGAGCCACAAGTGCCATTATCGTTCTAAAAGAGTCTTTCGTAGAAACTGGAGAAAAAGTCTCTTTATAGTCAATGCCTTCCTTTTGAGTGTAGCCCTTAGCAACTAGACGTGCCTTATATCTTTCAATATTGCCCTTTGAATCCCTCTTGGTTTTAAATATCCATTTACAACCAATGGGCTTCGCACCTTCAGGCAACTTGATGAGATCCCAAACGTCATTATCCTTCATGGACTTCATTTCCTCATTCATGGCATCGATCCACCTTTGACAATTAGCACTTTGTTTGACTTGTTGGAAGTTGATTGGATCATCTTCCATTGTTCCTATGTCAAACTCATGCTCTTGAAGAAATACAATATAATCACTTGAAATCGCACTTCTTCTTTCTCTAGTGGATCGCCTAAGTGGCACTTCCTCTTGAGGTTGTTGAGTTTGTTCTTCTGGAGCAACACCTTGATTTTGAGTAGGAAGGTTTATAGGGATATCCTCATTGTTGTCTTGAATTATGTCTTGAACAATGTCAGTAGGCTGATCACTGTCAATAACAATGTTTGGAAAATGAATAGATTCCTCTTCAAAGACAACATTCCTAACCTTATCTTCCCCCTCAAACACAACATCCTCAAGAAATCTCGCATTTCCCGTTTCGAAAAAGGACTTAGTTGAGAGATTATAAAACTTAAAACCCCTCGACCGTTCATCATACCTAACAAAATAGCAGCTAATTGTTCTTGAGTCCAGTTTCTTTTCATGTGGCTTATATGGCCTCGCCTCAGCTAGACAACCCCAAATGTATAAATGTTTTATGCTAGGCTTTTTGCCTAACCATAGTTCATAAGGGGTTTTAGCTACCGCTTTACTAGGTACTCTGTTTAGTATATATACTGCAGTCTTTAGTGCCTCTCCTCAGATTGACTATGGTAAGGAAGAATGACTAATCATGCTTCTTACCATATCCTTAAGAGTCATGTTTCGTCTTTCAGCAACACCATTCATGCTAGGTGTACCTGACATTATGTATTGTGGGACGATTCCGCATTCTTCTAGGAATTTGGCAAAAGGCCCGGGACTTTGTTCACCTGATCCATCATATCTGCCATAGTATTCACCACAACGGTCAGATTTGACAATTTTAATCTTCTTGCCTTGTTGATTTTCAACTTCGGCTTTGAAGGCTTAAAAATGTCCAAGGATTGTGACTTCTCATGTATTAAGTATAAGTATTTGTAACGAGAATAATCGTCTATAAAAGTGATAAAATACTATTGATCATTCCAAGAAGCCGTAGGGAATGGACCACAAATATTAGTATGAATCAATTGTAAGACACCAGAACTTCTCTTGGCACTTAACTTTCTGTTGTTTGTCAGTTTCCCTTTAATACAATCAACACACACATTATGGTCTGTGTAATCAAGGGGTTCAAGTATTCCGTCTGACACAAGTCTTTGAATTCTCCTTTCAGAAATGTGACCTAAACGCTTGTGCCATAATGTGGCGGAATTCTCATTTGTTAATTTGCGTTTTGTACCTTTTGAACTTATTTGCAAGGATTCATTAAATGAAGCAATGGTATTGAACATATATAGTTTATCAATTAAGGAGCCAGTTGCAACTAGAGTAGAATTGAGGAAAAGACTAACTTTATTGTTTCCAAATGAACAAGAATAACCATATTTGTCCAAAACAGAAACAGAAACCAAATTTTGTCTAAATGACGGTACAATATAAGTCTCTCTCAATTCAACATAATGACCAGTCTCAAAAGATAATCTAAAAGTCCCAATGGCTTCAACCGGAACTGCTTTGCCATCGCCCACATAGATGAATCTTTCAGCATCATTTGGCGGTCGGCTCCACAGGCATCCCTGCATAGACATACTTGTATGAGTAGTAGCACCTGAATCTACCCACCAAGTATTGCTAGGTACAGAAGTTAAATTAACTTCAGAACAAACCAAAGTGAGAAGCATACCTTTCTTTACACGCCATGTGGCGTACTTGGAACAATCCTTCTTCACATGCCCAGGTTTCTTGCAAAAGAAACAGGTAAATTCCCGATCCTTATTCTTTTGAAGTTTGTTGGGTTGTGATGTTCTTTCTGCAGCTTCTTTACCTTTATTCCTTTTTCGCTTATTGTCCTTTGAGGTAGTTGCAATATGAGTACTTTCGATATTTTTATCTCGCTTCAATCTATCCTCTTCTTGCACACAATGGAAAATGAGCTCATTGAGAGTCCATTTATCCTTTTGAGTGTTATAACTCACAATAAATTGTCCATAGTGTGCAGGAAGGGATATAAGTACCAAATGCATGAGCAAGTCATCAGACAGCTCTAACTTTAGTGCCTTAAGTTTTGAAGCGATATTAAACATCTCCATAATGTACTCTCTTATGTTTCATTTTCCTTTATACCTCATCTGGACAAGGTCAGCTAAAAGCTTGCTTGTCTCAGCCTTTTCGTTCTTTGCAAAACGTTTTTCAATTTCTTAAAGGAAACCTTTAGCAGTTACCTCATCGGGCATACTGCCCCTGAATACATCTGGAACGCTGCGCTTTAGCATCATTAGACTAATGCGATTGGAACGATCCCACTTCTCAAAGTTCCCTTTTGCCTAAGTGGAACTTGACTCCGTAAGAGAAACATGTTGTTCTTTTCTTAATGCATAATCTAAATCCACGCAGCTGAGAACCAACTGAACGTTCTCTTTCCAGTTCTTAAAGTTTGTGTCGTTAAGCACAAGGATTGAGTTTATGTTAGCAGTAACATTAGCAGCAGTAGCAGTAACTGAATCCAAATAGAGAACAAATAAATAACATAAGCTCACAAATAAAAATTTATGTCAAGACACATATACAAGTTAAAACCAAATAAACATGTAAATGCAAGACATAATTTTTCATACAACTGTAGTGATGGGCCCATTAAATAAGATACCTAGCACAACATCAATGACCTTCCTTTGGGCCGATCATTAACTTGTAAGTGGTACTCTCCATGTAGAAATCAAATGTTGATAATAAATCCGGTCAAACAACAGCCTTCCTTTGGGCCGACGTGTAGTCCACATAGAAATTTTATAATTATCACACATTTATTTCCACATGTATGTTTGCTATTTGGCCAATCAATGACTTTCCTTTGGGCCGATCATTAATTGCATAAACAACAAACACACACATCTTATTATCTCAAAATAAACCAATCTACGCAAAAGAGGTTACTTTGGCAACATTAAGCTTCAATCAATTTATTTTTAGATGAAAGACGCAAGTCCAAAATTTGAAATCAATTATCAAATCTCATTTTGCACATTAGTCCATTTAGCATGCCTCACATACAAGATAACTAAATAAACATATATGCAACAACATGAACTTGGTGGATCATGTACTTAGTGGTTGATCAAATCCGAGCTATATAAATTGGATCAATCACAAAACCTAAGCAAATACTTCAAAAAATCTTCAACACCTCCAAGTTCATCAACTCCTTGATTGATCTTGTACCGCTTGCAAGGTAGATTATATAATTATTACATCATATGTCTCACTACAAATCACACTCTTGCAAGAAATATAAAAATGAGACTTATGTCTCAATTACAAACTAAATGAATGGAAAAAATATTATTACAATCATTCAACCATTCGTCTATAAGTCCATGATCCATCCAAACATCCACAATGTCAAGTTATAATTAAAACAATTAATTTGCACAAAAGACATATGGGTAGAAAAATAAAATTAAAACCTTAATTTTCTGTTGCAACCAAATATCTATGTATATATTTGATGGTCCAATTTAAACACAAGAATAAGTGTGGCGTTGCTGGTCAGATGCTCTTATTTCATTAAGAACGTCATGTGTTCAAATCACAGTAGAGGCTTCTGCTTGATTTCATTTTCTTTAATTTTCTGTTGGAACCAAATAACTATGTGTATATTTGATGGTCCAATTTAAACACAAGCATTAGCTTGGCATTGCTAGTCAGATGCTTTAATTTCTCTCATAAGGTCGCGTGTTCGAATCACATAGATCTTGGTTTTATTTTCCTTTTGTTGGTCTTTAGTTACAAAATAAGAAAAGGAAACAGAACTGCTAGTTGGGGCTTGAACCCAGGACCTCAAGACTAAATGCATGCTGTTTAACCACCAGACCAAGATAGCGAATTTGTAATAAATTCTACCGAATATAATAATATAACCGTTGACAGTCAAAACAGTATTCGAATTTCATACTAAATCTATGCATCAACCATGTATAGATCTAAATATCATAAATCATAAACTTCATAGATCTAAGATCTAAAATCATTCTCAAACCAAATCAATTATGTGAATCATGTATAGATCTAAAGATCATAAATCATAAACTTCATAGATCTAAGATCTAAAACCATTCTCAAACCAAATCAATCATGTGATCAAAAAAAAAAAGATCATACACATAATTATGTATCAAATCCTAAAATCATATGGATCTAAACATACAATCATGTGTATTTGTGATATAATTATAAGATCTACATTAATCATAATTAGATCTACATAATCAATCCTAATAATCTAATACGAAGGTGGCTCTGATACCACTTGTTAGATCTAGATCTATAATTTAAATACTTGTTAGATCTAAATCTGAAATTTATGCCTTGTGATATTAGATCTACGGATCTAGATTTAATTTCATGCTTCGTTTAGATTATCAAGATTACATAATGAAATGATAAGAATGACATACCCGAATCTATGACGACGAGATGAATATGATCCGAGAAAAGGTCTTCCACAAGCTCACACTTCTCTCTTACTTGATGTCTCTCAAATATGGGATTGAAGACTAGAGAATTAGGTGTGGCATTGGAAACCAATCCCATGTTATATAGGCAACTTAACTTGAGAGCCATTAACTCTAGTTAGGTTCTCTATTATTGGTACAACACATTACAAAGTCCATACGTTATAAGATGTTAATTAGGATAAACTATATTGGATCACTTAATTATCCTAATTAGAATAGAAGTCCAAATATAATTGTGAATGATTTGTAAGCCCATATTAAGTTATTAATAATAATAACCCAACAAGCAGCACATTTGACATCAAGGAAGAAGTCATCACAGGTGTCGCACTTGAAGAAGAATCCGTTTGAATAATAATCACAATTGTTGCAGCGAAACTCATCATAGAATTTCTTGTAGCTTTTGAGGTTGAGTGGGTGGAGATGAGTAGGATTTTGTAGTATGGGTGGTATATTGGCACAAGGTAGATGAAGAAAGTAACTACATTCCACACAAGCATAATAAGGAGCAGGGCGTAATGCAACAGTTGCATAATACTTCCTCATCTACTTCTTCGTCATCGTCGTCATTGGGCTGCTCATGGATGAGTATCAATGGATGTTGCTCATGGCTCCAGTGGTTGATCTCTGGTTGAATATGTGCGAGGCTATTCTCTCCAAGTTGGAAACGTTTAATCATTCCCGATATGTCAGGCACCGGTAAGTGGAACAGATCATCGTCAAGTAGATCATCATCTCTGGAAGAAGAAAAATTATAAAAACATTGTCAAAAAAACATGTAAGCACAAATAGAAAAAAGAGAAATTAGGATTAAAAGGAGAAAAAGGAAAAAGAGATGTGGAAGGAGGAGGATGAGTCTCTTACGAGTTAGCTTCAGTCTGTTGGGCCTCAGATGTCATACACTTGAGGTGAAGAAAACATCTGCACAGGCGACAAGAATAAACCCAATATGTTGAAAAGATTCTCTGGCGGCAGATATCACAGCGGAAACTGAAATGTTTCAAATCAGATGCATCTTTCTCATGTTTGGCTGTACTCGGTAATAACGCGCAACTCTTATGTATATAAAACGGGCAGGAAGGACAGAGATAGGATTGATCTTTATCTTCCACGCCACAAGCATCGCAGCGGAACAACGCGGGCCTTGGTTGGAATATCGGTGAATGTTCGTGACCGTCATGCCTAATGATTATCCTTGTAAGGGCATAACGTGTCATTGTCCTTGAGAGCACATGCTATGTCCATACAAAAATTACAGACTGAGCAGCTGTAGATGAAACCATTCCAAATAATTGTGCCACAAACATCACAGGTGTAAATGAAGTTATATTCTGGCAAATCTGATCTAGGGAGAAGGATGAGAGAGTGTTGATCATGTTCGGGATGCATGATCTCCTTTGGTAGTTCCGCACATACTTTATGGAGGAAGTAGTCTTTACACCGCATTCATATGCAGGCTCCGATGATGAGATTGGTCTTTCACACCCGTAACAGATGACTTCCCTTTCATCAACCTTTGGCACTATATCTTTTAGAATCAACGGATGCTCATGGACAAAATGTTTAATTTTCATCTCTTTCTGTGGTGTGTGTGTGTTTTTTCTTTTTTCTTTTTTTTTTTGAGGAACACAAAGCCTATTCTTATTGTTTAGTCTATCTCACGCTCAAGATCATAAAGATTTTGCCCCTACGAACCTTATATATAGAGTTTCAGAGGTTGGAATCTGCATGACTTACTTCGTCGGGAAATATATGTGTGAGATTTATGGTACGGAAAATATTAATTAATTAATTTCACAGGAGTGGACATAACGAAATAAACTACATCTAACAACAGTAAACTATCAAGGTCATTTTGTTATAATTGTATTAACAAATTATAATTGTTAGATGTCGCTTATAAAAGTTATGAACAAATTAATCCATTCCTGTATTAAAAATGCGAAAGTTGAGTGGCATAGCTCAATCTTCTTCCTTTTTTCTTCTTTTTCTTTCACTCATGCCAAGCAAGGGATCAGGTCCCAACATTTCTCCTATTAGCTTCCTTCTTCGACCTTCCTATCAAGATTCTTCACAAAACTTTGCTTTCTTCGATTAAAGATTTTGCTTCTTCAAAGAGAAGACATTGGAAAAAGGGGATTCATAGATGCCTGGAAGCGTAAGGGCTATTAATCTGGAAATTATCTAAGTTGGATAACGTAGTTCATAACGATTTACTCTCACTGGACACGCATCTTCATGCATGCCACTCGCCGACTACCTTGGGCAGAGCACGGAGCACCCTAAACATGCTACTTGACTTCCCATATCTTTCCACGGTCCTAAGACAAAAAAGGAGAAGTTGGCACCTCCAAAAATTGAGAGGAATTGTTGGATGGTAATTGGTTGTTACCTAAAGTCTCGAGTTTGAATATTTTTATAGTGTCTGATGCTTAACTGATTGGTCTCAAATGTTGGACTAGGTTTTCATTTGAGAACATTTGATGAACATATATTCCACTTTTCATTTGGAGTTTGTGAGTAATTAAGGAGTTTAACGGGCTATGCTTAGTTGTATCACTTTTAATATAGTCTCATTTCATTCGAGCAATACATGCAATATGTTTCTTGTACAACATTGTCAAACTTCCTTTAGTTATTGAACGATCAAAGTCTTACTAAATATGTTGAATCAAAGATTTCAACTATGCACAACTTGTCTCATGAAGTGCAAAAAATTTTGCATGATTTGAGACAGTAGCGATAGTTTTCTTTGTAGAGCACCCACATACAGAAGTACTATCATATGTGAAGTCATGACTATAATAAATGGCAAGAGCACTAAGGAGTCTCTTGAGAAGTCATGGGTTTGAAACTAAAGACCTTTATATGTGAATAAATATAAAAATGTCTAGTTTGTGAATGTTTTTTACGTGGTCCAAACAAATACATTGTTCTACCACAATACATCTTCATCGTGAGTGAATTGAACACATCGATCACATCACATATCAATTGTTCCACAAAGATAACAAAATACATATTTAACATCGTTTTGACGCCCGCCATATTGATGCAGAACTACATTTTTTTACGAAATAACATAAAGTGTCTAGGCAAATGTAATTTAGCAAGATTCATTTACCAGATATTATTGTTAATGACTCTTTCCAACCTATATAACATAATAATTACAAACGATGAACTAAACCTTTAATTTGTCACCACATGGTATACATTGGCAAAAGTTACATTCTTCATATTCGAAGACCTCATAACCATCTATACTAATTCCACAACTGTCACTCCGTTTATACTCAAGAGAGTGTGGGTGGAAACTCACTTCAAGTGTGCCTCCAAACTTGGTATTAGGAAATCTGCCAAGTCTAGGTACACAATACGGATGAAAGGAATTATCGCAATCAGAGCAATGGTAAAGCCAGAACTTGGGATGCATTTCCTCTTCCCACATATCACAAATGAAATCATCTGGATGGTCACTGTATGACGGAAACCTCAGGGGAATAGGGTGTTTATCCCATCTGTACCTAATAGCCGTGGGGAACATTGCACAATCATAGTCCAAACTAAAATTGCAAGTCTCACAACCAAAAGCGAGACCGTCGAATTCAGAATTACAAGCATTGCATAGTTTACCCGAAGCTTCAAATTGAAAGAGAGGGTGGTTATGATTTTCGTGCACAAAAACAGTAGGCAAAGCAGCACATTTGACATCAAGGAAGAAGTCATCACAGGTGTCGCACTTGAAGAAGAATCCGTTTGAATAGTCATTACAATTGTTGCAGCGAAAATAATCATATAATTCCTTGCAGTTGCCGAGGTTGAGTGGGTGGGGATGAGTATGATGTTGTAGTTTGGCTGGTATATTGGCACAAGGTTGATGAAGAAAGTAACGACATTCCACAAAAGCATAATAAGGAGCAGAAAGAGGCGTAATGCAACAGTTGCATAATACTTCCTCATCTACTTCTTCGTCATCGTCGTCATTCGGCTGCTCATGGATGAGTATCAATGGATGTTGCTTATGGCTAAAGTGCTCGATCTCTGGTTGAATATGTGCAAGGCTATTCTTTCTAAATAGGAAACGTTTAATCATTCCTGATATGCCAGGCACCGGAAAGTGGAATAGATCATCATCAAGTAGAACTTTGAGAAGTTTTTGTTCAAACTTGGCATCATCGAGTAGATCATCGTCTCTGGAAGAAGAAAAATTATAAAACATTGTCAAAAAAACATGTAAGCACAAATAGAAAAAAGAGAAATTAGGATTAAAAGGAAAAAAAGGAAAAAGAGATGTGGAAGGAAGAGGATGAGTCTCTTACGAGTTAGCTTAAATCTGTTGGGTCTCAGTTTTCATACACTTGAGGTGAACAAAATATCTGCACAGGTGACAATAATAAACCCAATCCTGGCGATATATCCTCTGGCTGCAGATATCACAATTGAACCTGAATTTTTTGTAATCAGATGGAAAGCTATAGGCAAGGGAGAGAGTATGATCATGGTGATCGTAATTGGTTGTGCTGGGTAATGACGCACAACTCGTGTATCATAAAGGGGCAATCATAGGTAAAACAGATCTTCGTCTTTAACGCCACAAGCATCGCAGCGGAACAACGCTGGCCTTGGTTGGAATATCAGCACATGTTGGTGACCCTTGGTAACGATACGGTCCTTGAAATCATATAATGTGTCATTATCCTTGATAGCACACGATATATCCAAATCAAATTCACAAAGGGAGCAGTGATAGGTGAAACCAGAGAAATCTTTGCGGCACTCGTTGCAAACGAAACGTTTATAATAAGGTGATTCAGATAGAAGGATGAGAGTGTTGATCATGTTTGGGATGAATGATCTCTCTTGGTAGTTCGGCACATACTTTGTGGAGGAAGTAGCCTTCACTACACTCTCCACATACATATGCAGGCTCCTTGATCAGCCTTTGGGACATCTTTGAGGAACAAGCGATGCTCGTGGCTAAAATGTTTTATGATTTCCATCTCTTTGATCCCCCCTCTCTCTCTCTCTATGTGTGTGTGTGTGAGGCGCACAGACATTTATTCTTTGGTTTTGTCTCTATATCACGTTCAAGAAATAAGATGTTCCCTAACCTTTATAATGTTTAGAGCTCTGGAGTCTATTCAATCATTAATAAAATGTAAGGAGTAGTAAGCTATAATTAAATGAACGAGATTAAGATATGACATTTACGTCTCGGAAAAGACTTATTTATTATTAATTTGTGATGACGAGACATGTTAATTATCTCTACTCTACTGATATGTATCATTATTTTGGTAAAACATATATATAGTATATCCAGTGCGTCTATTAAACATTTACAGAGTCTTAAATCATCCGTTAATTTTCGTTTTTCTTTTTGGATTGTCCACTAAACATATGAAATCTATATTTTATTAAATCGAGAATTGCGTTTAGCTTTCAACCACTGTAGCTTCACTCAACTGGTAACTTACCTAATCCTATAAATCCCAAAATATTATGTAAAAACCCACCCCTGAGGATGAAACCCAAGCTTGACCCCAAAAAAAAAAAAAGGATGAAACCCAAGAATTATGTCTAAAAAGATAATCTTCTCAAGGCTACATCTCGTTCTCAAATAATCCTCATAGACGTTAATTAAGCATGATGTCTTAGGTGTTAGAATATCTATATTTGGAAAGTTCTAAGTTGTTGTATGGCTTAACTGATTTGGATTAAGCATATAAATTATGGAATTTATAGTTTTGGAGTGAATTCAATAAAATCTTATTTAGGGTGAGTTATTGGTCACCAAACATGAGGTAAAATGAAGGGACTAGGTTCCTCTCTTAATTTAAACTTTATTATAACTTTTTAACTTTTCATCTCAATCATCCATTTTATTTTTAAACTACATTAAATTTTGACCATTCAATTAAACAGTAGAATTTTTTTTTTTTTTAAAAACTCAACTTTCTATCAATTCTTTTCTCTCCCCGTCCCTGCCCCTGCCCCCCCTGCGTTCAATATCTCTCCAACAACATTTTCTTGCCCTGATCTTTCTCCTCTTACTAGAATTCCTCTTATTCAATATCCCCATCCCTATTACCCGAATACCTTTCTCTTTTTATTTATATAATTTATGACTTGATTCACTTATCTGTAAACTTCAGCACAATTTGTCTAAACCATCAGTTCATTTTTTTAGGGTGAGTTTTGGAAAATAATGACAAGGTTTTTTTTTTGGGCTCTATTTGATCTCCATCTTAATTTATTTCTTACTTTTGTCTATTTTTCTTTTTCTTCTTTCAATTTTCCATTTTCATAGAGACCATATGAAAAAAAAGGTAAATTTTAAAAAATGTTTAGTTTTGGTCTTTATTAGTACATACCAATAACAGGGAAGAGAAGGTTTTGGAAATAATGGCGATGGAGAAAGGTATTTACTAGTACGTACCAATAACAGGGAAGAGGAGTTTTAGTTAAAAGTATCAAGTCATGGTAATGGTGATGGAGAGATTGAAGAACAGAAGTTTTAGTAAGAGGAGAAGAGGGTAAGAGAATGTTGCTGAGAGATATTGAATGCAGAGAGAGACAAGGAGAATTGTGAGAAAGTTGAGTTTTTTGTTTTAATTTTACTGTTTAATTGAACGATCAGGATTTAATGTAATTTAAAAATAAAATGGATGGTTGAGATGAAAAGTTAGAAAGTTAGAATGAAATTTAAGTAAGGAGATGATCCTGATCCAATACAAAGATAAATCGAAGTCACATATATAGTTGTGCATCATCAATTGCTTTAAATAGGATGGATCAACTGTTTAATAAAATTGTGTTATTGGTATTAATGAAGACAATAGATAAATATAATAAATTCATTTCTAATAAGTTAATCTTTTAAATAATGTGATAAATTTATATGGTATCATAATTCAAATTAGTAAATTGGTCATGGGTTCAAGTATCATCTAATTACCTATTTAAAAACTATTAACGTGCAAGGCTAAAAATGAATATCTCCTATAGGTACAGGTACATGTTGAAAACAATAGATAAATATAATAAGCTCATCTCTAATAATTGGTAAATTAATACTTGGATTAACTTAGTGCCATAAATAGTGACATGTAAAAGGAAACATTGAATTTGTCATACAAAATGAGTTACATTAAGCTATAATCGTCCCTATATTTTGATATCACAATTGCAAAAAGTAAGAGCAGAAGTTGTATCAAATATATTCGTTTACTCATTTCTCATTTACTCTCTAGGTGGTGGAACTTCTTTAGATATAGATTTGATATTCAGTACATGAATTCTTGCCATATAAAGAAGGGATGATGGGATAAAAGAATGATATGAAGCATTATTCGATATAGAGATCTCTCATTTAAGGTTCTTCCACTTGTCTAAATACAACTTTAAAGAGGTTTTTTTTTTTTTTTTTTTTGCATGGCCATAGCCATCCATTTTAGCTTTTACTTGTTATATTTGATATACGAACAACATAATCAAATTGTTTCTCAGATGATTTAACACTTGATCATTTTCACAAAAAACTAAAATCTCAACGTTTTACACAAAGGTGATTTCGTAAAGTATTTGTAGCTAATGTCAATTCATTGTTATGTCTGTCATTATATTATATGAAGACATTTTTTTAGTTCAACAGACGTATGGTATTATTTGAATGGTCACTTGCTCCAAATTTTTGGCGTTCATCTTACCAGATTATGCAAAACATGTTATTTTCATCTTATCATGGTTGAACTGTGGTAAGTTGAATCAATTTTTGCATGGCAAGAATTGAAGGACTATGTCAAGAAATTTGTCCTCGGAGAGACTTTGGATTTATTTGACCTAACTTTTAGACCATTAAAAATGTTTCTTGTGAGTTTAAAAGGTTGAACTAATCTGTTTGGCTTATTTTCTAAAAAGTTTTAGACAAAAGGCAAAGCTAAAAAAAGTTAAAAATAAAAAACTCCAAATCCGAGCTTTTTGAAAAAGGTTTTCATGAAACCATTTTCTTTGTCGTAAAAAATACCCTTTCATATTTTTGGAAGCTCAATATTTTAAAAAAATACTCCTCTATATTTTTTTTCCGAGAATAGTACTTCTAACATGAGAAGATTAAACAATCAACAATTTTTATTAAAAAATACTTTTAATCAAAATTTCTACTATTGAAAACTCTACAACTCACCAACTAAAATTTTATAATTAGAACCTTGGTTCCACTTATCAGATTGTTACTGAAGAAAGTGATTAAAGGAATAAATTATAGTTTCAACTTATTACGTGGTATATGAAATTTCAACATAAGCAAATTACGTTTTCTCCATTTGATTTAATTTTATCATACTTTCAATTTTTAACATTATTAAATAAACATTATGAATATTTTAGTATCTAAGGTGAATATATGTTTTATAAAGTAAATATTAAAGTTATTTTATTGAAAAATTATCTATTAATAAATGTATAAATGTTAAGTGAATGAATTTCACGGTTGGGATATATGCATATAATCCCCTTGGTAGTTTGGTATATATTTTATGGAGATAAAAGCTTTTACACTCACTACACTCGTAGGCAGGCTTCACCCATGAGGTTTTCCTTTCACATTTATTTTTAGAAATTTGGGGTTATTCCCTTAATTTTAGAGATATATTTTTTTTTCAATTTCACTCCAACACATTCCTATTCTAATCACTCCCTTATTTTAGAAAAATTTATATTTTTCTTTTACTTCAAAAAACCTTCTTATTTGAGGGGCTCTCTATATTTTATTTTACTCTAATATCTCTCCATTTTAATTAAACATGTTATGTTAATAATTTTTAGCTTATCTTTTTAGTTGTTCACAAAGATGCACTGTTCATAATTACTAATATAATTTTTTCTTCTTAATTAATATTAATTTTTATTTTTTATGTCATGTGATTGTTGGGATGAGACAGCGGATAAAGGATAAGTGGATGGGATAACAAATGAGATAATAGTGCCCTTTCATCTGCTTTTGGCATATCTTTGATTGACTAAAAGAAAAAAAAAAAAACTTAGTCTATCTCTCGCTCTCAATATAGAGTTTCCCATCTAACTTTAATAAACTTTAATTAATTTTGGCAGCAGTTAGCAAATAATGATGTATCCTGCGCTCGTTGACGAAGACTAAGATAGGGCTATGGTCCCAGTTTATAAATTCTCGCCTTGTGATAGGAGATGTTTCTAATTGGAAAAATAATTTCATTAGTTCAAATTGATATATTAATTTTAAGAGATATTTATACGTATAAGTTTTATTAATATATAATATGTAAAAGACGGATAGTATTGAAAAGTCTCCTTTCTAATTGTCCACAACCTGATTCACTTTACCGTGGATCAATTATGGTCTGAGGAATATCCACAAAACTTTTCCAAGTTTTTTTTTTTTCGACATTTTCCCTAGTTTTGCATAATTGTAAAAATGGCCAGTGAAAAAGTTTGTAAACTTAAAAATGCAAGGCTGATTCAAATCTTTGGCGGCCATCTTTCAGTTATGCAAGAAGAACTGTGACATATGGTATTTTCTTATCACTCTTTATGTGTATATTTAGTTAGTCGGTTAAAAAAAGCGAGAAAAAAACAAAAAAAATTATTAATTTACCATACGATAAGAGAAGATAAATAGATAATTAAAAACAAATGTTATCTAGCATTTTTCTATACTCAAACTCGTTGGTGTACATGTGTTTCTCTTCTAAAAACTCTTAATACGTGGCGAAAGTTAATGAGCTAGGCTAGATTTTGCCCCCACAAATGTGAAAAAGAAAGGGAAGTAGAGATAACAAAGTGAAATGGGTTTAAAGATGATTGGAGATATAAAGTTAATTAAAAGGTGAAAAAGAATAGCCATCAAACTAAGATGTATATCAAGAGTAGTATTTTTTGTGATATTTGAAAGAATGATATATAACGTTACTTTAAATAAAAATATACATGAGAATGAGAAATTATAAGATCCGGCTCCGCAATAACACCATTAGACATGATAATTTAATGTTTGTCTGTTTGTTTTCGAAATTTGCCAATTGGAATTAGGTTAAATAACGAGGATGCCCTCGTGCTTTAGGTGGTGAGTGTGTGATTAAATAATAATAATAATAATAATAATAATAATAATAATAATAATAATAAAAGAGAAAGTTTGATAATGAACACTTCATTTTTTATCACTTAATATCACCTCCTATGTATATATATACTAGTTAGGTTTGCCCGTGCAAATAAACGGGCTGAACCCAATATATATTGAAACAGATGTTGTATATAAAATTTTTAAATGGGATATACATTATACAAGTAGCAAGTTTTTTTTTTAAATTGTGATTACCTTTTTCAAAAAATTATAATAAATGTTTTAGAATTTAATACAATAAAAATCAACATGTATTGATCAAATGAAATTGTTGAATAAATAGTATTATCCATATAATCGTAAACAACTTTAAGATACAATAACATATTAGCACATGAACACATATAAACACACATTTACAGCAGGGAAGGCACAAAAGAAGCTACCCAGATTATAATCTGTTTGAATTGCATTTGCAAAACATTATTTTTATTGTAGTGTATCACAAATCCAATATTAAGATACATATTCATAATACACATTCACAAAAGAATATATTAAGATACAGTAAACGCATACGTGCGTGAATATATAGATTAACACACATTTACATCAGGCGGAAAGAACAAAATAAGTCAACTAATATGGATTTTACTACTTTACGCTCCATATTGCAAACAATGAAAAATAGATATATGGATTGAATTAATTGATCTACCAATATGGATTTAATTGAAAAAATCTCCTTATGACTGTGCAAGCAATGTTTATTGGGTACTTGAATCACCTCACCAGCAACCTCCTCCTTTTAAAAAGAAATACCAAACACTTAAGTACTTTTGGTAGGATAATGTTCTTGTAGTTATTTTTATTTTATTTTATTTCACTATATTGAATGAAGTACTTTTGGAAGTTATGCATAAAATTCGTATATTAGAAGTTAATATCAATATAAGTTGTGTTTGAAACAATCTGAAAACATGTCAATATGAGAACCTAAGACCTAAAAAAAAAAAAAAAAGTAAAATCAATAACCAAAAGACAAACCATTAATAGAAAGGATAGTCAAAATAAGCCAATATCAAGCATATAATATGCAAACTACTCAAAATAAATATCTTTAGAGGTCAATATCTTCCAAGCATAAACCATACATTTTTCCTCCATGTCAGTGCTTTTTAACCTATGACGTTAAGGATTTAGATTGCTACTTTGTGCCAATCAATAGATGTTCAGCTATTTTCACCTTACCAAATTAACCATGACCAAGAGTTTTCCCAAGTCTATAGTTCCTACGACAAAAAATATGCAGTACTAATGCCTCTGCTGTCCATGATCCTACAATAATAAGATCAAAACATGAGGTTCTCATAAGAAGATTAGAAATATATAACATGAAGATACAAATCATGATAGCAATACACTGATACTACTTATATTTGACCCTTTAGTTTTGAGAAGACTATATTTACCAGAGCCATATCCCAACTAAAACGTCATCTCTTTACGAATGGTTACGTTCCACGGGCATGAAGTAAAGTCAAAGAATATTGAATAAAATCTCTCCATTTAAAAGACCTATGATTATCATTACAATGAGATAACAAATCCTTCCACGCATACATTTTAATAAGCTTTCACAATCCTTCAACCAAAAAGTTGAAGTAAAAAGTTCCCCATCAATTCCTGCTAATGACCAAGGTTTAGCAAGTTCTAACAATTTATTACACACTTTATCCTCATAATTGTCATTATACCACTCAAACATTAATAGTCAATCTAAATAGTATGTGAAATGCATAAGGTGACACTAATTGCATTGTTTTACTTTGTGTTCTTAGTTATGATTCAAATGAAAAGAAAGTTATGCCACTGAAATTTGCTACCTGTTCATATAAAAAAAATAGTTGACAAATTGTAATGTTGCAATAATATGTTACTACTCAGTACGATTAGTCAGAAAAGACATGCAATTTCCTATGATGTTAATAGCTAAAATTGATTAATTAAGCTTAAGTTTTAATTTGAGATTTGAAAATTTATTTTCAAGTACCTTAAGATATCAACCAGAGAACATGATTAAAGATCATAATAAAGACATTGGAAGTAAATCCACATTATCGTATATCACAAATAGAAGTAGTAATACCTTAAAGATGTACATGGATTGAATGATTGCTGACTTCCTGTAACCTAATGATTTTACTAATCTTGAAAATCTCTCTGAGTAAGAAAATTCCTTAAATACTGGATCAAGCTCATGTAAAGCTGCAAAATAATGGCACAAGAAAACAAAAATACCATAAGCAACATTGAATAATGAACTTCTACATAATTACAGACCATATCTCCAATAATTTAATTCAAAACTCATAATAGGGAACAACACCAAAAATATAGTTTCGAGTCAAGAAGAATTATATCATAACATGAATTTTTCTCCAAACTTCTTATTGAAAGGACTGAGTGGAAGCATACCATGCCCAACTTTGTTGATCGAGAGTTGTTTTGATTGCTTTAGGTTGCCTTCATTATCAAAAGCTTTCTCTGTCCACAAACCAATCATAAGCTCATATACTTAGCATAGAGTTAAATTTAGCAAGATATAGATACATAATATAGAAAAGTTGAACAAATTCCATGAAGCTGAATATACCAAAACATTAAGAGGCAAAGAGAGAAAATGTTGGCTGGACCTATTCAAATACCACCCTGTAGATAATGATACATTATGTAAACCATGTTGAACAAAACCAAGTGATTCAGCAGAACCTACAACAAGCTAAATGAGAACACAACACATGAAAGCTCACGTGATAAGATTTATTAACATGTCAATTGAAGTTAGACCCACTTCTACCAAGAAATCAACACAAAAATAAAAAAAAAATAACGATGTATTAACTCTAAACCAAAATTGAACCATTATCCATTACACTCTAAAACAATAACATACAATAAGCAAATGAAAGGTTTCTTCAAGCTCACACACCCTCATTTTCATTAATCTTAGTCCTTATAAGTAGTAAACAATATACCACAATCTGTCTAAGTTTTTTTTTTCTTTTTTCTTTTTGAATATCATATCGAGTCTTTAGCAACTTATTAAAAACTCTAATCAATCAACTAATAGTAAAAAAAGCTGATAAAAAGAAATTAATGGAATTAATAAGCGAGTCAAAACTAATAAAATTATTTTATAAAGATATATACAGTGTTGATTGCAAACTTTTTGATTCCATAACATGAATATGACCAAAAGAAAAAGTAAATTGCCAACATAATATTGTGAATTTCGCAATATAGCATAATTATTGGATTACATTTATAGTTCATTTTTGCAAAGTAGTGATTCTCCACCAACAGAGTCTGCCAACATATTTCCATATCCTGAGATCTATCTCTACTGTAAACTTCTCTCTCCAAACCGTCAGCTGGACTCTAATTCTTAGGACTGCAATATTGTCGACTGAAATATAACCCAGTTTATTAAGCTTTCCAATCTCCTCTTTAAAAAGTGATTCATTTTCAGTAAGCATTATGCTACCAGAGTTATACCAACATATTACTAATCTTCATATTTATGACTACTATAAACTTCTCTTTCTTCTAACTGTGAGACGAATGTTAATTCTAGGGATTGCAAACCTATCAACTAAAATTCAACCAAGCCTCTGTTTATATATATATATATATATATATATATATATATATATATATATATATATATATATATATATATATATATATATATATATATATATATATATATATATAAAACTTGATTGACATGCAAGGTTCCAAATATGAGACTCCATTGAATTTTCTTTCTTACGTGCAAAGTGTTTTTTTTTCCCTAAAAAATTGTAACAGGAAGAAAAGACCCCAAACAAACTTCACAAATTTACAATGTATAAAGAGCCTACCGTAAAATCCCAACGATGTCTCTTAGCAAATTCTTTTGCAGCTTCTTCACTGTCAAAACTCAATGTTGAATCACGAACATTAGCATATGGGTCGCCTGTGGATGTCCAACCCATTAATGGATTTTCCCATCTACAACAATGATAATAATTTTAATAACATGATTGTAAAAGTAACATTGGAACTCATAATTAAAAAATGAGTCAAGGAAATGCTAGTAGAACAAAAACCCATTAACATCTAATAATTGATATAGAGAAACATTGTAAAAATGAACTGAGATAGGAAAGGAAATGACCGAGGCTGCATTATGGCTAAGTAGAAGTGAAACGAAGAAACTTTCCCTCATTTAAGGTCCAGGCTGTGAAAAATTTGCACCGTTGTCCACCAAACCATTTTCAACTTGATAACATTAAAATTTTACAAATTAAAATGACCTCCTTGCTAACAAATCAGTCTTCTTTTATGAAAGTCTTCAATTACAAAATGTTAAACATGAATACGCTTTCATATATACCAAAATCTAGATCTCATGGTGCCGGTAACTTCTAATGTACTAAGAAGGCAAAGATATCCATAAGGACAATGACCAACATATTCTAGGACCAGCAGAAAAATGAGGTATTATTCAACTTCCAAATTATACCCAAAACGTAAAGATAAAAATCCAAAATGAGCAAGATTTACATTGGTCCATTTTACTTTATTTTTTCACAATGAGAAAATAAATCCCCAATATTATTAGAAAACGATATGCTTATAAGCTACCACATCGCCTAAGAAAATGAATTAAGTTTACACAATGCAGCATTATAATGTTTCATTAGAATTACACCTAAGCAATCGTAAACACTAAAAAAAAAACATACTTGTGTATCGAAAGAAAATTGATTTTCCATCTTTCAACTTTTCCTGATCCTTGTTGTTGTGTAGCAGTTTGAGTAGGAGAAAAAATCACAACCTAAAATTTAATTGTTTCACCAGATTCTATTAAAATAAAATCAACAAACTCTGCACTAAATTAATACCAAAGTAATACAAAATAAATCAGCTTTGCTGACTCTACTCATTGAATTCTATCAAAATAAGGAATTAAACAAATAAAATTTTGACTTTAAAGGAAATAGGAACTCAATTCAACTTCCAAACCCTAATTGTATAAATTCACTCATCACATACACACACATACACATAAAAATGTACGTTAGATACAATATACATATAATATATAATTTAAATCAAAGTAAATAAAAATTGAAGTTTTGAGAAAATTCAAATCAACTTCCAAAGCCTAATTCTGCAAGAGAAACTTTTTAGTTACAAATTGGGTATAGAACCAATACATACACGTACACACAATATATATAATTTAACTCAAATCAAATAAAAATGAAAATTTTACCTTTTGGCAAAGATATTCTTGGGGAATACCAGAGACCAATGACACAAACCTGTGTTCACAAAATAAATCACTAACAAATACACTTAAATTCAGAAACAGAAAAGAAAATGAAAAAAAAAGACACAAATTTTCTTTTAAAAAGCTAAAACTTCAAAGCTACAAACTTATTTACATCAAAGCAAAGAACCCAACGATTCAAGCAACAGACCCATGAAATCATTTACAAAGGTGTGTTTATCAGTTTGTGTGTAACCTTAATAAAGAAAAACCAAACAGAGATTGAAGAAGAATGGCGAGAAAGAAAGGGGTGGGTGGGTGTGTGTGTGTATGTGTAAAATTCTCTTCTAAAGAATATAACAAAGACCAGAACCAAAACCAAAAGTTTTAAAAAGGTAAAACTTGAAAGATACAAAATTGTTTACCTCAAATCAAAGAACCCAAACAATTCAAGCAACAGACATGCGAAATCCTTTGCGATACTGTGTGTTGTGACGAGACGCAGTATTCGGAGTAAGATTCAGAAATTATTCTGCGTGAGTGTGTGTATGCAGAGAGGAGTAACCAAGAGAAAGAGAGCTGAAGAAACTTCTGGATAAACTTTTTGAAGCCGATCATGTGTTTGTGAGAAAGACGTGTAAAGATAAGAAAAAGTAAAGAAAACTTGTCAGATACTAAAGGGTATTCTGGTCATAAAAATAAAAGTACAAAATTATTAAAACACGGTATAATCCTCTTAAGGCATTTATGAACTACAAATATGCATGAGTTGCCAACTTTGTCCAAAGGGCATTATGGTCTTAAAAAGAAGACGTACAATATTCCTACAACATAGTACAAGTATGCTAAAGCAGTGACGACCTAGAGATACACATGCTTGGAGAAGTTTAACCCTTCATATTCTTTTATCATATAGTAAAGATATATTAGTTGACATGCTTAAAGAAAAAAAAAAAGTTTGTTATTTGGTGTGCCACTACATATAGACATAGCAGGTGATGAATGAATAATATATGTGTTCACTTTATAATAACTTGTTATTTGTGATATTCTGTCCCGCATCAGTTTTGTAAAATATATGTGTTCACTTTATAATAACTTGTGCTTACTACTACAATTAAAACAAACTTAAGCATTAGGTCGTCAGATGTGATATCAAAGCAGGCTACCAAGAGAAAGTGTGGGCTCTCCACACTGCTAGTGGTCTATATACGTGTTCAGTTTAGTTTAAGCATTTTGTTAAGTATTTTGGTTCATATGATTAAACGATTTGACGAATTTAGGTTCTTAACCTTACATTGTGCCATTAACTAGTCATGTAAAGCCAAACAGTAATTTTCTCAAATTTTTGTTAGTTTATCAACATATTTAACTTTAAAGATTCTTTTACATGAATAATATCACTCATTTTTTTCAGGTCATATGTCTTGTGACACTTCTAATATAAATTTAAAAGACTTTCAAAGAGGAGTTTTCTGTCATAAAATACCTTACATATTATATGTTAGTTTCAAGACTTTTCCGTGTTCCCAAATCCCACTAACACCTACCTATATCCATTGCATGTTAAGTAAGACTATGGGTAGGGCAATGTGTCTGGAGATATTTTTCATTGTCGAAAAGGTGATTTAGTTGCAATACTTCAACTGTGAATTTTTTTTTTGGCCATAAGTAAACTATGATCAGAACACCTAAAGGTGATTCAGTTTACCATAGTTAAACTATGATAAGAAAATAACATAACAGCCAAAAATTAAATTGGTTCCAACCCGTGACCATTCTGACCCAAAAAAAAAAACTCATAACCGTGTAAATCCGGTCAAAAACTTAAATAACACTTGACAAAAAAAGAGAACTTGAATAACACGTAAGTAATTCTTATCTCACTTTCTCTGGCCTGCAGACTCTGTCGAAAAAAATAAACAAAAATAATGAATTTTTTTTTAATAATCTATATTTTTAGAAGATTGGATTAATTAAAATAATATTAGAGTCCAAATTATCAAAATAGTTTTAGATTCAAATTTTGCTATCACTATTCAAAAAGAATATATCTATGTGTTATGTTGGATATGCAAAATGTAATTCCACCTAAGGTGAGAAGTATGTTGAAAATAACAACTAAATATAGTAAATCTTAGGTAACACTGCCTCACGTGAGAAAGTGTTTTAAGCATAATAAAAAATTATATTAAATCCTTTTAAATAACTTAATTTTTTTAAAAAAAAATAACCAAATAATTTTTTTTTGTATGACATAAGAATGCAGTTGGAGGAGTCCGATTACCGAATTATGCGACAAAGTCTGACCACTGACTGGTAGACCTTTGAGTGTAGCGGTACATCCCTACACATGCACCAAATCAGTTAATAATATAATTTTAAAATAGTAAAAAATATCAAATTCACAACCTCACAAAAACTATTTTACTCTCAGTAACGTTTGATGAATTTCTTTGATGATTCAAAAATTATCAACATCTCATTAGATGTATTGTCCAAGCCTTGGACCAGTAGTAATGTAACGAGGAGAGAGATAAAGCATTCATGATCATAACGAGAGGGATCCAAGGATAAGGGATGGGAAAAGAAATGAGATAGCGAATAGACGTTTCCATCTAACTTTAGTGATGTGTCCTAGGATTAGGATCCTCTCCTAACTAAAAATCATTCTAACTTTCTAACATTGTATCATAACCATTCATTTGAATTTCAAATTACAAACATTGGAGGGAAAATATTTTTGTTAAGTGAATGAATGGCTAAGATGCAATGTTAGGAAGTTAGAACAAACTTCTAGTTAGGAGATGATCCAAATCCTGTGTCCTACGCTCATTGACGAAGACTAAGGAATGAGATGTTTCCAATTGGAAAAATACTTTCATCAATATAGATTGGGAAAATTTCACATTTAGTCTCTATTGTTTGTAATATATCTTAATTTAGTCTTTATTATTTAAAATATCTCAATTTAGTCCTTATTATTTTACCAAAAAATTTTAATTTTGTCCTTATTTTTTAAAATGTCTCAATTTAGTCCTTATTGTTTCTCAAAAAAATTCAATTTCGTCCCTATTATTTTTAAAAAGTTTTAATTTCATTCCTATTATTTTTTTAAAGTTTCAAATTCGTCTCTATTATTCAAGGACTAGATTGAAATTTTTTGAGAAACAATAGGGATGAATTTGAAACTTTTTTAAAATAATAGGGACGAAATTAAAACTTTTTGGAAAATAATAAGAACGAAATTGAAACTTTTGGGAAATAATAAGGACGAAATTGAGAAACTTTAAACAATAGGGATAAAATTGAAACTTTTAGAAAAACAATAGGGACTAAATTGAGACATTTTAAACAATAGGGACTAAACTAAATTTTTTTGCAAACAATAGGGACTAAATGTGAGATTTTTCCGTATAGATTAATAAATTACTCTTTCAAATAATAAATGAAATTTACATGTGAGTTTCACTAATATGTAAGAAGACTTTTTTACATAAGTCCCAAACCAAAGGCCATATGCTAGTTGACATCTTTTTTGCGTCTGAAAATTGAATTTATTGAGCGAAAAAATTTACATCAGCCTATTCCCATTAAAGGAATAAAAGTCAAAACGGCCTGAAGAATCACAGGAATAATGAAACTCTAATAAAGAGGAAGTAAGTTGTTCTAACATTTTTTTGTTACCCAATCTTCAGCATGGTCACACGTTCTTTTAATATAATTGAGATTAATTTAAAGAAAAGGTGGAAGAATTTTCTCTCCTTGCAACATTGTGCTACATCTTCAACTACTTCAAAAGCGTCTGACTCTAAAATAGGGCAAGAATTGCTTAGAAATTTAGGAAGCGAGCAAGAATTCATTTGTCACTCAAAGTGCCCCAGATTGCATAACATATTCTTTTTGGATTCAAGAGAAATCTAAAACCGTGCAACATATATTAAAAATATAATCAACAAAAATTAATCTCGCAACATCTCACATACATAAGCTTGCATAACATATTCAACCTCACATCACCAGCCATTTCCATTGATAAGATTTTACCATTATTGTTTCTGCAAACAATACAGTAATACCTGTTGATTTCCCTTTCACAATCAATTTTGACTTTCATATCTATTCTTTACAGAGAATAGACGGTATTCCAGAAACTTACAAGATTGATACCGCATATATTAATCTTAATAACTGGCTCTAGCCTATACAGTAATGATGACGAAATTAAATATGAACTAGGACATTTTAATAACATGGGGGTTTTTTTTTTTGGTCGTGAAAATCAATACTTCATTAAAACAAACATCCAAAATTATACTTTAACCAACACCCACTCGCGAACCAGTGGGGCCCATTGGTGTCCAACACATCGAAAACAAAATCTGAAGACATAATTGAAATGAGAGGGACTGGTGGATCTGTGAGCCAATTGGGGCAAGCTCATGAACCTTAGCTGCTTTGGCCACGAAATCAGATGCTCTATTAGCGGTGCGATGAATCAAATGAAGGCAAATTCGCTCAGTACCGCTCATGAGTTCATCAATATCACTTAGGATATGCGAGATTTCCCAAGGAGCCGTGGGGTGATTTGACTGTACGGCTTGGAAAGATCTTGCGAGTCAGTTTCGATGATGAAATTGGAGTGATCATTCATCAAGGCAACCATGCACGCTTGTTTGAGGGCGATGGGTTCGGCTTGTAAGTGGCTGTGGCACTTGAAGCTCCACGCAGATCCATCAACCCTTTTTCCAGATTTATTCTTAACAATCATTGCAGCTCCTGCGTGAAAGGTTTTGACATAGGACGCGTCACAACTGATTTTGAGAGTATCTTTATTTGGTGGCATCCATTGTTGTGGGGTTTGCACATGTGAGATTTGTTGTTCGGAATGTTGACGATCATGTTCATTTGAAGAAAAATTGATGTCTGCAAGCAGCCTTTTAATGTCTTGATTGATTTGTTTTGGGCAAGGCTTGATATCCTCAAAGATGCATCGATTCCTGGCTCTCCAAATGCTCCAACAAGTGACGGTAAGTACCGTAGCCATTTTTTTTCGACTATATCCAGATTGTGTACCTAGTTCAACCATGTTAGAGAACCAAGTAAAAAAACAATGTGAATTATCTCTCCTGGGCGTAACTTGCAGTGGGGACGACATCCATGTTATTTTCGCTGAGTGACATCTGAGTAGTAGGTGCTCAACACTTTCGTCTTCCAAGTTGCAGAGTCCACATAGTGGGCTACTTGCTGATTTTCTTTTATATATGTTGAGTTGAGTAGGTAGAGCATTAAGCCAAGCCTTCCAAATGAATGTTTTCATTTTTGGAGAAGCATTAAAATTCCAAATTGATTTTCAAAGCCTGCTAGGAATGTGATTTGATGAGCTAGGATGGTTATTTGGCAGTTGTTCAGCTTGGTGTTTGAGGGAGTGATAACCGGATTTGACAGAGTAAAGACCCTTCTTGTTGTATGGCCAGAAAAATTGGTCTCCTCGAGGTATAGATGGAAGAAAGATAGCCAATACTGAGCTTGCAATATGAGAAGCGAAGATAGAATGTATGAGATTGGGGTTCCACCTTTGTGAGTTAGGAATCATAAGCTCATTGACATGAGTCAGGTGGCAGTTTGGTGGCTTAGAAACAGAGCAATGACTAGGGATCCAATAAGAGCTCCAAATATCAATGTTTTCCCCAATTCCAACACTCCAAAAAATCCTATCCCGGATGATGTCCCTGCCATTTACAATGTTCCTCCAACACCAGGAGGGGGCGTGCCCACAATTTGCATTCCAGAAATTTCCATTGGGAAAATAGATACTTTTGAGAATCTGGGATGTAATAGATTCTGGATCCTTAGCAATTCGCCAGGCTTGTGAGGCTAAGAGAGCAAGATTTTGAAGTTCGAAGTCTTTGAACCCTAATCCCCCTTCATTCTTGATACAAGTTAGCTTACTCCAACAAACCCAATGGGTTCTGTTAATACATCCTGAGTTCCACCAGAAGTTTGAGATGATGGAGTAGAGTTGTTTACAAACCTTCTTAGGATACTAAAAGATTGCCATTGAATAAGAAGGAATAGCTTGCAAAACAACCTTAATCATAATTTATTTTCCTCTGTCTGAGAGAAGCTTAGATTTCCAGTTCTCGACCTTGGACATGATTCTTTCTTGGACCCAATGAACAACCTCAGATTTAGATTTACCCCAATTAGATGGAATTCCAAGATATTTCCCAAGGGATTGAGAAAGATCGACATTAAGAATAAAACAGAAGTGTTCACGGACTCTGGGAGGAGTATTGAAGCTGAAGAGGATGCTAGATTTGCTGTGATTGATACTCTGTCCAGTGGCAAGGCAATAATGATTAAGGCAGTTTTTGATGGTATAGACCTCTTCATTTGTTGCTTGGAAAAAAAGTAGAGAATCATGAGCAAAGAGTAAGTGAGTTAGAGGAAGTGTGGATCTGCTAAGCTTGATGCCTTTAAGATTACCATGTTCAACATGGATAGCTAAAACCCGTGATAGAGCTTCAGTGAGGATAGAAAAAATGAACGATGACATAGGATCACCTTGTCGAATGCCTATTCGGGGAGAGAAGAAACCTCGTTGCTCTCCATTGATGACCACACTATAGGACACAGTTTTGATACATTCTATAATCCAGTTCACCTATTTAGCATGAAATCCTAACTTCAACAATAAAGCCTCCAAGAAATTCAATTCAACTTGATCGAAGGCTTTTCTCATGTCCAACTTTAGGGCTGCATTGTAGAGTTTGGAAGATTTATGTCGCTTGAGGTAATGGACCACCTCTTGAGCTAGAATGATGTTATCTTGGATCAATTTTCCTGAGACAAATGTACTTTGGAAATGAGAAATTAAGTGATTCAAATAAGGCTTAAGTCTGTGAACCAGAACCTTAGAGATGATCTTGGAGATAAAATTGGAGCAACTAATGGGTCGGAATTGACCCACAGTCTCGGGGGTCTCCACTTTTGGAATGAGGACAATATTTGTTTCATTAATGCCCTGAAGCATTGTACCAGTGTCCATAAAGTGTTGGACTACCTTAAAAACATCTTCCCCTAGAATGTGCCAGTATGTTTTGTAGAAAAGCCCATGAAAGCCATCTGGACCAGGAACTTTTGTGGCCCCGAGTGACCAGGTGGCTTTTTTAACTTCTTCGAAAGTCATTGGTCTGATAAGATCAACGTTGGTTCTATCATCGAGAGATGGATCAATACAATCAAGTACAAAGCTGAAATTTCTAGGACCATTAGAGGAGTAAAGATTCTGAAAATGCTTCTTAAAAGTGAGTATAATAACATCAAGGTCTTCAATCCACTCGCCAAGATAGTTTTTGAGCTGCATAATTTTGTTCCTACCTCTACTTTGGAGTGTTGAGGCATGAAAGTAAGCAGTGTTTTGATATCACCATCTGAGCCACTTGAGTCTAGCTCGCATTGCCCAGTATTTTTCTTCCTTAGCCCAATGGAACCCAAGTCTATGCGAAATGTCATCAACAACTTATTGGAGATGTTTATTCCAAGGTTGGTTTTGAATAAATTTGAGTTTCTCTATAAGGGTTTGAATTTCTTTAATATTGTTCTTGCACTTGACTCTGCTCCATGATGCTAGCTTTCCACTGTAGATAGTTAGCTTTCTTTTAACAATAAATTGTTTTGTACCTTGGACTAGCTGGCCCCAACCATCTTTGATAATATCTTCACAATCATTATCATCAATCCACGAAGCTTCAAATTTGAAAGGTCTATGCTGCTTACCATGGCTATTTTTTAGAGAGATGATAAGAGGGGAGTGATCAGATCCCAAAATAGGGTGGACAACCACCCAAACATTGGGGGTAGAAAGTGTTCCAGGTATCATTACACAACATTCGATCGAGCTTCTGTTTAATGTTACAAGAATCATCACTTTTATTTTCTCATGAGAAGGTACAACCTTTGGAATAGACTTCTTTGAGATCATTCATGTTCAAAAAACTTCTAAAACAAAGGATAACACCATTAGACTTTGGTATTCCTCCTTCATTCTCAAGATGGGAGAGGATATCATTGAAGTCTCCTACAACTAGCCAAGGATGGTTACAAGAAGGCTCTAGTGAAAAGAGATAGTCCCATAAATGATATTTATGATTTTGGTTCTTGGGGCCATAGAAAAAGGTGAAGCTCCAACGATATTTTTTAGCAGTAATGACCGTAGTATGCAATAAATTATCATCTAAACAGAAAGCATCGATGGTAGTATCAGATTTCCAAGCAATGTGTAGTCCTCCTAAGAGGCCAACAGGGTCCATTCCCAAACTATTAGGATAGCCTAATCACCTAAGAATGATTTCAACTTTATTTTTTTTTTTTGTTTTGTTTCAATAAGGCCAATGACCTAGGGTTTATTATGATAGATGAGTTCTCTTAAGTATTGAACTGTCAAGGCTGACCCTAATCCTTGACAATTCAAACATAGAAGCTTCATTGACAATTTGGGGGCTATTGTAGGACAACCCCCTAAACCTCACAGGTTTGGACTGAGTGGGAACTCTTCAATTTCCTTTTCTGGTTTCTTGGCATTGTGTTTGAATCTGGAGCACTAATTGTCTCTGAGATAGGTATTTCAACCAAATCCATGCACGAATCCAATTCTTGTGGTGCAAGATTGTATGTGTGGGTCTGGTGGGGTAGGTAAGTAGAGGATGATGATTTAAAACGTTTATCAGTTGAGGGTTTTCATACTCGGATGGCTTTCTTTTATGAGGAGTTGGTATGTTTGGGTTGGTTTACTGATTCTGAGTAGTGATGTTTGTGGTTATGGGTGGGGTTGGTGGGCTTTCTGTGGTTAGTTGTGGGCTAGCAGGAGGTGGTGTAATAGGTCTAATGGCAGATAGTTGGATTGTCGAATGGGTATGAGGTAGGCTGCCTAGATTGGGCTAGTTAAAGTGATTAGATTGGTTAGTAGTATTGGTGGACTGTGACAGGTTTTAGGCTTCGTTATGTTTGCTACCAGGCTTATTGTGGGCTGTTTTGGGCATAGGGGATTGATTTTCTTTCATGTGAATTTTATTGGAATATGTGTGAGTGTTTAGTGTCATTTCAGATGATATTATGATGTTTTTTCCTTTATTCTATTTTTCTTCAAGAGTGTGCATAGTGGGGAATTTTTGACTAACCTTATCCTCAGACAGTTGCTTTTGCAGATTACTTTTTTTTAGATTGTCAATGTCTTCCATGTGATTGTCACATGATGTATGTTGAGCACCTTGGGTGGTTGGAGGATCTGAATTCTTGCTGAAACTTGAGTTAGAGTGTACATGGAATTGATCAGGGAATTCATTGCCTGGATTAAAATTTTGTTGGTGATAACATTCAGCTCTCTGAGAGTGAGGAATAAATCGTGAGTTATGTCGAACTGAAGTTGCTCTGAGTTCAGACCCAAAAGAATAGCTTATTTTTTATGATGAGGCTTGGGAAACATTCTTTTGAGTGGATTTTTGTGGACAGTAGTTGAGATCATGCCCCATTGTTCCACATTGATAGCAGAAATCACTCAGTTTTTCATAGCATAGTGTTATCCAAATCGGTTTAAGACATTTTCTTGGAAGAGTGAAACCTTTGACAAAAGGTTGATGAATATTCCATTTGATGCGCGTACGCAGGCATTGGGCAAAAGCGATTCCTGCTTCGTCTTCAAGATCGAGAGCTTCCAACTCTTCAAGTGTTGCTGTGATTTTGTGAGCATTTTCCTTTGTGATAAAATCGAGTGGTAACCCTTGAGCTTGAACCCAAAACGAAGTGAAATCGATGTCCATTTCATCCATGGAGTGTTGTGGTTTCCATGGTTGAATAAGGAAATGGTTGCCTTGAACAGCCCAAGGCCTAAGATCTCAGGCTCTAATTTTATCAGCTTGACTTTGGACGACTAGTATGAAGTGATTCTTTTTTTGTTCCAAGATTTCTACTGGGTCTTTGAGGCCCCAAGATTTTGTGATCACATTATTGAGAGATGCTTAAGGAGGGTATTATCCGGCCAAGTCACAGCCCATTCTCGTCCTCGGTGTTGTTAGTCAAGAAGAAAGATGGGACTTGGCGGTTTTGCACTGACTACCGAGCCTTAAATGAAGTAACAGTGAGAAACCGTTTTCCTATTCCTACGGTCGATGAGTACTTGATGAACTCCATTGGGCGCATTACTTTTCGAAGTTGGATTTATGTTCTGGGTACCACCAAATTATAGTCCGAGAACAAGACATCCATAGAATGGCGTTTCGCACTCATGACGGGCATTATGAATTCTTAGTAATGCCTTTTGGATTGACGAATGCTCCATCAACGTTTCAAGCGATAATGAACTATACGTTTCAGCCTTTTTTAAGAAAGTTCATGTTGGTATTTTTTGATGACATTTTGGTGTATAGTAGTAATTTGGACCAGCATGTACACCATTTGGCCACTGTTCTAAACACCTTGACAAAACATCAGTTTTTTGCTAAGCAATCTAAATATAGCTTTGGTCAGGAAGAGGTTGAGTATTTGGGACATATTATATCTCATAAGAGGCTGAAGATAGATCCAAGTAAGATACAAGCAGTGTTAGAATGGCCAATTCCAACAAATCTAAAGGGTCTTCGGGGGTTCTTAGGCTTGTCTGGGTATTATTGGAGATTTATTAAAGGGTACGCCATGCTTGCAGCTTCTCTCATAGACTTGTTGAAAAATAATGCCTTTTCTTGGACCCCTTTAGCCAAGAATGGATTTCATCAGTTGCAACAGGCCCTTACCACGACCTTAGTACTTGTGTTACCGGACTTTACATGATCTTTTATGGTAGAAACGAACGCCTCCAGAGTTGGAATAGGGGCAACACTTTTGCAAGACAACAAGCCAGTAGCTTATTTTAGTAAAAAATTAAGTCCCAGATTACAAGCCGGATCAACATATCAACGCGAAATGCTTGCTATCACGACTGCGATAGCGAAGTGGCGGCAGTACTTACTTGGCCGACATTTTGTTGTTCGCACGGATCAAAGGAGCCTCAAGGTGCTAATGGAGCAAAATATACAAACACCGGACCAACAAAAATGGTTGACCAAGTTATTGGGATTCGACTTTAGCATTGTTTATAAGCCCGGGCGTAAGAATATCATGGCTGATACGCTATCGCGCAACCCTGTTGTAGCTGAATATCAAGCTTTCTATATTGTTGAATATGAGTTTTTGATCAAATTGGTAGAGGCGAACCAAAGGTATCCTGAGATGATTCAACTTCATCATAAATGGGCAAGTGAATCATCCAATATTCCAGGGTATTCATATCACCAGGAATTGCTCTATTTCAATAACAGGTCAGTGATTCCTTCAACCTTGCAATTGCAGCTAATTGTTACTGGAAAAAGTTACGTCAAGATGTGAAAGTTTATGTTGATTCTTGTTTAGTGTGTCAACAAGCCAAGTCAAGCAACATAGAACTGGATGGACTGTTACAGCCCTTACCGATTCCGTCCCAAATATGGGAAGACATCTCGATTGATTTTGTTACGGGACTGCCTATGTCAAAAGGGTATGTAGAAATCTTTGTTGTGGTTAACCGTTTATCCAAATATTCCTATTTCATTCCATTAGGGCCGAATGCCACAAGTGTTAAAGTAGCTGAGGTTTTCATGAAAGAAGTCGTGAAGTTGCATGAAATGCCAAGGTCTATAGTAAGCGATCGGGATAAGTTGTTCATTAGCTCGTTTTGGAAGAAGTTATTCCAACTTCATGGTACTTCATTAAAAATGAGTAGTTTCTATCACCCTCAAACCGACGGCCAAATGGAGAGTTTAAATCGTACCATGGAACTGTACTTACGATGCTTTGTCATGGATACTCCTAAGGCGTGGGCTAAATTTCTGCCATGGGCAGAGTATTGGTACAATACCGCATTCCACACGTCCACCGGCATGACTCCCTTCCTTGCGGTGTATGATCGGCATCCTCCTGTGCTCATTAATTACTTACCATACTTAACTTAAAATGCAGTTCTTCATAAGAAACTCCAACAACGTGATGTTATATTGGCTCAACTCAAGACCAATTTGGAAAGGGCACAGCACCGTATGAAAATTCAAGTTGATAAAAAAAGGTCTGAAAAAGTGTTTGCCATTGGTGATTTGGTTTTTGTTCAACTGTAACCCTATAGACAACTCACAATCAGGGGTCATGGCAATCAAAAGTTGAGTAGGAAGTTCTTTAGGCCTTTTCAAGTGGTTGATCGCATTGGAATAGTGGCTTATAAGCTTAAATTACCAGAGGCAGCATGCATTCATAATGTGTTTCATGTCTCGCTATTGAAGAAGGCAGTTGGTGAACACAACTCCAACAAACATCAAGTTGTGATTCTACCTTATCCCACACTGCTGCAATTGGAACCATCACGCATTACAGCACGACGGACCATTGTGTCTCAAGGGAAAACCAAGGATCAAGTTCTGGTTGAATGGTGCAATTTTCCCCCGGAAGATGCTACCTGGGTGGATATAAATGAGGTGCAGGATTTGTACCCATCCTTCAACCTTAAGGACAAGGTTGTTGTTGCAGGGAAGAGTAATGTTATACCTATGGGAGTCAATAGGCCGATTCAAGTCCGTGATGGCCCAACAGTGTAAACAGATGGACGAGATCCCAACAAAGAGAAACGAGCCAGGTGCAGGCCCAATTAATTAAAAGACTTTGTGGCTTAATGAATCAGAGTAGAGAGCATTGAAACAGTTACAACTGAATTCTGCTAGCTTTACATTCAAGAAGTGTTGTGCACATGACTATATATAGATACCTTAGTCTACAGTCATCATCATCAGAAATCATGTCATTTCCTTTGTTATTTTCTCTACAATTTTCTTAAATCAATACAAGTGCTCTTTGCGACTATTACTTCAATTAGTAGTCATATCAACGTATATTCACAAATGAATTTGGGATACATTTGTGATCACTGTATGATCACAAATGAAACAGTCTATGCCTAATAGCCTAAGGGTGTAATTCATATTTGAGGTGCAAGCAATATTTGCAAGACTCCCATCCAACGGCGAGACCATTCAATTCATAATCACAAGCATTGCTTACTTTATTTAAAGCACCAAATTGAAAGAAGGGGTCTTTATGATTTTGGTGTTCAATAACAGTGGGCAAAGCAGCAAATTTGACATCAACTAAGAAATCACAAGTCTTGCAATGAAAAAAGAATAATCCAATAGAAGACCGATTGCAATTATTGCACCCAAAGTATCGTAGAATGTGTTGATTTTTTAAGATGAGGGATATATGTATGGAGTACAATATTTGTGATTTTTGAGATGATGCTAGATATTTGGGTTAGAGCAATATCTCTAACCACATAGGATATCATAGTTTTTTTTTATAGATACATCATGATTCCTGTATGTGGGAGCTCTGTGGCTCTCTTGATTTTCTGGAGCTCTATGGCTCATAGTTGTGATGTAGAGCACGTTGGCTCTCTTATGATTTTTTCTGGAGCTCTGTGGCTCATATTTTATGGAGCTATACTCAAATTAAAAATGTCTCATTCATCTCATATTTATAGTTAAAATTTATTTCTAGAATTTTCTAGCTTGATAATCTGAACTTGAGCTGGCTTTGATCTTGAATTAGTTGGCTTGTAGTTGATTCAAACTTTGCTTCTTGATTTGATTTTGTCAGACCTTTCAGGATTGTATAATTTGGACTTTTCTCTGATCTTGAATTCTCTAGGATATTAGATTTTTCTCAATTTCATAATTTTCTTTGAGTTTTTAGCTTGATTTTCAACAGAATGTCCGGTAAAAATCGAGGGAAAGGGGGTGGGGAGGACTATGATGTTGTTGTGTGGTTTGTAAATAGGCACAAGATAAATGAAGAAAGTAATCACATTCTACACATGAATAATAAGGGGCGGAAATTGGGTCAATACAACAGTTACATAATATTTCCTCATCATCTTCTACACCATTTTCGTTCAGCTGCTCATGGATGAGAACCAGAACCAACGGATGTTGTTTATGGCTGAAGTCTTTGATCTATGCTTTAATCAGTGCGCGAGCACATTCAATGTCCATACCAAAATCACAAACTGAGCAATGGTAGACAAAACCATCCTGAACATCAATGTCAAATTAAATATCGCAGGTGTATAATCCTAAAACATATATCTATGTCGAGGAACAAGGATGAGAGAGTGTTTATGATCATGTTGGGGATACATGATCTCCATTATCTATAGTTCGGCGGCATACTTTGTGGAGGTAAAATCTTTTACACTCACCACATCCATATGCAGGCTTGTCCTCTATCATTGGTTTTTCACACCTGTAACAGATAACTTCTCTTTCATCAACCTTTGACACAGAATTTTCGAGGATCAATGGACTCTCATGGCTAAAATGTTTCATTTCCATCTTTGTCTGTTTGTGTGTGTGTGTGTGTGTGTGTGAGGAACTGATCAATGCCTGCTACGATGCTTGATCTCCTTTTTGGACTAGTTTGTGGGCTAAGTCTTCTAAATGGTAATAACACCAATAATATTTATACCTAGTAAAAGCAGTATAATAAGGTGGCAAATCAACTAACACTTGATAATACGACAACAGTGTTTTATATTTGTTTACCTAAATAGGGTATGGGGCTCTAAAAATGCTAAAAAATAGAAAGTTTTACATTTTAGAGCCCCCATTAAATTAAAATCTCCAAGAATTATTTGAGAAAATAAAAAAATCACAACTTGTTCGAAACATATGTAAGTATGTAACCGCTCAAATGTAACACGCGAACACTTCGGAAATGCAATTCAAATGTAAGACCAAACTCAAAACCAAGAAACAAGATTTAAGATCCTTAATAGAAACTGTTGCAAGCACCGCAACCAATTGAGGTGGAAAGTCAATAAACGATAAGCCCATCTAGATGTTTGGTGTTATTGTAGTAAATGCACTATTTTGGAAGATGAATGGGCAAGACTTGCATTTCTTTTGGATAGCCATTTTTTTTCTTTCTCCAATTCATTGTTTAGAATTAAAAATGCACAGCAAGCTTTCTCCGAATTTAGGCATGTTTTTCTTGTCATGGTTTAACTAGGGAAGGCTAAAAGAGGTTCTTGGGCCAGGGCATAAATTTATGAAAGTGACTACCGGGTCTTTGGTCTAGTGGTATGCTCTTCATTGTGAGTGATAGAATTTCTGAGATTGATTATCGTGGGCGACATATCCTTGATATGTGTTGTATGACTTAAGTCTTATTGAATAAAAATAAAAATAAAAAATGGAATGCATCTCATTAAGCTTGAATCAAATGAAAATGCAGGTAAGTAAGCTTGTTCCTTTGGCAAAACGCACGCATGAAATTTGCCATTTGGGGTTTCTTTCTCTCTCTCTTGTTCTTCCTTGACACCCCCTAGGGTTCTTTTGTTGCTCCGAACGTCAAATGGTTGATCTTCGTCCTGGGTTTACTACTTTGGGTGGTTGCCTATAGGTTTGGGCAAAACTAGGCTCGTTTCTGATTTTGACCTAGGGTAAATCTCGTAATGGGTTAGACCCAGATCTTTTTCTTTTGTTCTAGTTTTTGTACTTGGGCTTTACCCAGTTAGTTATTTTGGGCGTGGCCCATATGTTGTAGTTTTCCATTTGCTGGGTCTAGTTGGTTAAGCATTTTCTTTGTAATTTCGTAATGTTAATATAAGCTTATTTCATTTGACTAGAAAAAAATTCTTGCGATGTCCTCATGTTTCAGGTGGTGACGTGTGTGACTGGAAAACACGAATAAAAAATTATTGATAAAAAGATCCAATAAAAAATACTAGTATTTGTTTGGCAAATGGGTTATAATATTTACACTGGTGCTCCTCAATTTGTCACATTTTTTTTTTCTTGAACTCTGCACTTGACATTGTTTTTTCATGCTTTTTTTTTTTTTTTTTCTTTTTCCCTTTTTGGTTCCGGAAAGCATAACTGAATTAATTAGTGATATTCAACAAATGTAAAAGAGTTGATATCTTTATTAGTCTCTGATATTTATCATATTTGAAAGTGTTTTATTTATTTTATTTTAACTTTGTAACATGTGTTGTCTTTAGTCCTTTTGACCTTTTTGTAAACAAAACTAATGCTAAAGTCACGTGTTTTTTTATTTTATCTGTATACTTTTTGGTTAATTTTTTTAACAAAAAGGGGCAAATGGACTCACAAGTTGGAAAGAAAAAGAATTTAAATATAGCACTTTTTTAGATAGAGTACTTATTTGTCAAACATAGTAATAATATCAAGGACTAATTAGAATATTAACAAATTCTAAAGATCTCGACACTAAATAAATTCTAAAAATCATTAGCATAGTCTCGTAATACTAAACAAATTCTTAAAATCTCAACACATCTTGAGTAAACAATAACATATGGAGTTATCTCTTAACTTATTTTGGTCAAATTTCAGTTTCTCATCCAAAACATTTTCTTGAAATTTTAATTTATCCATTCAAAGTTATCACCTTCCTATTTTGCCAATCGATTACAAAAATTTTGATTTAATTTTCCATCTCTATTTAAATCCATTTAATTTTTCTATGATCAATATTTACTTTGGTGGATAGTGTGAAATGCAGCCTATTCTTCCTCTGTTTTTTTTTTTCATTATTTATCGTATGATAATGCTTTCAACCATAGTCGACCTTGTGATCATACAATTGATATGCAATGAATTGTAAAGAGAATCATATAGGCTTGTGAATTAGAATTGAAGGATCTAGTTTAGCGAAGGCATCTTCCAACATGTGTTTTCAAGTTTCCGTTTCTTATATCCTAAACACTATGCTTGGATTGCCGAGGGAAGTGACTAAAACTAAAGAAAAAGATTGGACGAGGGAAATGAAAGGAAAGTAAGATGAAATATAATAAAAGAAATGAAAGGAAAGTGGTGTACTCATTTGGATTTGAGAAAAATAATCAGGGAAAGAAAAGAAAATAATTCTTTTGATTTTTTGTTTTGAATATCTTTTTCATATTCATTGTTATTTTAAGAATACATTTAAAACTGAAAGGATTGCAAAATCCTTTTTAATGCCACCATAACCCACAACCTACCTCCTTTCAAAATTTAATCCAATTCGTTCCCTTTAAAAAGTGCAATGTGAACACTATTTAAATGATAAGCCCGTTGAATCTTAGAATTAATGAGCCTAGAACTAAAAAACTTTGCATCAAAAACTTTCAAATAAATGACTAATTTTAGCATTTCTCACGGTTGTCGACCTCTACAAATTCTTTAATTGCTCTGCTTGTTTTTTTTTTTTAATCAAAAGGAGACGAAAAACCCAGTTATACAAACACATTCCTAGGGGTTGTTTTCCCCGTTGACTCTCTCTCAATCTGCACCCTGAGGTGTCAATTGCTCTGCTTTTAACTGCAATGCTTACTACACAGTGGCAAACTCTTATGTTTCTCATAGAGAAAGAAAGAAAGAAAAATGGTGGACAAAAGCATTTTAATAATGCACACCAAATACAAAAGAATATCATAAAACGATATCTCAAGATATTACAGGTTACTTTAGCAGATATTATTGTTAATGATTCTTTCAAGCTTATATACCATAATAATCACAAACGATGAACTAGACATTTAATTTGTCACCACATAATATACATAGGCAAAAGTTACATTCTTCACATTCAAAGACCTCATAACTATCTATATTGATTCCACAACTATCACAAGAGGACTTTAATGTGGCCTTCCGTTTATACTCAAGAGGGTGCGTATGGGAACTCACTTCAAATGTGCTTCCAAACTTGGCATTGGGAAATCTGCCAAGTCTAGGTACACAATCTGGATGAAAGGAATTAATATCACAATGAGAGCAATAGTAAATCCAGAACTTGGGATGTATTTCCTCTTCGCACATATCACAAATGAAATCATCTGGATGGTCACTATGTGGCGGAAACCTCAGGGGAAGAGGGTGCTTATCCCAGCTGTGCCTGATAGCCGTGGGGAGCATTGCACATTTATGGTGCAAACTAAAATTGCAAGTCTCACAACCAAAAGCGAGACCGTTGAATTGATAACCACAAGCATTGCATTGTTTATTTGAAGCTTCAAATTGAAAGAGAGGGTGGTTATGATTTTCGTGCACAATAATAGTAGGCAAAGCAGCACATTTGACATCAAGGAAGAAGTCGTCACAGGTTTCGCACTTGAAGAAGAATCCGTTTGAATACCAATTACAATTGTTGCAGCAGAAAGCTTGATAGAATTCATTGAAGGTGCCGAGGTTGAGTGGGTGGGGATGAGTAGGATGTTGTAGTTTGGGTGGTATATTGGCACAAGGTAGATGAAGAAAGTAACTACATTCCACACAAGCATAATAAGGAGCAGAAAGAGGCGTAATGCAACAGTTGCATAATACTTCCTCATCTACTTCTTCGTCATCGTCGTCATTGGGCTGCTCATGGATGAGTATCAATGGATGTTGCTCATGGCTCCAGTGGTTGATCTCTGGTTGAATATGTACGAGGGTATTCTTTCTAAGTAGGAAACATTTAATCATTCCTGATATGTCAGGCACCGGTAAGTGGAACAGATCATCATCATCAAGTAGAACTTTGAGAAGTTTTTGTTCAAACTTGGCATCATCGAGTATATCATCGTCTCTGGAAGAAGAAAAATGATAGAACATTGTAAAAAACGTGCAAGCACAAATAGAAAAATGAGAAATTAGGATTAAAAGGGAAAAAAAGAAAAGGAAAAAGAGATGTGGAAGGAGGAGCCAGGATGAGTCTCTTACGAGTTAGCTTCAATCTGTTGGGTCTCAGTTGTCATACACTTGAGGTGAATAAAACATCTGCACAGGCGACAACAATAAACCCAATATGTTGGAAAGATCATCTGGCGGCAGATATCACAATTGAACACGAAATATTTGTAATCAGATGGAACGCCGTACACAAGGAAAAGAGGATGATCATCTTTCTCATGTTTTGCTGTACTCGGTAATAACGCGCAACTCTTATGTATATAAAATGGGCAGGAAGGACAGAGATAGGATTGATCTTTATCTTCCACGCCACAAGCATCACAGCGGAACAACGCTGGCCTTGGTTGGAATATCAGTGAATGTTCGTGACCGCCATGCCTAATGATGCGGTCCTTGTAAGGGCATAACGTGTCATTGTCCTTGAGAGCACATGCTATGTCCATACAAAAATTACAGACTGAGCAACTGTAGATGAAACCATTCCAAATAATTGTGCCACAAACATCGCAGGTGTACATGTAGTTATATTCTGGCAAATCTGATCTAGGGAGAAGGATAAGTGAGTGATTATCATGCTTGGGATGCATCATCTCTCTTGGGAGCTCCGCACATACTTTGTGGAGGAAGTAGCCTTCACTGCACTCTCCACACACATATGCAGGCTCCTCTTGCGAGATTGGTCTTTGACACCCATGACAGATAACTTCCCTTTCATCAGCCTTTGGGAAATCTTTGAGGAACAAGGGATGCTTGTGGCTAAAATGATTCATTTTTTCCATCTCTCCGAGTGTGAGGCGCACAAAAATTTATTCTTTGGTTAGGCTATCACGATCAAGAAAAATAGATGTTCCCTAACCTTCATAATGTTTGGAGCTTTGGAGTCTAGTCAATTATTAATTTTAAAATATAAGGAGTAGTTAGCTACGTGATTAACGCTTTTTATATATATAAAAAAGAATGTTTAGTAAGTGACTAAAATTTCGTATATATTTAGTTGTTACCTGCGTGATTAAAAACTCACAGATAACCTTATAATATATCATGTATGGGCTATTCTATCTTTTACCAATTGATTTGAAGATGAAACTTTAAGTTAATTTATGATAGGTTAATTTATCATAGTATGAGAGATGGGAGGGCCTACCACATCATATCTTGGGTCTATTTCACCTAGTGCTAATTGATTTTAATATAAAACCTAGGTGGCATTTGGGCTGGGCAGAGACAAATTCATTTTAATAAATTACCCTTGTTTTAATTTACATGTATTTTTTTCATATTTTTATTTTAATTTATGTAATTATATATTATTTTTACAATGTAACCAGTAAGACTTAAACTCATAACCTTTCACATACATAACAAGTTACATACTACTAGATCAAAGCCCTAGTAACTCAAGCTTATCTTGTTTAATTAATAACTCAATTCAAACAAAATGAATTATATTAAGCTAATAATTTCCCCTAAAAGTTTTGATATAAGTATTTCAGAAAGTAAGAGAAGGAATTATATCTAATATATTCATTTACTCTTTTCTCATTTTCCATGTATTCTATATGTGGTGGATATCATCGTTAAATGGATATATTTGAGCCTTTATAGACAATTTGAAATCTCTAACTTAAAGTTCTTCCACTTATTCTTTAACTCATTGTTCTACATACAACTCTAAAGAGGTTATTTTTTGCATGGCCATAATAATCCATTTTAGCTTTTAACAATTTATAATTTTCATAAAATTTTACAATCTCGACATTCTATAGTTTTCACAGCATTTCACATAATTTTGACCCTTTCATCAATGATTAAAAAAAAAAAACGAATATAAAAAAAAATAACGAATATTTTGTTGTATAAAATGAAGATGAACAATAGAATATCTCTGATAATGATTTAAGAATAGGCTAAATTATTTACAAACACACAATTAGTAGCTCAAAGAAGCTTAATAAAGAAGATAAAATATATAAAAGGCAAGACAAGACAAGCGGGTTATATTAAAAAATATCATGTTGCAATAAGTAGTAAGAAGGTGTTTCGATTCAAATTTTACATCTACATTTCTCATTAGTTTGATCATGCATCTATAGTTGTTAAAAAGGTTCCTCGATTCAATTACATAGTTTTCACGTCAACATTTGTCATGATTAATCAAACAACCCATGAAAAAAAAAAAAAAACCCAGCTCACTTGGATTAGTCAAATAACCCAAGTAAAATAATGACCCACTTGCCTTGGGCCGAATAATGTCTGAATATTAAAAATCCTCTTGCGTTTGCGTTAGTTAAATAAATCACAAATAGAAAAATACTTGGCATTAGTCAAATAAATCATTGAAAAAAAAAAATAAAAAAATCTAGCATTAGTTAATACAAATATTAGTGGGGTTGCATGCAAGACATCACAAGGCCCACAAAAAAAAGAAAAAGAAAAAGCAAATGCTCCGTAACCATTATAACGTTTTGTGCTCTAAATTCCAGTGAATTACCATTAAAATATACCGAGTAGTTAGCTATGATTAAAGGGAAAAGGACATTTAAGTCCCTGCCTTTTTTCCTTTGTCTCAAATAGATCCTCCAATTCTTAAAAATGTCTTGGAGGTCCTTCACTAAAAAATAATTTAGTCTTTTTAATAATAATTAAATAAAAAAATTAAAAAAATGATAATAAAATTTTAATAAATTATACACACACCCTAAAAATTTAATAAATTATACACAACAACACCACCACCAAAAATCACCCAATCTCACACAATCACACCAAAAAACACACACTAATACACCCAAAAATACACACACACACACGAACACACACACACCCGAACACACACACACGAACACACCAAAACACACCCACACGAACACAAAGCCAAAAACATCTAAAAATTTTCAGTCCAAAAGTTACGTGCAAAGTTCTTGTTCATGTTTAGATTCTTCAGCTGTTGCAGATCATCGGTTCAATGTCTGAGGAGAAACATAGGCAGAAAAAAGTGCAAGGAAGATAGTAGTAATATGAATAATTTGGTCATGACGACGCGAGCACCACCACCAGCCACCCACGCGAGCACCACCTCTAGCCACCCACGCGAGCACCACTACCAGCCACCCACGCTAGCACCACCACTAGCCACCACCCGCAAGCACCACCACAAGCCACCCACGCGATAACCACCTCCAGCCATCCACGCGAGCACCACCTCTAACCACTCACGCGAGCACCACCACCAGCCACCACCCACGAGCACCACCACCAGCCACAACCCACGAGCACCACCACTAGCCACCACCTGCGAGCACCACCCCCCGCGAGTTTGTGTATGTGTTTTTGGCTTTGTGTTCGTGTGTGTGTGTGTGTGTGTTTTGGAGTGTTTTCGTGTGGGTGTGTTTTCGTGTGTTCGTGTGTGTGTGTTCAGGTGTGTGCGTGTGGTTTCGAGTATATTAGTGTGTGTTTTTTGGTATGTTTGTGTGAGATTGTGTGTTTTTTAGTGATGGTGGTGTTGTGTATAATTTATTAAATTTTTAAGGTGCGTGTATAATTTATTAAACTTTTATTATTATTATTTATTTCATTATTATTAAAAAGACTAATTTGTCCTTTAGTGAAGGACCTCTCAAGACATTTTTAAGAACTTGAGGATCTATTTGAGAGAAAGAGAAAAAGACAAGGACCTGGATGTCCTTTTCCCTATGAATAAATGAACGAGATTTATAAATTGATACTAGCTTTGTAGATCTAATATCATGACAAATATTAATATACCAACCACATGTAATTCAAGAGAACAATTACCCTATTGTTATTTACCATTTTAACATTGGTTGTAACTATGGAATGGCTCAGCTAAATGTAGTTTATTATAAACACCTATTATTGGGAAACTTTTATATACTCTATATTTGAATTTTTATGTACTCTATATATCGGTGAATCTTCCTTCAGGCCTTGAAAATAGTGAACGTTCACATTTATATCACTTAACCCCTTTTGTGTTTTAGTTAAAAAGAAGAAGAATTTTCATACATTTTTATATTTTATATCGAATGTAATCGACATTTTGGTCAACTAAAACATTGAGGGTTAAATAATATAAAATAAATATTAGGGTAAAATGTCAAATTGTATATACATATATGTATTGAGGGGACAAATTACAGAAATATGTTAAGTTATATAAAATAATATTAGGGAAAAAAATGTTACACTATATATACATCACGGAGCTAAAGTGATTTACAAAAAACTCTTATGGTAGATTACATCGGTGTTGGTCATATTCTATTTTTGACTGCTGAATATACGAAAAGAAAGCAAAACATTACAACAAATAAAAGTGATGAGCTGGAGTCGCAGACATGCTTGAGTCGCATGTATTTTTAATTTTCTTTTTTTAATAAAAGAGAGATTTAAGCAATACAACACAAGATATAATTAGCAAAAATCAAACTTGCAACCTCTATCATACATAGTGAAGCACATACCGTCAGACCTGTGCTAAAGTTACTAATAGTGATATCTCTTTTCTCTTTTCTTATATTTATTATCATTTTATAATTTACTGTTTACCTTTATTTTGAACGAAAAAAATTAATAGAAGGAGTCTAAGTTTCATATTTTATAAAATGTTAAATTTGGGTCTCATTTCTCTTTTTGTTAATTAAGTCTCATTTATTTAAAATGGAAGAGATCTGGGACAAAATTTCCCGAAATGGAACCCATTTAAGAAAACCCCAATGGCGTTACTCAAATAACGCCTGAAAAAAAAAATCCACTTGCTTAAAAAAAAAAAGACCATATTAAAAAAGCAGCTACTTTCGTTAGTTAAATAAAAGAAGAAAGGCGTACTTGCTTTAATCAATTACCCACTTGCATTAGATAGATGAACCATAAAAGAAGAAATACGTACTTGCTTTAGTCAATTACCCTGTAAAAAACCCATATAGGACAATTTTTTTAAAAAAAAAAATTAAAATAAATACTCATGTATGTTGTTTGAGTTTATCGTACAAGACATCACAAATCTATTCTTGTTAATTAGTAGTCTATATCATGTTCAAGAAAAAATGTTCTACCTAACCATTACAATGTTTTGTGCACGGAATTATAGTGAATCATCATTAAACTATATTTACGTATTATTGATCATATGATAGTTAGCTATGATTAAATAACGGGAGTAGAAAATGATAATTGGCACTATAGATTTAACGTCAGAAGAAATACTTACGTATTATTGATCATATGATACTATAGGTGTAACTAGCCATTGGGGTAAGATATAATCTTCCATAATTTTTTTTTTTTAAAGAAGCACTACTTGCCATATAAACCTTACTGGCATTACTCAAATAACGCATGGAAAAAATACCCACTTGCTTTAGTCAAATAACCCATATAAAAAAAGACCTACTTGCCTTAGTCTAATAACCCATGAAAAAGAAGACCTAGATTTTTTTTTTTTATACAACGGAGATTAAAACCGTAGTTCAAACTCAAAACATTTAATTATAACTGGTTGTTATCTGACTATTCCACTAAACTCTTGACTATCAAAGAAGAAGAGAACAAAATACCTACTTCAAGTAGGCTACTTAAGTTAGTCAAATAACCAATAAAAACATACCCACTTGCGTTAGTTAAATAACCCATAATAAAAGAAAGACCTACTTGCTTTAGTCAATTAGCTTGAAAAAAAATCCATAAGGGACAAATGTTATTAAAAAAATTAAATAAATAAATAAAATAAGAAGGTCGTATTGTTTGAGTTTACGTGACCTCACAAATCTATTCTTTTTTTTTTTTGCTAAAAAATCTAATATGGTTAATAAGTAGTCTATATCACCTTCATAATTTTGTGCACGGAATTTTAGTTAATCATCATTAAACTATCAGAGGTAGTTAGCTATGATTAAATAAATGGATTTGAAAATGATAATTGGCACTATAAATTTAATGTAACAAGAGATACTTACGTATTATTGATATGAAATATATTGAGACAAATTCCCTTTTATTGTTATGTTTCTATCATTGAGCTGACCATGTTTGCGTATGTATGTAATTGTAATTTTACAAGTGAGAGTATTATTTGGGTGAGCTATCAGCTATAGCTATCCCTTGTAAAATCATCTACCTTGATGTGGTTAGCTTGATTCCACCATTCCTTAATTTTACAAGTGAAGAATTCTCATTGTCTATTAAAGTATCGTCACACACTAACCAACCAAAACGAACACCCATTAAGAAAATAAATATATGAAATCTAAATGAACAATTAGTTGATAAAAGTAATTTATCATAAACATAAAAATGCATTAAAACATCAAATTAAAAAAAAATCCATTTTTATGACTTGAAAATATGATTACCCAATTCATCATTGTTGTCGTCCTTGATTAGTAAATCACAATCTAAAGCCTCAATTTTTTGCTTGATTCAACCATCTATTCCTTGTTAAATAAAAAAATATTTACTATGTAAAGGATCTGTCATCTCATACTAAACCAACTAAAATACACAAAAATTAGTAAATGTAAATTCACAATTGGCTAATAAAAAGCAATTTACCATAAACATAAACATGCATCCAAAAATCAAACAAATAAAAGAAAACATTTACAGACAGAAACAACCATTACTCATTTTTGTTTTTTCTCATCTTCTTTGACATTGTCGCTTTCTCTATTATTTTTCCACCATTTTGTTTTTGTTGTTTTCTCTTTATTCTTTTCTTTTTCTGTATAGCACTCCAAAATGTAACCATGAACATAAAAATGTATTCAAATATCAAACATATCAAATTAGAAAACGCACTTACATAGATATTCCATTGTTGACATTGTCATTTCTTTGACTAGCTCAATATTAATGATGCAGAAACCTTTCAAATGTTTCAGAAGAATATCTAAGGACATTTCATGGTTATGCCTCAAATGAAAGAAAAAATTGACAATGTAAATTTTGACAAAATTAACATAAACAACATGCGTTTTGTCCTCTTGGAAATCGTAGAATTTCATTAAGGTGTCCAGCTAAAGAAAGATGCACAATCACACAATGTAACAATGATATTAACATAGTGTTTGAAAGCACAAATGAATTCTATGAAAATTTGTATTTGTAAATCAATTCTCTTGTTTGAAACTATAAAATAACATTAAGTCAATTATGTCATGAATGGATAAAGATTGTGTTTGAAATACATGTGTAATAGGAATAACAAATATGATTTCACTCAAATATCATTCCTTTATTCAATTGGAATTAGTGGAATATAAGAATGATAAACAAAAACTTCAGACTATCTGACGAGCAGTAGTATAAATTAAAGCAAGGAAGACAAGAATGACAATTGACGTCAAGTGTTAGCTAAAAATTATTGATAAGGCATGTAATTGTTCCAAAGTCTCGACAGCTGGTTTTTCAAATTTTGCGGGTTGGATCAGGGGAACACTTGCTGTTGAACTTGTTTTCTTTAGTATGAATTGCAATCCGACATGCTTTCTGAATAACATTTTTCGCTTTAGCTGGAGCTTTTGTGCCCTAAATAAGCTGCCGAAGAGACTTAGGGGAGAGAATGATGGACTGTATTCCTCCTTCGGGTTCCTTTTTGTGATAGTTTTAGCACATTCATATCCATTCTTCACAGAATAGGCTCCATTTTTTGGAGAAAAGAAAGGCGAAATTAGTTTGTATGTTTTCATAAGTCAGTCCACTATTGATCCTTTTGATCTGTTCTTGAACATCTTTCAAAAAAGAGCTGCCTCTTAAGGTTTTCAGAAGAATGATAAAGCCAGTGTTTTGGATGCATTTTCTTTAAATTTTGTTTTATGCATTCAAAATTTTTTGTTATTAAGATTTTTTCATGGTGCATTTTAAAAAGGAAAAAAGAAAACATAAATATATTTATGGCGGTGGATAGTTGGGAATTCAACATGCTCTTCTTGTGCTGATTTTTTATCTCAAGGGATATCTAAGTTAATATTACATCATATACTAAAAATGTATACCTATCAGCAATTGACCTCGAAACTTGCCCCTGATCACACACTAAGTGAGAATGATACTACTCGAACAAATCCCTCGTTCCTATGTTGATTTTCTCTCTTTATTGTCTAATGCTTTCGAGCTTAATTTGACTCTATGATTAATACAATGGATATCCATTGCATGTAAAGAGAATCATAGGCTTGGGATTTGGAATTGAAAGATCTAGTTACTGAACCAGGAATTTGTACCCCTAGGAAAAGCCGTTCCATTTTGGAATTAGTAAATAAGCAACTGTCCTATAATGGACTAACTTTCGCATAATTGACTAAGTTTTGCATTTCTCGTGATTGTCAACCTTTTGATCAAGTTCTTAATTACGCTATTGTTAACTGGAATGCTCACCACATGGTCACTGACTCTTCCCTTTCTTAAGAAAGAAAGAAAGAAAAAATGGTGAACAAAAACGCTCTAATAAGAAGCATGCGAATTCAGAATTTTTAATTAGTGGAGGCTAAAAACTCAGGTGAAAATTTATATATCATTTTTTTTAAATGAGGGTTAAATTAATTTTTCAGATTAAAGAACTTGTTCGAATTCAATCTTTAATAACTCTACTCTCGGGGATGAGAGGTTGTAGCCCCCGCTGACCAGCTGGCCCCATGTAAATCTCCCATTGTTCTAATTATGCATATAAAATAGAATGTTAATACCCAAGATATTACATGCTTCTTTCCCATATATTTTTTTAGTGACTCATTTTAAAAACCGTATAACTATCTATATTGACTTCACAACCAGGAGACTTTAATTTGACCTTCCACTTATACTCAAGAGGGTGCGGGTGGGATCTCACTTCAAGTATGCCTTCAAACTTGATGTTAGGAAATCTGGCAAGCCTGGGAACAAATTCAGGATGAAAGGAATTATCACATTGAAAATAATGATAAAGCCAGAACTCGGATGTATTTCTTCTTTGCACATATCACAAATGAAATCATCTCAATGGTGACTATATGGTTGAAATCTCAAAAGAAGAGGGTGTTTATCCCATCTATGCCTCTAATCCCGAGGGTGCAATGCACATTTGAGGTGCAAATAATTTTTGCAAGACTCATAACCAATGGCGAGCCAATCAAATCTGTAACCACAAGGAATCCATAATTTGTCAGAAGCATCAAATTGAAAGAGTGAGTGGTTATGATTTTCGTGCTCAATAACAATGAGAAAATCAACACATTTGATGTCAATCGCTAAGTCTTGCAATGGAAGAAGAACCCATTACAAGACCGATTGCAATTAGTGCAATCAAAAGTATTGTAGAATATCTGGTAACAATCGAGGGAGAGCGGGTGAGGATGACTAAGATATTATAGTATTTGTACTAAACAAATTTGCATAAAAAACTTTCCAATAATTGACTAATTTTAGCATTTTTCACGATTTGTCAACCTCTTCAAGTTCCTTTTTTTGTGGGTTCCAAAAAGCACAAGTGTATTAAATTAAAAATAAGTATAATCAGAAAAATTCCAATAAACAAGTCTAACTTAGACCCAGAAGAAAAAAGAAAAAAAGAAAAAAGAAACAAGACCTAAGAAAGTAACAGAGATCAAGTTCAACACCATGAAGAAAGACACAAATCTACTGGGCATAACCAACAGAAAACCGAGCCCACAAGTGACAAACAAGGTTGAGGCTTAGAGCAATAGTTTTGTGAAGTAACAGAGAGAAAATAGGCTTTGTGATATTCAATAAATGTAAAAGGGTTAATAAATACTTTAATTACTCCTTCATCTTTACCTCGTTTGAGAAATAGGTTTCTTATTTTTAAAAATGCTACGCCGTTAGTTCTTTTGGCATTTTTTGTAAAAATAAAATAAAAGTAATGGTTTAGAAACGTGGCTTTATTTTATCACTACACTTCACCGTTAGTTTTTTAAAAGAAATTGATAAAAGGATAATGATATCACAAGTTCCAAAGTTATATAAATAAATAAATAAATTGAAGGGAGAATAGTACCAATAGTCCAGTATGTTTCACAAAAAATTTAGTTGCGTCCTATATATTTTAAAAGTCTCAGTTTAATCTTATATATTTCAAAAGTCTCAATTTAGTCCTATATATTTGCCTAAAAGGTTTAGTTTAGTTCTATATGTTTCCTAAAAGTGTTAGATTAATCATAACCATTAAAATTAGAGTTAACTTTAACGAAAAATTAGTCATTTGATTCGCACATGACCATGGTTAGAGGGGGAAAATTGAAAAATAACATGTGTAAAAGAAAAAAGTTCAATTAAGTCCTAGATATTTGCAAAACTGTTCAAATATAAGGCACCAATTCCAAATATATTTATAATATTTGTGCAAATATTTTGGACCAATTTGAACATTTTTGCAAACATCCAAAACCTAATTGAACTTCTCTCTTTTACACATGTTGATTTTCAATTTTGACCCTCTAACCATGGTCATGTGCGAATCACATATTTTTCGTTAAAGTTAACCCCAATTTTAACTGTTAGGACTAATTTGAGATTTTTAGACAAACATATAGGACTAAATAGAGACTTTTGAAACATATACGACCAAACTGAAACTTTTAAGCAAATATATAGGATGAACTTGAAATTTTTGAGACATATAGGAATAAACTGAATTTTGAGTGAAACATACCGGACTATGGGTGTTATTCTCCCAAAATTAAATGTAGTATTTTTGGAGATAGATGACTTATTTGTCAAAAGTGGTAAATATCAAAGACTAATTAGAGTATTAAGAATTTTTAAAGAACTAGATACTAAAAAAATTCTAAAGATATTAGTATAATCTCACTTAAACAAATTCTAAAGATCTCAACACATTTCAAGGAAACAATAACATATGAAGAAGTCATCTCTTAATTTATTGAAGTCAAATTTTAGTTTCTCATCCAAAATTTTCTTGGAATTTCGATTTATCTGTTCTAAGTTAGCACCATCGTAATTTGCCAATCGATTAACAAAATTTTGATTTGATTTGTCATCTCTATTCAAATCTACTTTTTCTCTAAAAAAAAAATATTTACTTCGGTGGATAATTTGAAATGAATGCATCCTGTTCTTCAATAGTTTATTCTTTTTCATTCTTTGTCGTACAATAATGCTTTCGACTCTAATTGACCTTGTGAGGCTGTGATCATACAATGGATATGCAATGCATTGTAAAAAGAATCATATAGTGCTTTTCAGCTTCTTATGTGTAAAATGATGTTCAATGCAATGGTTTATCACATTTGGAGGAAAAGAAATAATTGGGTCCACAACTCTACCATGGCGACGGAAGACCAAGTTATGCAAAAGATCAAGAATGATATCACGGGTAAAATTAGATATGAACGTAAATATTTTAGCAATATTGTGAATAAAAAAATTTGTTATTTTTGAAACTTAGATGAGAGTCAGCTCATGTAGATCATCTTTTATAGCTCTCCTTCACTTTCTATTCCTTGTTGAGCCTAATAGAATCCACTTGCTTTTAGGAAGAAAAAAAAAATCATATAAGACTGTGAATTGGATTTGAAAGATCTAGCTTAGTAAATTAGGAATTTCTCGAGGGGAAAAAGTAATCGTTTTTCAACATGTTTTACCAAGCGTCGGTTTATTGTATCCTTAACACTATGTTTGGATTGCAAAAGGAAAGTGACCAAAAAAAAAAAAAAAAAAGATTAGACAAGGGAAATGAAAGGAAAGTAAGATGAAAATAACAAAGGAAACGAAATGAATGAGTGTCCTCATTTGGACTTGAAAAAAATAATAAGGGAAAGAAAAAAATATATAATTTTTTTTTTGTCTAAGAAAAAGAAGTAATTTTATTATCCTTTCTTTTGATTAGAAAGGAAAAGAAAGAAATGGAAGAAAACTTAAATACCTTTTTATATTTATTATACGTATGTTAAGAATATATTAAAATTTTACAAAAGTACTAATCACAATAAAATATTTCACCCATTATAACCATAAGCTACCCCCTTCCAAGTTATATCCAATCCAATTCCTTTCCTTTAAAAAGTGCATTAAGCCAATTGATTCTTAGAATCAATGAGCCTACAATTGAAAATCTTTGCATTAAAAACTTTCCAGTAATGAGCTAATTTTAGCATTTTTCATGATTGTCAACCTCTTCAAGTTCTTAATTGCTCTGCTTTGGAATGCTTACTACACGGTGGCAAACACTTCCATTTCTCAAAAAGAAAGCAAGGTAAAAATGGTGGACACAAGTGTTTTAATTATGCACATAAAATACAATAGAATATTATAAATGATATCCCAAGACGATAGTACAGGCTACTTTACCATATATTATTGTTAATGACTCTTTCAAGCCTACAATATTATTATAATCACAAACTGTAAAGTAGACCCTTAGAGGATTTGGATCCCCTAATAACATTGTTTGTGTGATAATGTTATTAGGAAAAAATCTAAAATGTTCATTTACTATGAAATCATCTGAACCCTTCATTGAATATAAAAAAAATCAACCAATAATATTTCCTAATCTATTTCCCACTTCTGCCAAAAAAAAAAAAAAAATCACGTTTCTTCTCTTCACCCACTTTCTCATGCTCTCTCCCTACACTTTCTCATGCTCCAGAATTTGATTTAGTATTATTTCAAGTTATAAAGCTTCTGTCTCATACACGAACGCGAACGAACAAAGGCTCCCTCTACGTCTAGTACAAAATCCTCTTTTTGTTTTTTTCCCAAAGCAATGCATGCTCTCTGTTTATTATTCGAAGCTTCTTGTAGTAGATGAGTATTCGGATATGAGAGTTTAAATTACAGTATAATTTTTTTAAATTAATAGCATTGGGACCACTAAATTTTATTAACATTATCACACAAACAATATTATTAGGGAAATCCTTAATTAAGAGTTCATATAATTTCTTAATATTGTTTGTGTGATAATGTTATTAGAGAAGAATTTAAACTGTTCATTTACTAAGAAATTATCTGAACTCTTAATTGAATATCAAACAAAATCAACTCATAATATTTCTTAATCTATTTTCTGCTTCCGTCAAAATTTGTTTTTAACCATTTTTTCTCTCTCTCAACTCACTTTCCATTTTTTTTTTAGCCGTTTCTCTCTCTCTCAGCTCACTTCAGGAATCTCAACCCACTTTCCATTTTTTAAAATTTTCTTTTTAATCGTTCCTCTTCATGGTTGTGAAACCTATATTGATTAGTTTCATGCTAATTCCTTGAACTTCAGCTGCTCTAGATGAAACTTTCCGATTGAAAGAAATCAATGCCTTGTATCTCAAATTCCGTTCTTTCCTAGCAATGAACCCATATAGCTTTGGAACCTGCTTAACTTGTCTACTCTTTGGGCGAAATGGGTGAAGAACTATTACTTAAAAGGGAGGAGTTTTTGGGACGCTGAGTTGGTCGAAAAGAAGAATGTTTCCTGGCAGTGGCGAAAGCTCCTCAAGTTGAGACCGCAGATGATTAATCATGTTAGAATGAGGATTGGAAATGGGCGAAATGCATTCTTATGGTTTGACCCATGGCACATGAGAGGTCCGTTGGTTAATCATGTTGACTTGTCTGTGATTCATGGTAGCCATCTTGGAAGAAATGCTAAAGTGGCAGAAATCCTCATTGATGGAAGATGGAACTGGCCAAATGAGCAAGCCTTGGTTGACTTTGCAAATGATGATCTGGCATATCCCCAAACTCAGGTTGAGGATAAATGGATTTGGACCAAATCATCAAATGGTTCATTTTCTGTTGCCTCGGCGTGGGATGTGGTGCGAAGGAAATATGAAATGGTTCAATGGCATGTGTTATTATGGAGCAGAATCAGGACACCCAAGCATTGCATTATTACATGGATGGCGATTCTGAATCGTTTACCCACCAAGGTGCGGCTGATGAATTGGGGCGTGGTTGATAACAATTTGTGTGGCATTTATTCTTTCGATGTGGGATAAGTAAAAGGTTGTGGAGGAAAGGATTAGCTCTTACTCTTGTCCCGACTGATTGTCTTGACTGGGAGTCAATTGGTGAGTGGGTGAAACAGTTTTGTAGCAATACTACTCTCCAGGCTTTGATTTGTAGATTGTTCTTTTGTGGAGTGATTTATGAAATTTGGAAGGAAAGGAACCGAAGAATCCATAGTAATGTGTTTAATTCAGAGGAGCACATATAGGACGTTATCTTCCACAATACTAGAAGTAGACTGTGCACCGTCAAAGCATTTGCTAGGTCCCCAGTTAATAGTGTTCTTAGTACTAACTGGCAACTTGGTGATTTTTTATTCACCAGGTGACCAATATTTTTGAATTTTGATGGAGCTTTGTAAATATTTTTGAGTTGTGCTTAATGAGAATTCTTTTGTTTTTCTAGCAAAAAAAAAAAAAAAAAACCCATATAGGTTTCACAACCATGAAGAGGAAAAGTGAAGACATTGAATTAAGTGGCAAAGGTTTGCTCCAAACATTTCCAAGCTCGTAAACTAGAGTTAGTATCTAATTTCTAATGTGAAATTTAAGCTACTCCAATATGGTGATAATTATTTGTTTCTATCCGATATTAAGCCTCAGCTATCTAATGTTATCTTAGCTGTATAGCAAGAAAGAAAAAAAATTATTGAGCTGTGATTCCATGAGACCAATAATAAAACACAAAATTGAATCAATTTAATGCTACATTGACTCATAAACAAACACTATTGTTCTATTATAATTAATGTAGAATTTGAATTGACTCAAAGTACTATCAAAGAAAAAAAAGTACAAAAGAATGTAATTATATTCTAAGGCACATCCACGTCATAAAAATATCCACAAAAAAATTGAACGCAAATTATTGATTTCATGTTTTCCTTTATTATTAGTCCTGGTTGATTCGCAAACTGTAAACTCTCATATCCGAATACTCATCTACTACAAGAAGCTTTGAATAATAAACAGAGAGCATGCATTGCTTTGGAAAACAAACAAAAAGAGGATTTTGTACTAGACGTAAAGGGAGCCTTTATTCGTTCGCGTTCGTGTGTGAGACAGAAGCTTTATAACTTGAAATAACACTAAATCAAATTCTAGAGCATGAGATTGTCTTCCCCATTCGACCTTCCTTTTTTCTTCTTTCTCTTTCCCTCATGCCAAGTAAAGGATCGGGTCCTAGCTTTTGTCCGATTGTCTTCCCCATTCGACCTTCCTATCAAGATTTTGCACAAAACTTTGCTTTCTTCGATTAAAGATTTTGCTTCTTCAAAGAGAAGACATTGGAAAAAGGGGATTCATAGATGCCTGGAAGCGTAAGGGTTATCAATCTTCACACGACTTACTCTCACTGGACACCATCTTCATGCATGCCACTCGCCAACTACATTGGGTGGAGCACCAAACACCCTAAACATGATCTACTTGACTTCCCATATTACCACGGGCCTAAGACAAAAAAGGGAAGTTGGCACCCCAAAAATTGAGATGAATGGTTGGATAGTAATTGGTTGTAATCTAAATATCGAGTTTGAAGTTATTTCTTCCATCATAAATATACTTTGATTTTTGACTGACCCATCTCAAATGTTGGACCAAGTTTTCATTTGATGAACATCTATTTCACTTTTCATTTCAAGTTTGTGAGTGATTAAGGACTTCAATGAAATATGCTTAGTTCTATCACTTTTAATATAGTCTCATTTCATTCAAAACATACATGCAAAAACAACACCAGTGTGTCATGAAGTGCAAAAATTTTGCATGATTTGAGACAGTAGCAATAGTTTTCTTTGTAGAACACCCCCATATGGAAGTTCTATTATATGTGAAATCATGACTATAATATATGACAAGAGCACTAATTATATGTAATTTAGCAAAGTTCATCAACACAGCAATTGCATTGACTTATGGTTCTTCTGGACCAAGAATTATTCTTGTTCTCCTTTTCAATATTAAAAGATTGCACAACTCCACGCTTGAAAGAAAAATAAAAAATAAAAAAACCCTGAGAAGTATAGTTTTACTGAGTGAGCAATTCTAGCAGTTCATATGTGATCATTATGATTTACCACAATTTTGTCCATGCAGAAACCTCATAGAATTTACGAAAAGAAAAAAAAAAAAAAAAACTTAGTCTATCTCTCGCTCTCAATATAGACTTTCCCATCTAACTTTAATAAACTTAGATAACAGATAATGATGTATCCTGCTGTCGTTGACGAAGACTAAGATAGGGCTATGGTCCCAGTTTATAAATTCTCGCCGTGTGGTAGGAGATGTTTCTAATTGAAAAAATACTTCCATTAGTCCAAATTGATAAATCAATTTTAAGGGATATTTACACGTATAAGTCCTATTAATATATGATATGTAAAAGACGGATAATATTGAAAAGTCTCCTTTCTAATTGTCCACAAGCTGATTCACTTTACCGTAGCTCAATTATGCTCTGAGGAATATCCACAAAGCTATTCCAAGTTTTTCTTGTTTTTTTCGGACATTTTTCCTAGTTTTGCATAGTTGTAAAAATGGCCAATAAAAAAGTTTGTAAACTTAAAAATGCACGGCTGATTCCAATCTTTGGCGGCCATCTTTCAGTTATGCAAGAAGAAATGTTACATATCGTATTTTCTTATGTGTGTATATTTAGTTAGTCAGTTAAAAAAAGCAAGAAAAAAACAAAAAAAAATTATTAATTTACCATACTATAAGAGAAGATAAATCGATAATTAAAAAAAATGTTATCTAGCATTTTTTCTATACTCAAACTTGTTGGTCTACATGTGTTTCTCTTATAAAAACTCTTAATACGTGGCGAAAGTTAATGAGCTAGGCTAAATTTTGCCCCCACAAATGTGAAAAAGAAAGGGAAGTAGAGATAACAAAGTGAAATGGGTTTAAAGATGATTGGAGATAGAAAATTAATTAAAAGGGGAAAAAGAATAGTCAAACTAAGATGGATATCAAGAGGAGTATGTTTGATGACATTTGAAACAATGATATATAGCGTTACTTTAAATAAAAATATATATGAGAATAAAAAATTATAAGATCCGACTCCGCAATAACACCATTAGACATGATAATTTAATGTTTGTGTGTTTGTTTTCAAAATTTGCCAATTAGAATTAGGTTAAATAACGAGGATGCCTCGTGCTTTAGGTGGTAAGTGTGTGATTAAATAAAAATAATAATAATAATGAAAGAGAAAGTTTGATAATGAACACTTCATTTTTTATCACTTAATATCACCTCATATATAGTGTGCTGCTACGGATAGACATAGTGGATACGTGAGTTCTACTAATATGTGAGAAGAGCTTTTTACATAAGTCCCAAACCAAAGGCCACATGAAAGTTGACATCTTTTTTGAGTCTGAAAATTGAATTCATCGGTGAAGAAATTTACATCAGCCTATTCCCATTAAAGAGAATCAAAGTCAAAATAGCCTGAAGAATCCCAGGAATAATGACAATCTAATAAAGAGGTAGTGATTAGTTGTTCTAAAATGTTTTGTCATCCAATCTGCAACATGATCTCATATTTTTTCATTAATTTTATAAAATATATTTATTCAGTTTATAATTATTTATAGTTATTACTACAATTAAAACAGGGTTAAGTACTAGGTCATTAAAAATAGTATCATAGTAGGCTACTAGAAAAAGAGTAGACTCTATGCTATGATATGTTTGAGCAATTTGTGGTCTTGGATTGTTATGATGTGTTTGAGAAATCTGTGACATTTTTTCTTATATAAATATACTTGTTCAATTTAATTTAAGCATTTGGTTAAGTATTATGGTTCAAATGATTAAACTATTCGACAAATCTATGTTTTTATCCTTACATTGTACCATTAACTACTCATGTAAAGCCAAACAGTATTTTTCTCAAACTTTTGTTAGTTCATCAACATATTTAACTCTAAAGAATCTTTTACATGAATAATATCATTAATTTTTTCAAGTCCTATGTCTCGTGACACTTCTAATGTAAATTTAAAGAACTTTTCAAGAGGAGTTCTTCGTCATAAAAATGTAGGGTCAATTTCACACTTAGTCTTTATTGTTTAAATATTTTTTCAATGTAATCTTTAATGTTTTAAAAGATTCATAGAGGTCTCTAATATTTACAAAAGTTGTTCAAAATAGTCCCTATTATTCAAACTTACCAATTTGGTTCCTATTATTTTTCAAAAAATTCAATTTAGTCTCTATTATTTTCTAAAAAAGTTTAATTCAATCCATGCATGTTATCCCTATTTGGGGACAAGATAAAATTTTATGAGAAACAGTGGGGACTAAATTGGCTAATTTTAAACAATACGGATCATTTTGAATCATTTTGTAAATATTAGAGACCTCTATAAATCTTTTAAAATATTAAGGATCAATTTGAAAAAAATAGCAAACAATGAGGACTAAGTGTGAAATTTACCCAAGAATGTATTATAACTCTCACCTATTATATGTGATAGATGACCTCCAAAGATAAGCAAATTATGCTTTTCCATATTATTTAATATTGTATGATATTTTTCATAAATTTAATCATTTTTACATTGTTTAAAACATTACATGTTGACCATGTAAATTGAAAGTTTTGTGTCTTTTTTTTTTTGGGTGAAAAAAAAGTTTAAATGTTATAACAGTGGTAAATTATTCATGCAGTGATATGTAATTATAATTAAATAATGTGAATAATTTATTACTATTAGATTTCTCTCATTATATTGTTTGATATAAGAAGATCCAATTTGTATTTTTAACCAAATTTTGTCTAGACTTGTCAACAAAAATTCGTATGAAATTTTAAATTGTCAGTTACAGGACTTTCTCGTGTTCCCACTAATCGATTGGGCCTGCGTTTGAAAGTGTTTTTAATTAAAAATTGAAGTTAAAGTTTTACAATTAGGCTAATTTATTTTGTATCTATTTAAGGATAAATTTGTAATTATACCTAAAATTACATGTATTAATTGAAAAAAGGGCTCAAATCAATGCAATTGTCACGTTGGCAACTGCATAAAAGAAGGACCCCTCACCTACCTTTGTCCATTGCACGTTAAGTCAGACTGTGGGGCCATGTGTCTGGAGATATTTTTCATTGTCGAAAAGGTGACAGTTTGAAATAGTTCAACTTTGATTTTTTTCTTTTTTTATGTAGGAGAGGTATAAGGTCATAAAATGTAATGAATGAGACTTTAACCTATAATCTCTCATATACATAACGGGTTATATATTACTGGGTTAAAGCCTTAGATTTTTTTTTTTTTAATTAAAGAGAGATCTAAGTCTCCACAATATATATTACGAATGTAATCATCGAGACACGAACTTACAACCACTCGCAAACACTGCAAGTAACATTTCATTGCTTTTATTTGTTGGCCATAAGTAAACTATAATCAGAACACCTGATTCAGGTTACCATTTCTAAACTATGACAAGAAAATAAAGTAATAGCCGAAAAGTTGGTTCCAACCCGTGATCATTTGGTATAATAGTATGATTTAAACCGAAAATACAAAAGATTTTGAGATAAATTTTGAATTGTGCATCATCTTAGAATCAAAAGGAAAAAGTTTGGATCAAGCTTTAGCATAAGCGTGTAAATGGCCGGTCAAAAACTCAAATAACACACGACAAGAAAAGATAACTCAAAAATAACGCCTAAGTAATTCTTATCTCACTTTCTGTGGCTTTCTGACTTTCGAAACTAATACATACAAAAGAAAAATATTATATATCACTTTATTTTTATCACTCAAATACCACTTTCTATGTGTATGCTTAATTATCATAGTAAAAAAAGAAAGAAAAATTAAAAAGTTTGTTATTTTAGCATGTCAACTAAATATTCATGTAAGAAGTGATATTTGAATGATAAAAATAGAGTGGTATATAGTAATACTTTATACAAAAAATAATGAATTTTTCTAATAATTTAAATTTTAGATGATTGAAGTAATTAAATTAGTATTAGAGTCTAAATTATCAAAATAGTTATAAATTCAAATTTTTTGCGACTTTTCAAAAAGAATATATCTATGTGCAAAGCTGGATTTCGAAACTGTAGTTCCACCTAAGGTGAATAGCATGTTAAAAATAATAAATAAATATAATAAATCTTAGGTAACCATACATTGCCTCACGTGATATAGTGTTTTAAATATAATAAAAAAAAAATTAATGATTCCTTCTAAATAACTTAAATTTTTAAATAAATAGTCAAATAATTTTTTTCCCAATTGAACTACTAAAGTTTTTTTTTCTAGATAGCATGAGGACCCAACTAGGAATAGCCTAAATTGAACTTTTTTTTAAGAAAATAATAAAGATTAAATAGGTTAGTTTTGAATATTAAAGATAATTCTAAATCACTTTTATAAATATTAAAAACTAATATAATTTTTTTAAAATATTAAAAATTAATTTAAAATAAAAAAATATAAATAATAAGAACTATATGCGTAATTTACCCATTTAAAAAATATCAACATCTTATTAGACGTATTGTCCAAGCCTTGCGCCAGTAGTACTGTAACTAATGGAATACACTTGTACGGAGAGAGAGAGAGAGAGAAAGAGAGAGAGAGAGAGAGAGAGATAGAGCATTCTTGATCACGACGAGAGGGTCCAAGAATAGGGAATGGGATAAGAAATGAGAAGTGCCCTTTAATTCCGTCTCTGTGTCTCCGTATTGACCCAAAAAGAAAAAAGATAAAGAGTCTTTCTTAGTCAATCTGTGGCCCTTAAGATAAAGACATTCCCATCTTTTTTTTTTGGTATGAAAAAGATTTCATAGAAATCAAATGGTTACAAACAAGGAGGGTGGACTAATCCGGCCCGAAGAACAACAAAATATTACAAACAGTGAGGGCAGACTAACCCGGCCCGAATAATAACATAGCAATAGCCACCAAGGAAATTCAAACTGAAAAAATGGAGAATAAAGGATAGTTTCGCACAGATCTGTCAACAGAGAGCCACCTTTAATGTCGTTGGAACCACTACAATGACGGCAATACCATCTAAGCCTGCAAACGCCATTGAACTGGCGAGAATCTTAAACGTAACAAGTTGAAAAGTACGCAATAAGGGACGCACCAGCCCTTGAGATAACCCAAGCTGGAGAAGTTCTACACCCACAAATCCCGCAAAAGATGAGTAGGGCCCCAAGCTGACGAGGGTGGTAATCAAAGCCACCGGGAAACCTCCATGAAAAAACTCCACCATAAAAGGTGGTCAGAGAAGCAGACAGACGAGCCGACAAAGTTATTGGTTTATAACATAGGAGAGTAAGACTATTTATTTCAGATCTAATCATGAAAGCTAGATATTTCTTCTCAGAAACAAGAAAACACACATCTTTTGTGAAATAAAGGAATAGATCTGTCACGAGAGGTAAATCGTTATCATCACTTGAATATGGGATAAAGAGGAACAAGGTGGTGGGAGAGGCCATGGCCAACTCAAAGAGAAGGGTTGGTGATTTTCTGTTGGGAGACTTTACACTGGGTTAGAAGCCATATGCTTCCATGAGACTCCTGTAGTTGGTTTGTTGATGTAGTGGAGATGTTGATGTTGGTGTTGATGTTGATATTGACGTTTTGTTCAAGGTTGAGCTGCCATTCTCAGAAGATGACACCACTATTGGTTCATTTCACGTGAAAAGCGATGTGTGGTGGTGGTGATGGTGGTGGGGTAGGATGGGGAGGGGGGGAGGGTGGGGGGTGGCGGGTAGGTTTATATTCTCTTCGCTAGGTTGCAGAGAGAGACAAAAGGAACCACATTGAGTTGCTTGATAGATCCCACAAAGTTGCCGATTCATTGGATGTTTTGTTGGCTATGGTCAATTGCATGCATTCTGTCAATTGGGATATTAGAGGCGATAGTAAGACATTCCCATCTAACTTTAATAAAGTTTCATGCACAGGGTTCCACTTAATTTTGGCAGCACTTAGCAGACAGTGATGTGTCCTACACTCGTTGACGAAGACTAAGCTCGCCGTGTGGCATAAGTTGGTTCTAATTGGGAAAATACTTTCATTAGTCTAAAATGGATGACTCTTTCACATCGAAAATAAAATCTACACGTATGAATCTAATTAATATGTAATAAAATTTTCTTTTTACATCAGTCCCAACCAAAGGCCAGATGGTAGTCGACAACTTCTTTGCGTCTGAAAAATGAATTCATTGAGACATAGTTCAGGTCTTATTTCACCTAGGCATATTACTTGCTAGCATACCTAACTGATAGTTATTGATATCCAAGCTATCTATCGCTAATGTCCCACATATCGCTTTTAGCATATTTCTCGTGATACAAATCTCCCGACATACTGGTTAGTAAAAACATATTGTATAGATCGTTTACCTATAAAACCGACTAGAGTTTTTACTGAACAATTTGCTTCAACTTTTCAGTTCTGATGTATCATACAATACTTTTGTCCCACGAAGAGTTGGTTGAATATAATGGAACATATGATTCTCGCAAGAAAAAAAAACAGAAAAAAGTAAATTCATTGAGTGAAGAAATTTACATCAGCCAAAGTCAAATTAGCCTGAAGAATCATAGGAATAATGACAATCTAATAAGGAGGAAGCGAGTTATTCAAACATGTTTTGTTACCCAATCTGCAATATGGTCACACGTTCTTTTAATCTGATTGAACTTAGTTTAAAGAAAAGGTAGAAGAATTGTCTCTCCTTGGGACTAGAGTTGGTATATGGGTCAGTTCAACTCAATCTATACGAGTCATGGGTCAAAAAAACTAAACTCAACCTAGATTTCTTATGGGCTGAACTTGGATGGACTTATTTTTTTAAAACATACGACTCAGTTTTGACCCACAAGTCCATTACTATAGGTCACGAGATGGGTTGGACTGAGTTGGGCCAGTCCATTTTTCGTGATTAGTGTATTTTAGATGTAATGCTCCGAACCCAACCCCACGTTATATGTCAAGTCCGGACCCGTCACTCAGACAGAATCACTTCTATACCATGGATTAAACTGGTACCTACAAATAATCACATACAATGCCTGTAACACAACAACATTTCATACCACCTAACATCCAAGTTTATCGGAGTCAACTAAATTCACAAGGCCATCCGAACCTTGGGACAACAAGATAGAATCATGCAAGCATGCATATTCAATTCTATCTTAAACTTTCAAGTAGTACGACATAGTTAAAACAAGTTAACTACTACACCCAAGCATGCAACAATCGAAATAAGCTTACTATAGACTATTACATGCCATTCTACTTCATATCCAACATACAAGATTACAATTTAGTTACAACTTTCCAAGCAAATATAAACAAGACCCCAAGGTCTCAAAACACAACATCTAGCAACAACTCCACGCAAGTTTCACATATAGTTAACCTTATCATGCAAGAATCAAGGAATCTGATCTACTTGTACTTCTTCTCCTTCCTCTACGGCTACTAGCTGGGGATCTACCTCAATTTCTCCTGAAACATGTTAAATGAGGAGTGAGCAACAACGTTGCCTAGCAAGAGAGGTGATACAGCATACCGGGGCGTGCATCATGATATGCAACAGAATAATAGCATATTTAATATCAGATAACACAACTAGGTAAACAAACAATTAACCACATATAAAAGGGATACGATTCACTTGTCTTCATCCACGAACCACGAGCCATGATCTTCGAACAGGTGCTGGCAAAGCCCTTATTCCTCCAAAAGTGGGGTACTCCGGAGGTACCCCGATCCTACAACCCATATCTCCCGAGGTAGGTCCGTATGCCCCAATGAGGTGAACCATGCCTCTGGGGTAGGGGAGTATACCTCAGCGAGATAGGGACTGGGAAACCATGGTAGCCGAGGGAGCACGGCAAGCCCAACGCCGCCCATGTTACTCGATACTACTATGTCCAAAAAGGTTGCGTAACCTCGAACCAAGACCAGGGGAGCCAATAACATCAATTAACACATAAGAGGGACGACAAAGTAGGTCGCCCTCGCAATTATCCACAATATAAGCCAAATAATTACAAAATAGCAACAAAGTTACAAAGAGGAAATTATCATATTCTTCTACAAAACTTCATGAATAGCCTAAGAAACCCATTTACCATGCATATAGACACATACCAAGTATTTGCAAGTTCATGTGAGCATAAAGACAACTAAAATCACATTTTTCCCCTTTGTTAACTTTTCGATTTCTTCTCCCACGCAAGGTTTAGGACTTCAAATCAACAAGCCAACCATCCTACGTTCCTAGGTAGGTCAAAAGGCACCTATCTAACCCTTGAAAACCCGGTTTGGAAACAAAAGCTCGGGAAGGCCCCGAGCGGGTTTGAACTACAACTACTCTATCCGGACCCCAAATTCACATAACGAAAGCACCAAAAGTGCTTTCATACCCCAATGATACATAATCCAAAGCCCAAACGTGCTCGAATTGCTCAATGTGGAAAACCCCCTTTTTAAAGTTAACTAATTTTGCATTTTAACTCAACTTTGGCCAAATTAACTACATATGAGCTTTCAACTAGTTCCCCTAATGTCTAGAGCACCTAAATGATGCATCAATTCGATCCAATTAGCAAGTTTCATCAAAACCCTAAGTTCAAACACTATTCATCATCTTGTTCGGGTGATTCAAGATTCTAGCCATTGAATATGTTATCTAGCAACAAAAGATAGTTCTATAGCCTCTAATGATCATATAACAAGCATTCAAGACAAGAAATATAGCTATAATCAACAATATAAGAAATTCAACATATGTGAAAACAACTTTAAACTCAGGAAAAGATGCAACTCCCTCATAATGAAGTTGTAGGCAAGTGATTGAGGCTCCCTAGTGCTCTAAAAACCCTCCAAAGCAAGCCACAAGTTCAATTGCAAGATCAAATGAATAAAATTTTCCCCCTTTTTGCCTCTTAGGGCTCACGGGTTTGGGGTGGGGGTATTTTGAGGATTTTTGTTTTGTTTTCTTGAGTAATTAGCATGTATGTATGTATAAGGGGTATATATGTATGAATATGTTATGTTAACGAAAGTCTATTGCTATTAAATCATAGTCAAATTAAGCTAAAACTCATTTAATTTCCAACTAGTTAAAAATTAATGTTACCACATACGCAACACTATTCAAGTGACCCGAAAAATATATTTCAAATGTATACTCCCGAGCTCAAAAGTCCAAAATGACAAATTTCCTATTCCTATTAAGTGTTATATGACTTAGGAAAATTATTAAATCGAACATTTAAGACGGTCGAAAATCTTATGAATATTGCCTAATAGTAAAATAATTAAAGAAGACAAGAAATACACATAAAATACACAAGTAATTCACGCAACAGTGGTTTAAAATATGTGTTGAAATCCCGGGTGTCACATTAGATATATTACACATCTTAATATGCATACAAATATAGTCTACATATACAAACATTAATACACATAATATGTACGTAATATAGGGTCAATTATTTCAGAAATCTATAAACTATAGACTCAATCTTGTTTTGACCATCGAACTAATTTGATTCTAAAAGGACCGTTTTTTAAAAGTCTCTTTTAAACCATTCTAGTAAATATCGTTAAAACACTTAACAGATTACGGTTAAAACATAAATAATTAAACTTAACATACTCAAATAAATTTACATTTCTCTTTTTTTTATTTTTTTATTCTTTTTTACTCCTTTTTCTTTAATTTTCTATTTATTTTCTACTTTCTTCCCCACATTACCCTCTATAACCAAACTCCATGCCTACCATAACCACCACCATCAAAGCAGCTTTGCAATAGAAGCCTCTTTCGATATAATTAGAAGATTTGAAGGGGGGAAAATAAAAGAGAAAAATAAAAAGAACAAAATTACGAGAAAGGATATGAAAGTTGGTATGTTTTCATTTGGGGGAAAATCTCACAATTAGTCCGTTTTGTTTACCTGTTTTAAATAATTAGTCCATATTGTTTCAGAAGTCACGCAGTTAGTCCTTATTATTTGTGAAAGTCTCACTATTAATTCTCATTGTTTCCAAATGTCTCACCATTAGTCTATATTGTTTACAAAAATCTCACAATTAATGGTAAGACATTTGTAAACATTGATGACTAATAGAGAGACTTTTGCAAACAATAGGGACTAAATGAGTGACTTTTAAAACAATGGGTACTACTTGTGTGTTTTTTATAAATAATAGGGACTAATCGCATGACTTTTAAAATAATAGGATTATTTATCCAAAATATATAAACAATAGGGACAATTTATCCAATTTGCTTTTCTTTTGGCTTGGAGTTCTGCTATTACCCACAAACTAAGCCTATCAAACTATAAGCGCTGCAAGCAATTGATTTACCATATCCACCTCCTTCAATTATCGACACTTTAGCCTTTTTGTACAAGCTCAAATCCTACCCCTAATGTTTTCTTCACCATGTCCACTTCCATTTATGTTCCTAGGGTAGTGCCCAAAAAAAACATTGTTAGCCAACATTTTAAAAAGCTAATGGCTATTTTAGAACCAAAAATAATTTAATGGTCAAAACAGAACTGAGTGAATAGTTTAATGACTTCATAAATTATTTACCTGTATAATATATATGTACGTGTGTATATAAAAAACAATAAAAAAAACTAATTGGGAGTTTTTGGATAGTTGGATTAATAAAAAGAAATCTAATTAAAACTTAAACTTAACTTTTTTCAAGTTAATTTAACGGTTAACGAGACATAATTAGATTGATAATATTAATATAAATGATAAAATATTATATAACAAGTTATAACCTCACAAGACATAAATACATTTATAACACAAACATAAAAATCAAATGGGCCGAGCTAGGCTGAGTTCCGAGCTAAGTTGTGTTCGACTGGTTTTGAGTCGAAAAGGGCGTAGGCTCAAATGGTTGGTTCATAAATTTTATGACCCAGCTCCCCAATTGAACTGAGTCGAGTCTTCTTTTAACTACACTGAACTATGTTCGAGTTTTCATGTACTAGGCCTGAGTCATCTAAGCCCAAATACCAGCTCTACTTGCGACATTGTGCTACAATGTCAACTACTTCAAAAGCTTCTGAATCTAAAAAAGTGCAAGAATTGCTCGGAAGTTTAGCAAGCAAGCAAAGAATTCATTTGTCACTCGAAGTACCCCAGCTTGCATAGCATATTCAACCACACATGACCAGCCACTTCCGTTGATACGATTTAACCATTATTGTCTCCACAAACAATACAATAATACATGTTGATTTCCCTTTCACAATCAATTTTGACCGTACCTGTTGATTTTACTATTTGACTTTGGGTAAATTTACATTTAATCCTTATAATTTACATATTTTTTAATGTTGTCCTTAATGTTTAAAATGATTCACAATAGTCCCTAATATTTGTAAAAGTGATTCAAAATGGTCCCTATTGTTCAATGTTAGTCAATTTGGTCTTATTGTTTTTCAAAATATTCGATATAGTCCCTATTGTTTCCTAAAAAAAATTAATTTAGCCCCTGCTCGTAACCCCTATTTGGGGACTAAATTAAAACTTTTAAAAAATAATAGGGACTAAGTTGATTAATTTTTAATAATAGGGATTATTTTGAATCATTTTTGTAAACATTAAGAACTAATATAATTTTTTTAGAACATTAAAGACCAGCTTGAAAAAATGCGTAAATAATAAGGACTATATGCATAATTTTCCCTTTTGACTTTCATATCCATTCTTTACAGAATAGGCTCCATTTTACAGAATAGATTGTATTCCAGAAAATTACAAGATTGATATCGCAAATATTAATTTTAATAATTGGCTTTAGCCCATACAACAATGATGAAGAAATTAAAGATGAACTAGCTAGGACAGTTTAATAACACTGGGTTAATATAAGCAAAAAAGTTACAATTTTCAAATTTTTAAGACCTGATAGGAAGCAAATTTGACTCAACAACCTTCATAAGAGGACTTTAACATGGCATTCCGCATAAACTTGAGAGCGTGCGGGTAGGAGCTTACTTCAAGTATACCTCCAAACTTGATTATTAGTGAGTCTTCAAAGTCCAGGAACACAATCTGGATGAAAGGAATTATCACATTTAGAAGAATGATAAGCCAGCATTTTGGATGCATTTTCTTTAAACTTTGATTTACCCATTCAACGTTAGCACATTTCCAATTTGCCAATCGATTATCAAAATCTTAATTTAACTTTCTATCTCTACTCAAATCCACTTAATATCTCTACAATCAATATTTACTTCGGTGGATAATTGGAAACACGTCATGTTCTTCCTCTATGGATTATGTTTTCCATTCTTTATCGTATAATTAATGCTTTCAACCTTAATTGACCATGGAATCGTACAATGGATATGCAATGCATTGTAAATAAAATCCTATAAGCTTGTAAATTGGAATTGAAATATCTAGGTTACTGAAATAGAAATTTGTCGAGAGATTATGAAATTGCGTGGAAACAGCATGGACAGACTGGCCCAAAATGTGAGGAGTAAAGCCTTTATAGGCTGGGAGAAGCCAAGGAATTGTTGGAAGCTAAACATAGATAGTTGTTTGAACTTCATGACTACAAAAAGGTGCATACTTCTCTGTCAAGGAGTTTTAATGTGAAGCATGTACATTGGGATGAGACGCAAAGTGTTGCATTGATTGACTTGCTAATTTCAGCCTTAGGGATTCGCTTGATCTTCAAGATGGTAATAATATAACAGCTTTGCCTCCCATGAAAAAAAGAAAAAAAGGACTTGGCATGGAAAAACTTTCCTATAATTGGCTTTTTCTAGCATTTCTCACAATTGTCAACCTCTTCAAGTTCTTAATTGCTCTGCTCTCAACGAGAAAGCTCATGTGCTCCCAAACTCTTCCCTTTCTTAAAACAGGAAAAGTAAAAAAAGAAAAGAAAAAGAAAAAATTGACGATTCGAAGCATTCTAATGATGCATATACAATAGAATGTTATAAATGGTTTCCTAAGATACTTTCCAAGATATTATTTTTAGGCACTAATTCTAAGCCCATAACATAATAATGACAGAAAATGAACTAGGACATTTTTTCATTACAATCACAACATAGGCAAAAGTTGTAATCTTCACATTCAAAGACCGTATATTCTAAATTATCTCCACAACCATCACAAGAAAACTTTAATGTGGTATTTCGTTTAATCTCAAGAGGATGCGGGTGGGAGCTCACTTCAAGTGTGCCTCCAAACTTGATATTAGAAAATTTGTCAAGCCTGGGAATACATTGCGGATGAAAAGAATTATCGCATTGTGAACATTAATGATAAAGCCAGAACTTGAGATGCATTTCCTCTTCACACATATCACAAATGAAATCATCTGGACGATCATTGAATGGAGGAAATCTCAAAAGAAAAGCGTGTTCATCTCCTTTGTTAGTTCGACATATATTTAGTGGAGGAAGTAGTCTCACACTTACCACATTCATATGTAGCCTCCGATTCTGAGATTGGTCTTTACACTAGTGAATAAAATGTTTCATCTCCATCTCTCTCTCTATCATTCTGTCTGTGTATGTTTTTGCGAGGAACACAAGTTAAGACTATTGTTATTTAATCTATCTCACACCTTCATAAAATTTCACAGGCTGCAATCTGCCATACTTGGTCGGGAGAAGTGTGAGATTAACGGCAATTAGATATAAATTATTCCCCTATAGGGTAAGCGTAGTTTCTTCCACCCAGGTTTACATAATAAGAAATTGTCATAAATGTATCAATAATTTATAATTCACAATCGTTAAATCTCGCATATAAAAATTATGCACAAATTCATTACCGTGTGAAGAAGGTGGAAGGTGAGTGGCATTGCACAATCTTCTTCCTTTTTTCTTCTTTTTCTTTTCGTCATGCCAAGCAAGGGATCGGGACCTGGAAGCGTAAGGGGTATATCAATCAAGAAATAATCAAGGTTAGATATCATATTTGTGATATCCCTAAATTTAGGTTAGGATCAATTTAAAATATTAAAATGTTATGGGATCATTTCATAATTATAACTGACGAGGGGGATCCCGAGTTGAGATAAGATGCCCACACCTAGCTGAGGCGGGCTAATCCGAGCCAAGCCGAGCATATTCAGCTAATGCCCAACCTGGATGCTGATCTGACCCCAGGAAAACCCCGACCTTGGTGCCAGCAGTTCTGATAGGACATAAAGCCTTGATGGGCATAAAGCTGCACCGCATTAAATGCTGTCAGGTCTGAATTTAGTATAAATAGAGCACTACCCCTTCATTTCAAAGGGAACTGATCATTCATACTTCCAGCTACTTTGCCAGCTCGGACATACTAATCATTCGCACTCCCGAGGGGAAAATCCAGGTCATCACCCCTCATTTTCCTTCCCTTTCCTTGTGCAGGTTTAGTGGCCGACCTGAAAATTCAACTCAGAGGCCAACATGAAAGTTCACATCGGAGGCCAACCTGAAAGTTCAGCTCGGAAGGTAACCTAAAAGTTCAGCTTGGCAAAGCGTAGCCGTCCAACCTCAACTACGAGGATTTACGACCTCGACAGTTTGGCGCCGTCTGTGGGAAAGAGTTCTTTCTATCACTCTCTTCACCACTCATTGAGAAACAATCATGGTACAAACTAGAAGCCACAGCACACCGGTAGAGGACTCACCCAACCCGGACGAGGACCTCAAAACCACGCAGGTGCCTAGCCAAGATCCAACCCAAGCCGACGTTGGAACGAGCCAACGTATACACTTACCCTCAGAAACCAACCCCTCTACAGATGGAGACCTCAACTCCAGCTTGTCGCCGGAGATGAGGATGATACTTAAGATGTTCCAGGAGCTAAAGGAGCAAGTAGCCCGGCTAGCTGCGGAACCCCCAATTCCACAATCAGCTACGCCGCGGCCCATGCACCTACAGTTCCGCATTCCAGCCCCGGGGCGAACCCGAGCACAAGACGGTGAAGGATTCCTGGAGCCGGAGGCGAGACCCGTAGAGGCTAGAGGTAAAAGGGCGGCCCATGCCAACCCCGAACAAGCCAAGACCGCGACTGCCATAGCCAAGGTCATTAATCAGCTCGGCGTAAGCCCACTCTCGCCAGAGGTACTGGCAACGCCATTGCCCACCAACAACCGGATGCCCAACCTGGCAATCTATAATGGGGATGGAGACCCAACCAGTCACCTGCTCAACTTTGATTATCATATGACTCTGCATGATATGACCGACCTCATGAAGACGAAGACATTCCCGACCACCCTAGTTAGCAATGCCTTGGACTGGTTTTGAAAACTTCGCCTCGGCTCTATTTCAAGTTTTCATCAGCTGGCTGAGGCTTTCTTGTCCCGCTTCGCTAGAAGCCGATGTACAATACGTCACACCTCGTCATTGTTGTCGGTGAAGCAACACAAATGAGAGAGTTTGAGGGTTTACACCGCCCGATTCAATGAAGAGACCCTCAAGATCCCCAACCTGGAGGATTCCATGGCATTAATGGCTTACCAAAGTGGGCTCAGGTCGGGCCCCCTTACCTCTTCCTTACCCATCGACCTCGTGGATATCGTAGCCGAGTTGATGGTACGGGCAGAAGGGTACATACACTCGGAAGAAATCCATCAAGCTAAGAAGGATGACGATAAGGAGAAGGAAGCTGGAAAGAAGGGAGAGACCTCCCGAGCCCAACCTGGGGGTAAGATCCAAAGTGATCGAGGCAAGCAGCCTCAACAGCCAAAGCAGAACCCCCGGTTCACTATGTTCACTCCCCTTAACACCTCAAGGGAGCAAATCCTTAGGCTATCCTCAATGGAGTCTCTAAAATGCAAAACTTTCTTAATTTGGGTATTTTTAGAGACCCCAATATCTAAAAATAATACTATTTATGGCAAAAGTACGTAAGGTCCACCACTTTTGGCTTAAAAGATGCCAATATAGAGACCCAGTATCTTTTAAGCCAAAAGTGGTAGACCCCACGTACTTTTTTCATGAATAGTATTATATTTAGAGACTCGAGTCTCTAAAAATACCTAAATTAAAAAAGTTTTGCATTTGAAGACTCCATTGAGGATGCCCTTATGGAGATCTAGCACTAGAACCACCTGCCTCCAGTGCTGAGGATGAAAGACCGACCTAAGAAGCACAATAGGACCAAGTATTGCCGCTACCATATGGATTACGGTCATACCACTGAGGAGTGCAATGACTTGAAACAGGAGATCGACGCACTGATAGCTCAAGGTCACCTCTGGAGGTACGTAGATCAACAGCCAACCCGGAGTTAAGATCAGAGGGATAGAGAGAGAAGTCCACCCTGGCACTAAGCCGGGGGCGGACGTTTGGCTGTGATTGAGACTATCGCAAGGGGATTGGCGTCGGGCGGGGAGACCTCGGCTGGCATGAAGGGTTATGTTCGAGCTGGAAGGAAGTATGAGCCGACGCGGGGTCCGGTCCTAGAGATGCAGCAGCTCATTTTCTCCTCAGAATACTTGGAGGGTGTGATATTGCCCCATGATGACCCACTGGTGATCAGCGCTGAAATAGCCAACTTCACCGTGAAGAGGTTGATGCTGGACACCGGGAGCTCGACAGAAGTCCTATTTTTGAAGGCATTTGAGCAAATGGGGTTGGACAAAAGTCGGCTCAAACCATTGAGGGGCACCTTGGCTGGATTCACCGGGCATGCCCACCAAGCTGAATGAGATATCAACCTCCCACTGAAGTTGGAAGACGGGGACAAGCGAGTTTCGATGCATGCCAACTTCATTGTAATGGATTGTAACTCCACTTACAATGGGATCCTGGGTCGGGTGGCACTCAATCATTTTAGGGCTGTTCCTTCAACTTACCACCAGGCCTTAAAATTCCCGACCCCAGTTAGTACAGCCACCATCCGCGGAGCCCAACTCTCAGCTCGGGAATATTATGAAAACTCACTCCGACCCAAATATCAGGTTGGATGGGGACCAGATTTGCCCCAGGAGAAGAGGGATGCTAAAAGAGGGAGCCCGGCTGAAGACCTTCAAGAGGTGGAGCTCTCCGATGAAACAAAGAGAGCAAAGATCGGAAGTGAACTCTCTGATGACCTCAAGAAAGGTATAAGCTAATTCCTTCTGAAAAATGAACACATGTTTGCATGGTCTGCTTCTGACATGACAGGTATTGACCCGGCTATGATTGAGCATCACTTGAATGCCGACCTGAATCACTATCCGGTAAAGCAAAAGTGCAGGCACTTCCATTATGATAAACAACAGATCATAGCAGAAGAAGTTGACAAGTTGGTAGACGCTGGTCACATAAGGGAAATCTAATACCCGACCTGGTTATCCAACGTGGTACTAGTGGCCAAGTCCTTAAGTGGATGGAGATTGTGCATCGACTTTACTGACCTCAACAAGGCTTACCCCAAGGACTGTTTTTACCTACCTCGGATTGATCAGATGGTGGATGCCACCTCCGGGTTCGAGCTACTCTCTTTCATAGATGCCTTCAAAGGCTATAACTCCCGGAGACAAAGAGAAGACTGCCTTCACCACCGATAAAGGTCTCTACTACTATGAGGTCATGCATTTTGGCCCCAAGAATGCTGGAGCTACCTACACTCGGATGGTGAACAAGGTTTTCAAAAATCAAATTGGCCGAAATATGGAGATCTATATAAATGACATGTTGGTCAAGAGCAGAAGGGCAGAAGACCATGAAGCCGACCTGGCTGAAGCCTTCACCGTAATGGAGCACTTTGGGATAAAGCTGAACCCAGAAAAGTGTGCATTCGGCGTCAAGGCGGGAAAGTTCTTGGGCTTCATGGTCACAGCCCGCAGAATAGAAGCCAATCCGAAGAAGGTTCAGGCGATACTTGACCTGGTGCCCCCGACTTGCGTGAAAGATGTCCAGGTATTAGCAGGTAAGGTCGCGGCGCTGAGCAGATTCATGTCTAAGTCGGCTGATAAGTGTGCTCCTCTGTTCAAAATATTGAGAAATCTTAAGAACTTTGAATGGACTAAAAAATGCCAGGACGCCTTCCAAGAGCTGAAAACGTACCTAGCTTCGCCACCCCTGCTATCCTGACCTGAGGTGGGGGAGGAGCTGGTACTATACTTGGCCTGCTCAGGCACAGCAGTGGCGACAGCACTGGTCCATGAAGAAAGGAAGGAGCAGAAGCCAATTTATTATGTCAGCAAAACATTGTAGGGGGCTGAGGCGAGGTACTCTTCCTTGGAAAAACTTGCCCTCACGCTCATCACAGCGGCAAGAAAGCTGAAGCCATACTTTGATGCTTATCCAATTAAGGTCATAATGGATGCCCCACTCAGGACTATCATGCACAAGCCGGAGGCTTCGGGTAGGCTACTAAAATGGGTAGTTGAGCTAAGTCAATTTGACATCACCTACCAACCCAGAACAGCCATCAAAGCCTAGGCCATCGCAGACTTTGTGGTGGAATGTACTGGCCGAGCTGAGCATGACCCAGAAGATGTGTGGAAGGTCCATGTGGACGGGCCGTCGGGGAAGTCTGAAAGAGGAGCCGGGTGGTCATCCTTGACCCGACCTGGCATGAGCATCAATACTCCCTCAAATTTGCCTTCCCAGCATCCAACAATGAGGCTGAGTATGAAGCCGTTATTGTGAGGTTGAAAATTGCGGTTCAGCTCGGGGCACAAACAGTCGACCTGAGCACCAACTCTCAATTGGTTGCCAGTCAGATATCAGGAGAATTCGAAACCAAGGACAATGCCATGTTGGCCTACCTCAACAAAGTCAAGGATTTGACCTCAGGGCTCAAGAGGTTCACGATACAGAGGGAGGAAAATGTAAAGGCTGACACTCTATCCAGGTTGGCCTTGGGCGAGAGCCAACCTGCATTGGTCCATATGGAAGAAGTCTCTGAACCAAGTATCCGATTGGGGATGCCAGCCATAGTCGAGCTTAATTTGAGCTCAGATTGGACCAAACCAATCATGGACTACTTGGAGGGGGTATGACCCCGGAAGATGAAAAAGTAGCTCGAAAGCTCATGAAATAGGCCTCAAGGTTTGTCATAATAGCCGGGCAACTCTACAAGAGAGCCTACACTTGGCCTCTTTTGAAATGTGTTGGGCCCGAAGAAGGAAACTATGTACTCCGTGAGAGCCACGAAGGGGTATATGAAAACCACTTGGGAGGCAAGGCTCTGGCTCGGAAAGCATTGAGGCAAGGCTATTTCTGACCAACCTTAGAACAAGATGCCAAAGAGTATGTAAAAAGTGTGACACCCGCCAAAGGTTCGCCAATGTACAGAGAAAGCCGGCAGTTGACCTCATAGTGATGATAAGCCCGTGGCCATTCTATCAGTGAGGTCTAGATATCATAGGCCCACTGCCAACCAGTGTTGGCCAAAAGAAGCACGCATTCGTAGTTGTCGACTACTTCACCAAATGGCCCAAGGCTGAAGGTGTTGCTAGAATAACAGAAAAAGAAGCTCGGGATTTCGTATAGAAAAACATCATTTGTCGATTTGGGGTGACAAAGGTCATCATCACTGACCACGGCAAGCAATTTGACAGTGCATACTTTCGAGGCAACTGTGCTGAGATTGTGATCGACTTCAGATTCTCATCTATTCCTCACCCTCAAAGTAATGGCCAAGTTGAAATGACTAATCAAATCATTTTGCAGGGCCTAAAAACCAAGCTGGAGGAAGCGGAGGGCCAGTGGGCATCGATTCTTCCTGAGGTGTTGTGGGTTCAGCGGACCACCACCAACTCGGCAACGGGAGAATCACCATTCGAGCTGACCTTCGATACTTAAGCGGTGCTACTGGTGGAGATCGGCTCTCCGACCAGTAGAACCCTCCACCATGATCTAGAAATAAACGGAGCACTGATTCATGAATAGCTCGACCTCACCGAAAAGCTCCGAGCTAAAGCTCAAATTAGAATGCTGGCCAGCAAAGCTGCCATACAAAGAGCCTTCGCCAAACTGGCCAAACCTAAGCATATTAAGGTTGGCGACCTCGTACTCAGAAAAACTATCTTTTTGCCACGCTCGGGTAACAAGCTCTCACCGACTTGGGAGGGACCGTACGAAGTCGTGAAAGAAGCCTGATTTGAGACCTTCTACCTTCGTGACAAGTACGAAAAACTACTGAAAAATGCATGGCACTTAGAACATCTGAAGTGGTGTTTTGTCTAAAGGCCCCAAGCCAAAATCTCTTGTGACGGCCCTCGTGCTGAAGTACAATGTAATGGCCCCGAGCAGAAATCTTTTGTAACAGCCCCCGAGTTGAAATCTTTTGTTAAGGCCCCGAGCCAAAACATTGCTTGTAATCATCTCCCGAGCCCAAGTACTTCATGTACAACTTCAATACAATGTATTTTGTAAACCAGTGCAAATCGGGCCCAAACTCCTCAGCTACTAAGCTACTGTCAACTCGGATTAATGCGGTGGCCACGCTTAATTATGAGCTAATGATCAAGTAAATCAGCTCGGACTAAGTTTCAGCTCGGGTATAATCAATAACAATAAGATTAGCTTTACCAGTTCGGATTAAGGTCCAACTCGGTATAATCTGGCTTCAGGTCGGTATGTTAGTTTGGGTCTAAACAAGAACTCAACATTTGTCAACGTTAGTTGGACCAATTTTAAAATCGGACTGACGAGTCCAGGTTGGCAACGATAAAAGTTGTCCAATTAACAAGTTCGAATTAGGATGAAAATTCATTAATCGCTTCCAGCTCGGTTCCTTACATTTAAACTTAAGTTTGAAAGGTCTATTATATTGGTCTGACCTCAATTACTTAAGAAATATTTGCGAAGAGAAAGGTACACAAGTATGAACTCGAATAAAATGCAAAATATTCATTTCATTATAATTGAAATACAATTACAAAGAGCCCAACCTGGGCGAAACTACAAAAGCCCGACTCGGGTAAATCTACAAAATCTATTTTGGTGGAGCAGCGTTGGTTGCATCAGCCTCGTCCCTGACCTGGTCCATGCCCTTTTGGATGAATTCGATCACCTCTTTGGCTTGGGACGTCAGGTCGGCCAGAAGCTCAGGAATCTCCCAGAAGTTCGGCGGCGGAGCCTCCAAGATTTCAATATAGTCGTTCTTGGTGGCAGGGAAAAAGGTCTTTGCTCTCTCCCGAGCAGCGACTTGGCCCCGGAAGTAGAACTCCAGCTCGGCATACTTGGCCATGGCCCCACCTTCTGTGGCCAACCAGTCCACAGCTGTATCACTGGACTTGAAGGCTTCCACTGCCTTCTCTCCTTGAGGGCCGACCCGGTCAAGCAGCTCCCGAAGCTTCTCCTCGGCTTCGTGCCTCTCCAGCTTGTAGCGCTAGACATCCTTGGCTGCGGCCTCGCGTCGGGACTTCTCCGCCTCGAACTTCTTGCTCAGCCGGTCAATCTCCGACATGTCCGCCTTGCGCCTCTGGGCGGCCTCCTCTCTCAAAGCCTCAAGCTCGGCTCGGGCATCGATGTATCTCTGCTCGAGCTCGACGCAATGAGCTTGAGCCCTGGCCAGAAAGCTGGGAGTTGAAAGGATGTGGGACTCGGCCTACACAAAAGACGGCAAAGTGATCAGCCGAGCTGAAAAACATAACCATATCAACACGGTCAAAAATGTCTCACCGTGACTATAGTCATCCTCAGGTCGAGCGAAAGCTGCTCCGCCGGGACCGTCGCCAACTTGGGATCGCGAGCAATCCTAGTTGCCTCCATGAAGTCCTTGCTGGGAGGGCTCACCTCCGTGGCCTTGCCTTTCCCAGAGTATTCGGTCATAGGCCGCTTCTTGTTCTCAGGAAGGGATGCCGAGCGCTCTGGGATTGCCACTCCCGAGCTCGATCTCTTAGGCAGCGGAGACCCCGATGTCCCCTTGGAAGAGACCTCGGCGTCGACCTCCCTCACTTAGCCGCTGGGCCACTGCCTCTGACCCTGAGACTTCGCCGTTGGCCTCGTTCTTCTTTCTCACCTGGGCATACGCAAGCTTTCTTGTATCTGTCATACCTGCAAAAGAGTAGAGAAAAGAAGTGAGAAAGAGCCGAAGACCGACCTAAAAGACTGCCAGTCATAATATTTGGGAGGTCGGGTGCTGATCTTACGAACTGACCCTCTTTTGAGCTGGACCCCGCATCCATTCCAAGCTCGGGGAGCAGGTTGGGATGATCCTTCGAGAGGTCGGGTTCCCTACCAAATAGTTTGGACTCCCAGATCCACTCCCATTTGAGCATACTGTCAATGTTTATCAACATCCCCGACGCGGGCCTCAGCACCGCGACTTCCTCGAGCTCCCCATCTGAAAGCTTGGGATTATCATTAACATTCTTCTTCAAGCTCGGAGTCCAGTCCGACCTGCATCCTGAGTTCACAGCCGGCTCCACCCAATAATAGTCATTGTGCCAACCCTTGTTGGAGGAATGCCACTTTGTGAATATGGAGTTGCCGACCCAAGCTGCGAAGTGAAACCAACCAGGCTGTTTCGGGTTGGGCTTGCACACAAAGAAATGTCTGAACCGGCGTAGGGTCGTCTCTACTTTCTTCTCGAGGCAGAACACATAGAACACCACCACCACGGCCCAACCATTCAATGACATCTGACCTGGGCTAAGCTAGAAATAGTTCAAGATGTTGGTAACGAAGCCGGGAAGCGGGAGTTGAATAACATCGAATGCAAGGTCATAGATGGTAAAATGGTCGGGCAGAGGATAGCAAGCTGATTCGTACCGACCTGGAACCTTCAGCTTGTGATGTCGGTCCACTGACCAGTTCTTCAACCTGGCGTTAGCCATTTGCACCGCGGAATAATATTTACGCTTGCAGCAGGCAAACAGCTGCTCGATCCTCTTTTCCCGAGCTGAAGAAACACTGGCGGTGGCTGAGCTCCGAGGTCGAACAGCCCTAACCGAGACTACTTCAATCGGCTCCGCCGTAGAAGCTCCAACTAAGTACTCCTGTGGCATCTCGACTTCCTCCAACTGATTTAACGACTCCTCATCTTCTCTATCTTCCAAGCATCCCAAGTCGGCCAAAGGATCTGCCTCAGCTTCCTCTTGCGCCAGTCTGACCCCAATAACTTGGCAATCATCATCACTCTCCCTGAGCTCAGATCGCCAAGCCGAACCTCGAGACTCATCGGTGCTGTCGCCACCTTGACCTCTATCCAAGGTGGACTCCGAGCTTGACGGATTCTCGTCCCCTCCATAGGATCTCACCTCTATCACTTGGGAATCTTCCGACTCCGACTTCCCCATCATGTCTACAAATTAAAAATATATGTACATGTTTAACTAAAGGGAGTCGGGACGTACCTACGGCTCTAGCTGTGGAAGATGACCCAACCTAAATTGGCTCTGAGCTAATGGATTCCGAGCTAAATACCCCGAGAAGCTTTTTGCCGAGCTAAAAGTGTCCAACCACTCTGGTATCTGACCTGAAAGCTCCGAAGTTCGTAAGCGAAAGTGTGAAGTGAATCTCGGATGACAAGGCCCTATTTATCGGCAACTCCTGTAACCACCTCGGGAATCCCAAACGTCGCATCTTGTCATGACCGCCAGGTGACGTGTCAGCCGTCGGAAGGGCAAGCACCGCTGACGTGGCCATCCCCACTCCGCCAGGGTCAGGTACCCCCAACTCGGGAATAACTCCCAAATCCAGATCTCACCCTCTCGATCTCGACTTGGGGGAGGGGGGGGAGGGGATTGATGAGGGGGATCACGAACTGAGGTAAGATGCCCACACCGAGCTGAGGCGGGCTAATCCGAGCCAAGCCGAGCATATTCAGCTAATGCCCAACCTGGATACTAATCCGACCCCAGGAAAACCCCGACCTCGGTGCCAGCAGTTCTGATGGGATATAAAGCCTTGATGGGACATAAAGCTGCACCGCATTAAATGCTGTCAGGTCCGAATTTAGTATAAATAGAGCACTACCCCTTCATTTCAAGGGAAACTGATCATTCATGCTTCCAGCTACTTTGCCAACTCGGATATACTAATCATTCGCACGCCCGAGGGGAAAATCTGAGTCATCACCCCGCCTTTTCCTTCCCTTCCCTTGTGCAGGTTCAGTGGCCGACCTGAAAATTCAACTCGGAGGCCAACTTGAAAGTTCACCTCGAAGGCCAACCTGAAAGTTCAGCTTGGCAAAGCGTAACTGTCCAACCTCAGCTGCTAGGTTTCCGACCTCGACAATAGCTTTAACCGTGAGATAGAGAGAGATTAAGATTATAAAGAGAAAAATAGATATAAATATAAAATAAAATAAAAAAATCAAATAAGAAAAAAAAAATTGATAGAGAGAGAGAACATGTCAGACAAGAAAGGAAGAGAAATCGAGAGAGAGAGGAAGAAGGAGAAAAGAGATGGAAAATTCTTCAACCAACATGGTAAGTTTCATCCAAGAAAAGAGCAATTTTATGAAGCTTTACCTTGAACTCTTAGCATATATATACATGCATGTGTATGTAAAGGTAGTAACTTGGAAACCCAATTTATTGTGATTTTGATTTAGAAAAGCGTTGATATATGAATGGAATTTTGATTATAGTATGATAATAATTCAATTTATGAAGCTTTAATAACTAATTTAAGGGATGAAATTGTGAATTGGGTATTTTGTCATGTGTAGATTATAATAGAAATTGAAAGTCAGTATTGATAGCGTAAGAAGATGGATCAGGTCTGTTGGTATGTATATATGCACCTGTGTTGCGTATTAAGAAGTAAGAGAAGACATGAAACTGTAATAGGAAAGAAACAAAAGAAATTGAAAGGCTGAAGAGAAAAGTTAACATAAGAAAATGGTTGGAGAGTAACGAAAGACAAAATATTCAGAATAATTATGATATCCTATATACAAGAAAGCTTGCTAGGTGAGGATACACGAGACATGTATGCAACCAGTTACGCCCAATAAAATGCAAAAAAAAAAAGTTAAAAGGAGTGTGAAATATTTTATGGTGCTTTAAGTGATGAAAAAATACTATGTGTTCGTGTGTAATTATAAAAATCTTCTATCAAAATATGCCTTTTATTGTAACAACTAAATATTAAAAAATATTTTATTTTCTATATTTTTCCCTTTTATCCTATGAAGTTATTTTCCTACAAGCAAACGAAACCTTAGTGAAATTATTGAAGACATATATGCTTATATTATGAAGTAGTTTCAAAGCTCATACATGACACGTGTTTCATGCACTAAATTATTCTTACTTACATAGTGAAGCACTTGGACAGTTTCTTCATTTCTCCTTTCTTTAAGTTGTAGAAACTATTTCTCGTGCTAAATTCAGGTGCTACAATTGGAAAGTATTGAAATTTCGCGAAGGAAATTATGATCGAACTTTCTTTAAGTTGTTTCTATAAGCATTATGATGTAGTATAACATGTGGAACGATAATGATTAGACCCAAAAATGGAGCTATTTTGCCATCATTCATATTGATGCTTTTGAACAACCAAAGAATCATTTATCAATGAAGATAAACAAGCTGGCTTAGTAGTGGTATGTAGGGATCACATAGGTATCTGTAATTGATGCACAAGTAGTTTGTATATTCTGTAGTTCAGTTGAGTAGGCTGAGAAATTGATCTGTTATTAAGCTTTTTAATTGCCAACTATCAAAGGGCCTCACAGATTATGCCATTGTTTCCTTCAGATTTATTCCGAGGATTGATTAGATACTCTCCTCTATTGTTCATGTTGTAGTTGTTATCCGTTAATCATGGCCACATTTTCAGGCATGTTTCTCGAAAGGCAAACCTTGTGCCTGAATGTGTTGCATCAGTAACTGGATATGTAATCTTATTAGGGCATTATCTTTTCTTAAGTAAAAAAAAAAAAGAATACTCACAGATTTTTTTTTTTTTTTTTTGGGTGGTGGGGGGTAATGACTGTATGGAAAGAAAACTAAGTATAATTAGAAAAAGCCCAACAAGACAAGACTATCTTGGTCCACACACAAAAAAAAGAGCAAGATTTGGCAAAGTAACGGACACCAAGTTCAACACCATGACGAAAGAAACAAATCCACTAGGCATAATCAACAAAAAAAAAACATACAATAAAAGCAGTAGCTTTGTGAAAAAATGGAGAGAAAATAAGTTTTGTGATATTCAACAAATATAAAAGGGTTAATACCTTAATTAATCCCTCATCTTTATCTTGTTTGATAAATAGGTTTCTTATTTTTGAAAGTGCTACACCGTTAGTTCTTTTGGCATTTTCTGTTAAAAAATATAATGGTAAAGTCACGTGGTTTTATTTTATCGATACACTTCATTGTTACTTTTTTAAAGAAAAATGACAAAAAGACTAACGATGTTATAACTTGTAAAGTTAAAAAATTTAAATGTAGTACTTTTGGCAATGGAGGACATGTTTTTCAAATATGGTAAATATCAAAGACTAATTAAAATATTAACAAATTTTAAAGATCTCGACGCTAAACAAATTCTAAAGATCATTAATGTAATCTCTCGACATTAAACAAATTCTAAAGATCTTGACACATTTTGAGTAAACAATACCATATGAGAAATCATCTCTTAACTTATTTGGTTCAAATTTTAGTTTCTCATCCAAAATTTTCTTGGAATTTTGATTCATCCATTCAAAATTAGCACCTTCTTAATTTTCCAATCGATTACAAAAGTTCTGATTTGATTTCCCTTCTCTATTCAAATCTAACTTTCTTTCTTTCTCTCTCTCTCTATATATATATATATTTACTTCGGAGGATAATTTGAAATAAATGCATCCTATTATTCCTCTTTTGATTACTTGTTCATTTAACACTCTATTCGGATCGCATAATGGAAGTGAGAAAAAAAATCAAAAAGATTGGACAAGGGAAATGAACGGAAAGTAAGATGAAAAATAATAAAGGAGACGAAAAGAACGGGGGTGTATTAATAAATCCTCATGGATTTTTTTTCTTTGGTTTCGAAAAAAAGCATTACTATATTTAAAGAAAATGTATAATCTAAAAAAGCCCAACAAAAGACAAGACTTATCAGTTCAAAAAGAAAAAAGACCATGGAAAGTAAAAGAGACCAAGTTTAACGCCACGAAGGCACAAATCTACTGGGCCTAATCAACAAAAAAATATACAATAATATGGGCGAGAGAAAATAACCTTTGTGATGTTCAATAAATGTAAAAGAGCTAATACCTTAATTAGTCACTGATCTTTATTATGTTTTTTTTTTCTTATAGTATTACATTTAAATCTTTTAACTTTGTTCTGATTTAAAAAGAAAATAATCTTTTAACTTTGTAACATATGTCACCGTCAGTCTTTTTAGTTTTTTTTGTCAAGAAAGTAAAGGTAAAGTAATGTGATTTTATTTTACCTATACACTTCACCATTACTTTTTTGACAGTAAAGGGCAAAACGACTAACGGTGTCACAAATTACAAAATTAAAAGATTTAAATTTAGTACTTTTAGAGATATATGATTTATTTGTCAAACACGATAATGATCAAGTACTAACTAAGGTTCAAACAAATTTTAAAGATCTCGACACTAAGTAAACTCTAAAGATCATTAGTATTTTCTCTCAACACTAAATCCTTTGACTTCAACTATGATTTTTTTCAGGTAATCTTTCCAAATCCTTCAACTAAAGGAGCATTCAAAAAATATATAGTCCCTCATTTTCAAGACCATGTAGCAAAGACTACATTGGCCTGTCACTTGAACACCCCAACAAAATTTCTTGCTAGTTGTCACCATATTCTAGCATACTTTGGAATGAGAAACTGAAAAGGAGAAAAGAAAAGAAAAGCAGACATTTAGGTGTATTGTTTCTTGTTTTGAGCGATTTGTCTAGACTCTACACATCACAAATTACCGAAATGCCTCTGCTTAGTATTTGGTATCACTGTAAAATAAGTCAATTGAAAAATATTTTTAGTTAATACAAAAAAATAGTTACAAAAAGTGTAAAATGATACTTTTAAAAGGAAAGAAATTTAAATACCTTATTCATATTCATTTTTATTTTAAGAATATACGGAAATTATGTTGAAGTACTAAGGATTATTCCTACATTTCACCCATTAAACTTTCTCTTCCCTCTATAAAATCAAAATCGATAAGATTGCAAAATCCTCTAATTAATAAGGGGATTTTCAAAGTCACCATAACTCATAACGGAAATTCTTACATGGTCTATGACCATGTATCCACATATAGTCCCAATCAATCATATTTTGCCACGTTATTGATTCTAATAGTTAATAATTCTAAAAAATCTTTTAATGATTCTAATAGTTAATAATTCTAAAAAATCTTTTAAGTTTAACAATTCGCTGAAAAGCTTTTCCAACCCCATATCCTCTAGACCATTCCCAGCACCACCCAAAAAAAAATCCATCATCGTCAGCACCACCCAAAAAAAAATCCATCGCCGTCACCACAAGACCTGCTCCGGGCACCGGTTTTCCCAACATTAACCTATTGTCAGCACCATAAAAAACTCCACCCCACACCATATTAGAAACCCATCATCAGACTTGAACATTTCTATTCTTAAACCCTCGAGCTCTTTCCCTTCCGCGACGAACATCTTCATCTCTTATGTTCAAGCATTACCGTTGTAGAACATTGTCTTTTGGGTAGGATTTAATGAGCATTCATTGTATTTTGGGCAGGATTTAATGAGCAGTTACTTGAATTGAGAAGGAAGGAAGAAAATATATAATATTGTTGAGAGCTTGTAGGTGGTTTTATGGAGAAGATAATGCTCCAAAGATAAATGATTATTCTATGAATACAATGAATGCATTGTTGAGAGTTTGAGGGGGAAAAAAAAGATAAAAAGGATAGCGCAGAATTTTCGTCGGCGGGGGTGAGGATGATGGCGGCAGCATTCAGCTTTTGGTTTGAGATTGGTGGAGGTTTCTAGATATTGATAGATGGTAGAGAGATATAAGTTGGGGCCTTTCTGTAATTGTTTGAACTTAAGGGCCATTTGCATAAAGTATAATTAATGAGAGCATATGTGGGGACATAGTTTAAATCAAGCAAGAATTTGCCACCCATAACCAACCCCTTCCAAAATTCAATCCAATTCTTTTCCTTTAAAAAGTGCATTCCGAACACTATTTAAATGATAAGCCCGTTGATACTTAGGATTACTGAGCCTACAACCAAAAAACGTTGCATCAAACAGTTTCCAATAATTGAGTAATTTTAGCATATCACGCGATCGTCAAGCTCTTCTCTTCACTGGAATGCTTACTACACGATAGCAAACTTCTTCCGTTTTCGAAAAATAAAGCAAGCAAAAAATGCTGGACAAAAGTGTTTTAATAATGCACATAAAATACAATAACAGATCATAAATAATATCGCAGGATATTACAGACTACTTTAGCTGATATTATTGTTAAAAGACTCTTTCTAGCCTACTTTAGCAGATATTATTGTTAGAAGACTCTTTCTAGCCTATCACATAATTATAATCACAAATGGTGAACTAGACCTTTAATTTTCCACCACATGCAATACATAGGCAAAAGTTATATTCTTCACATTCGAATGCAGGAGGCCTGTCTATATTGAGTCCACAACCATCACAAGAGGACTTCAATGTGGCCTTCCGTGTAAACTCAAGAGGGTGTGGGTGGGAACTCACTTCAAGTGTGCCTCCAAACTTGAAATTACGAAATTTGCCAAGTCTGGGTACACAATTCGAATGAAATGAATTATCGCAATCAAAACAATGGTAAAGCCAGAACTTCGGATGCATTTCCTTTTCGCACATATCACAAATGAAATCATGTGGATGGTCACTATATGGCGGAAACCTCAGCGGAAGAGGGTGTTTATCCCATCTGTGCCTAATAGCCTTGGGGAGCATTGCGCAACCATGGTGCAAACTAAAATTGCAAGTCTCACAACCAAATGCAAGACCGTTTAATTTATAATTAATTACAAGCATTGCATATTTTATCTGAAGCTTCAAATTGGAAGAGAGGGTGGTTATGAGTTTCGTGAACAATAGTAGTAGGCAAAGCAGCACATTTGACATCAAGGAAGAAGTCGTCACAGTTGTCGCAGTTGAAGAAGAATCCGTTTGAATCCCAATTACAATTGTTGCAGCAAAAATAATCATAGAATTTGGTGTAGCTGCCTAGGTTGAGTGGGTGGGAATGAGTAGGATGTTGTAGTTTGTATGGTATATTGGCGCAAGGGAGATGAAGAAAGTAACTACATTTGACACAAGCATAATAAGAAGCAGAAAGAGGCGTAATGCAACAGTTGCATAATACTTCCTCATCTACTTCTTCGCACTACAACATTTTTGATTTCTTGCAACCCTTAAATTGAACATGTAAAAAAATTATTGGCATAAATGTCATTTTGCAATAATTTTATAACTGTTGTCTACAAATAAAACCTCTTGCAATGATTTTAATTAACTATTGCAATATCTATAACATTTTGCAACGGTTTTAATTAACTATTGCAATATCTATAACTTTTTGCAACGCTTTGCATCAGACTATTGTAATATCTATAATATGCAATGCTTTTTTTATGAAGTGTTGCTTATTTCATTTTTTTTGCAACGGTTTGTAAAATTATGGGTAGGTTGCAACTTATAAAATAAATTCTTTTGCAACAGTTTTATTAGTATTGAGTCTTACAGTTGCAAAGTCTATGATATACTACCTTTTTTTGTTAAGTGTTGCGTATCATATTTGGTTTTAGGCAATGGTATGTAAAAGTATTGGGTTAAATACAACGCAAGAAAACTATTGCTTATTTTATATTTATTTGGTGAAGTATCGTGAGATATTTTGTTCATAAAGAAATTTGAGTTTTAGTTATTGAAAATGAGAAACAATTACAACTAATTATTTGAAACAAAGAGAAACAAATTTTTTTTTTTTAAAAAAAAGTTGATTAATTAGGTTTCATTTTTTACCCCTTTATTTCTACAATTTTTTTTGTCAAAATTGAGATTTTTCGTTGTTTCTTAGTTCTAAACTACTGCCGACTAGTTAAAAATTCGAGGCAAATTTATGAAAAGAGTATTGCAGTTGTAAAAGACTATTTTATATTTCTAAAAATTATTACAAAAGTGTTGACTATTAGAGATATAAATGAATATAATAAGCTTTTATCTAACAACTTAACTGTTAGATGAGATGGTTAGTTTGATATAGTTATAAAGTTCATTTTCAATAAGGTTCTGGGTTCGAGTCTTATCACTACCTATATAGAAGAGATTATCTAAGTTGCAACTCAATAAAGAAAAAAGAAAGAGAATCTCTCATATATATATATATATATATATATATTTTAAAGAATGGTGAACTTACAACTGTAAAATAACTGTTGCTTATACTTTTGAAAACAGTTGCAAATAGGAAAAAATTTATCATGTAGTCTTTTAAAAAAAAAAACCGTTGCAAAAAGAATCAGTTGCAATGGTTTTTTGACCGTTACTATTTATTTATAAAAAACCGTTGCAATAGAGATTAGACAACGAGAACGGATTCAACGGTAAGAAAACCGTTGCCTAATGTCATTTGCAACGGTTTTTAGTTCTTCTGCAACGATTTTCAAATGTTGCAAGAACTAAAAAATGTGGTAGTGTCGTCATCGTCGTCATTGGGCTGCTCATGGATGAGTATCAATGGATGTTGCTGCTCATGGCTCCAGTGCTTGATCTCTGCAGGTTGAATATGTGTGAGGCAATTCTCTCCAAGTAGAAAACGTTTAATCATTCCTGATATGTCAGGCACCGGTAAGTGGAACAGATCATCATCATCTCTGGTAGAAGAAAAATCATACAATGTTTGTCAAGAAAGAAAAAAAAAAGAAATTTAAAAAGGAAAAAGGGAGGAAAAAAAAAAAAAGTCAAAGAGAGATGTAGAAGAAGGATTCCTTCACTTACAAGTTAGTTTCAATCTGCTGCGGGGTTTCAGTTGTCACACACTTGAGGTGAACAAAATATCTACACGGTCCACAAAAATAAACCCAATATGTTGGATATATAATCTTGCCGCAGACATCGCATTTAAAATAGAATTTTCTATGTTCAGATGGAAGGCCGTAAGCAAGCGAAAGAGTATGATCATGGTCCTCGCGTTTGGCTGTGCTTGGTAATGATGCAAAACTCTTGTGTATCAAAAATGGACAGGAAGGACATTGGCAGATTAGATCTTTATCTTCTACCCCACAAGCGTCGCAGCGCAACAACGCTGGCCGTGGCTGGAATATGAGTGAATGTTCGTGACCCTCATGCTTAATAATGCGATTCTTGAAAGCACATAATACATCGATCTTTGTCCTTTAGAGCACATGCAATGTCCATATCAATTAAATTACATACTGAGCAATGGTCTGAACAAGTAGCAAACAAGGTCTCGGACTAGAGCAGGAGCTTTGTGAAGTAACGGAGAGAAAATAAGCTTTGTGAATTGTGATGTTCAATAAATGTAAGAGAGGAAATACTTTAATTATTCTAGTGTTTAATAAACAAGTTCCTTCCTTTAACATCCCCCCCCTTTATTTTTTCCCAAACTCTAAAGATCATTAGTATTTTCTCTCAACACTAAACAAATTCTAAAGATCTCGACACATTTTGATGAAACAATAACATATGAAGGAGTCGATTCTTTACGCACTTAGGCCAACTTTTAGTTTTAAAATCCAAGATTGTGTTGAAATTTTGATTTATCCATTCAAAGTCAGTACCTTTTTTATTGTGATTAGTTTTTGCTGTCACTAATTTTTTCTTGATATAAAGAGTTTTGTTGAATTTAATAGATTCACTTGTTAAATTAGCAAAAAAAGAAAAAAAAAGTTAGCACCTTCTTAATTTGCCAATCGATTGCCAAAATTTTGATTTAAATTTTCATCTCTATTCAAATCCACTTAATTTCTGTGCGATCAATATTTTGCTCGTTACCTATCAAGCCTGCAGCCCTTACAGCCATGTACAAATCCTCTACAGTCTCTGTACAATCCGTATCCTTTGGATAATTAGAAATGCATCATGTTCTTCCTCTGTCGATTATTATTTTTCATTCTCTGCCATACAATAATACTTTCAACCTTAATTGACTGTCATGGATATGGAACGCATTGTAAAAAGAATCATATAAAATTGTAAAATGGAATGGAAAGTGAACCAGAAATTTCTCGAGGGAAAAAGGCAATTTATCTTCCAACATGTTTTATCAACGGTCGATTTATTGTATCCTTAAAAAAAATATCATATTTAGTTCCTATTGTTTTTTTTTTTAGTTTAATTTTGGTATGTATTATTTAAAATGTCTCAATTTTATCTCAATTATTTTTTAAAAAATTTTTAATTTCATCCCTATTGTTTTTCTAAAAGTTTCAATTTTATTCTTATCGTTCTCTTAAGTTTTAAATTCATCCCTATTAATCAAGAACTAAATTAAATTTTTTTAAGAAACAACAAGGCCGAATTTGAATTTTTTTAGAAAATAATAAAAACTAAATTGACTTATTTTGAACAATAGAGACGAATTTGAAACTTTAAGAAAACAATAAGGACGAATTATGTGTCTTACATCCCTGACTGCACACTGACTTAGATAATTGAGATTTTTCTAAAAACAATAGGAATGAAATTGAGACTTTTTTAGAAATAATAGGGACAAAATTAAAATATTTTAAATAATAGAGACCAAATTAAAACTAAAAGGAAATAATAAGGATTAAATGTGACATCTTCCCTATCCTTAACACTACGTTTGGATTGCACAAGAAAAGTGACCAAAAAAAAAAAACATAAGAAAAAGATTGGACAAGGGAAATGAAAAGAAAGTAAGATGAAAGTAACAAAGGAAACAAAATGAATGGTATCCTCATTTGGACTTGAAAAACTGAAAAGCTTTTCATTAAAAGAAAAAAAAAATCCTAATAATTGACTAATTTTAGCATTTCTCACGATCATCAACCTCTACAAGTTCTTAATTCCTATGCGCTTAATGACTGGGATGCTTATTGCAGTGGCGAACTCTTCCGTCTCTAATGAAGAAACAAAGAAAAAATGGTGGACACAAGTGTTTTAATTATGCACGTAAAATACAGTAAGATATGATAAATAATATTCCAAGATATTATAGACTACTTTAGCAGATATTATTGTTATTGACTCTTTTTAACCCATAGCATTATTATAATCACAAACGGTGAACTAGACTTTTAATTCGTGACCACGTGGAATACATAGGCAAAAGTTGCAATCCTCACATTCAAAGGCAACATACCTATCTATATTGACTCTGCAACTGAACCAGTCTTTTGCATTGCTAGAACTTGGGATGCATTTCCTTTTCGCACATATCACAAATGAAATCATCTGGATGATCACTGTATGGCGGAAACCTCAGGGGAATAGGGTGTTTATCCCATCTATGCCTAATAGCCTTGGGGAGCATTGCGCAATCATGGTGCAAACTAAAATCGCAAGTCTCACAACCAAAAGCGAGACCCTTTAATGTATAGTTACAAGCATTGCATATTTTATCTGTGGGTTCAAATTGAAAGAGAGGGTGGTTATGATTTTCGTGCACAATAACAGTAGGCAAAGCAGCACATTTGACATCAAGGAAGAAGTCGTCACAGGTGTCGCAGTTGAAGAAGAATCCGTTTGAATAACAATTACAATTGTTGCATCTGACACCAGGCTTGAATTTCTGGCGTTTGCAGAGGTAGAGTGGGTGGGGATGGGTAGGATGATGTAGTTTGTATGGTATTTTGGCGCAAGGAAGATGAAGAAAGTAACTACATTCCACACAAGCATAATACGGAGCAGAAAGAGGCGTAATGCAGCAGTCGCATAATACTTCCTCATCTACTTCTTCGTCATCGTCGGCATTCGGCTGCTCATGGATGAGTATCAATGGATGTTGCTTATGGCTCCAATGGTTGATCTCTGGTTGAATATGTGCGAGGCTATTCTTTCTAAGTAGGAAACGTTTAATCATTCCTGATATGTCAGCACATGTTGGTGACCCTTGGTAATGGTACGGTCCTTGAAAGCATATAATGTGTCATTATCCTTGTGAGCACAAGATATATCCAAATCAAATTCACAAAGGGAGCAGCGATAGGTGAAACCAGAGAAATCTTCGTCGCGCTCGTCGCAAATGAGACGTTCATAATAAGGTGATTCAGATAGAAGGATGAGAGAGTGTTGATCATGTTTGGGATGAATGATCTCTCTTGGTAGTTCAGCACATACTTTGTGGGGAAAGTAGCCTTTGCTACACTCTCCACACACATATGCAGGCTCCTCCTCTTGCGAGATTGGTTTTTCACAGGCGTTACAGATAACTTGCCTTTGATCAGCCTCTGGGACATCTTTGAGGAACAAGCGATGCTCGTGGCTAAAATGTTTTATGATTTCCATCTCTTTGATCTGTGTGTGTGTGTGTGTGTGTGAGGCGCACACAAATTTATTCTTTGGTTAAGTCTCTATATCACGTTCAAGAAGAAACATAATGTTGCCTAACCTTTATAATTTGTTTAGAGCTCTGGAGTCTAGTCAATTATTAATAAAATATAAGGAGTAATTAAATATGATTAGATTGACGAGATTATTAAATGATACGAGCTATATAGATTTAATGTCCTGTAAAAATAAAAAATAAACTTTTTTATTATTAATTTGTTATTGCAGGACATGTTACTCTACTGACACGAATCATTATTTTGGTAAAGCCTGTCGTCTTTTTTTTGGTTGCCTGCTTGATTAACGCTTTTTATATTGGTTGTTAATATTGAAAGTGTTCATAAGAATTTTTCTTCACTTAGGAAAATGGAATTCATAATTTATTAATGACAACTGGATCTAGCTTTCATCCACATCCGCTCTTACTGGTTACTGCTTGAAGCATAGTAAACAAGTGAAGAAAAAAACAAAGATAATCCAACCCCTATGGTTTTAGCGAATACATGACCTCTTCTTTTACTTGGACAAAGAAACAAACACATAGCAGACATAGATAGTAAACAAGTGACCGGCCATGAGGCATCATGTGGATTTTCCAGTACAATAAAAGACAACTAGACAACTAACGGTGGTGAATTTTCTCTCTACTTTATATTTTGTTATGGGTGAATATCACTTATTAGGGCCTTGAGAATATTCAAACTCCCGTTTTGCCCCTAAAACATGGATTAACGCAAATTGTCATTTGAAAAGATCTAAGTTGTTCTCTTACACTTGATTGGTTTGGAATATTGGGGTGTTCTATTGCATCACGGAATGTATGGTTTTAAGATAAACCTAACATAATATGATATAGAAATGATAGCAAAAATCAAGTAGTTATCTATTAAAATGTATACTTGTACCACATTGATAAATTAAAAACTCCAATACGACCTTATAATATCATGTGTTACTTCACATGCTACAAACTCGTTCCAAGATAGAACCTCAACTATTACACAAACTTGTGTTCTTGGATCAACTTGGTGCCAATGTAATGTAAAGCCCAACCATAAATTTGTCAAACCTGTGACTCTAACGTGTTTCAAAATTCTGACTATAAAAAGAACTTGAAGTTTATTTTTACTTTTATTTTTATTTTTTTTATTGAAGGGAGGCCCAACATAACTAGCAAGATTTTTTATGTATAAAATGAAGATGAACAATAGAATAACTCTGGTCATGATTTAAGAATAGGCTAAATTATTTACAAATGCACAATTAGTAGCTCAAAGAAGATTAATAAAGAAGATAAAACATATAAAAGGCAAGACAAGACAAGCGGGTTATATTAAAAAATATCATGTTATAATAAGTAGTAAGAAAGGTGTTTCGATTCAGATTTTACATCTACATTTCTCATTAGTTTGATCATGCATCTATAGTTGTTAAGAAGGTTCCTCGATTCAATTACATAGTTTTCACGTCAACATTTGCCATGATTAATCAAACAACCCATGAAAAAAAAAAAAACCAGCTTGCTTGGGTTAGTCAAATAATCCAAGTAAAATAATGACCCACTTGCTTTAGGCCGAATAATGTCTGTCAAATAAATCACAAATAGAAAAATACCTGGCATTAGTCAAATAAATCTTTGAAAAAAAAATAAAAAATCTTGCATTAGTTAATAAAAATATTAGTGGGGTTGCATGCAAGACATCACAAGGACCCACAAAAAAAAAAAAAACAAACAAACAAATGCTCTGTAACCATTATAATGTTTTGTGCACTGGATTCTAGTGAATTACCATTAAAATATACGGAGTAGTTAGGTAAAATTAAATGAACGAGATTTATAAAGGTTTGATATTAAAATTGTTATTAAAACAAATAACTATTCGAATATTTTACCTAATGTTGAGTGTGATTTGATATTGAAATTGTTATTAGAACAAATAACTATTGGAATATTTTACCTAATGTTGAGTGTATGGTTTGATATTGAAATTGTTATAAACAATCTATTTATTATATTGGAAACGATGGCAAAAAGGCAAGTGGTCATATCAGCACTTGTGTCCTTATTCCTCAATTTTTAAGATTATTTCTTCCTTCAAATATGCAGTCATCGTTAGTAATAGATGCCTTTGTCAGTCACGAAGCATAAGGTAAAAAGAGGTAATCAAAGTCACATATGTAGTTGTGCATCATCAATTGCTTTAAATAGGATCGGATCAACTATTCCACAAAATTGGGTTCTTGGTATTGAAAACAATAGATATATATAATAAGGTCCTATCAAAGAGGTTAATTTTTTAAATAGAGTGAAAAATTAATATAGTATCAAACTTAAATTACTAAGTAAATATTGCCTATACATACGGGGTTGTTGAAGAAATTTTTAGATAAGATGATAAAAAAAAGTATTATAACTCTTTTTTTTTTTTTGGTCAGAAGTATTATAACTCTCACTTATTGTATGAGGTAGATGACATTTTAAGAAAAGCAAATTATGTTTTCCTATTTGATTTAATAGTGTATCATTTTTTCATAAATCATTTTAATTCTACATTGTTTAAAACATTATGGTTCACCATGTCAACTGGACGTTTTGCGTCCTTGAGTTTTAGGATTTGGACCTTTTCTCATAATGTTTCAATAGTGGTAAATTATTTATGTAATTATATGTAGTTATACTTAAATAATATAAATAATTCATCATTATTAAATTTTTTTCATATATTATTTGATATGAGAGGATCCTAACTCTAATTTGTAACTAAATTTTGTGCAACTTTTTTTTTTGCTAACCTAGATAAACATGGCCTCTTAGCCAGTTCACGAAACATAGATAAAATTAGTCACCACTTACTGACATCGGATGGAATATGTCGGTGAGCCCTCGTTGGTCTAACGACTGAATGTGAACCAAAACTTTCCAGATACAACTGTCCGACTCAAGACATATACCAAATAAATTAAAATATAATTCCCAACAATAATAATTATATTCGAATTCAAGACTTTCTAACAAAAAAAGTATGACCAGTACCAACTGGGCGATCCTTCTGATCAATTTTGTGCAGACTTGTTAATGCGGATTCCCACTAAATTTTTAACAAGCAGTTGTCATTTTAAAATTTTAAATTTCAGTTGTTGATGGAACCTATAAACTTTAAATGGTCAGTTCCAAAGACTTTCTCGTGTTCCTACTACCCACCTACCTATGTCCATTGCACGTTAACTAAGACTGTGGGTAAGAGCCATGTAATTAAGTTTGCCATAAGTTCAAGTATGATTTTTTTTTTGCCAATAGGTATGATCAGAACACCTAAAGGTGATTTAGTTTACATAGTTAAACAATCATAAGAAAGAAACAGTACAGTCAAGAAGCTTGGTTCCAACCATTCATTTGATCTAGTAGTATAATTTTTATTTTATATACAAATAATTTTGAAACAATTTTTGAATTGTGCAACTTTTGAATTAAATGAAAAAAAGTTTAGAACCAAGTTTTCACATACCGGTTAAAAGGCCAGTCAAAAACTCAAACACCATTTGACAAGAAAAGAGAACTCAAATAACACGTAACGAATTCATATTGTAGCAGTGCCACATTATTTTAATCAAATGCCACCTTTGTAATTCTTATAATTTAACTGACACATCAATCTTTTACACGTCTCCATATGTATGTGCACTCTGAAACTGTTACTTAATTTCTTATAGAAAGATAAATAGAAAATATTTTCTTTGGATTGGAGTGCGTGCATTATTTTCTTGCTAATAATTTAAATCTTTACCGTTGTTCCCTCCTGTTTCCTTCTGTTGTTCCCTCTTGTTGCATTCAGACTCTGTCGAAAATAATAAACAAAAGATAATGAATTAATTTCTTGCTGCTAATTTTAATTTTTAAATAATATGATTAATTAAAATAGTATGAGAATGCAATCCCATCACGTGAGCGACGACAAAGTCGCATCCTCGTACTCCTCAATTTTTAATTACGACCTAGTTTAGGTTGTTGGGTGTGTGTGGGGATTTGAAAAATGTTATTGTTTTTTTAAAAAAAGATCATTGATAACATAATTGTTTTTTTTTTTTTTTTTGTCAACGTTGATAACATAATCCAATAAAGAATACAAGTGTTTATATGGCAAGTGGGTATTCATATCCACACTGGTTTTCAATTTTTAATGACGATAATCCTCTAGATCTGTACTTGTATTGATAGTGGTGCATTTGTTGGTACGAAGCTAGTGAGAAGTAGAAATTGGAGTAAAATACATATTTTCACATCACCATGTTTTTTCTTTCATTTTTTTCGTTTTAATTTGTTCGATTGGAAATTTCATTAAACAAAGAGATAACAATAAAAATAAAGCTACCCAATGCCCTTGTTGGTACCATTGGGGATGATTGTGTGTGAAGTGTGATTTAAATAAAGAACAATGCGAGAAATATGACACGCAGATTTACGTGATTCGGCTTGAAGCCTACATCCTCGGGCAGTAAAAGAATAACTTTCACTATATAATGAAAGAATACAAAAGATATCTCTCTTACAACAATGCCTTACCAATTACTCGTGTATACACTCAATATTTACTACAATTGATATAAGACTAAGGAGCTCATTATATAGATATAATAAGCTCCACCTACCACATCTAGGACCTTCTAGATGTTGGGTTTACAAGCCCATTGGGCATGATCCACAAATATGGGTCACTGTTTCAACAAATCTCTACCTTAGACTGTATTTGATCCAATCATCACATATTGGGGGCTCATTGTTGCGCACTACAAACACCAACCAAGTCCAAGCAATGCCTAAACTTGCTTATAGGAACCACCTTAGTCATCATATCTGCTGGATTCTCGTGTGTAGAAATCTTTTGCACTGATACGATACCCTATGATACAACATCTCTAATAAAATGATATTTGACATCAATGTGTTTCGTCCTCTCATAATACAACATCACCTTGGTGTTGCGATCATTGAAGATTTTGGTCATGATCTGTCAGAGAAAGTGGAGATCTTGAATCGACCCTCTAATCCAATTTTTTATGTTATTAAGTCTTTCATTGGCAAAGTGATCTCCTAACCCTGAATCAGATGATGTTTTTGTTTTGGCTTGGTGAACCTGATGGGAGTTTTTCTACTAGATCTGCTTTTGAACTTATCAGACCCAAACACCAGGTGATAAGAGTGTAGCGAGACTATATGGCGAAGCATGCTTTCTGCTCCTGGTGGTTTTGGCGCAACAGAAATCCCACGAAAAGGAGGCTTCTCAATTAGGGGATTTAGGTTGATGCTCTTTGTGCTTTTTGGAAGCTTTATATTGAAAACAGAGATCACTAGTACTTTCAATGTAGTCTTGAAAAAGAATCTGGAAAAGGGATATAAGATTGGCTAAGGGGGCTCACTAGATCTATACTTCGGAGTATATCATTGTTTGGATCAACAAAAAATGCAATGGTTACGTTGCACTCGAGTTTGATCAAATTGTTCTTCCAAGCTGATGTTCATGTCATTTGGCGAGACAAGAACAACATCTTCCATGACAACACTACTCTCAATGAAGATCAATTGTTCACGCATATTTGGTTTCGTTTTAGACAAAATTTGTATAGGGCTAAACACTTTAGAAACAGTAACTTGAATCGTAGGCTGTATAGAGTTTGGGAAATAGATGTTAACAATCTTAGATAGGCCTAGTGTTGAACCGATTTATTTGTTAAATTAGTAAATATTTTTGTGATTAATACAAGTATTTGCTTCTAAGAAAAATAAAAAAGAATAAAATGTCCACTTTGAGCTTCATCATATTTCTTCATATCTAGCTGTTTTTCTAATTAATTTTAGTGTTCAGTTTACATTTTGTTGTACTCTATGCTAATATGATTGTACATTATATGAGATTAAATGTAACATGTATTGGAAAAGATTGTATCTTTTTCCTTTTTTTTTTTTAAGGAATAACAAGTTGACTTTAGCTGGTCTCTTGTAGGTTTACTTCGTTTTTAGTTATTTTCTTTAATTCTTTATTGATAAACATTCCCTGTCACTTTTTTGTTTAATATATCATTATGCATATTTTATTTGTAACTAAATAATGAGTAGTGAGGCTATTTGAGCATAAAAAATGGAAAACTAAGGTGTTTTGGAAGAGAAGTCATGAAAGGAAAAAGATAATGTATAAGGAATAGTTAAGGAAGAAGAATTAAAAGAACTTACCATCGACATTTTCATTCCTTTTTTCATTTTTTGGCTTAATCTTAAGGCTTTTAACTAGTCTTTTACCCGTGCGATGCACGGGTATGGCACGGGTGTAATCTGAACACTCTACAAATATGAAACATAGAACCTGTTAATTTCTAGCTCTTAATCAATTTGATAATAACACAAATAAACTAAGTGAATTTGTAGGGAAGTAAATTTGTTGCAATAAATATAAGGACACAACAATTTTAACGTGGTTTAACCAACTTGGTCTACGTCCACGCAGCCACTCCCTGGCCAACAAACCAATCTACTAAGTTTCAAGAGATTACAGACACCAATGAAAACTTACGCAATTGAAGACTCCCTCTTAATCCTTGCCGCATAGGTGTAAGACTCCCTTACTAGATTCTTTAATTTGGCGAGCTCCCCTCGACTTACAAAGTTCTCTCCCGAGAACACACCTTCTTCTCCCGAAGAATGTACACTAAAAACATAATAAAAAGAGTCTTGAAACTTTAGATGGATTGGTCAATACAAATGACAAAAGCAAACTGTGTTGCAACACTAATTAAAACATTCAGTACACTCTGTTACACAACATGTTGCAACACGACTTGACACAGACAGCCTACAGCCCACTCATGATTTTGCTGCTGATTTTCTTCTCACTACTCGCTATACTTCAACTGAGAAATGAGTTGCATATTTATCCAGTTTTGATGCAGATGTCGAGTATAGGTAGGAGTGTCTTCACGGTTATCTCTTTTACACAAGAGTTCTTGATAGCATGAACTTTATCACCTTATCCCCAAAGATGTAGGAATTCTTCATAGCAAAAACTCTATTTGAACTTAGATACTTCAAGGCATGAAGTCTTCCTTCATTTGGACTCCTCATAATCTGAACCTCAATTGAATGTGGAGTCTTCATAATCGATTACCTGCAATAGTCAAACAACTTCTCAAAATATCGACACAATAATATCCATAATTTTTGCTTAAAACATAGCCAATAAGAATTAATTAAAATCAGATCCTAACAATCTCCCCTTTTGGCTTTGTTTTGGCAAAAATTCACAAGCAATGGTTAGCATCAAAATAAGCAATGTAAACAATCTCCCCCTTAGCAAGGTAACTCATAATTGAGCAAAGTTCAAAACATAAACCAAACAATTATAAACCATCTTGCCAAATTCAATCATCATCTTGCCAAATTCAATCATTATCCTACCACTATCAACCATTGAATCAACCATTGTTATGGAAGCAAAGGCTTTAAAACATAAACATAAACCATTGTCATGTGTCTCCCCCTTTGACAAAAGAAACCAAAGTAGTAGAATAGAGTATCAGAGCAATAGAAGCATAACATAAAACATCAAACAGAAATACGGATCCAAAGCAAGGGAGCAGAATCTAAACATAGCAAAGTATTAGAGCAAAAACAAAACTAGTAAAGTAGCATAGCAATAATCATCAAGCAAATGACCATTCAAACAACAGATTTGGAGACAAAATGAAATAGGGTCTATTGTCCTTCCATCAATGTCTCAAGATCAGCTATGTTCATCTACTGATTAGCTTTCATAGTGGCTTGATCGTTGCACAGCTCATAGACTTCACGCTGATGTTTCTGCACCTGTTGCAACAACACATTAGAAGCTGTTGCAGAAGTTGGTCCAATATGCCCTTCAGCTCAAAGCTCTCCTTGAATATCTAGTTTATGCTGACCCTGCAAAAACTTAAGAGAAAACTCCTGAACGAGTGGATATCATGCTTGCTTTCAAGAAACCTGTAAAACAATGCCCTAGCACTTTCTCAAGAAGATGAAGAGGTGAGTAAAGAATAGATGGGAGAGAAATCTGTATGAGACAAAAGAAACCTTAGATGAGCAAACTTTATGGAAGAAATAATTTTTCAATGATTAGAGTCCTAAATTAACATGCAACAATGCCATAAGTTTATCGGAACTCAAACTCTCTTGAATAGTCACAACTTTTTAGCTTACCAATGTCAACATATATCTGCTATGTCAATCAATAGATTTGACGTCAAAGAAAAACTTATTTTTTTTTCCTCTTACGGCACAAGTTTAGTGAGAGATATTGTTTCAGTATATGTTGTAACATCACTTCACCAATCAGCCACTTAAGCACTTAAACTTATGAATTATTTCTCAAACATAAAACAATGAATGTCACACACAATCCACATTGATTGTGATGTCATCAACAAGAAAACATATTTATTCAATACTTAAATCATACAAGACTTTATAACTTGAACCATGTGTGTGTGTGAAAGCTATATAAAGACCTTTATTGAAATTCCTCAAAATCAGGCTTTGCAAGATTTAGAATTTAAAACAACTTGTTCAAACAACCTGATCGTCTAATCATATTGCAAACAATTTTTTGTCTTTCAAATGAATATTCGACTTGGTAGCTTTCACTTTAGAACCTTCAATCTGGTCTACGTAGCTTTTTTCAATCTCCACTTTTTCTTTTTCTTTTTGTTTTTTTTTTCCCGTTTGTTTATTTTTTTTCTTTTCTTTTCATGTGAAAATAGAGTAAAGGAATGGATAAAGAGACTTCTCTTTAAATCCAAAGTCACTAGGAAGTTCAAATTCCTACACTTGCAAACTATTAAAATCAGTTTCTCAATCAGATCAAAATACAGTGTGCACAAGAAGTATGGTTCAAAAAATAAATCTCAAGTTGATTTAATTATTAAACTTTCACATCTCTTGAGAATGATCACTTTCATATTTTAATGCATGTACCAACATTAATTGGTACAAATACTAATAGTTTTTCTCAAAACTTCAAACCTCACAGAGTCAAGTGCTTTAGTGAAAATGTCTGCTAGTTGATGTTGCAACATATTCTAGAACAATTTTTTTTTTGTTTCACGAATAAAGTGGTGTTTTCGGGGCTAAAAATTCATATGTTATACTTTGTTCAGTGCAAAATTCAGAAAATGCAAAGTTCTCAAATTCCCTACCATGATCATTTTTTATTCTAACAACCTTTCCTATGTTGCAACTTTTCTCTGTTTTTAATCTTAAGCACAAATTTTGGATGCATCAAATGTGTCAGATTTTCTTACCTAGATCTGTTTTACATTCTGTTGTGACAAATCAACCCTTACTTTTGGTGATTTCCTAGGCTTATCATAAAAGAAGGGATTGACAAACATACCTCTGTTCAGATCATCAATATACCTATAGCATCGTGGTTTGATGTGTCCAGGAATGCCGCAGTAATGACAGATTGAAGCAAATCTCTTTCGCTTTTCTTTTAAAATTTTTGTCTTTGTCGTAGGCATGCAGTTCCAGCTTCGGCTCCTTAGTTTCTTTGACAAAGATGGTTTTACCAGTTGAAAGACTTTCTTGGAACCCAAGTCCAGTGTGATCTCCATTTGGCTTTTGGATTGACAACATATGATCAAGCTTCAAAGTTCCTGAATTCAACATCTTTACATTTTGCTAAGTATGTTTCAGCTCCAGTTGTAACTTTTCTATCTTCAGTTGACTCTTGCCTGCTTAGATCTGATGGTTTCTCACAGATTTTGTTAAGTCAACTTTTTGTTCCTCCAATTCATTGATATTTTCCTCTAGCTCTTGATTCTTCTTGCATACAATCAGCCATTTTTCAGACATCTCCTTGTATGCTTTCATGATTCCCTCTTCATCCAGATCATCATCACTCTCTGTTTTTGAATTCGTGTTGTTGTCGTCTGATAGCACATGTTATGTTGTAAACATTTTTGCAACAGATGGTGCGGCATTAGCTGAAACAGTCTTTCCGCCATTTTGTCCTGTTGCAACAGTGAATGCAACATAATTGCTGGTGTTTCCTTCATCACCTTCAGAAACATCATCTGAATCTTTATCACTCCAAGTGGTGTTCATGGCCTTGTATATGACCAAAGCCTTCGTGCTCCCTGCACTGAATACGTTTATTTTTCTTCTTCTCTTCGAACGTTCTTCCATTCTACCTTCTGAATGTCTCTGGATATGTTGTAATAGTCTGCTTCATTTCAATAGTTGCTGGCCTATATCCACTTCTCTGCTTCTTCCTTTTTTTCAGCACTTTGTTGTAATTCTTCGTGGGCAATGCTAAAGATTCAATGATTTTTGCATCTTCATCATAGTAAGAGCTTTGATCATCTTTACTTTCAACTTCAGCTTGGAATGCAATGTTTTTCTCTTTTCTTTTTTGTTTGAACTTCATCTCAAATGTTTGGAGTGAACCCATAAGTTCATCCAACTTCATGTCATCAACAACTTTTGCTTCTTCAACGGCAACAACTTTGATAGCAAATCTATCAGGAAGTGATTGTAAAATCTTCCTCACAAGCTTTGAATTTGAGTATTTTTCACCTAATGCAAATGCCTCATTTGCAATATCACATAACTTGCTATTGAAATCAACAATAGTCTCATCCTCTTACATCTTCAATTCCTCAAACCTTGTTACAAGAATTTGAAGGTTGGACACTTTGACAGCTGTTGTTCGTTCATATGCAGTCTGTAAAATAGTCCAAATATATTTAGCAATTTCGCAAGTTGAAATCAGTTTAAATTGATTTAGATCTACAGCATTGAAAATCGTATTTAAAGCCTTAGAATTATTGTTAGCCAAACGATCTTCATTTGTGGTCCACTGATCCACAGATTTTGGCATATCAATTCCTTCATTATTCTTCATTGTAGGATGCGTCCATCCTACGACAACTACTCTCCAATCATTTTTATCAATGGATTTGATAAATGTTCTCATTTGAGCCTTCCAATATGAGTAGTTTGATCCATCCAGTAGTGGTGGTTTGGTAATTGAACTTCCATCACGAAATGTGTCCATATCTGCAAAAACAGCCAGAAAAACTTTTCCAAAGATCTAACTGAGTTAGTTCAGTAACCTACTCTTGATGCCAATTGTTAGATTCCTGGCTCTTAATCAATTTGATAATTAAACAAATCAACTAAGTAAAATTTGCATAAAAATAAATTTGTTGCAACAAATGTAAGAACACATAAATTTTAATGTGGTTCAACCAACTAGGTCTACGTCCACGCGGCCACTCCTTGGCCAACAAACCAATCCACTAAGTTTCAAGAGATTACAGACACCAATAGAACTTACACAATTGAAGACTCCCTCTTAAACCTTGCCGCCTAGGTGTTTGAATCCCTTAGTAGATTCTCTAGTTTGGCGAGCTTCCATCGACTTACAAAGTTCTCTCCTGAGAATACACCTTCTTCTCCCGAAGAATGTACACTAAAAACATAATAAAAAGATTCTTGAAACTCTAGATGAATTGGTCAATACAAATGACAAAAATAGATTGTGTTGCAACACTAATTAAAACATTCAGTACTCTCTGTTACACAACATGTTGCAACACGACCAGACACAAACAACCTACAACTAACTCACGATTTTGCTACTTATTTTCTACTTACTACTCGTTGTCCTTCAACTGAGAAATGAGTATTTATCAAATTTTGATGCAGATGTTGAGTATAAGTAGGAGTGTCTTCGATGTTATCTCTTTAGTACAAGAGTTCTTGATAGCATGAACTTTATCACCTTATCCCCAAAGATGTAGGAATTCTTCATAACAAAATCTCTACTTGAACTTAGACACTTCAAGGCATGAAGTCTTCCTTCATTTGGACTCCTCATAATCTGAACTCCATTTGAACGTGGAGTCTTCATAATCGATTACCTGCAATAGTCAAAAAACTACACAAAATATCCACACAATAATATCCATAATTTTTGCTAAAACATAGCCAATAAAAAATAATTAAAATCAGATCTTAACATAACCAATTTATTGAACTATATATTTAATCACATTATCAAGAAACCATAATATGTACCTACTCTATACATTATATTATTACAAAAATAAACAAATAAAGAAAACAAACATAACCATCTTTTTTTCTAAAAAATATGACAATAAATACTATTTTACGTAAATCAGGTGTTTCAAAAGATACATGTATGTATCTCTACAAAGTTCACGACATCACTTTCTAATTTGACGTCATTCTTACTGCTTGCCTATACCTTTGTAGGATATAACTAAAAACATATGATTTGATTTAAATTAAAATACTAAATAAATCATCTCAGAAATCATATAGTATAAGACTTTATTTTTATTTGTACTACTACAATATAACGTAAACAATGACGAAAAGGAATCTAAACATGTTAAATATAATCAAATGTATGATACAAATAAAAAGAAAGAAATATTTGCCTAATTTATTCTTTGGAATACTTCTTTGTACATCATATTGATTGTAGTTTTTTATTTTTAATTTATCATTGCCATTTTTTATAAAAATTCTCAATCCTTGTTCACTTGTCTCTCTTGAAAATGTAATATATAGTTGTTTATGACTAAAGATAGATCTTGAAAGATATAACCCATCGTAAAAAAGAGTTTGACCTTGACCTTTGTTTATAGTCATGGCAAAACTTACAAGCAAAGAAAATTATGTTTGTTGGAATTTGGAGGAGTTTATTGTTGCATGCACAATTTATTGCCTACTTTCATATGAAATGACAAGAAATATTTGTCTAAAATCTCCCCTTCAAACAACGATACCCCCAAAAGGTTCTTTAAGGGTTTTATCTACAACTTCAACACAAAATCGATTAATCATTGGGGTTTCATCCTAGATAATTAGCTTAGATTTTATCAGTAATTCAGCTTGTGGACTTCCTTGCTTAATGTGACAAATTGAATCTCCATCAATTTGTATAAGAATTACAAATCTAGAATAAGTTATTTTTTCACTTGGAAGTAACAAAGATGCAATTCCACTCGAAGCAACATTAAGAACGATCCCACATTTTGATCAGAAGACTACTAATAGAATTTTTCAAGTGAAAGTCTTGTCAGTAACTTATATACATGTACAAAAAAATCCTCCTCTATTCTCTGCAACAGCTGTCATTATCTTGTTATAGACACTTCTTTGCACATCAATAAGAAATAATAGTAACCTTTTATGATCCTTAGCCAATTTAGTTCTATCATAATTCAATTCATCAAGGATTAGTCTATTATAAACTTCTGATGACAAATAGTATCTTTCGGGTAAGGCATTGTCACAAAATCTTTAAGGCTTCTCCCAAAGAATGAATCACAATAATAAACAACTAAAAATTCTTCCTATCAAATATTGAGACAATATGCATAGTGGAAGCATAAATAAATTGTCTGTTTCAAGATCTACTGTAGCAGCATATACTCTATCAGATTTCTTAAGTTACTGACTTTTGTTGCAGCACATCGTCAATTTTCTACAGCAAAATCTAACAGTTCAAAATACTTAAAGAAATCTTCTTTTTCAGCTCCCTCTTTGTTTTTCTGCACAACATTCAGACGTGTGAAGCTCTGTATATATGTTGAATTAGTTGCCTAAACCTCCACAAGGTAATCAGTGCTTGAGTCTTGAGTTTATGGAATATCTTTGTCTCCAAGCAATTTCTTGAATAAGGCAACTTTCCTTTTGAATAAGGATACTTCAAATCTTCAAGTAAATAAAGAAATGTTAATTTGTCTTTTTGACTCTCTTGTAAATATGGTAAACCTATCAATCAAAGTTTTCCAAACAAATAAGCATATACCATAATCAAATTCAGACAAAGCATAATTTTGGCAAAACACAAGCCAATAAATATCACAACTTTTGTTGCATCAAGGAGTGCAACAAGAGGCGTAACAAGCTCCCCATTTGGCTTTGTTTTGGCAAATCTGAAGATCAGAGTAAGAACGCACTTGAGATAAAGATTAGGAAACATCAGTGTAACTACACGTAAGACAAAGCCAATGAAGAGTATCAAAGCAGAGACTAAACATCCAGAATAAACGAACTGTATCAGAGCAAGGATAAAAAGTTCAGAATTAGAGTAATCAAAAACTAATCAGAGCATAAGAACATCAGAGCAAAAAACACTGGACAATGAACAATCCCATTGATCTCCCCCTTTTTGACAAAAAAAGATAAGGGGTTAGGCATCCGGTGGTACTATCTGTTGCAGCGCAGCTTGGAACTGTTGTAACAGTTTCCTCACATCAACACTTGAGTTGGTGGCAGAGCCTGCGCCACCAAGTGTTGTAGCACCATGCTCCCCTTGAGTATCAGCTCTTGCTGCAACAGAAACGGGAACTGTAGTTCACTCCCCCTGGGTACCTACTTGATGTGAAATAAAACTAGTAAGAAAGAACTAAGACAATTGAATGTGCCACTATTTTTTTCGCTTAAAATTTCGGTTATGAAGCATCAGCATAAAGTGATAACTGCTCTAGCTCCTGTTGCTGCACTGTTCATCATAAAGAAAAGCTTTGCTGCGACAAAACTGTTAGTTCTTCAACATTGATGCAACAAAAACATGACAGACAGATAGGCAAAATCTGTGCTACTGCAAATTATGACCAGACTTAGCTTCAAAAAAACTTGGTATGTGAGATTATGCTGCAACATACATCAACCAAACAAATTCCACACTTTGACATTCAACACTCAAGATTCTTTTGACTTTTTGAAAAATTCAGAATTTTAAAAACAAACATATTCTCATGAGTATGAACTCAAGCTTCTACTAATCACATGCATAAATCAAACAAGAATTTCAAGGATGGACCATGTGTGTGTGTGTTTCATGTACAAGCCAGTATAGACGGTCTCCAACATCCATCACATCAGGTCAGATTAGAAGCAATACTTGTTCCAACATACCTGGTCCTCTAATCACCCCTGCAGGATTTTACATATAACCATCTTTCAAACAAGAGTTTCAATAATTATTTATTTATTTATTTATTTTTGGTATGGCGGCTTTCACTTTAGAACCATTCTTTGTGGTCTTAGGTAACCCTTTCCATTCCCACTTTTGCTGCAATATCATGCATATGATTTTTCCTTTTAACAAGGTGAATGTTCAGGAATGAATCTCAAAGAGACTTTTCTTTGTTAGATCCCTAGTCGTCAAGTAAGTTCAAAATATTTTTCTGTTGAAACTTCAATTTAAGCTTCATCAAAATGACAAGTACATGATGTGCATTGATAATATGGTTCCACAAATGAAATCACTAGATGATTTATACATATAATTTTCAACGCTCTAGTGATGAACCAATGCACATACACTCGAAACATTTTATCTTATAGAGAACATATGCCTAAGGCTTTTCTCAAGGTCTCAAACCTTACAGAGTCTAGTGCCTTAATGAAGATATCTGCTAGTTGATTTTCTGTTGTAACATAATTTGAAACAACCTTTTTATGCTATACTGGACAAGGTAAAACTGATTTTCTTACCCAGATTTGTTTCACTTTTGGTGCGACAAATTCGCTTTCATTTGTGGTGGCCTCCTAAAACCATCATGAACAAAGGGTTTAACAAACTTACCTCTTTTCAGCATGTCAATGTACTCGTAGCATTGTGATCTGATGTGCCCAGAAGTGTGGCAAAAATGACAAAGTGACACAAACTTCTTTTTCTTAAATTTTGGAATTTTACTCTCTGTTGCAGCTTTTGTTGTAACATCAGTTGCGATATTAATAGTCTTGTCATTCTGTTTTGTTGCAACATTCGATTCCAATTTTGGCCCTCCATTTTCTCTAACAAAGGTTGTTTTTCCAGATAGTTCACCTTTATAAAATCCAAGTCTCGTGTGATCACCGCTTGATTTTTGAATTGATAGCACGTAATCAAGCTTCTCAGTCCCACAATTTAGCATTTTTACATTTTGTTGAATTTATTTTAGCTTTTGTTGCAACATTTGAGTTTCTTATTGTCTTTTAGCAGCCAAATCTTGATGAATTTTTGCTACCTTTTCCAGATTAAAATTTTGCATCGAGAGTTCTGTGATCCTCACTTCCATGTCACAATTTTTCTTGCACACGATCAACCATTTTTTGTACATCTCTTTGTAGGCTTTCAATATGTCTTCTACATCCAAATCATCATCACTTTCTGACTCTAAGCTGTATGTTACTTCATCTGTTGCAACACTGTTTGCACCATCTTCTATGCTTACCTTATCATCATGTTGGACTGTTGCAACATTTAATGCAATAATGTTATTGGTGTACTCTTCATCACTCTCTGTATACTCCTTAAAGTCTTTATCAGTCGATGTGATGTTCATGGCATTTTTCTTATTCTTTATAATGTTTCCACATTCAGATTGAAAATGTCCAAATCCTTCACATTCATGACATTGTATTCTTTTTTTCTTCTTCAATATTTCAGAATTTGATGAGACATTCTGCTTCTCCAACATTTTCATCACTTTGTTGACATTCTTTGTGAATGAGGCTAAAAATTACGTGACAACATCAAAAGAATATTGATCATCTTGATTTTCAAAACCTGTTTTTAAGGCAATGCTCTTTTCTTTCTTCTTTTGTTTGAACTTTATTTTAAACGTCTGAAGAGAGCCCATTAACTCATCAATCTTGATTTCATCAACATTTTTGGACTCTTCTATTACTGCAACTTTTATAACAAATATGTCTGGAAGTGATCATAATACTTTTCTCACCAACTTTGAATCTGAATATTTCTCCCCCAAGGCAAAGACCTCATTGGCAATATCACACAGCTTTGCATTGAACTCCATGATAGTTTCATCTTCATTCACCTTCAATTCTTCAAATCTTGTCGCAAGAATTTGAAGTTTTGATACCTTTACAACTGCAGTGCCTTCATATGTCGTCTCCAAAATCACCCATGCATCTTTGGACGATTCACACGTTGAAATCAATTTGAATTGGTTTATGTCAACTGCATTGAAAATGACATTCAATGTTTTGGAATTGTAATTTGCCAATAGATCTTATGCTTTTTGTCCATTGTGTTTCACGTTTTGGTGCAACATTGCCTTGTGCATCGGTAATTGTAGGATGCACCCAACCTGTTAGAACTGCTTTCCAAGCTTTCTCATCAATGGACTTAATAAACGCCCTTATGTGTGCCTTTCAGTATGAGTAGTTTGAACCATTCAATAGTGGTGGTTTAGTAATTGAACCTCCATCCCGTAGAGTATCCATATCTGTAAAAATAACCAGAAAAAAAAACTCTTCCAGAGACCTAACTGAGTCAGTTCAGTAAACTACTCTTGATGCCACTTGTTAATTTCAAGTATTAATCTTGTTGTACCAGAAGTTAAAACAAAATAAATAAATGCATGTAGAAAGTAAGGACACCGAGATTTAACGTGATTCAACCGTGCGGTCTACGTCTACGGGACCTCCCTTAGTCCAACAAATCTGTTTCATTAATAAACACCAAGTTACAACATCAACGGATTTACACAAGTAAAGACTCCCTCTTGACATTTGACGCCTCAATAAAGAACTCCTTAATGAACCTCGGTTTGGTAAGCTCCCTTTGACTTGCGATGTTTTCTCCCAATAAATACACATTTTCTCCCAAAGAATGAATCACAACAATAAACAACTAAAAATTTTTCATATCAAAGATCAAGACAATATGCTTAACGGAAGCATAAATAAACTGTCTGTTTCAAGATCTGCTACAACAACACATGCTCTATCAAATTTCCTAAGTTACTGACTTTTGTTGCAACACATCGTCAATTTATTACAGCAAAACCTGACAGTTCGAAACAGTTAAATAAATCTTCTTTTTCAACTCTTTTTTTTTTTTTTGCACAACATTCAGACGTGTGTGGTTCTGTATATATGCTAAATTAGTTACCTAAACCTCTACAAGGTAATCCGTGCTTGAGTCTTGAAATTTATGGAATGTCTTTATCACCGAGCAATTTCTTGAATAAGGCAATTTTCCTTTTGAATAAAGATACTTCAAATCTTCAAGTAAATAAGGAAATGTCAATTTGCCTTTTCAACTCTCTTGTAAACATGGTAAACCTTTCAATCAAAGTTTTCTAAACAAATATGTATATACCATAATCAAATTCAAATAGAGCATAATTTTGGCAAAACACAAGCCAATAAATATCACAACTCTTGTTGCAGTAAGGAGTAGAGCAAGGGGCGTAACAATATGATTTTTAAGCTCCTCCTTAGTTAAATTCAACTTTTTTCTATTTCAAATAATAAAAAATTATCAGTAAATAAGAATTCATGTTAGACAATACAATCTAACAACTCAAATTTTGTTAGGATTTGACTTGTTTTAAATGATAACTACCAAAAAATGATATTTAAAATATGAAATATCGTAATAATTTATAAAAATATTAAATATTAATATCATGTAGGAAACAACATTGCAATTATCATTATATGCGATGACATGTTCATGGAAGATGAAAAAAATATCAAAATCGACTAAATAAACCTTACACACCGTTCAAAATAAAAATAAAAAGCCAAATCTGACTAATTAAAAATTTTAAGAATTACTACCTAAGTTAGACAGAGAATATAGAATGGTTGTGAAATCAGGTGTGATCTTTGTAGACACTAACATACAAGAAAAATAGATTAAAAAAAATGTGTCCAATTCAGCTCAGGTACATGCAAAAGAAAAGGATAAAAAATGTAAAAGAAAAGATATAAAGTCAGATAATTTTAGCAACTAAGCCCATAATTTTAATGAATTATCCAATACAAAAATTTAAGAAGCAACAAGAAACAATATGATTAACTTTGAACATCTTCACACACAAAATGCATGGAATTAGTACACAAACGTCTGGGTGTTGTCCATCTATATATTGGTTAAGTTATATTTCCTGATTATGTGGATTCTCTTCCACTGTTACGTAAGAAAAATTTCAAGAAAATTATGTTATGATAGTTTGACCCGTATACAAACAGTTATTGGATATGGAAAAAAAATGTAGCTCATAAAAATTCTTTCTAATGCCATTTTATTTATCTAACATTTGAAAACGTGTAAAAAAAAATAAACTGATGATATAGTATTACTGAATAAATACTTTAGTGGTACGATTTTTTGTTTTTTGTTTTTTGTTTTTTTGGTCAAGGGGTATGATTATGATACTCACTTGTGTATGAAAAAATCTCGAGATTAATTATCGGCATATATGACATTCTTGTATGTGATGTAATATTAATTTAGGCTTCCTTTTAAATCAAAAAAATAAACGGATAATAATAGTAGTTAGGATGTAGCTATTTCGGTTATTTTGAAGAGTGAAATCATTAAGAAGTGAGTTTGTAATGTATTTTTTTGAAAATTTGTATATTTTAAAAGTATTTTTAAATTAAAAATCAATTTTGCTCCTATTTAAAAAAATTATTCATATACAAGTACGAATTGTGTATTTTTAGCTCCTACTAAACAATAATCCTAGATTCACTCATGTACAGTAGATTTATCGTAATGTTATGGCGGGATCATGATATTGTAAAATTTCACAATGTTATATGTTATATAGGATTTTAAATCCCTTTTCTGGTCTCTACTTTTCTTGTTATTGAGTAATTGGAGATGAAAAAAAAAGACCCGAAATTTTGTGAACAATGTGGAGTCGAATTTGTTGATTCTCGGATACGAAGATATCAAATGTGCTACATCAAACTAGCATGCCCCGTAACCCATATGTGGTATTTAAAACGTCTTCTTAGTTATATTGCGAATCTTTTAGATAAACCTCTTAAAAGAGTTAGAAGGCTTAGTAAACTGCAATGTATGATTTGATAAGATAGAGTTCTGATATACATAGGATACAAATTTATGATATAATTTAATTTAATACATCAAGTGGTGTTTATAATTCAATTCAGTTTAATTTATTATCATAAAAATTTTAATTTCTAATATGATTTACACGTGACATAATTTAATTTTAAAATTTCTTCAAGGAAAAGATGTAACATTTTTGCAGCAAGAAGCTCCAACTCAGTTGTAACCCAACCTTGAATTTCACCACTAAACCAAAATCAAGAAGAAAGCGAGAGATCCTTCGATGAAGAGAGTTAATCATGTTATGCTTTGAAATGCTGGCGATATATATGCTTCTATGGACTTCACAAGCGAAACGATCAGCAACTAAATTTATTCACTTTGTATCATCTTTCAAAAATTGTTTCCAATGGTCAGCATAAGTTGAGAACTTGGCAGGTCACAAAGCACTGATCCACATCTTTCCAACTTTCAACCTTGATCATCAAAGCAATATAGAACAGAGAAATGGATCAATGCTACAATGAAGCGAAAAGTAAACAAATAGAGTTCTAGAGTGTTCTAGTGTACGAAATTTAGCCTGACCAATTCTTAAAAACGTGTACCTCCTTCTGTCTCAAGTGCTGGAAACCATGGTAATGTTTCTTAAGTGCATTCATTTTATCTCTGAGATAACAGAGCTTCGCGCTCCTCACTTTTTTCTTGTCCACCACCATGATCTCCTTTATATTAGGTTATGAATACCTATTATCATCTACTCATTTAGTGATCAGTTATTGAGCAAAGTAGTGAAGAAGCGTAAGATAATAGCGATATGTATGATGGTAATTAAAGCAGTAATAAGATAAGGCAATTGTTTAGCTTGTAACTCGTTCATGCACTAAAAGCATAAAGATGTTGACATCTAATATCATTCCAAAGGCACAAGTGTCTATTTGGTGGCAAATAGAGATGCATATCATAAATCATGGCTGGAACTGGTCTAATTAAAAACCATCATACATGATGATTTTCCAAAATGGAATTACTAGGGTCAACTATCACTAAGCAACCACATCTGGACCTTTCCAAAATTTCAGCAAGATTTGAATTGTCCTTCCTCTGTAAAGATAATACTATATATTAATAAAGTAGAGATAACATTACAAATAAAATAAAGATTTTTACTGATAAAGATAAAAAATTTTAAATGAAGATATAATAGAGTCCTATGATAGATAGGAAAATCTTATCAAAATATAGAATATAAATATAAATAATATGATTTAGATAATGCTTCATTTAATAATTAACTGTTACATTATAATAATTTGTAAAAATCTGAATATAATAATATAATTTAGATAATACTACATTTAATAATTGTCTTTTACATATTATAATCTATAAAAATCATTTCAAAATTAATTATCTAGTAAATTATAATGTATAAAATCATTTCAAAATTTTAAAATTGGTATGATATGATTGTTCCTGTAGAGATGCTCATTAATTGACACGTGGCATAATGGTTGTTCTCTTAGAATATTAATTAATAATTAATTAGAATGGTTGGTTTACTACATTTGTTTAAGATCTTTCATTAATTTTGTCAACTAGCAGCTACCAATGACCTCAAAAATTATAGGCATATTTGGAAGTGTTCTTATTTTTTTATTTTTTAAAATAGTTTTTGAGAACAGTTTTTAAAAATAATTTTTAAAAACAAAAAAACATAAAACTTGTCTACATGTGTAATCATGTGTAAATTGTTAGAATTTTTTAGTTGTGGGCTATCACTAATTGAGACATTTTCTTATTTCAAAAAACGGGTTGAGGTTGACCGATAAAGCCCAGACATATTTTACGGTGATTCACTCTAGTTGGGCCTAGATCCATCTCATGGATATTTTTGTTAGTGGTGTGGTATGCAAGGTGTAGAGCTTATTTATATTTATAGGGCAGCTTGATGGGGGCCTAATAAAGATTTCAGGCTAGACACTCTCTCCCATCCAAAATACTAATAATTTATAAATAGGTCGGTTTGCAGCCACCATACAAAACTTGGAGAGGGAGAGGGAACCCCTAATCTAGACGTGTCTACCATAAACAGGATTACCAAAGGCTCTTGAAGATTGATTGCAACAAATAAGGAAATATGGCTCGGACTTCTAGTATGTCTCAACTCTATAAGATTATTATATATTTATTATAGTGTTCTATTTTCTGGTATTGAATCCTCTAAAATCTAACAAGTAGTATGAGAGTCAATAATACCAAAGATAGAACCCGTAAAGCAAAACGATATATTCAGTTAATTTGGCATCCAATTTTGTATTGCGAAAATATGTCGTCGGGGCCACTCGGATGTTCGTAGATATTGGTCATATGTTTTGCACTTAGTTGGGGAACATAAGAAAAGACTTTTATATATAATCATTATATGTTTTCTCTATCGGAGCTGACATGAACTTATAAGTATTTGATATCAAACTTTTGGGCAAAATCAGTTTTTCTTCATATGAAAGCATAATTCAAATCAAATATAAGATGCTGCATGCCAACAGATATAGATGATGAAGCGTTTTTCATTGTCCCGTAAATTCTTTATATGACAGAATTCTACATCGAAGCATATGGCGTAAAAGCAATTAAAGTAATAATTAACCAGGTCTTATATCAGGGTTGCATGTTGTCCTTTTCGTTGTTCTTGTTTGGTTCACAAGATTAGTTCATGGTTAATTGCCTACAGTTGATTGCTTTTCTAGTAATTGTCATATTAATTATTATCAGGCATAATATTTACAAGTCATATTTTAGTCTCTTCGGTGAAAAAAAAAGGGGCTACATATGATTCAAATTATTCTCGTTTCCAAGGATCTTCACGATCTGCTTTATTTAGACACAAGATCTGATATTGTTTGTTCGTATATTACAACGTTATTTAATATTCGATTTGTACTGCTAAAAGCTGAATTTTTGTTCTGGAACGAGCTAAAAGACAGATGTCCAATCTAGCAATATTAAAGCCCCGAGCTTGTAAGTGTATGTCCGCGTCAATTTTGATTATGACTTTGGCTTGGTAAAGAAGATGCAAGCACTACAACTTTTGAAGCCACGTTACACCATCATGGTATGTGATAACATAACTTTAACTCTTTTATATTAATTGCTTGCCATGGACAATAGTTTACTAATTAAAGAAACTCATAGCCACGGTTGTGTTATATTACTTCTTTTAAGTTTTATTAAAGACTACTTGATGGCTTCCGCTTTTGTTTCTCAGATTTTATAATTATAGTATTTTTTCAAATTTTGAAGTCACACCAATGCTATCAGTATATCCTTCCAGTAACAGTCGGGAAGTATCACATCCCTATAAAATTTATTTTAGCTACACTGAAATTCAGTTCTTAATTTTTCAAAATGGCTTGAAATGTATAATCTACTTCCTACAGCTCTATTTTGTCAAGACATGCAATTTGGAAATATTTTCTTCATACTGGAGTGTGAAAAACTAAAAACTACTTTATGACTTTGGTCGTACTTGGGATTATGAATTCTTACCGTTAGTGTTTTTCAAGGAGTTTTTTTTTTACATGTGGAACTACTCTTAGGCGTTATCTAGTCCCCTTCCCCTCTTCCTTTTGGCTAGCATGCAATAATGTTCTATTGTTATATCCTTTGTTTATATGTTACGGGATCAACTGACCTGTCCTTGAAACTTAAAGTATGGTGACCATTTTGGGTCAAGTGTTATTTGTGGCTCATGCAAGGTTGGTTTGAGAGGATGACGTCCCTTACGGAGGCCTGAAGAACTCTCGCAGTAAGTGAATAAGTAAGTTAAATTGAGTTATTTTGGAAATTGATGTGTTTCTCAAAGTCATAAATTCCTTTTAAGTTGTTTAACGCGTTAGTCATATCTAGATTTCATAAAATCGTTACTACTTCTGGCTGTTCTACGAGTTCACAAGGGCATAAAATACGTTATATAAAGTAAATTGTTCTAGACGTTGTGCTGCATTTTAAATATTGGAATTTAATCATGAATCTAGCTAATTCCGGTATAAAGTCGTATTCAGGCTTTTTACATTCAGTTACTTATATAAAGATAATTTTTTTCCCAATTGAATAATTTTTTGATTGATGTAGATGGTTGTGCCGAAATGGACTTCTATATTAATTATAATTTATTTGATAAGGATCCTGGGATGTTTGTTTCTCCTAATTAGTGTATGCAATTACCTGCACAAAGGGGAATTTATTTTTCCAATTGAATAATTTTGTGATTGATGTAGACGGTTTTGCCGAAGCGGACCTCTATATTAATTATAATTTATTTGATAAGGATCCTGGGATGTTTGTTTCTCCGAATTAGTGTATGCAATTGCCTGCACGAAGGGAGTAGTTGTGTATATTAGTTTAAGGGAAGTGAGAGTGGCTGTAAGGGTTATTTTATTTGACATTAGAAGGATTTGTTTGCTCGGAGGGGATATATTCTTTTGGAGTTGTCTCACTGTTTCACTTAAATGGGAGATTCATACCGCATCCTGTGTATTATGCCCGAAGGGGAATATGCAGTGTGCACTTTGAACTCTCATAAGGATGTTGTTGTTACAGTTTATCCCCTTTTGATTAAGTCACCATTCATATTTCTATTACAGTCAGCAACATCCTAGTGAATAATCAAAATGTTTAATTAAGTCTGACTGGAAATGATTATTTTTCATTTATCATGCAATATGAGTGTTATAAATGTTAATTTTTTAATGAGGTCTCTTTCAAGATAATTTCATTCAAAAGTGAATTTGAGATCCTCGAAACCATTAAAGTTTTTCAGATTATAAAGACATTTTAAGGTTGAGATACTATAGTATAGTTGGAAGTGCCTTTTATTGGCTTCTTTTGCACGTATCAAGATTGATATTTATTCCAATTGTGGAATTATAAAGTTTGTTTTCTTACAAAGATGTACATGGGCACTCCCTTTGTAGCATATAAGTGTTAGATTAAATTACATGAGTACTTAATATATTTGTAGAGCTATTATGTTTGATAAAGAACTATTAGGAGATATCAAGTTTGTTCCTCCTGTAATTACTATTTTCTATATATAATTATTTTCATTATAATTGTTAAATATATCTCTGGAGATTAAGAAGATATATTTTGTTAAAATTGTATGAAAGTGAACTATTATTATTTAGGTTATCTCATGATTGGGATACCGATGTCATCGACACATTGTATTTACTTGTAGATGATTGTTCAAGTTTGACTTTTGTGGTGATTAAGTAAGGTTGAAAGTAAAGGAGTATTCTCCCATATTAAAGTTGCATGCTTGGCTAGTTATATTTAGGTACTTCTTCTCAAGTTAGTTTTAATTATGTCATCACAATTTCTAAAGATAGAAAACATAGCACTTTATTTATTTGTTTCTTGTATAAGTTTTCTATTTTGATGACATTACAACAGTATCATGGTTAGAGCAATATACTTTTTGCAAGGTTGATAATATATATAAAATATTTTCAATTTAATTGGAGGTTCTCCATGACCAATGTTTGAATGTGTGACTAAACTTGTCCAATAATATAAGGATTATAAGTTTGTCCTAGACCCTATAAATGGTTCTTACCATGTCAGATTGTTCATTAAGGCTTCCAAGTTTTTCAACAAAGATTTTAGTACATTTAATTTTATCCCAATTGGACGATCTGTAGATCAAATTGGATGACTTAGCCAAAGCGGGTTGTCCATTATGGTTTACGAGACATCAAGAAGGATTCTAGGATAAGTTACTTCTTGGAAGGATAGTAATTGGGTACATTAAGCTTTGAAGAGTATGAGCAAATAGCAAGGATATCAAAGTAATTTTATCTTAGGAAATCTTTCTTGCCCAAGGTTCAGGTTTTTATGACTATTCACATGTGGAGACTCTAAGACATAAAGTAGCCTTGCTTGAAGGTATTTATATGACACGTCAGAGTCTTCAAAGGGGACAAATTTACAATAAACAATGTTGAAGTTGCAAGTTTGTGTTATTTTTGTTATGTCATGCTCAATGGTAAATTTGAAGTGATGGTTAAAGTTATTATTATAGTACATCTTACTTGCACTTTAAGTGTTCCTGGAAGGTTTATTGGACATAATCATGACTGCCTCCCTCATGCTTCTATTTTTTACACATGTATGTGTGATTGTTCCAAGGTGGATAGATATTTATGGAACTTTATTCCCAATTGAGCCTTGTTTTTGTCGTATGACAAATATAGAATTAATAAAGTATCAAGTATGTTACCTCTGTGTGTAATATTTTCTTATTTAAAGGGATTCCATCTAGAGGATTTATAACGTGGAAATTATTTTGGAAGCGTATATGTCAATACATCCTTGCTTAAGGCTATCAAGTTTTTCGAGGTCAAGTGCTTGTCTTATATATATTTTAAGTGAATGTTTCCTTTATTTGTGAAAGAAAATAAGGCTTGAAGTTATAGTCCTTAAATTGGCTGTTCAAGAGTATATTTTCCATTATCTTTAAGATTTATTGGACGGATCGTGTTTTTCACTCATTAATGCACTTCGGTTTTTATTAAATTTAAACTTCCAATAAAGAATATTATTATAGAGTTTTCTATCATAGTAGTATTATATGTTAATAAAGTTTTCTGGTAGCATATAATTTTGCAAGTGAAAGTATTACAGAAAAGTTTCGTTGATGTTTTCATCATAAAAGAACATATTCTATGTTAGAAGGTTTCACTTGCAATATACAAGTTTAAAGTCATAAAGAATATAAAGTTTTAAAGTGACAAGTGAACTTTAAGGTCAGTGGGAGTAAAATATTCATAAGGTCATGTTCTCCAATGTATGCATGTTTATTGTTAAGAAAGCAATAAAGTATCATGCCTAAAAGCAAATTCATGTATACTACAGTTTTAATATGAGCATGAGGTATATATTTGATTTAAGCATATGAGATAAACCAGTGATATAGAGGCCGATTGCGCCATTGCATTCTAAAGAAAAATCAAGGTTGAAGGTTTATAAAGTGACTTGTATGTTTTAAAGGCAATTGATTGATGCAATTTGTTAAACCTTGACATGCTCATATTATTGAAGTGTCTCTTTATATAGAGATGAAGTTTATAGAGTTTCTGTTTTATGAGAGTTAAACATTCAACACTTTTAAAGTTAAAGATTACAATCAAAACATGTTTTTCAGGATTGTAATGTACTAACCAAATAAGTTGTCATTAAGTGCATACGATTTCATGAATTTTAAAATATTTGGTTAGTGGGTGCATGGTTTACTTTTACCAAAGTGTTGATATGTGATTATTACTCTCATATTTGGTCATTAAAGTATTTATAGTTACCACTGTACAATTATTTGTCTGAGCTAATGGTGATGATTGTGATTCAATCATGTTACTGTTACTTGCTTAATTATTTATACAACTTGGATATGTTGGTGGGTTATAAAGGCATAAGCTACGAAAATTTATTGCCAATGAGTGTTTAAGGTATGGTTGTGTGCTTGGCATGCTAATGCAAGTGTAAGCAGGTTATACGCTCAGATTAGAGTGCACTGAATATTGTAATGCATGCATTTTGGGATCTCATGTTGAAGTTCTATTAATGCTTCAATTCAAAGGCTTCTGGTTAGAAGCATAAAGTGTAAGGGTACAGTTTATTTTGAGTAATTAATTACAGTATCTTAAAGTTTTGTTCCCATTATATTCAGTTAGTGATCACTATTTTATGTGTACACAGATAAAGTTGTTGTGAGCTCACGCAGGTCTAAAGTTTCATATCTCGAGATATACAATTAAAGGCTTCATTATTGAAATGGCTTCGGTTTAGAAGCATTAAATGGGGTTCGTATATCCCCAATAAAGTTTAAAGGCTTCTTATGAGGCAAAAGGGGCTCTAATCCTATAAACAGTCTTACAAGACCATAAAGTGGCCAATTGTGGTTTGGCATGCTCATTATTATAGTTGGATCACATGTGCCAAAAATCACACTACACTTTACTACACCATGGAATTCACATGTGCCAAAAATCATACTACACTTTATTACACCATGGAATTCACATGTGCCAAAAATCACACTACACTTTACTACACCATGGAATCCATGTCGATGGGGCATTTGTATTTGTGATCATAGGAGTCCTATGTTGAAAGATGGTGTAACGATTGTTATGGTTCAGTATTGATGACTTGTTGGATCGGATTCTGAATTGAGACATTTGTTTTATGGCCACTAAAGGTTTTTTCAACCCGAGAGTCATTTTATAAAATAAAATATTTTCAAAATATAAAACCAATTAGTATTGCCCAAGTGGGAGACTGTTAGATTTTTTTAGTTGTGGGCTACCACTAATTGAGACATTTTCTTATTTTGAAAAACGGGTTGAGATTAACTGGTAAAGCCCAAGACACATTTTACAGTGATTCATTCCAGTTGGGCCTAGGTCCGTCTCATAGATATTTTTGTTAATGGTGTGGTATGCAAGGTGTAGAGCTTGTTTAAATTTATAGGGCAGCTTGATAGGGGGTCCAATAAAGATTTCAGGCTAGGCTCTCCCTCCTATCCAGAATACTAATAGTCTATAAATAGGCTATTAGGGTTAGTTTGCCCCATTGAGAGCCACCATACAGAAATTGGAGAGGGAGAGAGAGCCCTTAGTCTAGACGTGCCTACCATAACACATCTCTCGGATTTTCTTGCGGGATTACCAAAGGCTCTTGAAGATTGATTGCAACAAATAAAGAAATATCGCATGGACTTCTGGTATGTCTTGACTCTATAAGATTATTATGTATTTATTATGGTGTTCTATTTTCTGATATTGAATCCTCTAAAATCTAACATAAATATCTCATGTCAGTAATCGTCCATCATGACCGACAGTATAATGTGTTCTTATTAATCGTTTTTACTCGACCCCTTTATTCGAATCATGCTCATATCGTTTGCAATTGGTTAGTTTTTTTTGGGAGAAACCCTCTTATTGAGCTTTGTTTCTCTCACCCATTTTGCCTCTGCACTGTTTCCTTTACAAATTATAGTGTTCTAGTGGATTGTTAGCAAGATAAAGTAGCCATGTTTCTGGATTGAGAAGGGAAGACCAAGTGATGGTGATTAAAGTTTCGAGAACAAAACTTTCTTTTAGTGGGGATTCGAAGGATGTAATGACCGATATTTATTGGTGACTTTGATTGTCGAAATTAAGGTCCATATTTCATGCCATGATAGGAATGATCTGAGGAAAGTTTATTTTACTTGAGAGATATGATTTGACTAGCTAATTTAAGCGAGAGATAAAAAGTGTACGATGCCTACCCTATTTCCCAAACGATACAAAAAGAAAAGAAAATATTCCTAAAAGCAACGAAAGTGACGAGTTTTCTTAGGTTTAGTGCTTTACTTCTCTTGGAGTTTGAAAGGAATGAGGCGATTGTTCTGAAGCCTTTTTAGTCAAGGCAAGTGGGTTTCTCTTCTCTTTCGTTTCTCCCAAGCGTTTTCCTTGCGTGTTGACCATGATGTTTCGATCTTTCATGTCTCTATTGCTATCAATTGTTTTGTTACGATTATTCAATGCAACCATCGTTGTTTCCACAACTTACAAAACTATTGTTTGGTTCACAAATTTGGCTTAGTTTATTCCCACGATCTGTATTATTCTCGTCGCAACTTGAGTCTCGCCAATTGAATCCACTCATGTAGTACGCCACTTTTGTTCTCCATGACTGATTCAAAGGTCTCGTTGATGCTTCTTCAATCAATTTCTTTATTACCTTATTTCAAGTGGCTTGTATGTCATCCAATGTTGATTCCTATAATCATGATCTCATGTTACCTAAGATAATCTGACTCCTCATTTGAAAAAGCATGGGATGTGGAAATATACGTAGGAACTAAGTCTATCAGTCACCCATTCTACTTAGCATGATTTTTATAATTGACTTGGCAAATTTTCCATGCTCATTATTGAAATCCGATTGGGCACTGCCTTTATTGGTTACTCCTGATTCGGCTTTGGCTAATTTACATTTAGTCATATATTAATTTCCATCAGATGAACTATGTATATCAGTTCCTCTCTTCGTTACGTTACTGTTAATCTCGAAACCCATTAGTCTATATCATGCTCAAGTCATTATTTGTTTTATAAATTTCTTAGCTTTAAGGTTATGCACATCTTTGCAAGCGAGTCAAGTTAAATTAAATGCTTCATAATGAGCTCTTTTTTTTTTTTTTTGCTAACAAGAGAACCCAACTAACGGAGACCACTGGAATCCGGAGAAACTCGACCACCAGTTAATAAACCACGGGTGTAGAGCCTCACCCCAAAGATACACCAGGTGAGTCAAGAACGGAACCTCATGATAGAGTAGGATTTAAATATGTGACCTACCACAGATTTTTCGACACTTTAACCATCCGAGCCATACCCTAGGGATGAGCTATCTTGTTTTCACCTTTATTTATTTATTTATTTTACTGGTATTTTAGCATTAAATGTGCTATCCTTTCTTCCTCATACCACATTCTTGATCACTCACCATAATTTTTAAAGAATTACCATGGCTTATTTTATTTCATTTGTTGGCATGTGAAAATATTGTTTGATAGATTAATCTCTCACTTAATCTTTTGGAAAGTGAGAATTATGTAAAACCCTACTTCTATGATCAAAATTGAGTGTCTGTCCTTTTACAAAGGCGAATTGCTTTCATGTCATCTCGTTAGTCTTATCCTTAAATTCTCTTTGATCTTGCGTTCGATTTCTTCTCAAGTGTGACATGAATCTCTAGAATACTTGTGTATCTATGTTGATCCTTTACTCTATAAGTCGCATTCATAGCATGATGTGCTTAAATTACCACCCTTCCATGCATGTAGTAATTGTCCTATCATACTACATGTAAGCCTTCATGTTGAGAACTCTTTGACCATCCATTAATTCAAATTGAATAAAACTTATTGTATGGCATCTCAATATAAACCTTGGTAACCGATTAATTCAAATGAACATTATGTCATTTCTCATTCATTCTTCTTCTACCTCATTTTACGTGTAAGTCGTATCTAGTCTTTGTCCCATTACTATTTCATTTTCCAGTTTTTATCAAGCATGTTGTGAAGTGAACTCGCGACTCTGCCATTTATTACGCTCTTCTAATTGAGCAACAACCTACCTCATTCCTGAGATATTATTGTGTTTGACTCTTTAGTTTTTTATTTAGAATCCTCCCCAGGATAAACTAGTATTGAGTCAATCTGTTTGAAATCCCCTTTGAGTTGCTTTACATCCTCTTTCTAAAAGTTAAGTGGATGTCTCCCACACACTCGTGTTCTTTTATTGAATCAACAAGTATTAGAATTGTGTTCGTGATATGGCGTGAAATACTACACATTTCAGGACAACTCAATTACCACCCCCTCTCTTAGAATGTAATGACATGTTTATATTGTGAAAATTTGATTCTTTTTGTTATAAACTCTCATCCATCTAATTTGATTATAAGTCTACTTTCGTGAAATTCTTGATATTATTAAAGTTGTGAAAGTGAAAGTGAAAGTGAAATGAAATGATGTGGTGGTGAATTATTTTCTTATCGTGAATTGTTGGTGAACTATTGCCGTATAATGTCGTGACTGGGATCCCATATTATGAGTGTTTGTGGGGGCCTTGTTCCTATATTGTGAGTGCTTATGGGGGTCTTGTACCCATATTATGTTATTGATCACGAACTTGATGCTACTTGGTAGTCATAGTTTTAATAATATTCTTGTCTCTTTATATTGAACAACTGTTACTGAATTAAATTACTCTTGTACACGCGAAATTGTAAGAGTGTTCTTGTTACCCGAATAATCATGTGTTACTTTCTAGTATGAACACTCTTTTGTCATAAAACTTTCGTGGAGTGATCCTTGTCAGTCATTCTCTTACTTTAAAAATAGTCTTATTACCCTCTCGTGTATATATGTGGTTCTATATATTTATATGTTTGTGACTGTATAGGTGACTCTCTTAGCAAATGTTCTCGCATTTTCTTGATAAATCATTCTCAATTTCTATTTTCTTTTTGTAATCATGTGTAAATACCTCATGCCAGTGATTGTCCATCATGACCAACAGTATAGTGTGTTCTTATTAATCATTTTTACTCGACCCATTTATTCAAATCATGCTCATATCGCCTGCGATTGGTTAGTTTTTTTTTTTTTTTTGGAGAAACCCTCTTACTGAGCTTTGTTTCGCTAACCCATTTTGCCTCTACACTATTTCGTTTACAGATTATAGTACTCTAATGGATTGTTTGCGTGATAAAGTAGCCATGTTTCTGGATTGAGAAGGGAAGACCAAGTGATGGTTATTGATAGAGAGACTTCTCTTTAGTGAAATGTAGCATGATGTGGTTAAGCGACGAGTATTGTGTATCAGAATAATTTATGTCATGGTTGTAAGATTTATTTATTGAGAATTCAATTTAGCGAGTTAGTATGTTATACATTTAATAATGAATTTTAGTACTATTGATTAAAATTTTGTGGATTGAGTGAGCTTTGCGTGCTTGAGGGGGTCATGTCTCTTAAGCACGCGACAGTCACGTTTCCGAATTTTACTTCTGCAAATTTGAGGGCGTGACATACAATTACACATACACATACAATAACACACACATACATACATACAATTACACACACAGTATGTATGTGTGTGTGTAATTGTTTGTGTTTTTAGTTGTATGTATGTATGTGTGTGTGTGTAATTAGTGTATGTGTAATTATGTGTGTGTGTTAACATTAAGAAAAGAAAAAAAACATGTGTTCATGTGTGTCGGGGAGAAGAAGAAAGGAAACATAAACACATGAAAAGTTATTCTTGTTTTTTATTATTGAAAACATATTTTCTAGAACAGTTTTTTAAAACAATTTTCGAAAACAACATATACCAAACAAGTTTTTCAATTTTTTGTTTTAAAAAATATATAAGAAAAAACTAGTTGCAGAAATACTTTCAAACAGGCCTATGCTTTTTAGACTAAGGTTTGGTTAATAATTAGAGACTCTCCTCTATTGTTTAAAACTCGTTGCAGCTACTAGCTATCAGTTCTGGCCACACTTTTAGGCTTGTTTCATGATAGACCAACTTTTTGAAAGATTGGGTTGCATCAGTAATTACAATAGACTATCACCCAATAGAATGGATATGTAATCTTACTAGGGCTTTGTTCTTTCTTGTACAAAGGACTTTAAAAGTACTAGGATTGGTTAATGACTCGATGTAATAACGTTTTCTACTAGTTTGGAATCAAATGATCAAAAAGAACATCTAGAGAATCCTCACAAATTTCTTTTTTTTTTTTTGGTTCCAGAAAGCCCAAGTGTATTAAAAAAAAATAAGTATAATTCAGAAAAATCCCAACAAAAGGCGAGACTAGTTTCAAAAAGCAAGGGCAAAATTAGGAATTTGATTTCGGGGAACAAAATTCAATTAAGAAGATTAATGATAAACAAATGTAAAAAATAAGGAAGGGCCCTAGCATTTTCTTAAAAAAAATACATATGTTTTTTATTTTCTCTGTTAAGCTTGGGGGACCCGACCCCCCTCTAAAAGACAAGACCAGCTTAGCCGTCCCCCCACCCCACCCCCAATCCAAATTTTTTTTTTTTTAAACAAGGAAAAAAGACAAGACCAGGAAATGTGATTCTCAAAAATAAAAAATTATTATGCGAACCAAATAAACCCCAAGTTCAATACAATGAAGAAAGGCACAAATCTACCAAGCCTAACCAACATAAAAAACATGCAATAATATGGGCCAAGACCACAAGTAACGAACAAGGTTTGGGCTCGGAGCAGGAGCTTTGTGAAACAATGGAGAGAAATAAAGCTTTGTAATATTGTAAAATAAGTTAATTAAAAAATATTTTCAGCCTGTAGAAGAAATTTATATAGCTGTGAAGCGAAGTTTCATTCGACTGTAATAGCAAATATATAGCCATGTGCATATCAATAAACTAAGCCTAAAACTATGATAAGGTACATCATCGGATGCACTGGCGGAGCTATATTGGGGCTAGTGGGGGCTGCAGCCCCTACTGACCCATAAAAATCGTTAAAATTTATATGTATTTTTTTTAAAAAAATTAGATATTTAAGCATTTTTAGTTAAAAAAAATTAATTAGCCCCACTGAAAAATAAAAGTACTAGTATAGTTCAAAAATTATGAATTTTAACCTCCACTGACCCATAAAAAGGTTAAAATTTTTATGTATTTTTTAAAAAAAAATTAGATATCTATGTATTTTTAGTTAAAAAAAATTAATTAGCCCCCACTGAAAAATAAAAGTACTCGTACAATTCAAAAATTATAGATTTTAACCCCCACTGGTCCATAAAAATGTTAAAATTCTATGTATTTTTTGAAAAAAATACTTGTATAGTTCAAAAATTATAAATTTTAGCTTCCACTGACAAAAATTCCTGACTCCACCCCTGATCGGATGTCTAATATGCTATCTGATGCAAAAGGTTACATGATTATTATGATATCCTATATACAAGTAAGCTTGCTAGCTGAGGATACACGAGACATATATGTAACCAGTTACGCCCAATAAAATGCAAAACAATAGTTACAAGGAGTCTAAAATATTTTATGGTGCTTTAGGTGATGAAAAAACACTGTGTATTTGTGTGATTAAAAAAATCTTCTATCAAAAAATGCCTTCTATTGTAACAGCCGATATTAAAAAATATTTTATTTTCTATATTTTTCCCTGTTAATATTTTATCCCAAAACATTTTTCCTACAAGCATTGAAAACCTTAGTGAAATTATTGAAAACATATATGCTTACATTATGAAGCAGTTCCAAATCTCATGACACTTGTTTCATGCACTAAATTATTCTTTCTTACATGTTGAAGCACTTGGACTGTTTCTTTCTTAAGTTGTAGAAACTATTTCTTGTGCTAAATTCAGGTGCTACAATTAGAAAGTAGCGAAATTTCGCAAAGGAAATTATGATTGAACTTTCTTTAAGTCGTTTCTATAAGCATTATGATGTAGTATAACATATGGAACAATAATGATTAGACCCAAAATGGAGCTATTTTCCCACCATACATATTGATGCTTTTGAACAACCAAAGATTAATCATTTATCAATGAAGATAAACAAGCTGGCTTAGTAGTGGTATGTAGGGATCACAAGAGTTCTATAATTGATGCACAAGTAGTTTGTATGTTTTGTAATTTAGTTGAGCAGGTTGAGGCATTGGCCTATTATTAAGCTTGTTAATTGTCAGTTACCAAAGGCCTCATAGATATGCCATTGCTGCCTTTCAGATTTACTCTGACGTTTGATTGAAGACTCTCCTCCATTATTCAAAACTCGTTGTTAGTTGTTTTCTGTTAATCTTGGCCACACTTTCAGGCATGTTTCTCGATAACCTTGTGCTTGAATACATTGCATTAGTAACTAGGATAGACTATCCCCCAATAGACTGAATATGTAATCTTACTAGGGCATTACCTTTTCTTGTACAAAATGACTTTGAAATTATTGGGATTGGTTAAAAGAAGAATAAGTATAATCAGAAAAAAGCCCAACAAAAAGACAAGACTAACTTAGTTCCCTCCAAAAAAAAAAGAAAAAAAAAATACACAAGACCTGGGAAAGCAACAGACACCAAGTTAAATTCAGCAGAAAATAAAAACAGACACCAAGTTCAACACCACGAAGAAAGGCACAAATCCACTAGGCATAACCAACAGAAAAAAAAATACAACATGGTTCGAGCCCACAAGTAACAGAAAAAGTTTGGGTTCATAGCAGTAGCTTTGTGAAGAAATGGAGAGAAAATAATCTTTGTGATATTCAAGAAACGTATAAGAGTTAACACATTAATTAGTCCTTCATCTCTACCTCGTTTCCTTATCTTTGAAAGTGTTACACCATTAGTCCTTTTGGGCTTTTCTATATCAAAAAAAAAAAAAACTGTAAAGTCACGTGGCTTTATTTATCGCTAAACTTCGCCGTTACTTTTTTAAAAGAAAAGGACAAAAGAATTAATGGTGTTACAAGTTGCAAACTTAAGAGATTTAAATATAGTAATTTTGGAAATTGAGGGTCTGTTTGTCAAACACGATAAATATCAAAGACTAATTAGAGTATTAACAAATTTTAAAGATCTCAACACTAAAATTTTAAAGATTGTTAGTATAATCTTTTGACATTAAATAAATTCTAAAGATCTCGACACATTTTGAGGAAACAATAACATATGAAGAAGTCACCTCTTAACTTATTTGGGTCAAATTTTAGTTTTTCATACAAAATTTTCTTAAAATTTCGATTTATCCAGTCAAAGTTAGCACCTTCCTAATTTGCGAATCGATTACGAAAATTTTGATATGAGTTCCTATCTCTATTCGAATCCACTTTTTCTCTAAAAGAAATTTACTTCGGTGGATAATTTGAAATTAATGCATCCTATTATGCCTATGTTGATTCTTTCTCATTCTTCGTCGGAAATAATGCTTTCAACCTTAATTGACGTTGTGAGGCCCCATACATAATTTCCGAATATTAGCATATTAATATGACCTTATATGCTCATGTTAAGAACTAACTCAAACTTAGAAAATATTAGAGACCTAATATATCAAACTAAGCATTTGTTTCAATTAAAAAGAAAGAATAACCCGGTAGGTACATTTGGATACTTTGAGCATTAGAAATATTAAATCTAGTCTTTCATTTGGATTGAATTATAGCTTTATTCCTTATTTTAGTTAGGATTTACTAGGTAACAATGTGACATATATATAGATAAATAAGTAATAATAATAATAGCTATATATAACATTGTAACTTATGAAATGAAGAAAGAAACTAGTATATTAAATCTGGTCGAGATGAAAACACTTAGCTTGATTACTAACAGTTTACAAATTAAAGGTATTGGGTTAACCTAGCGTACTACCAATGCTTGTAAATAACTTATATGGCAGCTAGATGATAACCCTACTCTATAGATATTAATTGGCAACTCTAGTTAGGATACAAGATATATAACTTACTGGAATATAGCTTATAAAATGAAAGGGAATAATTTAAATCTGGTATATTTGGAACCGCTACTGGAAAATTTTAGATAACTTAGGAATGTTAGATTCTTTTTAGGATTAAGTCTTCATTTAAAAGTTTAGGGTTGTTACCAAAAGCTTTTAAGTACATTGGGAAAAGAATTAAGTTTTAATTTGAATAAAGATTTGGTATTGTGGAAGATAGTTTACTAGCATAGCTTAGTTATTTACTCTGAGACTATTACTAGTTATCTTGGAATATGGCTACCAAAATGTAACATTTACTAGGGAATTATATAACTTGTAATAATCTTGATTATAGTAATTTTTGAAAGAAGGAAAAACTAGTATAACAGATAAGCATTTTAGACTAATAGAAACACGAAGTATTTTGGAAATTCTTAGGCTGCTACTAAGATGCTTAAATCAATGTCGCATAGTAATCCTAACTTCTAAAAAGAAAATATATAACTCGCTAGTTCTTATTCACGTTATTAACTTCACGATAGCCCTCTACACGCCTTGTCTAATTAAGCTCGAAACACTTGCCTCCTAAGGAGCAGCTTGCTAAGAATGTACAAAAGTCACCGCTGCCTTAACCAATTAAAACACAGTCTACTTACCAATTCTAAGTTCTCATCCTAAGATCATCATCATAAGCTAAAGTTGTGGCATCATGAGCGGTTATCACTCGTTGCCACCTTAAACCAAGAACATACACCTAGCAGCACACTTGTTATTCTACCAATTGCCAACAAATGAATCAGATTATCCACAACACACACGACATCACCATAACCATGCATGAACACATGGCTTCGTCCCAAGCTTAGCCGAACAGATTCATCATTCATCGCCTATCTTCATAGGCCATTCTACTCATCAACAAAACCTTGCGTGTCTACCTTGGCTGTCCAGCAAGTCATCACCATATCTTGCCACCACAAACCAAATTCAATTCCTGTTGCACCGCTTTGCCAGAATCATCATAACCTACCAATGCTAAGTCATCAACGCTAGTGTAATAGCCTGCTAAGTGCCGAAACATCATCAAGCAGCAAACAAGTAAAGCCCTTAGTCAGCAACACACCGTGTGTCGCTAGCTTCTTGAATGTGTACTAGAAAATCATAAGGATTGTTAACTAATGCCACCTAAAGCTAATCATTGTAGCTCATCATTTAGATACCTTAGCTGCACCGCTACTTCCTCCAAATAAGTGCGCATTTTCATCTCTATATAAAGAGCTGGGCAGTTCGGTTAAGTAGAACAGCACACAAAAACTGATATACACACTAGTTTAGTTTTATATTACATAAGCATAGTGATTATAACATTGGTTTAATCTGTTGGAACTTTGGTAGTTTTTGTTAGCATAGCAAAAGAAATATTACTATCAACTCACTACCCAATGTATGCTAATAACTTACGACACCTTCATTTCATCATAATCCAATTAAACTAGAACCTTGAAATCGGGCACTACACCCTCGAGACACAAAAGTTAACATGTGTTAGCTAAACTCCACAACCGTGGCATTATTGAGCGAAGGTGGGGATATTTTATTAAAAAGCATTACTGTTTGATTATATGAAGTAAATTAGTTTATTCATGCAAGATTATAGTCATATGTGAAGAAAACTTTCATAAACTCATGTTATTAACTTATAGCTCGTAAAGGTTGACCATATATATAGTATGTTATACACCGTAAATACGAGGAATTTTCCTTTATAAGTGCATCATTTATGTGAAAACAAGTGTATGAGCTATGCTAAGATGGTTTATTCGGAATAAGCTGCCTACTTTCTAGATTTTATCTTAGATTTGAAGGGAATTAACAAGTGTAACTAGTTGAACCATAGTTGAATAGTAATACTATTACCTTCTCAAGTATAGGCACTTGGAATTGGACTTACTCTTTAGTATTAACAAATTTACGGTTGAATTAAAAAGGGCCTGGAAAGCATTTACAAGAATAGAATATAAATAATACCGAGAAACATAGTAAAATTATAACCTTTATTGAGAGTGAATCTAAATAGAGGACTTGAAAATAAATGTATAATTTTCTTTTGTATGGTAAACTTATTTGAAGATATTCAGAGAACATTTAATAAGATCTCAATTGACTTAACTAGCTAAGGTTTCTAAACTTCCAAGAAACATGACTCTTAACCCAACTTGAGTTTACTTTGTCGTTAGCATATGTATCTACTATTTGCATATGTATATAGTTATCCACTTTTACTACAATGGGGTTTATGAAATACATCATTTTAAGTGACAACAATGAGTTGCTATGGATTACATTCTAGTACCAATATGTACGAGTACAGCCTCTTTTGTTGTTCCCTACCTATGTGTTATAGAATTGTGTGATCATAAATTGTAAAATATCAATTGTGTGTTACGTGATTACTTGTGCATGCAGGTACTCCTATTTGTTAGTGCCTTCTCTCGTTGGGGCGGTTGACTCCCTGGGAGAGTTGGGACGCTCTTCTTGATAGTGCCTTTCTCGCTGGGGGGTTTGACTCCTTGGGAGAATTGAACGCACTTGTTCAATCATTAAAGCAATCTAATGAACCCTATGGTAGAAGTTCCAGTATCACCTGGGCAGCATCGGGCTTGCCAGGATGACCCGGCTACCATGGTAATTCGTGGTGTATATCCGGATATCACCCTCCGGTTTGGCGTTTGGGGATATGATATTGATAGAAGACATGAGACTGGCCATCTCCAACAAAGATTCATATCTTTTTTTGTTATGTGATGTGGATGAGCTAAGTATTATGCGGGGCAAAGTGTTACACCTTATAATGGTGGGAGCCACATCTTGAGCCCGTAGGAGCTACCTCTAGAGTCTTGCACGTATCATTTTTATTATGTGTTTAAGTACTTTCGCTTGATTTCTAGAGGACCTCGGGAAGGAAAAACTGTCTATCTATAGATCACTACTATTGATACGTGAATCAAATGTGATAGAAATCCCTACTGATTATCATATGTTATTGTATCATATCATATGTAGATAGTACATTAATGTTATCCTACGTGTAATGCATCGCATCATGATTTTCAAAGAGACATACCAAAAACATTTTCAAAACTTCTCCTATTCCATCCTCATTGAGCTTTCAAAGAGCTCATCCTCTTCCCCCCCTCCCCCCCCCCCCCCCCCCCTCCCCTTCCCCTTCCCCTTCCCCTTCCCCTTTTGCAAGTAAAGTTTAGGTTGAAATGGGAATTATTGTTATGTGCCAAGTTAGTTGATTGCATGCTCAAAGGTCTTTGTCTGCCAGGTTCCGATAAATGAACCAAGTTGTTAAAGGCTAGAATTGTTCTCAAGTGGAAGGGTAGTTATTGTTGAAACCCTAGTTTGTAAAATAATCGGGTAGTTCCCAGGTCTCGGATGATGTAACACCCTTTGTACCGAAATTATTGTTTAAACAACTAGTTATTGAAATAAAATCTTTATACTTTATTTCTTTTAATATTATAGAAAGTTATGTACATGAGACCGCAGCGACAGTGAAAATAGACTTTGACCTAGTCTTGAGAAGGGCCGGGTTGGGGTCGTTACAGATGCTATGATCATACCATGGATATTTAATGCATTGTAAAGAGAATCATATAGGCTTTGTGAAATGGAATTGAAAGACCTAATTATATGAATCAGGTATATCTCGAGGGGAAAAGAAAATCGTCTTTTAACATGGGGAAAAGACAATCGTCTTTTAACATGTGTTGTCAAGCATTGGTTTCTTATATCCTTAATATTCTATATGGATTGCATAATAGAGGTGACAAAAAACAAAAAAAAGATTGGACAAGGAAAATGAAAGGAGCGTAAGATGAAAAATAATAAAGGAGATGAAATGAATGGGTATGTATTTATAAATCCTCATGGAACTTTTTTTTTCTTTTTTGGGGTTTTGAAAAGTATAGTGTATTTTAGAAAAAAGTATAATGAGAAAACAAAAAAAAACAAAAGCCTAGCAAAGGAAAAGACTTATCAGTCCAAAAAAGAAAAAAGACCAGGGAAAGTAAAAGAGAAAGTTAAGACCCAACTAAGGCCATCCTCAATGGGGGCTCTAAATTGAGGGGTTCTAAAATTTAGTTTAGAGCCCCTTAGCAATTTAGAGCCTCATATAGAGCCCCAAGTATTTTTTAGGGGCTCTAAAAAAAATCCATCCCCAATGGGGGGCTCTTTAAAATTGGGGCTCTATATTGTATTAAATTTAATTTTACAAACTAATTTGAATATATGTTATTTTTCTCGTGTGTTAATTTTCTTTTGATAAATTATTATCGTCATAATCGTAACTTTTTTTACGAACATTTGGACCAAAAAATTATTTAATTCTGACAACAGTAAAAATTATTGAATTAAGATGACATTTAATTACACTCGATTTGTATTTTTTAATTTTATTATATTCCCTTTTGTGAAGTAAGTTATATTTAATTCAAATTAAAATCTCTTATCCGAATAACATCCACTGGGTTGAATTTTCTTGATTCAATCTCAACCGTCCATTTGTTATCTCTATCTCAAGTCTCTTATCCAAATAACACCCATAGGATTGGATTTTGTAAAAGAAAATCTCGTCCGTACGTTTCTTATCTTTTATCTCAAATTCCTTATCCAAATAACACCAATAGCCTTCGATTTTGTAAAAATCAATCTCGTTCGTACGTTTCTTATCTCTTATCTCAAATCTCTTATCCAAATAACACCCATTGGATTGGATTTCTTTAAAATCAATCTCGTCTGTTCGTTTGTTATCCTTTATACATTCATTTTTCTATATAAGTTAAGTACTCAAACCTTTCTCAATTACCAAAATTTAAACAATATAATCCCTATCTCTCTTTCTACAATGACCCAACAAAAAACCAATTCTTCTTCATCTGATGACGACATCGATGGCCATGCAATGATGGTGTCGATGCATACACAATATCAATCACTAATGGGTGATGCGCATGAATTGAGTTCGGATAAACATAGAGGTACATTGTCACGCCGACAATCTATAAGGAGAGATCGGGTAAGTGCTCATAATATGCTTATGCATGATTACTTTGTTGATCGCCCTTTGTATCCTGCTTCTGAATTCACAAATAGGTTTCAGATGAGGCGCGAATTGTTTTTGAAAATTATGGGAAAATTTGTGCATTTCGACAATTACTTCATGATGAAACCAGATGCATTCAAAAAGCAAGGTTTCTCGCCATATGTGAAGATGACGGCCGCGCTTCGTACGCTTGCCTATAGATGCCCTGCTGATGCGAATGATGACTATTTGAAAATTGCAGAAACTACATCTTTACAGGCGATGAAGAAATTTTGTCTTGCCGTCAACGCAGTATATGGAGACCAGTATCTTCGATAACCTAACAACGCAGACATGGTTAGGCTACTTAGAAAAACCGATCAATAGGGGTTTCCTGGAATGTTAGGAAGTGTAGACTATATGCACTGGGAATGGAAAAATTGCCCGACGGTGTGGGCTGGGACATATGCCGGGCACCATGGTCGTCTTACGATAATCCTTGAAGTGGTAGCATCGTACGACTGTTGGATATGGCATTCGTACTTAGGAACAACCCATGCATGCAATGATTTGAACGTATTATATAGGCCTTCTAGTTGTTCTGATGTTTTTGAAGGTCTATCTACAGGCATTCGGTTTACACTTAACGGTAGACAATACAATCAAGGTTACTACCTTGCTTATGGTATATATCCCCGATGGTCAACGATAGTGCAAGTATATCCCAATCCAGAAGAACGAGATAAGATGTTATTTACTAGAATGCAACAAACTTATCGTAAGGATGTCGAAAGGGCTTTCGGAATCCTTCAAGCTAGATTTGAAATTATCAAAGGGTCATGCCGTTATTGGCATGAGAATGATATCGGGGAGATTATGAAGACTTGTATAATTCTTCATAAGATGATTGTGGAAGACAATCGGGTTGAAGAAGGTGATGATTTTGTCGATGATCTGGAACGTTATCATGTTGAGGAGCCTCCTGTTGTACCCAATCGAGACCCTATAACTATTACTCGGTATTTAAACAATCATGCTCAAATGAGAGATCAGTCTACCTATTTTATGCTTCGGAATGATCTTGTGGAATATGTGTGGAATAAATATCGTGCAGGACATCTTAATTTTTAATCTAATTTTGTATTACGATGACATTTAATTACATTGTTCTTAATATTACGAAATTGGTTTTATTCATTGTTGTCTTTTCGCTTTAAGTAATTCAATTTTTAGGTATCTCGAACTAAATTTGTATTAATATTAAAAAAATTAAATATTAAAAAGGGAAAGTAAAAACACAAATGTGAAATTAGAACAACATCGTCAATTCAGAAATTTAATGAGTACAACTGAAAATAAACTAGTCAATACAAATAATCCATGATTTAAGGCAAACTGGGACGGTATACATCATCATCAAAGTCTATCGAACGGGAGGTCTTTCTTGCAATAATGGCCCTTTGTTGCTCAATTAAAAACGCTATTCTTTTTGAATTTTCGATTGTCGAAGTCTTTATATTCATAGTCTTCGTATCTGCAAATTCTTCATACCTATCCGTGTACTTCTTCATAATTTTTCCCATATTTCTTGCTTCTTCAACGATATCTTCGACACTGCCCTTACCTTTTAATTTTTTAGCCTTCTTGTTCCCAATCGGCCTTGACGATGTAGGATTGCTTTGGATTTTCGCCACCGACTCATTGGGATAATCATTATCGAGAGAATTTGGATTTTCGATTTTAGGTTGAGTCACCGACGCATGCGGATCATTGACATTCATTGTGGATTGAACATTGATAAGTTTTCTCCATTTTTGACCATCTTGTAAAATTTCCCAACAATGTTCTAGGGTAAAAATTTTTCCACCGGTAGCAGAGTATATGCGTCAAGCGTCATTCAACTAATAAACAATTCAACAAATGTATAAAAATTAATTTTGCAAAGTCTAATATACTATATAACATCTACAATATAAAATTAATAATATCTGAAAAACTCACGTTGTCAATAGCATTTGCTCCACTCCTCGGTCTTAAATGTACTTGAACAATACACTCCGAAAATCGTGTACAATTTTGGTTTATGGACGACCATCGGCGTTTCAGACTGTTTGATGTCCTCTTTTCAGTTGGATAGTTCGGGGGGTGGAACTCTTCAATTTTTTCAAGAATTATATTCTACATTGTTGGCCAAGTCAAGTTCACAAGGCCATTCGAGCATTGGAGCAACAACAATCTACTTAGACACACAAGCATGCAAGACAAGTTAACTTTAACTAAAATTAGTTAGATATAATTATAGTTTAAGTTCTACTTGTAAGATAATAAACACCTAAGCATGCAATAGAAGAAGAATTCTAAAATTCCATTATTACAATCCATCGAATCTCGCTATCATACAAGATTTCAACTACCAGCATATATACAAGACGCCAAGGTCTCAAAACACAACATTTAACATGAACTCCAAGTAAACTACACATAAGGTCCACCTTATCACACAAACTCATGGAAGCTGCTCAACTTGCACTTCCTCATCTTCAACTACCGTTACTAGCTGGGGGTCTACCTCAGCTTCTCCTGAAACATGTCAAATGAGGAGTGAACAACAATGTTGCCCAGCGAGGGATGTGATGCAACATACCGGCGTGCAATATGATATGCAAACACAAGAAATCATATATATACAACATAAACCAGCAAGATAGAAAGCCAAGTATTTAACCACATTAAAAAGGATACAGTTCAACTTCAAGTCTTCAATCACGAGCCATGAGCCACGAACTTCACGCAAATTCTGGCATACCCCAAACACTAACAAGTCGGGATACTCCAGATGTATCCCGATCCTACGACCCTTTCTCCTGAGGTAGGTCCATGCCCAGCAGGTGAACCACGCCTCTGGGGTAGTGGAGTATGACTCAGCGAGAAGGGAATAGGCACCATAGTAGTTGAGGGAGCATGGCAAGCCCGATGCCGCTCGTGTTTCTCGACGCTACCATGTCCGAAAAGGTTGCGCAACCCAAAACATGATCACGAGAACCAAGTATAACAATTAACACATATGAGGGACAACAAAGTATGCCGCCCTCGTAAATAATTGCAATATAAGCCACAAATATACAATATAGCAGTATAATCTCTAAAAGAGGCATACAACATAACTTTTCTTCACCAACTTTTTAAATAGCTCAATTGAAGTTTAGACAAACAATATAATGCATGACAACACTTCAACAAGCCAAATACTACATTTTCCCTTTCTTTAACTAATATTTTCTTCTCCTAAGCACATCTCAAGGTTTCCGAACTGCCTACTAAACATACTATAGTCCTAATTAAGCTACAAGACACCTATTAAGATCATAAAAATCCATTTTAGAAGTTAAAACTCGGGAAGGCCCCGAGCGGGTTTTAACTACAACTATACTAATCGAGTCCCAATTTCGCGTAACGAAAGCACCAAGAGTGCTTCCTTAGCCCAAGGATACCCAAACCATAGCCCAAACTTGCCCGGATTGCACAACGGAAAAAGTCCCCTTTTAAAAGTCGACTAATTTCGCAATTTAGCAAGGTTTTGGTTGATTCAATTTCACGTGGCTTTTCAACTAGTTTCACTAGGGCCTAGAGCATCTAATTGAAGTCCCAATTCAAGCTAATTAGCAAATTCATTCAAAACCCTAACAACAAGTACTATTCATCATCTCTTTCCTAAAATTCAAGCTTCTAACCATGGTTTATGCTATTAAGCTTTAAAAGTATACTCTATAGGCTCTAATAAACACATATTAAGCATTTATAACAAGTATTATAACTATAATCAACAAATCAATAATTTCAACATAAGAGCATAAACTTGAAAGCTAAGAAAAATGCAACTCCCTCACTTGTATGAAGATGTAGACAAGGTGGTGAAACTTCTAGGTGCTCAAGAAACCTCCAAAGTCAATCTAGGAGCTCAAGATGCAAGGTTGAAGAAGAAAATTTTTCTCTTTTTCTCTCTTGAAGTGGTCAGCCAAGGAGGGGACAAAATTGGGATTTTTGCAATTGTTTTGTGATCAAATGTTTGTGTGTTGTATTATGTTATGAGTAAGGTTATTATATGTTGAGTTTGCTAAGTCAAAACACATAAAAAGATTCGTCAAATAATCTTAAACTTTAATATAATGCTAACTAGTTGAAATTAGTAGTGTTACATACGTAACACTATTCAAATGCCACGTAAATCATTTTCTATTTGTATGCTCCTGAGCTCGAAAGTCCAAAATAACTAGGTCTCGATTTCTTCTAAATGTCATATGACCTAGGAAAAATATAAAATCTAACTTTCGAGGCGGTCAAAATTCTTATGAATAGTAACCTCAAATTAAAGCAATTAAGCAAGAAAGATGATGCACGTAAGAATACGCATGTAGGTATGCAACAGTTATAAGAAATTTATAAAGGAATTCTCGGGCATCACAAAGACCCACTACTATAACACTACAGTTAGCTGATTGTTCACTCAAGCACCCTAGAGGAGTAATTAAAGATGTACTAGTCAAAGTCGATAAATTCATCTTTCCTGCAGATTTCATAGTGCTAGATATGGAGGAAGACAAGGAAATTCCTATAATTCTTGGAAGACCTTTCCTTGCAACTGGGGGAGCACTTATTGATGTTCGAAAGGGTGAGCTTTGGTTGCGAGTACAAGAGGAAGAGGTAACCTTTAATGTTTTCAAAGCTATCAAGTACCCAGAAGCCAGCGATAGTTGTTTTCGTGTGGATGCCATGAAAGCTATAGTGTCTAACCATGGGGGCCAATCGGATCCCTTAGAGGCGAGCTTGTTACAAGATGATTCTTTCATTCCGATGAGATTAGAGCACAAGGAATATTGGTCCACTAAACAACTAAATATGGGTGTGCAAGCAGTGGGTGAGAAAGAATTCTTGCAATTGAATAAGGTAGAAGAATTCTATGATAAAGAAGATAAGAATGCAAGAAGTTACAAGGAGATGACAAAAGAGTGGCATGACAAACCCATTTCGGGAAAAAATTTCTCTCTTGTGTACTTTTTTTATAACCCACGGATTCCTGGAAAACGCAAGACAAGATGGTCTGGCCCCTTTGTTATGACTAAAGTGTTTCCCTATGGTATTGTAGAAGTCACATATCCAGAGAAAGGGACGTTCAAGGTCAACGAACAACGGTTGAAGACTTATTGGGATGATGAGTTTGATAAGCACAAGACTGTTGTCCACCTCAATTTGTCATGAAAAAAATTACTTAGTCAGGCTGTCGACATTAAAACAAGCGCTTTTCGGGAGGTAACCCGAAGTTTTTTTCTTTTCTTGATTTAATAGTTTTAGTTATTTTTTTTAGTTAATTTTGGAGTTATAGTTGTCGTAGCTAATGGTTAATTTTTATTGTCATGATAGGGTTAAGAATAAGTTTGGGTGAAGCGGAGATAAAGAGGAGTTCTACCAAGTTGATTAAGGGAAAAAGTATGGAGAAAATGGTGTTTGGATTGCATAGGATGCGTGCTTAGAAAGAAAAATAAATAAAATCAGAGTTGTGACAGTAGCGCTATTGCACTTTGAAGTAGCGCAGCTGCGCTCACGAAGTTTAAAAGTTACGCTCACGAGAAATTGCTAGAGAAAAATTAGAGCGCAGGCGTAGCGCAGCTGCGCTTACGTCATTCAATTTGACGTTCGAAGAAAAAATACAGCGCAGGCGTAGCGCAGCTGCGCTTATATCATTTCTTTTGATGTTCATAAAAAAAAAATTGAAAATCTACATTCTTTCTTCTCTGTATACGCACACCAACTGAAACATCCTCGGAGCCTTCAGACAATGAATGACATAGATATTCAAGGAAGTCCTCTGCTTTCTTTTCTTTATTTTCGTCATTGAGGACAATGTCTCATTTAAAGTTTGGGGGTGATTATTATGTGTTTTCCTGTGTGAACTTTTTCTTTTAGTATTCGTATTATGTGTTTTCTTTTGATGTGTTGTGTTATTTTTATTATATTCCATAAAAAAAAATCAAAAAAATTTGAAAAAAAAAACTGAAAAACTGAGAAAAAAATTGAAAGTAATGCTGAAAAGATAAGAAATAGGCCGATGTTGAGTAGCGTATGAATGACATGATAGTAGTGAGGATAATTGATTGAAGAGTAGCTTTGTTTTATGGAAAATCCCTACTTATTACGCACTTAGCCTTGCCTAGTTGTGTTGTTACTTAGAGAAGGTTTATGTGAGTTTAAGTGAACAGAAAAATGATTATAGGACTTTAGAACTTGCTTGATTGTCACTCGAAGTGAAATCCTAGGTTATGTAGTATTAGAGAAATGATTTAGGCCATCTTTAGATCGTTTGAACATTTCAAGCCAACCATTGTAATAATTGAATATCCCTAGTCTACCCCTTTGAGCATAAGTTAGCCTTTTCTTTCTTATGCAACTTACAATATCTTCCTTAACTTGTCGAGTTTGATTTTCCCAAATTATGACCCTTTTACCTGTAATATATAATTGTTCTAGGATAATTGTATGGAGCCATGTTTTGTATTGAATGAAGGGAGGTTTGATGATTTGGTGATGCGTTGTTTTGTTTCAGAAAAAAAATGAAATATTGAGAAAAAAAAAGAATGAAAAGAAAAGAGAAAAGCCACACTCCTTGTAGTTAATATCAAAATGCAAGTTTGGAAGAGTGTTGATTCTTTATGTGTTTTTAAATGTTGTGGATGTATGTTGAGAAAGTGAAATAAAAGAAGAAAGAAAAGAGATATGTTGAATAGTTTTAGTAGTAAGAAGTAGAGTTGGCATGTGCTCCATTGAACATCCTCAATAGTTGTGTGTTTACAGGTAGTTTAGCCTTATATTATATCCATTATCCTACCTTGACCCTAGCCACACGTTACAACCAAATGTAAAGTCCTACTGATCTTTAATACTACGATTAACCTACATTAGTGGAAAGTGGCATGAAAAGTGAGCCTATGAAGTCCTAAGTGATTGAAAATAAAAAGATCCATATTGTTGATTCACTTAACTTGCATAAACCCATACGGGTACAATTGATTAGGATAGAGGTTATTCACACACTCACTTGGGGGATTTGAAGTAAAATGAGACTTATGTGAAGTTGTTATTTCTCATGCTTATGATTGAAAGTTACCTCTTGAGTTAGGATAGAGCTACTGAGGCCGTGAAAACTTACTATCCTACAGCATTGCTTTCATGAGTTAGTTTGTGTTGAGTCTTTAGTTTTTAGTTTGTTTCTTTCTTTAGTTTTGTCTTTTGTTTGAGGACAAGCAAAACTTAAGTTTAGGGGTGTTTGTTGGGTGTAATCTTGATATATTACTTCAGTGCATTTTCATTAAATTTTGTTAGTTCTTGAATAATTTATGAACAAGTTGATTGGTTCTATGTTTGTTTTGCGATGTAGATGAATTATATGAGAATACATGAATTTTGAGGCAAAGATTGAAGAAAAATGAACAAGGGCAAGCTTTTATGCAACTTGTGGATATATTGCTGAAAATCAGAATAGCGCAGTTATAGCGCATCTGCGCAGCGTCGCAGGATTTTTAAGGGCAATTTTGTAAAAGGCGCAGAAAGAGGAAACCCTATGTTAAAAAGAAGACATCAGACGTTAGAAAAAAGGGAGTTTTTTTTGGAGGCAGCCATCATTGAGGAGAAGAAAAGCAACATTCTGGAGGAAAATAAAGAGAGAATTCGCGAGTTGAAGACGGATGAACGATCCGGAGACAGACTTCTGTCCCAATTCTTCTCTAAATCCTAGTTTTCTCGATCTTTATTATCATGATTTTTGTTACAATTGGAAATTTATTTATTTTCATAATTATGTTCTAAGCTATTTTTCTAGGGCTACGATGTAGCTGGATTTTGAATATTTGAAACTTTTGATTTGAATTAATTGATGAATTATTCCATATTTGCGTTGAGTATTTTATGCTGAGTTTAATGTTTGTGGTTGCCTGATCAACAATTACATGAGTCGTGATTTAGTTTGAGATTGAAAAGTGATAACTAAATTAGACCACGTATGAAATACCATTAAATCGTCATAAGCTAGAGATAGTTATGAGATCTAGTGCAGCATTTGAATTTCTAGGGCTTAATGCGTTCCATAAGTTCACAGTTATCACAGAGATGTAGTTAGTTTGCTTATTGGGATAGGTTATTGATGCTTGAGAAAGATTAATATCTACCTTATCAAAATTGCTAGCAACGTAAGGAATAGGCATCAATTTATTTAAATCACTAGTTTCAAATAGGATTAATCTTGGTGAAATCAGAATCCCTAGAGCCTTTTTATTATTGAATTACCATCTTTTGTTAATTTCGTAATTGTGTTATTTTTCTATTTTGTTAAGTTCTATAATTTATTTAGTCATTAGTTACAAATTCTCAATTCTTAATTATCCGAATAAAGTTAAAGCTAAATTAATTTCGGTAGTTAGTAATCACAGTCTTCGTGGGAACAATCTTTACTTATCACTTTATTACTTGTTGCGACACGTGCACTTGCGTTAGAAATCACACAACAATCCTCAAGTAAAAACTAAAGCAAGGAACGTCGGTCGAAATAATGAATCCATGGATACAGATTACCCTGAAGGGTGTTTACTTATATTCAGTTACCCAGGTCGTCCGATGGGCCAAATGAACAATCCCTATTTAGATGACCGAGACTTGAAGGCTGCACACTTGTACGTTTTGATGAATTGTGAAGATATGTCCCTCTATATCAAGTAAGTTAATGACCTGACATATGTGTATTAATTATATTAACTAGATTAAAAGAAGGAATGCATTTACAGTTCAATAATTATTACTGTACAAGATGTTTGAGGATGAACTTATTCTCAATTTCCCAACACTGAATGAATCGAAAATGATGTATAGCATCGATAACAATTTCCCAATATGGTTGCGCAATCATGTAAGTAAATGCTGAACTCTTATTAACGTTTCGACCATAAAGTTCGTTTATACTTTGACATATATTACATTCAACTTTAATTAATGTGTTTTATAGCTTATCAACACTAATGGTCTGGATGATCGAGTAAAATATCTATCAATGGGGCCTAGTAAGAAAATGCGCACATGGCCAAGGTACTTGGTAAATGGTTACTAATTCTACACTTAGACTTATGGAGCATCGAGGACTACTATGAATATTGGAGTCTTTGTGAAAGGGTCAACAGACAATACGAATGAGAGTGATTATTATGGTTTGTTGTCTGACATAATTGAGTTGGAATACCATAATCCAAGTCTCAAACATACAAGAGTTGTCATTTTCAAGTGTAAGTGGTATGATTCTCAAATTAATAAGGGGTTAAAGGTTTATCCGAAATTTTCGTTGATTGATGTAAATGTGAAGAAAAGATACCCAAAGTATGAACCTTTTGTCTTAGCCGAACAGGCACATCAAGTTTACTACGTTAGATATCTTGGTGCTAAGAGAGACCGAGCAGATTGGGTGGCTGTATGCAAGGAACCAATATGGTGTGTTTAGGGTTGATGATGATAATGTTATAAGTGAAGATACGACATTTCAAGCGGATGAAATGGATGTGCCACTTGTACAACCAGATGAAAATGTTGTGCTCGTGCGTTTTCACGAGTCAGGTGAATGCATTGAGGTAACTAAAGATGTTGAAGAAGTAACATAATGACCAAAACAACGATGATGAAGATAATGAAAGTGCAGATGATGAAAGCATAGAATATGAAGAAGAACATGATGACCATGACAACAATGATGAAGATACAGAAAGTTCAGATGATGACATACAATTTGAAGATGATGAATGACTTGAAAGAAATTTGTATGCACAACTTCAATATTGTGGTTGTTATTATTGTATAATGAAAAGTTTAAATATTTTCTATGCATTTATCGATATGTTTTATCTTATTATTATTTTTTTAAAATTTAGTGATGCCTAAACATAGAGGTAAAGGTAACAGCTCGTACAGTGGTTGGTCACGATCGAGAAGACCATCATCTTCGATACCATCTACATCACATGGTAATGAGGATAGTATGGACATTCCTACCCACGTCGAGATATCACTTCATTCGACAGGATTATCTGGGAACTTATCTTGGTTCCACGTGCATGACGAGGATGAGCACGTGGATGTGGTTGGTGTCACACCTTCTGCCAGTGGCCAGCGTCCATCCACATATCAGGCAGAGTTATCAGCACGTGCCGAGGGCAGTATGGACTTTCACGAATTGGGTTTCCATTAATTGGAAGAGTACACTAGATGGCTGGGAGATACACGTACGCATCCTCGACTATATGAAAACAGGTAAATATATTTTTAATTTTTGTAAATAGATTTGTAAAAGTTCTAATTAGTTGTTGCAAATGAAACTAACAAAGATATTCTTTATTTTTGTTAATAGTTTTGTACCAGCTACAGTAGTGCAAAACTTCAAGATGATTTTTTCTGGCGGGTATGGGCAACCATGGATCAGTTATGGAGAGGTCCCACCTAATGTCAAGGATTTATGGTTCCACAAATTTGAGGTACAAAATATTATTATTAATGCAATAAATATTTATTATTGCTTTTATATATTATGTAGACATGTATGTTGTATTAACTCATACTTGTTTTTATTCATTGTGTAGATAGATTTCAAGTGGTACCCGTGTAACACTGCCCTAATAAGGAATCATTTCCATTTCAAGGCAAGAGAGAGGTTGAAGGACCTATTGAACAAGCCCCGTAAAGTTGACAAGTGTCCTAAATGGATTACAGAGGAAAATTGGGCACAAATGAAAATTAAATGGAGGGATCAAAAGTGGATAGGTATAGTTGGGAAGAACAAGGAAAACAGGAAGAAAAATACATCAGTCCACTTTGCGGGTGCTACTGCTTTTCATGAGTACAAGAGAAGAATGGTATGTAAAACAATTATGTAATAAATTTAAAAGTGGGATTATTTAATTTTATGTCTTATCTTATCTTACAATTATGTACTAATTATGCGTTAATAACGCAGGAGTTAAAAGAAAGCCGTCCGGTGACCCATGCTGATGTTTTCAAAGCAACGCATAGCAAAATAGTGGATGATGAAACCCATTACTCTGATGAAAAGGCTGCTCAGTTAATGGTAAATATTATTACAATGTACCAAGTGTGTTATAAAGTAATAAAAAAACTTATTATTTCAAATTTCTCTTTACAGGAGCGGTATAATGAGATGCTCCAGCAGCCTGAGGCGGTGAGTCAAGCCAATCCCACAATGCCGCCCGTTGACCCCGACCAGATCTTCTTCGAGGTGGCTGGTGGGTTAAGGATAGGACGCGTCTATGGACTCGGCACACAGGGAATTTGCATTGGGAGGGGAATACATGAAGCATCCACCATTCCCCCAACTAGATTAACGCAACAATAAGTCGACGTTGCTGTCAGTCAGGCAACAGAGACCATTAAATGACAGCTTGAGGAACAGCAGCTGGCGCACTCAAAATTGCTAAGCATTGTGATGCAGTTGCAGGATGACATGACCAGGATGCGAGACAAGCGCCCATCCCATGATCCAGACCAGCACGATAATTAGTAGGTTTTAATTTGTTTTTTAAAAAAATTCTAAACCTAATATTATGTACTTTATTTTGAAGATCTTTTAAATACTTAAATATGCATATATTAAATTAATTTCGGTTTTGTAAATATTAAATTAAATTTTTTTTAAATTATTGTGTGGCGACTAAATGGCGACAAAAACGTAGCTACCACGTGGCGACTATTATTGGCTACCACATGGAGTTGAAAATTAATGAATAAAAAAAATAATTAAAAAATTTGGCTACCTAGTAGCGACGATAAAATAGCCACCATATGACCGCCAAAATCGGCTACAAATTTGGGCTACCAAATCGCGACCAATGTAAATAATGAAAATTAATGAATAAAAAAATAATTAAAAAATTTGGCTACCTAGTGGCGACGATAAAATAGCCACCATATGGCCACCAAAATTGGCTACAAATTTTGGCTACCAAATGGCGACCAACGTAAATAATTAATAAAAAAATATTTTAAATATTTGGCTACCTAATGGTGACGAAAGTATGGCTACGACATGGCCACCAAATTGTGGCTACAAAAATTGGCTACCACATGGAGACGAAATTAAATAATTAACAAAAAAATATTAAAAATAATTTGCTACCTAATGGCGACAAAGATTGGCCACCATAGGACGACCATGCATAATTAATTGATACAAAAGTTAATGAATTAATTAATAAAATTGCTAATTATAAAAATTAACTAATAATTTATTTTTCTAAACATTGCGACCAAAGGGCTACGAAATGTAAAAAATTTATATATATATATATATATATATATATATATATATATATATATATATATATATATATTCCTGATTTGGCCACCAAAATGCGACCAAATGACAAAATGGCGACAAAGGTTTTCTCGACGCTCAGTTTTTGGTCGCCCAAGGGGTGTAGGCGGCTAAAGGGCGACGAGAAACCTTCGTCATCCCAGACCAATTTTCTTGTAGTGCCAGAAATTTGTACCCCAATGAAAAGCCTTTCCATTTTGGAATTAATAAATAAGCAACTCTCCTATAATGGATTAACTTTCGTATAATTGACAAACTTTTGCATTTCTCATGATTGTCAACCTTTTGATCAAGTTCTTAATTACGCTATTGTTAATTGGAATGCTCACCACATGGTCACTGACTCTTCCCTTTCTTAAGAAAGAAAGAAAGAAAAAATGGTGAACAAAAACGCTCTAATAAGAAGCATGCGAATTCAGAATTTTTAATTAGTGGAGGCTAAAAACACAGTTGAATATTTATATATCATTTTTTTTCTTCAGTGAGAGCTAAATTAATTTTTCACATTAAAGAATCTCTTCGAACTCAATCTTTAATAACTCTACTATCGGGGACGAGAGGTTGTAGCCCCCGTTGACCAGCTGACCCCATGTAAATCTCCCATTGTTCTAATTATGCATATAAAATAGAATGTTAATACCCAAGATATTACATGCTTCTTTCCCATATATTATTTTAGTGTCTCATTTCAAAAACCGTATATCTATATTGACTCCACAACCATCACAAGAAGACTTTAATTTGACCTTCCACTTATACTCAAGAGGGTGCGGGTGAGACCTCACTTCAAGTATGCCTTCAAACTTGATGTTAGAAAATCTGGCAAGCCTCAGAACAAATTCCGGATGAAAGGACTTATCACATTGAAAACAATGATAAAGCCAGAACTCGGATATGTATTTCTTCTTTGCATATATCACAAAAGAAATAATCTCAACGGTGACTATATGGTTGAAATCTCAAAAGAAAAGGGTATGTATCCCATATGTGCCTCAAAGCCCGAGGGTGCGTTGTACATTTGAGGTGCAAGTAATTTTTTCAAGACTAACAACCAATGGCGAGCCCATCAAATTTGTAACCACAAAGAATGCATAATTTTTCTGAAGCATCAAATTGAAAGAGTGAGTGTTTATGATTTTCGTGCTCAATAACAGTGGGCAAAGCAGCACATTTGACATCAATCGCTAAGTCTTGCAATAGAAGAATAACCCATTACAAGACCGATTGCAATTATTGCAATCAAAACTATTGTAGAATATCTTGTAACAATCGAGGGAGAGTAGGTGAGGATGACTACGATATTATACTAGTATTTGTACTAAACAAATTTGCATTCAAAACTTTCCAATAATTGACTAATTTTAGCATTTTTCACAATTTGTCAACCTCTTCAAGTTCCTTTTTTTTTTTGGGTTCCGAAAAGCATAACTGTATTAAAAGAAAAATAAGTATAGTTAGAAAAATTCCAATAAAAGACAAGACTAACTTAGTCCCAGAAGAAAAACGAAAAAAAGAAAAAAGAAAAAAGAGACAAGACCTAGGAAAGTAACAGAGACCAAGTTTAACACCATGAAGAAAGACACAAATCTAATAGGCATAACCAACAGAAAACATACAATAATATGGGCCGAGCCCACAAATGACAAACAAGGTTGGGGCTTAGAGCAATAGTTTGTGAAATAACATAGAGAAAATAGGCTTTGTGATATTCAACAAATGTAAAAGGGTTAATAACTACTTTAATTACTCCTTCATCTTTATCTCGTTTGATAAATAGGTTCTTTATTTTCGAAAGTGCTATGCCGTTAGTCCTTTTGGCATTTTTTATAAAATAAAAATAAAAGTAATGCGGCTTTATTTTGTTAGTACACTTCACTGTTAGTTTTTTTAAAGAAATGGACAAAAGGACTAATGGTTTCCCAAGTTCTGAAGTTAAAAAAAATTAAAGGGAGAATAGTACTAATGGTCCTGTATGTTTCACCAAAAATTCAGTTTCATCCTTTATATTTCAAAAGTCTCAGTTTAGTCCTATATGTTTGTTTAAAAGTTTCAGTTTAGTCTTATATGTTTCAAAAGTTTCAATTTAGTCCTATATGTTTGCCTAAAAGGTTTAATTTAGTCCTATATGTTTTCTAAAAGTGTCAGATTAATCCTAACCGTTAAAACTAGAGTTAACTTTAACAAAAAATTAGTCATTTGATTTGCACATGACCATGGTTAGAGGGGCAAAATTGAAAAATAACATGTGTAAAAGAAAAAAGTTCAATTAAGTCTTAGATATTTGCAATAATGTTCAAATATAAGGCACCAATTCCAAATATATTTATAATATTTGTGCAAATATTTAGGACCAATTTGAACATTTTTGCAAACATCCAACACGTAATTGAACTTCTCTCATTTGCACATGTTGATTTTCAATTTTGACCCTCTAACCATGGTCATATACGAATCACATGTTTTTCGTTAAAGTTAACTCCAATTTTAACAGTTATGACTAATCTGAGACTTTTAGAAAACATACAAGAGCTAAATTGAGACTTTTAGACAAACATATAGGAATAAATAGAGTTTTGAAACATATACGAGCAAACTGAAACTTTTAGGCAAACATATAGGATTAACTTGAAACTTTTGAAACACATAGGATTAAACTGAATTTTGGGTGAAACATACCGGACTATGGGTGTTATTCTCTCAAAATTAAATGTAGCACTTTTGGAGATAGAGAACTTGTTTGTCAAATGTGGTAAATATCAAACACTAATTAGAGTATTAAGAAATTTTAAAGAACTAGATACTAATTTTTTTTTAAAGATCATTAGTGCAATCTCACTTAAACAAATTCTAAAGATCTCAACACATTTCAAGGAAACAATAACATATGAAAAAGTCATATCTTAACTTATTTAAGTCAAATTTTAGTTTCTCATCCAAAATTTTCTTGGAATTTCGATTTATCCGTTCTAAGTTAACACATTCCTAATTTACCAATCGATTAACAAAATTTTGATTTGATTTCCCATCTCTATTCAAATCTACTTTTTCTCTAAAAAAATAATATTTACTTCAGTGGATAATTTGAAATGAATGCATCCTGCTCTTCCTCTATAGATTATTCCTTTTCATTCTTTGTCGTACAATAATGCTTTCGACTGTAATTGACCTTGTGAGGTTGTGATCATACAATGGAAATGCAATGCATTGTAAAAAGAATAATATAATGATTTCCAGGTTCTTATGTGTAAAATGATGTTCAATGCAATGGTTTACCACATTTGGAGGGAAAGAAATAATCGGGTCCACAACTCTACCATGGTGACGGAAAACCATGTTATGCAAAAGATTAAGAATGATATCACTGGTAAAATTAGATATGAACGTAGATATTCTAGTAATACTGTGAATAGACAATTTTGTTATTGGAATTTAGATGAGAGTCAACTCATGTAAATCATCTTTTATAGCTCTCATTGGCTTTGTATTCCTTGTATTTACTTGTTGAGCCTAATAGAATCCACTTGCTTTTAGAAAGAAAAAAAAAGAATCATATAGGACTGTGAATTGGATTTGAAAGATCTAGCTTTAGTAAATCAGGAATTTCTCGAGGGAAAAAGGTAATTGTCTTCCAACATGTTTTACCAAGCGTTGGTTTATTGTATCCTTAACATTGGATTGCGAAAGGGAAGTGACCAAAAAAAAAAGATTAAACAAGGGAAATGAAAGGAAAGTAAGATAAAAATAACAAAGGAAACAAAATGAATGGGTGTCCTCATTTGGATTTGAGAAAAATAATAAGGGAAAGAAAAAAAATATATAATTTTTTTGTCTAAGAAAAATAAGTAATTTTATTATTCTTTGTTTCAATTAGAAAGGAAAAGAAATAAAATAATAATTTTGAGTGGAAGAAAACTTAAATACCTTTTTATATTTATTATACGTATGTTTACGAATATATTAAAATTTTACAAAAGAACTAATCACAATAAAATATTGCACCCATTATAACCATAAGCTACCCCCTTCCAAGTTACATCCAATCCAATTCCGTTCCTTTAAAAAGTGCATTAAGTCAGTTGATTCTTAGAATTAATGAGCCTACAACTGAAAATCTTTGCATAAAAAAACTTTCCAGTAATGAGCTAATTTTATCATTTTTCATGATTGTCAACCTCTTACTCTTAACTGGAATGCTTACTACACGGTGGCAAACTCTTCCATTTCTCAAAAAGAAAACAAGGTAAAAATGGTGGACACTGTTGGAGGAAAAGTTGGTGAATGAGAAATTAAGTTGACCCATGACCCATTGCCCACATTTGCTGTTTGTTGGAGATGCATGGAGTATGGGGTGTGGAGTAGAGAATGTGGGTATTCCCATACTTGACTTCATCAGCGGAATGGAAAAAGTGGGAGTTGTCTTCAATCCCACAACTTGAGTGGAGTAGTGGCTGGCCATATTTTCACACCAAGCTTTGCCTATAAATACTCGTGCCATCATTTGTAACAAATCACTTGAAGCATTCGCATCATTGCATACAGAGAATAGTTAGGCTAGCATAGCATTCGTCGAGAGAGAGTTTATACACTGTCAGTTCGATAGCTTTTGTATTTTGTGGTACTTCTAATACAAAAGAAAAAATCATTTTATCCTAAGAGGTTGTTATTGTTGAAGCCGTAAGTACTTAGCGGAGCAATAAACCTTAAGGACATCGAGTCTAACTCGAGTCTCGGTTTGTGTACTGCTTTATTTGTATAAATATATTATTTTTCTTCTTTACTGTTTATTTTATTAATTTTACATACATGTACTGTTAATATTTTACTTCTCAGTTTCTATTGTTATTTTATTTTCTTTTTATCATTTTGTCTCTGCTGCCTAATCTTATATTCGCACAAAAGATTTCCAACAATCTTAAGGTTTATTTTGCTTATGCTATTTTTGCTTCTTTGTGCGAATTTGTTTGCTAACTTGTTTATCTTTTGAAGTCGACGAAAAAAAAAAGGAATTTAAATGCTATGCAAGATTTTCGGTTATGCCAAGTATTGAATTCTTGACCTGTCATACCATTTAAAGCTATACCACCACTAAGCTGAACATTCTTTCTTGTTTAATTTTACATCTGTAAATAATATCTATATTCGTGTACCTTATGATCCAGTCCATAGTTTTCGCAATCATTAACGCTGCATAGCTTATGTAAAATATTTTATGCGTTAGCTAATGGTTCTGATTTAATTAGAATCAATTTAATGTTTGACTTTTACATGCAATAGTACTATAAAAACAATGTTATACTGCATGCGTACTGATATCAAATATAAAAGCTTTGAGAATTCCTTTGATATAGCTTACTTATATGTGCTTCATTATAATATAATATGCTGAATTTGACAATTTGTGCATATTATTGAGATTCATGTTCGAGAAGATATATTAATTTCATCGACAAGTTGGTTTCTGTGGTTAGTCATCTACTTATGATTTTAATTAAAGGTTGATCTATTTTTTTGGAGATATATCTTATTCTTATTTCTCTCAAATTGCTGCTTCGAGTTAGATTTATTTCTAGTGAATTTCGATTCTATTTTCAGTTGTGTACTTTTCTACACTTATTGAGGTTGAGCCACTAGAATGGAATGAGATAAGAATCACTAGAGATCTTTCCTCTCCACTTACTCGTAACGTTCTACTTGACCACCTTGAACCTTGCTCAGTTTTTGAAAGAGGATGCACCACAGTTGGGTGACAATCCTGATATGCAGACTACTGCTGCTATTGATGCTTGGAAGCATACAGACTTCCTTTGCAAAAACTATATCCTCAATGGGTTGGATAATGCGTTGTATAACGTCTACAGTCTAATACCAACTGCAAAGACTGTGTGGGAATCTTTAGAGAAGAAGTATAAAACGGAGGATACTGGCACAAATAAATTCGTTGTGGCCAGATTCCTTGACTTCAAAATGGTAGATTCCAAGCCTCTGATACCCCAGGTAGATGAGTATCAAGTACTCATTCATGAGTGTCATGCAGAAGGTATAAACATGGGAGAACGTTTCAAATCCGGTGCATTTATTGAGAAGTTGCCTCCCTACTGAAAGGACTTCAAGAGTTATTTAAGACATAAGCAAAAGGAGATGACTCTTGAAGACCTAGTTTTGAGATTGAGGATTGAGGCAAACAACCGCAAATCTGAGAATAGAATTGGTCTTCCGCCTTTGGAATAAAAGGTTAATGTGGTTGAACATAGTCCGAGCAACAAAAGAAGAAAGTTCTCAAACCAAGGTCAGAAAAGGGGAGAACAGAAAAAACAGCAGCTCGGTGGGAGCTGTTTTGTCTGTGACAAGCCGGGGCACAAGGCAAGAAACTGTAGGCACCGCAAGAACCAGGGCAATCCAAAGAAGATGAAAGCTCAGGCAAATGCTTTGGAAGACCGGGAAATGATCTCTCTGTCATTAATCTGTCAATTGTTGTGTCAGAAGTCAATCTGGTGGGGAATCCAAAGCAATTGTGGGTGGACACTGGGGCCACTAAGCATGTTTGCTCTGATAGGAAAATGTTCACTACTTATCAAACCGCTTCTGAAACCATTTACATGGGTAACTCCTCCACATCGAAGGTGGAATGAACTGGGAAGGTGATCCTGAAGTTTACCTCAGGAAAGGAGCTGACACTCAACAATGTGTTGCATGTCCCAGACATCCGGAAGAATTTGGTTTCTGGATCTTTGTTGAGTAAGAATGGATTCAAAATGGGATTTGAGTCCGGCCAATTTGTTTTAACCAAGTTTGGAATGTTTGTAGGCAAGGGCTATGCGTATGATGGCTTATTTAAGCTCAATGTAATGACTATTGCATCAACTATTGTAAAGGCTGATGAGTCTACCAAATTTGGTATGAATAAGAATAAGTCAGTTGCTTATGTCTTGGATTCTCCTAATTTATGGCATGATAGATTAGGACATGTAAATTTTGATTCTTTGCATAAATTGATCAGTTTAGGTCTAATACCTAAAGCTGATTTGAACATAAATAAAAAATTTGAAGTATGTGTAGAATCAAAATTAACAAGAACTTCTTTTAAATCAGTAGAAAGGAGTTCAGAACCTCTGGATTTAATTCACAATGATATTTGTGATTTAAAGTATGTACAAACTAGAGGTGAGAAAAAATATTTTATTACTTTTATTGATAATTGCACAAGATATTGTTATATTTATTTACTCAGAGGCAAAGATAAGACTTTCGAAGTATTTAAACTATACAAAAATGAGGTAGAAAATCAACTCGGCAAAAGAATTAAGATGTTGGGAAGCGATAGAGGAGGAGAATATGTATATCCCTTTGAGAAATACTGTGCTGAACATGGAATTGTTCATCAAACGACGGCTCCTTACTCTCCTCAACAGAATGGTATTGCTGAACGCAAGAACCAAACTCTTAAAGAGATGATGAATGTCTTGTTGATTAAATCGGGTCTACCTCAGAACTTGTGGGGGGAGGCAGTATTAACTACGAACCATATTCTGAATAAGGTACCCCACAAGAAATTAAGCAAGACACCTTATGAGTTATGGAAAGGTCGACCACCTTCCTACAATTACTTAAGAGTATGGAGACGTCTAGCTAATGTAGGAGTTCCAGCTCCTAAAATGGTCAAGATAGGACCAAAAACCGTGGATTGTATCTTCATTGGATATGCACACAATAGTGCTGCTGTAACGTCCCAATCTGGAACCTCTACTAATCAAACTAATCTCATCCCATATCAATACCCGGGCACAAAATTTAAGAAAAATGGACGGAGTTTCTCCTATTTATAGGACTTATCAAAAACCTGCAAGCAGCAAATATAACCACACGAGCATGAAATCAAAAGACAATAAAGTCTATCTTTAGCTATTACATGCCACTACTCTATCAATCACATAAGTCCTTAAATTGGTTTACAATCCAACAAGCAATACAAAATACATACAAGACTTCAAGGGGTTTCAAAATAGAACAAAAATACATCACTCATCTTCACAAACAGCTTCCAACCACAGCAAGATAAGCCACCAACAACACGGCACACAAGGTAGTTGTTCTAACTACACTTAAAACATGTTAAAACGAGAAATGAGTAACCAAAGTTACTCAGTGAGGGAGGTGATGCAGTAAACCAGGAAGTGCTACATGATATGCAACAAGATAACAACATTTTCAATACCAACTAACACAGCTAAATGGACAAGTATTTAACCACGTATAAAAAAGATACGGTTTCACTTGTCTTCCATCATGAGCCACGAGCCAAGAGCCAAGATCTAAGATCTTCAAACAAGTGCCGGTAAAACCCTTATTCCTCCAAAATGGGGTACTCCGTATGTACCCCGATCCTACGACCCTTTCTCCTGAGATAGGTCTATATGCCCCAACGAGGTGAACCACACCACTAGGGTAGTGGAGTATACTCAGCGAGAGAAAGGAAATAGGCACCATGGTAGTCGAGGGAGCACGGCAAGCACGATGCCGTTCGTGTTTCTCGATGCTACCATGTCCAAAAAGATTGCGCAACCACGAGTCAAGTCATGAGAGCCAAGATTTTCAAATATCACATAAGAGGGACGACAAAGTAGGCCGCCCTCGCAAGTAGTTGAAATATGAGCATTTTAACAATATAAGCAAGAGATAAACATATTCACTCAATTCTTAACAAGGTACACATAAGTATAAGCAATTATATTAAACTCCACAGTTTATGAACAATAAAATAACTAAGATGCATGAAAGAATGAAAACTCCCTCACCTTGGGTCTGGCTAAATACGCAAGAAAGTAGCTCCGATTTACTCCAAACTTCCTCAAATTAGCTCGAATATGTAATCCTAACGTGTTCATATAAGTTTAGCACTTTAGCAATTAACTATATCAATTCCAACTTAACTATAACTTAACTCAATTCACAACAATAGAAGTTATATATAATCACCTTTATATCATATTGCCACATAGCCCAAGAAATCACACAAATGACTCTAAATCATTTCTTTAGTCTTGCAAGGGCACTAACTACGTTACCATATAACAAGTTAAACTCCCTAACTAACTTAACTTCATTTATACCACAAGGAATATCAAGTTAAACATTCAATCAAGACAACTACTTTAACACTTAAACATAATTCAACTATAACATGTTCTAAGAATCATTATCATGCTTATTCACCCAAATACAACATATATAACTCAATTAAAAATCAAATATAGCAATTAAGTAGTCCACATAACTAACTGAGCAACAAGTTCAACCAATTCATATAAATTCTAACAAAACTCTTTTCCAATTGCTTACGAATTGGGTTATAAACTTCACATATGATATGGAACTTCAAATCTAACTTTACCAATCCCATTTAGCCATATTATAACACACCTAAATGCCATGAAACCACATTTCCAAGCATCATTACAAAAAAATACCAAAAAGCTCCTTAAGTGATTTGAACTACAGTTACCTAATTCGATTAACCAAACCACGTCATAAATACATTTTAGAGGCTTCTTAACACATCTAAGATTATCTAACTATTCAAACATGACAAATTCAATTCTTCGTTCCAAAGTCCCCTTTTACAACTAGACAATTCTATTTCCATACGAAATTCAAAACTCCAATTCTATAAACCAACTATACTACATCCCTAAGGATACCAAAATACACCTACCCAAGCCCTAAAAACTAGCTTTGGAGACAAAAGCTCGGGAAGGCCCCGAGTGGGTTATAACTACACCAAGCCTATACAGACCTCAATTTAATGCAACAAAAGCACCAAAAGTGCTTCCATACCCCAAGTATACCTAATCTATAATTCAAACGTGCCAGGATTACGTTTCGTGAAAAATCCCCTTTTTAAAGTTATCCAATTTTGCATCTTTGCTCAATTTCGGGTAATTCAACTTCATGTAAGCTTCTATCTAGTTTCACTAATGTCTAGAGCACCTATAGGAAGCATCAATTCATTCCAAATATCAATCTAAAGCCAGACCCTAATTTTTTTACTATTCATTATCTCTTTCATTCAATCCAAGCATTCAACAATAGAATTTGATAACAAGCTACAAAAGAGAGTTCTATAAGCTCTAGAGATTATATATTAAGCATCCATAACAATTAATATCGCTATAATTAATAATACAAGAATTTTAAAATAATTGACATAAACTTTAAACTCAAATAAATGAACCTCTCTCACAATTTAAAGGTTGTAGACTAGTTGTTGAAGTCCTAGAAGCTCCAAAAACACCTCAAGATCAAGCCAAGAGTCCAAACTTGCAAGATTTGATGATGAAATATTCCTCTTTCTCCTCCTAAGGGTTATCGCGTTTGGGGGGCATTTTGGTGATTTGTTGCTTTATTTCATGAGTATAATGCATGTATATGTAATATTGTATATATATATAATATATGTATGTTAAATTATTTTAATTCAAATGCTAATCTAACAAGGTCAAACTAAGTTAAAACTCAAATTACATGTTATCTAGTTAAAGCCTTAAGTTAGTACATAAGTTTCACTATTCAACGAAGCACATATTATTTTCCTATCGCGTATTCCGGGTCTCAAAAGCCCAAAACTACATGTTCCCGATTCTTTTTATAAGTTATACTATCTAGAAAAAATATCAATTCGAGCAAATTAGACAATTGATTTTCTTATGAATAGTACCTAACAATAAATGCATATTAAAACTAAAAATAAGCACATTCAAATGCACAAAGGGGTATGCAACAGTTATTTATGATTGTGATGCAAATTCTCGGGTGTCACAGTAAATGTCAAAATAATATTTAAAATATTTTACTTGAATTAATAGTATTGGTCCCTTTTTTAAAACAAATAAGAAAATTAAAAAGAAGTGAAACTACTAATTAAATCTTAAATGCTAACTAAACACTTTCACACATATAGCACTTAAACTAGCACCAATTTATGTGCAATTAAGTATATTATACTACATGCTGGGTCTGGGCCGTTACAACTGCATATAGGTTACTTGTGTATAAGTCAGAAATAATTGATATACAAGTGAATATAGTTATTGAATCAAGAAATGTAGAATTTTTCAAAGAAAAATTTCCTTGTAAAGATACGCAAGAATCAAGTTCTATAAAAAGAACATATGACGATAGTCAAGAATTAAGTATAGATGATGAGGCTATATCTAAGGATACTGAAGATGAACCAATACGTATCAAGAGGGCTAGAACGTCTAAATCTTTTGGTCCATATTTTCTAACGTATTTTTTAGAAAATTAGCCTCGCACCTTTAATGAGGCAATGTCAACTCCTGAAACTCCTTTATGGAGAGAGGCGATAAATAGTGAAATTGAATCCATCATGCAAAATCATACATGGGAACTGGTGGATCTTCCTCGTGGAAATAAACCTTTTAGGCTGTAAATGGATTTTTAAGAGGAAGTTGAAAGCTGATGGATCAATCGACAAATACAAGGCCAGACTTGTTATTAAGGGATATAGACTCTTGAAGGTCTTGATTATTTCGATACATATTCACCAGTCACGAGAATTACATCCATTCGGATGTTGATAGCTATCGCAGCTATCAATAATCTCCAGATACATCAAATGGATATAAAAACAGCCTTTTTAAATGGAGATCTAGATGAAGAGATCTACATGGAACAGCCTGAGGGGTTTGTATTTCCTGGGAAAAAGAAGAAGGTTTGTAAGCTTCTAAAATCCTTTTACGAACTAAAACATGCGCCTAAACAATAGCATGAGAAATTTGATAAAGTCATGATGTCAAATGGCTTTAGGATTAACGAATGTGACAAGTGTGTCTATGTGAAAGGCACCAGTCAAGAATATGTCATTGTTTGTGTCTTTGTTGCCGATATGTTGATTATGGGAAACAATCTCAACGTCATTAAGTCTACCAAGAAGATGTTATCCAGTAACTTTGATATGAAGGATATGGGTGTAGCAGATGTTATATTGGGTGTCAGGATCACCAAAACATCTGATGGACTAGTATAGTCCCAGTCTCATTATATTGAGAAAATACTGGACAAGTTCAACAAGAACGATGAGACACTAGTCAAGACATCGGTAGATGTTAACGTACATCTAGCTAAAAATACTGGTGAGGGAATATCTCAAGTGGAGTATTCAAGAATTATTGGTAGTCTAATGTACTTGATGAATTGTACAAGGCCCAATGTAGCATATGTTGTCAACAAATTGAGTAGATACACTGGCAATCTAGGGCAAACCCATTGGATAGCTATAATAAGGGTTCTAAGGTATCTGAGATACACTTTGAACTTCGGGCTGCACTATACCCGATATCCAGCTATACTAGATGAGTACAGTGATGCCAACTGGATATCAGATACTAAAGACTCAAAATCCACAAGTGGATATGTTTTTACTTTGGGAGGTGTAGCCATTATGTGGAAATCCACTAAGCAAACATGTATAGCCAGATCCACAATATAATCTGAATTTATAGCTTTGGATAAAGCTGCAGAGGAAGCCGAATAGCTTTGGCAGTTCTTAGAGGATATTCCAAATTGGCCGAAACCTGTGTCAGCTATCTGCATACGCTGCGATAGTCAATCTACTATTGGAAGGGTACATAGTAGTATGTACAACGGTAAGTCTAGATATATTCGTCGCAGACATAATACCGTTAAAAAATTGCTCTCTAATGGAGTTATCTCAATTGACTATATAAAGTCAAAGGATAATATTGTGGATCCGCTTACTAAAGGTTTAAACAGAGAACAAGTTTACAAGTCGTCGAGGGGAATGGGTCTTAAGCCTATGTCTAAAGAGTCATCATAGTGGAAAACCCTACCTACGTGACAGGAGATCCCTGAATGTAGGTTCAAAGGGAAAAATTGAGCTATGAATGATTTACCCAAAGCATTGTGAGGGTAATACTCTTTCCTATTCCTATGACAAGTAGATAGTGCTGCCTGCATATGTTTTAGGCTAAGCTATGCATTTAATTATACTTATATCTTGAAAAATTCAAGTGGGGTATTGTAGGAATACTCTTAATAAGTGATCACCTATGTGAGTAGGGACTGGGCCGGTCCGACGAGAATTTTGAAGGTTGAATTCTCTAGAGTACTCATGAATACTGGGAGTTATTCAGGGCTAAAATGAACACAACCGTGAGAACTCGATAGTGTACTGAGAGGTACTGTGTGAACTCTATTGTCTTGGTTTAAATAACAGATGAACAGTTTAAGACATCATGTTCACTGATTAGCAAGTAAACCCGATAGTTTCCACTAAGGAAGGTTCAAAGCCAAAAACTACCTATCCTGATGCAGTATCTTTCTACTGAACTCTCTCTAGTGTCTGCATTTTTATCTTACTGGCCAATTTCCATTCATATTCATGTGGGGGATTATTGGAGGAAAAGTTGGTGAATGAGAAATTAAGTTGACCCACGACCCATTGACCACATTTGCTGTTTGTTGGAGATGCATGGAGTATGGGGTGTGAAGTAGAGAATGTGGGTATTCCCATACTTGACTTCATCAGTAGAATGGAGAAAGTGGGAGTCGTCTTTAATCCCACAACTTGAGTGGAGTAGTAGCTGGCCATATTTTCACACCAAGCTTTGCCTATAAATACTCGTGCCATCATTTATAACAAATAACTGGAAGCATTCACATCATTGCATACAGAGAATAGTTAGGCTAGCATAGCATTCGTCGAGAGAGAGTTTATACACTGTCAGTTCGATAGCTTTTGTATTTTGTGGTCCTTCTAATACAAAAGATAAAGTTGTTGTATCCCGGGAGGTTGTTGTTGTTGAAGCCGTAAGTACCTAGCGGAGCAATAAACCTTAAGGACATCAAGTCTAACTCGAGCCTTGGTTTGTGTACTGCTTGATTTGTATAAATATATTATTTTTCTTCTTTACTGTTTATTTTATTAATTTTACATACATGTACTGTTAATATTTTACTTCTCAGTTTTTATTGTTATTTTATTTTCTTTTTATCATTTTGTCTCCGTTGCCTAATCTCATATTCGCACAAAAGATTTCCAACAAACACAAGTGTTTTAATTATGCACATAAAATACAATAGAATATTATAAATGATATATCTCAAGACATTACAGGCTACTTTAGCAGATATTATTGTTAATAACTCTTTCAAGCCTATAGCATTATTATAATCACAAACGGTGAACTAGACCTTTAATTTGTCACCACATGGTATATATATCTGCCAAGTCTATGTACACAATTTGGATGAATAGAATTATCACATTGAGAGCAACGATAAAGCCAGAACTTGGTATGCATTTCCTCTTCACACATATCACAAATGAAATCTTATGGATGGTCACTATATGGTAGAAACCTCAAGGGAGGAGGGTGTTTATCCCATCTGTGCCTAATAGCCGTGGGGAGCATTGCACAATCATAGTCCAAACTAAAATTGCAAGTCTCACAATCAAAAGCGAGACCATTTAATGTATAATCACAAGCATTGCATATTTTATCTAAAGCTTCAAATTGGAAGAGAGGGTGGTCATGATTTTCGTGAACAATAGTAGTAGGCAAAGCAGCACATTTGACATCATGGAAGAAGTCATCACATGTCTCGCACTTGAAAAAGAATCCGTTTGAAGACCAATTACAATTTTTGCAGCCAAAAATAATGATAGAATTTCTTGAGGTTGTAGAGTTTGAGTTGGTAATGCATGTACACTGTTCGTGGCTTTATTTTCTCGCTATGCTTTGACATTTACTTTTTTAAAAGAAAAAGATAAAATGACAACTCGTGTCACAACTCACAAATTGTAAACCAAAAATATTTAGATGTACACGGTAAATATCAAAGACTAATTAGAGTATCAACAAATTCTAAAGATCTACACACTAAACAAACTCCAAAGACCATTAGTATAATTTCTCGATATCAAACAAATTCTAAAGATTTTGACACATTTATAGGAAACAATAACATATGAAAATAAATAGTCATATCATAACTAATTTGGCTCATATTTTAGATTCTCATCCAAAATTTTATTGGAATTTTGATTTATTTTTTCAAAGTTAGCACCTTCCTCATTTGCCAATCGATTACCTTAATTTTGATTTGATTTCCCATCTCTATTCAAATCCAATTTTTCTCCAAAATCAAAAATCTTTACTTCGGTGGAAAATTTGAAATTAAGGCATCATGGTATTTCTTTGTTGATTTCGTTTTCATTCTTTATCGAAAATAATGCTTTCAACCTTAATTGATCCTGTGATCATACAATGGATATGTAAGGCATTGTAAATACAATCATATAGGCTTGTCAATTAGAATTGAAAGATCTAATTTTGTGAACTAGGAGTTTCCCGAGGGAAAAAGGCGTTCTTCTTTCAACATGTTCTATCAACCATTTGTTTCTTGTATCCTTAACAATATGTTTGGATCACATAAGGGAAGTGACAAAAAAACAGAAAAAGATTGGACAATGAAAGGAAAATAAGATGAAAAATAATAAAGGAAACTAAAAAGGGGCGGGGGGTAACGATAAATCCTTATGGACTTTTTTTTAATCGTATGATTCGATACGATTTAACAAAGAATTGATACGAATCGAATGAGAGAATCGTGAATCGTAACGAATGTACGATTCACTGAATCGTTCGCGATTCAGCTATACTCACAAACTGCAACTTGTTTGTATATCCTACTTTGTTGTTGTGCTCATTAATGGCGAAGTGTTCAAGATATTGTACCTGTGGATCATTTGCTCTTATTGGAGTCCAACAAGCAACCGAATGCTGCAAAGAAATGACAGTAAATTTGAAGGCAAGGACACTGAGAAGAAAATGGATAGGAAGAATGGGACTCCAAACAAAGTGAAATAATTGATGTCCAAGCTAACTTGTCATTTAGAAAGCAAAGAAATATTGGGCATTAAACACAAAAACCAAATTATATTAGCTTGTTTTATTTTATTCTTTATCACAAGCAATGGTACTATATATATATATTTTTTATTTTGAGATTCACAAGCAATCGTATGTGGTCTTTGTAGTTTGGACATAAAATTGCTTTGAAATTTAGTTTGCAAGATAGTGATTATTAGAAAAGTATCAAAAAACATATATTACTATTCATTCAAAAGAAGAATTTCAACTAAAAACTATTAATAGAAACATAATATATCAAATTAATCTAGTTTTAAATTTATGACCGAATCGTTACGATTTGCAATTCAAAAAAATGACATTTTGATTCACGGTTCGACAACTATGCCAAGAAGCATAACTGCATTTTTTACAAATGTATAATCAAAAAAAGCCCAACAAAAAGCCTTAATAGTCCAAAAAAAGAAAGACCAAGGAAAGTAAGGGTAAATCCAACAGGCTCTTCATTTTTTCTCCATAATGGAGAGTCATATTAGTTATTCTCTATTTTTATAAACTCTATTTTAGTTCTACTTCAACAACACTTTCTATTTCAGACTTCCTATTTAATTTTATTCCAATAACTTTCCATAGTTTATCTAATCTCATACATAATAACATTTTTTCATCTTTTATTTTTAATTATTTACGGTTATTTTTAATTTATAATAACCTAAGATTGATTATTAGGTTAATTTTTCATTATTTTATTAATATTTTTAACAACCCTTTTTTTATCATCATATCCCTTCGCTTCTTCTGCCCCATCTGTAACACCCTAATCCTTCTCAAGACCGGAGTTCCTGAACCCAATACCCGAAGCCACGAAAAACGAGAAAAAACAGACAAAGTCTCCCTTATTTATAGGGCTATTAGTTTACCTGCAAGCAGTAACTTAACCTCAAAACTATAATCCAACTCCAAGGTGCAATCACATTCACACAAGCATGCAAACTAACTAGGCAATCAAGTAAATCATTGAAGTTATTACAACCTCTACAGTTATTAACTTACACAAGAATGCAAGCTTTACTTTATATTACAATCTTTTAGACAATAGAAACATACACAAGGTTTCATAAACTCAAAACAAAACACATACAGCCAGCAACTTGCATTTCCTGCACATAGACCAGTACATAGCATCCAACCACATCTTTTCCTGAAACATGTTAAAACGAGGAATGAGTAACCAAAGTTACTCAATGAGGGAGGTGATGCAGTAAACCAGGGTGTGTTTTCGTGAGATGCAACAAGATAAAAACATTAATAACACAAATAAACAAATTAATTAGACAAGTATTTAATCACGTATATAAAGGATACGGTTCCACTTGTCTTCCATCACGAGCCAAGATCTTCAAGCAAGTGTCGGCAAACCCCTTACTCCTCCAAAATGGGGTACTCCGGATGTACCCCGATCTTACGATCCTTTCTCCTGAGCTAGGTCCATATGCCCAGCAGATGAACCACGCTTCTGGGGTAGTGGAGTATACTCAAAGAGAGAAAGGGAATAGGCACTATGGTAGTTGAGGGAGCACGGCAAGCCCGATGCCGCTCGTATTTCTTGACGCTACCATGTCCGAAAAGGTTGTGCAACCCGACACAAATTCAAGAATTCACGAGATAATATCAAATAAACACGAGTAACCACGAGATAATAAATAAATGGTACATGTAAACTTTATCAATTAGTTAAATCATATAATCTAAAAATAATGAAATAAACTAAGATGCACAAAAGGGTTGAAGACTCCCTCACCTTTACCGAGCTCCAAGATACAAGATTGTATTCACATCACTCTCAATCGCCTTGTACCTAATACCAAGCATTACTTCAATTATTCTTTAACTATAACATTTATTAATTATTCATCTAGGTTAGCTAACTTATAATCTCACACATTTAGCATACAATACCTATTAAAAAGTCTATCCTTAACAAGATGCCACCTTATATGCTTAAACTTAACATATGCTCCAAGCAACCATTCTAGTAGTCTAGTGTACAAGTCTTACGCATAACTTTAATCATGCAACATTAAATACAAGCAATATGAATATCCTAACAAAATATAAGTATTAAACATGAGAATAACTATATATGTGCACAAAGGGGTCATCAACACATTTTTTACGAAACTCTACAAATAGCTTAAATCTACATTAGACATGCATATAGACACATAACAAGCAACTACAAGCTCATACAAGCACTAAAGCAACCAAATCTCACATTTTCTCCTTTGTTCAACTAGGCTATTTAGCTTCCTACCGGAATTCAATGATCAAGTTAAGCTAGCTAACTATCCTACCAATCTAAGGATACCTAAATACCTCATTTAAAGCCTCCAAATCATAACCTAGAGCACAACTACACGAAAGTACCAAAAATGCCTCTTTGTGGGTTTACACTATAAGTACCAATTTCGGAACCCAAACAAGTAAAACAAAGGCACGTCTAAGGCTTCAGTACTTAATAAAGACTAGCCATAACCTTGAAACGTGTCCAGATTCTAGTTAACCCCTAAACCCCTTATTAAAGTAGTCCAATTTGATCAAATTATTCAAAATTTGTACATGGCAAGCGCAACTAACATTTTTTCCACGCTCAAGGACCTAATTAGCAACTACTAGAAGCCTCGAATCGAATTAAATTGTAACTTTTTTTCGAAAACCCTAGTTTGGCACTTTTCATCACCTTCTCCAAGTTGCATTTTGTATTTCTAGCCAATCAAGAAGCTAACTAACTTCAAAAGTTTTCTCTACATACTTATTTAAGCATATTTGAAACAATAAATTAAGCTAAAACACAATAATTTACTATTCACTTTTTTTACTATTTATCATCTTTCTCAAGTGAAATCTTGTCAAAAACTTAGTTTCAAACTATACCAATGCATATATAAGTGTAATAATACTATATAGAACAAGAATCAAGCATGTTATGGCATATTAATGGCAAAATCGAAAAATTACAAAATTGAACATAAACTTTAAAACTCCATGAAAATGCAAAAATTCCCTCGCAATGATGTTGTAGACAAGTGGTTGATGCTCCCTAGTGCTCTAATTACCCTCAAAAGCAAGCCATAAGATCAAATGCAAGATGGAATGAAGAAATTTTTCTCCCATTTGCCTCGGGCTCACGGGTTTGGGGGGGTATTTTTACAATTTTGGCTTTTGTTTTTGTTGAGTAAAATGTTTAAATGGTGTATATGTGTGTGTAATTAGTTGAAGTCAAATTCCACTAAAATCTTGGTAAAATGAGTTTAAACTTAAATTGTTTACTAACTACTTCAAAACTAATGTTTTTACATACGTAACACTATTTAAATGAGGCGAAAAACATTTTTCAATTGCATACTCCCGACCCCAAAAGCTCAAAACTACCATATCCCGATTCCTTTTACATGTCATGTGACCTAGGAAAAATATTAAATCGAACATTTAAGACGGTCAAATTTCTTATGAATAGCGCCCAATAGTAAACAATTAAAGAAGACAAGAAATGCATATAAAATGTACAAAAGATATGCAACAGTTATCTCAAAATATGTGATGAAATTCCCGGGCATTACACCATCCCCTCTTCCGCCCCTTCCATCACCATACCCCTTTTTAGCTCCTTCCCCTTCTGCCCACCACCTTGCCCCCCCCCCCCCCTCCCCCCCCCCCCCCCCTCAATCCAAATTTCATCAATTGTTCTTCCCCAAATATTAAATATCTCAGTCCCAAGTCCATCTTGAAAAATTCTCCTCTTTTTCATCCATTATCCATCTTGACAAGTCTTCTTTTTGCCAACAAGACTGTAGTAAGGTCAAGCTACATGCCTCTATAGCTCATGAACATTTGTCTCCAAGGTTTTTTTTTTTTGTTGGAGTTTGTTGCTCCAATAGTCAATTTTTTACTATTGCAGTGTTTTGGGGTATGTTTGTGTTGGTCCTTAATAACCTAAAAGGGGAGGGGGGTGAATTAGGTTGTTGGGCAAGGTTAAGCAATTTAAAAATTCTTAATACGGAGGCAATGTCTAGTAAAGATTGATAATACTCTAGAAGTTCTTGTAGACAATTTATCAAACACTTAGTGAGCATACAAGTATTTGACACTAGATGTGCAATTAGAACTTCAAGGTAAAATATCAAATAGATATCTAATCAATTATCAAACAATTAATGTGAGCAATATCCACACGAAAGTAAATGACTTGAAAATAAAGAGAATAGAGTAAGAGAAATCAAACACGATGATTTTCAAGTGGTTCGCACCCCCGGAGGCCTAGTCCACCGCCTAAGGTCTTCTCTTCCCTTAGGATTTAATAACTTTTTACTAAGATGCTTCTTCAAATGTTGGTGAAGCAAGAACCAACTACAATTACTCTTGAGTTCACAAGAATTACACAAGCTCCTTCAAATGTAGGTGAAGCTTAACCTACTACCCTATCTTCCTTTGAGTCCACAAAGGATTACAATACTTATTCTCACAATGATTCTCTCAACCTATGTGAAATAATATATTACAGAGATTATGTGATAGAATAAATGACAATTGCAACTCCTATTTGAGTTTGATATTACAATTGAAGAATAGCTTTGAATGCAAAAAAATATGATAATGATACCTCAAGAGTTCTCAATAAGAGTGATATGAAAGCTCTTTGAAATCAGAAAATTATGGCTTGGAGAGGTGTCTTAGAAGTTGAGAGAGCATGGCTTAAAAAGAGGGAAAGTTTAGACACAAATAAGATTTTAAGCAAAATTTCTGGATTTTCCCGTTAACCCATCCGGGCGCTGAGACATTATTCCGGGCGCCCGGAAAGAGCATGTATCGCCCGGATCAGACTTCTCTGCCGGGCGTTGCGCCTTCTATCCGGGCGACCGAAAAAGGCAGTAACGCTCGGATGCTTTAAAAAAATGCTGAAAAGATAAATTTTGAGCTTAGAAATATTTGGGCACATAAAAGAGAAATTTCTTAGCATTTTTTACCATCCCAAAATATTTTCAAAACGGTTGAAAGGTATTTTTTTTTTAAATGATTTCAAATACAAGAGTTTGAAATAAAAAATATTTTTCAAGGATGATTTTGAATAGATGTAAAAAAAAATATTTTTGGAGAAATTATGAGCAATACAAATCATATTTAGGCAAGCGATATTTTTTAAGGCCGGTACCCCTTATGTCGCCACTTCTCCTTCCTTGTGACTCCCTCTTTATCGACGAGTCAATAACTTGAATTCTTTTGGGCTTGGATACAATTTGATAGTGCTTGGACTTTAATCCAAATAGCTTTCTACTCTTTGACTGAAACAAGTTGATCCAATGTTGATGTGGACTTGCTTTGTTGGAATGAAGGTCTTACCAAAAAAAAAAGAGAATGCTAAAGCACGATTTAGATATTTTGTTATTATTAAACTAAAGATTATAGGCTTTTCAGGCCAACAGTTTGTGATGCCCATGAATTTTATCACATCATTTAAATAACTGTTGCATAAATTACTTGAGCATCTTATGTGCATTACTTTTCTTGTTTAATTGATTTACTATTGAGCACTATTCATAAGAAATTCGAATGTTTTAAAAGTTTGATTTAATATTTTTTCCTAAGTCACATGACCCATAAAAGGAATCGGGAACTTGTCATTTCGGACTTTCGAGCTCGGGAACATGCATTTGGAAAATATTTTTTGGGTCACTTGAATAGTATTATGTACGTAACAACCTTAGTTTTGACTTAGTTAGTATTTGATTAGTAATTAAGCTCATTTGGCTAAGTTTTATGTAGCATTTGACCACAATTTATTGCACATATATATCTATATATTAAAGTTATCACCATTTAACAAAAACAACTCATCAAACAAAACAAAAAAATTTCCCTTATGGTCCCCCCCCCCCCCCTCCCCTCCCCACCCCACCCCAAAATCGACACCCTCAAGGAGAAAAAGGAGAAGAAATTCTTCAACAATCTTGCTAGCTTGGCTCTTGGCTTGGATCTTGGAGTTTGTTTGAGCATCCCAGGGTTCCCAAAAAGCTTCTACACATCAAAAATTGTGAGGGTGATGCATCTTTTTCTTGAGTTTAAGTTGTTGCACATATGTTGAATTTTCTTGTATTGTTGAATATTGCTGTATTGTTTGCTATGGGTGTTTGATACATGTTATTTGGAGCCTCTAGAACTAACTTATGTAGCTTGTTAGCAAATTTTATGGTAGAATGTATAAATTGATTGAAAAAGATGATAAATAGTGCAGTGAATAGTAAAATCTGAAAATCTAGGGTTTTTGACATAATTTGTTAATTAGATTGAATTGAGGCTTCCTTTAGGTGCTTTAGACATTAGTGAAACTAGACAAAGACTCACGTGAGGTTGAATTGCTCGAAAATGAGTTAAAATGCAAAATTTGTTAACTTTAAAAAGGGAATTTTTCAAGTAATGCAATTCGGGCACGTTTAAGCTTTAGATTAGGTATCCTTGGGGCATGGAAGCACTTATGGTGCTTTCGTTGCGTGAAATTAGAGTCCGGATAGGGTAGTCGTAGTTAAAACCCACTCGGGGCCTTTTCGAGCTTTTGCCTCCAAATCGGGTTTTCATGGTTTTAATAGGTGACCTTTGATATCCTTAGGGATGTATTATAGAATCGGAGTTTTGAATTTCATATAGAAGTAGAATTGACTAGTTGAAAAAGGGGACTTTGGAACGAATGTTTGAATTTGTCATGTTTGAATAGCTAGATGACCTTAGACGTGTTAGGAAGCCTCTAAAATGTATTTATGACATGGTTTGATTAATCGAATTAGGTAACCGTAGTTCAAATCACTTAAGGAGCTTTTTGGTATTTTTGTGTAATTATGCTTGGAAATGTGTGTTCATGGTTTTTAGGTTTATCAAAATGTGGCTAAATGGGATTGGTAAAGTTAGATTTGAAGTTTCATATCGTACGTGGAGTTTAGAACCTAATTCGTAAGCAATTGGAAAAGAGTTTTGTTAGAATTTATATGAATTGGTTGAACTTGTTGCTTAGTTAGTTAATTGGACTACTTAATTACTATACTTGATTTTTAATTGAGTTATATATGTTGTATTGAGTAAATAAGCATGATAATGACTCTTAGAACATGTTATAGTTGAATTATATTTAAGTGTTAAGGTAGTTGTCTTGATTGGAAGTTTAACTAGATATTCCTTGTGGTATAAATGAAGTTAAGTTGGTTAGAAAGTTTAACTTGTTAGATGGTAACGTAGCTAATGCCCTTGCAAGACTAAGGAAATGCTTTAGAGTCATTTGTGTGATTTCTTGGGCTCTGTGGGAATATGATATAAAGGTGATTATATATAACTTCTATTGTTGTGGATTGAGTTAAGCAAAAGTTAAGTTAAGTTAGAAATTAATATAGATAATTGCTAAAGTGTTAAACTCATACGAACACACTAGGGTACATGTCCAAGCTAGTTCGAGGAGATTGGGGTAATCGGAGCTATTTTCTTGCATATTTAGTCGGATCCAAGGTGAATGAGTCGTTAACCCTTTTATCCATCTTAGTTTATTTCATTGTTTTTAGATCATATGCTTTAGCTAATTGATAAAGTTACATATACCATTTATTTGTTATCTTGTGGTTGCTCGTGTTTGTTTGATATTATCTCGTGAATTCTTGAATTCGTGTCGGGTTGCGCAACCTTTTCGGATATGGTAGCATTGAGAAACACGGGCGGAGTCGAGCTTGCCGTGCTCCCTCGACTACCATGTGCCTATTCCCTTTCTCGCTAAGTATACTCCACTACCCTAGAGGCGTGGTTCACCTACTGGGCATATGGACCTACCTCAGGAGAAAGGGTCATAGGATCGAGGTACATCCGGAGTACCCCAATTTGGAGAAGTAAGGGTTTATCGGCACTTGCGTGAAGTTCGTGGTTTATGGTGCGAGATTGAGGACTTGAAGTGGAGCCGTATCCTTTTTATATGTAGTTAAATACTTGTTTAATTAGCTTGTTTATTTGTAATATTCATGTTATTATCTTTGTTGCATCTCATGAAAGCATACCCTGGTTAACTGCAACACCTCCCTCACTGAGTAACTTTGGTTACTCATTCCTCGTTTTAACATGTTTCAAGTGCAGTTAGAACAACTACCTTGTGTGCCGTGTTGTTGGTTGCTTATCTTGCTGTGGTTGGAAGCTGTTTCTGAAGATGGGACATAATGTATTTTTGTTCTGTTTTGAAACCCCTTGAAGTCCTGTATGTATTTTGTACGACTTGTTGGATAGTAAATTAAATTAAGAACTTATGTGGTTTGATAGAGTAGTTGGCATGTAATAGCTGAAGATAGATTTTATTGCCTTTTAATTGCATGCTTGTATGGTTATGTTTTGTCTAAGGATCGAATGGCCTTGAGACTGAGAAAAGTTGGACAATTGAAGTTGGGGTGTTGTATTGTGATTATACTTGCTACTTGCAGGTTTTTGATTAGTCCTATAAATAGGGGAGACTCCGTCTGTTTCCTATCATTTTTCGTGACCTCGGGTATTGGAACGGGGCTCCGGTTTCGTGAGGGATCAGGGTGTTACAATGTTGGTGAGCAAGAAAAGCTCGATCGATTTGAAAAGTGAGAAAAAAAAAAAGTAGTGAGACAACTTAAATCGAAAGTGAAGTAGAGAGTTTGTTGGAGATGAATTTTGGCATTTTGCTCTCTAATGTGGCTAAAAAGGCATTATAACTAAGTTATTGGACTTGCTTTAAAGGAGACCAAGTTCAACACATAAAGAAAGAGTAAAAAACCTTTAGGTCCCTCAAGTTTTGTAAAAGTAACATTTTGGTCCCTCAATTTTTGAAAAGTGACCATTTGGTCCATTTTTACAGTAAGTTGACGAAAAATGTTAACTGTTTTGTGATTTTTCTATTTTATCCTTGGACCCATTTTCTCTCTCCTGCATTGCATTAAGCACCATTTTGGCAGTCATGGGATATTACCAAAAATCAGAAAAAAATCACCAAAAAATTCACAAAATATACCTGTCCATACCAAAACAAAAAAAAATACAATTTCTACATAATGAATTCAACATCATCATCCACCATAGTTAGAGAAAAAATAAATGGAACAATTATCAAGTTAAAAATAGGAGATATTTTGATTTTTCTCTTTTAAAATCAAAACAAAAAAATGAAGTGGTCCACTACAAGAAAAATTGAAACGGGCGACGAATTTTAGTGACAATTTTTTGTTTCATCACTAAGTGGCAATAGATTTAGCGAGAAAAACATCCAGTCACTAATTAGTAACAGATTAGTGACGACTTTGCAACGGAAAAATTTATAACTAAATTTCGTCACTAATCTCTCACAACATCGTGACGGATTAGTAATGACCGATAGATTTGTGACGGAATAGTGATATCATGTCGTAATTCCCTTACTAAATCCGTCACTAAATAGAGATAAAATTAGAGACGGAATTTAGAAAAAATTTAAAGATAAGCAATAAAATAAACCCGATTTTGTCGATTTTCATTCTAAAAATAGCTCGGACATCAAATTAAGTTGAAAAATACTTATTCATATTGTCAACGGAGTGTAAAATACATTTTGTAAGAAATAATGATTTGTAACATTTATTTTTTTGAGATAAATACTTATTTCCCTCTTTAATTGCATCACTAATTAGCAACGAATTTAGCGACAGACTCTTATATTTCCTATTCAGATATGCGATCAGTTACTTTTGACCCAAATAATATCTCCTATTTTTTAACTTGATAGTTGTTCCGTTTATTTCTTCTCTAACTGTGGTAGATGATGATGTTGAAGTCATTTTGTAGAAATTGTATTTTTTTTGTTTTGGTTTGGACAGGCATATTTTGTGAATTTTTTTCTGATTTTTTTTTCTGATTTTTGGTGATATCCCATGATTGCCAAAATGGTGTTTAATGCCATGCAGGAGAGAGAAAATAGGTCTAAGGGTAAAATAGAAAAATCATAAAAAAGTTAACATTTTCTGTCAACTTACAGTCAAAAATGGATCAAATAGTCACTTTTTAAAAGCTGAGGGACCAAAAGGTTACTTTTACAAAACCTGAGGGACCTAAAGGTTTTTTACTCCATAAAGAAAGACACAAATCTACTAGGTTTAATCAACAGAAAAACATACGATAATATGGGCCGAGCCTACGAGTAACAAACAAGGCGCGAGGCTAGAGCTGGAGCTTTGTGAAGGAATGGAGTGAACATAAGCTTTGTGAATTGTGATGTTGAAAAAATGTAAAAGAGTCAATACCTTAATCAGTCTCTGATTTTTATCGTGTTTAACAAACAAGTTGCTTAATGTCAAAAGTGTTACATTTAAATAACTTAGCTTTGTTCTAACCTAAAAAGAAAAAAAATTTAACTTTGTAACATGTGTCACCGTTAGTCTTTTTGGTTTTTTTCCGTCAAGAAAGTAAAAGTAAAGTAACATGAATTTATTTCGCACTTACTTTTTTAACAACAAAGGACAAAAAGACTAACGGTGTCCCAAGTTAGAAAATGATCTAAATCTGGTACTTTTGAGATAAAGGACTTGTTTGTGAAATATTAAGGGCTAACTAGAGTATTAACAAAATTTAAAGATCTCGACACTAAACAAACTCTAAAGATCATTAGTATTTTCTCTCAACACTAAACAAATTCTAAAGATCTCGACACATTTCGAGGAAATAATAACATATGAAGGAGTCAAATCTTTACCCATTTAGATCAACATTCAATTTTAAAATCCAAAATTTTGTTGAAATTTGATTTATCCATTCAAAGTTAGCACCTTTCTAATTGTGATTAGTTGTTGCGGTCACTAGTTTTTTCTTGATGTAAAGAGTTTTGTTGAGTTTAATAATTTACTTGTTAAATAGCAAAAAAAAAATTAGCACCTTCTTAATTTGCCACTCAATTGCCAAAATATTGATTTAATTTTCCATCTCTATTAAAAAAAAATCCACTTAATTTCTCTACAATCAATATTTAGTTCACTGGATAATTGGAAATACATCATGTTCGTTCTCTATTGATTATTCTTTTTTATTTTTTGTCGTACAATAATACTTTCAAGTTTTATTGACCATATGACCATACAATGGATATGCAACACATTGTAAAAGAATCATATAGAATTGTGAATTGGAATTGAAAGATCTAGTTTAGTGAACCTGGAATTTATCGAAGGAAAATGGCAATCGTCTTCCAACATGTTTTATCAAGCCTGTATCCTTAACACTATGTTTGGATTACACAAGGAAAAGGACCAAAAAAAAAAAAAAAAAAACAAGAAAAAGATTGGACAAGGGAAATGAGAGAAAAGTAAGATGAAAAATAACAAAGTGTCCTCATTTGGACTTGAAAAAAATAATAAGGGAAATCAAAAAGGATAATTTTTTTTATCTAAGAAAAGAAATAATTTTATGATTCTTTGTTTTTATTAGAGGAGGGAATTAAAGGAAAGAAAATGATACTTTTAACAGGAAAGAAACTTAAATACCTCGTTCATATCATTTTTATGTTAAAAATATGGGTAAATAGCATATTACCTCTCTGTGTTTTGTTAAAAATGCATAATACCTCCCTGTGTTTTAAAAATTAGCTGATTACCTCCCTGTGTTTTGTTGAAAGTGCACAATACTCCCATGTGTTTTAAAAATTAGCTGATTACTCCCATGTGTTTTATAAAAATAGCTAATTACACCCCTATGCTTTTTAAAAATTAGCGCTTTTGTTAGAAAATATAAGGGGGCAATCAGCTACTTTTATAAAACACAAGGGGGTACTCAGCTACTTTTATAAAATACAGGGGGATAATAAGCTAATGTTTAAAATACAGGGGGGTATTGTGCACTTTTAACAAAACACAAAGGGGTAATCAGTTAATTTTTAAAACACAGGGGGATATTGTGTATTTTTAGCAAAACACAGGCGGTAATACACTATTTACCATTAAGAATATATGGAAATATGTTGAAGTACTAATGATAATTCCTACATTTCACCCATTAAACTTTTTTTTCCCTCTATAAAATCAAAATTGATAAGATTGCAAAATCCTCTCATTAATAAGGAATTTTCAATGCCACCATAACCCATAGCCTACCCCTTCCAAAATTCAATCCAATTCCTTTCCTTTAAAAAATGCAACCGGAACACTATTTAAATGATAAGCCCGTTGATTCTTAGAATTAATGACCCTACAACTGAAAAACGTTCCATCAAAAACTTTCCAATAATTGAGTAATTTTAGCATATTTGGCGATTGTCAACCTCTTCTCTTTACTGGAATGCTTACTACACGACAGCAAACGTCTTCCATTTTCGAAAAATGAGGCAGGGTGGACAAAATAATGCGCGTAAAGTACAATAAGAGATTATAAAAAGTATTGGAAGAGATTATTGCTAATGACTCTTTCTAGCATATAACATTATTAATTATAATCTCAAAAGGTAAACTAGACCTTTAATTTGCGACCACATGCAATACATAGGCAAAAGTTACAACTTTCACATTCGAAGACAGCAAACCGGTCTATATTTTTTATGCAACTATCACAAGAAGACTTTAATGTGGCCTTCCGCTTAAATTCAAGAGGGTGTGGGTGAGAACTCACTTCAAGTATGTATCCAAACTTGCAATTACGAAGTCTGCCAAGTCTCGGTACACAATCTGGATGAAAGGAATTATCGCAATCAGAGCAATGGTAAAGCCAAAACTTGGGATGCATTTCCTCTTCGCACATATCACAAATAAAATCATCTGGGTGGTCACTATATGGCGGAAACCTCAGAGGAAGAGGGTGTTTATCCCATCTGTGCCTAATAGCCGTGGGGAGCATTGCGCAATGATGGTCCAAACTAAAATTGCAAGCCTCACAACCAAAAGCGAGACCGACGAATGCATAATCACAAGCATTGCATAGTTTATCTGAAGCTTCAAATTGAAAGAGAGGGTGGTTATGATTTTCGTGCACAATAACAGTAGGCAAAGCAGCACATCTGACATCAAGGAAGAAGTGACAGGTCTCGCACTCGAAGTAGAATCCGTTTGAATACTCATTACAATGGTTGCAGCGAAAACCATCATAGAATTTCTTGTAGTGGGAGAGTTTGAGTTGGTGGGGATGAGTAGGATGTTGTAGTTTGGTCGGTATTTTGGCACAAGGTAGATGAAGAAAGTAACTACATTCCACACAAGAATAATAAGGAGCAGAAATAGGCGTAATGCAACAGTTGCATAATACTTCCTCATCTACTTCTTCGTCATCGTCGTCATTCGGCTGCTCATGGATGAGTATCAATGGATGTTGCTCATGGCTAAAGTGCTTGATCTCTGGTTGAATATGTGTGAGGCTATTCTTTCTAAGTAGGAAACGTTTAATCATTTCCGATATGTCAGGCACCGGTAAGTGGAACAGATTATCGTCAAGTAGATCATCATCTCTGGAAGAAGAAAAATTATAAAACAATGTCAAAAAAACATGTAAGCACAAATAGAAAAAAGAGAAATTAGGATTAAAAGGAAAAAATGGAAAAAGAGATGTGGAAGGAGGATGAGTCTCTTACGAGATAGGTTCAATCTGTTGGGTCTCAGTTGTCATACACTTGAGGTGAACAAAATATCTGCATAGGTGACAATAATAAACCCAATACTGGCGATATATCCTCTGGCTGCAGATATCACAATTGAACCTGAAATTTTTGTATTGAGATGGAAAGCTATAGGCAAGGGAGAGAGTATGATCATGGTGATCGTAATTGGTTGTGCTGGGTAATGACGCCCAACTCTTGTGTATCATAAAGGGGCAATAAGGACATAGGTCAAATAGATCTTTATTTTCCACACCACAAGCATCGCAGCGGAACAACGCTGGCCTTGGTTGGAATATCAGCGCATGTCGGTGACCCTTCGTGACAATACGGTCCTTGAAAGCATATAATGAATCATTATCCTTGAGAGCACATGATATATCCAAATCAAATTCACAAAGGGAACAGTGATAGGTGAAACCAGAGAAATCTTCGCCGCACTCGTCACAAATGATACGTTCATAATAAGGTGATTCAGATAGAAGCATGAGAGAGTGTTGATCATGCTTGGGATGAATGATCTCCCTTGGTAGTTCAGCACATACTTTGTGGAGGAAGTAGCCTTTGCTACACTCCCCACAAACATATGCAGGCTCCACCTCTGAGATCGGCTTTTCACAACCGTAACAGATAATTTGCCTTTCATCTGGCTTTGATACAGTATCTTTGAGGATCAATGTATGCTCATGGCTAAAATGTTTGATTTCCATCTCCGTTTGTGTTTTAGTGTGTGTCTGTGTGTAAGGAACACAAGTCTGTTCTTAACCAGTCGAGACTTGCAAAACATAGATGTGTGATGTTTAATTTCCCTCTCACGCTATATATAAGATACAAATATTCCCCCACAACCTTAATAAAGTTTCTCAAGCTGGAATCCGCCTTACTTGGTCGAGACTTGCAAAACGTAGATGAGTGATGTTTACGGCACGGAAAGTATAAATTTCAATCTTTCCTTTTTTCTTCCTTTTCTTTTCGACATGCCAAGCAATGGATCGGCTCCCAGCTTTTCCCCTCTTCGACCTTCCTACCAAGATTCTACGAGACTTTGATTTGCTTTCTTTGATAGAAGACGTTGGAAAAAGGGATTCATAGATGCCTGGAAGCCTTAAGGGTATCAATCAAGAAATACTATAGGTTGGATAACGTATTTCCCAACACTTAGGCTCTATTTAGTTTAGTTGAGAAATTTTAGCTTAGAAACTGTACAACTTTCAATAGTAGAGTTTTGGTTAGAAGTATTATTAAACAAAAATCGTTTGGTTTATGTTGAACTTTTAAAAATTTTGAAGGCAATTCAAAACCTTAATCTCTTTGTGGAATCGATCGAGTTGCTCCTCCGTCACACCCTCCTTGTCAGCCTCGTCTTCTCTCTGTTTATCCATACCCCGATAAGGTAACAAAAGATCATATTCAGTGCACGAGAATCTCATAAATAGCATGATCTAGGAAAATACGTATACGTGTAGAATAAAAATAAATGAAAAACACAAAATTTATGTTTTATTTTCTTTCTCCGTTTTAAATTGAGCTGGTCTGATCAATCTTATACGAAGTCTCTTTGTATTTCCTTTTTCTTCTACGAGATCTGATGTTTAGTATCTTTTGTGTTATACCATGTGCTGAGATGGTTGTACTTAAGTGTCCTGTACATACATGGGTAAAAAGATTCGATCTTTTATCGGTATTTTTTGAAGGAATAAGGATACTATTTTCACTTTGAGCTTCACCCAAATGGGTATTTCTTCATTTCTAGATAATTTTTTTAATTAATTTTGATGTTCAATTTACATTCTGTTGTACCGTGTGCTGATACTATTGTACTTTATATGAGACTGAATGTACATGTATTGGAAAAAGATTGCATCTTTTTCCTTTTTTTTGGAGGAATAACAAGTTGACTTTTAGCTGGACCCTTATGGGTTTTCTTCGTTTTTAGCTAATTTTCTTTAATTTTTTATTGGTAAACATTCACTTTCAACTTTTTCTATTTTTATTTAACATATCATTATGAATATTTACCTGTCATTAAATAACGAGAGATGAAGTTATTTTTTATTTTTTGAGAATAGAAATAGGAAGACAAAAATGGAAATTATTGTGACCAAAGGTCCAAGTTCAAACCTATCCTCTAGTTTCACAAATATTATTAGACTCTTGATTGATCTGGAATATGCGTTAAGTACGTCGGTACACCACGAGTGAGTTTCTCACCATAAGAAAATAGAGAAACAAAGAATATCTATGAGGAATAATTAAGACAATCGATTTATTGACATTTTCTTTTTCATTTTTTGTCTATTTTTTGCCGTCCAAATTGAGCAAAACTTTAGGCTTATATTGGGACTTCACATTATTAACTATATGTGAATGAACAAATAGATTTTTTTTTTTTTTTAAGGGGATCAATAGTAATTTCCCACCTACCCCTAGGTAACTCAAACTCGAGACCATTTAGATTTTAAGTGAGGGTTGTTCTCACTAAACTTAACCCTGTTGTCTAATGAACAATGAACAAATAGATGGTTGACTATGGTTTATTTCATTTGACTATGAGTTTGTTAAATAAGGCTTTCTTATTAATTTGTTAAAAATGGAAGTTTAGAGTTTTTGAGTTGTTTTTTAGTTTATGATCTTTGATTGATTTTGTTCCTATTGCTCTTTCTAAATGGCTTTCAAATTAGTAACAGAATGCATCTTTAGCCAAGTGAACCATTTTAGAATGTGGCAAAAGTATTTGTCAAGAGTCGTGTGAACTAATTTGTAGACATTCATTTCTTGTTTAATCCAAATATGTCTATCTAGGTAGACAGATTAATCAAGTTGGCTGCTTTTCCTTCATTTATGGATGAAGGGTTTCATTTTTTTTTCCTGCCCCCAACCCTATGAAATTCTAATATAGGGAGTAATTCACCACTAGATTACTCCTAAATCTCATATTAAGGGTTTCATATTTTCATAATCGGTTCCAAAAATGGACAAAGAAAAATGAGGGTGTGAGGTAGATGACGATGAGCGCAAAATTTTGTTAGATAATCTTATAAATTTTAGAATTCACGTAGTGGTATAAATTTCAGTACGATTTGATTTTTTGTGAAAATAATATATTTTTTTCTTTTTTATTGAGTCAACAAGAGTAATTTTTATTCCACTATCAAAAAATAAGTTTGGCTATGCCATGTACATTTGTGTCTTCAATTTACAAAAGAGAAACAAAAACTTTGAAATTTAACAAATTATCTCGAGGGTTACAATGATTACTAAGCATCTTGAATTTTTTTGCGGACAACATTTTGCATCGAACATCAAACATTACCTTCATAGTAACTTGTTCTTTGTTGGTATACTGGTTCTTAAAGATTCTTGCATTATGTTTATTTCCAAGATGGTAAATGCTGGAGGTGAAAATAATTCTGAGAAGTAAAGCCTGAAGAGTTCTTCTCTTCCCCAATCTACTACAACCAAGGAGCATTCTTTCCTATTAAATTCCTATAACTTTAACTCTGACTTTTTTTAGACAATTTTTTCTAAATTCTTTGACTAACGGAGCATTACAAAAACATATGATCCCTCATTTCCAAGACCATGTGGCAAAGACCACATTGACCTGTCACTTGAACACCCCAACAAAATTTCCTGCCGGTTGTCACCATATTCTAGCAACCTTTGGAAAGAGAGGAAAAAGAAATAAAGACAAAAAAAAAAAACCATAGACATTGAGGTGTATTGCTTCTTGTTTTGTGTGAGTGATTTATTAGTTCTGGACTCTACACATCGCAAATTACCAAAATTCCGGGATCTCTGAAACTTGGCCTTGAGTCAGCCTTGTAGTTGAAGCGCTTGTTTAGAAGTCTTTTAAGCTCCATTTGTTTACCGTAATTTTTTTTGAAAAATATTTTCCTTATTTTTTGATATTTGATAATATCGTAAAATAAATCAACTGATAAATATTTAGTCAATGTGCAAAATAGTTATAAGGAGTGTAAAATATTTTATGGTGCTTTAGGTGATGAGTGTTTATATGTGTGATTATAAAAATCTTCTATCAAAAAAATGCTTTCTACTGAAACTGCAAAATACTAAAAAATATTATATTTTCTACACAAATATTTTTTCCTGTAAATATTTTACCCTATGAAGTTATTTTCCTACAAGCAAACAGAGCTTTAGTGAAATTATTAAAGACATATATGCTTACATTGTGACGCACTTCCAGAACTCGCGCATAGCACGTGTTTCATGTACTAAATTATTCTTTCTTACATAGTGAAGCACTTGGACAGTTTCTTCATTTCTCCTTTCTTATGTTGTAGAAACTATTTCTTGTGCTAAATTCAGGTGCTACAATTGGAAAGTAGCGAAATTTCGCGAAAGAAATTATGATTGAACTTTCTTTAAAATGTTTCTATAAGCATTATGATGTAGTATAACATATGGAACGATAGTGATTAGACCCAAAATGGAGCTATTTTTCCACCATTATTATTGCAATTTTGATGCTTTTGAACATACAAAGAATTTTCACCCAAAAAAAAAAAAAAAACACATCCAAAGAATCATTTATCTACGAAGATAAACAAGTTGGCTTAGCAGTGGTATGTAGGGATTACATGAGTTTTGTATTTGATGCACAACTAGTTTGTATGTTTTGTAGTATAGTTAAGCAGGCTGAGGCAATGGCCCTATTACTAAGCTTGTCAAATTCTAACGGATGCTCCAGCAATTCTTATTATCGAAATTTTATCGAACGGATACCCGTCAGTTTCAAATTTAAACTCTACCCACTGTCATCCCTATTACAGACTATATCACTACTGCCTTCCAGATTTACTTTGAGCTTTCATTGGAGACTCTCCTCCATCATTCAAAACTCATTGTAGTTGTTATCTGTTAGTCTCTGCCTCACTTTCAGGCATGTTTCTCGATAGACAATCCTTCTGCTTCAATGTATTGTATCAGGAACTAGGATAGACTATCCCTCAATAGACTGGATATGAAATCTTACTAGGGCATAATCTTATCTTGTATAGAATGACTTTGAAAGTATTGGGATTGGCTAAAAATTGAGTTAATGCAAATTTATTTGAGTATAAATTAGTCAATATATAAATTATCTTATTCAAAGTAAGTGTCTATTACTAAAGAAAAAGAGAAAAATAAAACAAATTTCTAAATAATATTTCAAATTTTATTCACTTAATTAAATAATTGCAACATAAATTACATAAAGTTATTATTCATTAACTTGATAATTGCAACTTACAATTAAGTTAAAGACATAAAATACACATAAAAAAGAAAATATATTCTTCTAAAAAAATTAAATCTTCAATAACTTCGATCTTCCTCTTTATCTGTCAAAATTGACCATTCGACTGGAGCATTCATTGAACTTTCTGTTGAAGGTTGTCTTTTTTGTTCAATGTCAATATCAAGTTGAATAAGATATTACGTCCTATTTTCTGCAGATATCTAATCTTTGTCGCATACTAGTGTTTGTAATGAGTCAAGTGCCAAGCTACTTCTCAACTCACTCAATATCCAGTGACCAAGACTAAAAGCACTTTCAGATGCTACAGTAGACACCGAATTATTAGTAGATCACAGGGCATGATAGAAAGTATAGGATACTTAATAGACTGGGCTTTCCACTAGACCAATACATCAAAATAAAGATCAAACTCTTCAAACGGAGACATCGTTGCCAAATAAAAATCTAATTCATTAATATGTGACAATGAAGAACCAATTTTAGTTTTTTTGAAAAGTTGAAGAAATTTTGTATCAGAATCTTTACTGCTAGTACTACTTACATAACGAGATGAAGAGGAAGTTTGATGTATTCATATTTTTTAGACTTATCTCTTGCATTTTTAGAATTAATTGTGCACATTTATTGAAAAAGCTGATCACTTTAATTGTATTTTTGTGCATGTAGGAATTTACTCGTGAAAGAGCAATTAGAGCCGCATTTGGAAAAAAATCAAATAATGCAGATGAGTCATTATTGAAGAAAAGAAGTTTGAAATTTATTTAAGAATATTTGTTGAAACAAAAAGAAAAAAAAAAGAATAAAAAAAGGGGTCAATGCCAGTTGACCAAGGCATTAGTTAAAGCCTTGGCCGACAGGCTTTTGCATGTGATCAGACAAGTCCAATTGGACTTAGCAATAAAATAAAAAAAGAAGTCGAAAAAGTGGACATTGCCGCAAAACAAAAGGAAAAAGGCGCCTCAGGCCATGTGACGATAAAGAGAAAAAAAGAAGTTGGCCAATTCTTGTGGCCACGTAGATCAAAAGCCCACAAATCATAGGGCGGTGGAATATGTTATAAAAAGCGAAGCAGCAGCAGCGAATTGAAAAAAAAATGGGGAGCTCTGCGGCGCAAAAAAGGAATATAGAAGAGAGAGTCTGCGGTGCAAGGAAAGAATAGGAGAAAAACAGAGAACGTTTAGCAGCAGGAAGAAAAGAAGTTTGACGGCAGAGAAGGAAAAATTGCAGCGACCTTTGTTTTTCTTCACTATTCAGGTTTTGAGTTGATGATTTGTTTTGCAATTGAGATTTAATTTTTGCTTTAAATATTACTTTCAACAGATTCGAATCAATTTATGGAGAAGTTCAATTTATTTTCTTTTTATAATTTTAATTTGGTCTCGTTGAACATGAACAACTACATTATTGTTTTGGGTAGGATTACTATGCTATAGTTTAATTGTATGGTCTCAAACTTGGATTGAATATTTTGATGTTATTTCATATATTTGATTTACATGCTTTATTATTTACTTCCTATTAATTCATTATGCTTGTAGCTAGTGTTTTTTTAGGAATTCATACGGTAGATCATATATATGAATTGAGCTTCATCGCAAAAACTATATGTTGTACCATAGTTTTCCCACACTTAATTAGTTAACTCGTGAGCCTAGGATTTTAGGATAAATCTATACTCCAGCTAGATAATGGACTTGAAGATAGTGTTGCACCTCTAAACTAGGCCTAACTTGTTGATTAATTTAGTTTTAGGTGATTATTTAATTAATTAGGCTTGTAGTCTAATTTTGTATCAAAATAAGAAATCCTATGTTCGAGCCTAAAATTAAAACTTTGCATAGGAATCCAATCCTTAAACTTTTCCCAATTGTGATCAGACCTCTCCTTTAGCTCTCGCATATTTTAGCTTTCAATTTTTGCATTTAGTTTTAGTTTTATTTTATTTTAGTTAGCTTTCATTAAAAAAATTCCAAATTTACAATTTAGTTTAATTTAGTACTTAGGCACTTTACTCACACTTTTTCACTAACTTTCAAATCGCCTCCCTGTGGATTCGACCTCGCACTAAGCACACTACACTACAATTACTCGTACACTTGCGAGTTAAAACTTGGCTTAGAATTGACCTTAATTTTACCCTAATCTAAGCACCCATCAAGTTTTTGGCATCATTGCCAAGGAGGCACGGTACTGTTTTTGGACTAGTGTAGTATTTTGTTTAAGTGTTAGTTTTTAGTTAATTGTTTACTTTTGCAAAATAAAATAAAAAAATGTTTATCTTGTTTTGCTTTATTATTTTTAGATTACCTTACCAGTTGATTTAGTTTAAATAATTATCTTGAATTCTTTATTTGTTTTCTTTATTATTTTAGTGATTTTATTGCTTTTTAATCATTCAGTAGTTCATTTATTCTATTTTTCATTATTTATTTATCTGTTTAGTTTTCTAGTTGATTATTTTCCCTGAATAGGTTATTTCTAGTTTATTTCAATTTAGATTCCTATTAGCTTGGTTTTTTGTGTATGCTTGGACGTCATTCTTTAGGATTATCTTTAGAATCCTTTAATCTTGAGCCACAAAGAATCCCACACCGTAGGAATCAGAGGGTCTTAACTACAATCATGGCTAACCCTGAAGGAAATTTGAATGTGCCTCAAAATGCTAATGATCCTCGAATTCCCCAACTTCCTATTGTCCCCAATAATCCTAATCCTGATGATATACCTCTTAGGCAGCATTACATCCCGACCACATATCAGTAGAATATTGTTATCCGACCATCTGCCATCCACAATGTAGACTTTGACATGAAACCTGGTACGATAGCAATACTTCCATCATTTTACGGGAAGAGCAATGAAAACCCTCATGCGCATATTCGTGATTTTCTTGAGATATGTACCACTGTGCATGTTCTAAATGTTACTCAATAAAATATCCAATTGCGTTTCTTCCCACTTTTCCTTAAGGACAAAGCTAAAGAATGGTTTCATTCCCTTGAAGAGGGAACCATTACTTCTTGGGAAGAACTGTTGACTCAATTTCTTTTTAGATTTTTTCCGATGGCCCAGACCTCATCTCTTCAAAAGAACATTATGACTTTTTCTCAGTCCGATCTAGAGTCATTTCATGAAACTTGGGATAGGTTTAATGGACTCATTCATCACTGCCTACACCATGGGTTCGATAGACCCAGGTTGCTTCAGTATTTCTATAGAGGGTTGACACCACAACCGAAAACGATGGTGAATTCACTAAGCAATGGAGGGTTTTATAACCTCACCCCAAATGAGACATGGGCCTGACTTTATAGTATTGCCAAGGACTCATTAATAACAGATAGAATGGGTAAGCCCACTTCTAGGAGGACGTTATATGAGGTGAGCACAAATGAGGACTTAAACTCACAAGTGGCAGCTTTGACCAAGAAATTTGATCAGTTTATATCTTTAGGGTCTACTTTTTCACCTGCCCCCACCAAATGTTCAATGTTGTGCCTTATGTTTTGCAGTGGACCACCTCACACTAGGGTGTCCTCTTGCCTCTCAGTTCCCTGAATTTATTTAGGAACAGGTTTGTGCTGCCCAGGGTTATTCTCGCAATTACAATCCATATTCGAATACATATAATCCTGGTTGGCGAGATCATCCAGCTTTCTCATGACGTCAAGGAAATCCTGACCCTTCATTTTCGCAGGCTCAAGTGCAAAAGCCTCAATCTAATCCTCCTGGATACTATCATGTGTCTAATGGGCATCACTTTAAACCGCAACTAGGGAATCAATTTCAGCATAGCCCTCCTCCTCCTCCTACCAAGTTTGATGATAAGTTTGACAAGTTACTTCAAGTAATTCATGCCCAATAGCAATCTATTGCTAAGTTGGAAACTCAAGTCGGACAACTGGCCCAACAAATTACTAGGAGGGATGAGGGTAAACTCCCTGCTCAGACTGTCGAGAATCCACGTGGCCAGTGTAGCAATGTCCACAATGAGACTACCCATGAGCAAGCCAAAGCTGTTATCACCTTTCGGAGTGGTCACAAGTTAGATTAATCAGGTAGGTGAGTCTAGTAGAGCAAAGAGAGTGAGTGACAAAAGTAGGGATACAAAAGAGGTTAAGGATAAGGTTGAGAGAGTAGGAAGTGAGTCGGGAGATGAGATAGAGAATAGTAGGGAAAACATCATTCCTTCACAGAGAGATGAGAAGCAGGTTGTAGATCATGGTGATGATAGTCCTTCTAGGGTGCCTTATCCTACTGCTTTAGAGCGACCTAGAAAAGATGATAAGTAGTCTCGAGTAGTAGACCACTTGAAGGATATTAAGATAAACATGCTTCTTATTGAAGTTATCCAGCAGATACCGGCTTATGCCAAATTCCTCAAAGACTTGTGTATTAGGAAGAGGCAATCCTCCCCCATTCCGAAGAAGGTGAGGCTCACAGAGAAAGTGAGTAGTATATACACTAGGGGCTTTCCGCCCAAGTTTAGTGACCTTGGAGCCTTCACCATTCCTTGCAACATTCAAGATCAACAGGTGTACCATGCTCTCCTTGTCTTAGGTTCTAGTGTCAATCTTATTCCATTTACAGTTTTTGAGCATTTAGGTTTGGGGAAGTTGACTCCCACAAATGTTATACTCAGTTGGTAGATTGATTTGAGAGATTACCTAAGGGATAATTGAGGATGTCTTAGTTAGAGTTGGTGAGTTTCTTTTCCCCGTTGACTTCATTGTCTTAGACATGGACTCAGGACCAAACACTAGGCATGCGACACCAGTATTTTTAGGGAGACCTTTTCTGGCCACAGCTAATGCTGTGATTTATTGTAGGACATGGATGATTGAGTTGACTTTTAGTAATATGAGAATTAAAGTGAGGGTCGCTGAGGCGGTAATCGAGTAAGTAGACATTCTGAGGATGAGTGCTTCATGGTTGATATCATCGACCCTTGTGTTGAGGAATATGCCCATTCGATGTTGACTGCCGATGATGAGCTTGAAGAGCTTGAGACAATCTCGGCTCAATTTGACTCTGATTCATTTGTGAAAGAACTAGTAACTTCTACTTCTGTTGTGTCTAATTCGAGCCTTGATAAGGATAATGATATTCTTAGCTCCCTTCCATCCAAAATTTGTTCTGATCCCCCTCCGGTTGAGTCTCTTTAGTTTTAGGGCTCAAACCTTTGCCTGCGCATCTTAAATATGTGTACTTAGGACCTAATGATACTTTCCCAGTAATTATCGCATCAGACCTGACCATTGAGCATGAGGAGAGATTGTTAGGAGTCCTTGGTGATCATCAAAAGGCCATAGGGTGGACCATTTTTGATTTGAGAGGAATAGGCCCTTCGTTGTGTATGCATCGGATTCACTTAGAAGAGGGTGCTGCTCCTTCCCGTGAGATGCAAAAGAGGCTGAACCCAAACATGAGTGATGTTGTTTATAAGGAAGTCATTAAACTACTTGATGCGGGATTTACCCGATTTCTAATAGTTCATGGGTCAGTTCGGTGCAGGTAGTACCGAAGAAGTCTGGGATCACGGTAGTCCTTAATGATAAGGGTGAACTTATCCCTACACGTACTAGTACTGGTTGGCGTGTCTGAATTGACTATAGAAAACTCAACGCCAAGACTCAAAATTTTCCTTTTCCTTTTCTTGACCAAATATTAGATAGAGTAGCCGGACAAGGCAACTACTGCTTCTTAGATGGGTACTCAGGATATAATCAGATTCCAGTCTTCCCCAAGGACCAAGAAAAGACCACTTTCACTTGTCCATATGGGACCTTTGCCTATCGTCATATGCCCTTTGGTTTATGCAATGCACCAGCGACCTTTCAAAGGTGTATGATGGCCATTTTTTCTGATATGATTGAGAAATTTCTGGAGGTCTTTATGGATGATTTTTCAGTTTTTGGAGCTACATTTGATGAGTGTTTCACACACCTTTCCCTAGTGCTAGAGCGCTGTGTTAAGATGAATTTGGTGGTTAGTTGGGAGAAAAGTCACTTCATGGTTAGGCGAGGGATAGTATTTGCTCATGTTGTATCTCAGGATGGTATCCATGTGGACCCAGCCAAAGTTGAGTTGATAGAGAAACTCCCAGCACCAAAAATGGTGTGTGACGTTAGATCATTCCTTGGCCATGCCGGTTTCTACCGGCATTTCATCAAGGATTTTAGCCACATTGCTCGACCCTTCTCTAGTCTCCTAGCACATGATACTCCATTTCATTTCAATGACGAATGTGCTAAGGCATTTGAGACGCTAAAGTCCTTACTCTCCTCCACGCCTATCATCCAACCTCCCGAGTTTAGCCTCTTATTTAAAATTATGTGTGATGTATACGATTATACAGTGGGGATTATTTTGGGAAAGCGTAGGGATAAGCTGCCATATGTGATCTACTACGCTAGCAAGACCTTAGATGATGCTCAAAATAATTATACCACCATGGAAAAGGAATTGCTAGCTGTAGTCTTCTCTCTTGACAAGTTTAGACCATACATCCTAGGGTCAAAAGTGATAGTCTACACGGATCATGCTGCCTTGCGTTACCTACTTACTAAACGGGATGCTAAGCCCCGTTTGATTCGGTGGTTACTATTACTTCAAGAATTTGATTTGGATATTAGAGATAAAAAGGGTAGTGAGAATTCTGTTGCAGACCATTTGTCACGTTTAGTCCTTGAATTGTCCACCGACTCCATTCCTTTTAATGATACCTTCCCTGATGAGCAACTCTTTGCTGTCTCACATAGGATCCCCTTGTATGCCCATTTTGTTAATTATTTGGCAGCTAGGAAGTTGCCAGCTCACTAGGGACGGGGAAAGAATAATCGCTTCATGGCTCAAGTGAAACACTTTATTTGGGAGGATCCTTATCTTTTCAAGGTGTGTGCTGATCAGGTTATCCGACGATGTGTGTCGGAAGAGGAGTTCGATAGCATCCTTAGCTTTTGTCATGGTAAGGTCGGTGGTGGCCACTTCAGAGGTAAGAGGACTGCTGTTAAAGTCCTCCAGTGTGGGTTCTTTTGGCCCACTCTATTTAGAGATGCCTAACAATTTTGTAAGAAATGTTATCGATGTCAACAGTTTGGGTCTATCTCCAGGAGAGACGTGATTCCTTTGTCACCTATTCTAGTTTGTGAGATATTTGATCTGTGGGGCATTGACTTCATAGGTCCTTTCCCTCATTCGTATGGGTACACTTATATCCTTGTGGCTGTAGACTATGTGTCCAAGTGGGTAGAGGCGGTGGCAACTCGAACCAATGACCACAAAGTTGTGGTCAAGTTCATTAAAGAGCACATCTTTTCTAGGTTTGGGGTGCCACGAGAACTTTTGAGTGATGGAGGACAACATTTTCACCATAGGACAATTATCATCCTCAGACGAGTGGGCAAGTGGAGGTGTCAAATAGGGAGATAAAATCTATTTTACAGAAAATAGTTAGGCCCGATTGCAAGGATTGGTCATGTCGTCTAGACGATGCGTTATGGACCTATCGTACAACTTTTAAGACTCCTATAGGCATGTCTCCATATAGATTAGTCTACGGTAAGGCTTGCCACCTACCTATTGAGCTACATCATAAAGCTTATTGGGCTATTAAAGCCCTGAACTTTGACATGCAGCAAGCGGGTGAGAGTAGAAAATTAGCCTTGAGTGAGTTGGAGCAGCTTTGTTATGAAGCATATGAGAATAGCAAGCTTTATAATGAGAGGATGAAGAGAATCCACGATAAATCTATTATGAGTAAAACTTTCTTTCCTTCAGATAAGGTTTAGTTGTTTAACTCCAAATTGAAATTCTTCTTAGGCAAGTTGAGGACGAGATGGGACGGACCCTATGAGGTGGTCGAGGCATACCCTTCAGGGGCTATTAAAATTAAGCATCTTAAAGATGGGCGAGTCCTCACAGTTAATGGTCAGCGTTTGAAACATGCCCTTGATCCATGTTCGGTCCCTCATGAAATTAAATTTGTAGAGCTACGGGACCCTTCTGACCTTACATGAGCAATGATCTCCGTCTGGCTGTCGGCGTTAAATGTAGCGCTTCTAGGAGGCAACCTAGGAATAATTATTTTATTTTGCTTTCTTTAATTATGTTTCCCAACTTTTCGGTTGGACCTCCACTGGGTTATAGTGGGCTTTACCATATTCTCGAAAATGGATTATCTAGTGTTATGGAAGTCTTGGGGTTAACTAGGATAGATACTATGAAAGTAAAACCATTGGCCGAAAGCGTAATGCCTGGCTTTCCCTCATAAGTATGGGAAAATGTCTGGGATTTGAGTACGTTGGTGGTTTGAAATTAATGGCCTCTCCTCCGTATTTTTTAATGTACCTAGTTAATTCCATTTCTGAAGTTTCAAAAGATTTGTCTTACTGGCTGACATTAAATGGATCTAGGTATTTGCATTCTATCTCTCTTTATTTAAATTGTTTCCTTGTCTTTATGATTGTAGTGAGTCGGCTTTAGTGATTCCCAGAGTTCGGAGCCTTTGTATGGGGATGTAAATATAGTTGGCCAACAAAAAAATAAAAAAATGAAAAAGTAAAAAAAAGTATTTTTATTCTTTTATTATATTTTATCATTTTATCTTATCCTATCCTCTATTGTTTTGCTCTTGAGCTTAATTACAAGTTGTAGATGTGAAAGGTTACCTTTCTTTTCATTATCGGTCACTTCAGGTATGTCCATCTACTTCCTCTATTTCTTTTAATTATTTTCTATTCATGCACTTTCACTATTGGGTTCTCATTATATGTTTTTTCCCCCTTTGTATACCCCTCGCATGTTTTAATTCTATTTGCTTGAGGACAAGTAAACTTTAGGTTTCAGGGAACGATTGATCCTATGGTGTGGTAATGAAGCGAGCTCATTAGTATTTCTCTCTTTAAAGACAAAGCATGTTTACTACAAGATTACACCAAACGCTATCAAGTTTCCATGTAACTAAGCAGCAAAACAACTTAATACAATTAGATCATAATACTTGCACCCCCATTGCCTTTATAATCCTCCATACATGCCTTTCAACCCTTTTATTCATCCTAAAACATAAAAGTTAACATACTTCATCTCTTTTTATTTGGTGCTTGGTCCCAGACGGTGAACTCAACACCCCATGTACCGAGCTTTCAAGGTCATCAACCCCAACCACTTAAGGCTTAGGTTGATAGGCTTTGAAAAGCCCTATGCGTACCCTACTTGCTTGAAGTGTTGAGCACCGAAACACCGCACACCTTAGTACATATCCCTAAAGATAGACAATGAAAACAAGGATAGTGGTGCTAAGAGATAGAAGTAAAGAATTTTTCTCTCTTTTTCTTTTTCTTCTTTTTTTTTTTCTCTTTTTTTGTTTTTTTTTCCACTATAAGGGCTCAGGCACACAAACAAGACTACTCAAGCGACGACACTTATATCACAACCACATCATATCTCATTATCCCACAACCAAGCCATGGGACCACAATAGCCTAGGCATAATCTCATAGTCCCCACGCCTCGACTCCATCAAAATCAATCATCAAAGTTCAATCCCAGACTACCTCATAGAATCAAAAACCTCTCTCCTCAATCACTTCATAAGAGCTAACCAATGCGTCATCACAACTCCTCAATTACCGGAAAATCTACCACAAATCCAAAACAAAAAAACATAAAGATCAAAAAGATTTACAAATTTTTTTCACATTTTGTTCAAGTTTTCCCCAAAACAACAATAGACACAATTAACACCCGCACTCCCAAACCTAAAGTTTGCTTGTCCTCAAGAAAATAGAATTAAAACATGCTAGGGGTATACGAAAGGGAAAAAAACATATAATGAAAACCCAATAGTGAAAGTGCATGAATAGAAAATAATTAAGAGAAGTAGAGGAAATAGATAGACATACCTGAAGTAATCGATAATGAAAAGAAAGGTAACCCTTCACATCTACAACTTGTAATTAAGCTCAAGAGCAAAACAATAGAGGATAAGACAAGATAAAATGATAAAATACAATAAAAGAATAAAAATACTTTTTTTACTTTTTCATTTTTTTATTTTTTTGTTGGCCGACTATATTTACATCCCCATACAAAGGCTCCGAACTCTGGGAGGCACTAAAGTCAACTCACTACAATCATAAAGACAAGGAAACAATTTCAATAAAGAGAGATAGAATACAAATACCTGGATCCATTTAATGTCAGGTAGTAAGACAAATCTTGTGAAACTTCAGAAATGGAATTAACTAAGTACATTAAAAAATGCGGAGGAGAGACCATTAATTTCAAACTACCAACGTACTCAAACCCCAGACATTTTCCCATACTTATGAGGGAAAGCCAGGCATTACGCTTTCGGCCAATGGTTTTACTTTCATAGTATCCATCCTAGTTAACCCCAAGACTTCCATAACACTAGATAATCTATTTTCGAGAAAATGGTAAAGCCAACTATAACTCAGTGGAGGTCTAATCGAAAAGTTGGGAAACCGAATTAAAGAAAGCAAAATAAAATAATTATTCCTAGGTTGCCTCCTAGAAGCGTTACATTTAATGCCGACAGCCAGGCGAAGATCATTGCTCATGTAAGGTCAGAAGGGTCCCGTAGCTCTACAGATTCAATTTCATGAAGGACCGAACTTGGATCAAGGGCATGTTTCAAACGCTAACCATTAACTGTGAGGACTCACCCATCTTTAAGATGCTTAATTTTAATAGCCTCTGAAGGGTATGCCTCGAGTACCTCATAGGGTCCATCCCATCTCATCCTTAACTTGCCTGGGAAGAATTTCAATTTGAAGTTAAATAACCAAACCTTATCTGAAGGAAAGAAGGTTTTACGCATAATAGATTTATCGTGGATTCTCTTCATCCTCTCCTTATAAAGCTTGGCATTCTTATATGCTTCATAACGAAGCTCCTCCAAATCACTCAAGGCCAATTTTCTACTCTCACCTGCCTGCTGCATGTCAAAGTTTAGGGCTTTAATAGCCCAATAAGCTTTATTCTCTAGCTCAACAGGGAGGTGGCAAGCCTTACCGTAGACTAATCTATATGGAGACATGCCTATGGGAGTCTTAAAAGCTGTGCGATAGGCCCATAACGCATCGTGTAGACGACATGACCAATCTTTGCAATCGGGCCTAACTGTTTTCTGTAAAATAGATTTTATCTCCCTATTTGATACCTCCACTTGTCCACTTGTCTGAGCAAGTAGGGTAAGCATGGGGCCTTTCAAAGCCTATCAACCTAAGCCTTAAGTGGTTGGGATTGATGACCTTGAAAGCTCGGTACATGGGATGTTGAGTTGATCGCCTGGGACCAAGCACCAAATAACAAGAGATGAAATATGTTTACTTTTATGTTTTAGGATGAATAAAAGGATTGAAAGGCATGTATGGAGGATTATAAAGGCAATGGGGGTGCAAGTATTATGATCTAATTGTATTAAGTTGTCTTGCTGCTTAGTTACGTGGAGACTTGATAGTGTTTGGTGTAATTTTGTAGTAAACATGCTTTGTCTTTAAAGAGAGAAATACGAATGAGTTCGCTTCATTACTACACCATAGGATCAATCGTTCCCCGAACCTTGTCCTTTTATTAGAGTTGATTGATTCGTTCAAGCTACCTCTTGAGAACTTGAAGATTTGCTTAGATTCTAGTCTTGCTTGAGGACAAACAAGAAGTAGGTTTGGGGGTGTTGATGTATTCATATTTTTTATACTTGATCTCTTGCATTTTTAGAATTAATTGTGCACACTTATTGAAAAAGTTGATCACTTTAATTGTGTTTTTGTGCATGTAGGGATTTACTCGTGAAAGTGAAATTAGAGCCGCATTTGGAAAAAAAAATCAAATAATACAGATGAGTCATTATTGAAGAAAAGAAGTTTGAAATTTATTTAAGAATATTTGTTGAAACAAAAAGAATAAAAAAAGGGGTCAATGCCTGTTGACGAAGGCATTAGTAAAAGCCTTGGCCGACAGGCTTTTGTATGTGATCAGACAAGTCCAATTGGACTTAGCAATAAAATAAAAAAAGAAGTCCACAAAGTGGACTTTGCCGCAAAACAAAAGGAAAAAGGCACCTCAGGCCATGTGACGATAAAAAGAAAAAAAGAAGTTGGCTAATTCTTGCGGCCACGTAGATCAAAAGCCCACAAATAATAGGGCGGTGGATTGTGTTATATAAAGCGAAGCAGCAGCAGCGAGTTGAAAAAAAATAGGGAGCTCTGTGGCGCAAACAAGGAATATAGAACAGGGAGCTCTGCGGCGCAACAAGGAATATAGAACAGAGAGTTTGTGGCACAAGGAAAGAATAGGAGAAAAACAGAGAACGTTCAGTAATAGGAAGAAAATAAGTTTGACAGCAGAGAAGGAAAAATTGTAGAGAGCTTTGTTTTTCTTCATTATTCAGGGTTCGAGTTGAATATTTGTTTTGCAATTGAGATTTAATTTGTTCTTTAAATATTACTTTCAACAGATTCGAATCAATTTATGGAGAAGTTCAATTTATTTTCTTTTTATAATTTTGATTTGGTCTCGTTGAACATGCACAACTAAATTATTGTTTAGGGTAGGATTATTATGCTATAGTTTAATTGTATGGTCTCAAACTTGGATTGAATATTTTGATATTATTTTATATATTTGATTTACATGCTTTATTATTTACTTCCTATTAATTCATTATGCTTGTAGCTAGTGTTTTTTTAGGAATTCATACGGTAGATCATATATATGAATTGAGCTTCATCATGATAACTTTTGGTTGTACTATAGTTTTTCCACACTTAATTAATTAACTCGTGAGCCTAGGATTTTAGGACAAATCTATACTCCAGCTAGATAATGGACTTGGGGATAACGTTGCACCTCTAATATCACCTTGTCTTCTGTTCAATTTTCCACCTATTACCATTTAATGTAGCTTTGCTACTTGTCAAGATCTAGTGTAGTGACTTTTCAATTAATGGTGACTCTTCAAGCTTTGAGGATGAGTTTGAAGATAGCGAAGATGATGGATAGGTATTTGTATTTACCTTTTATTTTTCCTTTTGTACTTGATTTATTTTGTTGGGTCATGCTTTTTTAAAACGCTTTACTGTTTGAAGGATAATTTGATGACTTTGGGGGTCGTGCCCCCGACCTTCATCTTGAAACTTAGGGGTCGTGCCCCCGACCTTGAACTTCGGGGGTCGTGCCTCCGGCTTTCGTCTTGACACTCGGGGGTCGTGCCCCCAGTCTTCGTCTTGAACCTCGGGGTCGTGCCCCTCGGTCTTCATCTTGAACCTCGTGGGTCGTGCCCTCAATCTTTATGTCTTCGGGGTCATGTCCCCGGTTTTCATGTCTTGGGGGTCATGCCTCCGGTTTTCATGTCCTGCGGGTCATGTCTCCAGTTTTCATGTCTTGAGGGTCATGCCCCTGGTTTTTATGTCTTGGGGGTCATGCCCCCGGTTTTCATGTCTTGGGTCTTGGGGGTCGTGTCCCCTTGTCTTGGACCTCGGGGGTCGCGCCTCTAGTTCTGAATCTCGAGGGTCATGCCCCTGGCTTTGAACCTCGGGGGTCATGCTTCCAGCCTTAATGTCTTGGGTCTTGGGGGTCGTGCCCCGAGTTCTGAACCTCGAGGGTTGTGCCCCCGACCTTGAACATCGGGGGTCGTGCCCCTGACCTTGAGGTCTTAGGGGTCGTGCCCCCTATTTTTACGCTGCCCTCGGAAGATCTGGTTTTCGCAGGAAGTGTGTCTCTCCCCTTTTTATCTATTTTGGATGTTGGCTGCCTATTTCGGGATTTGGTTCTCTTCTGGTAAAGGTTTGCCTTAGTAGGTCTCAAGATATTCGTCTCAAAAAATTACTATCATTGACAGAACTTAGGACACGAATATCAAATTCATTGTAGAGACATAATTTGTCTCGACAAAAACAACAACTAAACACTCAAAGAGTGTTTTCTTAGCTGCTCTATGTGCCAAACCTTTATCGGTTCCTTACCACTGAGGTCTTCAAATCTGTAGGCTCCTAGCTTGACCTCTCCAACTATCTTGTATGGGTCTCCCCAATTTGGTCCAAGTTTTCCCTGATTTAGGTCAGGTCTGAAGATTGTCTTTCTTTAGGACCCAATCTTCTTGTTTGAGCTTTTTGAAATCTCAATTAGTTCTTTCTTTTCCTTTTGCATCCTTAGACTAGTCGCATAGTATTCTTGGGTTCTCCTTCGGTCCTTTCTACTTAGGGTCTTCTTCTTTCTCCGCTATTGCTACCTCTTCTACTTTAATATATTTCTCAGCTCTGGTCATCAACTCTGTCATGTTTTGTGGGGTCTTTTTGGCTAAGGAAGCCTGGAACAACTCGTTCCTTACACCCTTTGTGAATGCCTGTATTGCAAGTCTCTGATCAAATTGCGTACATTGGAGACTAGCCTCATTAAAGCGAGTTGCATCCTGGCATAGAGTTTATTCTTCTCTCTGCTTTAAACCGAGCAAGAAGGTAGTGTGACGGGTTGACCTAATAGCCGAGGAAAATCTCCCAACAAACAACTCCACTAATTGTGCATAAGAGCCAATTGACTCCTCATTCAGTTCATCATACCACACCCTGGCTGCTTCCACTAAAGTTCTTGTAAAATCTTTATACACCCATGCCTCTGGCAATTCCGTGAACTCCATTTTGTGCCTGAACACCGCCAGGTGATCTTTAGGGTCTCCATGTCCATCATAGGTGGGCAAATGAGGCAATTTATACTGCGCGGGCTTCGAAACTTCGTTGATGGTGCGATTAAAGAGGTTTGGACCTCTGAAAGCCCTTGCAACCGAGACAATACAAATAGTACCTCCTCTTCGGACATTTCGAGGAGGGCCTCGTGCTATATCCGAGCCCTGAGATGACCCTGTGGAGTTCACCATTTCCTTGCGTTGCCTCCCAATGTGAACTCACTGTCCGAACTCTCTTGGGTTGATTGTGTTTTTGGTTGATTGGGTGTTTTGGAGTGAGGGGTTTTGCTGGAGCGTTTCATGTTGTTGGTTATCTGGGTGGCGAGGTGCTAGTCGAGGTGTTCGGTTATGAACAGCTTCCTTCAACTCCTCTAGAGTTCGTAGGATATATCCCAAATCGGTCAATGGGTTAGTCTGCAGAATAGGTGTTGGGGTAGTGGGATATTGCTACCCCGTGTACCAAACTGGTCCTTGCGGACAATTTTAAGAGTATGTTGGTAGATAGTTTGGATACAGATTCGTGTATGGTTAGTGTATGGTGGGTAGTTTCCTGCTGGTATTTCCACCCCTGGCGGTGGTGGATCAGTTTGTCTAAGGTTAGAGGTCTCCCCAGGACAGAACTACAATTTGGCTGCTCTAGAGCTTCTTCTTCATGTACACTTGCAACATTCTGACTCCTGTTAGTAACCATGGTATAATCTTATGTAAACTCAGTGGGGAACTTAGAATCGGTCCCACGGTGGGCGTCAACCTGTTAAGGTAGAAATATGTCGGGTCGTAAGTGACATTCACGTGCTATCTTGATGCCTGCAAAACAAAGAGAGCTTGACGGGTCTTGCCCATATTAGCACTCTGATGCTTAAATTAGCGTGGTGCTTTTGTAGAGAAAGAAGTATGTATACAGGTATTGATAGAAGTATCAGATGTAGCTCTTTCTTCTTGGCTGAATCATCTGCCTTTTATAGGCACCATGGCTTTTGATTCTAAAGAGAAGTCATGGTGGTTGTTGAGTCAAAAGGGGAAGCCATCATTGTGGCTGAGTCAGAAAGGGTAAAGATGCAGTAGTGGATCATCATTATAAGCATGGTGGAGAATTATTAAAAGGCTAGTGGACAATTGTTTAAAAGGATCAGTGGGAGATTAGCTAGAGATTCCCTGAATTTATGGAACAATGTTTACTAGCGTCTCTTGGCTCGAGGTCTTAAAAGGCAACTTTCAGATAGCCTTATGCCTCGTCTGACTCCATAAAGCCTCTTCGCGCACGATGACCAAGACCCAGGTATCATTCCCAAAGGGTCGGATATATTTGACAACTCGTTCGAGGTCTCTAGGACCTCGAAGAATGCACGTCCGAGGTCCTAGAGACCTTGGACGAGGTTTGTCCGAGGTCCTAGGACCTCAGACTCCTTGGTCCGAGGCCATATGGACCTCGGACTTCAACATCTGAGGTCCACAAGACCTCGGACTCCCTTTGTCCGAGGTCCCTAGGACCTCGGACCTCAACATCCGAGGTCCAAGGGACCTCGGACAAAAGGTCCATATCATCTTCATTGCTTTTCAACATCTTAAGTAAAACAACCTACGATAGTAGTTGCAACTAGTAAGAAGGAAAAAGAGAAAAGGAAGAATGATAATCCGTTAGCCTATCTCAATTTTTAGTCTTGTTATTATAGCTGAAAGGCCACAGGAGGAGGTTGAGCTGCAAGGATTTCATGAACACGTCCTAATACTAATTGATCATTGCATGCTTATTGAGATATCTACAGCATAGTGCATAAATTTACCCTTATCGATATCGTACGATTCACGATACAAGTCATACGATTCGGTTCGATTCACTCACAAATCGATACGAATCAATAAGCGAATCGTAAATTAAGGTGAATCGAGAAGTGAATTGCATGAATAGCATATGAATCGTAGCAAATCGGACGATTCATTGAATCATTGCGATTCAATGCATATGTTTTTTTTTTCTTTTTAGAAAAAGAACTCAATTGCTAATGGTGATTGGAATTTTTAACAAAGAACATCAACTTACTTTTCTTATTGATGTTGCTTGCAAGTTGCAAGACATTTAATCTTGGTGGAATTTGATGATGACTTGTTGGAATTATTGTATTTAGACTGAGCTGCAGGGGGTTAGGAAGAAGAGGCTTTGTGTGACGGTGTAGGAAGTAAACCATAGTTGTTCACAGAAGAGCGAGAGAACTGGGCAATGAAAGAAAAAGCAGAAGCAGTAGCCATCATGAGAAGAGGAAACAGTAACGGTGAAGAAAGGTAAACACAGAAAAGAAGGCTGGTGCTGTAGAATAAGTAGGAAGAGATGGACAGTGGTGGGAGGTAGCCGACTATGAGTATAATTTTAACAATAACAAACTAAGATATGCACGTGTGATTTTTTTTGTCATTATACGCACGTGTGGTTCGATAAGCTAAAAACAACAATAACAACATAGTGAGATAAAGTTTGGAATTCAAAAATGCAAGTGCTCTATCATTGATCATGTTATGTTGACTAGAATCACGCTTGCTAGACCTCAATTGTGCTTTGGATAGAAAAATGTACTTATACTATTTTCTTTTAAACTAGATGTTTAAGTAGCTGCCAGTTGCTACCAAGTTGTATTTGTTTTACTTTGGTTAGAAATATTAAATATATATTATGTTGATAGCAGATTGGAACTTGAAAATATTAAATGTATATTATATCGATAGTAGGTTGTAAATTAAGAATATTAAATATATATTATATTAATAGTGGGTTGTAACTTGGGAATATTAAATAGATATTATGTTGTTAGGTTTGAGAATATTAAATCTATATTATATTATTAGTTGGGTTAAGAATAATAAAATAAATATTATTAAAATATATGTTTCACTATTAATGGTTAGAACTTAGAATTATTAAAATATATTTATTATTTGAGAATATTAAAATTGTTGTTTGATATGTAGAAATGTATATTCAAATAAGCAATTTTTTTACTTAAAACAACTAATGGGAATATACTATATCAATTATTAATTTATTTTTTAACATGTGACCCAATCATTACAATTCACGATTTGATACGATTTGCGATTCGAAAAAATAGCATTTCAATTCACGATTTGACAAAATAGCATAAGGGGTAATGATTCCGATATCAGAAGCTTGAACTCCACTGAGGACAAGTCTTTTTGCATGAGCTATGGCAACTTCAGCTTCACCATTATTTAAAGTTCTATCTTCCTCGTCCTTTTTTTCGTCCATGTCACAGCTGATACAGATCGTATTCAAAATTGAACAATAACAAGCTCAATATATTTAATGAAGGTTTTGAAAGAAACAGGACATGAGCCGCAAATATTGTTTACAAACACTTAACAATAATTCTCCAAAATAGTTAAATGGCCTCTCTCTTAAGGGCTTTAACTATTAACTACTACTCAAGTTAGAAGCCAAACAAATGATAAACCACCAGTTCAGATAATTCTGTCGGATCATACACCAAGTTCAACACCATGAACATAAGACTAACTTAGTCAAAAAACGAGAAGACAAGACTAACTTAGTCCCAGGAAAAATAAAAGAAAAAAAAGAGAAGACAAGACTAACTTACTCCAAAAAGACGAGACCTTGGAAAATAATAGACACCAAGTTTTTTTTGTCGGATCAGAGACCAAGTTCAACACCACGAAGAAAGGCACAAATCCACCAGCCATAACCAACAAAAAAACGTAAAATAATATACAGACCAAGTTCACCACCATAAGGAAAGGCACAAATCTACTAGGCTTAATCAGAAGAAAATCATACAATAATATAGGCTGAGCCCACAAGTAACGAACAAGGTCTGGGGCTAGAGCAAGAGCTTTGTGAAGTAAGGCTATCCTTACCAGAGTCTCTAAATATAGAAACTCTGAATCGTACAATTATTATGTAATATAGTTCATTTAGTAAAATAAAAATTACTAAAAAGTGGGCTCGGGTCTCTAAAAAGTACAAGGTCTCTATTTTTGTCTCTAAATTTAGAGACTTTGATAGATACTTTGTATTTTTTAGAGATCCGGGTCCACTTTTTGGTTATTTTGATATCTACTTTATGATTTTTGTTTTACCAAATGAACTATATTATGTAATAATTTTACGACTCAAATTCTCTATATTTAGAGACTCTGGTAAGGATAGCCTAACAGAGAGAAAATAAGCTTTGTGAATTATGATGTTCAATAAATGTGAACGAGTTAATAACTTAATTAGTCTTTAATCTTTATTGTGTTTAACAAACAAGTTCCATATTTTTAAAAGTGCTAGAAAATCCTTTAACTCTGTTCTAATTTAAAAAGAAAAAAAAATTAACTTTGTAACATGTGTCACCATTAATTCTTTTGGCTTTTTCCTTTAAGAAAGTAAAGGCAAAGTAATATGACTTTATTTTACCTTTTCACTTAATTATTACTTGTTTAATAGTAAAGAGAAAGAGGACTAAAGATATCACAAGTTAAAAAGTTAAAGGATTTAAATCTAGTACTTTTAGAGATATATAGATGACTTGTTTGTCAAATACGATAATGATCAAGCACTAAGGTATTAACAAATTCTAAAGATCTCGACACTAACAAACTCTCAAGATCATTAGTATTTTCCCTCAACACTAAACAAATTATAAAGATCTCAACACATTTTGAACAAACAATAACAAATGGAGTCATCACTTAACTCATTTAGGTCAACTTTTAGTTTTAAAACCAAAATTTTCTTGAAATTTTTATTTATCCATTCAAAGTTAATTAGCACCTTCCTAATTGTGATTAGTTGTTGTAATCACTGGTTTTTTCTTGAGTTAAAGAGTTTTGTTGAGTTTAATAGATTCACTTGTTAAATTAGCAACCAAAAAAAAAATTAACACCTTCTTAATTTACCAATCAAATTCCAAATTTTTGATTTAATTTTTCATCTATATTCAAATGCACTTAATTTCTCTACAATCAATATTTACTTCGTTGGATAATTGGAAATGCATCATGTTCTTCCTTTGTTGATTATTCTTTTTCATTCTTTGTTGGACAATAATGCTTTCAACCTTAGTTGACTCTATCATCATACAATGGATATGGAATTCATTGTGAAAAGAATCATATAGGATTGTGAATTGGAATTGAAAGATCTAGTTTAGTGAACCAAGAACTTCTCGAGGGGAAAGGAAATTGTCTTCCAACATGTTTTATCAAGCGTCGGTTTATTGTATCCTTAACACTATGTTTGGATTACAGAAGGGAAGTGACAAAAAAAAAGGAAAAAGATTGGACAAGGGAAATGAAAGGAAAGTAAGATGAAAAATCAAAAAGGAAACGAAATGAATGAATGTTCTTATTTGGACTTGAAAAAACATAATAAGGGAAAGAAAAAAAATTATAATTCTTTGTTTTTATTAGAGAAGGGAAAGAAAGAAAAAGTACTAGTGACAATTAAAACATTTCACCATTAACCTTTCTTTTCCCTTCCCTAAATCAAAATTGATAAGATTGCAAAATCCTCTCACCCTTCCAAAATTTAATCCAATTCCATTAATTTCCTTTAAAAAGTGCAATCCAAACACCATTTAAATGATGGGCCTGTTCATTCTTAAAATTAGTAGTTTAATTGTATTGTTAGATATTTCATAACATTTAAGTGCAAAATTACGCAGTTTTAATTATTTCTCCAAGACTATAAGCATGTTGCATTCATTTTTCTTTCTCCTCACTGGCCTTGGTGCCCATTTATGATCTTCAATTTTATTTCGTTTTCTGAACAATTTCTTCCATTTTCGATAACTATGAGTTCATCAAGAATAAAGAGAAAAATCTGAAAAAATATGCAATAAATGACAGAAAGAGAAAAGTGAAGGTCTAATAGGGTTAAATAAAAGAGAAAGAAAGATAAGATAGGAAACCTTAATTAAAGAAGACAAAAAATGTGTTAGATTTTGGGGTTGGGTCGCCCAATATGGGTTGACCCAGCCCGACCCATTTTGTATGGGTCAATGAGAAATTATGAGAAATTATTAAAATAACTTCCCATATACAAATAATATATCAGTTTTCTCTAAAAACTGATACGTTCAGTTTTTAGAAAAAACTTACAAAAGTATGGCTTCTGTCTTCTTCACTCTTCTCTCTCCCAAACTCTCTCTGCGAGTTTACTATGTGTAAATAATTAAATCAAAAGGGCTCTTAAGTTGTGGCCATATAGTCCAAGATCGTACATGTATTTTGGACTCCGATTTGCGACTGTTTAACGATGGAACGAACGTGGTTAATTCTTGCAAACCCTTCCGCATACTACGAGGTTAGTATTTAATTTTATTCGGTTTATGAAGATCCGTATTGTGTACTTAAATTCTTCATTGGTATCAGAGCCAAATCGTTGGTTCTCCGTAGATATTTAATCTCTGCAGTATATATGTGTATATGCATATTTTTGAGCGATTTTTAACGTAATTATTGTGAATTTACGTTTCTGTGAAGTATCATAAGTATGTGTATTTTTGGTACTAGTAGAAAGTGCTCGTTGCAAGGATTCTAACAGTGCAAATTTCGTAATTTTTCGTTAAGTAATAAATTTATTACGAATTTTTAAAGTTTGATTGTCAAACTAATTAAAACATTTTTTCCGCGTTTTTTCGTCACTGTTTTGACTTTATTTCATGTCTGTATCATGCTCCAAAAATTGTGTATTTGGTACTGTTAGAACGGGTTCGTCGAGAGCTTTCCATGCATATATGGATCATTAAATTTGGCCTTAAAACGCACAAGATATGATATTTTAAAGATTTTATGTAAATTTGAAATTTTATCGCAACTGTGTGTTCTTGGTGTTGTATGTGCGCGTTGAAAATCGAGAGAATTGGCTGAACATGATTTGGTCATTGATCGACGTGGCCCAATCGTGAGTGGACACGTGACAAAGTCATTAAAAAAAATATACAATGGTTACTTTGAATCATGGTGTCAGACGTGTGAGTGGGCCACGTGGCAAACTGAGGTTGTGCCACGTGGCCATGGGCACTATTTAAAAAGAAATTAATTAAAATTAGTTTTTAATTAATTATTTTATCCAGCAATTCTCAATAACAGTCACATACTTACGAGCTCGAATCGTGGCTCGGCTCGAATCTCGACTCTACTTATGGTTCGGTTCGGCTCGGCTTGACATTTAAAACAAAAAAAAGGTTATTAATACATATATTGTATTAATTTATTTATTTATGGTTTGACCCCATAAAGTTATTAATTATGTTTTGACCTCATAGCTTTGTGTTAATTATGGTTCGACCACATAACTTTGTGTTAATTATGGTTTGATCTTATAATTTTGTATTATTTATATTTTGACCCCATAATTTTGTATTAATTATGTTTTGACCCCATAATTTTATATTATTTATGGTTTAACCCTATAACTTTGTATTATTTATAGTTTGACCCTATAACTTTGTATTATTTATGTTTTGACCCCATAACTTTATAGTATTTACATTTTGACCCCAATGTTCTCAATTATGACCATTATCTTTGTGATAATTATGTTTTAGGCTCCTATTTCTCTCAGAGTAAGTACATAATTTAAATTTAATTTCAATTTAGACATGAAATCATGAGTGTTTTCATTTAATTGCCCAAATTTCTTTGTGATTCAATTGTAATTACAATATAGGCATGAAATTTTTGTAATTTCATATAAATACCTAAAATTTGTGTAATTTCATATAAATGCCTAAAATTTGTGTAATTTCCTTGTAATATTTGCGATTACGGGCATGATTTTTTGTAATTTCAATTAAAATTCTGAAATTTGTGTAATTACGTTAGAATCTTTGCAACAAGTGACATGAAATTTTTTGTAATTTCATCTCATAGTATGAAATTTATGTCATTTGATCATACACCTTGTTGTGTATAATATTAATAGATGCTATGTGCACTATTAATTTTTGAAATTACTTGATTGGACCATTATGTACTAAAGTTGTTTATTTTCCTGAGGACTTTAGTGGTCATTCGAGGATTGAACGAGTTAAACAAACTGCGATAAATACTTCCAACACTATTGACCATATGAACACACATTGTTGTAAGCCCAAAATAATTATCCTATAGATCGTTTTACATTTAATGATTATGTGTAATATTAAATGTTTTATGGGATAACCTTTTTTTTTTATTTATGAGCATGTGATAGTCATACGTGATTTCATGTGTAGTGTTAAATGTACTCTCATTTCCTCCTAACACACGTAGAACCAAATTTGTGTATTTTGGGTCTCGATAAGTTTGAGACAACTTCTACATGCCCAATTGTCATGGTCCATATGTGTTAAAAGAATTGAATGTGTCAACTTTGGTTGACCACAACAATTATAAAAGAAAGGAGAACATTGAGGAGTAGTTCTTTTTGCCTAACACTGTTAGTTGTTTATATGTTAAACATTTTTCTAATTTATGTTGTTATCATAAGCATATGTTGCATATGTTAATAATTAGTTTATTAATTCTTTATCTGAGTGGGAGTTCTAAGATTGGGATTGGTGTGATTCTAATCTAGAACTATTAGTTTCTACACATGTGAATTTATGTAATTCATATACGAAACTAATGTTTCTACTTGAATAGGATTAAATTGTGATAATTGTGACATTTGAATATAGAATTTGGCAGGTTGTACTACAATCTGTTGGTACTATATTTTATGTCATTTTATTAGATTTAAAAACTTGTTCAAGTAGAATTAAACATCTAAATGTGCTAGTACCGAACATCAAGGATGTCTATATTGTGGTTTTTTTATGATAACTGCAAAATATCATTGTTGTAGGAAAAATGAATGGTGATGATTGCAAATGTGGCATCATCAAGTTCAGAATATCCTTGTGCAACAAATAGGTGCTTGAAATACTGAGTTATGTTGTGATGCACCATTAGGGTGGTAACACCACTCAGCATCGGAGGTAATAGGCCTATCAGGCTGAAAATTGTTAATGCTCGCATCGCGTTGCAGAGCACCGTGCATTATATCTCATTTGCTGCCTACGAAGTTTAACCTAATACTGAGGGAATGTTTGAATTGAAAGAGAAGTTCAGTGGAATTTTCATTTTTAAGTTGAGTCAGCTTATATTGAGTTCGACACATGCCACAAAAGTCTCAATGCTACTGAGTGATAGCATTTCTGAGATGTCGAACATAATTTGAGAATTGAAGGCAATTGGCCACATTTTCATTGATGGTCAACAAACGTATGTTGTTATCATATCCTTACCATCTGAGCTAAGTGCACATGATTGTTATCTTGACACGAAAAGGAAATGTTAACATATTCTAAACGTTAAGCGTCAATTGGAGGTGGTATAGAATGCCTTTTAGCCAGAAGGGCTGCTGGTCAAGCTTATGTAACCAAGACCAATAAGCAAGGATCATATGGGTCCAAGTAAAAAAGGGCAATACCACTGAAAAAACCACAGAGAACAGACGGATATGTGGTAATTGCAATTTAACATTGTGATAGCTATGTGCTACAATTGTCACAAAAAGATCACTAAGCTCGGGATTGCCCTAAGTTGAAGATCAAATGTTTGTCCTCATGACTAAAAACGTAGGAGCTTTTGTGGGATACCATTTGATTTAGATCAAAATATGGTTATTTTTGTAATAACTCAAGAGTTGAAGTCAAGGGCATTGACACTTGATAAGTACCATTATGTGATGGTCAAACTCTATATTTTTCCACAATGTGCTAGAAGCTCTAGTTTTTCAAGTCAACTTGGTATGTGCATTCAAATCCCTTTACGATTAGGTCTTATACTTTATAAGTACTCAGTTGAATTGTTAGGAACAACTCATCATAAAGCTGGCTACATTGTACATGGTTTCCTTGTTCTATGCGCTGAATATCAAAACCGTAGTGTTATTTATGCTATATCTTTGAGATTTGTAGCATAGCAAGCTAGGCATACTTGGTCGAAATATAATGAACAGACTCACAAGAAAATGTCTTTTGAGACTGTGATTAGCGCAATTCTACCTGCCTCTGTGTGAAATTTGCCTAGCCGATAACACCACAATAAATATGTAAGCTTGTGAGCTAGTTTTTCATTGCAATTAATTCATCCTGAAATTTCTTGGTTCAAAGAATGTTAGGGCATGGCAAAAGGCCTAATATTTCATTACTAACGATTTCATTAGTTGTGAGCTTGTCCTTTATGTTTTCTCACAAGTCCAAAGCTTTTATTTACTTTGTAAGTAATTTTAAACTTGTGAGAATCCATGAGACATAAAATGAAATCGATAACTGACTGTGGTCAAGTATATCTATTTGATTAGTTCAAAGTCTTATAATGAAAGAGGTATAGCACGAGAGCTAACTATTTCTAGAACTTTGCAACTATGAGATGTTGTAGAAAAATGAATAAAACCTCATTGGATATGGTTATGTATATGATGTGTCATATGAATTTCTCAATTTTGTGTTGAGAATACGCAATTCTAATATATATATTTAACCAAGTGCCCTTATAATTAGACACTTCAAGACCCTATAAGTCATGGATGAATAGTGAACCAGTCCACAATGACTTATGACTCTGGGAGTTGGCTACTTTGTTCATAACATTTCTCATAAGCATGAGAAACTGAAACCGAAAGGAAATGAAACATTTCCATTTGGTACATTGAACGCTTCAAAAGGGAATGTTCATTGATAGACAAATAATAGGAGTGCGTCTAAACTCAACATTCTTGGATAAAGAATTTCCTAGTGGGAGACTCAGTTATTGGAATTGAAGACTCCTAATGGTCCTATTTCTCACAATCTTTCAGTAGGACTGGAGAACTTGTTTCCGTTCACTGATCCAAGTGGGAGATAAACACCAGTTGATCACTATGAATTTGTTTCATATAGCACTATGAATTGGTTTCATATATGACTTTATTTCACGATCAATGTGAGTTCGCTTCATTAACCGGTTTGTGGATCATGTTCACTTGCAACAGTAATACCGGTATGGTCAACTAGAACTTGTTTCGTGATCAATGTGAGTTTGTTTCATTGTCAGGAAATTGTGAAAATAAGTTTTTCATAAGATTACTAGTTAAAATGATGGTGAGAAATTGGATGAAAGCAATAAAATAAAATAAAAAATAAAAATTGTGTTCAATATGAGATATTAAGCTCGCTAGGGGTTAAAAGTTGTAATCCAATTAGAGGGTAACGCTTATGAGCAAACCTTCTTTCGTTGTTAGGATTGCATCTGTTCACCGATTTCTGGCCATGTCATTTAGTTGAACCTTAACTTACATCAGGTGGATGATAATATGACATTTCTTTGTGGAGAAATGCATGAAGAATTCATTTTGTATGATCGTCAAATGATTCAAGAAGATATTTTGTACATGTCACTTGATCTGGGAGTAGATATGTGATTCTATCTCTATAGATGGATGACATATTGTTGGTCAGAAATGACAAATAGTATATAATCACTATTAGTAAGTGGTTGTCCTCAACTTTGTGGATGAAGAATAATGGTAGAGTAGTTTGTATGTTTAGAGTCAAGATCCAGAGGGGTCGATCTAAAGATTCTTGTTGCGTAGCAAGAGTCATGAATCAAGAATGTTCTTGAATGACTCTACGTATAAGTCTACAAACCTTTATATACTCTTGTAGTTAGAGGTGAAAGCCTAAGCTAAATGATTATATCCCTAAATGCCAGAATAGATTGATGATATAAAAATGTTTCTTATTCAAGCACCATAGAGACCTAGTATATATTGTGGTGTATACGTGGTTAGATATTTGATCTTGTCATGAGATATCAATCAAAGCTTTGATAAGTTCATTGCATCATTGTCAAAAGGATCATGAGGTATTAAAGGGAAATTTAGTTTTGCCTATGTCATTGAAGTACTGATCTTTGTGGGAAGATATCCACATACGCTAACTTGGGTGGTGACCCAAATGAGCGATAAGATACCTCTACGTACATGCTTTCTTGCTGATTATTGGCACTAATTCGTGGAGTAGCAAGAAGCAAAAATTCATAGTATTGTGGAACTCTGAAATTGAGCTATGTGGCATGCTCAGTCACTATGCAAAAGGCAGTATGGCTCAAGAGATTATGATGGACTTGAGATGATTCAGTTGCTAGACAGGCAATGGCGATCTATTGTGTCTACTAATTATCCGTCACCTATGCTAAGGATCCTAAATTTCATGGTAAGACCTAAAACATAGACATTATGGCTTTGTGTTATAACAAGGAAGTAACTGTGGAACATTCTCATACGCAAGAGATGGCAATGACCCACTCGATAAGTTCATATGCAGAGATATGTATTTGTTGCAGTAGAATCTCTAGGATTGCGTAGGACTTGATATTGATGTTTTGTAAAGTATTGTGTAATTACTAATGTACTCATACCGGTGAGTATTTGATGCCAGTTCATAGTGAACAAAATTTTCTTCATGTGTTTGCTTAGTTAGTGCCTTGTCTTTGTGATAAGTTTGGAAGAAATCGAGTACGAGTATGCTAGCACAGATTGGCATCAAAAAGTATGTCGACAGGTTGATGAAATTGGCTATCTCACACGAGTAATTGCCTCTGGCGCAGTGGGAGCGTGCAGAGATAAGACGATATGAGTTGGTTAGTATTCGTCGGGAAATACTATACTCATATAAACGTCGCCTTAAGTATTGGTTTAGAATTGGTTTCTGTGACAATATTAAGATGAGACCTCTTAATTGTATATGTTACAATTAAAGATTGATATGAGGTCGATATGGTTTCCCACGGTCCATATTACCTGTTTGTAGCTAGATTTGAAACCTTGATTACTAAGTGTATTAAGTTCGAGGATTTAGGTTAGTTTCTCAGTATTAACTAAACCAAGATCTGTACGGTGTTTTGATTTAGGTAAAGACATACTCCCCTTATAAGGGAAGTCACACCGTAACACATGTTTCATACCATGTGTGCTTTGCGACCGTAAAAAGAAGTGGGTGAATGGATCCCTACTTCACCACTGTGTGAGTCCTTGAAGCAATAAATGCTTCTTTGGGATACCCTTAATGACCTACCCTCATATTCTAATAGGTTAAGTTCAATGTTAACTACTTTGGTATGTTGCCTAAAGATCACGTTAGATTCGATCATATGGGACATGTTCGGGAAAGCGGTTGACTTGGCTTAGAAGCATATTAAAGCGAAGGGAAGACTATTCGTATCTGGGTCCGCATGTGTTCATTGGTCGACCAGTTATACAATCTTTGTGATTGAATAATCTTTGTGATTGAATATAACTATGAATACATGTTTGAGATTTAAAGGTCAAACATAGCCTACGAGGGATAAGGTATGTGTTGACTAATGTGAACTTAAAAATTGGTCTAGGGTACAGCGAGACATTTTCTTCCGTTGAAGACTGTAGCTCCCATGTCATCCCTAACAGGTGCATGTTTTGAGCTTCCACTTGTTATGTGCTCGAGGGTTGCACGACTTATTGGCCCGTATGAATTTGATGGTGGTTCCCGACAAGGACGTAGAGAGAGATAGTGGTGGATATGGGTCTACCCAGCTTGTGCAAGTGGGAAATGTTAGATTTTGGGGTTGGGTCGCCCAATATGGGTTGACTCAGCCCGACCCATTTTGTATGGGTCAATGAGAAATTATGAGAAGTTATTAAAATAACTTCCCATATCCAAATAATATATCAGTTTTCTCCAAAAACTTATACGTTCAGTTTTTAGAGAAAAACTTACAGAAGTATGGCTTCTGTCTTCTTCACTCTTCTCTCTCCCAAACTCTCTCTGCGAGTTTACTATGTGTAAACAATTAAATCAAAAGGGTTCTTAAGTTGTGGCCATATAGTCCAAGATCGTACATGTATTTTGGACTCCGATTCGCGACTGTTTAACGGTGGAACGAACGTGGTTAATTCTTGCAAACTCTTCCGCATACTACGAGGTTAGTATTTAATTTTATTCGGTTTATGAAGATCCGTATTGTGTACTTAAATTCTTCAAAAGGAAAAATAAAGAGAGAGAAAAATTTAATAAAAGAAGAGAGATAACTAATATAATACTAATTCATGAGAAATAAATAACTTTATTTAGTTGGCATGCCAACTAAACATGTCAACTGAGAGGTAATAATAAGGTGATAAAAAGAGGGTGATGTCTAGTATTACTCTTAGCTATAATTAAATGAACGAGATTAAGATATGACATTTACGTCTCAGAAAAGACTTATTTATTATTAATTTGTGATGACGAGACATATCAATTATCTTTACTCTACTGATATGTATCATTATTTTGATAAAACATATATATAATATATCCAGTGCATCTATTAAACATTCACAAAGTCTTAAATCATCCACTAATTTTCGTTTTTCTTTTTGGATTGTCCACTAAACATATGAAATCTATATTTTATTAAATCGAGAATTGCGTTTAGCTTTCAACCACTATAGCTTCACTCAACTTGTAACTTACCTAATCCTATAAATCCCAAAATATTATGTAAAAACCCACCCTTGAGGATGAAACCCAAGCTTGACCCAAAAAAAAAAAAAAGGATGAAACGCAAGAATTATGTCTAAAAAGATAATCTTCTCAACCGACTAGGCTACATCTCGTTCTCAAATAATCCTCATAGAAGTTAACTAAGCATGATGTCTTAGGTGTTAGAATATCTATATTTGGAAAGTTCTAAGTTGTTGTATAGCTTGACTGACTAGGATTAAGCATATACACTACGGAATTTATAATTTTAGGATTAAGCATAAATTTAGGGTAGGTTCTTGGTCACCAAACATAAGGTAAGACAAAGATAAATCGAAGTCATATATATAGTTGTGCATCATCAATTGCTTTAAATAGGATGGATCAACTGTTTAATAAAATTGTGTTATTGGTATTAATGAAGACAATAGATAAATATAATAAATTCCTTTATAATAAGATAATATTTTAAATAATGTGATAAATTAATATGGTATTAAAATTCAAATTAGTAAATGGTCATGGGTTCAAGTATCATCTAATTACCTATTTAAAAACTATCAACGTGCAAGGCTAAAAATGAATACCCCATACGTACATGTGCATATTGAAGACAATAGATAAATATAATAAGCTCATCTCTAATAATTGGTAAATTAATACTTGGATCAACTTTGTGCCATAAATAGTGACATGTAAAAGGCAACATTGAATTTGTCATACAAAATGAGTTATATTAAGCTATAATCGTCCCTCTATTTTGATATCACAACTGCAAAAAGTAAGAGCAGAAGTTGTATCAAATATATTCCTTTACTCCTTTCTCATTTACTTTCTATGTGGTGGAGCATCTTTAGATATAGATTTGATATTCAATATATAAATTCTTGCTATATAAAAGAGGGGTGATGGAATAAAAGAATGGCATAAAACATTACTCAATATAAAGATATGAGCCTTTATAAAAAAATTGGAATCTCTCATTTAAGGTTCTTCCACTTGTCTAAATACAACTTTAAAGAGGTTTATTTATTTATTTATTGCATGGCCATAGCCATCCATTTTAGCTTCTACTTGTTATATTTGATATACGAACAACATAATCAAATTGTTTCTCAGATGATTTAACCCTTGATCATTTTCACAAAAAAACTAAAATCTCAACGTTCTACACAAAGGTGATTTCGTAAAGTATTTGTAGCTAATGTCAATTCATTGTTATGTCTGTCATTATATTATATGACGACAATTTTTTACTTCAACAGACGTATAGTGTTATTTGAATGGTCACTTGCTCCAAATTTTTGGCGTTCATCTTCCTAGATTATGCAAAACATGTTATTTTCATCTTATCATGGTTGAACTGTGGTTAGTTGAATCAATTTTTGCATGGCAAGAATAGATGGACTAAGTCAAGAATTTGCCCTAGGAGAGACTTTGGGTTTGTTTGACCTAACTTTTAGACCATTAAAAATGTTTCTTATGAGTTTAGAAGGTTGAACTAATTTGTTTGGCTTATTTTCTAAAGAGTTTTAGACAAAAGGCAAAGCTAAGAAAAGTTGAAAAATAAGAAACTCTAAATCCGAGCTTTTTTAAAAAGATTTTCATGAAATTATTTTCTTTGTCATAAAAAATACCCTTCCATATTTTTGGAAGCGCAACATTTTTCAAAAATACCCCTTTATATTTTTTTCCCGAGAATAGTACTTCTAACATGAGAATATTAAACAGTCAACAACTTCTATTAAAAAATATTTTTAATTGAAATTTCTACAATTGAAAACTCTACAGTTCACCAACTAAAATTTTATAATTAAAACCTTGGTTCCACTTATCAGATTGTTATTGAAGAAAGTGATCAGAGGAATAAATTATAGTGTCAGCTTATTACGCGTGGTATATAAAATTTCAACATAAGCAAATTATGTTTTCTCGATTTGATTTAATATTTTATCATACTTTTAATTTTTAACATTATTAAATAAACATTATGAATTTTTTAGTATCTAAGGTGAATATATGTTTTATAAAGTATAATATTAAAGTTATTTTATTGAAAAATTATCTATTAATAAATGTATAAATGTTAAGTGAATGAATTTCACGGTTGGGATATATGCATATTATCCCCCTGGGTAGTTTGGTACATATTTTATGGAGATAAAATCTTTTACACTCGTAGGCAGACTTCACTCATGAGATTTTCCTTTCACACTTATTTTTAGAAATTTGGGGTTATTCCCTTAATTTTAAAGATTTTTTTTTCAATTTCACTCCAACATATTCCTATTCTAACCAGTCCCTTCTTTTAGTAAAATTTCTACTTTGATTTTACTTTAAAAAATCCTTCTTATTTCAGGGGCTCCCTATTTTTGTTTTACTCTATATCTCCATTTTAATTAAACATATTATGTTAATAATTTTTAGTTTATCTTTTTAATTGTTCACGAAGATGCACTGTTCATAATTGCTAATATAATTTTTTCTTCTTAATTAATATTAATATTTATTTGTTATGTCATGTGATTGTTGGGATGAGATAGCGGATACAGGATAGGTGGATGGGATAACAAATGAGATAACAGTGCCCTTTCATCTTCTTTTGGCATATTTTTGATTGACTAAAAAAAAAAATAATAATAAAAAACTTAGTCTATCTCTCGCTTTCTGAGAGAGAATTATTACAACAATTGAAAATTCAAAAGTTAAAAGAGTGATGGCTATCTAAAATATTATCTGATCTGTTATCACTTTCAATATAGACTTCCCCATCTAACTTTAATAAACTTCAATTAATTTTGCCAGCAGTTAGCAGATAATGATGTATCCTGTGCTCGTTGACGAAGACTAAGATAGGGCTATGGTCCCAGTTTATAAATTCTCGCCATGTGGGAGGAGATGTTTCTAATTGGAAAAATACTTGCATTAGGCAAAATTAATAAATTAATTTTTAAAAATATTTACATGTATGAGTCTTATTAATATATAATATATAAAAGACGGATAGTATTGAAAAGTCACCTTTCTAATTGTCCACAGGCTGATTCACTTTACTGTAGCTCAATTATGGTATGAGGAATATCCACAAAGCTTTTCCAAGTTTTTCTTGTTTTTTTCCGACATTTTTCCTAGTTTTGCATAATTGTAAAAATGGCCAGTAAAAAAGTTTGTAAACTTAAAAATGCACGGCTGATTCAAATCTTTGGCGGCCGTCTTTCAGTTATGCAAGAAGAAATGTTACATATCGTATTTTCTTATCACTTTTTATGTGTATATATTTAATTAGTCGGTTAAAAAAAAGGAGAAAAAACAAAAAATTATTAATTTACCATACTATAAGACAAGATAAATAAATAATTAAAAAAAATGTTATCTAGAATTTTTCTATACTCAAACTCGTTGGTGTACATGTATTTCTCTTATAAAAACTCTTAATACGTGGTGAAAGTTAATGAGCTAGGCTAGATTTTGCCCCCACAAATGTGAAAAAGAAAGGGAAGTAGAGACAACAAAGTGAAATGGGTTTTAAGATGATTGGAGATAGAAAATTAATTAAAATGTGAAAAAGAATAGCCATCAAACTAAGATGTATATCAAGAGTAGTATCTTTTGTGATATTTGAAAGAATGACATATAATATTATTTTAAATAAAAATATATATGAGAATGAGAAATTATAAGATCCGGCTCCGCAATCACACCATTAGACATGATAATTTAATGTTTGCGTGTTTGTTTTCGAAATTTGCCAATTGGAATTAGGTTAAATACCGAGTATGCCCCCGTGCTTTTGGTGGTGAGTGTGTGATTAAATAATAATAATGAAAGAGAAAGTTTGATAATGAACACTTCATTTTTTATCATTTAATATCACTTCCGATGTATATATTAGTTGACATGCTTAAAGAAATCAAAAAAAAAATTGTTATTTGGTGTGCCACTACATATAGACATAACATGTGATGAATGAATAATAAAAGAGTGATATCAAGCAACATTTTTGACGAAATGATCAAATAAAAAATTACAAATATATGGATGGCAAGTGGTTAATTACACCCACTCGGATCCTCCTTGATTTTGTAAGCATGAGTTTTTTTTTCTTTCTAAAATTGCACTTGTTATTTGTGATATTCTGTCCACATCAGTTTTGTAAAAGATAGATGTTCAGTTTATAATGATTTGTGCTTAGTACTTCAATTAAGACATACTTAAGCACTAGGTCGTTAGATGTGATATCAGAGTAGGCTACCAAGAGAAAGTGTGGGCTCTCCGCACTGTTAGTGGTCTATACATGTGTTTAGTTTAGTTTAAGCATTTTGTTAAGTATTTTGGTTCATATGATTAAACGAACCGACGGATTTAGGTTCTTAACCTTACATTGTGCCATTAACTAGTCATGTAAAGCCAAACATTAATTTCTCAAATTTTTGTCAGTTTATCAACATATTTAACTTTAAAAAATCTTTTAAATGAATAATATCACTCATTTTTTCAGGTCACATGTCTTGTGACAATTCTAGTGTAAATTTAAAAGACTTCCCAAGAAGAGTTTTATTTCATAAAATACCTCACCTATTATATGTGGTAGATGACATTTTAAGATAAGCAAATTATGTTTTCCTATATGATTTAATACTATATCATTTTTTAATAAATTTCATCATTTTTACATTGTTTAAAACTTTGTGTTCACCATGTAAAGTGAAAGTTTTGTGTCCTTGATTTTTAGGATTTGGATTCTCTCTCATAATATTCCAATAGCGTTAAATTATTCAAGCAGTTGTTTGCACAGTTATAATTAAGTGAGGACAATTCACAATTATTAAATCTTTCTCGTAATATTATTTGATATAAGAAGATCTAATATATGATTTTAACCAAAATTTGTCAAGACTTATCAACAGGGATTCCCACGAATTTTTTTAACAAACGGTTGTCATTTTAAATTTTAAAAATTCAATTGATTTATTCTTTTTTCAATTCTTTTTTTTTTAAATCAAAAGAAGACTAAGGTTGTACAATATATATTATAACCATAATTAGCAAGACTCGACTCACAACCTCTCATAAGCACTGCAAGTAACATATCATTAGTCCAAAGCCCGAGTAGTGAAAAGTTAATATGTTTATGGAGGATATTGTTGTTGTGGGTCTAATAGGAGTTAGTTTCAAGACTTTTCCGTGTTTCGAAATCCCACCAACACCTACCTATATCCATTGCACGTTAAGTAAGACTGTGGGCAATGCAATGTGTGGAGATATTTTTCATTGTCGAAAAGGTGATTTAGTTGCAATACTTCAACTGTGAATTTTTTATTTTTATTTTTTGTTTTTTTGGCCATAAGTAAACTATGATGAGAACACCTAAAGGTGATTCAGTTTACCATAGTTAAACTATGATAAGAAAAGAAAATAACAGCCAAAAAATAAATTTGTTCCAACCCGTTACCATTATGACCCAAAAAAAAAAAAAAAAAACCATGACCGTGTAAATCCGGTCAAAAATTCAAATAACACTTGACAAGAAAAGAGAACTCGAATAACACGTAAGTAATTCTTATCTCACTTTTTCTGGCCTGCAGACTCTGTCGAAAAAAATAAACAAAAATAATGATTTTTTTTTAATAATCTAAATTTTTAGAAGATTGGATTAATTAAAATAATATTAGAGTCCAAATTATCAAAATAGTTATAGATTCAAAATTTGCTACTCAAAAAGAATATATCTATGTGTTATGCTAGATATGCAAAATGTAATTTCACCTAAGGTGAGGAGTATGCTGAAAATAACAACTAAATATAGTAAAGCTTAGGTAACACCGCCTCACGTGAGAAAGTGCTTTAAACATAATATCCTCTTGCGGTGGAAGAACAGATAATGACTATTTATACCGGAACAAACGGTTATCTTGATTCATTAGAAATTGGACAGGTAAGGAAATTTCAAAAAATTATATTAAATCCTTTTAAATAACTCAATTTTTTCAAAAAAATAGCCAAATAATTATTTTTTAGATGATGTAATAACGTAATTGGAGGAGTCCGATCACTGAATTATGTAACAGAGTCTGACCACTAACTTGTGAACTCTTATAAATAACGGTACATTCCTACACATACATCAAGTCAACTAATGATATAATTTCAAAATAGTAAAAAATATCAAACTTACAACCTCAAAAAAATTATTTTACTCTAGGAGGCAATTGAACCGCGAAAGTTGCTTAGAAGAATTATGTATCTTCAATAACCATGACGACGGCAATAACCATGAGGATGGAAAGGCATGAATGTCCTCCGTTTTAGCTTACTCATATTGCACCATTGTTTAGTAGACAATAGGATGCGGTCTTGCAATCCTATTAGGTAGGCATCATAAATGCTGTCATAAACTCTATGATGAATTTCTTGAACATTCAAGATTCGAAAAATATCAACATCTAATTAGATGTATTGTCCGAGCCTTGGGCCAGTAGTAATGTAACTGTGAGAGAGAGAGAGATCCAAGGATAGGGGATGGGATAAGAAATGAGATAGCGGATAGACGTTCCCATCCAACTTTAGTGATGTGTCCGGCGCTCGTTGACGAAGACTGAGGGAGGAGATGATTTGGAAAATAATTTCTATCAGTTTAAATTAATAAATTAAAATTGATAAATTACTCTTTCACATAATAAATAAAATTTATACGTGAATTCTATCAATATGTAAGAAGAACTTTTTAAATAAGTCCCAGGCCAAAGGCCATATGAAAGTTGACATCTTTTTTGCGTCTGAAAATTGAATTCATCGAGTGAAGAAATTTACATCAGCCTATTCCCATTAAAGGGAATCAAACTCAAAATTGCCTGAAGAATCACAGGAATAATGACAATCTAATAAAGAGGTAGTGACTAGTTGTTCTAAAATGTTTTGTCACCCAATCTGAAACATAATCTCATGTTCTTTCATCAATTTTGTAAAATATATTTATTCAGTTTATAATGATTTATAATTATTATTACAATTAAAACAGGGTTAAGTATAAGGTCATTAAAAATAGTTTCATAGTAGGCTACTGGAAAAAGAGTAGACTCTATGCTATGATATGTTTGAGAAATTTGTGGTCTTGGATTGTTATGATATGTTTGAGAAATTTGTGACAGTTTGTCTTATATATAGATATACTTGTTCAATTTTGTTTAAGCATTTGGTTAAGTATTATGGTTCAAATGATTAAACTATTCGACAAATTTATGTTTTTATCCTCACATTGTACCATTAACTAGTCATGTAAAGCCATATAGTATTTTTCTCAAACTTTTGTTAGTTTATCAACATATTTAACTCTAAAGAATCTTTTACATGAATAATATCATTCATTTTTTCAAGTCCTATGTCTCGTGACACTTCTAATGTAAATTTAAAGAACTTTTCAAGAGGAGTTCTTCGTTATAAAAAATATAGGGTATATTTCACACTTAGTCCCTATTGTTTAAATGTCTTTTCAATGTAATTCTTGATATTTTAAAAGATTCATAGAAGTTCCTAATATTTACAAAAGTTATTCAAAATAGTCCATATTATTCAAACTTAGCCAATTTGATCCTTATTGTTTTTCAAAAAATTCAATTTAGTCCCTATTGTTTTCTAAAAAAATTCAATTCAATCCATGCATGTTATCTCTATTTAGGGACAAAATAAAATTTTATGAGAAATAATAAGGACTAAATTGGCTAGTTTTAAACAATAGAGATCATTTTGAATCACTTTGTAAATATTAGGGACCTCTATAATTTTTTTAAAATATTAAGAATCAACTTGAAAAAAATAGCAAATAATAAGGACTAAGTGTGAAATTTACCCAAAAATGTATTATAATTCTCACCTATTATATGTGATAGATGACATCCAAAGACAAGCAAATTATGTTTTTCCATATTATTTAATACTGTATCATATTTTTCATAAATTTAATAATTTTTGCATTGTTTAAACCATTACGTGTTGACCATATAAATTGAAAGTTGTGTCTTTTTTTTTGGGGATGAAAAAAAGTTGTGTCCTTGATTTTTAGGATTTGGATAATCTCTTATAAATGTTCTAATAGTGGTAAATTATTTATATAGTTATATGTAATTATAATTAAATAATGTGAACAATTTATTACTATTAGATATCTCTCATTATATTATTTGATATGAGAAGATCCAATCTGCATTTTAAACCAAATTTTGTCCAGATTTGTCAACAGGAATTCATACGAAATTTTAAATCGTCAGTTACAAGACTTTCTCGTATTCCCACTAATCGATTTGGCTTGTGTTTAAAAGTGTTTTTAATTAAAATTTGTAATTAAAATTTTATAATTAGGTTAATTTATTTTATATCTATTTAAGGATAAATTTGTAATTATACGTCAAATTATATGAATTAATTGAAAAGGAGGGTTAAATCAATGCAATTGTCACGTTGACAGGACCCCTCACCTACGTATGTCCATTGCACGTTAAGTCAGACTATGAGGCCATGTGTCTGGAGATATTTTTCTTTGTCGAAAAGGTTACTTAGTTTGCAATAGTTCAACTTTGATTTTTTTCTTTTTTTATTTTATTTTATGTAGGAGAGAGATAAGGTCATAGAATGTAATGAACAAGACTCTAACTTATAATCTCTCACATACATAGCCGGTTACATACTAATAGGTTGAAGTTTTAGTTTTAGTTTTTTTTTTTTAATTAAAGAGAGATCTAAGTCCGCACAATATATATTACGAATGTAATCATCGAGACACGAACTTATAACCTCTCACAAACACTGCAAGTAACATTTCATTGCTTTTATTTTTTGGCCATAAGTAAACTATGATCAGAACACCTGATTCAGCTTTTTTTTGGTCAATAAAAATATTTCATAACTGAGAAAAGCATACAAGTTAACCAACCCCAGTAGAGTGGAAATCCAAGTTCAATAATTGATACAAGCTACAAGGGACATTAGAAGTCCAATCAAGGGGCAATGATACTTTCAATTTCTCTTTTGTAACCCAATCGCACAATCTATTAGTAGTTCTTCGGATGCAGGAAAACCTTATATTTGGAAAACCTGCCACAATCTTTCGAACATCATCCGTAATGGCTCTTGTCCTGAAGTTTGGAGCAATACTTGTGGACTTGATTGTGTTGATCACTGTTGCGCATCACTTTCAATTGTGATGTTGGTCATCTGAAGCTGAGATACAAAGATGCAAGCGTTTCTAATAGTTAGAGCTTCCGCTTCAGCTGCAGAGTTGCAAAAGATAGATGAAGCTTGACCGAAGATAAGATTTCCTTCCCAGTTTCTACAAATAAAAGCAATGGTTGCTCTTTTTCCACCACAAGAGGATGCATCAACATTGAACTTGAGCTCTTGAAACTGTGGAGGTGACCAAAAAACTGGGATTGGGTTATCATCATAAGGAGGCAAAAGGGAAGATTGAAGATTCAAATTTCTAACTCAGTTGATTTCTGAAATGTTACCCAGTGCTTGAATGATAACTCTGTCTATTGAAATATTCCTTCCTTCAAGGCAGACTTCATTCCTATGCTTCCAAATTTGCCAATAGAACATTGAAATCATCGTGGCTGCTTCTTCCATTTTATATCCAACAACAATGCATCCCTGAACCACATCAATGAACCATTCATTAAATCTTCTCACTTTATCCAGTTTTGGTTGGCATTGCAAGGGCGATGCAAACCAAACTCTTTGGACCCATGGACATCGCAGGAACAAGTGTTCAATGGATTTAACTTCTTTTCGACAAATGCCCCAAATTGGAGAACGTGCACATTTTCTTTTAAATCTATTCTCATTGCTTGGAAGTGCATTCTTGCATTTCTTCCACATGAAAATTTTTACTTTGGGAGGGGCAGAGTTGTTCCAAATCGTTTTCCAAAAAGTAGGAGGATCTGTAAATGACGAGCTTGCAACATTGGAAGGTTTTGCACCTCTGTTATTGTTGTACTCCTTTGCAGCATAATAAGCAGTCTTGACACTAAGGATGCCATTTGTTGTGAGGGGCCATTCAATTCTGTCACTCTGATTATTGCTTGGAATAAAGATCGCCAAAACTTCTTCTGCAATTTGATTGTCAAAAGTATTCCTGACGAGGTCTTCATTCCACCTCTTATTTTAGAAATCAATGAGTTCACATACTCTTGTAGGTCCCGATCCGTCTTGGCAAATGAGATGATCGTGGTTTTCCAGCCATCTATCGGTCTAGATATTCACATCTTCGCCATTTCCAATTATCCAAATCGCTCTTTTTTTGATTAATTTTCTTCCTTTCAAGATACTTCTCCAAGACCATGAAGTTGACCTTTTTGGTCTAGCTTTCTTGAAATTGTCATCAGCAAAGTAAATTCCTTTAAGAATCTTAGAGGTGATGCTGTGTGGCATTGAATGGATTCTCCAAGCTTGTTTCGCAATCATTGCGAGGTTGAAACAGTGGAGGTCCTTGAAGCCAAGTCCTCTTTTTCTTTTAGGTTCTGTGAGGTCCTCCCATTTAATCCAGTGAATCCCCTTCTTCCCATTCCTTTTCCACCAAAATTTTGAAGCTTTAGAAGACAAACTCCTGCACACATTTTTGGGTAAAAGAAAACAGACATTACATAAGAAGGTAGTGCTTATAGCACTGACTTTACGAGTATATCTTTACCTCCATCAGATAAGATAAGATTTTTCCAGCCATCCCATTTGTTGTTGCATTTGTTTAGAAGCCAATTCAATGCTGTGGATTTTGATCTTTCCCATTCTGTAGGCAGACCCAGATATTTGCCTAAGTTGTTTGAGTATCTCATTCTGAAAATTTCTGCAATCTCTCTTTTGGTTTCTTCTGGGGTATTTGAGCTGAAAACTAAAGAGGATTTGTTAATATTGAGGCTCTGGCCTGATGCAAAACAATACCTGTATAAGATGTCCTGTCGGACAAAAGCTTCCTGGTAATTGGCTTCAAAGAAGAAAATCGAATCCTTTGCGAATAGCAAATGAGTCAGGGGGGGGGGGGGGGGGGGAGGGGGGAGGGGAAGCAAGCTTTAGTATTTTTGAAACCTTTTAAAAGGTTTCTACTAAGCTGCCTGTTCATAAGAGAGGTAAGTGCTTGAGTAGCAATAGAGAAGAGATAAGGTGACAGGGGGTCTCCTTGTCGAATTCCTCTTGTATGAATGAAGGGTTCATGAGTTGAGCCATTGATAAGGACATAAAAAGAAATTGAAGTGACACAATTTTTAATCCATTTGATCCAATTCTCATGGAAGCCAAGCCTGTTCATCACTCTAAAGACGAAATCCCATTCTAATTTATCATAAGCTTTGCTCATGTCCGCCTTTAAGATGGCATGGCCTTTTTTTAAGATTTTTCCTTTTTTCTTAAGCCAGAATGCTGCCTCTTGGGCAATGAGGATATTGTCCTGAATTGTTTTCCCTTGAATGAACGCTGACTGTGTAGGAGCAATAATTTTATCCATGAAAGGTTTCATCCTAAAAACCAACATGTGATAAAAGAACAATAGATTTGTAGGCAAAAAGGCCGAATTGTATTTATTATATATAAGAAAGGTTTATTACCAACCAATTTCGAGTATTGACAACTCCAGAGAAAAGAGGAAGAGAAGAGAGAATTGCCTAAGCAATATGCTGATACAATTTTCTTATCCCTTTGCCTATTTTATTCTAGCTATATATATAAAGATCATGTACAACTGGGTTCACTTGGTAACAAACTCCTGTAACCGAATAGGAATCTTCTTCTCACGCATTCCTCTACCTAACAGCTCATCATGCTCCACATGCTCCTTACTGGCCACGTCAGCTTGATGGTTCAACTTAGTAATTAAATCCACTTCAGCATTCTTCTCTAATGTGGCAGCTCCTTGTTTCATTACAATACCACCCCCTTTAACTAGAACCTTGTCCTGAAGGTTCTGGATATGTTCTTTATTTTCCCAAGTTGCCTCCTCCATAGGTAATCCCTCCCATTGCACTAGAACCTGAAGCACATCATGACCCTAATGGCTAATGGTTCATTGGGCCACAATTGCTACTGGCTGATGTAGAGGTGAATAATTAATAGCAAGAGCTGGTAGAGTAGTTATTGCAATTTGAGTGTTATCTTTAAACCTTTTGAGTAATGACGCATGGAATACAGGATGTTTGCGAGAAGATTGTGGCAGTTCTAATTTATATGCCACGTTGCCAAAGCGTTCCAAAACTCTAAAAGACCATAATAGCGGCGACATAATTTGGCGTTGAAGGGACCTCTTACACTTAACTGTCGATAAGGCTGTAGCTTTAACAAAACCATGTCTCTGACATTGAAATCTTCTTCTCTGCGTTTCTTATCAGCATAGTATTTAATTCTCACCTGAGCTTGTTGTAAGTTTTGTTTTAGTTGTCGAAGGAGCTGATCTCGTTGTTGCAAGTCATTCTCAACTGCCTGATTCTTTGTTTCACCAGGAAGATAATGTATGATAGTGGGTGGTGGTCTTCCATATAAAGCTTGGAATGGAGGCATATCTACCGAGGTGTAATATGCCGTATTGTACCAAAACTCTGCCCAATACAAAAACTTTCCCCATTTGTTAGGATGATTTGCTACAAAACACCTTAAATAAAGCTCCAATCCTTGATTAACTATCTCAGTTTGCCCGTCCATTTTGTGGGTGGTACGCCCTACTCATGGCTAAAGTAGTACCTTGCAATTTGAAAAGTTCTTGCCAAAAGTTACTCACAAACAATGGATCTTTATCGCTGATAATGTTTCGAGGCAACCTATGTAATCTGATAATCTCTTCTGTAAATTTAGTAGCCACCTTGGTGCTAGTGAGATGAAGCGACATGCCAATGAAGTGAGCATATTTAGAGAGTCGATCCACAACTACTATAACCACAGTCCGACCTTTCGATGATGGCAACCCAGTAACAAAATCCATAGTTATATTTTCCCAAACCTGATTGGGAATAGGCAATTGTTGTAACAGTCCTACAGGGCTGAGATGAAAGATCTTCATCTCTAGGCAAACTGGACATTCTTTCACAAATTTCTGTATATCAAGATGCATTTTTTGCCAAATAAAACTTGCTGCTATACACTGAAAAGTTCGTAAGGCCCCAGAATGACCCCTTGAGGAGTCGAATAATACTCTTGCATGATCTTAAAACGCAAGGGTGATATTGCTGATATCATTATGCGATTATTTTTCAAGATCAAGCCATCACGTACGGTGAATGTAGAATGCAAGTGTGGTGTTTGATGGAGCTGCTAGTGTAGTGATTTCAGCTTTTCACTTGTTTGATTCTCCTTTCTAATGTCATCAATTAACCCAAAGCAAGGATGTGAGATAGCCATATAACACTCAGAGGATAGTCTTGATAAAGCATCAGCAAATTTGTTGTCTCGCCCTGGCTGATAAAAAATTTCAAAGTCATATCCGACTAGCTTTAATAACCATTTATGCTGCTCTGGGGTTTGAATGGTCTGCTTGGTCAAACTCTTCAAACTCCGTTGATCAGTCTTGACATAGAAACGATGCCCCAAAATGTATTGTCTCCATTTTTGAACCGATGTTACGATGGCATGCATTTCCTGGGTATATGTGGAAGCCGACTGGAGTCTATTGGACAACTTTTGACTGAAAAATGCAATTGGGTGGCCATGTTGTTGTAATACCGCGCTAATGCCTATTCCCGACGCATCCGTCTCAATGGTGAATGGTGAAGAAAAATCCAGAAGTGACAATACTGGCGCTGAAGTCATAGCTTCTTTAAGCTTCTCGAATGCTGCCTGTGCCAAGTTAGACCATTCAAAAACATTATGTCGCAAAAGATCCGTCAAGGGAGCTGCAATTTGAGCATAGCATCGAACAAATCTACGATAGTACCCTGTTAAGCCTAGAAAACCACGTAGCTCAGACACATTGCGTGGGATCAACCATTCCACTATCACATTGACCTTTTCAGAATCCATAGATAAGCCCTGACCAGAGACAACGTGCCCCAAATAATTAATAGAAGGCTGTCCAAACACACATTTAGATTTCTTAGCAACCAGTTTCTGAGCATGAAGAGTTCCCAGAACCAACTCTAAGTGTGCCAAATGATCATCCCAATTTCGACTATATACCAAGATGTCGTCGAAGAACACCAAGATAAATTGGCATTGATACGACTTAAACACTTCATTCATAGTTGCTTGGAACGTTACTGGGGCATTAGTGAGTCCAAAGGGCATCACAAGGTACTCATAGTGGCCTTCATGAGTTCGAAAGGCCGTCTTCGGAATATCCTCATTCCGTACCCTGATTTGATGATACTCGGCTAACAAATCCAACTTTGAAAATACTTGAGCACCATACAATTCATCCAACAACTCATTAATTATTGGTATAGGGAATCGATCCTTCACAGTCACAGCATTCAAGGCCTGGTAATCGGTGCAAAAATACCAAGTACCGTCCTTCTTTTTAACTAGTAACACCGGAGATGAATAAGGGCTATTACTTGGTCGGATCAGTCCCTCTGATAACATTTCTTTCACGAGACGCTCAATTTCTTGTTTTTGAAAATGGGGATAGCGATACGGTTGAACATTCACTAGTGGTACCCCTTCTTGTAATACAATCTGATAGTCATGGCCTCGATGGGGTGATAATCCATGAGGCTTGCAAAATACAGACTCAAATTGAACTAATAGTCGAGCCAAGTCTAGAGGTTCTTCCTGAATGGGTGGAGTGGCAAGAGGAAGCACCTCAAGAAGGTAATAGGCAGCTGCCCCATGAGTATCATTTATACGCCTGAATCCTTTGAACTGTATGGCCTCAATTGTTGGGGAAGTTTCCCCTTTTAATACCACCTGTTTTCCCAGAGATTGAAAGCCCAAGGTAAGTGCTGAAAAACTAAATTTCACATCGCCAAGAGTTACTAACCAGGAAATACCAAGGCGAGCCATGGAAGGGAAGAGCATAGAGGTCAGTACAAATCTCGTGGCCTTGGACATTGATTGTCGCCTGTTTAACGCATCCCTCGGTGCGTAATCTTTCACCACTCCCAACCACGACTACAAATGTTGGTGACGGCTCAACCAACAATGCCAAATATCGAGCCACACGTGACTGGGCGAAGCTATGAGTATTTCTACCATCCACTAAAATTTGTACCGGGGTACCAAGAAGTATACCGTTCAAGCGCAAGGTGGACAAGGACTGATGTCCAGCCATAGCATGATAGGAAATTTCTGGTTCAGCATGAACATTTGGTGTAGTAGTGAGGGAAATATCCTTACTATTTGTATCTATCGAGCTCTCAAGTTCCACGTCTTCTACAAAATCCATAAGCAAATATTTCGGGCCTGTCTTGCAACGATGGCTCGGAGACCATTTATTGTCGCACGAATAACAAAGACCCTTGTCTCTTTTGGCTTGAATTTCAACTGAGGTTAGTTTTTTGACAGGTAACGGAGAAGGAAGTGAGGTGAGAGCACGGCTTGTAGGGACAGAGGTGATTGGTGTCGGAGAAGGAAAAAATGGGCTACAAAAGGTAGGATTAAGTGTATGGGCTGGGAGTTAGGTTAGGAATTGGGCTTTTGGAGATTAGGTTTCGCTGGTGTAATTTTCGAAGTTCGTCTAGTTTGGTTTCCTGAAGACGAGCTAGTCCAATTGCTTGATTCATGGTTGTGGGGCAAAAAGCTAAAACCTCAGCCTTAATGTCAGGCCGTAAACTAGAAACAAAGCAATGAATCAAGAAGCTAGTAGGTAAGTCGGTGGTTCTGTTAGAGAGAGCTTCAAAGGTGGTTTGGTATTCAGCAACGGAAGAGATTTGAGTTAACTTAGCTAGTGACCCATGTGGATCTCCATCGGAGCAAACTAAATTTTGAGAGCTCGAGCAAATTGACGCCAATTACTGAGTTGATTATTACGGGCTAACCATTGGTACCAAGATAAGGCCACCATGTCCATGTAAAATGAGGTGATAGTCAACCATTGAGCATCAGCGATACCGTAATAGTAGAAAAATTATTCAGCTTTGAAAATCCATCCCATCGTGTCGGCGCCGTCGAATCGTAGAAAGTCTAACCGGAGAGATCTGGCCAGAGAGGGAAGACTCTTGGAGACTTCCACAGATTCAAAGGAAGCCGGCGAGCGTGAAGATGAGGATTCGTTGGCTTGTATCAACTGGTGCAGCTTGCCGTCCATGGTAGTATATTGGAGGGCCAACTGTTCCATGGATTATTGCTGAGCGGTAATTGCAGTTTGAAGAGATTCCAAAATAAGAGCCTGTTGCTTGAGAGTTTCGTCCATCGTCTTTAATCTTGTGCCGTCTGCCATGTTCGTAGGAATGAAAGCACCAATGTGATAAAAGAACAATAGATCTGTAGGCAAAAAGGCTGAATTATATTTGTTATATATAAGAAAGGTTTATTACAGACCAATTTCGAGTATTGGCAACTCCAGAGAAAACAGGAAGAGAAGAGAGAATTACCTAAACAATATACTAATACAATTTTCTTATCCTTTTGCCTATTTCATTCTAGCTATATATATAAAGATCACGTACAGCTGGGTTCACTTGGTAACAAACTCCTGTAACCGAATGGGAATCTTTTTCTCACGCATTCCTCTACCCAACAGCTCATCATGCTCCACATGCTCCTTACTGGCCACGTCAGCTTGATGGTTCAGCTTAGTAATTAAATCCACTTCAGCATTCTTCTCTGATGTGGAAGCTCTTTGTTTTATTACAACACTTTAGAAAGAATTTTGTATAAAACATTGCAGCAACTAATGGGGCGAAAGTCAGAGACAACCTCAGGGTTTGCAGCAACTCATGATTAATGGATTTTAAGATATTGTTACCTTGGAGTGCATAGTTAATCACTTTGAAGATGTCATCCTCCACAAGGTGACAATATTTATGATAGAAGATCCCTGAGAAACCATTAGGTCCTGGTGCCTTTTTGGCCCCCAAACTAAAAGCTGCTCGCTTAACTTTTTCTTTTGTAATGGGTTGAATCAGCTTTCTATTATCTTCCTCAGTAATCATTGGCTCAATGCATTCAAGGATCGGGTTGATATTCCTTTGGCCTGCAGTAGTGTAAAGGTCCTTGAAATATCCTTGGGTCATGCATTCAATTTTTTTACTGTTCTTGGTCCAATTGCCATCCAACTCTTGCAGTCTTACAATTCTATTAGATGATCTTCGTTGTTTGGTGATTGCATGAAAGAACTAAGTGTTCTTGTCCCCTGCTTGAAGCCATTTTAGTCTAGCTTTTGCTTCCCAGAATTGTTCTTCACATTTCCATGCCTTCTCAATTTGTTCATTGATCCTTTTGAATTCGGCCACATCAAAATCACCTTGATTTGAGTTGATCAGTTTTTCAAGTTTGGTTTTCAGGTGATTGATAGTCACTTTGTTGTTCCCAAATCCTTCTTTACTCCATTTTGTGAGTTTGGTTTTGCATCTGTTCAACTTTTTTTCCACATCAAGGAGAGGATCTTGAGCAAGCTGATCACTCCAACAGTCATCCACAATAGTTTCGCAGTTTGTTTCCTCAGCCCAAAACAATTCAAAGTGGAATCTTCTCTTGATCTTTTTAGGTTCAACAATCTCAGTACAAAGAATAATAGGGGAGTGGTCTGATCCTACCGGGGGAAGGTTCACCGTGATTGCTTCCTGAAACCGGCACATCCAACTGTAATTTGCGAGAGCTCTGTCCAATTTCTGCATGATGAAATTAGCTCCTTCTCTTCTGTTGAACCACGTGAACCTACACCCTTTGGATGCAATCTCCACCAATTTTTCATTACTAATATTTTGAGAGAAGAAGTTGATGTCACTTTGAGCCTTCAATTTACCTCATTCTTTCTCTTCTTGCATTTTGATGCAGTTAAAGTCCCCAATGAAGATATGAGGGATGTTAGGCTCTTCTTGAGTTTTGAGAATGAATTCCCACAGCCTTTGCATTTCCTGCCTTTTAGGATAAGAGTATATAAAAGATAAATCCCATTTCTGAGGAGAGTTAGGAAGAAATCTGATCCGAATGACAAAGTTATCAAAATCAATCACTTCACAATCCAAATCTTCAAAACAAAACAGGGCCAAACCTCCTAATGTCCTGACAGGGTCGACGACATGGATCAATTTGGCTTTTATTATATTAGCAATTCTAATAACTTTATTGGATTTAGATTTGGTCTTTAATAGACCAACAAAAGCGGGTTTTTTCGTGAGAGATTATATCTCTCAATGTTTGAACTGTCAAGGGATTACCTAACCCCTGACAGTTCCAAGCTATAAATCTCATTGGCCCTCTTGGGGCTGTTTAAGGACAGCACCCAGAACCTTTAGATTTGGATTAATGGGCATACCTGATTCTTGGATTTCATTACCTCTACTCTTAAGCCTTTTGTTTTTCTTTTGCAGTTCGCCATTTCTATTGCCTTTCAGATCATTGATCAGCTCATTAGAGACTTGTATCTCCACTAGGCTACTGTTTACCTGTTCAATTTCTTCTTCTTTTTCTTCCTCCCATTGCTCATTGTAATAGTCATCTTCACCCCCATCCTCCAACCATTCTGCCTTTCTTTTTGTACTTAGAGTTGCTGAAGCAAGCCTATCAGAGTTGATGCTTTGAGTGAGGATCTGGTTTTTTTGCTTTCCAATAGTTGTTTCAAGGCTTTGATCGATTTTTTGATTGGTTGCTGTGGAGGTTTCCACTGGACTTGGGCTCACGTTACTTTTCTGTTGGTGTGTGGACTCTAGCTTTTGTTTGTCTGTCAGTTTGTGTATTTGGGCTTTTGGTGTATGTGCACTTTGGCTGACCATTGTTTGCACATGTTGCGCTTTTGAGTGGGCTCCAGACGTTCCTGTTTGATTTTGTTTCATAGCAACTGGGTCCCCAACTTGGTTAGGGAACTGGTTCATTGCAGAGTGGTTTCGTTGGCTTCTTTTTCCAATGTCTAACGTTCCTGTGTCAGAAGGCTGCTTCTCTTTTACTCCAAATTCAAACTACTTTTCCTCTTGTGTGTTACCTATCTTATCATAGTCTTTGTTGATTTGAGTCTTGTGTCATATTTGTGAGCCACGTAGTTGTTCATCTTTTCTTTTCTGCCTCATTTCTGCATTAGTTGAGTCATAGTGCCCCACTTCTGTACTAGTTGACCCACTTGCCTGATTTATGTGATTGACTTCACGCGACATGGCCCGATGGACACCGGAATGTGTTTCATTCAAGTTAAAACTCCGTTGGCGCTGGTCTTTCGTGGGAGGAGCTCTCATCCAAAATCCTAGTCTCTTGACATCATGCATATTAGCTTCTACTCTTTCTCCAGGTTGACGATTCCTGCAAAATAAAGTAACAGCCAAAAAGTTGGTTCCAACCCGTGATCATTTGGTATAATAATATGATTTAAATAAAAAATACAAAAGATTTTGAGATAAATTTTGAATTGTGCATCATCTTAGAATCAAATGGAAAAAGTTTGGATCCAAGCTTTAGTATAACCGTGTAAATGGCCGGTCAAAAACTCAAATAACATATGACAAGAAAAGAGAACTCAAATAATGTGCAAGTAATTCTTATATCATTTTCTGTGGCTTTTGACTCTTTCAAAACTAATACACACAAAAAGGAAATATTATATATCACTTTGTTTTTATCACTCAAATATCACTTCTTATGTGCATGTTTAATTGTCATAGTAAAAGAAAAAAGAGAAATTAAAAAATTTGTTATTTTAGTATGCCAACTACGCTTTTATGTAGGAGGTGGTATTTGGGTGATAAAAATAAAGTGGTATATAAAAATATTCTACACAAATATAATGATTTTTTTTCAAATAATTTAAAATTTAAATGATTGGAGCAATTAAAATAGTATCAGAGTCTAAATTATCAAAATAGTTATAGATTCAAACTTTTCTACGACTATTCAAAAAGAATATACCTATGTGCGAAGCTGGATTTGCAAACTATAGTTCCACGAACACCATGTTAAAAATAATAAATAAATATAATAAATCTTAGGTAACCATACCTTGCCTCACGTGATATAGTGTTTTAAAGATAATAAAATAATAATAATTTAATGAATCATTCTAAATAACTTAATTTTTTAAATAAATAGTCAAATTAATTTTTTTCCAATTGAACCACAAAAGTTTTTTTGGATAACGTCAGGATCCAATTGGAAATTGCCTAAATTGAATTTTTTTAAAAAAAAAAATATTAGGGATTAAATTGATTAATTATAAACATTAAATATTATTTTAAATCATTTTTATAAACATTACAGACTAGTATAATTTTTTTAGAATATAAAAAATTAACTTAAAAAAATATAAATAATAAGAACTTAATTTACCCATTCGAAAAATATCAACATTTTACTGTAACTGATTGAATACACTTGTACGGAGAGAGAGGGAGAGAGAGCACACTTGATCACGACGAGAGGGTCCAAGGATACGGGATGGGATAAGAAATGAGGAGTGCCTATCGTTTCAGGAAAAAAAAATCTTTTGGTCCCTCAGGTTTTGGAAAAATAACTTTTTGGTCGCCCAATTTTTAAAAAGTGATTATTTGGAGTATTTTTTATGGTAGGTTGATGGAAAAGTTTTCAGTTGAGGGGCATTTTGGAGATTTCTCATCGTTTTAAAATCAAAAAAAAAAAAAAAATAAGTGGTCCTAGTGGAGCCACATCGACTCCACCAAAACCACCTTAGTAGGTTGTCCAAATCACGAGAAAAGTTTTGGTTTTCTCTTAGTAAGCTTGAAAATTGTTCCATAAAAACTTCTTGTTTGTCGGGTATCCAAAATGTGTAGAATGAGTATCATGATCTTGCACAGTAGAAATAGAGCTTGTATAGATTGTCTCTTGATTCAGATATGCGAACAGTTACTTTTGACCTACAATAACATCTCCTATTTTTGAACTTGATAATTGTAAAAATTGTATTTTGTTTGGTAATTTTTTTCTGATTTTTGGTGATATCTCATGACTGCCAAAATGGTGTTTAAATAAGCACTATAATAGTCGTTGCTCCCTTTCTTTTTACCGTTGGTAGCAATGATAAAAGAAGGAGAGATTCATCAGCTTTTAAAACGTGTTTTTAATGCCATGTAAGAGATAAAATGGGTCTAAGAGTAAAATAGAAAATTCACAAAAAATTAATATTTTCTGTCAATTTACAGTAAAAAATAGACTAAATAATTACTTTTTAAAAATTAAAGGACTAAAAGGCTACTTTTCTAAAACTTGAGGGACCAAATTTTTTTTTTCTCCTTTGATTTCCGTCTCTGTGTCTCCTATTGACCCAAAAAGAAAGAAGATAAAGAGTCTTTCTTAGTCTATCTGTGGCCCTTAAGATAAAGACATTCCCATCTAACTTTATAAAGTTTTATGCGCAGGGTTCCACTTAGCAGACAGTGATGTGTCCTGTGCTCGTTGACGAAGACTAAGCTCGCGTGTGGTGGGAGCTGCTTCTAATTGAGAAAATACTTTCATTAGTCTAAAATGGATGACTCTTTCACGTAGGAAATAAAATCTAGTATTAATCTCATCGATTATCATCTGGCCTTTGGTTGGGACCCATGTAAAAAAAATTCTCCTACACATCAATTACTTCTTTGCGTCTGAAAAATGAATTCATTGAGACATAGTTTAGGTCTTATTTCACCTAGGCATTTTACTAGCTAGCGTAATTAATCGATAGTTGTTGATAATCCAAGCTATTTATTACTAACGTCCCACATATCGGTTTTAGCATATCTCTCGTTATGCAAATCTCTCAAAAGACTGATTAGTAAGAAATGTTGTATAGATCATTTACTTATAAAATCGACTAAAGTTTTTACCGAATAGTTTGCTTCAACTTTTTAGTTCTTATATATCATACAATACTTTTGTCCCATGAAGGGTTGGTTGAATATAATAGAACATATGATTCCCGCAAAAAAAAAAATGAATTCATTGAGTGAAGAAATTTACATCAGCCAAAGTAAATTAGCCTGAAGAATCATTTGAATAACGACAATCTAATAAGGGGGAAGCGAGATATTCTAAAATGTTTTGTTACCCAGTCTACAGTATGATTACACGTTCTTTTAATCTGATTGAACTTAGTTTATAGAAAAAGTGGAAGAATTTTCTCTCCTTGGGATTGGAGCTGGTATCTGGGTCAGTTGAACTCAGTCCATACTGAGTTATGAGTCGAAAGAATTGAGTCTAACTCGGTCCAAATTTTTTTGTGTACTGAATTTGGATGGTCATATTTTTTAAAACATATGACCCAAGTCGACTCACGAACCGACTACTATTTCTCTCCTTGGGATTGGAGTTGGTATTTAGGTCAGTTCAACTTAGTCCATACGAGTTATGGGTCGAAAGAATTGAGTCTAACTCGGTCCAAATTTTTTTGTGTACTGAATTTGGATGGTCATATTTTTTAAAACATATGACCCAATTCGACCCACGAACTGACTTCTATAACTTACAAGATGGACTGAACTGAGTTGGGCCAGTCCATTTTTCGTGATTTGTGTATTTTAGATATATTATATATCTTAATATGCATACAAATATAGTCTACATATACAAACATTAATACACAATATATATATATGTAATATAGGGTCAATTATTTCAAAAATCAGTAAACTATTGACTCAGTCTTGTTTTGACAATCGAACTAATTTTATTCTAAAAGGACCCTTTTTTTAAAAGTCTCTTTTAAACCATTCTGGTAAATATCGTTAAAACACTTAAAAGATTACGGTTAAAACATAAATAATTAAACTTAACAGACTCGAATAAATTTACATTTCTCTCTTTTTAATTTTTTAATTTTTTAATTCTCTTTTACTCCTTTTTTTTGTAATTTTCTATTTACTTTCTACTTTCCGCCCCACATTACCCTCTATAAACAAACTCCATGCCCACCATAACTACCAACCACCACCATCTAAGCAGCTTTGCAATAGAAGCCTCTTTCGACATAATTAGAAGACTTGAAGGGGGAAAAGCAAAAGAGAAAGAGAAAGAGAAAGAGAACAGAATGACAAGAGAAAGGATGAAAGCTGGTCTGTTTTCATTTGGCTTGGAATTCTGCTTTTACCGACAAACTGAGTAAAGCCAAGCAATTGATTCATCATATCCACCTTTTTTTTTTTTGTCAAAGTAAAAATTTCATTGATAAAACAAAGGAGTACATTAGCCAACACCAGTGGTGGGCATGTCTGCTGATAGAAGCAGGGAAAAGGGTGGGGGAACATTTGATAACCAGTCAAAAGGAAACAAAAATAAAATAGCCCGGTTAGCAATCCAATCAGACATTACATTTGCTGATCTTCTAACAAGCTGAACGTGAATACCATTCTTTTTTGTGAGCTCAACTCTAATATCATTGACAATGGGGTCGATTTTCCAATTAGGAGTTGGACAAGATCGATGTTAAGCCCTGAAGACTTTTTCACAGTCTGTCTCGATGATAACATTGTCGCAACTGATAGAGTTTGCAAGCTTAGTAGCATTGAGGAGAGCCACAACTTCAGCTTGTTGTGGAAATTCACATCTCGTTACGAAGGCTGAGCCATTGGTGATCGTTCCTTCATGGTTCCTACAAATGGAGGCAACGCCAGCAGAGAACTTTTCTTGATTGAAAGAGGCATCACAATTGATCTTCATGGTGCCTCTGTTCGGTGGTGTCAAGTGACTTGGGATCATAGGGGTGAAGTTGATAGTTGAGGTGCAATCATCAGCATTGACTTGGGTGGCTCGAGTAGACTCGGTGTAATATTGATTAGCATTTGTAGTAGTTCTGATTGGGCATATTCTAACCCCTTCAAAGACAAAAGAATTCCTGCTTTTTCAGATTTGCCAACAGAGATGGCCAATAATTGCTTCTGCATAGCTTTTCGCATAACCCCCATCTCGACATTTTTGGACAATGTCCATGTACCAGGTATCAAATCTTGTAATGTTCCTCTCATCAGGGTAGTACTTGAGGGGTGATGCAATACAGCAGTGGCGACTCCAGGGGCATAACAAAAGAAGATGTTCAACAGTTTCTGGCTCCGAGGTGCAGATTTTGCATAAAGGGCTGTTTGAGCATCTTTTTTTGTGCTTGTTTTCTTCAGTTGGAATGAGGTTCTGACAAGTCCTCCACATGAAAGCATTAACTTTTGAAGGCGCTTTTGTGTTCCATAATGTTTTCCAAAGTTTCCTAGGGAAAACATGCGAGGAACTATGATTCGGAGAGAGGAAGCTGCTAGTATTCTTGAGACTTCGGTATCCATTCTTAACAGAATAAATCCTTGATTTTATGTGTGGCCAGATGATAGAATCCTCTCTAGAGTTGGATGAGAGAACAATGCTAAGGATCTTTGATTGAATACCTTTATCGAACACTTGGGTAATAAGGTCGCGGGTCCATTGACCATTAACGATAAGCTCAGAAACTTTTTTGAGATGGCAGTTGCTTGGCTGAGGAATAGAGCGGGAATTGGAGATCCATGGATCAGCCCAAATATCAATGTGGTGTCCATTCCCAACTTGCCAAACTGCTTCATTTTTTAGAAGATCCTTTCCTGCAAAAATACTGGGAAAAGCCCAAGAAGGTCGAGAGCCTGCCTTAGCATCCCAAAAATTACCATTGGGAAAATATTTCCCTTTAAAAATTTTTGCCGTCAGGGAAGAAAGATTCTTAAGAATTCTCCAAGCTTGTCTTGCAAGAAGAGAGATATTCATGAGTTCGAAATCACGAAACCCCAATCCTCTATCCCATTTAGAATCGGCCAGAACATTCCAGCTAGTCCATCGAATACTATTATTGCCATTTTTAATCCACCAGAAGTTGAAGGTAATGGCATACAATTTTTTGCAAATAGACTTTGGAAAAAGAATGAGAGACGTGATGTAACTAGGAATTGCTTGAAGGACATCTTTTATCAAGATTTCTTTTCCTCCCTTGGAGAGAAATTTTTCCTTGCATCCTTGAACCTTGGATGACATTCTATCGATAAGCCAGCTAAGGGAAGCTTGTTTGGAGTTTCCCCAAGAAGAGAGGATGCCAAGATATTTTCCCATTTCATGGTTACATTGGATGCGAAGGAGATGGCAGAGTTATTGTTTCACATTTTGAGGGGTATTTTTGCTGAAAGAAATGCTAGATTTGTTAAGGTTGATGGTTTGGCCCGAAGCAAACAATAGTGATACAAAGTATCCTTAAGAGCATGGGCTTCTTGGGAATTGGCCTCAATGAAGAAAAGCGAGTCATCTGCAAAAAGGAGATGATTAATGGAGGGATAGTGACGAAAGATTTTTATGCCCTTGATAAGACCAAGGGAAGTCTTGTGAGCAAGAAGGTTTAAAAGTGCTTCGGTCAAGATGGCAAAAAGGAACGGGGATAGGGGATCACCCTGCCTAATGCGTCTTTGAGGAGTGAAGAGGCGCAGCCGAACACCATTGACTTGAATGCTATATTGGACAGAATTCACTGTTTGCATAAGAATTTTGACCCAGTGAGGGTGAAAGCCAAGTTTTTCCAGAAGTTTCTCAAGAAAATCCCATTCAATGAAGTCAAAAGCTCTATTCATGTCGAGCTTTAATGCAGCTTTGAAAAGTTTGGGACTTTTGTGGGTACGAAGGTAGTGAGCTATTTCCTAGGCAATAATGAGATTGTCCTGAATAACCCATCCTTGGATGAAAGCACTCTGATTTGGTGAGATGATATTGTCCATGAAGGGTTTGAGCCTAAGGACGAGAACTTTGGAAAAGATTTTATAGATGAAATTGGAGCAGGAAATAGGACGATTGAGTGATGCTTTCAGGGTTCAAGGATTTTGGGACAAGTGAGATAACAGTATGATTAATGTCTCCAAGAGGTTCACCATAAGTGAGGAAATTATTAATGGACACAAAGATATCATCTTTCAACAAGTCCCAGAAGTTATGAAAGAAGGTACCTATTAATCCGTCTGGGATTGGTGATTTTGTGGGGTTGAGGCTCCACGCTGCAGCTTTAACTTCTTCCATCGTTAATAGTCTGAGCAAGTCATCATTCATGGCCGGAGTAACAACCGATGGGATAGAACTAAGTGCAAAGTTCAGGTTTCTTGGGCCAACAGAGGTGAAGACAGCTTTGAAATGATTTTGAATGTGTTCCTTAATAGCATCCTGATTGTCAATCCAACTGTCGTCAGATGAGAAGAGTCTGAGAATTTTGTTTCTTGCTCGACGTTGGAGTGTGCATGCATGGAAGAATTTAGTATTTTTGTCCCCACTTCGAAGCCATTGGATTCTAGACCTAGCTGCCTAATAATTTTCTTCCTTGTTCCAAAGATCTTCCAACTTAGAGTTAAGATCACCAATCTTTTGATGAGAGTCACTAGACCAGGGAAAATTATGAAGTTTAATGAGCTGATCTTTGATAAATTCGATTTGTTTTCTGCTATTCCGGAACTGTTTCTTGCTCCATGATGAGAGGAATGTAGTACAGAACTTCACTTTTTACTGGTGAGAGTAAAGCCTTTGCGAGAGGTAATGTATTTTGGATGGTTCCAACTTTCATCTACAACTCTCTTGCAGCTTGTATCCTCAGCCCAGTAGGATTCAAATTTGAACATCATTTTCCTCCTTTCATGATCAAATGAGGTTGAAAGGATGATGGGACAATGATTCGAGCCCATAGGAGGATTGTAACGCCCCGATCCCTCACGGGACTGGGACTTCTATTGATCATTCTATTCTTAATCCAATTCCAAACCCGGGCACGAAAATTCAGGAAAAACGGACGGACTCTCCCTTATTTATAGGACAATCCAAAACCTGTACAAGCAATTATAACTTCAAAATCAAAGTCCAACCTCCTCTGTAATTCCCAACTTCCTCTATCATCACATACAACAAACTCCTCAAGGCCATCCAACCCTTGGAACCCAACATTATAACACACAAGCATGCAAAGTTAATTCCATTGAAATTCTATCTTTTTAATCTGCTTATCATACCACTCTACATTATCAATCAAGCTTTCTTATAATTTATGTCCAACCAACCAGCTAGCCTCAAATGACTACCCAAGCATGCAACATTAAACACTAAAGCAAAGCATAAAATTACTATAACTCAACTAACAACTAACATCATACAATACTTTTAACTTCAATTTACATTCGTCCAAAGCAATTCAATTATACACAATACCCATATTACTCAAAATAGACAATAATCACATCTTCGACATATTCTTTACAAAGCTAGTATATAGGCACTCCAACCTTAGCAAGATAAGCAACACAGATAAATAGCACTCAAGGCAACAACAACTGCTCTAACTGCACCTCCTTAAACATGTTAAAATGAGGAATGAATAACCAAGGTTACTCAGTGAGGGAGGGAATACAGTAAACCAGGGGTGTTTTCACAAATGGTTTCATTTAAGGCAGCAAAGATAATAACACAAGTAACAATATAGCAAGCTAATTGAACAATTATTTAAACACACTTAAAAAGGATACGCTTATCTTCTTTGTCTTCGATCTCGAACCACGAACCATGATCTTCAAGCAGATGCCGGCAAAACCCCTTATTCATCCAATGGGGTACTACGGATGTACCCCGATCCTACGACCCATTTCTTCTAAGGTAGTTCTGTATGCCCCAACGAGGTGAACCAAGCCTCTGGGATAGAAGAGTATGCCTCAGCGAGAAAGGGAATAGGCACTATGGTAGCCGAGTTAGACTGACAGCCCGATGTTGTCCAGAGTTTCTCGACACTACCATATCTGAAAAAGTTGCGTAACCCTGAATAATGAATCGCGAGTCTCATTTCCGAATCAAGTGAGGAGGTAGCAAAGTAGGCTAGCCTCGCCCCATATACAATATATAACTCAAATAATGATCAAGTGTAACAATTATAGCATTTATATCAATTCAAATAGCTAATTAAGCAACTAGCTCAAGTAATTATCAAGTAACTCAATAAATCTCCTTCTAAATGCTTATAAACGTGATTTCAATCTTCACATAAGACAACAACTTCAATTCTAACTTCACTAATCTCATGCAGTCACTTTATGATGCACATAAGCACAACAAAACTACATTTTAAGTCATGCCAACACAAAAACTCCGAAATGCCTCTTAGGTGATTTGAACTTTAGCTACCTAACCTATGCATCAATTAAGCACCGTAAAAGCACGTCAGACTCTATCCCACTTATTTAAGACTAATTATCACCTTAAACCTCACACCGAAATGCTACATCGCTCGATTACCATTTAAAACATAATTAAGACTTCAAAATTCAATGTTCTCGGAATTCAATAAATTTTATCGAGTAACCATTTTAACATCCCTAGAGTCCATATAAAGTATGAAATCGAGCATCGGGTCATTATTTAAAGTATTAAACCGAGCATCGGGCCATTATTCAATGTTCTCGGAATTCACGTTTTTACTATTCATTCATCTTCTCCAACTTCCATTCTCTAATTCCAACCAATCAAAATGCTAACAAGCTTCAAAAGAATGTTCTACAACCCCTATCATGTGTATTTCAAGCAACAATAAGCATAAATACAACAATAATTAACAATTGCAAATTATTAAGTTAAGCCCTAGAAAATTAAAATGCATATAGGATGAATCTCCATCACCAAATCCAAGATGTAAATGCAAGATAAAGGCTCTAAGAAGGCTTAAACACACTCCAAGCAAGCTCCAAGAACCAATTTTGCAATATCAAAGTTTTTCCTTTTTTTTTCTTTTCTCTAAGAACCTACGGGTTCTTCTTCTTTTTTTTTTGGTCCTCTTTTGTTTGTTTCTAGTATAATATGTATATATATATATATATATATATATATATATATATATATATATATATATATGATATGTATATGTATGTATTTAATATGATTGAGCTTTAATAAATTGTGTTGGCTAGTTATATTTATTATAAAAACTAACTAAAACATTAATGATCCAAAATAATTTATTTGCTACTATTCACTGGGGACACTAACTATTTTTTATCTCGCGCTCAGAGCATGGAATGCACAAACTTCCAATGAACGAATATATTAAATATGAAGTATAATGAGGGAAAAATATAAAATTTGGAAAATAAAATAGTTTAAATTTCACCCCGGGCACCTATGAAACATAGAATTTCAACAAACAAAAGCAAGATACAAGTCAAATAAAAGTAAATATGCAAATAGAAAATTTAAATAAATTAAATTAAAGACTTCTCTGGGCTCGGGAAATTTAAATCAATTAAATGTAGACATATAGTAAAATAATAAATTATTTACTTCAAGTAAACCATTTAGATGTAATTAAATAAATGTAATTTTTTAAAATAATAAACTAGCACGTTCGGTTCCGGGGGCCCTGGGCTTCTATTTGAACAGTGAAACAAATTAATTCAGATGCAAGTAAAATAAATTTGAATAATTAAAATGATAAAAGAAATGTCCCGGGCAAATCAGTTAAATGGGAAATTAAATAAAAATAGATAGATATGAATGCTCGTTTTTTCAAGAAATGCTAATTACTAAAGTAATTAAATGTAAATTAATAAAATAGATGCACGGTTGGGCTCGGGCTTGATTTATAGGCTTAGTTAATTTAGTTTAGTAGCTAAAGATGGCCTAAATGCTAGATCAATACACATAATGGCCCAATTAAAATTCTACACTAGTTACTATTCATTTGCGTTATACTATTCACTCAACACCTTCCCGGAATGCTCTAAATGAAATTCTCTCGATAACGTGCACTAAGGAGAGGTTAACTAAGATAGATATGCATGCCGAATTTAATAAAATAATTTAAAAAATCACTCAGGGCTTAGAGTTACTTATTCATATAGTTGAAAATAATGAAACTTCCAATTAAATGCAAAAGAATAATTCAAAATAAATATAGTACCAAGATAACTAACTCATAAGAGAATAATTCAAAATAAATATAGTACCAAGATAACTAACTCATATAATTTATTTAGACACAGTTCGCACGTTTTCAAGAAATGTACAAATAGTGCTAACAAATGAATGAAATTAATTAAAGTAAATACACATTTATGTGCAAACATTTAAGATAAATACATAATCATATGCAAATAGGTACTATTCACTACATGCTAGGTCCGGGGTCTCACATCCTCCCCTCTTTACAAAAATTGCGTCCTCACAATTTCTTAGGTTCAAAAGAACTCTCAATAATTGTAGCAGCTCTAGTCAATCCTGGAGTCAAAGGAGCATAATACTCAGAATACTAGCAAGAATTCCCACACTAACTTCTTAAAGAAGGCCAATAAGAATACTAGAAGAATCCCACCGATGAAATCTTGAGTATGGTAGCCAAATAAAGGTTCCTATGAAAATACCATATAGAAATCCGAATACAAATATCATAAGAGAAGGCCATTTAATAGTGCCAAGAAAATACTAAGGTAATACCAAGAGGAAACCCATATATAATGACTGGAGATGAAGTCGAATAGATACCCAATAGTTGCTAATGAATACCCTATAAGAATACCATGGAGATAGTATATATGAAGTCCCAAATAGGAAATCCAAGTAAGAATACCTAACTGGACACTTATAAATGTGAATTCCTCCAAATAGAAGCACCAGACAAGAATTCCACATATGATAGCAAATAAGAATCCACTCGAGATTCCCATATAATATTGCTAATGAAAACGCCACTAAAACCCACTGTTAACATATAGCCTCCGCCAAGAATGCCAAAGTAAATACCCCTCAAGAAGTTCCACCATGTATAACACATCCCCGTAGGTCTGAAATCACGTATAGATACAGGTGATTCTGTGGATGTCTAACTAACTGCCCCTTCTTCTTGTTGGATCACATCTCTAGAAGTTTCACTGCCGACCATCGTACTATAGAGGGGAGAGATCACTAACCAATTCGAAGGGTCATATGTGTATATGCAGTCAAATTCATATAAAGTATACATGTATTAACACATACACAACTTATTGAATGCAATTCTCACATTAGTTTCTCAACTATTAAAAAATTATTGGCTATACTAGGATGTACTATCACTTACTCTTACTTGTCAAGTTATCCTAAAATAAATAACAATTTACTTTGTGAAGTTAAATCATATATATGACTTCTAATAAATAAGATGAGTATTTCTCTGAGAGTCAACTAAATGTACACATAGCCACCTAATTACACATAGTGCACATCTTTCACATCTCACATAAGTAGGACACATAAGCACACATTTTCATTCAAAACATACAAATCTCACATACATACACATACATCTCAACCTAACATATAGATTTCATGCTAATATGATTCTAACTTAAATGCTATACTCTCATATTATACCTATTTAACACTTTATATGTAACATAAGATTTCTAAATCAATTCTAAATAACTAAGTGTCAATCTAGATATTCAAGCAAAACCAAACCAAAAGATTACTCATACAACCTAGGTAATTAGGTAAGTATGCATATAAGCTCAAATATCAATTAACAACATGTAATCAACATTTACCCCAACTTTAAATCATTAACATAATGCACAAAGATGATTTCCCTTTACCTAGCCTGATGATCATGCAAATATTAGCTAAAGCAAGCTTATTCTCTTTGACCTAGACAATGTATAAACATGCATGCAACTAATTATCTATCAAGGTAAGTAGTTACAACTCCTTCCCTGTTATCCCAGCATCCTGTCTAGAAGCCTCATCTGACTGCCTTATGGTTCTTTCTTTTCTCACCTCCGTACCAGAAGAAGTAGTGATATAGTAGATAGTCATATAACACATAAAGGCAAAATATTTACATTCAAGTCATCTTGTTCATATAATCACATACAATGCACTTAGCTTACAAGACAATCTAAACATTTCACAACTCTTACAATAGACTATTCATATTCTTACTTTCATGCTAGCATGCTATTTACTTAGACAATCATACACTTAGACAAGTAATCAGTTACACAACCATATAATCACACAAAGCCACTTAAATCATAAAATAATTACAAATGCATAAAGCTCACATTAATACACAACTTTACATATTCCGAGCACATAACACATTAACATGCTTAGCACACAAGTCACGTATAACACTCTATCCACGTAACACATTTTATAAGCACACGATCAAAGGTCACTACCCGATAGGCCAAAGATCCTTTCCCGGTTGTGAGCTATCTAAGCTCTAATACCACATTTGTAACCCTTCGATCCCTTACGGGACTGGGACTTCTATTGATTATGCTATTCTCAACCCAATTCCAAACCCGGGCACGAAAATTTAGGGAAAACGGACGGAGTCTCCCCTGTTTATAGGACAATCCAAAATCTGTACAAGCGATTATAACCGAAAAATAAAAGTCCAACCTCCTCCGTAATTCCCAACTACCTCTATCATCACATACAACAAACTTTTCAAGGCCATCCGAGCCTTGGAACCCAACATTATAACACATAAGCATGCAAAGTTAATTCCATTGAAATTCTATCTTTTTAATCCGCTTATCATACCACTCTACATTATCAATCAAGCTTTCTTATAATTTATGTCCAACCAACCAGCTAGCCTCCAGTGACTACCTAAGCATACAACATTAAACACTAGAGCAAAGCATAAAATTATGACAACTTAACTAACTACTAACACCATACAATACTTTTAACTTCAATTTACATTCGTCGAAGGCAACTCAATTATACACAATACCTATAGGACTCAAAATAGATAATAATCACATCTTCGACATATTATTAACAAAGCTAGCATATAAGCACTCCAACCTCAGCAAGATAAGCAACATAGTTAAACAGCACTCAAGCCATCAACTGCTCTAACTGCACCTCCTGAAACATGTTAAAACGAGGAATGAGTAACCAAGATTACTTAATGAGGGAGGGAATACAGTAAACCAGGAATGTTTTCACAAATGGTTTCGTGCAATGCAGCAAAGATAATAACACAAGTAACACAATATAGTAAGCTAATTGAACAATTATTTAAACACACTTAAAAATGATTCGGTTCATCTTCTTTGTCTTCGATCTCGAACCACGAATCATGATCTTCAAGCAGATGCTGGCAAAACCCCTTATTCCTCCAATGGGGTACTCTGGAGATTCCCTGATCCTACGGCTTATTTCTCCCGAGATAGGTCAGTATGTCCCAACGAGGTGAACCACGCCTCTGGGGTAGAGGAGTATGCCTCAGTGAGAAAGGGAATAATCATCATGGTAGCCGAGCTAGATCGACAGCCCAATACTGCCTGGAGTTTCTCGATACTACCATGTCCGAAAAGGTTGCGCAACCTCGAATAACGAATCACGAGTCTTATTTCCGAATCAAGTAAGGAGGTAGCAAAGTAGGCTAGCCTCGCCCCATATACAATATATAACTCAAATAATGGTCAAGTGTAACAATTATAGCATTTATATCAATTCAAATAGCTAATTAAGCAACAAGCTCAAGTAATTCTCAAGTAACTCAACAATCTCTTTCTAAATGCTTACAAACTTGATTCCAATCTTCACATAAGATAACAACTTCAATTCTAACTTCACTAATCTCATGTAGTCACTTCTTGATGCACATAAACATAAAAAAACTACATTTTAAGTCATGCTAACACAAAAACTCCGAAATGCCTCTTAGGTGATTTGAACTATAGCTACTTAACCCGTGCATCAATTAAGTGCCATAAAAGCACATCAGACTCGATCCAAATTATTTAAGACCAATTATCGCCTTAAACCTCACATCGAAACTCTACATCGCTCGGTTACCATTTAAAACATAATTAAGACTTCAAAATTCAATGTTCTCGGAATTCAATAAATTTTATCGAGTAACCATTTTAACATCCCTAGAGTCCATATAAAGTATTAAATCGAGCATCAGGTCATTATTTAATGGTACTGAATGAATAGTACCCCTTAACTAACTTTAATTTAAAGTTCTAGCAATCTAAGCAAATTCAACCCATTAAAAGCTCTATCCTAAGTTCATTTACCCATAAATCATGCTTAGATATCACACAATCAAGCTAGAGCACAAGGGTTACTATTCATATTTTTACTATTCATTCATCTTCTCCAACTTCCATTCTCAAATTTCAACCAATCAAAATGCTAACAAGCTTCAAAAGAATGTTCTACAACCCCTATCAATTGTATTTTAAGCAACAATAAGCATAAATACAACAATAATTAACAATTGCAAATTATTAAGTTAAGCCTTAGAAAATTAAAATGCATATAGGCTTAGTTAATTTAGTTTAGTAGCTAAAAATGACCCAAATGGTAGATCAATACACCTAATGGCCCAAATAAAAGTTCTACACTATTACTATTCATTTGCGTTACACTATTCAGTCAAGACCTTCCCGAAATATAATAAATGTAATTCTCTCGATAAATGTGCACTCAGGAGAGGTTAACTAAGATAGATATGCATGCCGAATAATTTAATAAAATAATTTAAAAAATCACTCCAAGCTGGAGTTACTTATTCATATAGTTGAAAATAATGAAACTTCCAATTAAATGCAAGAGAATAATTCAAAATAAATATAGTACCAAGATAACTAACTCATATAATTTATTTAGACATAGTTCACACATTTTCAAGAAATGTACAAATAGTGCTAACAAATGAATGAAATTAATTAAAGTAAACACATATTTATGTGCAAACATTTAAGATAAACAAATAATCATATGCAAATAGGTAATATTCACTACATGCTAGGTCCAAGGTCTCATAAGGATGATTAGTTACCCAGGCATCCAGGTAGAGAAAGTGCCAGGCAGTCGTACATACGGCCCTATCAAGCTTTTCCTTCACATTGGCCTCTCCCTGTCTATTGTTGGTCTAGCTGAATTGGCATCCTTTGGACACGATATCCATGAGTTCGTTGATATTAAGAAACTCTTGGAACTTTTGAATTTTGAAGTTTGCCTTCTACTTTTTCCCAAGTTTCTCAGATTGCTGCTTAATCTCATTGATGTCTCCCATAATGAGCCATGGGATGTCTTTATTCTTTTCCAGATCAATGATGATGGGCCATAGAGTTTGTCTCCCCTTAAAGGATGAACATCCATGTATGGCAGTAAATTTTCAACATTGGGAAGGGATTGCTTGATTGAGGCATGAACAAAATGATGTTGATGCCTGATAATATCAACTGAAATGTCATCTGCCTAGAGCAGTGAAATTCCTCCTGAAAGACCAGAAGGATCAACACAAAAAAAGTTGTTAAAACCAATTCTTCAAAAAATTCTAATGAGCTTTTATTTTTTATTTTTTGTTTCAAACAAGCAAATAAGGTTGGGCCTATAGTGGGAGACCAAGTCTCTCAGGCTTTGAACTATCAAGGCAGTACCTATGCCTTGACAATTCCAGCTCAAAACAATCATTTGGCTTGCTAGGGCTATTCCGAGATAGACCCCAGCTTACCTTGGTTGGCATTATTTTCACCAGAGATTTTTGAAGAGGAGCTTTTTTTGCAATTGAGAGTAGATTTGAGCTTTGAAGGGGAGGTCCAAGAGCTTGAGTGTTCTTCTTCAACAGGGATGTCGAAGAGAGAGCTCTTTGGGGAGTCTTGTTCTTTTTAAGCAGAAGCAAAAGTAGAATATTTTTGCTGGGAGAATTTCCTTCCTTTTGGAGATGTCTCATGGGAATTTGAAGATGTTTTCCTTTTAGTGGCTGGTAGAGGATTTTGTTTGTTCGAGTTAGATGCGTTCATGCAGATGTTAGAAGTGAAAGTTGGTGTCAATTGTGCCAGTGGGTTCGGATTGTCAAGGCTGGTGGCATGTTTTGGTGATGTGTTTAGTGGTGGGCTTGATGAAGATGCGTTGTCGTTCTTTTTTTCCTAGTTGGATTTTGTTTTTTTGGGTGAGTTTATGGACGATGGGCTTGAGGTGTGGGCTGTTAAAGTAGACAGTTTAGGGGTATTTGAGTTTTGGTTTTTTGGGCTGATGATAAGTGTGTTTGGGCTTGGTATAAGGTTTTGTTGATGTGTCGATTGTTCCTTGATAGTTTGGCTAGGGGTGCTACTGTTTGGCTTATGGTTAGGGGTTGTTTTACGAGACTTTTTTGGTTTGGACAGCTTTTGAGGGATTTGATTTGAGGTAAAAAGTGGACTGTTACTCGAGCCACGAGATTTTCTAGGAGTATCAGATGTTTGACCTCTGGTTTTTTCGTTTTTGATTAAAGGTTCTTGAGAGGTTATTGAAGAACTAGTCATTGGATTTGAATCTTTGATGAAAATAGCTTTTGCCTTGCCACGCGCCGAGAAGGGGACACTTTGAGTACGCGCTACCTTAACAGGCTGAGTGTCTTCGAAGATCTTGAGTGACCTCTTTCTCGCAGGAGAAGACTTCATCCAAGGTCCCACGGCATGAGGAATGATTTGTGTACGTGTTGGTGATGGAGGTCTTTCTAAAGTAGGACGACAAGAACTGGAATCATGACTGATCAAGCCGCAGGATTGGCAAAAATTGTTGAGCTTTTCGTACTTGAAACGGATTCAAAGATCAGGAAGATTTTCTCTAATGAGTGGAAAGCCTGGGATAAGAGGTTGCTTGATGTCCCATGTTATTCTCATACGAATAATGTTGCTTCTACTAAGTTTGCCTTCAGCAATGTCGTCCATTTCTTCGATGTCCCCTAGATATAAGCTGATATTAACGGTGTGTTTGGATTGATCGGAATGGAGGGAATGGGAGGTTTAGTAAAAGAGGAGTTTAGTCATTTTCCTATTTGATTTAAAGTTTTTTAAAGGAAAAAGAAGTGGAGGGGTCAAAGTAACCCCTCTCATGTTCACTTTTTCTTTTCTTCTAATTTGGGGTAAAATAGAAGAGAAGAAGAGTTAGTCTCCTTTATAAAACTCATTTTACACATAAAATTTATCTATCCCTTCCATTTTCTTTCTAATTCAAACAAAAAATACCCATACTCCTTTATGATACTCTCCTTCTCTCAAATTATTAAATCCAAACATGATTTAATCTTCTCATCTCCTCTCATTTATTAAAATTTTTCCCCTCAATCCAAACACACTATAAGAGCATTGGGATATGTGATATAATTGAAAGGTAGACCATGCACCTATATCCAAAAGGATGTGAAGTTCAGGTTCTGCTCTTCCGCAATGCGATTTGGGTCCCATAGTTGAAAGAGAAAGTGGTATCCTTGTATAGACCAGGGCCTAGAGTCCCAAGCCTTATCTCTGTCTTCTTTGCTCTTGAAATCAATGATAAAAGTGTTGTGTTTGAGTAGAGTAAAATCCACTGACTTAGGCTATCCTCAATGGAGTTTTTAAAATGTAAAATTTTTTTAATTTGAGTATTTTTAGAGACCTCAGTCTCTAAAAATAATACTATTCATGGCAAAAGTACGTGGGGTCCACCACTTTTGACTTAAAAGATGCCACTATAGAGACCCAGTCTCTATTTTTTTCAACAAATTTGTGGAAGAAAATGGAGACTGGGTCTCTATTTTGGCATCTTTTAAGCCAAAAGTGATAGCCCCCTCTTACTTTTATCATGAATAATGTTGTTTTTAAAGATTTGAGTCTCTAAAAACACCTAAATTAAGAAAGTTTTGCATTTGAAGACTCCATTGAGGATGCCCTTAATGAGTCCCCAAGATCTATTAATAGTGCTTTTGATGATTCCCATCACAACATGGTTGACTGTCACCAGTCTGCCCACGAGAAAGAGATTAGAGCTCATGACTCCTTCTTTAGGGAGAGGGTTAAGCTTTATGGTTGAGATATCACGTTTTGAGGATAAAGCCATTAAATTTGGGACTTTTAATAAGGGAAATGAAGACTGTAGAAGTGAGGTGTGAGGATTAAATGTTGCAGGGGAGAGGGGTTGCTGTTAACGGGTTGTGAGGAGAAACAACTACAGGGAAGCAAAATAAATGCAAAAAGGGAAAAAAGATGAAAGGGAGATCAGAGTGAAGGAAAAGTAATCTCTGGAAAGGGCTGCTGTTTACGAGTGATGAAAGGGAGATCAAAGGGAAGGAAAAGTAATCTCTGGAGGGTGGATTATACAAGTTAGATTTTTGGGTGAAAAAGATAGTGTGTGGGGATGGGATGAGGGAGGAGGAGAAGAACCCATCTCAGCCAATTTGATTGATTCAAAAGACTCCAACTCCCTATCCACCTCCTTCAATTATCGACACTTTAGCCTTTTTGTACAAGCTCAAATCTTACCCCCAATGTTTTCTTCACCATGTCCACTTCCATTTATGTTCCTAGGGTAGTGCCCTAAAAAAACATTGTTAGCCAACATTTTAAAAAACTAATGGCTATTTTAGGAGTGAATAGTTTAATGACTTCAAAAATTATTTACCTGTATAATATATATATGTACGTATGTATATATAAAACACTAAAAAAACTAATTGGGAGTTTTTGGATAGTTGGATTAATAAAGAAAAATCTAATTAAAATTAAAATTTAACTTTTTTCAAGTTAATTAACGGACACAAATAAATTGATAATATTAATATAAATGATAAAACATTACATAATAAACTATAACCTCACAAGACATAGTTACATTAATAACATAAACATAAAAATCAAATGGGCCGAGCTAAGCTGTGTTGGGTTGGTTCTAAGTCGAAAATGGCATAGGCTCAAATGGTTGGTTCATAAATTTTATGACCCAGCTCGCCAATTGAATTGAGTCGAGCTCTCTTTTAACTACACTGAACTGTGTTTGAGTTTTTGTGTACTAAACCTGAGTCGTCTAAGCCCAAATACCAGTGCTACTTACAACATTGTGCTATAGTGTCAACTACTTCAAAAGCGTCTGAGTCTAAAAAAGTGCAAGAATTGCTCGGAAGTTTAGCAAGCAAGCAAGCAAATAATTCATTTGTCACTCGAAGTGCCCCAGCTTGCATAACATATTCAACCACACATGACCAGCCATTTTCGTTGATAAGATTTTACCATTATTGTCTCCACAAACAATACAATAATACTTGTGGATTTTCCTTTCACAATCAATTTTGACCGTACCTGCTGATTTTACTATTTGACTTTGGGTAAATTTCACATTTAATCTTTATAGTTTACATATTTTTTTAATGTCGCCCTTAATGTTTTAAAAGATTCACAATAATTCTTAGTATTTGCAAAAGTGATTTAAAATCATCCATATTATTCAATATTAATCAATTTGGTCTTATTGTTTTTCTAAAAATTTGATATAGTTCATATTATTTCCTAAAAAAATTCAATTTAATCTCTACACGTAACCTCTATTTGGGGACTAAATTGAAACTTTTGAAAAATAATAAGGCCTAAGTTTGGTAGTTTTTAACAATATGGATCATTTTGAATAATTTTTGTAAACATTAAGAACTAATATAATTTTTTTAAAATATTAAAAATTAGCTTGAAAAAATGCGTAAGCAATAGAGAAAATATGCATGATTTACCCTTTTGACTTTCATATCCATTCTTTACAGAATAGGCTCCATTTTACAAAATAGATTGTATTCTAGAAAATTACAAGCTTGATATCGCAGATATTAATTTTAATAACTGGTTCTAGCCTATACAACAATGATGAAGAAATTAAAGATAAAGTAGCTAGGACATTTTAATAATACAGGGTTAATATAAGCAAAAGAGTAACAATTTTCAAAATTTTAAGACCAGATAAGAAGCAAATTTGATTCCACAACCCTCACAAGAGGACTTTAACATGGCATTCCGCATAAACTTGAGAGCGTGCGGGTAGGAGCTCACTTCAAGTATACCTCCAAACTTGATTATTAGTGAGTTTTCAAAGTCCAGGAACACAATCTAGATGAAAGGAATTATCACATTTAGAAGAATGATAAGCCAGCGTTTTGGATGCATTTTCTTGAAACTTTGATTTGTCCATTCAACGTTAGCACCTTTCCAATTTGCCAATCGATTATCAAAATCCTAATTTAACTTTCCATCTCTACTCAAAATCCACTTAGTTTCTCTACAATCAATATTTACTTCGGTGGATAATTAGAAATGCGTCATGTTCTACTCTGTTGATTATGTTTTCCATTCTTTGTCGTATAATTGATGCTTTCAACCTTATTTGACCCTAGAATCGTATAATGGATATGCAATGCATTGTAAAGAGAATCCTATAAGCTTGTGAATTGGAATTGAAATATATAGGTTACTGAATTAGAAATTTGTCGAGAGATTATGAAATTGTGTGGAAATAGCATGGATAGAGTAGTCCAAAAATGTGCGAAGTGAATCCTTTATAGGTTGGGAGAAACCAAAGAATTGTTGGAAGTTAAACATAGATGGTTGTTCGAAAGGAAACCAAAGAACAGTTAGCGTAGAAGGCTTATTTAGCGATGAAAAAGGTGATTGGATAATGGGATTTACCACCAAATGAGGCATAGCTTCAAACAATAGAGCGAAACTCATGGCCATGCGTGAAAGGTTGTTTAAAGCAGTTGGATTGGATGTGTAAGGCCTTGTTATAGAGATGGATTCACGGGTTATATTGAACCTGCTAGAATAAGGCACTGCTTTGTGAGGGAGGTTTTAGCGTGAAACATGTAAATTGGGATAGGACGCAAACTATTGCATTGATTGACTTGCTAGTTTCAACCTTATGCATCACCAACTTCTTGTCCTTACCCAAAAAAATAACAGGGGTGAAAAATCCAAGATGGTAATAATATAACAGCATTACCTCCCATGGAAAAAGAAAAATTGGACTTTGCATGAAAAAACTTTCCTATAGTTTTGCTTTTTCTAGCATTTCTCACTATTGTCAACCTTTGCAAGTTCTTAATGGTTTCTTACAAGCTGCTTTTCTAGATATTATTTTTAGGCACTAATTCTAGCCCATAATATAATAATGACAGAAAATGAACTAGAACATTTTTTTCATTACAATCACAACATAAGCAAAAGTTGGAATCTTCACATTCAAAGGAGAGATCATTCAATTTGTAATCACAAGCACTACATACTTTATTTGAAGCACCAAATTGAAAGAAGGGGTGGTTATGATTTTGGTGCTCAATAACAGTGGGCAAAGCAACAACACATTTTACGTCAAGGAAGAAATTGCAGGTCTCGCAATGGAAGAAGAATCCATTAGAAGATCATCAACACATTTTACTTTGTTATTTTGATTAACTATCAATTTGACTATAGGGCCAGAAACTAACAAGTGGCATCAAGAGAAGGTTACTAAACTGACTCAGTTAGATCTCTGGGAAAGTTTGTTTTCTGGTTGTTTTTGCAGGTATGGACACAGGTCGTGATGGAAGTTCGATTAACAAACCACCACTACTAGATGGCTCAAACTACTCGTATTGGAAGGCTTGGATGAAAGCATTTATCAAATCCATTGATGAAAGAGCTTGGAGGACAGTTGTCATGGGATGGACACATCTTACAATGAAAGATGATAAAGGAGTTAATGTGCCAAAATCTGAAGATTAGTGTACTGCAAATGAAGATCGGGTGGCCAACAACAATTCCAAGGCCTTGAATGCGATTTTTAATGCGGTTGATCTAAACCAATTTAAATTGATCTCAACTTGTGAAATTACCAAGGATGCTTGGTCTATCTTACAGACTGCATATGAGGGAACCATAGCTGTCAAAGTGTCGAAACTTCAAATCCTCGCTACAAGATTTGAGAAATTGAAGATGCAAGAGGATGAAACCATAGATGATTTCAATGGTAAGTTGTGTGATATTGCAAATGAGGCGTTTTCACTTGGAGAAAAATATTCAGATTCAAAGCTTGTGATGAAGGTGTTACGATCTCTTCCCGAAAGATTCGCCATCAAGGTTGCTACAATTGAAGAAGCAAAAAATGTTGATGACATGAAGTTGGATGAACTTATGGGGTCTCTCCAAACATTTTAGATGAAGTTCAAACAAAAGAGAAAAGAGAAAAACATTGCATTCCAAGCAAAAGTTCAGAAACAAGATGATGAAAGCTCACACGATGACGATGATACTGAGTTAACTGAGTCATTAGCATTGCTTACGAAGAATTTTAACAAAGTGCTAAAGAAATGAAAGAGGCAGAGAAATGGATCAAGGCCAGGCGTGTTTAAAAGTCCGTCTATTGCAGTAAATCCAGAGACAAACAAAAGGCAAAATGATAAGATGTTTGAGGAGAAAAAGAAAAATAAAGGTATCCAATGTAGGAATTGTGAAGGCTTTGGTCATATATAAGCAGAATGTGCGAATACCTTGAAATAGAAGAACAAGGTCATGAACATCACCTGGAGCGATGAAGATTCAGATGACGTTTCTGAGGGTAATGAAGGATACACTAGCAACTATGTTGCATTCGCTATTGCAGCAGGCCAAGATGACATAAAATCAGGCTCAACAGATGTTGCACCATCTGTTACAATATCTATTATAGCTGAACACGTTCTTTCTGATGGCAGTAGCGTGAGTTCAGAATCTGGTAGCGATGATGAGCTGGATGAGGAAGGAATTATAAAAGCATACAAGGAGATGTATGAAAAATGGCTGATTGTATGCAAAAAAAATCAAGAGTTAGAAGAAAAAATAATGTTTGGAAGAACGCTGAGTTATCAGAATGTGCAGCCAAGAGGCAATTGAAGATTGAAGAGTTGCAACAGGTACTGAGACAAACGCAGCAGAATATGTAGATGCTAAATTCAGGGACGTTGAAGCTTGATCATATGCTGTCAATACAGAAACCAAATAGAGATCATACTGGACTTGAATATTAAGGAGGTACATCAACTGGAAAAACTGTGTTTGTTAGGGAAACTGAGGAAACAAGGCCAGAACTGACTGTTGCAACATCGCCTGCAACAATGGATAAAAATTCAGTAGGAAAGCAAAGGAGGACTGTCCCAATTTGTCACTTCTGTTATGTTCTTGGACACATCAGACCACGATGTTACAAATATAAGGACAATCTGAAAAGAGGTATGTTTGTCACCTCTCTCATTTTTGGTAAATCTATGAATTCATTCAAAGAAATGATTAATTTGTCACAACATCACTTGAAACAAATATGGGTAAGGAAAACCGTTCAAACTTGTCTAGTTGCTTACACCTCATTGCAAGATTACACCACTAACTCTTGGTATTTTGATAGTGGTTGTTCTAGACATATGACAGGAGATCGTGGTATGTTGACAAATTATCAAAGATGCTCATAAGGGAAAGTGACTTTTGGTGATGGTGAGAAAGGTCAAGTTCTTGGAAAATGAACTCTTGCTATTGAAGGTTTTCCAAGATTAAAGAAGGTTCTTCATGTTGAAGGGTTGAAAGCAAATCTCATAAGCATCAGTCAATTATGTGACCAAGAGTTGTTTGTTAAGTTCACCAAAGATGGGTGTCAAGTGTTTGATAATTCTAACAATTGTGCTCTTGCAGGAACTAGATCAACAGATAACTGTTACATGTTGACTTCACGCACAAACTGTGTTGTGTCAAAATAATTCACTTGATAATGCTGAAATCTGGCACCAAAAGTTAGGTCATTTGAATTATAAGATGCTTAACAAAATTGTAAACACAGGAGCAGTTCGCGGTATTCCGAAATTGAATGGTAAGAAATTCAAGGTGTGTAGACCATGCCAAATCGGCAAACAGGTAAGGGCAACACATAAAATGGTGCAACATATCTCTACCAAAAGTGTATTGGAATTATTACATATGGACCTTATGGGTTCAATGCAAACTGAGAGTATTGGTGGAAAAAGGTATGTCTTTGTGTGTGTAGATGATTTTTCAACATTTACTTGGGTTGATTTTATTAGAGAAAAGTCTGACACATTTGATGCTTTCAAAAACTTATGCTTAATGTTGAAAACATAGAAAGGTAGCAACATAGGTGAGATTATAAGATAAAAAGTGATCATGGTAGGGAATTTGAGAACCTTGTTTTTTCTAAATTTTGCATTGATCATGGTATAGCACATGAGTTTTCAGCACCAAAAATACCTCAACAGAATGGTGTAGTCGAAAGGAAAAATAGGGTTCTCCAAGAGATGTCTCGAGTCATGCTAAATGAAAAGAACATTCCACATAGATTTTGGGCTGAAGCAATTAATACAACATGTCACACAATAAATCGAGTTTACCTTAGATCAGGTACATGCAAAACCCCATATGAAATATGGAAAGGAAGGAAACCCTCACTCAGTAATTTTCAAGTCTTTGGAAGTATGTGCTATGTTCTAAATGATAGAGTGCAGAAAGGTAAGTTTGATGCAAAAAGTGAGAAGGGTATATTTCTTGGATATGCCAAAAATAGTCGAGCCTTTAGGGTATTTAATCTGGTCACTACAACGATTATGGAATCAGCTAATGTTGTGATTGATGATGCGTTGGAACAAATGAGGCAGAGGAGGATGTCAATAGTATGGAAACAAATCATGGAGAAGACAATGTCACAGCAACAGAAGAATCAACAAGAACAAATGTTTCCAGTTCAGGTGCAACAGGCGGTACAACAAAACTTGAAAATTCAAAAACTATCGAAAGCAGTAAGTTGCAGCTAAAAGAACATGAATCACTTGCTCAAGTTCACAAGAACCACTCAGCAGAATATGTTATTGGCTCAATTTAGGAAGGAGTCAAAACTCGAGGTAAGCCCAAAATGAACTATAGAGAAATGGTCAGGTATGTATGCTTCACCTCTCAGTCTGAGCCAAAAAATGTCAAAGAGGCTTTAGAGGATGAGTGTTGAGTTAATGCCATGCAGGAATAATTGAACCAATTTGTTAGAAATGATGTTTGGACATTAGTACCTAGGCCTAGCGAGACAAATGTGATTGGGACAAAATGGATTTTCAAAAGTAAAACTGATGAGTGTGGCAACATAATGAGAAACAAAGCCAGGTTAGTTGCACAAGGGTATACACTAGTTGAAGGTATGGATTTTGTTGAAACTTTTGCCCCAGTTGCAAGACTTGAATCTATTAGATTATTGTTGTCCATAGCATGCGTATTGACATAAGACTTTACCAAATGGATGTGAAGAGTGCTTTTTCTGAATGGCATTCTAAATGAGAAAGCCTATGTAGAACAACCAAAAGGCTTTGAAGATCCACACTACCCTACACATGTGTATAAACTAAAAAATGCCTTGTATGGGCTGAAACAAGCCCCAAGAGCTTGGTATGAAAGGTTGACCAAGTTTTTGCTTGATAAAGGCTACAAGAGAGGGGGAGTACCATGAAATTTGGCTCAGGTATTCTAATTGCACAAATTTATGTAGATGACATAATGTTTGGTGCAACATCAAATGAAACATGAATTTGAAATGAACATGGTAGGTGAATTAACCTATTTTTTAGGTTTGCAGGTTAAGTAGAGTGAGAATGGTATCTTCATCTCACAAGAAAAATATGCAAAAAACCTGGTCAAAAAGTTTGGGCTAGAATCAGCTAAACATATGAGAACACCCATAGGAACAAATGTTAAGTTGACCAAAGATGAAAATGAAAAATCTGTTGATGGGACTCTCTATAGAAGCATGATAGGGAGTTTGTTGTATCTTACAGTAAGCAGGCCTGGTATTTGCTTTAGTGTAGGCGTGTGTGCTAGATATCAATCCAAACCAAAAGATAAGTGGAACTGCAAATTATGGTATTTGGTACACAAATGATACTATTGCAAATCTTGCTGGTTTTAGTGATGCTGACTGGGCAGGTAATGCTGATGACAGAAAGAGTACTACTGGAGGATGTTTCTATGTTGGAAACAAACTTGTGTCATGGTTCAGTAAAAAGAAGAATGCAATCTCTTTGTCAACTGCTAAGACTGAGTACATTGCTGCTGGAAGTTGTTGCACTCAACTGCTGTGGATGAAGCAAATGTTGGAAGACTATGGAATTGAACATGGAGTCTTATCTGTCTTCTGTGATAATACTAATGCTATAAACATTTCTAAAAATCATGTACAACATTCACGAACTAAGCACATTGACATACGATATCATTTCATTCAAGATCTGGTTGAAACAAAAAAGGTTGTTCTAGAATATGTTGCAATAAAACATCAGCTAGTAGACATTTTCACTAAAGCACTCGATTCTGTGAGGTTTGAAATATTGAGAAAAGCAATTGGTATTTGTACCAATTAATGGTGGAACGTGCATTGGCACATGAAACTGATAAAGTCTCAAGAAATGTGAAATTTTAATATTTAAATCAACTTGTGATTTATTTTTTTGAGCCATACTTCCTATGCACACTATATTCTAATCTGATTGAGGTTCTGATTTTAATGGTTTGCAAGTGCAAGAGTTTAAGTTGCCTAGTGACTCTGGATATAATGAGATGTCTCTTTATCTATTCCTATACTTTTTTCATTTTCTTTAAAAAAAAAAAAAAGAAGGATGAGAAAAAAAAACAAAATTGTGAAGGTAGAGGCTGGAAAAAGCTACCTAGACCAGATTGAAAGTTCTAGAGTGAAAGCTACCAAGTCCAATTCACACTTTGTAAAAAGGAAAAAAAAATAATAATAAAAAAATGTTCCAATACGATTAGACGATCAGGTTGTTTGAACAGATTGTCTTAAATTCTTAATCTTGCAAATCCTGATTTTGAGAAATTTCAAGAAATATCTTTATATTGCTTTCACACACACACATGGTTTAGATTATAAATACTTGTGTGATTTAAGTATTGAATAAATCAAATTCCTTGCTGATTAAGTCATAACTAATGTGAAGTGCATGTGATTTTTATGTTGGAAATAATCAAAGAAGAATGTGCTCAGGTTTCTAAGTGTCTGACTAATAAAACGCTGTTGCAACATGGACTGAGACACCCCAGCCCACTAAACTTGTACGTAGCTAAAAAGGAAAAACGAAAACAAGAGTCTTGTTTGACACCAATTCAGGAAAAAAAAAAAAAAAAAAAAAACGGATACATGTTTGCATAAGTTAAGCGAAGTGTTTTTGTGTTTATCAAAAAGAGTTTGAGTTCCAATAAAATTGCATCTCATTGATTGCATGTTTCATCTAGGACTCCACATATGACAAATCTCTATCCTTTTTAAAGATGGTGTATCACATTTGTTTTTATCAGAACCCGATTCTCTTTTAATCTCTTTCTCACATGCTCTCTAACTCTTCGTCTGTTTGCGGATTTTTGCTAAAACTTTGTGTTTCAGTTCCTGTTTCTTCAAGAGCAATCATGGTGTCCACTCGATCAGATGCAAAGTTTCGGAGCAGCAAGGCACAATCGAGAGACACACCAGGTGGAAATCCAAGTGTTCCAATCACTTTTGAAGAGTCATCTTCCGCTACACCCTCTATTACACCCTCAAAACCATCTAACTCACAAGAAGTGCGTGGAAAGGATGACCACTCTTCATCTGATGATACATCAGAGTCATCTCATGGATTAAATGAGGCCACCAAGTTGCGAGAGAAAGGAGCAGCCATGGCTCAAGAACCGTGCCCATCAGGTGTTCGACAGTTTGTTGCACCATCATCTGAGAGCCATGAGGAGTCTTCAGACTCGTTGGTAATGCCGGTAGCACTTGTTCTATTCACTGGTGAATCAAAAGCTGATGAAGACACATTTGTGCCTGAGGATGTGCCACCAAAAACTGCACCAACTGACGGTAAGACAGCCACTAGAACTAAAGATGATGTTCCTATGGCTGCTGCAACAACCGAATCACCACAGACAACTTCAAAAACTAAGGGAAAATCAAAGCATGTAGGAAAATACAAGAGCAAGCAAGGTACGCCCTCGGGTCCTTCCAAACGACTAAAGAAACATTGGTATGATGTATCAACTATTTTTTCCAAGAAGTTCTTCTTTGCTGAAAATAAAATTAGATGGAAGACTTTATCTCAAAGGCCTCTTCAAATTGAAAAACCCCTCAATGAGGCTTCATATCGAGGATATAGGATCTTGGAGCTATTAGAGCAGAGGCGTTTGCTCAAATCTTTTGCAAAGTTGAAACCTTTTTCAGGCTCTATTGTGTATGAGTTTTATGCCAACATAACAAAAGACATGCATGTTGCATCTTCAAGGCTGTACGATCATGTGTTTGTAAGGAACCATGTGTTTGAATTCTCACCCACTGTCATTAATGAATTCTTGGAGTTTGTCCCATCTGAAAAGTTAGTGGCAGAAGAGACAATTCCCCTTGCCATTATTGCAAAGGAATTAGTTAGAAGTGATGTTGATTGGGTAGAGGAAGGTAGAATGAATGCAACTTCCTTGACAACGAAATATACTGTGTTACATCGGATGGTGATCGCAAATTGGTTTCCAAGCAAGCAAACCACAAGCCTCAATGCTGAGATGGCACGAGTTTTGTACAAAATTGGGATGGGATTAATCTTGATATTGGAGAAATCATCTTTCCTAGGATTGTTGAATAGGCAGCTAAAGAATTGAAAATTCAATACTTGCCCTATCCCGCATTAATTTTTGGTGTTCTCTCTGCTCAAAAGGTGGTTCATGAGAGGGTTGAACCTCTTGAAAAACTGTCACCACCATTACAATTTTCTCAAAAGTTTTTGCAGGGCCAGCACAAAGTGGACATTCAGGGAGAGCCTAAAGTAGAACCGAGTGTTGCACCTACTGCTGCAACACCAACTGATGCACTGCTGAAGCATCTTCAGACTGAAGTCAGTGGCTTGCACAAAGACCATGCTACTCCCCTTTCTAATCAGAAGCAGATTATGGAGGATCTTGCAGAACTGAAGAAGGGTCAAAAGACCATCCTTGATTTCGTTTGTGATACTACTTCTTGATTTTGTCTGTCCCACTCTTGCCTTTGCTCTATTGCTATTCTGTTTACTTGTCTTTCCTTCAGGGTGTTTCTTGTCTTAAGTCTCATATCTAGTTCGGCTTTGGTTTGCTTTGGACAAAGGGGGAGACTGACCCCACAAGATGATGCCTTCATGTTATGGATATTTACATTTCGAATGTTTACCTTTTACATTTCAAATATTTACCTTTTATGGATAATTATGTGTTTTATTTTCTTAGTTGCTGTTTACCTTTGTTTAAGGCATTGCTTGTGGGTTTTTTCCAAAACAAAGCCAAAGGGGGAGATTGTTAAGATTTTAACTTTAATCCAAGGTTTTATTTTTGGCTATGTTTTTGCAAAAATGTGGATATTGCGTGTGGTAGTGTGATATTGCAAGACTCTTTGAAGCAGTCACGATTAGGAGAGCTTTCAATTCTGATGAGTTCTATTCCTAGCAGTCTTCTTGAAGAGTCCATGTGCTTATGAAGATAAGGTGATAGAGGTCCGATTGTCCAGAACTCTTGTGCGATTTGGATTATCCTGAAGACTCTTCTACTGACACTCAACATCTCTGGCAAGTCCTTCAAATAGGCGTGATGATTCCCAGTTCCAGTGTGCGAGAAAATAGTACAGAAATAGATATAGCAGAATCATGAAAAAGCTATAAGTCGCCTGGGTCAAGTCGTGTTGCAACAAGTTGTGAAACAGAGTTAGCTGGATATTTTAGTTTGTGTTGCAACATAGTCAGTTTTGAGTCTAATGTTTTGACCAATCCATCTAGAGTTTCAAGACTCTTTTTATTATGTTTTTAGTTTACATTCTTCGGGAGAAGAAGGTGTGTTCTCAGGAGAGAACTTTGTAAGTCGAAGGGAGCTCGCCAAACTAAAGAATCTACTAAGGGATTCTTACACCTAGGCGGTAAAGGTTAAGAGGGAGTCTTCAATTGCGTAAGTTTCCATTGGTGTCTGTAATCTCTTGAAACTTAGTGGATTGGTTTGTTGGCCAATGGATGGCCACGTGGACGTAGACCATGGTATGTGTTTCATGCACTAAATTATTCTTTCTTACATAGTGAGGCACTTGGACAGTTTCTTCATTACTCCTTTCTTTAAGTTGTAGAAATTATTTCTCGTGTTAAATTCAGGTGTTACAATTGGAAACTAGCGAAATTTCGCTAAGGAAATTATGATCGAATTTTCTTTAAGTTGTTTCTATAAGCATTATGATGTAGTATAACATATGGAACGATAATGATTAGACCCAAAATGGAGCTATTTTGCCACCATTCATATTGATGCTTTTGAACGACCAAAGAATCATTCATCAATGAAGATAAACAAGCTGGCTTAGTAATGGTATGTAGGGATCACATGGGTTTCTGTAATTGATGCACAAGTAGTTTGTATATTCTGTAGTTCAGTTGGGTAGGCTGAGGCATTGATATGTTATTAAGCTTTTTAATTATCAACTACCAAAGGCCTCATAGATTATGTCATTGCTTCCTTTCAGATTTACTCCGAGGATTGATTGCATACTCTCCTCTATTATTCATGTTGTAGTTGTTATCCGTTAATCTTGGCCACATTTTCAGGCATATTTCTCGAAAGACAATCCTTGTGCCTGAATGTGTTGTATCAATAACTGGATATGTAATCTTATTAGGGCATTATCTTTTCTTAAGGTAAAAAAAAAAGAATACTCACAGATTTTTTTTTCTTTTTTTTTGGTGGTGGGGGGTAATGCTTGTGTGGAAAGGAAACTAAGTATAATTAGAAAAAGCCCAACAAGACAAAACTATCTTAGTCCAAAAAAAAAAAGAGCAAGACCTGGCAAAGTAACTGACACCAAGTTCAACACCATGACGAAAGAAACAAATCCATTAGGCATAACCAACAAAAAAAAAAACATACAATAATATGAGCCGAATCCACAACTAACAAACAAGGTTTGGGTTCGGAGCAGTAGCTTTATGAAAAAATGGAGAGAAAATAAGTTTTGTGATATTCAACAAATATAAAAGGGTTAATATCTTAATTAATCCCCCATCTTTACCTCGTTTGATAAATAGGTTCCTTATTTTTGAAAATGCTACACCGTTAGTCCTTTTGACATTTTCTGTAAAAAAATATAATGGTAAAGTCACGTGACTTTATTTTATCAATACACTTCATTGTTACTTTTTTAAAAGAAAATGACAATAGAGTTAACGGTGTCATAGATTATAAAGTTAAAAGATTTAAATGTAGTACTTTTGGAGATAAAGGACATGTTTGTCAAATATGGTTAAATATCTAAGACTAAATAAAGTATTAACAAATTCTAAAGATCTCGACACTAAACAAATTCTAAAGATCATTAATATAATCTCTGGACATTAAACAAATTTTAAAGATCTTGACACATTTTGAGTAAATAATACCATATGAGAAGTCATCTCTTAACTTATATGGGTCAAATTTTAGTTTCTCATCCAAAATTTTCTTGGAATTTCGATTTATCCATTCAAAGTTAGTACCTTCCTAATTTTTCAACCGATTACAAAAATTTTGATTTGATTTTCCTTTTCTATTCAAATATAACTCTCTCTCTCTCTCTCTCTCTCTCTCTCTATATATATATATATATATATATATATATATATATATATATATATATATATTTACTTCGGACGATAATTTGAAATTAATGCATCCTGATATTCCTCTATTGATTTCTTGTTCATTTAACACTCTGTTCGGATTGCAAAATGGAAGAGACAAAAAAAATTCAAAAAGATTGGACAAGGAAAATGAAAGGAAAGTAAGATGAAAAATAATAAAGGAAACGAAAGGAACGGGGGTGTATTAATAAATCCTCATGGATTTTTTTTCTTTGGTTTCGAAAAAAGGCATTATTGTATTTAAAGAAAATGGAAAAACTTAAAAAGGCCAATGAAAGACAAGACTTATCAGCCCAAAAAAAAAAAAGACCTGGGAAAGTAAAAGAGACCAAGTTCAACACCATGAAGGCACAAATCTACTAGATCTAATCAACAAAAAAACATACAATAATATGGGTTGAGCCCACAAGTAACAAAGAAGGTCTGGTAGTAGAGCATAACCTTTGTGAAGTAATGGAGAGAAAATAATCTTTGTGATGTTCAATAGATGTAAAAGAGTTAATAACTTAATTAGTCACTGATCTTTATTATGTTGAACAAGCAAGTTTCTTATCTATGATAGTATTACATTTAAATCTTTTAACTTTGTTCTGATTTAAAAAGAAAACAATCTTTTAACTTTGTAACATGTGTCACCATCAGTCTTTTTGGCTTATTTCATCAAGAAAGTAAAGTTAAAGTAATGTGACTTTATTTTCCCCCTACACTTCACCATTATTTTTTGACAATAAAGGGCAAAAGGACTAACGGTGTCACAAGTTACAAAATTAAAGGATTTAAATCTAGTACTTTTAGAGATAGATGATTTTCTTTTAACTTTGTAACATGTGTCACCATCAGTCTTTTTGGCTTATTTCATCAAGAAAGTAAAGTTAAAGTAATGTGACTTTATTTTACCCCTACACTTCACCATTATTTTTTGACAATAAATGGCAAAAGGACTAACGGTGTCACAAGTTACAAAATTAAAGGATTTAAATCTAGTACTTTTAGAGATAGATGATTTATTTGTCAAACACGACAATGATCAAGGACTAACTAAGGTTCTAACAAATTCTAAAGATCTCGACACTAAATAAACTCTAAAGATCATTAGTATTTTCTCTTAACAATAAATCCTTTGACTTCAACTCTAGCTTTTTTCAAGTAATCTCTCCAAATCCTTCAACTAATTAAATTAAAGGTGCATTCGAAAAATATATAGTCCCTCATTTTCAAGACCATGTGGCAAATACTACATTGACCTGTCACTTGAACACCCCCAACAAAATTTCTTGTTGGTTGTCACCATATTCTAGCAACCTTTGGAAAGAGAAACTGAAAAGGAAAAATGGAAAGAAAAGCATAAACATTTAGGTGTATTGCTTCGTGTTTCGTTTGTGCGATTTGTCTGAACTCTACACATCGCAAATTATCAAAATGCCTCTGCTTGATATTTGGTAACATTGTAAAATAAGTCAATTGAAAAATATTTTTAGTCAATATAAAAAAATAGTTACAAGAAGTGTAAAATATTTTATGGTGCTTTAAGTGATAAAAAAAAAACAGTGTTTGTGTGTATGATTATAGAAATCTTCTATTGAAAAATACTTTCTAATATAACAGCAAAACAATAAAAAAAACATAATATTTTCTACAAAAAATATTTTTTCCTGTAAATATTTTATACCCTATGAAATTATTTCCTACAAGCAAATGGAGCCTTAGTGAAATTATTGAAGATATATATGCTTACATTGTGAAGCACTTCTAGACCTCGTGCGTGGCACGTGTTTCATGTAATAAATTTTTCTTTGTTTCATAGGGAAGTACTTGGATAATTTCTTCATTTCTCCTTTCTTTTTAAGTTGTAGAAACTATTTCTCATGTTAAATCCAGGTGCTACAATTGTAAAGTAGCGAAATTTCGCGAAGTAAACTATGATCGTACTGTCTTTAAAATGTTTCTATAAGCATTACGATATAGTATAACATATGGAACGATAATATGATTAGACCCAAAATGGAGCTATATATTTTGCCACCATTATTGTTGCAAATTTGATGCTTTTGAACATCCAAAGAATCATTTATCTATTAAGATACACAAGTTGGCTTAGCCGTGGTATGTAGGGATCACATGGGTTCCGTAATTGATGCACAAGTAGTTTGTATGTTATGTAGTTCAATTAAGCAGGCTAAGGCATTTGCCTGTTACTAAGCTTGTAAATTTCCAGCTACCAAAGGTGTAGGAATACGCAATATAAGCAGAAGCAAAAACGTACCTTTAATCCAAAGACCCGTTTACGATTCATTGTACATGTTCTAGACTCTTGTTTGCATTCATTAATGGAGTGCTACTAGAGACACTCCATGTCATTGTCACACAATAACCAAGGGCAATTCAGTTTTTGCATTTTTACATTGTGGGTGTATATGTAGGGTGAATTGGATAGATTCATTAGGAGCCTTCTAAGGGATTTATATATAGATCAAAACACGAGGTGTCATGTCTTTTAAGTGAAAAGATATGTATTTCTCTAAACATGGTGACTCCTACTAATGGAGCCCCACATGGCTGAACTTGGGTCAAATGACCCATGTGCCAACAAAAGGCCTCACAGATCATATCATTGCTGTCTTCCAAATTTACTCTGAGGTTTGATGGGAGGCTCTCCTCCATTGCTCTTAACTTGTAGCTGTTATCCGTTAGTCTTGGCCACATTTTCAGGCATGTTCCTTGATAGAAAAACCTTGTGCCTGAATACGTTGCATCAGTAGCTAGGAAGACTATCCCCAATATACTAATATGTAATCTTACTAAGGCATTATCTTTTCTTGTATGGAATGACTTTGAAAGTATTAGGATTAGTTAATACCTTGATGTGTTATACTATTTTGGAATCAATGAGCAAATCAAACCAAACTAAGCCTCGTCTCACTAGGTGGAGTCGGTTATATGGACCATACGATGCCATTCATTTCTTCAAGAGTCATCTATTCTGTTAGTTCCATACACATAAGGTCTCGTTTAAGTGTCTCCATTCAAGTTATCTTAGATCCTCCTCTACCCCTCTTCCAGTGTACTATATTTAAATCTTCGTACCGTCTAACAGTTTTGGAATTAATGACCTAAAAAAAAATCAAAAGAATACTCGCAGATTTCCTTCTTTTTTTTTGGGCTCTGTAAAGTATAACTATATTAAAAGAAAAATAAGTAAAAAAAAAAAAAAAAGGGCTTTACAAAAGACAAGACTAACTTAGTCCCAGAAAAAAAAAAAAAAAGATAAAGACAAGACCTAGGAAAATAACAGACACGAAGTTCAACGCCATGCAGAAAGACACAAATCCACTAGGCTTAACCAACAGAAAAACATACAATAATATGGGCCAAGCCCACAAGTAACAAACAAGGTTTACCCTCAGAGCAATAGCTTTGTGAAGTAATGGACAAAAAATAAGCTTTGTGATATTCAACTAATGTAAAAGGGTTAATACATTAACTAGTCCCTCATCTTTACCTTGTGTGCTCTTTCTACACTGTTAGTCTTTTTGGCCTTTTTTGTGAAAAAAAATAACGATAAAGTCAAGTGCCTTTATTTTATGGTTATACTTTACCATTAATATTTTAAAAGGAAAAGACAAAAGGACTAACGATGTCATAAATTGTAAAGTTAAAAGATTTAGATGCAGTAGTTTTAGAGATAGATAACTTGTTTGTCGAACACGATAAATATCAAAGACTAATTAGAATATCAACAAATTCTAAAGATCTCGATATTAAACAAATTTTAAAGATCATTAGTATAATCTAGAGACATCAAACAAATTCTAAAGATTTCAACACATTTCCAAGAAATAATATAATAACATATGAAGAAGTCATCTCTTAACTAATTTGGGTCAAATTTTAATTAATCATCTTGTTATTCCTCTATTGATTTCTTTTCATTCTTCATAAATAAATAAAAAATAATGCTTTCAACCTTGATTGGCCCTGTGATCCTACAGTGGATATGTAATGCATTTTAAAGAGAATCATATAGGCTTGTGAATTGGAATTCAAAGATCTAGTTTTGTGAACCAGGAATTTCTCGACGGAAAAAAGAAATCGTCTTTCAACATGTTCTATCAAGCGTTGATTTCTTGTATCCTTAACACTCTGTTTGGATCGCATAAGGGAAGTGACAGAAAAATGAAAAAGATTGGACAAGAAAAATGAAAGGAAAGTAAGATGAAAAATAATAAAGGAAACGAAAGGAATGGGGTTGTATTAATAAATCCTTATGGAACATTTTTTTTTTTTGGGGTTCTGAAAAGCATAACTGTATTTTTTTAGAAAAAGGATAATCAGGAAAAAAAAAAAAACCAAACAAAAGGAAAGACTTTTTAGTCCAAAAAGAAAAAGACTAGGGAAAGTAAAAGAGACCAAGTTGGACACCATGAAGAAATGCACAAATCTACTAGGCCTAATCAACAGAAAAACATACAATAATATGGGTCGAGCTCACAAGTAACGAACAAGGTCTCGGGCTTAGAGAAGGAGATTTATGAAGTAATAGTGAGAAAATAAGCTTTGAGATGTTCAATAAATGTAAAAGAGTTAATTCCTTAATTAGTCCCTCATCTTTATTGTGTTTAACTATAGTTTGCGAATAATGAATTGTATCGTGAATCGAAATATCATTTTTTTTAATCGTGAATTGTATTGAATAGTGATTCCTACCGATTCGGTCACAAATTAAAACTAGATGATAATTGATATATTATGTTTCCATTAGCAATTTTAAATTGAAATTATTTATCTGATATATTTTTTGTTACTTTTCTAAGTTGTTCACTTGTTCTTAGCAACCGAAGTAAATAGATATTAGAAGACAATATTTATTATTTAGCCTTTAGTAGTTTAGTTTATAAGAAAATTAATTGTAACTTATTTGTAAAGACAAGAATATGTTAATAATGCCAAGTTGCAGCTGCCAAGACCATAAAAAAAGCAATAAAAACACTCAAATCTCAATAAAGACAAACAGTAAGACAATAAAGACACTCAATAAAGACATAAAAAGCATTAGCCACTAAAGACCAAGACTATAAAAACTAAAAAGCATCAACACAAAAAGTAAACAAAGACCAAAACTATAAAAATCAAAGTTTAGCAGCAGCTCACTTATTATCTACTTTTGATCGGCGAAGCCTTTTGATCGAGTTTAGCAGCAGCTCACTTACAGTCGCGATAAACATAAGTAGCGTTCTCTCTCTCTTTCTGTCTCTTTCTCTCTTTTAGGGGTTTTAATTTTTGAGTTTTGAATGGTTTGATTTTGTAATTATAGTTAAAAATTGATGTTAAATCTAAATGGGCTTTTCTTTTTATTTTGTTTGTTCATATTTTTTAATAACGGGCTAATTCTATATTGCTTGAAAAAAATTGAAGTGGGTTCTTTCTTTTTTTTCTTTTTTTTGGACTTTTTGGATTTTTTTTGGTTTGACCCGAATTATGAATCACACGATTCACTCCGATTTATCTTAATTAATGATTCAATAACTGATTCGAATTGCTTTTTTCCTGAATCAAACCGAATCATATGATTCGTATTGCGAATCATACAATTACAAAAATTATGTGTTTAACAAACAAAGTTTTTTTTATCTTTGAAAGTGATAAATTTAAATCATTCAACTTTGTTCTAATCTAAAAAGAAATATAATCTTTTAACTTTGCAACATGTATCACCAATAGTCCTTTTAGCTTTTCTTCGTCAAGGAAGTAAAGAGAAAATAATGGAAAGTTAGTTTACCGTTATACTTTACCATTATTTTTTTAAAAGTGAATGATAAAAGGACTAACGGTTATTACAAGTTAAAAGTAAAAAGATTTAAATATAGTACTTTTAGATATAGAGGATTTGTTTGTCAAACACGATAATAATCAAAGACTAAGGTATTAACAAATTCTAAAAATCTTGACACTAAACAAACTCCAAAGATCATTAGTATTTTCTCTCAACACTAAACAAATTCGGCTCTTTCTTGCATCTAGAAAGAAATGGGGCTTTTATCATGATTTTTGCGAGGAGGTTAACAAAACTTAGTTCACTTCGGCTAGCTACCACTTCTTTTATGGTTTCGATTCAAAAGAAGTGGTTAGGTCCTGGTTCCCTGGCCTGTTGGCCTACCAAGCACTTTCATTTTAGGTCCTTTTTTTACTCCTGAGGCTTGGGGGATGGAAACAACTTAACAAGAGAGGTCAACTCGAGTGGAAACCAAACGACGGAGTCGAGACCTAGTCGAGCGAGTACGATACATCAGTGTAAAAGATTTTTAAGATTTGTGAGGTAGGAATATCTCTTAACTCATTTAGGTCAACTTTCACCTTTAAATCCAAAATTTTCTTCAAATTGTGATTTATCCAGTCAATGTTAGCAATTTCTTAATTGTGATCAGTTGTTGCGTTCACTGATTTTTTTTTCTTGATGTAAAGAGTTTTGTTCAACTTAATAGATTCACTTGTTAAACTAGTTAAAAAAAAAAGTTAACACCTTCTTAATTTGCCAATCGATTGCTAAGTTGATTTAATTTTCCATCTCTATTCAAATCCACTTAATTTCTCTACAATCAATATTTATTTCGTTGGATAATTGGAAATGCATCATGTTCTTCTTCTGTTGATTATTCTTTTCATTCTTCGTCGTTCAATAATTTTCAACCTTAATTGACCCTGTCATCATGCAATTGATTTGCAACGCATTGTAAAAAGAATCATATAGGTTTGTGATTTCTCGAGCGGAAAAGGCAATCGTCTTTTCATAAAAAAAACTTTTCAATAATTAACTAATTTTAGCATTTCTCACTATTGTCAACGTTTACATGTTCTTGATTGCCCTACTCTTAACTGAAATGCTTATTACACAGTTGGCAAACTCTTCTGTTTCTAAAAAAGAAAGTAAAGAATAAATGATGGACACAAGTATTTTAGTAATGCACATAAAATACAACAGAATATCACAAACGATATCCCAAGATATTACAAACTACTTTAGCAGATATTGTTGTTAATGACTGGTTATAGTAGTAGTATAACATAAAGAATAATAATCACAAATGATGAACTATGACATTTTTCTTACTACATGCAATACATAGGCAAAAGTTACATTCTTCACATTCGAAGACATCATATCCATCTATATTGTCTCTGCAACTGTCACAAGAGGACTTTAATGTGGTCTTCCGTTTATACTCGAGAGGGTGCAGGTGGGAACTCACTTCTAGTGTGCCTCCAAACTTGGTATTAGGATGTCTGCCAAGTCTAGGTACACAATTTGGATGAAAAGAATTATCACATTGAGAGCAATGGTAAAGCCAGAACTTGGGATGTGAAACCCCACTTATCTGCTTTAACTTGATTTACGTGCTCTGTCTCGTTTTACGTGCATATGACCTGTTTATGTGCTATAGGGCGTAGAATGTTATAATTTTGATATCAATACTCCTAATACTTGCTAAATGTACATTCATGAAATTTTCATCAAAAACGGAGTCAGAAATTTTATCATCAATTTTCAGTAAATAGTGTTTTCGAAACACGTCCGCTGAAATTTTGAAACTGGTCTTTTTAACCCTTCTAGACCTAGTCCACAGACTTTAATAGACCTATGTTTGATGAAAACGGTTTTAAAATCAGCTTAAGAATTTATTAGGGTTTTACACCGACTTTTGCGAAAATCGAGTTTTAAGCCGACTCGGGTGAAATTGTTTGATTGTAAAACTTCTTGTCTCTTAAAAATAATCTACTTGAGCTATTTTGGGTGTTGAATAAATGTTTTGAATTTTGGTGATCAATAAAATGCATTTAAAGTCAAGAAAACACTAAAAATAATTAGTTTCCACTTTGACTTTCTTTTATTTATTTGACCTTTGTTTAATATATGATCAACACACATTAAAAACAAAGCAAAACACCACCAAAAACACACACAAAACCGTGGCTCCTTGGAGGAGAAAGATAAATGCATTTTCAAAGCATTTTTCTCACAGATTTTGCGTTTCAAAGCCGAATTGAGTGATTCAAAGCTTGAAATTGATTGTTTGGCATCCATTCTACACATTTCTTGCATCAAAACACATCAAAGGTGAGATAAAAATTCTAGATCTCAAAACTTGTCTTTTTGCATTTTTGCATATAAATGAAGATTGAACCGTTAAAATTGTAATCTGATGTTAGATTATTGCTCCTTGCATGCTAGGGATCGTTTAGTGGTAATACTACGAGTTTCTGTCGGATGTAGCATAATTTTTATTTTTCGGGTATTAAATTTTGATTAAATTGTTTAATGTTGAATTAATTGAGTTGTGATGATCGAAATCGATAGCCGTCGATTTCTAAATACTTGATAATTACGTGTTAGCGCTGTTGTAATGCCGAATTTTTGATTACATTGCTCGTGGGAAAGTCCGAAAAATCCAGCCAAGACATCCTAGGGTTTTAGGGTTATCGGGCATGATTTGGAGGTGTTATGGTGGATTTCCAAGAGGGCTAATGTAGTAGGTTGAATGGGTGAGTGATAGAAACTGATTTGGAGTTGTTTGGATTAGTAGAATGTAAGATATGATTAATTGAAGTTTAGGTTGTCTTTCTTTAAAATGTTAGATTGAGCCTTAGTTGATTAGGTGTGGGTTGAGTGATTGAATTGTTAGTTGTTGATGGGTAAATTAGAGTTTGATTGTGTGTTTAATGCATGTTCGGTTAGATGGCCTACTTTGTCATCTAATTTAGTTGTTTGTTGTTTAATTAAAATATTGATGTTATATTGATTGTTATATTGATTGATTATTAAGTACGGGAATCGGGCACTTTTGTTGCTGATTTTCCCGATTATTGATTGATGATTGATTGATGATTGATGATTATGGAGTCTTGGTATGTGTGTGCCACCTCTCGGGCAGCGTTGGGCTGTCGGGTTGATAACGGCATGACTGCCATAGGCTACCCCCAGCTCGCATGACGGAGGTGTCATGGAGGGAGGGGCTAGTGAGATACCTCGGGTGCGTGAGTAATGGGGAGTTATAAGAAGAATGGTTGAGATCGTGATGGCGTTTGGAACTACACCAACTAGAGAGAGTATCCTTTATTGAATGGTCATATAGTTATGTGATGATAGTGTTATTGATGTTATTGTGTGTTTACTGACTCAAAGGATTATTCCAAGGAGTTTAGTAGACCTTGCTCGAGATCTATCGGATCCTCACTGGGCTTATTTATATAAGCTCACTCTCTATTATTGCATGCATACAGGTGTACTTTTACAGGATTACGGGTACGTGCCTCCTGAAGAGGAGAATGTGGAAAACGTGCCTTACGTGGATGAGTCCTATGTTCTAGAGTCTTATCCTTGGTGTTGTATTGTTTTACTATCTTGTATATTAACTTAGTAGACTTTTATATGCTTTGTAGTTCATTATGTAAAAGATGTTGAAAAGATAACGAATTAGTTGATGCAATCTTAGTAGTCTTTATTTTGTCTATGATTAGGTTGCTAGGTAGGCTATAATCTATTTTGGAAGTGTATGTTATATAGTAAATGTATTATGTTGGAACGGAGGCGCATAACTATGAATGAGTTGATGAAAGAATGTTTAATGTATGAAATAGTTGCGTTGTATGTTGTTGATTTGATTGTGGAGTTGGTTGGTGATTTGTGGAGTTTGATGTATGTTGTTATTAAGGGTTGGTTTAAAGCCCTGATGTTCATGTTACTGTCGTTATGCTGCCGAAATTCCGTTGCGTCCTGACTGATTGTAAGAGGGGTCGAGTTGGGGCGTGACATTTAAGTGGTATCAGAGCGCATGTTTAGCTGTCAGCCGGGGTATCCTCGGAATGTGGGTAGTGGTCTAAGCATGCAAGTATGTATTAAGTGAAAGAAAAGTGAAACATATGTTAATATGTTTATGTGATTAATTTACTTATGTGTCTAACTTTCTATGTGACCAGTATGCCTTGTGTGTTAAGTGAACTAATGTGGTCAATATGTTTTATGTGATAATGTGCTATACGTACTCAATGTGTTGTAATTAATGTGCATTATGTGATTAATGTGTATTATGTGACAATTGTGTTTTATGTGATTTTGTACCTTGTGTGAAGTTAGTTGTTTATGTGCTTTTAATTGTTTATAACTAGCTTATGTGAAACAACGTGCTTTAGGTGCTCAATGTACTTTAAGTGACCTATGTGAGTTACGTGATCAACTTATCTTATGTGAAGTTTGTTGCTTATGTGACTTTAATTGTTTATAACTTACTTCTGTGATATAACCTGTTTATGTGATGTTGGCTTCTTATATGCTGAATTGTGTGTTATGTGATAATGTTATATTATATGATAATCATGCATTACGTTGTACTTGTTTTCATGTGATGTAATTGTATATATTCTATAACTGTGGGTGATTTTTTTTAGGTGAAGTAAGGATGACTGCAAGAGTTTTCGGAAATAGAAGTAGGCCATGATTTTGAATTATTATTATTCTAGTAGTTTATCAGTGAGATTTTAATTGTTATGTTTATGGATTTTAGTTTCGGCTTAGTGGATAGATCTTGATGTTCCTTTAGCGAGAATGAAGTTGTTCGAGGAAAATAGCAATGTATCTTGATGATTATAATTACTTTTGTTGCCATGTTTAACTTATTATTACTTGGAGATGAATCATAAGTTGAGGTTTCTGTGAGGTTGTGATTAGACACTTTTGGAGTCTCAACTCAGACTATACTTCCTTGAGGTTATTTTAGAATGAATTTATTTGAGGAATTAGTGATGTATATTTGTGAATGGAATGAAGTGTGGTATAACATGTGAATATTTCTACTATTTGAGATTGCTATATTATTAATGGATATTTTGAAGTTTTGATCTTTAAACCTTGGAAACAATTGGAGTGATTCCTGACTAAAGTTACTTTATTCGAAGATGTAATTGTTGGGAGATAGAATAATTTGAGGAAATAAGAATGCATTTCGATGGCTGAACATTTACTTGCTTATGTCAAGCTTTTGAGTTCTAGGTGGTATAACTTTCTAAATTGTTGATTGATGATTCACTAGTGTTATAATGGGTTAATATGAATATGTATTGTGTTATCAGATTTTGGAGTCCTCATTAGTTAATCTTGTTGGGTAATCGGTGATTTATCTCGTTTAGTGATTGGTCTGGTACGGAATGTAAAATTTTGGAGTGATTTATCTTGTTTGGTGATTGTTATGACTCTTTAGGTTCTCTAGATCTCCTTAGTGTCTTGTTTTGGAGGAAGATAGATTGTAAGATTTGACTTGTTGGTGTTTAAGTGTGTAGGTGGGACACCCTTCTTGTGCTTCATAATTCTATCGGTCTTATTATTCTTTTCTACTCTATTCTCACTTATTTGAGAGAGGGTTACACTTTTCTAGCCTATCAATTGTTTCTTGAAAGTTTGCTTATTTGATTAATGGATCCTATACTCATTTGACATTGCTTCTATTCTTAACATTCATATTTGCTTCTTATAGCAATGTCGCTTATTGGAGTTAAGGTTTGAGACTTCTATATTTCATTCTATATCTCCAGCCATTCGTTTCAGTATTTTATTTCATCCTATTACTATTCATTTGGAAGTAATTTCACCTTTGGTATACCATTTTACTTATTCGAATTTCACTTGCTTGATGTACTCCCTACCTAAGTACATCATTGTCATTCTTGTTGATCCTTGTTAATCCTATTGTTTTATTATTAAATCCTTGCCATTACTTTGTTTGTAATTGCTCATTTAATATACTCAGCATTGTCCTTTCTTATTTATACTTCTTTGGTTATTGCGTGCTGAGATACTCATTATCTTGACACTCATATTTTCTATTGAATTAATCATCTCTTATTTCTTAATTTCATTTCGCCTCAAGTACAACTTACTTGTTGGTTCCTTGAACAATCATCGAGAATTGAAATATCTACTTGTTCAGGAATTTTTGTTCAACATACTCAGCACTGTTTTGACTCGTCATTATCCTTTGTCCGTACTTATTTAATTGAAAGGTGCTGAGACATTTCTTATCTTAGTTATCATGCTTTCTTATTAAACTATTAGCCTCTTGATTCTCTAACTTGTTTGACCTCTTGCTCCCTTGATTGTTGGCTCAAATATGACTTTTCATATTCTTAATTCCTTGTAAATTTCATAAGATCCATAATCTGACCAATGTCACTTTTGAGATATTTCCTTGATCAGTAATCATTCATGTTATCGTGATTGAGTTTTTAAACCCTCGGGGCGTTCATAGAGCTCTTTTGTGTAGTAGGGGATGATTGATAATTAGTGGTGTCATGCTAAGCTTTGGAGTTACAGTTTCTTTCATATGCAATATGATATTAGGTAGGAGAGAATTATGAATTGAAGATTGTCTTGGAACTATGATCATCAACTTGCAGTCAACAGAGGTTGTTCTTTTGAGGTCTTTGGTTAGTTGTCATCGTAAGAGATAAATGAGAACTAAGAGAAGTATTATTAAGTGTAACGATTGAGGATTTAATTGTCTGTCAATTCGAGAATTGCGCGGACGCAATCGTTTTAAGGAGGGGAGAATGTGAATCCCCACTTTTCTGCTTTAACTTTATTTACGTGCTTTGTCTTGTTTTGCGTGCATTTGACCTATTTATGTGCTATATGACCTAGAATGTTATAATTTTGATGTCAATACTCCTAATACTTGCTAAATGTGCATTCATTAAATTTTCATAAAAAACGGAGTCAGAAATTTTATCGTCGATTTTAAGTGAATAGTGTTTTCGAAACACGTCCGCTAAAATTTTGAAACTGGTCTTTTTAACCCTTGTAGACCTAGTCCACGGACTTTAATAGACCTGTGTTTGATGAAAACGGTTTTAAAATCGGCTTAGGAATTTATTAGGGTTTTTACACCGACTTTTGCGAAAATCGAGTTTTAAGCCGACTCGGGTGGAATTGTTTGATTGTGAAACTTCTTGTCACCTAAAAATAATCTACTTGAGCTATTTTGGGTGTTGAATAAATGTTTTGAACTTTGGTGATCAATAAAATGCATTTAAAGTCAAGAAAACACTAAAAATAATTAGTTTCCACTTTGACTTTCTTTTATTTATTTGACCTTTGCTTAATATATGATCAACACACATTAAAAACAAAGCAAAACACCACCAAAAACACACACAAAACCGTGGCTCCTTGGAGGAGAAAGATAAAGGCATTTTCAAAGCATTTTTCTCACAGATTTTGCGTTTCAAAGCCGAATTGAGTGATTCAAAGCTTGAAATTGATTGTTTGGCATCCATTCTACACATTTCTTGCATCAAAACACATCAAAGGTGAGAGAAAAATTCTAGATCTCAAAACTTGTCTTTTGCATTTTTGCGTATAAATGAAGATTGAACCGTTAGAATTGTAATCTGATGTTAGATTATTGCTCCTTGCATGCTAGGGATCATTTAGTGGTAATACTACGAGTTTCTGTTGGATGTAGCATAATTTTTATTTTTCGGGTATTAAATTTTGATTAAATTGTTCAATGTTGAATTAATTAAGTTGTGATGATCGAAATCGATTGCCGTCGATTTCTAAATACTTGATAATTATGTGTTAGGGCTATTGTAATGCCGAATTTTTGATTACATTGCTCGTGGGAAAGTCCGGAAAATCCAGCCAAGATATCCTAGGGTTTTAGGGTTATCGGGCATGATTTGGAGGTGTTATGGTGGATTTCCGAGAGGGCTAATATAGTTGGTTGAATGGGTGAGTGTTTGAAACTGATTTGGGGTTGTTTGGATTAGTAGAATGTAAGATATGATTAATTGAAGTTTAGGTTGTCTTTCTTTAAAATGTTAGATTGAGCCTTAGTTGATTGGGTGTGGGTTGAATGATTGAATTGTTAGTTGTTGATGGGTAAATTAGAGTTTGATTGTGTGTTTAATGCATGTTCGGTTAGATGGCCTACTTTGTCATCTAATTTAGTTGTTTGTTGTTTAATTAAAATATTGATGTTATATTGATTGTTATATTGATTGATTATTGAGTACGGGAATCGGACACTTTTGTTGCTGATCTCCCCGATTATTGATTGATGATTGATTGATGATTGATGATTATGGAGTCTTGGTATGTGTGTGCCACCTCTCGGGCAGCGTCGGGCTGTCGGGTTGATAACGGCATGACTACCATAGGCTACCCCCAGCTCGCATGACGGAGGTGTCATGGAGGGAGGGGCTAGTGAGGTACCTCGGGTGCATGAGTAATGGGGAGTTATAAGAAGAATGGTTGAGATCGTGATGGCGTTTGGAGCTACACCAACTAGAGAGAGTATCCTTTATTGAATGGTCATATAGTTATGTGATGATAGTGTTATTGATGTTATTGTGTGTTTACTGACTCAAAGGATTATTCCAAGGAGTTTAGTAGACCTTGCTCGAGATCTATCGGGTCCTCACTGGGCTTATTTATATAAGCTCACTCTCTATTATTGCATGCATACAGGTGTACTTTTACAGGATTACGGGTACGTGCCTCCTGAAGAGGAGAATGTGGAAAATGTGCCTTACGTGGATGAGTCCTATGTTCTAGAGTCTTATCCTTGGTGTTGTATTGTTTTACTATCTTGTATATTAACTTAGTAGACTTTTATATGCTTTGTAGTTCATTATGTAAAAAATGTTGAAAAGATAACGAATTAGTTGATGCAATCTTAGTAGTCTTTATTTTGTTTATGATTAGGTTGCTAGGTAGGCTATAATCTATTTTGGAAGTGTATGTTATATAGTAAATGTATTATGTTGGAACAGAGGCGCATAACTATGAATGAGTTGATGAAAGAATGTTTAATGTATGAAATAGTTGCGTTGTATGTTGTTGATTTGATTGTGGAGTTGGTTGGTGATTTGTGGAGTTTGATGTATGTTGTAATTAAGGGTTGGTTTAAAGCCCTGATGTTCATGTTACTGTCGTTATGCTGCCGAAATTCCGTTGCGTCCTGACTGATTGTAAGATGTGTCGAGTTGGGGCGTGACATGGGATGCATTTCCTCTTCGCACATATCACAAATGAAATCCTCTGGATGGTCACTATATGGCGGAAACCTCAGGGGAAGAGGGTGTTTATCCCATCTGTGCCTAATAGCCGTGGGGAGCATTGCACATTTATGGTGCAAACTGAAATTGCAAGTCTCACAACCAAAAGCGAGACCGTTTACTGTATAATCACAAGCATTGCATATTTTATCTGAAGCTTCAAATTGGAAGAGAGGGTGGTTATGATTTTCGTGCACAATAACAGTAGGCAAAGCAGCACATATGACATCAAGGAAGAAGTCATCACAGGTGTCGCAGTCGAAGAAGAATCCGTTTGAATGCCGATTACAATTATTGCAGCGAAAATAATGATAGAATTTCTTGTAGTTGCCGAGGTTGAGTGGGTGGGGATGAGTATGATGTTGTAGTTTGGTTGGTATATTGGCACAAGGTAGATGAAGAAAGTAACTACATTCCACACAAGCATAATAAGGAGCAGAAAGAGGCATAATGCAACAGTTGCATAATACTTTCTCATCTACTTCTTCGTCATCGTCGTCATTGGGCTGCTCATGGATGAGTATCAATGGGTGTTGCTCGTGGCTCCAGTGGTTGATCTCTGATTGAATATGTGCGAGGCTTTTCTTTCTAAGTAGGAAACGTTTAATCATTCCTGATATGTCAGGCACCGGTAAGTGGAACAGATCATCATCATCAAGTAGAACTTTCAGAAGTTTTTGTTCAAACTTGGCATCATCGAGTATATCATTGTCTCTGGAAGAAGAAAAATTATAGAACATTGTAAAAAACGTGCAAGCACAAATAGAAAAATGAGAAATTAGGATTAAAAGGAGAAAAAGGAAAAAGAGATGTGGAAGGAGGAGGATGAGTCTCTTACGAGTTAGCTTCAATCTGTTGGGTCTCAGTTGTCATACACTTGAGGTAAACAAAATATCTGCATGGGTAACAATAATAAACCCAATACTGGCGATATATCTTCTGGTTGCAGATATCACAATAGAACCTGAAATTTTTGTAATCAGATGGAAAGCTATAAGCAAGGGAGAGAGTATGATCATGGTGCTCGTAGTTGGTTGTGCTGGGTAATGTGTCATTATCCTTGAGAGCACAAGATATATCCAAATCAAATTCACAAAGGGAGCAGTGATAGGTGAAACCATAGAAATCTTTGCCGCACTCGTTGCAAACGAAACGTTTATAATAAGGTGATTCAGATAGAAGGATGAGAGAGTATTGATCATTGTTTGGAATGAATGATCTTTCTTGGTAGTTCGGCACATACTTTGTGGAGGAAGTAGCCTTCACTACACTCTCCACATACATATCCAGGCTCCTTCATCAGCCTTTGGGACATCTTTGAGGAACAAGCGATGCTCGTGGCTAAAATGTTTTATGATTTCCATCTCTTTGATCTCTCTCTGAATTTGCCGTGTGTGTGTGTGTGAGGCGCACAGAAATTTATCACGTTCAAGAAATAAGATGTTCCCTAACCTTTACAATGTTTGGAGCTCTGGAGTCTAGTCAATTATTAATAAAATATAAGGAGTAGTTAGTTATAATTAAATGAACGAGATTAAGATATGACATTTACGTCTCGGAAAAGACTTATTTATTATTAATTTGTGATGGCGAGACATGTTAATTATCTTTACTCTGATATGTATCATTATTTTTGGTAAAACATATATATTATATATCCAGTCTATTAAACATTCAGAGTCTTAAATCATCCACTAATTTTCGTTTTTCTTTTTGGATTGTCCACTAAACATATGAAATCTATATTTTATTAAATCGAGAATTGCGTTTAGCTTTCAACCACTGTTGCTTCACTCAACTTGTAACTTACCTAATCCTATAAATCCCAAAATATTATGTAAAAACCCACCCCTGAGGATGAAACCCAAGCTTGAACCAAAAAAAAAAAGGATGAAACCCAAGAATTATGTCTAAGAAGATAATCTTCTCAACTAACTAGGCTACATCTCGTTCTCAAATAATCCTCATAGACGTTAATTAAGCATGATGAGTACTTGGGTTTTAGAATATCTATATTTGGAAAGTTCTAAGTTGTTGTATGGCTTGACTGACTTGGATTAAGCATATACACTACGAAATTTATAGTTTTGGGCTGAATTCAATAAAATCCTATTTAGGGTGAGTTCTTGGTCACCAAACATAAGGTAAAACAAAGATAAATCGAAGTAATATATATAGTTGTGCATCATCAATTGCTTTAAATAGGATAGATCAACTGTTTAATAAAATTGTGTTATTGGTATTGAAAATAATAGATAAATATAATAAATTCATCTCTAATAAGTTAATTTTTTAAATAATGTGATAAATTAATATGGTATCAGAATTTAAATTACTAAATGGTCATGGGTTCAAGTATCATCTAATTACCTATTTAAAAACTATCAACGTGCAAGGCTAAAAATGAATACCCCATACGTATAGGTGCATATTGAAGACAATAGATAAATATAATAAGCTCATCTCTAATAATTGGTAAATTACTACTTGGATCAACTTAGTGCCATAAATAGTGACATGTAAAGGCAAACATTGAATTTGTCATACAAAATGAGTTACATTAAGCTATAATCGTCCCTATATTTTGATATCACAATTGCAAAAAGTAAGAGCAGAAGTTGTATCAAATATATTCGTTTACTCCTTTCTCATTTACTCTCTATGTGGTGGAGCATCTTTAGATATAGATTTGATATTCAACACATGAATTCTTATCATATAAAGAAAGGATGATGGGGGTAAAAGGATGATATGAAGCATTATTTGATATAGAGATATGAGCCTTTATAGAAAATTTGGAATCTCTCATTTAAGGTTCTTCCACTTGTCTAAATACAACTTTAAAGAGGTTTTTTTTTTTTTTTTTTTTTTTTTTTTTTTTTTTTTTTTTTTTTTTTTTTCTGCATGGCCATAGCCATCCATTTTAGCTTTTACCTGTTATATTTGATATACGAACAACATAATCAAATTGTTTCTCAGATGATTTAACACTTGATCATTTTCACAAAAAACTAAAATCTCAACGTTCTACACAAAGGTGATTTCGTAAAGTATTTGTAGCTAATGTCAATTCATTGTTATGTCTGTCATTATATTATATGAAGACAATTTTTTAGTTCAACTGACGTATATATGGTATTATTTGAATGGTCACTTGCTCCAAATCTTTGGCGTTCATCTTCCCAGATAATGCAAAACATGTTATTTTCATCTTATCATGGTTGAACTGTGGTTAGTTGAATCAATTTTTGCATGCCAAGAATTGATAGACTAAGTTAAGAATTTGCCTTAGGAGAGTCTTTGGGTCGGTTGGACCTAACTTTTAAACTATTAAAAATGTTTATTGTGAGTTTAGAAGGTAAAACTAATCTATTTGGTCTATTTTCTAAAGAGTTTTAGACAAAAGTCAAAGGTAAAAAAAGTTGAAAAATAAAAAGCTCCAAATCCGAGCTTTTTGAAAAAGGTTTTCATGAAACCATTTTCTTTGTCCTAAAAAAATATCCTTTCATATTTTTGGAAACCCAACATTTTTCAAAAATACCCCTCTATATTTTTTTTCACGAAAATTGTACTTTTAACATGACAATATTAAATATTTAATAACTTCTATTAAAAAATACTTTTAATCGAAATTTCTACTATTGAAAACTCTACAACGGCTAAAATTTTATAGTTAGAACCTTGGTTCCACTTATCAGATTGTTACTTGTTAGAAGTTATGCCGCGTAAGTATGGATAAATTTCAAGATAAACAAACAGAGTTGTTCAGCAGACTAAATCTTGTTACATAAGAAAATGATTGATGTAACAACTTGATGAAAAACAGAAACTGTCACGCGTGATGTTGCAACATTAACTGGAATATCTATTCAATCACAGACCATTAGCAGTCTGTTTCTTGTCTGGTCAGTTTGTTCCAATTAATGTATCAACATAAGTAGTAACAGTATGTAATAGTGGAAATAATAAAACTTGTAAGTAAAACAAAGAACACCAAGATTTAACGTGGTTCAACCGTGCAGTCTACATCCACGGGACCTCCCTTAGTCCAACAAACATGTTCATTAAGAAATACCAAATTACAGTATCAATGGACTTATACAAGTAAATACTCCTTCTTATCCTTTGACGCCTAGATGAAGAATTCCTTAACGAACTTTGGTTTGGTGAGCTCCCCTCAACTTGCAACGTTCTCTCCCGAGAACAACACCTTCTTCTCCCGAAGAATGAATAAAAGAAACAGTAAACTAATCACTCAAAGACTTAAATAATTCGCTCATGACTCACTATCATAACAAACAAAATTGCAACACTTAATACACTCAAAGACTAGAACACAGATAGTGTTGCAACATCACTTGGAACACTGGACAGAAAACTCTTGTGTATTTTCTATTGTAGCTCTCTGTTTCTACCTCTATTCTGTTTCTCCCTTCGCTTATTTTCACCACTACTTTCTAAGGACAAGTATATAATATGGTGACGGATCACCAACTAACTTAGGCCTCAAGACATTCCAAAACAATGTGCAATAAATGTTTTACCAAATCAGTCCAAGCTTCATATGGTAATATGCCAAAATATGGTTCTTGTACCCAGCATGGTAAGTTGCCGAAAATATATTTCTTGTAACACAAAAAAAAAGCCAGCATATATATGGAAATGATCATGAGATTTTTGCAAAAAACATAGCCAACAAAATTAGACCAAACTAGGACAGGGTCACGGCCTCAACAATCTCCCCCTTTGACTTTATTTTGGCAAAAACCATGATTAAGGAAAGACAGTGACAGAGGAAAAACAAAATAGCAACAGAAGCAATAAAATAGCAATAGAAGCAGTATCATAAGTATCATAAGAAAAGAACAAACAACTGAACTAAAACTAACTCCCTTTTTTTGCCAGACCAAAGTCAAAGACAGACATAATACTAGAACAGGAGAGGAGGGAAAAAAATTTAACTAGAGGAAGAGCCCATTAAGTGTGCCATCAAAGCATTTTGGCCCTTGAAAAGTTGAACCAAAGTCTGGTTAAGCTGATCCTGATTAGCCTGAATATTCCCTTGCTCCTCTCGGATTTCTTCAACGGCCTCACGAAGTTGCTAAAATTGTTGCAACAGGGCAGACTGATTAGCAGAAGAACTAGCACCATCAGTGCTAGAAGCTGATGGACCTTCAACATGCTCCCCCGTAGTATCATCTTTGTGAGCCCCCTGCAAAATTTTTCTAGAGAATCGCAAAGAAGACCCTGGTTTGTGTAACACTTCATCAGGATCAAGAACCTTGTGTTGTGACACGAGAAACGCACAGATAAGAGAGGGATAGGGCAGGTGTGACGCCCGAGATTTTAGCCGTACATTCATTTACTGTTGCATCTATTGTTTGCGCATTTCCTTCTGTGTTTTATTAACTGTCTTCTTTAGCTACTATTCATCCCGTTTTCAAATTATATTCTACTAGTGAATTATCATTTTATTTAAATCACATTAATTGTTAGAGGAGTGGGAAAAATGTGCAATTGAGCTAGAGGCGATAGGAGAGCTCGTTTAGAAAATGTTTTTAGTAGTTAAGTGAATAGTGTTACGTAACAAACTTAGAGATTTAAATAACTAACATTACTTTTCACCTTAGGCTCATTTTTAAGTTAATAACGCGCATTCTATTGACCTTTTAAATACCCAAACTTGACCCCACCTCAACTTAGCCTTATATAATTCACCTAAACTCATTAAAACACACACAAAAAGAAAAAAAAGAGAAGAAATGTGCAGGAATTACTGTAGCAGGCCGAAAATACCAAAGGAGAAGGAAAAAAGTGATTTTGTTCTTCAACTCTTCAAGCCAAGCCAATCCAAGCCTAGAGCTAGTAGTTTAGGGTGTGTGCAAGCTTCCTAGGTGCTCCTACATGCATTGGTAAGGGATTTCATGGCTTATTTTCATATTTTAAAGTAGTTGCTATTTTCTTGATTTGTTGAAAATGTGACCAAATGCTAATGTATTGATTATCTATGCTATTATACCTTGTATATGAGTGCTAAAGAACATATTTGAACCATTGTTTCACTTTTAAACGGTTAGAATCGTTAGCTTCATTTATGAGGTGAATAGTGATATTTTTCTAGGATTTTGTGTAATTGCACGTATTAGTTTGATTCAACACTCCTAATAGATGCTTTAGGTGCTAATGAAGGTAGTCTAATAGCCCCGTACACTTGAATTGCTCTAAAATCGCATAAAACATGTAATAGCCGACTTTAACAAAGGGGTTTCGGGGTTAATGCGAATTCGGGTGAATTCGAGCTTCACTTTTAGTATTCTTAGGCTACCTAGGTGCTATAAAGGCTTTGCTAGCCCTTGTTTGAAGCCCGGATGAGGTAGGTGTAGTGTAAAGCTATAAGAGGGAATTTGGGGCTTTCGGGGTTATTGCGGGCGTTTGAATGTGTTAGAGGGTTGAAAGGGTTTCTTGAGGGTTAATTAGAAGGTTGGTAGAGTTTCCATTTGAATTTGAATCATTAACTTTGGTTTGGAAGAGAAATAGCTTGAATAACAAAGGGGTTTAGGTGCAATTTCGGTTGTCTCGCGCTTCTAAGACCTTGGCATGACTTCTTGAATGTTTAAATGTAGTTTCAAGTTGGTTTGGAACTTTTGATGTAATTCTAATTATATCTTGTATATGCCCCTTTGTAAAACTGCTTAATTTCTTGTACAAGTTATTAACTAAAGTAAAATGAGAAATAGTATGAGTAACTGCAAGCTCATGTGTTGATTTTAGTTAAACTAAATTCTAGCTCGGTTTATATCTAGTTATAGCATGATGGTTGAATCATTCTCATTTAAGTTTTTGAACTATCTTCTTAATTAACTTGTAGACTATTGAAAATATGGAGTATATGAGTTAAATGTTCTAATTACTGTAACTTAGAAGTTGTTTGTACTATATGGAAAAAGTTTCAACTACGACTTTGTCTAACTTGTCTAATGGTGATTTCCAATTGAAATCTCTCTTATTCTACATAGATTACTAGCTTACAGAAAAATGCTTGTTAGGGTGACTTAGTAGTATTGTACTAATTAAACCTCAATTAGAACTAGAGTATAATTATGCATGGCCTACTAATTGTAATATTCTTATTCCATGAGTTACTAGCTCAAAGTAAAATGTTAGATAAGTTAGGTACATAGATCATGTATTCTTTGAGCTATATTAATTCTAGTTAATTATTTGGATATTCAAATGGAATTTATATAGTTAATTGATAAAGTGTTATATTTGTATGAAAAGACTAGGGTTGCATATTTGAGTTAAGTCGAGAAGGTTGGAGTTCATCTAAGCATTACTTTGTATAATTAACCTAATCAAAGGTGAGGGAGTTACTTTCTTTTGTGAATCTTAATTTGTTTTACTGCTCTTAAATTTTATAGTTTAATATGATTGCTTATAATTACGTGTACTTTGATATGAATAGACTAAATATACACTTGTCCTTTATTTATATTGTTATATGGCTTATTTATTGTAATCTACGTACGAGGGCAACCTACTTTGTTGTCGCTCAATTATGTGATTCTTGAATTATATTGTCATTGCTTGAATTATTGTGATCGAATATCAGATTGCGCAACCTTTTCGGACATGGTAGCGTCAAGAAACACGGGCGGCGTCGGGCTTGTCGTGCTCCCTCGACTACCATGGTGCATATTCCCTTTCTCGCTGAGGCATACTCCACTACCCCAGAGGCGTGGTTCACCTGCTGGGCATGGACCTACCTCGGGAGAAAGGGTCGTAGGATCGGGATACATCCGGAGTATCTCAATTGTCGGTGTTTGGGGTTTGCCGGCATGTTCGTGATGCTCGTGGTTCGTGGCTCGTGAGTGAAGACTTGGAAGTGGAACCGTATCTTTTTTAAAAGTGATTAATTGATTGGCTTATTATCTTGTTGGTTTATGTGGCTTATACATGTTATCTTGTATTTGCATATCATATTGCACGTTGGTATATTGCATCACCTCCCTCGCTGGACAACTTTGTTGCTCACTCTTCATTTAATATGTTTCAGGAGAAGTTGAGGTAGACCTCTAGCTAGTAGCGGTAGTAGAAGAGGAGGAAGTGCTAGTTAAGCAATTTCCGTGACTTCTTGTGTGATAAGGTTGTCTAAAATGTAAAGCTTGTGTGGAGTTGTTGTTGATTGCCTTTTTGTGACCTTGGGGTCTTGAGTATATTTGGTGAATGTAATAATTTGTAATCTTGTATGTTGGATATAAAGTGGAATGACATGTAATAATCCATAGTAAACTTATTCTTTTGCATGCTTGTGTGATTAACAAACTTGGAAGTAGAACTTGGCTATTGTTGTATCTAACTACCTATGGTTAAAATTAGAAATGCTTTGCTTTCTTGTGTGTTATATGTAATTGTTGTTCCAAGGCTCGGATGGCCTTGTGATCTCGGGTAGTCCTTAAAAAAAAAAAATCTTGGAGGATTGGTTGTAAGAGTTGCTGTTTGTGGATCTAGCATCATAGGTGTCTTTGTGCAGGTATCAGTTTAGTCCTATAAACAGGGGAGACTCCGTCCGTTTTTCCCTTAAATTTCGTGCCCGGAGTTTGGAATTGGGTGAGAATAGCATGATAAATAGGAGTCCCGGTCTCGTGAGGGATCGGGGCGTTACAGCAGGTACTGACTAGAAAAGTTTTTAGCAGCTTCCTCAATGATGCGCTCGAAAATAACCCGACCTAGATTAAAATTAACCCCAGTACCTATGGAGTACAGCAATCGACCCATTGTACTACTGAGAGTAGTGGAGTGCTTAGTCGGATACTAGTTTTCCATAGCCATTTTGTGCAAAGCAACATACTTGGTTGTGAGCCTATTCCCTGGCAATCTGGAATCAGAGTTCCACTCAAAAGGTTCACCTATGAGTTCCAAAGCAATAGTAGACAGAGACACATCTGGTATAATCTCGGTAACAGGCATACATCCTAAGAAATTACTTAGAGATGTAGGCGAAAATTCGAACACATGGCCGCGCACATAAATCTGATGATAATATTTTGATGTTGCAACACCGACATTGATATGCAGATTTGATTAAAACTCATAAACCAAATTGCTAGAAAAAGGCTTTATCAAAGCAAATGATCCTAACAGATTCCTTTCCCTCAGTAAGGCGAGTACCTCTGTGCCCTGATATGATTTCTCATTCAGTGGTTTCTCAAGAACAAACTTCTGCTGTGACACGATTTGAAACTTTTCTTTTGATTCAGAAAAGAAAAATTGTGAAGAGTAAACAATGGAAGGATCATACCCTGGACATGATCGTTTTTCCGTCTTGGATGGCCTGGGTCGTGAAGACTCAGCAATTTTAACCCCTTTGTGTTTGAAGCTACCAATGTGTTTCTTCCTTTTGGTCATCGATTGCTGACCTTCTTGGTCAGGTGGTGCTTCAGTTTCAGATGGTGCACTCGACGCTGCAACCTTATCTAGGACAGAGATAGGTATGCTCTTCGATTGCGCATTGAGTGACTCAGTAGCAGCATGACTCGTCCTACTCTGTTCAGTCGTTGCCTTGAAGGAAGATAATGTTGTGACAGCAGGTGCAACCTTGGGCATTGTATCAGAATCTGACGATTGTGTGTCCTGTTTGTGGTGAAATGGGGTTTTGGTGTGAACAACCACATCCATGCCTGTCGGAGTCCACCGAGGGTCAATGAATGACCTTTTAGCCCTTGCTTTGGTTGTTCGAGGTCGAAGTAACCCACTAGTGCTTGTGTCACTGGATGATGTTGCATCGCCGCCTTCAGTCGCTGAAGGAGGTGATGGTTCATCAATGGTGATAGGTTGTAACAACACCCCTCCATGTGCTCTAGATTTGGGGGTTCCCCACCATCTTCCGCCTGATCGCGTTTTCACCATGGTTGTGTTGTAAGAGTAGATATAGCAAAGATCTCGAAAAGAAACCACAGAGAAGATGAAAGAGAAAACAGTGAAAGTGATACACTATTTGAACACGAATGGCAGAGTAATGGAAATACAAAGAAGCGAAAATTATTCAATTAACTGTGCCCTAATCGTGGGTAACTGCCCTGTAGTTCAGCCAATCACACGATCTTGGGAAGTTAAAAAATCAAAACAGCAAAAGTACATTAACTGCCAATTAAAGATATCCAAGTTTCCCGCTCAAAACAGAGTAACCCATGTGTTATATGAAAGTTGCAACATTTTTGACATAAGTTATCACAACACAAACATGATGAGTTAATAAAAACTTTGTTGTAACCGAAAACAAACTAGCAATATATCCCACTGTTTTTAGATCCACCAGCAGTTTCTTCCTCGCCGCCCCCCCCCCCCCCCCCCCCTTTTTTTTCTCAACTTTAAAGACAATAAAAAAATGAGTCCAGTCAATATGAATTTACTCAATAAGCTTTACTTGTCAATACCCATTTCAGTCAATGATTTAATTAATGAATCATGTGTGTGTGTGAGGCTGAATTCTAAAACAGATAGCTTTCACCATCAAACCTGCAAGCCATAGGAACTCTCACAATCAGCTCAAACATACTTGATCGTCTATTCATCTAGTAGGAAACCACAATATTTTTCTTGTGTCAGCTCATGTTGTAACTAGTAGCTTGTACCCTGTATTTCTTTTCATATGTATTTTTCACTATTTTAGCTCATGTTGCAACTGGTGCTTTCACACTAATCTCTTTTATTTTGGATTAGGTAGCTCTTTCCAGTGTTTGATAACCACAATATTTCATGTCTTTTTTTTTTTTTTTGATCTCAAGGATGAATAGAATACAAGAATGGATTTAGAGAGACTTTTCTCTTTATCCCTAGTCATCAGAAAGTTCAAGGTCCTGCAGTTGTAGATCATTAAGATTAGCTTTCTCAATCAGTATTCAGTGTGTACAAGGAAGTATGAGTCATAAATTAAATCACTAGCTGAATTGAATATCCAATTTTCAATTTTCTCAAGTTTATTTCATGTAACTGATGTACGTCATGTTGTAACTTTAAATACTACAAATTCCTATAGCCTTTCTTAGGGTCTCAAATCTTAGAGTATCCAAAGCTTTTGTGAAAATATCTGCCAATTGTTTTTATGTTGCAACATATTCTAGGACAATAACTTTGTTTTCAACAAGTTCACGTATGAAGTGATGCCTTATGTCAATATGTTTGGTGCGAGAGTGCTGAACAAGATTCTTGGATATGTTAATGGCACTCAAGTTATCACAATAAATAGTCAAAACCTGATTTTCAACTCCATAATCATCCAGCATTTGTTTCATCCAAAGAAGTTGTGCACAACAACTTCCTGCAGTTATGTATTCGGCTTCTGCTGTTGACAAGGAGATTGAACTTTGCTTCTTGCTGTACCAAGACACCATGTTGTTACCAATGTAAAAGCATCCTCCTATTGTACTTTTTCTATCATCTGCATTGCCTGCCTAATCAGCATCACTAAAACCAACAAGATTGGTGTTAGTGTCATTTGTAAACCATATTCCAAGACGTACTGTACCACTCACATATTTGATTATTCTTTTTATAGCAAGTAAGTGAGACTCTTTTGTATTTGCTTGATATCTTGTACATACTCCAACACAAAAATATATATCTGGTCTACTTGCTCTAAGATACAGCAGGCTTCCTATCATACTACTATATAAACTAGGATGAACAGATTTTTCATTCTCACTCCTAGTCAGTCTAGTGGTCACACTCATAGGAGTTCTAGAAGTCTTGGCAAATTCTAACCCAAATCTTTTAACAAGATTTTTGACATATTTCTCTTGAGATATAAAGATCCCATATGCACATTGCTTAACTTGCAACCCTAAAAAGTATGTTAATTCTCCAACCATACTCATTTCAAGCTCATGTTTCATATGCCTAACAAACTTGTCAACCTTAGTTTCAGATGTTGCACCAAATACAATATCATCAACATAAATCTGAGCAATGAGGATACCTGAACCGGACCTTTTGATGAACAAGGTTTTTTCTACTCCCCCTCTCTGGTAGCCTTTGTCCAGCAAGAATTTCGTCAATCTGTCATACCAAGCTCGTGGAGCTTGTTTCAATCCATACAAGGCCTTTTTCAATTTATACACATACAAGGGATGGTGAGGGTCTTCAAAGCCTTTAGGTTGCTCAACATAAGCTTCTTCATTTAAAATGCCATTCAAGAATGCACTTTTTACATCCATTTGCTATAATTTAACCTTTAACACACATGTAATGGATATTAACAATCTAATAGATTCAAGCCTAGCTACTAGAGCAAAGGTCTCATCAAAATCCACACCTTCTATTTGTGTATATCCCTGAGCCACAAGTCTTGCCTTGTTTCTAGTGACATTCCCACTTTCGTTAGTCTTATTTTTAAAGATCCATTTAGTTCCAATTACATTTGCATTTTTAGGCCTAGGAACTAAAACCCAAACATCATTCCTTACAAACTGATTCAACTCATCTTGCATGGCATTTATCCAAACTTCATCCTTTAAAGCTTCAGTTACATTTTTTGGTTCAAGAGTTGTCGTGTAACACATAAATCTTACCATGTCTCTATAGTTCCTCCTGGGTTTACCTCCGGTTTGAATTCTATCATGTATTGAGCCTATAATATCATATGGGGCATGATTTCTGTGGACATGTGGCAGTTCCACTTGATTTCCTTCACTACCGTCCTCTGTAGTTCTGTCACAAGTTGTAACATCTGGTGAGACATCACCCGAATGCTCAGCAATTTTGCCTGATGTTTCATCTGTCTCGGTTTCACTGGGTTTTGAAGTTCCTTCTTCCTTCATTGTTGTAGCTTCTTCTAACTCGTTGGTATTTGTTTCGCTGCCACTGAATTCTCCCGTCGGTTCTCCTGCAAATTTTTCCACTTCGTCAACTACCACATTAACAGATTTCATTATCGTTCTAGTAGTTAAATTGAAAACTTGAAAAGCACGACTGTTTGTAGCATAACCAAGAAAAATGTCTTTATAACTTTTAGCATCAAATTTCCCTATTTGTTCTCTGTCATTCAAAATGTAACATATACTCCCAAACACATGAAAATGCCTCAGTGAAGGTTTCTTACCTTTTTAAATCTCATAGGGTATTTTAGAAGTACCTGGACGTAAGAGAACTCGATTTATAGTGTAACACGCAGTGTTAACTGCTTCTGCCCAAAACCTGTGAGAGAGTTTTTTATCATTCAACATTACACGAGCCATTTCTTGAATGGTTCTATTCTTTTATTCAACCACACCATTCTGTTGTGGGGTCTTCGGAGTTGAGAATTCATGGGTTATTCCATGCTCGCTGCAAAAATCAATGAATGAGTGATTCTCAAATTCTCGGCCATGAACACTTTTTAAATAGATGATTTTCTGAATATTTCATTCTTTCTCATTTTTCAATTTTAAACACAATTTATTAAATACATCAAAAGTATCATACTTTTCTCTGAGAAAGTCCACAAATGTATATCTTGAAAAATCATTCACACAAACAAACACATATCACTTACCTCCGATGCTTTCGGTTTGCATTGGACCCATAAGATCCATGTGCAATAGCTCTAAGATATTCTTGGTTGACACATGTTGCAACATCTTGTGAGATGCTCTTACCTGTTTACCAATCTGACAGGAGCCACATACACCTGACTGCTTATTTTTCAATTTTAGCAATCCTCGGACTGCACCTATATTCACAATTTTGATCAGCAAGTCATAATTTAAATGCCCCAATCTTTGGTGCCACATCTCAGCATTGTCCCATAAGCTGTTGTAACATGTCACTGGTTGTTTCTGTGATGGTGTAAGCATATAACAGTTGTCAGACGACCTTTTACCTGAAAGTACATAATTGTTAGTAGTGTCTAGCACATGACAACCATCTTTAGTAAATTTTACATGTAAACCTTGATCACACAGTTGACTAATACTAATAAGATTAGCTTTTAAACCATCCATGTGCAGTACTTTCTTGAGTTTTGGAAACCTTCAATATCCAAAGTTCATCTCCCAAGTATGTTTCCTTTAACACCATCACCAAACGTAACTTGTCCTTTATCTCGCTCCTTGTAGCAATTCAAGGCTTCTCGCATTCCTGTCATATGTCTAGAACACCCACTATCAAAATACCAAGAGTTAGTAATACAAGCATGCATCGAAGTATAAGCAACACAACAGGCTAACTCAGTTTTCTTTACCCATAATTGTCTTACCTTGTGTTTCGGAGAAGCATGTGAGGATCTTTTCTGCTTACTATGAGACTTACCTTTCTCTTGCACTCTTTGAAGTTTGAAACAATGAGGTTTGATGTGGCCCGGTGCGAAACAGTAGTGACATGTAGGAATGAACCAATTTTTCTTTTTCCCATATTGCCTCTGTAATGTTGTTGCTGCTGTCGCAACATTAGACACCATGGCACTTTTTCTGCTATTCTGAGCAGTTGCACCTTCATGTTTAGATTCTGGGTGATTAGAACCTTTCACAAAAAAAGTTGTACCAGAAGATTCTCCTTCATAGAACCCAAGTCCACTATGATCTTTACTTGACTTTTGTATGGATAACATGTGATCCAATTTTTCAGTTCCTGAGTTTAGCATTTTTACATTTCGCTGCATCTGCTTCAAATCATGTTGCAGCATCTGTACTTCACACATTCTTTCTTCAACCAGTTTTTCTAGTTTAGCCTTTTGTTTTTCCAGTTCAACAATCATGAGTTCTAGTCTTGGTTTTTCTTACACACTGTCACCCACTTTTCGTCATGTTCTTGTATGTTTTCATGACTTCTTCATCATCTAATTCACCATCAATATCCGATTCATCACAGTCAGACTCATTTATTTCCCTATAATGATCATCTGTTGTTGTAACAGCAGTACCTGCTCCCTCATCCATACTGATCTCGCCTGGTGTTGTTGCAACAGTGAACGTAACAAAGTTCCCAGTGTGCTCTCTTTCACTTTCTGAGAAGTCTTCCGATTTTGCATCACTCCAGGTAACCTTCATAGCTTTTTTCTTCTTTTTCAAAGTGTTTGCACATTCAGTTTGAATGTGACCAAACCCCTCACATTCACGGCATTGAATACGTTTGCTCTTTTTCTTCTCATCAACTGATTTCAAGTTTTGCTTTTTAACAAAATCTGTTGTTGCAGCCTGAGCTTTCTTATCAAAGTTTGATTGTTTAAACCCTTTTCTTTGCTTATCCTATTTTTTCAGAACTCTATTGAAATTTTTGGTGAGCAAAGCTAAGGATTCAGTGATTTCAGATTCGTCATCATCAGAAGAGCTATTCCTTTCCACATTAGACTTTAATGCAATGCCTTGTTCTTTATTCTTTTGCTTAAACTTCATTTCAAAAGTCTGAAGAGACCCCATTAGTTCATCAAATTTGATTTCATCCACATTTTTTGATTCTTCTATTGTAGCCACCTTAATTCCAAATCTATCTGGAAGAGAGTGCAGTGTTTTCTTCACTAGCTTGTTATCAGAATATTTTTCTCCCAAAGCAAAAGATTCATTCGCAATGTCGCACAATTTTGCATTAAAGTCTGCAATGGTTTCATCCTCCAACATCTTCAATTCCTCAAATTTGGTGGTAAGCATCTGTAACTTTGATCTTCTGACTGACGTTGTTCCTTCATATGCCGTTTGTAATATCTCCCAGGCTTCCTTCGCAGATTCACATGTTGAGATTAACTTGAATTGATTCAAGTCGACAGCATTGAATATTGCATTCAGCGCCTTAGAGTTCCAACTTGCCGAAAGTCTTCATCCTTAGTCCAATCTGTTTCAGGCTTAGTTGTAACATTACCCTGAGTATCTGTTTTGGTAGGGGATGTCCAGCCAGTAAGTATAGCTTTCCAGGCCTTTTCACCAATAGACTTGATGAACGCCCTCATTCTAGCCTTCCAGTAGGAGTAATTAGCACCATCCAATAGAGGTGGTTTAGAGATCGAACCACCCTCACGTAGAGTGTCCATACCTATTTATGCAAAACAACTTTCTCCCAAGAATCTAACCGAATTATTTTGTAACCTGCTCTTGATGCCACTTGTTAGAAGTTATGCCGCGTAAGTATGGATAAATTTCAAGATAAACAAACAGAGTTGTTCAGCAGACAAAATATTGTTACATAAGAAAATGATTGATGTAACAACTTGATGAAAAACAGAAACTGTCACACGTGATGTTGCAACATTAACTGGAATATCTATTCAGTCACAGGCCATTAGCAGTCTGCTTCTTGTCTGGTCAATTTGTTCCAATTAATGTATCAACATAAGTAGTAACAGTATGCAACAGCGGAAATAATAAAACTTGTAAGTAAAACAAAGAACACCAAGATTTAACGTGGTTCAACCGTGCGGTCTACATCCACGGGATCTCCCTTAGTCCAACAAACCTGTTCATTAAGAAATACCAAATTACATCATCAATGGACTTACACAAGTAAATACTCCTTCTTATCCTTTGACGCCTAGATGAAGAATTCTTTAACGAACTTTGGTTTGGTGAGCTCCCCTCAACTTGCAACGTTCTCTCCTGAGAACAACACCTTCTTCTCCCGAAGAATGAATAAAAGAAACAGTAAACTAATCACTCAAAAACTTAAATAATTCTCTCATGACTCACTGTCATAACAAACAAAATTGTAACACTTAATACACTCAAAGACTAGAACATAGATAGTGTTGCAACATCACTTGGAACACTGGACAGGAAACTCTTGTGTATTTTCTATTGTAGCTGTTTCTGTCTCTATTCTTTTTCTCCCTTCGCTTATTTTCACCACTTCTTTCTAACGACAAGTATATAATATGGTGACAGATCACCAACCGACTTAGGCCTCAAGACATTCCAAAACAATGTGCAATAAATGGTTTACCAAATCAGTCCAAGCTTCATATGGTAACATGCCAAAATATGGTTCTTGTATCCAGCATGGTAAGTTGCCAAAAATATATTTCCTGTAATACAAAAATAAAGCCAGCATATATATGGAAAAGATCATGAGATTTTTGCAAAAAACATAGCCAACCAAATTAGACCAAACTAACACAGGGTCACGACCTCAACATTACTGAAGAAAGGGATCAGAGGAATAAATTATAGTTTGAACTTATTACGTGGTATATGAAATTTCAACATAAGCAAATTATGTTTTCTCCATTTGATTTAATATTTTATCATACTTTCAATTTTTAACATTATTAAATAAATATTATGAATATTTTAGTATCTAAGGTGAAGATATGTTTTATAAAGTAAAATATTAAAGTTATTTTATTGAAAAATTATCGATTAATAAATGTATAAACGTTAAGTGAGTGAATTTCACTGTTGGGATATATGCATATAATCCCCCTTGGTAGTTTGGTACATGTTTTATGGAGATAAAAGCTTTTACACTCATCTACACTCGTAGGAAGGCTTCACCCCTGAGATTTTCCTTTCACACTTATTTTTAGAAATTTGGGGTTATTTCCTTAATTTTAGAGATTTTTTTGTTTCAATTTCACTCCAACACATTCCTATTCTAATCAGTCCTTTATTTTAGAAATTTTCTATTTTGATTTTACTTCAACAAATTTCTTATTTGAGGGGCTCTCTATTTTTGTTTTACTCTAATATCTCTCCATTTTAATTAAACATGTTATGTTAATAATTTTTAGTTTATCTTTTTAATTGTTCACGATGATGCAATGTTCATAATTACTAATATAATTTTTTCTTTTAATTAATATTAATTTTTATTTTTTATGTCATGTGATTGTTGGGATGAGATGGCGGATAAAGGATACGTGGATGGGATAACAAATGAGATAACAGTGCCCTTTCATCTGCTTTTGGCATATCTTTGATTCACTAAAAGAAAAGAAAAGAAAAAAAAAAACCCTTAGTCTATCTCTCGCTCTCAATATAGACTTTCCCATCTAACTTTAATAAACTTTAATTAATTTTGGCAGCAGTTAGCAGATAGGGCTATGGCCCCAGTTTATAAATTCTCGCCGTGTGATAGGAGATGTTTCTGATTGGAAAAATACTTCTATTAGTCCAAATTGATAAATCAATTTTAAGTGACATTTGCACATATAAATCCTATTAATATGTAATATGTAAAAGACTGATAGTCTAAATTGATTGAAAAGTCTCCTTTCTAATTGTCCACAAGCTGATTCACTTTACCATAGCTCAATTATGGTCAGAGGAATACCCACAAAGCTTTTCCAAGTTTTTCTTCTTTTTTTTTTTTTTTTTTACATTTTCCCAAGTTTTGCATAATTGTAAAAATGGCCAGTAAAAAAGTTTAGAAACTTAAAAATGCATATGGCTGATTCGAATCTTTGGCGGCCAGCTTTCAGTCACGCAAGAAGTAATGTTAAATATCATATTTTCTTATCACTCTTTATGTTTATATTTAGTTAGTCGGTTAAAAAACAGAGAGAAAAATAGCAAAAAAAATTATTAATTTACCATACTATAAGAGAAGATAAATAGATAATTAAAAATAAATGGTATCTAGCATTTTTCCATACTCTTACTCGTTGTTGTTCTACATGTGTTTCTCTTATAAAAACTCTTACTACGTGGCGAAAGTTAATGAGCTAGGCTAGATTTTGCCCCACAAATGTGAAAAAGAAAGTGAAGAGAGATAACTAGGTGAAATGGGTTTTAAGATGACTGGAGATAGAAAATTAATTAAAAGATGAAAAAGAATAGACATCCAGCTGAGATGTATGTCAAGAGTAATATTTATTAATTAAAAGATGAAAAATAATAGACATCTAGCTGAGATGTATGTCATATTTATGTGATATTTGAAAGGATGATATATAATGTTATTTTTAAGAATATACATGAAAATGAGAAATTATAAAATCCGACTCCGCAATAACACCATTAGACATGATAATTTAATGTTTGTGTGTTTGTTTTCGAAATTTGCCAATTGGAATTAGGTTAAATAATGAGGATGCCCTTGTGCTTTAGGTGGTGAACACTTCATTTTTCATCATTTAATATCACCTCCTATATATATTAGTTCACATGCCTAAAGAAATAAAATAGTTTGTTATTTGGTGTGCCACTACAGATAGGCATAACAGGTGATGAATAAATAATAAAAGGGTGATATCTAGTGACATTCTTGACGAAATAATCAAATAAAAAATTACAAATGGCAAGTGGTTGTTAATTACATCCACTCTGATCCTCCTTAATTTTGTAAGCATGAGTTTTTTTTTTCTTTCTGAATTTGCACTTGTTATTTGTGATATTCTATCTCACATCAGTTTTGTAAGATCTATGTATTCAATTTATAATGACGTGTGCTTACTACTATAATTAAAACAAGTTTAAGCACTTGGTTGTTAGATGTGATATTAGAGCAAGTTACCAAGAGAAAGTGTGGGCTCTCTATACTGTTGGTGGTCTATATACATGTTCAGTTTAGTTTAAGCATTTGTTTAATTATTTGGGTTCAAATGATTAAATGATTGGACAAATTTAGGTTCTTAACCTTACATTGTGCCATTAACTAGTCATATAAAGCCGAACAGGAATTTTTTCAAACTTTTGTTAGTTTATCCACATATTTAAAGAATCTTTTACATGAATAATAGCACTCATTTTTTCTGGTCATATGTCTTATGACACTTCTTAGTGTAAATTTTAAAGACTTTTCAAGAAGAGTTCTCTGTCATAAAGTATCTAACTTATTATATGTGGTAGATGACATTTTAAGACAAGCAAATTATATTTTCCTAATGATTTAATACTATATCATTTTTTTCATACATTTCATCATTTCTACAATGTTTAAAACATTGTGTTCACCATGTAAATTGAAAGTTGTGTGTCCTTTATTTTTAGGATTTGGATTCTCTCTCATAATATTCCAACAGTGGTAAATTATTCAAACAGATATTTGCAATTATGGTTAAGTGTAGACAATTCATCATTATTAGATCTTTTTCATAATATTACTTGATAAAAGAATATTTAATATCTTATTTTAACCAAAAGTTGTCAAGACTTGTCAACAGGGATTCCCACGAAATTTTGTAACAAACGGTTGTCATTTTAAATTTAAAAAATTCAGTTATTGGTTTTTTCTTTTTTTCAATTTTTTTTTAAATAAAAGGAAGTTTAAGACCGTACAATATATATTATAAACGTAATCAACAAGACTCAACCATAACCTATTATAAACACTGTAAATAATATATTACTAGATCAAAGTGCGAGTAGTAAAAAAGTATATTTATGGATGATATCGTTGTTGTGGGTCTCATACAAGTTTAATAGGAGTTAGTTTCAAAGACTTTTCCGTGTTCCCAAATCCCACTACCCACCTACCTATATCTATTGCACGCTAAGTAAGACTGTGGGTAGGGCAATGTGTCTGGAAATATTTTTCATTGCGTGATTTAGTTGCAATATTAGTTCAACTGTGAATTTTTTATTCTTTTTTTTTGTTTTGTTTTTTTGGCCATAAGTAAACTATGATCAGAACACTTAAGGTGATTCAGTTTACCCTAGTTAAACTATGATAAGAAAGAAAATAACAGCCAAAAAATAAATTGGTAAAAAAAAAAAAAGACCATTTTTATATACGTGTACAATTTTCACTTAAAATTCATGGAAAAAAGATTGATCCAAGCTTTAGCATAACCGTGTAAATTAGGTCAAAAACTCAAATAACACTTGATAATAAAAGAGAACTCGAATAGCACGCAAGTAATTCTTATCTCACTTTCTCTGGCCTGCAGACTCAGTCAAAAAAAACACAAGAATAATGAATTTTTTTAATAATCTAAATTTTTAGAAGATTGGATTAATTAAAATAATATTAGAGTACAAATTATCAAAATAGTTATAGATTCAAATTTTGCTATCACTATTCAAAAAGAATATATCTATGTGCTATGCTGGATATGCAAAATGTAGTTCCACCTAGGGTGAGGAGTATGTTGAAAATAACAACTATAAGTGAGAAAGTGTTTTAAACATAATAAAAAATTATATTAAATCCTTTTAAATAACTTAATATTTTTTTTTAAAAATAGCCAAATAATTATTTTTTAGATGACGTAAAAACGTAGTTGGAGAAGTCCGATCACCGAATTATGCAATAGAACCTGACCACTAACTAGTAAACTCTCGGGTGTAACGGTGTGTCCCTACACATACACCAATTCAGTTAATAACAGAATTTTAAAATAATAAAAAAATGTCAAACTTACAACCTCACAAAAATTATTTTACTCTCACTAACATTGGATCATGCCCCAGGAAGTAATTGAACCACGAAAGTTGCTTAGAAGAACTATGCATCTTCAATAACAATGAGGATGGAAAGGCATGAATGTCCTCTGTTTTACCTTACTCATATTGCACCATTGTTTAGTAGACAATAGGATTCGGTCTTGCAATTCTATTAGGTAGGCATCATAAATGCTGTCATAAACTCTTTGATGAATTTCCTGAAGATTCGAAAATTTTCAACATCTAAGTAGATGTATTGTCCGAGCCTTGAGCCAGTAGTACTGCAACTAATTGAATATACTTGTACGCTAAGGGAGAGAGAGAGAGCATTAATGATCACGACGAGAGGGATCCAAGGACAGGGGATGGGATAAGAAATGAGATAGCGGATAGACATTCTCATCTAACTTTAGTGATATGTCCTACGCTCGTTGACGAAGACTAAGGAAAGAGATGTTTCCAATTGGGAAAATACTTTCATATGTATAGATTGATAAATTATTCTTTCACATAATTAACGAAATTTATACGTGAGTTTCACCAATATGGAAGAAAACTTTTTTACATAAGCCCAGACCAAAGGCCATATGATAGTTGACATCTTTTTTTGCGTCTGAAAATTGAATTCATTGAGCGAAGAAATTTACATCAGCCTATTCCCATTAAAGGGAATCAAAGTCAAAACGGCCTGAAGAATCACAGGAATAATGACACTCTAATAAAGAGGAAGTGAGTTGTTCTAACATTTTTTTGTTACCCAATCTTCAGCATGGTCACACGTTCTTTTAATATAATTGAGATTAATTTAAAGAAAAGGTGGAAGAATTTTCTCTCCTTGCAACATTGTGCTACAGCTTCAACTACTTCAAAAGCGTCTGACTCTAAAATAGGACAAGAATTGTTCAGAAATTTAGGAAGCAAGCAAGAATTCATTTGTCACTCAAAGTGCCCCAGATTGCATAACATATTCTTTTTGGATTCAAGAGAGATCTAAAACCGTGCAACACATATTAAAGATATAATCAACAAAAATCAATCTCGCAAGATCTCACATACATAAGCTTGCATAACATATTCAACCTCACATCACCAGCCATTTCCATTGATAAGATTTTACCATTATTGTCTCTGCAAACAATACAGTAATACTTGCCGATTTCCCTTTCACAATCAATTTTGACTTTCACGTCCATTCTTTACAGAGAATAGACGGTATTCCAGAAACTTACAAGATTGATACCGCATCGATTAATCTTAATAACTGGCTCTAGCCCATACAATAATGATGACCAAATTAAATATGAATTAGGACATTTTAATAACATAGGGTTGACAGATGCAAAAAAGTTGCAGTTTTCACATTTTTAAGACCAGATAGGAAGCAAAATTGACTCCACAACCTCACAAAAGGACTTTAACGTGGCAATCTGCACACACTTGAGAGCGTGGGGGTAGGAGCTCACTTCAAGTATGCCTCCAAACTTGATTATTAGTAAGTCTTCAAAGTCTAGGAACACAATCTGGATGAAAGGAAGTCTCACATTTAGAAGAATGATACGCTAGCTTCTTGGATGCGTTTTCTTGAAACTTTGATTTATCCATTCAACGTTAGCACCTTTATAATTTTCCAATCGATTATCAAAAGTTTAATTTAATTGCCCTTTGAGATCATACAATGGATGTGCAATGCACTGTAAAGAGAATCCTATAAGCTTGTGTATTGGATTTGTCGAGAGATTATGAAATTGCGTGGAAACAGTAGTCCAAAAATGTGCAAAGTGAAGCCTTTATAGGCTGCGAGAATCCAAGGAATTGTTGGAAGTTAAACATAGATGGTTGTTCGAAAGGAAACCAAGAGCAGCTGGTGTAGGAGGCTTATTTCACAATGAAGAAGGTGATTGGATAATATTATTTACCACCAAATGAGGCGTAGCTTCAAACAATAGAGCAGAACTAATTAAAGCAGTTGGGTTAGGTGTGCAAGGCCTTGTTATAGAGATGGATTCTAGGGTTATATTGAAGCTACTACAAGGTGTCAAACCAGTGAATAATTCCTATAGTTTTCACTTCATGACTATAAAAAAAGTGTTGCTCTGTCAAGGAGGTTTTAGCGAGAAGCATGTATACTAGGATGGGACTCAAATTGTTGCATTGATTGAGTTGTTAGTTTCACCGTTAGGCATTCGCTTGGTCTACACACTGTGGAAGACATCCTTATTGGAAAAAAATAATTAAGAAGGGTAAAAAATCCTCCAAGATGATAATAATATAACAGCTTTGCCTCCCATGGAAAAAAAAAGAAGGACTTTACATGGAAAATCTTTCCTAAAACTGACTTTTTCTAGCATTTATCACAATTGTCAACCTCTTCAAGTTCTTAATTGCTCAGCTCTCAACTAGAAAGCTCACCAATTGCTCCCAAATTCTTCCCCTTTGTTCTAAGAGTAAAAAATTAAAAATAATAAAAATGAAAAAGAAAAAATGATGGTCAGAAGCATTCTAATGATGCATATACAATAGAGTGTTATAAATGGTTTCCCAAGATATTTGCAAGCTACTTTCCCAGATATTATTTTTAGGCACTAATTCTAGCCCATAATATAATAATGTCAGAAAATAAATTAGGATATTTTCTCATTACAATCACAACATAGGCAAAAGTTGCAATCTTCGCATTTAAAAATCATATTTTCTAAATTGTCTCCATTGTTAAGAATTAATCAAAAGACATATAGACAGAAAATAGAAGAGAAGATATTGAAGTGATGATTTATTCCTTGAGCAAACTACTCTATTTATAGATGATACAATAACTAAAATACAAAATAATAAGATTAAAAATCTACTAATAACTCCAATAGACTAGGTACTCAACTAATTCCAATAGACTAGGAAATCTAATCTCATAGTTTGCTAACTTATATGACTAATTATTTTAACTAATTCACTCAACAATCTCTCCCTTAAGCTGATGTTTTCAAACATTCAGTTTACAAATTAAAATTTATCTAATTTGTAAACACCTAAAACTCTCTTAGCTTCACAAATACAGGAAACTTGAGGGGCTTAGTAAATATGTTAGCCAGTTGATTTTCAATTCTGCAATGGACGACATCAATTGTTCCATCCCTTGTGAGATCTCTTAAGAAATGATATTTCACATCTATATGCTTACTCCTACCATGTAGAACAGGATTTTTGGAGAGTTTGATTGTTGAAATATTGTCACAAAAAATTACCATAGGCCCATGTTGCTTAAAATGAAGCTCTTCAAGAATTATTTTCAACAATACAGCTTGACATGCACAAGAGGTTGCAACAACGAATTTAGCTTCAATGGTTGACAAAGTAACAATTGGTTGCTTCTTTGATGACCACAAAACACTTCTAAACCCAACATAAATACATATTCGTAAGTGCTTTTTCTATCATCTTGATCTCCTACATAATCACTGTCAATAAAGCCAACCAAATCCGACTTTTCTCCCTTTTTGTAGAACAACCCGAATTCTATGGTACCTCGTAAGTATCAAAAGATCCTCTTAGCATTTTGAAGATTTCTCTCTTTTGAATTCTCTATGTATCTACTAATGAGACTCACATATTATATTATATCTGGTCTTGTTGTTGTTAGATACATTAAACTTCCTACAATTTGCTTGTAAAGTGTGTTGTCAACCTTTTTTCCATCACAATCTTTGGTCAGCTTCAAACCAAACTCAGTTGGTGTACTTACATAATTACAATTCTTCATCTGAAACTTTTCTAATATTTCTTGATTATATTTTTTTTGAAAAATAAACATTCCAGCAGTAGATTGAACTACTTCAATACCAAGAAAATTATGCATTTTTCCAAGATTAGACTGATGAAGATACTATATTTGAATTTAAACTTGTACATATCTCGCCAATTACTCAGTCATATGATTTAGTATGATTCTCGTAACACTTATGATTCTTTGTATCTCTTTGTATCACTTATGATTCTTTGTAATATCCTAGTGTATCTACAGATACTTACATGTACTATAAAGGTAGGCTTAAATATTGTACAATGCAATCAGTTTAATAAACATTTTTCCAATACTTACATGGTATCAGCAGAAACATACGACTCACATCTTTTTTCTACCCATTAGCCCACTCATGTTATTATCTTCTCACTTTACTTTCTTCTCTCTTATCAAACCTCATGGCTGAAACAAACACCCCTACTTCTAACACCACGGCTTCCCCACTTACTCTTAGCACCACACCTTTCATTCTTCCAGCTAGTAATGTTAAGGGCTCTGTTACTATTACTTTAGCCCCTAACAACTATCTTACATGGAAGCCACAGATCACTAACTTTTTCACGTTCAATAATCTACTTGGTTACGTCAATGAAAAATGTCCTAAACCGGATGCCACTGTCACCACGTCTTCGTCTTCCACTACTCTATTACTCGAGGACTGGACACGTTTCGACAGCTTTGTGATGTCGTGCATAATGGCGACTCTTTCTGATCACTTGTTCATCAAGCTTCTTGTTACTCCTCTGCTTGTGAATTATGGGAATCGTTTGAAGAGTCCTTCTTTCAACAATCTTTGGCGCGGAAATCTCTCATCCATGCCCAACTTCGCTCTCTCAAGAAAGGGTCTCTCACTGCAGCCGAATATCTTCAATCCATTCGTCTCACTTCTGCTGCGTTGGCTGCAATTGGAGAACCCTTGCCTGATTCAGACTTGGTACTAGTTACATTGGATGGACTTCCAACAAGCTACCGACCCTTCATTACATCCATTGAAAATCTTCCAAGACCATCTACCTTTAACCAATTGAAAGCTAAATTGCTAACTTATGAGCAGAGATTGCTCTTGGACAGTGAAAAAATCTCACCATCTATTGATTCCACGACGATAGCTCTTATGGCCCAAACTCGTCCCACGCAATTCTCCAATCGTGGGAACACTGATTCTATTATGCCTCAAAATTCTCTCCACTCCAATGCATCCCCTGCTCCTACTTCAAAAAATAACCAGTCCCAACGATCATCTTCTTCCTCTTATCGAGGCAAGTGTCAAATATGTCAAAAAATTGGGCACTCTGTGGCACGTTGTCGTTACCAATATTCTCAATCCCGAAATAGTGGTTTCAACACTCAATACACTGATTTTCACTTCACAAACCAGAATTCTCCAGGTCTCTTGTCGACTCCTACTCCTTCATCTTGGCTTCCAGACTCGGGCGTTACTTAGTACATGACTTCAAATCCATCCCTTATTCAGAATCTAAATCCCTATAATGGCTCTGATCAAGTGGTGGTGGGTGATAGAAATTCATTACCTATTGCACATACAGGTTCTTCCTCCTTTTCAAATTCATCTGCAATTTTTAAACTCAAAAACATCTTACATGTTCCTCGCATCACTCGAAACTTGTTATCTGTTTGCCAGTTTACAAAAGACAATAATGTTATACTTGAATTCTCACCTTCTTCTTGTTGTGTCAAGGACCTCCACACTGGGATCCCGCTTCTCAAAGGACGGATTGAATCAAATCTCTATACACTACCATTGCCACCAATCTATCCTCCATCGTCTCATGCCTATGCTGCTTCTCGCGCCTCCTCTGCAATTTGGCACTCTCGCCTTGGTCATCCGTCACCATCCGTTCTATCAAGCCTTCACTCAAAAGCTTTAGTTCAATTTTCAAATTTTATCTCGCATAATAAAAATGTTTGTACAGATTGTATGCTTGGGAAAAGCCACAAGCTCCCTTTTTTTTGTTTCCAGTAATAAAACTTCATTTCCTTTAGAAATTATTCACTGCGATATTTGGGGTCCTGCCTCAGTTGAATCTTGCTCTGGGTTTCGATTCTTTATTCTCTTTGTTGATGACTTTTTCCGGTACTCATGGATATATCGTTTGGTGCATAAGAGTGATTGCGTAAATTCCTTCTTACATTTCAAAAGCTTAGCTGAAAATCAATTTAACACAACAATTAAAGCTTATCAATGTGATGGTGCAAGAGAGCTAACTCAAGGCCGTCTTCGAAATATTCTTACCTGAACAGGAATTCAATATCGTATTTCTTGTCCCCATACTCCCGAACAAAATGGCCTTGCCAAAAGAAAAATTCAGCATTTGACAAAAATGGGACTCACACTCATGTACCATTCTGCTATGCCAAAGAAATTCTGGCTTGAAGCTTTTGTTACTGCAGTTTTTTTGATTAATCACCTCCCTACTCCTGTTTTGAAAAATTGCTCTTCTTTTCTAACTTTATTTAAACGGCCTCCAGATTACTCCATTCTTCGCACCTTTGGCTGTCGTTGCTTTTCCCACCTTGGTGCCATTAAATTAGATAAGTTGGCTGCTAAATCTCTTCCTTGTGTCTTTGTTGATTATGGACCTGAATATCATGGCTATAGATGTTTAAATCCTGATACAGGCAGAATTTATGTTTCCCGACATGTAATTTTTTATGAGTTACACTTCCCCTATGCACAATCATCTACTGCGTCCCTATCTTGCACTGGTTCATCAAATAATAGGCCATCTATTCATTCAATTTCATCTAGTCAACTTCATGAGAATGCACTACTTTCTGGTTTGCCTCTAATATCATCTTCTATGCCTTCTTCTACATCACCAACATCTCCTAGCCTTACTACATCTCACTCTCCATCTGCTTCATTGCTCAACACATCACTTCATCAATCACCTACCAATACTCATGATCGACATTTCCCATGGATCAATTAGTTACCACCTTTCATGATGATTCTACCTTGTCGTCGAACACCAACTCTCACTCGTTACCTACATCTACTGAAATTCAGCAAGCATTTGTTCAATCTAACCCCAACACTTATCCAATGATAACTCGTACCTGTGATCAAACGCGTCTTGCGAAAAAAAATTTAGATTACATTACCTTTCATGCTAACAATCAATTCGTTCCTCAGTCGTCATGTTCCAAAATTGATTATACATCTTTTGAGCCTTCTACTTTCTCCCAAGCTTTGAAATTTTCTTGTTGGCGTAAAGCAATGGACTTTGAATATAATGCGCTAATACAGAATGCCACTTGGTTATTAGTCCCAAAACCACTCACGGCTAACATTATAGGCTGCAAATGGGTCTTTCGAATCAAACGTAAGCCTGATGGCTCTATTGATCATTACAAGGCTAGACTTATTGCGAAAGGCTACAGTCAAGAAGAATGTGTTGATTATACAGAAACCTTTAGTCCAGTTGTAAAACCATCTACCATTAGAGTTGTCCTTTATCTAGCCTTAGCTAAAAAGTGGCCCATTAAACTGCTTGATGTTAATAATGCATTTCTTCATGGTTTACTCAATGAGGAAGTGTACATGATGCAACCTCCTAGGTTCACTCATCCATCCTTCCCTAGTCAGGTCTGTAAACTTCAAAAGGCTTTTTACAGTCTTAAGCAAGCCCCATGAGCTTGGTTCTCTCGGCTTAGTTCCTGTCTTACTCATCTTGGGTTTTCTCCTTCGAAGTTTGACTCTTCACTTTTTACTCGTCATACTTTGCAGGATGTCACATTTGTCTTGGTTTATGTCGATGACATCCTTCTTACTAGTAACAACATGGATGCGTTTACCTCTCTCACAACCTTACTTAACAGGCAATTTTCTCTTAAGGACTTAGTGTGACACCCGAGAATTTCTTCATAAATACCTTATAACTGTTGCATACCTACTTGCGCATTCTTACGTGCATCATCTTTCTTGCTTAATTGCTTTAATTTGAGGTCACTGTTCATAAAATTTTTGACCGTCTCGAATGTTGGATTTTATATTTTTCCTAGGTCATATGACATTTAGAAGGAATCGAGACCTAGTTATTTTGGGCTTTCGAGCTTGGGAGTATGCGTTTGAAAAATAGTTTTCATGTCATTTGAATAGTGTTACATACGTAACAACTTTAATTTTGAAATTGTTAGCATTTGATTAGTAATTAATCTCAATTGACCAAGTTCTATGTAGTATTTGACCACAACTTAATGCACCCATATATCCATATATTAAGTTATCACCATTTAACAAAAAACAACTCATAAAACAATTGCAAAAATTCAATTCTTGTCCCCTTCATTTGGCCGACCACTTCAAGGGAAAAAAAAGAGAAAACTGCTTCATCAAATCTTGCATTTTGGCCATCTAGCTTGGGTTTTGGAGTTTGGTTGAACATCCTAGGGTCTCCACCAAGCATCCTAGCCTCTTGAATGTGAGGGAGTTTCATTTTTTTGTGAAGTTTAAACTTATTGCATTTTGTTGAAATTCTTGATTTGTTGATTATAGCTATAATACTTGTTATAAATGCTTAATATGTGTTTATTAGAGCCTATAGAGTAGACTTTTTAAGCTTGTTAGCAAATTCTATGATAGAATGCACAAATTGAATGAAAGAGATGATGAATAGTGCTCATTTTAGGGTTTTGAATAAAATTTGCTAATTAGCTTGAATTGAGACTTCAAATAGATGATATAGGCCCTAGTGAAGCTAGTAGGGAGGCCACGTGAGGTAGAATCACTCAAATCCAAACTAAATTGCAAAATTAGTCGACTTTAAAAAGAGGACTTTTCTCGTTGTGCAATTCGGGTGTGTTTGGGCTATGGTTTGGGTATCCTTGGGGTAAGGAAGCACTTTTGGTGTTTTCGTTATGCGAAATTAGAGTTCGGTTAGTATAGTTATAGTTCAAACCCGCTCGTGGCCTTCCCGAACTTTTGCTTCTAAAATGCGTTTTTATGATCTTGATAGGTGTCTCTTGGCTTGGTTAGGAATGTAGTATGGTCAGATTGTGGATTGGTAACCTTGAAATGCACTTAGGATAAAAGATTGGTTAAAGAAAGGGGTAATGTAGCATTTGGCTTATTTTGATGCATTTAGAGCTTGTTGTAGTGTTGTCATGCATTATATTGTTTGTCTAAACTTCAATTGGACTGCTTAAATAGATGGTGGAGAAAAGTTGTGTTAAATACTTCTTTTGGAGACTATAATGCTATATTGTGTATTTGTTGGCTTATATTGCAATTATTTATGGGGGCGGCCTACTTTGTTGACCCTCCTACTTGGTATTTGTTGTTGTTGGAACTTGTGTTTTGAATTTGGGGTTGTGCAACCTTTTTCGGACATGGTAGCGTCGAGAAACACGAGCGGTGTCGGGCTTGCCGTGCTCCCTCGACTACCATGGTGCTTATTCCCTTTCTCGCTGAGTATACTCCACTACCCCAGAGGCGTGGTTCACCTGTTGGGCATATGAACCTACCTCAGGAGAAAGGGTTGTAGGATCAGGATACATCCGAAGTATCCCAACTTGTTGGAGTAAGGGTTCGCCGGCACTTGCGTGGTGATTGTGGTTCGTGGTTCGAGTTTGAAGACTTGCAGTGGAACCGTATCCTTTTTAATGTGGTTTATTGCTTGTTATCAAATCTTGTTGCTTGTTGAATATATATATATATATATATATATATATATATATATATATATATATATATATATATATATATGACTTCTTGCATTTACATATCATATTGCACACTCGGTATGTTGCATCACCTCCCTCGCTGGGCAACATTGTTGCTCACTCCTCATTTAACATGTTTCAGGAGAAGCTGAGGTAGACCCCCAGCTAATAGAGGTAGTTGAAGAAGAAGAAGTGCAAGTTGAGCAGTTTTCGTGACTTTGTGTGATAAGGTGGCTCATATGTGCAGTTTGCTTGTAGTTTATGTCAAATGTTGTGTTTTGAGACCTTGGGGTCTTGTATATATGTTGGTAGTTGAATTCTTGTATGATAAAGAAAGTTGATGGATTGTAATAGTAGATTTTAGATTACTTCTTCTATTTGCATGCTTGGGTGTTATTATCTTACAAGTAGAATATGATTTTAGTTGTAACTAACTACTTTTAGTTAAAGTGAACTTGTCTCGCATGCTTGTGTGCTTAAGTAGAATGTTGCTGCTCTAAGGCTCGAATGGCCTTGTGAAATTGACTTAGTTTTGGAATCTTGAAAGATAGGTTGTATGAGGTATTGCTAGTAGGTGAAATGTTATATGTAACTAGGTGCAGGTAACAGTTTAGTCCACGGACAAAGGAGACTCTATCTGAGTGACGGGTCCGGGCTTGACCTATAGCGTGGGGTTGGATTCGGGGCGTTACACTTAGGGTCTCTCTCGTTCTTCCTTGGAATTGAAGTCCTACCAACTCCAGATGGTCTTTTTCTTTCTCAAAAAAAATACATTCATGAAATTTTGCAACGCACCAAGCTTGATGGTGCTAATCCTATTGCTTCTCCGATTATCACAAACCAGCAGCTCACACAACATATTGGCAATCCTTTTTCTGACCCCTCTCTTTATCATAGTACAGTTGGAGCCCTCTAATATCTCACTGCCACACGACTAGACATTGCTTTTTCCATAAACAAAGTCAGTCAATTCATGCATAATCCCACTGAACTCCATTGGACAGCTGTTAAGAGGATTTTACGGTATCTTAAACTCATAGCATCACATGGGTTATATCTGAAACACTCCACTGATCTTTCTCTCCATGCATATTAGAATTCTGATTGGGCTGGTTGCCTAGATGATCGCGCAACACTCATGGATATTGTATTTTTCTTGGTCCTAATCTTATTTCTTGGGCATCTAAGAAACAATCTACCACGTCACGATCAAGCAATGAGGCAGAATATCGTGCCATTACTTTTGCCACTGCCAAACTTTGTTGGCTTCAGTCACTACTAGCTGAACTTCGTGCTCTTCCTCTCACTCCACCTATATTTTGGTGTGACAACATTGGCGCCACCTATCTCACTACCAATCCCATTTTTCACGCTCGTACCAAACATATAGAGATTGATATTCACTTTGTTAGAGAGAAAGTTACAAATAGACAATTGCAAGTTCGATTTATTTTTACATTGGACCAGTTAGCTGATATTATGACCAAAGGCCTCTCTATCTCACAGTTTCGTGCGATCCAAGCTTACCGTCAACGATCCGGATTTGCTTGATGGGGCATGATGAAGATACTATATTTGAATCTAAACTTGTACATATCTCGCCAATTACTCAATCATATCCTAGCATATCTACAGATACTTACATGTACTATAAAGGTAGGCTTACATATTGTACAATGCAATCAGTTTAATAAACATTTTTCCAATACTTATATAGACATATCAAACTCAACCATCATGGATTTCTTAAATTTTTCAAACGCGGCACTATCATTTCCAGTGAATATAAGGTCATCTATGTATAAGCACACAATGAGCATTTTTCCTCCATCTTCAATTTTGACAAAAAGTATTTGCTCATATGGACATTTTTCAAAGCCTTCTTTTAGAAAATAAGTATTGATTCGACTATACCAAGCCCATGGGGCTTGTTTTAATCCATATAGAGATTTCTTTAATTTATAGACTTTATGCCCACTTCCAATCTTAACATAACCTGGAGGTTGATCAATAAATACCTATTCCTCCAAATGTCCATGCAAAAATGCCGATTTCACATCCAACTAGGAAATAGGCCATGAGTTTTGTGTTGCCAATGCGACCACTAATATGATTGCATCATGTCTTGCAATAGGAACAAAGACTTCTTTGTAATTCACACCAAATTCTTGCTTGTAGCCTTTAGCTACTAACCGAGACTTGTATTTGTCAACCTCGCAATTCTCCTTCAATTTTGTTTTATAAATCCACTTAACACCAATCGTTTTGTGCCCTTTTGGAAGATCGATTAACTCCCATGTGTCATTTTTTTCAATGGCTACGATTTCATCATCCATATCCTTTTTCCATTTCGATTATTTGACAACGTCTTCAAAAGTTGTAGGGTCACAATATGAAAATAGAGCAAAACAGGTAAGTGAATCCTCATATTGGTCAGTTCCAATTACCTCATAATTAATCATCCATGTTGATCTTTTTCTAATGCAATGTGGCACCACTATTATAGATAAGCTTTGAACTTCGACTGGAACAATTGGTGTGTTTGTTGGTTGTTGCACATTTTCTGTAAGTTGTTGCCTTTCCTCATCATCAAAATCTGATGGAATATGTTGCCCCTGTCCAACATTATTCTCGTTCCATTGGCAAGTTTGTTCTTAATCAAACAGGACATCATGACTAATAACAATTTTGTTGTTGTTAGGGTTATAAAGCTTGTAAGCTTTCGATTGACTACTAATACCAAGAAAAATGCATTTTTCTCTTTTGTCATCAAGTTTTTTCCTTTTTTGAACTAAAAGATGTGCATATGTTATGCACCCAAAAATTCTGAAATGATAAATAGTTGGTCTATGTCCACTCCATTATTCTTCAGGAGTCATATTTTGAACAACATGAGTGGGACTTCTGTTCAATAGATTAATACTCCAATTAACTGTTGTAGGCCAGAAATTTTTTGGAACACTACTTCTCGACTAAAGGCTTCTCACCATATTTAGGATCGTGCCATTTTTTCTTTCGCAAATACCATTTTGCTAAGATGTGTAAGATATTATAAGCTACCTTTTGATTCTGTAAGTCTCACAAAAATTTGCAAATTCATATAAGTTGTATTCTCCACCACGATCAGTGCGAAGAACTTTGAAAGAGCTGCCAACTTCTTTCTCAACAAGCACTTTATAATTTTTGAAGGTTGCCAAAGTTTCAGATTTTTTTGGCAAAAAATAGACCCATAATTTTTTACTATAATCATCAATGAAAGTAATTATGTACCTTTTACCTCCATTAGATGTTGGATTTATTAGCCCACAAATATCGAAATGAACTAGCTACAAGATTTTCTTTGTTCTCCATGATTTTCCTTATAGAAATTGATTGCGATATTGTTTGCTAACAACACATTCTTCACAAACTTCAGAGGGTGCTATTATTTGGGGAAGACCTGTCACCATATTCTTTTGCTGCAATATTTTCAATCCTCCAAAATTCATATGTTCATAGCAAAAGTGTCATAGCTATGTCTCATTATCCAATCTCGTAGATTAGCATGAATGAGTAATTGTATGAAGATACAACGAAAACATTCGATTGGCTATCATGTTGACTTGAGCTATTACGCCCAATTTTCTATCCACAATTCTTCAAAATCCATCTTTAATAGAGATTTCATATCCCCTTTCTTGAAGTTGACCCACGCTAAGCAAATTTGTTCTCAAGTCTGGAACGAAGAGAACGCTAGAGATAGTTTAGACAAATTTTTTGTTGGTATGGATTGTAATGTTTCCTTTCCCTATTACAGAAACTTTAGAGTTGTCACCAAACTTCACACTATCGCTAAAGGACTCATCCAAATAGGAGAATGCAGTTTTGTCTCCATATATATGGTTGCTGCAACCTTTGTCTAAGTACCACAAATTGTTGTGGGTTTCCTTATTGGTATGACAAACCATCAACAAAGACACTTCCTCTTCTTTCTTTGTAAAATTAGACTGGACATCATTCTTCGCTTTATTTTTATGAAGCTTGATATAGCATTCAGATTTGTAGTGGCCATATTTGTGACATCTAAAGCATTCAACATTTGATTTATCAAAATATTGATTACCACGTCCTCTAGTGGAATCTGAACCAACAGAAAAGAGAAGATAAGAGATTGAAGTGATGATTTATTCCTTGAGCAAACTGCTCTATTTATAGATGATACAATAACTAAAATACAAAATAATAAGATTAAAAATCTACTAATCACACCTAACTCCAATAGACTAGGTACTCAACTAATTCCAATAGACTAGGAAATCTAATCCCATAGTTTGCTAACTTATTTGATTGATTATTTTGACTAATTCAGTCAACATCCATAACCGTCATAAGAGGACTTTAATGTGGCATTTCGCTTAAACTCAAGAGGATGCAGATGGGAGCTCACTTCAAGTGTCTTCAAACTTAATATTAGAAAAATTTCCAAGCTTGGGAACGCATTGCGGATGAAAGGAAGTATCACATTAAGAACAATGATAATACCAGAATTTGGGATGCATTTCCTCTTCGTACATATCACAAATGAATTTGGGATGCATTTGTGATCACTGTATGATCACAAATGAAACCGTCTATGCCTAATAGCCTGAGGGTGTACATATCACAAATGAATTTGGGATGCATTTGTGATCTCTGTATGATCACAAATGAAACCGTCTATGCCTAATAGCCTGAGGGTATATTGCATATTTGAGATGCAAGCAATATTTGCAAGACTCCCATCCAAAGGCTAGACCATTCAATTCATAATCACAAGCATTGCATACTTTATTTGAAGCACCAAATTGAAAGAGGGAGTCTTTATGGTTTTGGTGTTCAATAACAGTGGGCAAAACGACACATTTGACGTCAACTAAGAAATAGCAAGTCTTGCAATGGAAAAAGAATCCAATAGAAGACCGATTGCAATTATTGCACCCAAAGTATCGTAAAATGTGTTGGTTTTTTGAGATGCGGGATATATGTATAGAGTACAATATTTGTGATTTTTGAGATGATGCTATATATTTGGGTTAAAGTAATATCTCTAACCATATATGATATCATATTTTTTATGGATATATCATGATCCTTGTATGTGAATGAGAGCTTTGTGGCTCTCTTGATTTTCTGGAGCTTTATGGCTCATAGTTGTGATGTGGAGCACGTTGGCTCTCTTGTGATTTCTCTAGAGCTCTGTGGCTCATATTTTGTGAAATTGTACTTAGATTACAAATGTCTCATATATCTCATATTTATAGCTGAAATTTATTCATAGAATTTTCTAGCTTGATAATCTGAACTTGAGTTGACTTTGATCTGGAATTAGTTGGCTTGTTGTTGATTCAAACTTTACTTTTTGACTTTGATTTTCTTAGACATTTCAGGGTTGTATAATTTGGACATTTCTCTTATCTTGAATTCTCTAGGATATTAGGCTTTTCTCAATGGTAGAATTTCTTTAAGTTTCTGGGTTGTTTTTCAACAAAATGTCCGATAACAATCAAGGGAGAGTGGGTGGGGATGACTACGATGTTGTAGTATGGTTTGCAAATAGGCACAGGATAAATGAAGAAAGTAATCACATTCCACACATGAATAATAAGGGGCAGAAATTGGGTCAAGGCAACAGTTACATAATATTTCCTCATCTTCTACACCATTTTCATTCGGCCGCTCATGGATGAGAACCAACGGATGTTGTTGAAGTCTTTGATCTCTGCTTTAATCAGTCCGAGGCTATACTTTCAAAGTAGGAAACTTTTGATCATGTCAGATATGCAGTCGTCGGTAAGTGAAATAGATCACCGTCTCTGGGAACGGAAAAATCATTAAAACATTGTCAAAACCGAGTAAGCACATATAAAATATTGGGAAACTAGAAAAAGGAAGGACTCAAAAGAAATATGTGGAAGAAGAAATGTTTCTTTCGACTTACGAGTTATCTTCGATCAGTTGGGTTTTAGCTGTCATACACTTGAGGTGAAGAAAATAAGATTGAAAACCGTAGGCAAGGCAGAGAGTGTGATTATGGTCCTCGCGGTTGGTTGTTTCTGGTGACAACGCACAACTCCTATGAATCCAAAATGGGCAAGGAGGGCATAGATAGGGCAGATTTTTATCTTCCACGCCACTAGCATCGCAGTGGAACAACGATGGCCTCTGGTGGAGTATCAGTGAATGTATATGACCTTTATGCCTAATATTCCGGACACTAGATGCACGTAATATCTCACTGTCCTTCAAAGCACATTCAATGTCCATACCAAAATCACAAACTGAGCAATGGTAGACAAAACCATCCTGAACATCTATGTCACAAATTAAATATCGCAGGTGTATAATCCTAAAACATATATCTATGTCGAGGAACAAGGATGAGAGAGTGTTTATGATCATGTTGGGGATGCATGATCTCCATTATCTGTAGTTCGGCGGCATACTTTGTGGAGGTAAAATCTTTTAAACTCACCACATCCATATGCAGGCTTGTCCTCTATCATTGGTTTTTCACACCTGTAACAGATAACTTCTCTTTCATCAACCTTTGACACAGAATCTTCGAGGATCAATGGATGCTCATGGCTAAAATGTTTCATTTCCATCTTTGTCTGTTTGTGTGTGTGTGTGAGGAACTGATCAATGCCTGCTACGATGCTTGATCTCCTTTTTGGACTAGTTTGTGGGCTAAGTCTTCTAAATGGTAATAACACCAATAATATTTATACCTAGTAAAAAGCAGTATTATAAGGTGGCAAATCAACTAACACTTGATAATACGACAATAGTGTTTTATATTTGTTTTCCTAAATAGGGTATGGGACTCTAAAAAAGCTCAAAAATAAAAAGTTTTACATTTTAGAGCTCTCATTGAACTAAAATCTCTAAGAATTATTTGAGAAAATAAAAAATCACAACTTGTTCGAAACATATGTAAGTATGTAACCGCTCAAATGTAACACGCGAACACTTCGGAAATGCAATTCAAATGTAAGACCAAACTCAAAACCAAGAAACAAGATTTAAGATCCTTAATAGAAAGTGTCGCAAGCACCGCAACCAATCTAGGTGGAAAGTCAATAAACGATAAGCCCATCTAGATGTTTGGTGTTATTGTAGTAAATGGTCTATTTCGGAAGATGAATGGGCAAGACTTGCATTTCTTTTGGATAGCCATTTTTTTCTTTCTCCAATTCATTGTTTATAATTAATAATGCACAGCTAGCTTTCTCCGAATTTAGGCATGTTTTTCTTGTCATGGTTTAACTAAGGAAGGCTAAAAGAGGTTCTTGGGCCCGGGCATAAATTTATGAAAGTGACCACCGGGCCTTTGGTATAGTGGTATGCTCCTCATTGAGAGTAATAAAGCTTCTAAGATTGATTATTGTGTGCGACATCCTTGATATGTATTGTATGACTTAGTATAGTGGTATTCTAAAAAAAAGTGGAATGCAGGTAAGTAAGCTCGTTCCTTTTGCAAAGCGCAAGCTTGAAATTTGCCATTTGGGGTTTCTTTCTCTCTCTCTTGTTCTCCCTTGACACCCCCTAGGGTTCTTTTGTTGCTCCGAACGTCAAATGGTTGATCTTCGTCCTGGGTTTACTACTTTGGGTTGTTGCCTATAGGTTTGGGCAAAACTAGGCTCGTTTCTGATTTTGACCTAGGGTTAAACTCGTAATGGGTTAGACCCAGATCTTTTTCTTTTGTTCTAGTTTTTGTACTTGGGCTTTACCCAGTTAGTTATTTTGGGCGTGGCCCATATGTTGTAGTTTTCCATTTCCTGGGTCTAGTTGGTTAAGCATTTTCTTTGTAATTTCGTTATGTTAATATAAGCTATTTCATTTGACTAGAAAAAAATTCTTGCGATGTCCTTATGTTTCAGGTGGTGGCGTGTGTGACTAGAAATCACGAATAAAAAATTATTGATAAAAAGATCCAATAAAAAATACTAGTATTTGTTTGGCAAGTGGGTTATAATATTCACACTGATGCTCCTCAATTTGTCACATTTTTTTTTTCTTGAACTCTGCACTTGTCATTGTTTGTTCATGCTTTTTTTTTTCTTTTTGTTTCCGGAAATCATAACTGAATTAATTAGTGATATTCAACAAATGTAAAAGAGTTGATATCTTTATTAGTCTATGATATTTACCGTATTTGACAAACAATTTCCTTATATTTGAAAGTGTTATATCTAATTTATTTTAACTTTGTAACGTGTGTTGTCTTTAGTCCTTTTGGCCTTTTCGTAAAGAAAACTAACGTTAAAGTTACATGTTTTTTATTTTATCCGTATACTTTTTGGTTATTTTTTCTTAACAAAAAAGGGAAAATGGACTCACAAGTTGGAAAGAAAAAAAAATAATAAATATAGCACTTTTTTAGATAGAGTATTTATTTGTCAAACATAGTAATAATATCAAGGACTAATTAGAATATTAACAAATTCTAAAGATCTTGAAATTAAATAAATTCTGAAAATCATTAGTATAGTCACGTAATACTAAACAAATTCTTAAAATCTCAACACATCTTGAGTAAACAATAACATATGGAATTATCTCTTAACTCATTTTGGTCAAATTTTAGTTTCTCATCCAAAACATTTTCTTGAAATTTCAATTTATCCGTTCAAAGTTATCACCTTCCTATGTTGCCAATCAATTACAAAAATTTTGATTTAATTTTCCATCTCTATTCAAATCCAATTAATTTCTCTACGATCAATATTTACTTCGGTGAATAGTGTGAAGTGCAACCTGTTCTTCCTCTGCTTATTTTTTTTTTTCATTATTTATCGTATGATAATGCTTTCAACCTTAGTCGACCTTGTGATCATACAATTGATATGTAATGAATTGTAAAGAGAATCATATAGGCTTGTGAATTAGAATTGAAGTATCTAGTTTAGCGAAGGCAATCATCTTCCAACATATGTTTTCAACACTAGCGGAGGCACGTAAGGGCCAGCGGGGGTTGCAGCCTCCACTGATCCATAAAAATGTTAAAATTTATATGTATTTTTAAAATAAAAAAAGTTAGATTTCTATGTATTTTTAAAAAAAAAAAATTAGATATCTATATATTTTTAGTTAAAAAAAATTAATTAGCCCTCACTGAAAAATAAAAGTACAGTATAGTTCAAAAATTATGGATTTTAGCCTCTACTAGTCCATAAAAACATTAAAATTTTTATGTATTTTTGGAAAAAAAAATAGATATATATATATATATATTTTTAGTTAAAAAAATTAATTAGCCCACACTGAAAAAAAAAGTACTCTTATAATTTAAAAATTATAAATTTTAGTCTCCACTAGTAAAAATTCCCGGCACCACCCCTAGTTTTCAAGTTTCCGTTTCTTATATCCTAAACACTATGCTCGGATTGCCAAGGGAAGTGAGTAAAACTAAAGAAAAAGATTGGACGAGGGAAATGAAAGGAAAGTAAGATGAAATATAATAAAAGAAATGAAAAGAAAGTGGTGTTCTCATTTGGATTTGAGAAAAATAATCAGGGAAAGAAAAGAAAATAATTCTTTTGATTTTTTGTTTTGAATATCTTTTTCATATTCATTGTTATTTTAAGAATACATTTAAAACTGAAAGGATTGCAAAATCCTTTTTAATCCCACCATAACCCACAACCTACCTCCTTCCAAAATTTAATCCAATTCGTTCCCTTTAAAAAGTGCAATGTGAACACTATTTATATGATAAGCCCGTTGAATCTTATAATTAATGAGCCTATAACTAAAAAACTTTGCATAAAAAACTTTCAAATAATTGACTAATTTTAGCATTTCTCACGGTTGTCACTTGTCAACCTCTACAAATTCTTTAATTGCTCTGCTTTTAATTGCAATGCTTACTACACAGTGGCAAACTCTTCTGTTTCTCATAAAGAAAGAAAGAAAGAAAAATGGACACAAGCATTTTAATAATGCACACAAAATACAAAAGAATATCATAAAACGATATCTCAAGATATTACATGTTACTTTAGCAGATATTATTGTTAATGACTCTTTCCAGCTATATAACATAATAATCACAAACGATGAACTAGACCTTTAATTTATCACCACATACGGTACATAGGCAAAAGTTACATTATTCACATTCGAGCACTGGAAGCCTATCCGTATTGATTCCACAACTGTCACAAGAAGACTTTAATGTGCCCTTCCGTTTATACTCAAGAGGGTGCGTGTGGGAACTCACTTTAAATGTGCTTCCAAACTTGACATTGGGAAATCTGCCAAGTCTAAGTACACAATCCGGATGAAAAGAATTAATATCACAAAGAGAGCAATAGTAAATCCAGAACTTGGGATGCATTTCCTCTGCGCACAAATCACAAATGAAATCATTTGGATGGTCACTATATGGCGGAAACCTTAGGGAAAGAGGATGTTTATCCCATATATGCCTAATAGCCATGGGGAACATTGCACAGCCATGGTGCAAACTAAAATTGTAAGTCTTACAACCAAAAGCGAGACCTTTGCATAAATAACCACAAGCATTGCATAGTTCATCTGAAGCTTCAAATTGAAAGATAGGGTGGTTATGGTTTTCGTGCACAATAATAGGAGGCAAAGCAGCACATTTGACATCAAGGAAAAAGTCATCACAGGTGTCGCACTTGAAGAAGAATCCGTTTGAATACCAATGACAATTGTTGCAGTGAAAACCACTATAGAATTTGGTGTACTGGTCGAGGTTGAGTGGGTAGGGATGAGTAGGATGTTGTAGTTTGGATGGTATTTTGGCACAAGGAAGATGAAGAAAGTAACTACATTCGACACAGGCATAATAAGGAGCAGAAATAGGCGTAGTGCAACAGTCGCATAATACTTCCTCATCTATTTCTTCGTCGTCATTCGGCTGCTCATGGATGAGTATCAATGGATGTTGCTTATGGCTCCAGTGCTTGATCTCTGGTTGAATATGTGCAAGGCTATTCTTTCTAAGTAGGAAACGTTTAATCATTCCTGATATGTCAGGCACCGGTAAGTGGAACAAATCATCATCATCAAGTAGAACTTTCAGAAGTTTTTGTTCAAACTTGGCATCATCGAGTATATCAACGTCTCTGGAAGAAGAAAAATTATAGAACATTGTAAAAAACGTGCAAGCACAAATAGAGAAATGAGAAATTAGGATTAAAAGGGAAAAAAAGAAAAGGAAAAAGAGATGTGGAAGGAGGAGCTAGGATGAGTCTCTTACGAGTTAGCTTCAATCTGTTGGGTCTCAGTTGTCATACACTTGAGGTGAATAAAACACCTGCACAGGCGACAACAATAAACCCAATATGTTGAAAAGATTCTCTGGTGGCAGATATCACAAAGGAAACTGAAATGTTTCAAATCAGATGGAACGCCGTATACAAGGAAAAGAGGATGATCATCTTTCTCATGTTTTGCTGTACTCGGTAATAACGCGCAACTCTTATGTATTTAAAATGGGCAGGAAGGACACAGATAGGATTGATCTTTATCTTCCACGCCACAAGCATCGCAGCGGAACAAAGCTGGCCTTGGTTGGAATATTAGTAAATGTTGGTGACCGTCATGCCTAATGATGCGGTCCTTGAAAGCAAATAATGTGCGATCGTCCTTCAGGGCACATGCTATGTGCATACCATAATTACAGACTGAGCAGTGGTAGACGAAACCATTCCAAACAGCTATGCCACAAACATCGCAGGTGTAAGTGCTGTTATATTCTGGAAAATCTGATCTAGGGAGATGGATAAGTGACTGGTTATCATGCTTGGGATGCATCATCTCTCGTGGGAGCTCCCCACATACTTTGTGGAGGAAGTAGCCTTCACTACACTCTCCACACACATATGCAGGCTCCTCTTGCGAGATTGGTCTTTGACACCCATGACAGATAACTTCCCTTTCATCAGCCTTTGGGAAATCTTTGAGGAACAAGGGATGCTTGTGGCTAAAATGATTCATTTTTTCCATCTCTCCGAGTGTGAGGCGCACAAAAATTTATTTTTTGGTTAGGCTATCACGTTCAAGAAAAATAGATGTTCCCTAACCCTCATAATGTTTGGAGCTTTGGAGTCTAGTCAATTATTAATTTTAAAATATAAGTAGTAGTTAGCTGCGTGATATACGTTTTTTTTATATATAAAAAAGAATGTTTAGTAAGTGACTAAAATTTCGTATATATTTAGTTGTTACCTGCGTGATTAAAAACTCCCAGATCACCTTATAATAAATTATAGGGAAAAATGCAGCAGTAGTCCCTATTGTTTACTCAAAAATTAATTTAGTCTTCATTGTTTCAAAATACTCAAAAAGGTCTCCAATGTTTGTAAACATACTCATTGTGGTTCCTACCGTTAAAATTTTGGTTATTTTTAACAGATGTGAATAGTATTTCAAGGGTAAATTTGAAAAATCACAAAAAACACAAAATTTTACACAAAAATACCAAAAAACACACACTAATACACCTACAAACACACGCACTCATCAAAAAACATACACTAACACACCCACAAACACACACACTCACAGAAACACAAAAAAACACACTAATACACACACATTAACACACCCACAAACATACACTAACACCAAAAAACACACACTAATACACACCTATAAACACACACTAACACCAAAACACACACTAATACACACCCACAAACACAAACTCACATAAAAACATAAAAAAATTGTTCGTGCAAGGGGGTGGGGGGTGGGGGGGCGCTGTTCGCGCAGGGGGGGGAGGTGCTGTTCACGCGCAGAGGGGGGGGCTGTTCGCGCAGGGGGGGCTGTTCACGCGCAGGGGGGGAGGGGGTGGTGAGTGGTGGTGGTGGTGGTGCTTGGTGGTGCTTGTGGTGGTGGGTTGAGGGGTTGGAAAAGGAAGAAGAAGATAGGGATATTTTGGGTATTTTATTTTTAAGTAAGGGTAGTTTAGTTATTTTATAAAATTTCTGTTAGATTTTTAACGATAGGAACTACAATGAGCATGTTTACAAATATTGGGGACTTTTTTTAGCATTTTGAAACAATGGGGACTAAATTAACTTTTGAGTAAACAATGGGGACTACTGCTGCATTTTTCCCTAAATTATATATGGGTTATTTCACCTTTTACCAATTGGTTCGAAGATGAAACTTCAGGTTAATTTATAATAGGTTAATTTATCATAGTATAAGAGCTGGGAGGGCCTACCACATTATATCTTGGGTCTAGTGCTAATGGATTTTAATATAGAACCTAGGTGGCATTTGGGCTAGGCAGACACTGACTCGTTTTAGTAAATTACCCTGTTTTTAATTTACATGTATTGTTTTCATATTTTTATTTTTATTTATGTAATTGTTATTTTTACAACGTAACCAGCAAGACTCAAACTCACAACCTCTCGCATACATAACAAGTTACACACTATTAGACCAAAGCCCTAGTGGCTCAAGCTTATCTTGTTTAATTAGCAAGTCAATTCAAACAAAATGAATTATATTAAGCTAATAATTTCCCCTAAAAGTTTTGATATTAGTATTGCAAAAAGTAAGAGAAGGAATTATATCTAATATATTCATTTACTCTTTTCTTATTTTCCATGTATTCTATATGTGGTGGATATCATCGTTAAATAGAGATATTTGAACCTTTATAGACAATTGAAATCTCTAACTTAAAGTTCTTCCACTTATTCTTTAACTCATTGTTTTACATACTACTTTAAAGAGGTGCTTTTTTGCATGGCCATAATCATCCATTTTAGCTTTTAACAATTTATAATTTTCATAAAATTTTAGAATCTCAACATTCTATAGTTTTCACAGCATTTCACATAATTTTGACCCTTTCAACAATGATAAAAAAAAAAATTAACGAATATTTTGTTGTATAAAATGAAGATGAACAATAGAATAACTCTGATCATGATTTAATAATAGGCTAAATTATTTAAAACACACAATTAGTAGCTCAAAGAAGCTTAATAAAGAAGATAAAACATATGAAAGACAAGACAAGACAAGCGGGTTATATTAAAAAATATCATGTTGCAATAAGTAGTAAGAAAGGTCTTTCGATTCAGATTTTACATCTACATTTCTCATTAGTTTGATCATGCATCTATAGTTGTTAAAAAGGTTCCTCGATTCAATTACATAGTTTTCTCATCAACATTTGCCATGACTAATCAAACAACCCATGAAAAAAAAAAAAACCCAGCTCACTTGGGTTAGTCAAATAACCCAACTAAAATAATGACCCACTTGCTTTAGGCCGAATAATGTCTGAATATTAAAAATCCTCTTGCGTTAGTTAAATAAATCACAATGAAAAAAATACCTGGCATTAGTCAAATAAATCTTTGAAAAAAAAACCCACTTGCGTGAGTCAAATAATCCTTGAAAACCAAAAAAAAAAAAAATTGCATTAGTCAATAAAAAAAATTAGTGGGGTTGCATGCAAGACATCACAAGGCCTCACAAAAAAAAAATGCAACGTAACCATTATAACGTTTTATGCACTAGATTCCAGTGAATTACCATTAAAATATACTGAGTAGTTGGCTATGATTAAATGAACGGGATTTATAAATTGATACTAGCTGTGTAGATCTAACATCATGACAAATATTAATATAACAACCAAATGTAATTTGAGAGAACAATTACCCTATTGTTATTTATCATTTTAACATTGGTTGTAACTATGGAATGGCTCAGCTAAATGTAGTTTATAAGCAACTATTATTGGAAAAATTTATATACTCTATACTTGAATTTTTATATACTCTTATATTTGTTATCGGCGAATCTTCCTTCGGGCCTTGAAAATAGTGAACATTCACATTTATATCACTTAACCCCTTTTGTGTTTTAGTTAAAAAGAAGAAGCATTTTGATACATTTTTATATTTTATATCGAATGTAATAGACACTTTGGTTAACTAAAACCTTGAGGGTTAAATAATATAAAATAAATATTAGGCTAAAATGTCAAATTCTATATACATATATGTATTGAGGGGACAAATTACATAAAGATATTAAGTCATATAAAATAATATTAAGGAAAAAAAAATGTTACACTATATATACATCACGGAGCTAAAGTGATTTACATAAAACTCTTATGGTGGATCACATCGATGTTGGTCATATTCTATTTTTGACTGTTGAATATACGAAAAGAAAACAAAAGATTAGAACAAATAAAAGTGGCAAAGAAAAAAAAATACGTTGGAGTCGCAGGTATTTTTAACTTTTTTTTTATTATAAAAGGGAGGCTTAAGCAGTACAACACATGATATAACCAGTAAGAATCAAACTTGTAATCTCTCGCATACATAGCGAAGCACATACCGTCGAACCTAAGCCCTAGTTTATTTTTAATATTGACAATTCATGTTTTTGCTCTTATTTCTAATAGAAAAATTGAGATACCATAACTTGAAAGGGTTTATTCCTCATATTTCTTAATGTGAGATTTATTTTCATTTTCATTAAAAATGGTAATGGTCTAAGCTAAAGTTACTAATAGTGATATCTCTTTTCTCTTTTTATTATATTTATTATCATTTTATAATTTATTGTTTACCCTTATTTTGAACAAAAAAAAAGTAATAGAAGGAGTCTAAGTTTCATATTTTATAAAATGTTAAATTTGGGTCTCATTTATTTATTTTGTTAATTAAGTCTCATTTATTTAAAATGCAAGAGATTTGGGACAAAATTACCCATAGATTTTATTGTCCTACCCTAATCCAAGAACCTGAAAATGGTAGGTTCATTAATAATGGTGAAATTAGTGGAGGTAGAAAAACACGTAATGTGGTCATTCACGAAGTTAGGGTCGAGAAACCTTTACATGTAATTTCTAAATTTGTTGTTCAACCTAATAATGTTCAAGAACAACAAATGAATGATCAAACACTCCAAAATGAAAGATATCATAGAAAAGTGTGAAGCAATCTGTCATTGCTGCATCCACTATGAAGGTTGAATTTGTGGCACGTTTTGATGCCACAGTTCATGGATTATGGTTGCAGAACTTTATTTCAGGGCTTGGAATTGTCGGCAGTATTGTTAGGCCGCTGAAAATTTATTGCAATAATTCCACAATAATATTCTTCTCAAAGAACAGCAAGTATTCAAAAGGTGTGTAAAACTTATATAATTGAAATACTTTGTCATTAAAGAAGAAGTTTAGAAACAAAGAGTATCAATAGAACACATTAGCACCAACCTTATGATTGCAAATCCATTAATAAAGGGACTTTCGCCCAAAAAATTTAATGAGCATGTTGAAAGAATGGGCATAATTGGACATTATTATTGATTTTGGATTATGGCCTTATTTTTATCTATTTGATACTGTTGAACTCACTTATGGGTTTCTGATTTATCTATTTCTACTTACTATACATCATTGATATAGATGAAAGATAACATATATAGTCTCGAACGGAGACATAATAGTTGGACCGGAGACATAATAGTTGGACCATTAACTTGCTTCTTATTATGGATCATTTTAAGTAATGAACTAGTGTTGTAGTACATGGAAGAGACTATGTCGAAATTAATGACTTACAACCGCCATGACTTCTATTAGTTTACTACTTAATCATGATATCATATGGCCAATGTAAAGAAAGATTTAAGATAATATAATTGTGTACATTATGGTATTATTAAACATAACATATGTCACATCGGCCAAGTGGAAGACTGTTAGAATTAATATGTCCCATGTGTAAATAACAGGCCTTGTGAATTTATGATATTATTTATCTAATTAATTATAAGTTTAATAATTTAAATTAAATACTTAATTCTTATTGGCCAATGAAGATGTGTCTTTTATGATTGGTTTGTCTTGATGGAAGACACCTATTAAATCTTTATATATATAAGACTTGGTCCTCTCTCTGCATATAATTTGAACGTACTTTTACACCATCAGAAGGAAAACTACATAACAGATAAAAGTGTGAGAGAGAGAAATCAGTGTTTTTCAAAATTGTAGAATAAAAGTCCGCATCAGAGAACTACAATAGATCAATGTACACATCTCTTTTATCAAGTAATGTCAAAATCATAAAGTTTTTAAGTTCTTGGGCAGTATAGTGATTTATGTATAATTGTTTACACATAAATTATTAAAGTTTTCTTACATTTTTAATTTTAAAGAATCTTTTGCATGAACAAAATCATCCATTACAGCTTTCATTTATTATATGTGGTATACAAAATTTTCACTATAAGCAAATTGCTTTCCAATATGATTTAATAGTTTATCATATTTTCATAATTTTCACGTTGTTACAAAATTTTAAATATTTTACTATGTAAAATGAAGCTAGTTTCTTTTGTATTTAATTTGTGGAGTATGATAAATGTTATAAGCATTTTTATTATCATTTAAGAAAATAATAAAATTATATTATCTATAAAACTCTAGTTATAGAACCTGGCAAAGCAAGTGGCCTCCGTTGGATTAGAAAAAGAAAAGGAAAAAGATATTGGGCTAATTTAAAAGTTAAATGAAATTAGTCTATAATATGTCAAGCATCCTGATCAGAAGCTAATGTGGGCTATAGCCTTATGCATGTACAAAGTATTTTCATGTGTTGCATTTTTCTCAATTGGAATTGGTTCAATTTCAGGGTTCTATAGCTCTGAGATTTTTCCTTTAAGGCCTTTTTTTTCCCTTTTCTGTGTGATATTTAATAAAGGTCGTCTTTGTGTTTCAGTTCACAAGTGTCACTAGGCTTTTAGTCTAATGATATGATAATCGTTTTAAGTGTAAATAATTTTGAGATTAATTCTAGAATTAAACATCTTAAGTAATGTAATTAGTTAATTTATAAGCCTCTTTTACCAAAAAAAAAAAAAAAATGTTCACAAGTCTTCAACTACATTAAATGCGATATCTTGTATAATTTAAAATAGAAAAATTTACAGTTTTTTAGTCCAATTTAGTTATAAAAAAAAAAAAGAACACCCATAAACCATTTAAAAGTCGAAAAAGATGAAAGCAAAGAGTATTAAGATTATTTGTCTTCCCATGCCTACAGTTCTCACGTGCTTAAATACATTCATTGATTGGTAAAAGACAAAGGAAAGAGAGGTCGCTTTAAGAGCAGGTAAAATATATGAAACAATAACGCGTAAAGAAGAGTGCTTTCTGTTGTTGATTGATAAAGTTATTTGGATTACTTTAATTGATCGATTAGAATCCATATAATATATCTTGGAATCTAATTCGTGTCAATAATATACTGACGAGGGATAATAAAATCACCTATCATGAAAAAAGATACGAGGGAGTGGTTTTCCCTCGGAAGAATAAAGAAAGGGTGAACTTTTTCTTTTGGTTAAAAAATGGTGAACTTGATATGATATTTCGTTGCATTTCCATTTCTTGCTCCGACTAAATCCACCGTTAAAAACGATAAGGGGTCTGGTTGCCTCCGAGGCGTACGCAATGATGCAAGCACCACATTGTTATCTTAAGAATATATTATTGTTTAAAATTAATTTTTGTTTAGATAAAAACTCGTGGTTCTTATCTTCCTATCTGATATGAGTATAAATTGACTCGGCCAACATACAGTCATGACCCGACCCGGATGGCATAATCTAGAACATCATAAACGATATGCCACGATATTATTACGTGCTGCTTATATCAGATATTATTGTTAATGACTCGTTATGATAATCACAGAGGATGAATTAGGACATTATGTCAATACATTTAGTACATGCAAAGTTACAATTTTCTCATTTGAAGACTTCATACCGATCTATATTGTCTTCACAACTATCTCAAGAGGATTTTAATGTGGTCTTTCATTTAAACTCGAGAGGGTGTTGGTGGGATTCACTTGTCAAGCCTGGAAATACATCTCGGATGAAAGGAATTATCAAATTGAGAATAATGATAAAGCTAGAATTTGAGATGCATTTCCTCTTTGTATTTATCACAAATGAAATCATCTAGATGATCACTATATGGTGAAAAATCTCAAAAGAAGAGGATGTTTTTTTTATCTATGCCTAATAGACTGAGGGTGCATTGGACATTTGTGGTTCAAATAATATTTGCAAGACTTACAACCAAAGGCAAGCCATTCAATTCGTAATCACAAGCATTACATACTTTAGTTGAACTGAAGCAATTTTCCCATAGCAACCTTCGAAAGGTGAGGAAAAAGAAAAAAGAAAAAGAAAATATAAAAGGCACAGACATTGAGGATGATTGGTTGTATTGCTTCTAGTTCCATGTAAGCAATTTGTTAATTCTTGACTTTATGCATCGCAAATTATCATAATATGCTTGGAAGTTCTTGTAGCTGATACAAAAATTGGGCAGAGAAGCTTTGAAGAAGAAAACTTTATTTCACTGTATATAAACTCTTTCAATCAAAAGCTCTTTATTTATAGAGCTAATACTCAACTAATTCTACACAAAATTAGGAAAGCAAACCCACTAACTAATCAGCTAAAGACTTGGTCTGCAACAAACTCCACTACAAACAATTCCTAATGACAAGGACTTAGCTAACAGACTCGATAGACTAGGACAAAATAAACAAATTATTTCCAACATTCCCTCCCTTAAACTGAACGTTTTTAAACTTTCAGTTTAGCTATAATGCAGGGTCCTCCTTTAAATTGGATCTTCCATAGTGCAAACTCCAAGTAATTTCCTTAGCTTCTGAAACACAGGCAATTTGAGGGGCTTAGTAAATATATCAGCAACCTAGTCTTCACTCCTGCAGTAGATAGGATCAATTACGCCATCCTTTGTGAGGTTTCTCAAGAAGTGAAATTTTACATCAATATGCTTGTTTCTGTTGGAAAATTTCAACATGTGGGGCCACACATGTAAATATTTAAATGTGTTGTGCTATCATTAACTAAGCCTAATTAAAGTGATCTAATTAAGAATTAAGTTTAGGCTTATGGGTATAATTGTCATGGAATTAATGTGTAGATACTTTAGTGATATTTTTAATTTGATGAGGGGCCAAATTAAAAATATCTAAAACTTATAAGTTATATTTGGGTTATGGTTCCCAAATTGTACGTACGGTATTTTTCTCTGCATCCCCATCAATAGAGAACAGATGCTACACTTTTGGCAAAAGTTCGTACCAATTTGGAAGATCACAACCCATTCATTTACCTCTGGCAATGGATTCAGGTATGCTTCCACTTTCTATACCTCCTTATTCTCTTGATTTGACATGGGTATTAAAATGAGTTTTAGGGTTTGTTAAATAATTTGTGGAAACATGTTTTAAGTTTCTTTTGGGTTATATTATGTAATTTCTTTATGTTATTGTTGACTTGAAACATGTTGAATAAGGTTTGGCAAATCCTAACTAGTGGTATCAGAGTCATCCATAATCGATTCATGAGAAGTTTGTTGAATTTTAGTTTTGAAAAATTGTTGAAATTTTTTTTGGATTTTGATCTTCTATTGTGAAATTTGTTAAATTTTGGTGTTTATCACATTCACCATTAGCGCCTTACGAAAGGAAAAGAAAATAGTGAAGCAAATAGAAGTGTAGACTTTACACGGTATTTGACAATTTTCCACGCGCCATTAAAGTTTTTGTTTTATTGTCAATCCACAATGAAAGTTCATGATTCAGCAAAACAACTATGTGAACTTAAGACTTCAAGCACTAAACCAGTCATGTTTGTGGTAATTGACAAATTTTTCTTTCAAGATTAAATTATTATTGTATTCATGTAAAGAGTCTGCCATATGTTTGCAAAGATTTTATGCACCAGATCTCTCGAAATCATTAAGATATATTTATGTTTCTATTTCATGTGGTCATTAAATTATTATTCTGCTACTAAATATTATTATCTAGTAGCTGCAGTAAGCGAATTACGTTATTAATATGGTAAGTCACTGGCGGTTTGGATTCTTTTTGTCAAGTGGTGTTGGTTAAGGACAAGCTTCACATATTTTCAATGGCATTATTTTCAGTATATCTTGTATGCTACCTCAACCCATCTATTGTTCGTTGCATCCCAATTGGCGTTTGGAATTGTGGCCTCTTTAGGCACGGAACAATGTGCATTGTATAAATTATAATAAATCCAATTTAATGTTATGCCTATATGGCTGGGCACAACATGAAGTTTACTTTCTTATTTATTTATGCATGAAGTAGCATTAAAGAAATGTTGTTTTTTATTTTGAATAATTGAGGGTCAATATCTGTAGCGTCTTTGGGACTTTTAGGGCGCCACGACGCCATTTTCTACTGAAATCATAATAAATTCAAATCTTTTGGTACATCAATTATGACCTTTTAAGGTTGTCTAACACTTTAAATGGGCTAATCGAAACAAGATCACCAAAGACCTCTCTTATGTAGATTGTTCATGAGGAATTTTGGATGTTTGTGTATGTGTATACTCATGCAAGTATTAACTGGCCCAAAAGAAGGTTAATATTTGGCCGAATTGCACACATACCTATGGTGGTAACCATGTGATAATAATAAGGTTTACATGTGAGTAATAAGTCAATCCAAAGATAGGCTTATTATTTGACATGAGTTATTGTCAATGTTTGATCACTACACCAAGAGTACCATTTACAAGTTAATATTATTGTCCAAAGACTTGATATTAATGTTGTGTTGGGTATCTTGTGATGGGACCTACCATTATTTGAATTTAATAGATTTTTTAAATATGGATATTTATGAACATGTTTGTTGATTGTTTATTTTATTCTCATTTCAGCTAGTATGTCTACTAAAACTATATCTGCTAACACAAATTCAATTCTCATGCTTAATGGCATGAACTTTAAGGATTAGAAAGAGAAGATTTTAATTGTTCTTGGCTGTATGTATCTAGACCTTGCGCTTCGGATTGAGAAGTTCGCTTCTCTTACAGATGCAAGTTCTCCTGATAATAGGAGGAACTTTGAGAAGTGAAATCGCTCAAATCGAATGAGTCTTATGATCATTAAGTACGGCATTCCAAAGACATTTAGGGGTGCGGTGTCCGAAGGAATAATCAGTGCCAAGGATTTCCTTGCTGACCTTGACAAGTGTTTTGCAAAAAAAAAAAAAAAAACGATAAGACGAAAATAAGCACATTTTTGCAAAGCTTGATTTCCATGAAGTATAAAGGTAAATGAAATATTAGGGAGTACATTATGGAAATGTCTCATATTGCTTCAAAACTTAAAGGACTTAAGCTTGAGCTGTCTGATGACTTACTTGTGCATCTGGTATTAATCTCTCTTCCTGCACAATTCAGCCAGTTTAAGGTCAGTTACAATTGCCAGAATGATAAATGGACTCTTAATGAGCTCATTTCTTATTGTGTGTAAGAAGAAGAGAGATTGAAGCAAAGATAGGACAAAAAGTGCTCATTTGGCTAGCACCTCTAAAGGCAAGGGCAAAAAGAAAGAATATGAAGCTACTAAGGGTCCAAAGCATAAGAAACCACAACAGGAAAATGAGCGATGTTTCTTATGCAACCAACATGGACATGAGAAGAAGAATTGTGCCAAATATCACACTTGGCATGCAAAGAAAGGTACAATTCTCACTTTGGTATGTTTTAAGGTTAATATAGCTTCAATACCTAGAACATAAGTGTTTCAATGTAGAGTTGAATAAGGCACCGAAAGCCAAATGATGCTGAAAGAATCATCTGTATGGGCGATGGAAAATTGGTGAAAGTTGAAGCAATAGGCAATTTTTAGGTTGTTGTTTGAAACTAGTTTTTAATTTGAATTTGAAAGACACTTTGGTTGTACCGTCATTTAGACGAAATTTGGTTTGTATTTCCATTTTGGGACAAATCAGGATATTATTGTTCTTTTGGAAATAATAAGTTTAGTCTTTCTTCAAATTCAAATATTGTTATTACTAGTTCATTATGCAATTGCAATAACCTATGTATGTATATGATTAACCCTATTGCATCATAAAGTTAAACTCTGCATGTGGAATCACATGGTATTAAGCGCAAATTAAATAAAGAAATTTTAGCAACATTATGACACAAGAGCTAAGGTTATCACTCTGGGAAAAAGAATTAAAAAATACAACTTCTATTCTAAACAAAGTACCCACTAAAGCATTCTTACATTTGGGGATGTCCAGCTAAGACAAGGCCTTATAGGCCACATAAAGAGAAATTGGACTCCAAAATCGTGAACAGTTGCTTTATTAGGTATCATAAATCGATCAGACGCCACAAAAACTTAAGATCCCACAATTAGGTTAGTTTTGAGAAGGGAAATGCAACATTTTGAGGATATTGAGTTTGGGGGAGAAATAAGGTTACTGGCACTGTCTTTGAGGATGAATCAGTTTTGATTCCTACTATTGCTTTTGACAATGTGCAGGTTTCCACACCTGTCATTGATCAAGAAGCAAATCTGGAACCTCAAAAGACAATGTTGAACAACTCCCATACAAGATGTGGTAATTGTTCCAGAAGAACAAACTCAATAACCTCAAGAAACAATGCCACTAAGGAAATTCACAAGAGAAAGGAGAAATACAATTTCTCCAAAGAACATAAGAAAAATAATGGAATGGTGGGAGATGATTCAATCAACTTCCATCAGTACACGCATAGTTCTAACTCTCAAAAGTGGATTAATACCAATCAAGAGTACTAGTCAAAACAAGACAACAAAATTTGGGATCTTGTCCCATTACCAGATGGTGCGAATCCCATAGGTTAAAATCAAAGGGATTCGAAAGGTAATGTGAAAAGATATAAGACTAGTCTTTTAGCTAACAACTTTACTCAAAAGGAAGACATTAACTTTTTGAGAGACTTTCTCTTAGGTTTCAAAGAAAGACTATTTCAGAACAATTATGGGGAATGTTGCACATTTTGAACTTGAGTTACATCAAATGGATATTAAGACAATGTTTCTCAATGGCGACATTGATGAGACAATGTATATGGTGCAACCAGAAAACTTTGTGTTGAAAGACATAAAGAATATGGTTTGCAAATTAAAGAAATCCATCTATGTATACTCATGCGAACTTTCCATTAAAGGTACTGCAAATTTCATCGAATAATTATCTCCTTTGGTTTTGATATAAATGTTGTTGATAATTGTATGTAACTTAGGTTCAATGGGAGTAAGAATATCTTCCTGGTTTTATAAATTGATCACATACATCTTGCCACTAATGATATAGGCATGATGCATGAAACCAACTTGGTGACGTCTCTTTTGTATTAGGGATTCAGATATACCGAGATTGCTCTCGGGGTATTCTTGGATTATAACAAAAGGTCTATATCGATAAGATACTTAAAAGTTTGGCATGCAAGACAATAAACCAGGTGACACCCCTGTCACTAAGGAAAATTTAGTTTCAGAAATGCCCAAAAGGTGATGTTAAAGTTAAGAAAATTTAGAAGATCTCTTATGCTTCAGCTGTAGGGAATCTTATGAAAAACTCAAGTATGTACGTGTTTGTATTGTGCGTACATAGTAAGGACATTAGACAAAAACTAAGGAACCCTGTAATGGATCATAAAGAAATTATGATACAAATGGGTTATAAAGAATTGACAGAGAATAACAGATTACATGTTCACATATCAGAAGTCAGATTAGTTTGAGATCATTAGGTATTCTAATTTCGATTCTTTGGATTCCGAGACATTGAAAGATCCATTATGTGTCTAGGTACTTAAGGAAAGAGTATAGAGTGTACAAATTTTTATAAAGCATATTGGGACAAACTCGATGATTGCAGATCCGCTTATTAAGGAACTACCACCCAAGGTCTTTAATGAGCACACTGTTCATAAGGGTGTAGTATTGTATGAGGATATTACGATTTAGTGAGAGTTTGTATTTTGATGCTTTATGTCTGGTTTATGACACACTTTGATATTTGGTATTTGAATATTTTCTACAGAAATAAAGTATTCAGTTCAGATTCACTCTGTTACATTATGTTCGGTTTCGATCTCACTAAAGTAGGGCCAGTTGGAAATAGACATGTATGGATCATATTTCATGTAATTTTCCATGCTACGCATCCATGATTGATCTATGTCATTTGGTTGTATAGGTATACGTGACCATTGATGGGTTTAGTTACGCTAAATGTGACGAAGACTGCTTTGATCCTATATCGATATAATCAATGGACGAGATTGTCCGGATATACCCTAAGGTTGTGATAGCAAATTTTGGAGCTCATAAAGTTAAACACATTTGTAAGGTTACTTATGTGGCCCAGTGGGAGATTGTTGGAAAATTTCAACATGTGAGGCCACACATGTAAATATTTAAATGTGTTGTGCTATCATTAATTAAGCCTAATTAAAGTGATCTAATTAAGAATTAAGTTTAGGCTTATGGGTATAATTATCATGGAATTAATGTGTAGATATCTTAGTGATATTTTTAATTTGATGAGGGGCCAAATTAGAATATCTAAAACTTATAAGTTATATTAGGGCTATGGTCCCCAAATTGTACGTACATTGTTTTTCTCTGCATCCTCATCAATAGAGAAAAGGCTACACATTTAGCAAAAGTTCGAACCAATTTGGAAGATCACAACCCATTCATCAACCTCCGACAATGGATTCAGGTACGCTTCCGCTTTCTATACCTCTGTATTCTCTTAAATTAAAGTGGGTAATAACATGAGATTTTAGGGTTTGTTAAATAACTTGTGGAAACATGTTCTAAGTCTCTTTTGGGTTGTATTATGTAATTTCTTTATGTTATTGTAGACTTGAAACATGTTGAATAAGGTTCGGAAAATCCTAATAGTTTCTTCCATGTAGAACATGATTTTTGGAGAGTTTTATTGCTGAATTACTGTCGCAAAAAATTATTGTAGGGCCTTGTTGCTTGAAATCTAGCTCTCCAAGAATCTTCTTTAACCATACAGCTTGACAAGTGCAAGTTGTTGTAGCTACAAACTCTGCTTCAGTTGTCGACAAGGTGACAATTGGTTGCTTTTTTGAAGACCACGAAACAACTCCCGAACCAAGCATGAAAACATACCCTGAAGTACTTTTCTGATCATCTTGATCTCCAGCATAATCACTATCAGTAAAACCCAATAAATTTGACTTCTCTCCCTTCTTGTAGAGCAACCCATAATTAGTTGTACCTTGCAACTAGCGAAAAATCCTCTTTGTAGCTAGAAGATGCATCTCACTATGATTCTCCATGTATCTGCTTATAAGACTTACAGAATACATGATATCTGGACTTGTTGTAGTTAAATACATCAAACTCCCTACAATTTGCTTATATAGAGTATTGTCCACCTTTCTTCCTTCATGATCTTTCATTAGCTTCAAACCAAACTCAGTTAGTGTGCTAACAGAGTTGCAATTATTCATTTGTAACCTGCCTAGAATTTTTTGCACATACTTCTTTTGAGAAACGAAAAATCTAGTAGCAGATTGCACCACTTCAATGCCCAAAAAATAATGCATATTTCCAAGATCAGTCATATCAAATTCTACCATCATTGATTTTTTAAATTTGTCAAACATGGTACTATCATTTCCAGTGAAGATTAGATCGTCCACATATAAACACACAATAAGTATCTTTCCCTCATCACCAATTTTTGTATAGAGTGTATGCTTATATGGACATTTCTTAAATCCCTCCTTAGAAAAATAAGCATTTATACGACTATACTAAGCGCGTGGAGCTTGTTTTAGCCCGTATAATGCCTTTTTGAGTTTATAAACCTTATTTTCACTTTCAAGCTTTACATAGCCAGGAGGTTGATCGATATATACTTGTTCTTGTAAGTCTCCATGTAAGAATGATGATTTCACGCACAATTGAAAGATAGGCCATGAATGTTGAGCTGCTAATGCAATCACCAATCTGATCGTATCATGTCTTACAACAGGAGCAAACACTTCTCTATAATCCACACCAAACTCTTGTTTATAGCCTTTAGCTACTAAGCGGGCCTTGTATTTGTCAACTTCTCCATTCTCTTTTAATTTTGTCTTGTACACCCACTTGACACTGATTGTCTTATGCCCTCTTGGAAGATCAGTCAAGTCCCAAGTGTTGTCTGTTCAATGGCTTAATTTTTTCGTCCATTGTCTTTCGCCATTTGGATTCTTTGATTGTTTCTTCGAAAACTGCAGGATCACAATCGGAAAATAGAGCAAAATGTGTAAGTGGGTCCTTTGGTTGGTCAATTTCGGTTACCTCATAGTCAGTCATCTATGCAGGCCTGCTTCTATTGCATTGAGGACGTGCACGGTTAAGCTGTTCATTGTTTCCTTCAGCAGTTGGTAGGTTTGGAGGGACTTCAAATGCTGGTTCATGTTGAATTGTTGAAATACTCTCTGTTTCATTCTCCATAGGCTGTTCCCTTTCATTTTCTTCATCAAAATTTGCTGGAATTTGTTTTTCAACACCATATTGACTCCATGTCCAGGTCTTCTCTTAATCAAAGATGACATCACGACTAATAATAATTTTCTTGGTGATAGGATTATACAATTTATAAGCTTTTGATTGATCACTAACACCAAGAAAAATATAATTTTCTCTTTTGTCATCTAATTTTTTTCTTTTTTTATCAGGAACATAGGCATATGCAATACACTCAAAAATTCTGAAGTGATCAACCCCCGGCTTGCGACCGTTCCATGCTTCATCAGGCATCATATTTTGAACAGCAAAAGTAAGACATCTGTTCAATATATGAATGCTCCAAAGTACCGCTTCAGGCCAAAAAGTTTTTGGAACACCACTCCTTGCAAGAAGACTTCGAACCATGTTTAAAATAGTGCAATTTTTCCTTTCATACACCCCGTTTTGTTGAGGTGTATAAGTAGTTATGAGCTGCCTTTTGATTCCATGCATCTCACAAAAATTTGCAAATTCTAGTGAGTTAAATTCTCCACCACGATCAGTCCAGAGAATTTTAATATGGCAACCTGCTTCTTTCTCAACAAATATCTTAAACCTTTTAAAAACAGAAAAGGTTTTAGATTATTCACGAAAAAAATATACCCAACCTTGTTGAGCAAAATCATCAATAAACGTGATGAAATATCGTTTACCTCTATTTGATGCAGGATTTATAGGCCTACAGAGATCAGAATGAGCAATCTCTAGCACATTTTTTGCTCTCCAATAAACTATCACAATGTTGTTTTGCAACAATGCATTCTTCACAAATTTTAGAAGGCGACTCGAATTGGGGAAGACCCTTTACCATATTTTTCTATTGCAAAGTTCTCAATCCACCAAAATTTAGATGCCTATAGCAAAAATGCCACAGCCATGCAACATTCTTTAATTTTGCAGAGAAGCATGAATGAGTAGTGTTGTGAAGATACAAAGGAAACATACAATTTTCTGTCATATTGACTTGAGCAATTGTGCTTAATTTTGGATCTTGAATTCGGCAAACTCCATCTTGGATGCTAATTTCATATCCATTTTCTTGAAGTTGACCCATGCTAAGCAAATTTGTTTTCAAATCTGGAACATATAGAACATTAGAGATAGTCTGAATTGAATTTTCTTTGGTTTGGATTTTTACTTTTCCTTTTCCTATAACGGAGATTGTCGAGTTATCTCCAAATTTTATAGTATTGCGAAATGATTCATCCAAATAAGAGAATGCTAACTTATCTCCACACATATGATTGCTACAACTTGAATCCAAATACCATAAATTGCGTTGAGTTTCCTCTTTAATATGGCACATCATTAAAAGATAAACTTCTTCTTCTTCCTTCGACTCTGCTTCCTTCATTTCTGCCAAGTTAGATTTTCCACCACGATTTCTATTCAAATTTGTTCGACACTCAGAACGATAATGTCCATACCTGTGACAGCGGAAACATTCAATATGTGATTTGTCATTGGATTTTGATTTGTAATCACTTGAATGATTACTGTCACGACCTTTTCCTTTTTTGTGTGAGTCAACAGCTTGATTATCTTCTGATTTGGGATGTGCACTCTTGCCCTTCCACTTTCCTCTTCCATAATCTACTCCTCTTGAATTTGTTGATGCCTGCAATGCTTGTTCTTATTTCTCTTACTGGTTTATTTTTTGCTCGCGAACCAACAATGAACCTTGCAATTCATCAATTGAAAGATCACCAATTTCGTTGGATTCCTCAACTGAACAAACAATGTAATTAAATTTCGTTGTCATCGAACGAAGAATTTTCTCGACTATGGTGACATCTTCCAATTTCTCTCAATGAGTTTGCATCTTATTTGCAATTGCCATCGTCCTTGAGAAATATTCTGAAACCGACTCTCTGGTTTCATCCGCAAAGTTTCAAATTCAGCACGAAGTGCCTGGAGCTGTGCTCGTTTTGCCTTTGCTGACCCTTTTCATGGAATCCCATATTTGTTTGGAGGTGTCTTTGCAAATTATTGTTTCCAAGATTGAACGATCAATAGCTTGGAAAAGATAATTCTTTGCCTTGAGATCCTTCAATCGCTTCCCTTCTAACTCCATTCTTCGTGCATCCGTCATTGCCGTACCATCTACAGATTCCATAAATCCTTCGGAGGCGACGTGCCAATACGCCTTAGATCTTAGAAAGTTCTCCATTAACATGCTCCAATGATCATAATGACCATCAAAATGATAAATAGCTGGTTGAACAAAGCTGTCGGTGGCCATAATTTACTGCTGCTGCAAAAATAAGTTAGACAAAAATAGCTACTGCTAACTTGTTTATCTCACGAACTCTGTTATTCTTACACTTAACCAAACTAACCTGGCTTGTATACCACTGATACAAAAATTGGGCAGAAAAGCTTTGAAGAAGAAAACTTTATTTCACTGTATATAAACTCTTCCAATCAGAAGCTCTTTATTTATAGAGCTAATACTCAACTAATTTTGCACAAAATTAGGAAAGCAAACCCACTAACTAATCAGCTAAATACTTGGTCTGCAACAAACCCCACTACAAACAATTCCTAATGACTAGGACTTAGCTAACAGACTCGATAGACTAGGACAAAATAAACAAGTTATTTCCAATAGTATTCACTTTTAGAAGTCCTTCAGTGAAATTGTTGAAGGCACTTTCTCGGACTCTAGGCGTGATACGAGTTTTTTACATCAAGTTGTTCTTTCCTACATTGTAAAGCACTTGGAGAGTTTCTTACACCAAGTCGTATCAAACAATTCTTGTTCTAAATAATCCGGATTTGAATCCCCTAATGACATTGCTTGTATAATAATGTTATTAGGGAAGAATCTCAACGGTTCATTTGCTAAAAAAACATCTAGACCCTTAAATATCAAGCAAAATCAACCTAAATTCTTTCTTAATATATTTCTTTTCCATCGTTTCTTTTCCTAGTTTATTTCCCTGCCAATTATTATTTTTTCCATCGTTCTTTCCATTCACCAACCGTACAAATCAAAGTAGCAACAAATAAAAATCAATAGAAGATTATTCACAAGCTTGCTAGTGATAATTAGTATTAACGAATAAGAATCAACTATAATATGATGTAATGACATTATATTATAGTTATAGATCTTCAGACTTGACACAAACGCAAACAAACACTTGCTAGTGATAATTAGCATTAACGAACAAGAATCATTTAACTTAGCATCCCTAGTGCAAGGAAGAACGTTGCCTCATTAACATGATTCCTTTTGAAATTTTTACATATCCTGATATATAAAAAGAAACCGATGTTGTAGAAGAAAATGGTTGATGGTAGTAAATAATTTTTAAGTGGTTGAATTGTCACTAGATTATTATAGAAAAATGCTATTTCAGTCTTCGAATTGGTCAAATTTAGTCAGTGGGTTCGTGTTGGTCTTCAACTATGTTGATAGATAATCCATGACATAATCCAGTACTTATCATGTTTATCTAGTGGAAATTAAGTTGTCTTGTGCGATGGTTTGAGTTTAAGCATAATTTAGTAATCATTATATGCATTATCTTGCTCGTTTTGACAAATATTAAAGACTTGTACAATTGAGATATCATGAACAATTCAAACACCATTCATACCATATCATCAATAATCCAAATACCATTCTCACAACATCAACAGTCCAAATTTGATTGATAAATAAATCATTAGTGAACTTCATATTACAACTATTTCTTTAGTCTTTATCTGCTACAGAATCAGTAAGTCAATCCTTTCATTGAATGAAATCTGAGTCCAAATAGCTTGAATTCAAGTCGAAGGCCTAACAAAAACGTAAATTTATAATATTAAAAGCAAGAAGGTATATTAGAAGTAATATTACAGTTCTTGTTTATAAGCTAACCTGGCTAGTGACCATACTAGTAGGTCCTTGACTTTGGTCATATGGCAGTCCCCGTCCAAAAGTAATTAGATGTCGAAGTCGAAGGCACAAGCACAGGTATTGGCACATTTGTTCTCGTCACATCCTTCATTTAGAAAGCAAATTAGTACACAATCCAACACAAAAAAACCAAGGTAGAGTAAGTGTAGTGGAATACATGAAAAAGTTCAGTGGTAGGAGAAGGCAAGGGAAGATATATTGGGATCCTCAATGGTTGTCTCAAATAACCAACTGAAAGAATCCGTTGTTTCATCATAAAGCAAGGCTGCCCCAAAAATTGTTATCTCACGATGATGATTAAATCTTATAAAAACAACAAATGACCTACAATCCTTATGCACCTTGTAGTGGTATCAAATGAAACAACATCACCAAAGTACCCATAATCAAAAATCATTTGGGCATCTGTCCAAAATATATTAGTGATTTTTTCATCACTATCCAATTGAAATACATGATAAAATGATTTGTTTTCTTTTCTTTTGTTCTGAAAGTATTTAAATATATACCCAACCTCACCATATGCCAAGGCCTATTGTCTCCTCGGTCGGAGATAATTTTTCTGATCTATCTTTAGAAATCCAAGAGACTCCCTTCTACCAACCTCCCTTCCCATTAACCTAAAAGACTGTGGACGAACAATAATTCCAGAATCGTCTGCTAACTCTATTTCTTCACTTTGAATTACATATATTTTTCTTTGTGATGGGAGCATATGTATAAGATCAGGTTTTATCACATTATGATTATGTTCAACGATAAATCTATTAACCATGGATTTTCCTGTAGATCTATCTATTTTAATAGACATAAGTGCACCACATCTGGTTCTTGTCTCTGCTCTAGGCTTTTTAACAAGATATTCACGTTTATCGGGTTTTCGAACACTTTCTTTGGTACAAACAAATATCCTGTTTGTCCCATCCTATTATTACCCTTTCTAGAAGCATGAATTCAAATACTAAATTCGACTATTCCACCATAATCATTATAAAAAAACATATGCATCATCTATAATATCGAACACCATACCTATCTTCGGTATATGCTTGCTTTCGTTATTGTGATTCTCGTCTACGTTGGTTGTCTCCAATAGATTGTCCATGATTGGAACTCTGAAATATAAGATTGGAATTATCAAAAAAAATATCATGCATCATAGAAAGCTTTAATCTTGCAATTGGTATCTGGTTGATTGTGATTCCCACGAGACCAATAAAGTACAAAATTGAATCAATTTAATGCTATATTGACTCATAACCAACACTACTATTCTACTATAATAGTAAAACTTGAATTAACTCAAAGTATTATTAGGTAAAGAAAAAGTTAAAAATCAAGCTAGAAAATTCCAGAGTTAAACAAGCCAGATTATTCTGAATTTAAGACAATTCAAACATCCCAGAAATTTTCATATCTGAAGAAAAATCAAGAGACTTAAGAAAACTCTAGATCTATGAACTCTGGAACATACAGGAAGATCAAAGTCAATATTCAACAAGTGTGAAACAAGCTATTTAGACTACAGCTCAAATACAGCTAGATATCCAGATTAGTTTAGATTTTTATATACAAATTGTAATTTATATTCTAAGGTATTCCATAGATGATTATAAATAGGCATATGATGTACTTAGTTTGATATATGCAAAAAAAAAAAATATGTAGAGTGTGTATGCAGAGAATTACATCACAGAAATAAAAATCAGTTTTTTTATTCGTATCCAAATTCCAGCCTATCTCACTGTGTCATAGACACAATATCCTTGTGCCAAAATCTAATAGAAAAAGCACAAAAGAAAGGCTTTACTATATTTACCAAGTAACAACTAACTTGGCATGATAAACAGAGAGCACATGGAGCATTACTATCAATTTCACGATTTCACGATTTCCTTCCAATAGAAGCTCCTTGTGATCTACTATCACTTGGTATGATAAACATAGAGCATTACTTTGGGAAAAAGCAAAATGGATAGTATTCATGTTGGTGATGGACGAAGCAATATGTGATGGGTTCAAATATTATTTGTGTGTTAGACTGTACTACTTCCACAATAGAAGATATGCATCAGTTGGTATGATTTTTTTTAAAAAAAGGAAAGGAGAATCCCTAGAAAGCTTTATAAGTTAAAAAAAAAAAGAATGGATTTTGTACTAGATGTAGATGGGAGCCTTTGTACATTCTCCTTCGCGTGAAGGAGCTGGAGATTTAAAGAAAAAGGGTGAAGGGAAAGAAACGATGAAAAAAAAAATGGCGGGGAAATAAACTAGGAAAAGAAACGATGGAAAAGAAATAAATTAGGAAAGAATTTAGGTTGATTTTGTTTGATATCCAACTAAGGATCTAGATGTTTTCTTAGCAAATGAACTGTTGAGATTCTTTCTTAATAACATTATTATACCAACAGTGTTATTAGGGATCCAAGATAATCCCACCCTATTCTCCCTCTGTCCTTTCACATTGGTGTTGTACAATGCTTTCTCCCTTTATGACCATATTTTCCTGAAATGAATATATATGCAATGCCTTGCAAAGAAAATAATTAGTAGACTTGTTTTGGAAGAACTAAGACTAATTTCAACAGCTTCCCTATTATTTTCTCTACATGTTGGGAGTTTAGGCTTGCTTCTTTAACTTCAGGGGCTCCCTATTTCAGTTTTACTTCAACAGCCTCCATACTTTTAATCTATCTCCTTATTTCAGTTTCACTTCAATAACTTTCCTATTTTAGGGACTCCCTATTTTTTTTTTTACTCCAATATATCTCTATTTTAAATCAAACACACCATGAATATTTTTTTGATTGCATTTGATCTACTGGAAAAGATGGAGCCGACTCGACTAGAAAATCATCATCAAAAGTTGGGTAGTACAGATTTGATGAGTCCATCTATAAAAAAAAAAGAGTTAAAATTAGAATAGTACAATCAATAATAAAAAATGAAATATTAGTAAAGAAGTTAATACTTTAATAAACATAATTAAAAAATTAACATGCTAAAACTAAAATTATGAAATGATCATAATATTAATAAAAGAATTATTAAGTTAAAAATATAATCTATTAACTGTAACCTAATGTTAACAAAAAAGAAAGAATTTTAAAATAATATAAAGAGTCCAACAAAAATTAATTTCTTGACTCATTCAAAATTAAAATGTAAACAAATCTCTCACCTAGATCCTAAATTACTAAACTGGCTTAATCTAGGGTTGAAGTATATAGGATTTTTTTTTTTTTTGGTAAATGAAGTATATAGGATTTGAAGGGCCTAGAATGATGATGCAGGTGGTTTGTCGAGTTCTATAAACCTTTTGACACAAAAAAATTTAAAAAAAAAAAAAAAAAAAAAAAAAAAAAAACACAACTAAACCATCGTTCTTTCATCTAATTAGCACAACTAAACCTTTTGACACAAAAACTCTCTGTCCCCAACCCCAACAACACCCCCACGTAGACAATAACTATACATCTCTTTTTTTTTCTTTCTTTGCCATGCTATATACCCAGCATCTCAAGCGCCACACACCACCACAAACTATCACAAAGCTTTTGAAAAGATTTAAGAAAAAATAGTAAGTTTTACCTTTTAACTTGTGTTTTTTGAGAAATATTTTCTCTGGTTTACTTTTTTTTTTTGGCTTAATTTTGTTTTTTGGAGTTGATTTTGGATTTTTTTTTTTGCTGCAATTGGGTTTCAAAGTATAAAAATTTGAGGGTTTTTGTTTGGTGATTCAAAATTTGATATGTGTTTTATTTATTAAAAAAAAACAAATCAGCTTTCCAACGTTCATTTTTTTTAGCGTTGAGAGCTTTGTATTTTTTTTTTTTACAAAGCCAGATTTTGGCTTTTTGGAATCTTTTGGGGTGTAGAGAGCCAACTTTTGGCTCTCTACATCCAACGAGTGTTGCTATGGAATGTGGAGCTCCACATTCTAAAGAGCCTCCCATAGGAAGGTTGTTGGAGAGGATTACACCATTTTGCCTCTCTATAATGACTAAAGAGCCATTATAGAGAGGCTCTTGGAGAGAGTCTAACAAGCATAACTTATAAAGAATAGTGTGGTTGTATGGCTGCAGCAAGCACTTAAGTCTACAACTGAAAGAAATTTCCATCAAAATTTTGTTAGAAAAATTATTGCGTATATTGAATAGCCCGTGCGCAAGATGATTCAGAGGAATGGCAATAACTTAAATGGAACAAAAATAAAACCATATGAAGACTTTGGTTGCTAACGGTGGCAGTAGAAGAACTTATAAATAATTACAAGAGAACATGCGTACAAGAATTTAATTGTTAACAGTAGTAATAAAATGCAGTGACAAACATAGAAAGCATAATATAATTACCGTGGAACGTGCAATAAATATAAAGGATAAACAAACCGAGGCTTGAGCTTGGCTCGATCTCCTCAAGTTATTCACCCACCGTTAAAGGTGCTTAACCTGTCGTGGATACTTTCCAAGATACAATAGTTGAACCTCCGTAAAAGCAGCACTATAATTTACGAAACTTGCGAACTGACAATGGCGAACCCTCTCTGTAATGCAAGACTCTAAATGCTCTAATATGTATACGATGCTATGCTCTGTGTATGTCGAATGCTGAATGCAAGGGAGGTATTTATAGGCATGAGACTGACCAGCCACTTCCCCGCATTGCTTGTGCAATCTCACCCCACTTCCCCACTTTATCCATTCAGCACAATCAAAAAACGTGGGACACTAGGACTATCCCACCACCGTTGCTTAAAATGTGCAGCTACGAAGCTTGTTCAGAGTTGAACGTGGGCTATGCCCATTTTCTTCACTCCACGTGCACAAAATGTGCTCTACTGGATGCAGCAAAATATGGGCAACAAGAACTTGGGCATGGTGGAGCAAAGCAAACGTGGGCATGTTGGAAATGAGAATTAACCCCCAATTTCTCATTCACTTCCTTCCAACAAATTTATCATAGGATTGACAAATTTTAGCATTTCTGAATATTATAAACCCCTTCTAGTTCTTAATTGCTCTACTGTTGACTGAATGCTCACCACATGATTGTAAACTCTTTTCTTTTTCCAAAAGAGAGAGAGAGAGGGAGACAAAATGGTGGACAAGAGCGTTCTAATGATGCAAAGGAAATAGGTCTCAACAGTGTCCAAAGAAGTTACAGTAATGCTCATATATATTTAATATCTAATGACTGTATCTAGCCTTGGATTAATGATGACACAAAGATGAGCTAGGGCAGGTCACAAAGGGTAGGTTAGCGACAAACAAAGAGAAATATTTGATAAGTTTGAGTTTGAAATTCTTTGACTACTTATTAAATTCACATTCTTGAATGAACTGAAGCATATGTTGGGACCAATGTTGCACCAGTGAGTTTACTAATTAGTGGTCAGACTCCACCAATTGAGTTTTCACGCTTAAAAAAAAAAAAAAAAAAAGAAAGGTGAACTAGGACATTTTATGCTACATCGACGACATATGCAAAAGTTGCAATCTTCACATTGAAAACTTATGTGAAATCTAAATTGATCCAAAATGGGGAACTTCACAAGAATTAAATGGTTTTCGGAATGTAATAATAATTTTTTTCTAATTCTTTCTTATTTACTTCATGTCAATAATAAAAATTTGTCACGCCACTAGATCAATAAATATATAATTGAATTTGAATTTCATCATTAGATATATTGGGGTAGATACTCTATAAATGTCTTTTTAAAGCACCCATTCCAAAATATTTTTTGAAACAAAATACTTTTTTTTTGCATATATTAAGAGTAGTAATTAGTTTTTTCTCTTATTGGTAAAATTTTTAAAACATCTAAACTTATGCCTCTACATACCTCCTTTAGAATTAGAGTTGGGAATACTAGGCAACGAAAGAAACTTTTTTGTACTAATTTTTTTTTTTAAAGATTGTTAATTTAACTTTCAACTTGTAATTATTATTATTTCCTTTTAAAAGTAGTTATTGCAATTGCAATGCAATGAATATTATTTTAAAATTTTATTTATTTCTTTATCTTTTAAAAAGTAGAATTGCAATTTGTGTTTTAAAGAAGCTACTGGTTACGTTGTAACTTGTTGTAAACTTTCAATGTTGCATTCTCACATTACTTAATGCACTATTTCATATTTTTTTTTTTTTATAAATGGACTCTAGTTGGACCCGAGTCAGTCTTGAGTTGGGCTGGGCTAGGTTAGACTTTCGAGTTGGGTTGAACTGGAATTATGTCGTAATGGGTTTGAGCTCAAATGAGTAGGGTCAAAAATTTTATAGACTAGCTTAACCTACTTATATGTGATAGATTGGGCCAAGTCGATACCAATTTAAACTGGGTTAGGTTTGATCTAAAGTTTGGTATGTTGGGCTATGCTGGGCCCAAATGTCAGCTCTGGTTGTGACCAAAGATCCTAAATTCAAACTTATATTTTTCATTACAAATATTGGCTCTTGCTGGCCCGGAGCATGAGATGGAACATGCATTGGGGCTTGTCGCAGCACCACGAGATTTATAGTATTAGGGTGGATTTATTGTGATCCTACTTAAAAGAAGTTCCTCGTTATCAACAAAAAAAAAAACAAATATAAAAAATAATCTCTAGAACAGTTTTGCCCATAGAATACCATTGAAATGCTCACTGCCACGGGCTTAAACTCTTCCCTTTTCCGAAAGAAAAAAATGGTGGATTAAAGTCTTCAAATGCTGCAAATCAATTAAAATGTCATAAAAAGTATCCCAAAAATTACACGACTATTATCACAAGTATTATTCTTAACAGCGCGCTCTAGTCTCTACGTCATAGGATAATATTTACAGAAGATGAATTAGGACATTCTACGAACACAGGAATGACATAAGACAGAATATATATATATATATATATATATATATATATATATATATATATGAAATAGATAATCCAACGATGTACGTTGCCCAAAGGCCAAAACCAATACGAAGTATTGCAATTGGATTTTGGCTAAAAGCCAAGAGATTTGGTTGTCCATCAACACTACTAGGTCATCATGACATCATCGGGTCCGTTGTTTGAAAAAAAAATATTTCTTAATATTTATTAACAATATATGTCTTTTAAAAGGAAAAAAAAAAAAAAAGAAAAAGAAAATTGTCATTGCGCTTGAAAATTAGAAATATTGCTCCCTATTCTCCCTCTGTTAATGTTCCTGCCCGTTTATGTTGTATAATGTTTTCACCCTACATGCAATGGATATGCAATGCATTGTACAGAGAATATACTTGCGTATTAGAAGATTTATCAAGCATGTCTTATCAAGCATAGTGTGTTTGTATCCTTGCTCTTTTGCCCAGAACTAACAAGTCTACAGCTAAAAAATTTCCATCAAAAACCTTCATAGGATTGACAAATTTTAGCATTTCTCACTCTTATCAACCCCTTCTAGTTCTTAATTTCTCTATTGTTAACTGGAATGCTAACCACTTGGTTGTAAACTCTTTTCTTCCTCAAAACAGATAAGGAAAAAAAAAAAAAAAAAAGGGAGAGAAAATGGTGGACAAGAGCGCCCTAATTGATGCAAAGGAAATAGAATGTCACATACGGTATCCACAGAAGTTACAGTAATTCTCTCATAGATATTAACTTTCTTGAAATATGAATGAGGGCATTCTACAAATACTTGAACGACATTCACAATAGTTGCAATCTTCACATTTAAAGACCATATCAGGATTCAAATTGTCTCCAGAATGGTCACAAGATGACTTTAATATGGCCTTTCGCTTAAATTCGAGAGGAAATAGGTTGGAGCTCACTCAAGTATGCCTTCAAACTTGGTACTAGGAAATCTTCCAAGACTGGAAACACATTCTAATGAAAGGAATTATCACATTGAGAACAATGATAAAGTTATAACTTCGGATGCCTTTCCTCCTCACACATATTGCAAATGAAATTATCTAGATGGTCAATTTATGGCGGAAACCTCAGAAGAAGAGTGAGTTTATCCTGTCTATGGAGTACATTGCACATTTGCGATGCAAACAATCGCGGAGCAGCTTTAAGCTTAAACGTGCACACACAGAGTTGTGGATTTTTTTAATTTTTTTTAATGTTTAAACAATGATAAGCGATGGGAGGTAAAAAGTGATAGGAGGTGCATTATTTTTACTTCTTGGCTAATGATTTTTCAATTATTTTCTCACGCTGAGAATAACATGTTATGTATTTATGTTAAATGGATAGAGAGAGAGGGCGAGAAAGGCAAAAGGTGCGTGGCCGGGAGATCCTTTAGATAAAGAGAGAAATGAAAGAAAAATATAAGAAAAGCTGAGCAAGTTTTCATTAAACATAAAATCAGACAGTAATTTTTTTGGATGAATCTAAAATTGGTGAGCAGGTTCGTAACTCAAGCTTCTACAATCTGAAAGGTGCAAATGGATTTTAGAGCTTTCTAAGGCCATATTCTGCTGCGTGTGCAATAGCCTATTTTCTTTATAAGTTATTGTTCTAATTTATGCTTGGAAATTTTTTTATCTCAATTTGAATTGAATTTCTAATTTACTATTTGTTACATAGGGCACCTGTAAATGTTAAAAGAAAATTATCTTCTAGTAAAACTTTGCATACATCTAACTAAAGGGACTTTTGAATTTACAATGACTATAGTTATTTATATTCTTCTCCTTGTATATTATGTCATTACTATATTGAGGGGGAGTCATATCTTGAAAACTTCATTTGTTCTATATTGTGCTTAAATTAATATTAGTTTAGTTATAACATATGATGATCTGTCATCATCAAAATATGATTTTAGTCAAAGTCAACAACTTTTTTATATTTATATATAAAAAAATGTATAAATGAGCATCACAATCCCTGGTTATTGAACACTGTAGTATCCACCCTAACCTCGAGTGTTTGATTATGCCACTTGAATGCAAATAATATTTGCAAGGCTCACAGTCGAGGCAAGCTCATCAAATATGCAACCATAAGCATTGCATAATCTATTTAAAGCATCAAACTGAAAGACGGGTGGTTATGATTTTGATGCTCAATAACAGTAGGCAAAGCATTATGTTTTACGTCAAGGTAGGAATCACAGGTCTTGCAATCGAAGAAGAATCCATTAGAAGACCAATTGTAGTTATTTCAATTAAAGATATTGTTAGGATCTGATTTTAGCTAATGTTTTATTGGCTATATTTTAAGCAAAAATTATGGATATTATGTGTGGTAGTTTAAGCTTGCAGGATTCTTTGAAGGAGTCACGATCAGGAGGGATTCAAGTTCAGAAGAGTTCGAATGTTAGGAGTATTCTAGAGGAGTCCACATTATTGTGAACAATATCTTAGAGCTAATGTGATAATGTAAAAGAGGTCAAGGTTATCAAGAACTCTTGTGCTAAATTGGATTACCTTGAAGACTCTTTTGCTTGTACTCAACTTCCTCAGCAAATCCTTCAAATAGGCGTGACAATTCCCAGTTAAAAGTACAGCGGATATAGCTAGCGAGCAGAAAAGATAGTAGCAAAATCGTGAGAAGTTGTAGGCAGTCTGTGTTTGGTCGTATTGTAACATGTTGTGTAACAGAATGTACTGAATATTCTATTTTATGTTGCAACACAGTCTATTTTTGTCATATGTATTGACCAAACCATCTAGAGTTTCAAAACTCTTTTATTTATGTTTTAGTGTACATTCTTCGGGAGAAGAAGGTATGTTCTCGGGAGAGAACTTTTTATAAGGCGAGGGGAGCACGCCAAACTAGAGAATCTACTAACGGAGTCTTACACCTAGCGGGCAAGGGTTAAGATGGAGTCTTCAATTGCGTAAGTTTTCATTGGTGTATGTAATCTCTTGAATCTTAGTGGATTGGTTTGTTGGCCAGGGTATGCCCCTGTGGATGTAGACTAAGTTGGTTGAACCACGTTAAAATTTCCGTGTCCTTATTTTTGTTGCACCATTTTTACTTCCTGCAAATTTACTTTATCGATTTGTTTAATTATCAAATTGATTAAACGGCCAGAAACTGACAATTAGTATTAGAGTAGGTTACTGAACTAACTCAGTTAGATCTTTGGAAAAAAAAAATTTCTGGCTGTTTTTCAAATATGGACATATTTCGGGATGAAAGTTCAATTACCAAACCACCACTATTGGATGGATCAAACTACTCATATTAGAAGGCTCAAATGAGAACATTTATCAAATCCATTGATGAAAAAGCTTGGAGGGCAGTTGTCATAGAATGGGCGCATCCTACAATGAAGAATGATGAAGGAATTGATGTGCGAAAAAATAAGGATCAATAGACCGCAAATGAAGATCGTTTGGCTAACAATAATTGTAAGGCTTTAAATGCGATTTTTAATGTTGTAGATCTAAATCAATTTAAACTGGTTTCAACTTGTGAAATTGCTAAAGATACTTGGACTATTTTACAGACTGCATAAGAAGGAACAACAACTGTCAAAGTGTCCAAGCTTCAAATTCTTGCAACAGGATTTGAGGAATTGAAGATGCAAGAGGATGAGACTATTGTTGATTTCAATGGCAGGTTGTGTGACATTGCAAATTAGGCATTTGCACTAGGTGAAAAATATTCAGATTCAAAGCTTGTGAGGAAGGTGTTACAATCACTTCCCGAAAGATTTGCCATCAAGGTTACTGCCATCGAAGAAGCAAAAGTTGTTGATGACATGAAGCTGGATGAATTAATGGGTTCACTTCAGACATTTGAGATGAAATTTAAACAGAAAAGAAGAGAGAAAAATATTGCATTCCAAGCTGAAGTTCAAAGTCAAAATGATCAAAGTTCTTACCATGATGAAGATGCAGAAATTACTAAATCTTTAGCATTGCTCACGAAGAATTTCAACAATGTGCTGAAAAAATAGAAGAAGCAGAGAACTGGATATAGGCCAGCAATTTTTGAAAGGAAGCAGACTGTTACAACAAATCCTTAGACATTCAGAATGCAAAAGAGAGAATCGTTCGAGAAGAAAAAGAAAAATAAAGACATTCAGTGGAAGGAGTGCAAGGATTTGGTCATATACAGGCTGAATGTGCAAATACCTTGAAAAAAAAGAACAAGGCAATGAACACCACTTGGAGTGATGAAGATTCAAATGATGTTTCTGAAGGTGATGAAGGATACACCAGCAATTATGTTGCATTCGCTGTTGCAACAAGACAAAATGGCAGAAAGACTGTTTCAGCTAATGTCGCACCATCTGTTGCAACAAAGTCCACAACATAACATGTGTTATCAGATGACACCAGCACGTATTCAGAAACAGATAGTGATGATGATCTGGATGAAGAATGAATCATGAAAGCATGCAAGGAGATGTATGAAAAATGGCTAATTGTATGCAAGAAAAATCAAGAGTTAGAAGAAAAGATCAATGAACTGGAGGAACAAAAGGCTGACTTGACAAAATCTGTAAGAAACCATCAGATCCAAGCAGCCGAAAGTCAACTGAAGATTGAAGAGTTGGAACGTGAGCTGAAACAAACTCAGCAGAATGTGAAGATGCTGAATTCAGGAACTTTGAAGCTTGATCATATGTTGTCAATTCAAAAGCCAAATGGAGATCACATTGGACTTGGGTTCCAAGAAGGTCTTTCAACAGGAAAAACTATCTCTGTCAAAGAATCTAAGGAGCTGAAGCTGGAACTGCATGTTGCAACATCCCCTGCGACAAAGGCAAGAATTTCAAAAGGAAAGCAAAGGTTGTTCCAATCTGTCACTACTGCGACGTTCCTGGACACATCAGACCACGATATTATATGTATATTGATGATCTAAAAAGAGGTATGTTTGTCAACCCCTTCTTTTATGATAAACTTAGGAAATCACCAAAAGTAAAGGTTGATTTGTCACAACAGAACTTGAAACAGTTTTGGGTAAGAAAATCTGACACATTTGAAGCATTCAAAGATTTGTGCTTAAGGTTAAAAACAGAGAAAAATTGCAACATAGGAAAGATTGTTAGAATAAAAAATGATCATGGTAGACAATTTGAGAACTTTGCATTTCCTGATTTTTGTAAGGAATAACACACAAGTTTTCAGCACCAAAAAACACCACAATAAAATAGTGTAGTTGAAAAAAAAAAAAGAAGATTGTTCTGGAATATGTTTCAACAGAACATCCACTACAAGAAAAATTGTCAAAGGTGACGGTCCGTCTCATTTTCATCGCCAAAAAAGTGACGAAAAAGAGAAGAAATTTTTGTCACTTGAATAGTGACCCTTTCGAGACGGTTGGGAGACGACTTAGATATGTCGTCTCCGAACCGTCTCCAAAGGCGACTATTAGGAGACAGTTTGGACAATCCTCTGTAAACTGTCACTAACCCGAGATGGTTTTTAGACACTTTATTTATATCGTCACCAAACCGTCTCCTAATTGTGACGATTTAGTGACGATTTTGTAATTCGTCTCCAAATATCACCAACCAGAGACGGTTTGGTGACGATTATCTATGTTGTAACACCCAGAATTTCATCACATCTTTTTAAATAATTGTTGCATAAAATACTTGAATATTTTATGTGCATTTCTTTTCTTGCTTAACTGCTTTACTATTAGGCACTATTCATAAAATTTTGACCGTCTTAAATGCTCGATTTAATATTTTTCTTAAACCACATAGCATATAAAAGGAATCAGAAACTTGTCATTTTGAGCTTTAGAGCCTAGGAGCATGCGTTTGAAAAATAGTTTTTGCTTCGTTTGAATAGTATTACGTATGTGGAAACATTAGTTGACTTAAGTAGCATTTAATTGGAGATTTAAGCTAATTGACTAAGTTTTTATGACTTTTGACTTAATATTATACAACTTACTCATACATATACTCAATATATTACATTATATACCATACACTCATAAAAATAAAAGCTAAAACTATCCAAAAGCCCCCCCAAGAAACCCGACAACCCTAGGAGCAAAGGAGGAGGTTTTTCTTTGACTTTGGTGCATGGAATTGGACTCTTGGCTTGATCTAGGAAGAGTTTGAGGCAACTAAGAGCTCCTACAACTTGTTTGCATCATCTAATTGTTAGGTAGTTGCATATTTGGTTGATTTAAAGTTTATGTCAAGTTTTACAATTTTGAGATTTGTTGATTATGCCTATAGTTATGCTCATATATTGTTATATACATGCTTACTATGATCTCTAGACCATGATTATGTTGTGTATTAGCTTTTTCCATGGTTAAAACTTGAATTCTCAATGAAGATGATGAATAGTGACCAAAAGTTAGGGTTTTGATAAAACTTGCTAATTAGAATGAATTGAGGTTTCCTTTAGGTGCTTTAGGCTCTAGTGAATCTAGTTGGGAGGCCACGTGAAGTTGAATCACCCAAAATTAAGCAAAATGGCAAAATTAGCTAACTTTAAAAAGGGGACTTTTCTCGTTATGAAATCCGGGCACGTTTGAGCTTTGGAATAGGTATCATTAGGGCATGGAAGCACTTTTGGTGCTTTCGTTGCATGAAATTGGGGTTCGGATAGGGTAAGTGTAGTTAAAACTCACTCGGGGCCTTCCCGATCTTTTTCCTCCAAAACAGGTTTTCATGGCCTTGAAAGGTGTCTTTTGGCTTAATTAGGAATGTGGAATGATTATATTGTAGTTTTGTAACTTCGAAATGCATATAGGAAAAGAATAACTTGGTTAAAGAAAGGGAAAAATTAGTATTTGACTACTTTGATGCTTATAAGTGTTTGTAGATGTGTTATTATGTACTTATATGATTATCTAAAGTGTAATTGAACTATTTGAGAAGGTTGTGGGAAAAGATAAGTTATTTGCCCCTTTTGGGATTAGAACCTTGAATCTCGTATGTAAGTAAAATTGCTTAGTTGTCAAAGGGAAAATAGTCTCAAAGTTTAATTAAATGTTGGAGATTGCTTTCTAATTGATTGATTAGGTGTTTATATGCATTTATATAGTATGTATATATCCTATTGGTGAAGTTTGTGATTTGAGTTGCTTAGCTACCTTGTTGGGATATGAGCATATTTTGATTGCATTGTTATATTACTTCTAAATTGTAACTATATGCGAGGGCATTAATGAGATAAATGCATGCTAGAGAATGAGAGGTGCATGATAATTGTATTGTATTATAAGTTTAAAGTGTAGTCACTTTTGTTGCTATGAGGTAGAATGATTCATTACCTAGGTTGTTAGAATTTTAGTGTAGTGAATGTCATTTGCAAGATCAAAGAAATGATTTAAAGTTACTTGCATAGTATTATGTGAGAATATATTGTATATTGTCTATATGGTTGTACTATTCTTATTACATGTTAGTATCTTGGAATTGGTCAACTAATAATTAATTACGCTTGTGTGGAGTGTTTATTTACTTGGAGAAGTTTGTGAGTTGAGCCATTAATGTGATTTTATTGTGTTGGTTACGAATGTCTCTAGGAGATTCTTTGTGATAAGTATATGTTCTATTATATGCTAGGGTTGATCCATTGAGCCAATCCAAGGTGTTGAATGTAGACTGACCTAGTTCCTGTATCCTTTAGCTACTTAGTAGAGGTGAGGGAGTTTTCATCTCTTCTGTGCATCTTAACTTACTTTACTGATTCTAGATTGTCTTCTTTAGTAATTGATAAAGTTTATATGCATTATTTACTTGCCATTTTATGTCTTTTCGTGTTATTTGTATTTAACTACGAGGGTGGCCTACTTTGTCGTCCCTCTTATGTGTTATTTGATAAATCTTGATTCTCGAGGACTTGTCTCAGGGTTGCGAAACCTTTTCGGACATGGTAGTGTCGAGAAACACATGCGGCATTAGGCTTGCCGTGCTCCCTCGACTACCATGGTGCCTATTCCATTTCTCTCGCTGAGTATACTCTACTACCCCAGAGGCGTAGTTCACCTGCTGGGCATATGGACCTACCTCAGGTGAAAGGGTCGTAGGATTGGGGTACATCCGGAGTACCTCAATTTGGAGGAGTAAAGGTTTGCCGACACTTGCTTGAAAATCTTGACTCGTGACTCATGAAGAAAGACAAGTGGAACCGTATCCTTTTTATACATGGATAAATACTTGTCTAATTAACTTGTTTAATTGTGTTATTAATGTTTTATCTTGTTGCATCTCACGAAAACACACCCTGGTTTATTGCATCACTTCCCTCACTGAGTAACTTTGGTTACTCATTTCTCGTTTTAACATGTTTCAAGAAAAGCTGTGGTTGGATACTATGTACTGGTCTATGTGCAGGAAATGCAAATTGCTGGTTGTATGTGTTTTGTTTTGAAATTATGAAACCTTGTGTATGTTTCTATTGTCTAAAAGGTTGTAATATAAAGTAAAGCTTGTGTTCTTGTATAAGTTAATAACTGTAGATGGGTTATAATAACTTCAATGATTTACTTGATTGCCTAGCTAGTTTGCATGCTTGTGTGAATGAGATGGTACCTTGGAATTAGATTATAGTTTTGAGGATAAATTACTGCTAGCAGGTGAACTAATAGCCATATAAACAAGGGAGACTCTATCCGTTTTTCTTCATTTTTTGTGACCTTGGGTATTGGAACGGGGCTCCGGTCTCGTGAGGAATCGAAGCGTTACATATGTCATCCTCAACCCCAGTCCTATTGACTAAAACATATTATTCATAGCGTTTTCATTAACTAAAAACACTATATACTGCATTAAAAATTCATGAAATTAAATCATGAATAAAAGACAACATTAACTTTCAACCCATATATTGATAATTAAAGACTACATCTGAGTGGTAACAAAATACGTCATTTTGTATGTACATAACACCTACCAACGTACATAATCACACATGAAAAATACCAAGAAATTGTATTCTCACATTAACAATTATTCTGCATCATCTACTTAACGAAAACTAAATACATACTCCTAATAACCTTAATATGCTAAACTTAGTAGAAATATTAGCCCAAGTCCTTGGGGAAATAAATCTTCAGCATATCATGAAAAACTATTTGACAAACTTGAGCTTCTGAAATATAGCCTTCTTCCTTTGGTGGAGCATTAATATCAATATTCCGTTTCACACCTTTCTTCAAACTCCGTTCAATTTTTTCAAATGTGTTGTCATTTTCTTCTGCAAGACAAAGATTTTGTGACTGTTGTTGTTTCTCCTCACTGATGATTGAAAAAAAAAACATTGATAGCTACAAGAAGAATGCAACTCATTCAACCTAAATGAAAGCTCTTTAAATATACAGCAACACAGACGTAACCATTCATTTTCCGTCTCCTTTTCGTCTCTCATCAGAGACGAAAAAGAGACGGAATATGATTGTGGCCTCTAATTCATCTACAAATGGTGTATTGATTTGTCTAATCAGTCCAACATGGCGTGCACGCCACTACTTGTCAGTCTGAGGGGCTGAGAAGCTCAGACTTTTCCGTCTCCTTTTTGTCTCTAATCGGAGATGCTTTAGTGACGAAACACAATTGCCGTCTCCACTTCGTCTCGGAATGGTCTATGGATTTGTCCAATCAATTGAAGATGGCGTGCACGCGATCTTTTGTCAGTGTGAGGCCTGAAATTGTCATGTTTTGTTAGCTTTTCGTCTTCATTCGACGACAAAATAGTGACAGACTATTTGGTCCGTCTCCTTTATTTTTTCCCCAAAGGAGACGGACCAAATTGTCCGTCTCCCAAATTTAAAAAAATACGTAAACGGTCCGTCTCCCTTTTTTTTTTTTTTAAATCTTTCTTTTTTTTTTAGGACAGACCCCGTCACCTTTATTTTATTTTAAAGCCCAAAGGAGACGAACCATTTGGTCTGTCTCTCAAATTTAAAAAAATACCCAAATGGAGACGGACCTATTAGATCCGTCTCCTTCTTTTAAAAAAAATAATTTTTTTAAGTGCCAAAAGAGACGGACCATTGTCCATCTCCCAAATTTAAAAAAATACCCAAAAGGGAGACGAACGATTTGGTCCATCTACATTTAAAAAAAACAAAATCTTTTTTTTAAGCCCAAATGGAGACGAACCATCCGCCTCCCTTTTTTTTGAAAAAAAAACCTTTAAAAATACGCAGACGGAGACGGACCTCCATTTTTTTCTTAAAAAAAAAATTATTTTTAGGGCCAGATGGTATTTCAAAGCCCGAAGGAGACGAACCATGTGGTCTGTCTCTCGTTTTTTTTTAAAAAAATCTTTTATTTAAAAAAAAAATTAGGGCCCAAGAAGATGGACCATTTGGTCTGTCTCCTTTATTTTATTTTAAAGCCCGAAAGAGACGGACCATTTGGTTCGTCTCCCAAATTTATTAAAAAAAAACCCAAATGGAGATGGACCTATTAGGTCCATCTCTTTTTTTTTAAAAAAAATTCTTTTTTTTTAGGGCCAATCCTTTATTTGATTTTAAAGCACAAATGAGACGGAAAAAATACCCAAATGGAGATGGACCGATTATATCCGTCTCCTTTTTTTTAAAAAAAAAAAAACATTTTTTTAAGGCCAAAGAAGACGGACCCGTCTCCTTGATTTTTTTTTTAATCTTTTTTTTAAAGCCCAAAGGAGACAGACCATTTGGTCCGTCTCTGTTATTGGGTTTTAAATCCCAAAGGAGACGGACCATTTGGTCCGTCTCCTAAAATAACAGCACAACACTTAAAGTGTTATGCTGTTATTAATATTTTACTTGAATGGGATTTGGTCCGTCTCCCATTCACGATTGCCTTTAGCACTTAAATCTCTGTTTTTGTTTTTAACAGCCACCCCACCCTCACCCTCACCCTCACCCTATTTGGTCTGTCTCCCATTCACAATTTAAGTGCTGAAGGTAGAGCCTTCAGCACTTAAATCTCTCTTCTTTTTTTTTAACAGCCACCCTTACCCCCACCCCCACCCTACCCCTCGCCATTTGGTCCGTCTCCTTTTTTTTTTTTTTTTTTAAATCTTTTATAAAAAAAAGTTAGGGACAAATATTTAATTTTAAAGCCCGAAGAAGATGGACCATTCCCAAATTAAAAAAAAAAAACCCATATGAGGATGGACCTATTAGGTCCATCTTTTTTTTTTTAGGGCCAAAGGATTTGGTCCGTTTCCCATTCACGATTTAAGTGCTGAAGGTAGAGCCTTCAGCACTTAAATCTCTCTCTTTTTTTTTTTAATAGCCACCCTTACCCCCACCCCCACCCTACCCCTGGCCATTTGGTCCGTCTCTTTTTTTTTTTTTAAATCTTTTATTTTAAAAAAAAGTTAGGGCCAAATATTTAATTTTAAAGCCCGAAGAAGATGGACCATTCCCAAATTAAAAAAAAAATACCCATATGAGGATGGACCTATTAGGTCCATCTTTTTTTTTTTGGGCCAAAGGATTTGGTCCGTTTCCCATTCACGATTTAAGTGCCGAAGGCAAAGCCTTCGGCACTTAAATCTCTATTTTTTTTAACAGCCACCCTTCCCTCCCCCCCACCCCTACCCTACCACAGGCCATTTGGTCCGTCTCCTTTTTTTTTTAAAAAATATATTTTTTATTTTTTTTAAAAAAAAATATAGGGCCAAATATTTTATTTTAAAGCCCGAATGAGACGGACCATTTGGTCTATCTCCCAAATTTTTTAAAAAAATACCCAAATGGAGACGGACCTATAGGTCCATCTCCTTTTTAAAAAAAAAAATTCTTTTTTTTTTTAGGGTCAAAGGAGATTTGATTTTAAAGGCCAAAAGAGTCTCCCAAATTTAAAAAATACCCAAATGGAGACGGACCGATTATATCCGTCTCTTTTAAATATATATATATATATATATATTTTAAAGGCCAAAGGAGACGGACCATCCTAATTTTTTTATAAAAAAAAATTTTTTTTTAAAGCCCAAAGGAGACGAACCATTTTTGCCTCCATTATTGGGTTTTAAATCGGAAAGGAGACAGATCTGTCTCCTAAAATAACAACATAACACTTAAAGTACTGTGATGTTATTAATATTTTACTTGAATGGGTCTCCTAAAATAACAGCACAACACTTAAAGTATTGTGCTGTTATTAATATTTTACTTGAATGGGAGACGGACCATTTGGTTCGTCTGCCATTCACGATTTAAGTGCTGAAGGCAAAGCCTTCAGCACTTAAATCTCTGTTTTTTTTTAACAGCTACCCGAGCCTTCATCACTTAAATCTCTATTTTTTTAACAGCTACCCGCCTCCCCACCCCCTCACCCTACCCCAGGCCATAATACCCTACCCCACCCCTCAACACCCCCTCCTATCTCTAAAATTTTCTTCTTCAAACCAACCCTTCCATTTTTCAAACCATATTAAGGTTATATATATGTATATGAAATGCATATGTATATGTAGATATAAAAGTATATGTATATATAGATGTATATTTAGATGTAGGTGTAGATTTATATGTATTTGTAGATGTAAATATAGATATATATGTATATGTAGATGTGTATGTGTATATATATGAGTTTATATATGCATTTGCCAATCCATTTGGTGTATGAGGTAATATGTTGTGGTCCTGTACAATATTAATGGATGTATCCATTCGAGAGGTTCTTGCAGCGATTGAAAAGGAAAGTAAAAAATAAGGCACGTGTTGAGGGATCTATATGTGAAGCATATCACATCCTTGAAACATCTACTTTTTGTTCATATTATTTTGAACCCCACGTGGTAACTAAAACGCGAAGGGTTAATAAGAATGACCAATATAACGAGGTGAACTACCCTGAAGGATGTTTGTCTATATTTACTTACTCGGGTTGTCCAATTGGAAAGGAAACAGTACGAACATTGGAGGATGCAAAACTGCATGCAGCACACTTATATGTATTGATGAATTTCCCAAAGGTTGACCCATATATCAGGTAAGGTTGTGGTAATTTGGTCTGTCTATTATAATTTGTTAATAGTCATACGGAAAACCCAATACAAATAAATTTATCTTGATTGCAGATTGTTTGAGGAAAATCTTGTACGAAACTTTCCCCCATTGACACCCGTACAGATTCAAAATCAAATTTAGAGTTGGTTCCCGAAATGGTTATATGACCATGTAAGTACCTATGCAACTAATGAATATTATCCTATTAATTTGGATTATACCATTAACGACCTGTGATTTTTCTAGCTAATCGGCACTAATAGAATAGATGACCGTGTGAAATGTCTTTCTATGTGGCCAAGTTGTAGGGTACGCACATGGTCAAGATACTTAGTCAACGGACACAGATTTCATACCTTCGAATTTGGAATATTCAAGTCCACAATGAATAGCGGGGTATTCATGAAAGAGGTTGTAGCTAGTAGTAATGAGGATATTATGTACTATGGAATGCTTAATGATATTATTGAACTAGAATATCATAATCCAATGGTGCACCACACTAGAGTAGTTCTTTTCAAATGTGATTGGTATGATTCTACAAAGGAGAAAGGTGTAAAGTACCATAGGAAGTCCCAACTGGTTGATGTCAACATGAAAAGAAAATATCACAAATTTGAACCGTTTGTGTTGGCAGAGCAAGCATCTCAAGTATACTATTATAAGTATCTAGGGGCCAGAAGGGGTCGAGTAGATTGGCACTGTGTGGTTAAAATACGAGGTAAGAGTTTATCAGACGTGTCAAGAATGGTAAGAGAAGTGGATGACGAATCAGCTTTTCAGACAGATTAATTGAATATACCTGAAGTACAATCTACTGATACTATTTTACCTTCACTTTGTCATGAGTCGGGAGATAATGAACTAGAAGAAGACGAGTTAGAAGTCGACAACGAAGAACAAGAAGAAGAGGAAGTAGAAGAAGAAATACAAGAAGATGATGATGATGATGATGATGATGGTTATATAAATGATGATGGTCATAATGATGATGATGATGATGATGATGATGATGATGATGATGATGATGATGATGATGACACTGACGCTAATGATAATGCTGCATATGATGTTTAGTTATATTGTTGCATTATTTATATATATGTTATGTACTAGACGAATCATTTTTTCCAAATTACATGTATCTTTATTAGTCTACATGTTAAATTGAATATGTCTTTTGCCAAACACAGTCATGTCAGGTGGAAAACATCGGAACACGCTTAGACGATTTATTACTCCTGGGGCATTAGGGGGTGGTGGGAATTCAGGAGGACAAAGCATGTCGGTTAGTCGTAGCCAGTAAGGAGGGAAACAATCGGCTGGAGGGGAATCAACTGCAAGAGTCGTACCGACTGGCCGTGGAGCAACTAGAGTAAATCAATCAGTTGGCCATGGATCCACGGGAACAAATACGTCTACTGGTCGTGGATCGTTCTTAAATTCCGTGGGACAGAGCCAAAGAATGCCTCAATCGCCAATGCCAACAGAAGATGGATCCTCTGTGGCCGCCTCCACAGATATGGATTTTTTAAATGTATTACAGAAAGTTCTAGTTGAGAAGACTGCTAGTAATCCTAGGGCCCATGCTAGGGCATCTCCTGAGCAGCCAGAGTCATCGCGCGTACTTGAAAGGATGGATAAGCGACTTGAGGATTGGCAGAGATATGGATTTGACTGTTCAGATGCCTATATTGCATGGTAGATTGATTAGCGTACGCATCTGTAGATCGATGGTATAGCATAAGTATCGACTTAATACCATTTTATATGTCCATTTTGCTTTATTCACAGATCCATAACTTATACATATATTTGTTTTAACATTGTAGATGGATTCCTTATGGAGCCTCTAAAGAGGTGAAAAACGCTGTAATTGCCGCTTATACCGAGGCTTGGCCCAATTGAAAACATGTTCCAAACGATGCCCGAGACAGATAGTTCTCTACATTTAAGGTATCTTGTACATGATTATTATAGCACAACTCTTTAATAATGAAGTTATATTTATGTATTAGCTTTTAATAATTATATTACAGAAAGTGTACAAATGGTTCCTTTATGATGAACTTGCTATTTGACGCGTGTTCAACGCTAGAGCCCAACACTGCATTTGAAATAATTTGAACAAGGGGCGTGCCAAAGATAAGAAGCCAAAATGGACCGGCGATGCTGTATGGAAAGCACTAACTGTGAAATGGGGTACTCCGGAATGGATTGCGATTTCTGAGCAAAATTCAAAAAATCGCCTCAGTTCTCCGTCACTGCACTTTTAGGTTGTATCCCATATTCGGAGGCTAAGAGGAGATTGGTATGTATTAATATTTTTGTTTATGCATCAAAATACATTCTAAGTATCGGAAAAGTACATAACACTTATTTTTCAATTATCAATTACATGTTTTTGTGCCCTACTAATTCAGGAAGAAGAACGTGGGCAACATGTGACCCGTTTTGATGTGTTCGTAAAGGCTCATCGCAAGAGTCCCGAAAGTGCTTTTTTAGACCCCCGGGCGGAACAGACCGCGATACGCAATTTTGATACATAATTGGAAGTTAATTAGTTCATTAGTAAAAATGGATATATGCACGTAATGATTTTTATATTATTGCTTCTAAAACTCGGTAATTACACCGTAGAGAACCTTTTTAGCAATTCAAAATTAGTTTATATCATATTTTGAAGTATTTGAAAATTGTAGGTTGTTTAAAGGCTTATTTGGTTGAAGTTATGCAAAACCTTGTATCCTAGCCCAACTAAGATGTTCATAATCATTATTATGTCGTACTACCATCACGGAGTGGCTTAGAATTGCAATTGGAATGCTTAATTTAGCGGGTGGTGTTAGATGGAATTTTTGGATCATTGGATTTTGAAACCTTTTGGGTGGGTTTTATGTAAACATTAAAAATTTAAGGTTTTAGTTAAAGTTGGTTGTCTTGCCATGTAATATCATAAGTATTTTTTGTTTTGTATAGTTGGTTAGACTTATGAATTCATTTATATTATGCGAATAAAAGTTTTCAAGTATGTAGTTGTATTGTGGTGGACGGATTAAACTGTGATTTGTTGGTTTTTGAATGATGATTTGGTTGTATATGGTAGTTGGTTGGTTTTGTAATGATGATTTGGTTGTATATGGTGGTTGGTTGGTTTTTGAATAATAATTTGGTTGTATATGGTGGTTGGTTGGTTTTTGAATGATGATTTGGTTGTATATCCATATTTTTCTCGTAATGTTGTGCAAGTTTAATTTTTATCCCAAAGCCATATTACAGCCGTTATAATGTCGAAATTCTTTTGCGTATTAACTTGATTATAGGAACATTGCGAGTTGGGGAATGACATTGCCTTATTCCTCTAAACTAAATCAAAACAATTGATGTTTTTTTCCTTTTTTGTGATAAACTGCAGGCTAGGTAGCTTGGGCTGGTAGAGCAGGCAAATCAGTCGTTGGAGGAAGGTTCGATGGGCACGCCTGTTGATCATGATGCCCTATTTCTCTAGGCTGTTAGAGGGAGCAGCAAAGGCTGCGTGTACGGGATGGGCTCTCAAGCTTCTGTAGGGTTCGCACACAGCGTCCCATCTTCAAGACGCCATATCATAAAGATAGATATCCAAGCAGCTGTTGCCAAAGCGACAGATGAGGTGGTGCGTAAACTAAAATTAGAACAGGCGGAAGCAACAGGCGAGGTGGTACGTAAACTAAAAGAAGAACAGGCGGAGGCGACTGGTGAGGTGGTGCATAAACTAAAAGAAGAAGAGGCAGAGAAAACTTAGGGAAGACAATAATGTAAATATCCGACGACTTGAAGACAAGATTGTGCTACTCGTGAAACAGTTCGATACTCCTCTACAACAACCTGATCTTGGTGATCGAATAGATGACCAACCCGATTGGTAATTGTCCAAACTTTATAATAACGTATTATGTCACATACTAATTATTTTATGATGTGTGTACTTTAACTTCCGAGCATAAAATGTGGACATTACAATCTAGTTACGTTAATTTAATGTTTGTGTAATATGTATATCAACTTGTTAAAATTTTTGGAATGTATAACAGGTTGATTCGGAATTATTTTTATTAAAAAAATATATATATATATATATATATATATATATATATATATATATATATATATATATATATATATATATATATTCAAAAAAACCCAAACTGGGACGAAAAGGAGATGATTTATAAAAATCGAAAAAAGAGACGAAAATGAGACGTCTTGGAAAAGGTGACGAAAAGGAGACAAAAAGGAGACAACGTGAAAAAGAAGGCGAAAAAAAGATGACGTGAAAAAGGAGACGAAAATGAGATGACATGCAAACGGAGACAAAAACGAGATGATGCGGAAACAGAGACGAAAATGAGACATGGAAAAGGAGACGAAAAGGAGACAACGTGAAAAATGAGACAAAAATGAGAAGGCATGTAAACAGAGATGAAAAGGAGACGATATGAAAAAGAAGACAAAATGGAGACGACACAATAGCAGAAACAATTTGAAGACGACCTGAAGTCGGAGACCAAGGGGAGACGAGTTGGAGACAAACTGAAAGGGAGACAATTGGGAGACGATTATTATGGAGACAGAATGGAGACGAATATAATTTTCTATGAAAAGGAGACGATTTTGAATTTCGTCTCCGTGTGAGATGAAATCAAAATTGGAGACGACGCGAATGGTGACGGCACATTTTCGTCTCCTTTCTGTCTCCTTTCAAGAATGGAGACAAAAAGGAGACGGAAATTAGTCGTCTCTATTTCTGAAATTTCTTGTAGTGATCAACTAGCAGACATTTTCACTAAGGCACTTGACTCTATGAAATTTGAAGTTTTGAGAAAAACTATTGGTATTTATACCAATTAATGTTGGCACATGCATTGAAACATAAAAGTGATCAGTCTCAAGAGATGTGAAAGTTTAATAATTAAATCAACTTGAGATTTATTATTTGAACCATGCTTCTTGTGCACACTATATTTTGATCTAATTGAGAAACTGATTTTAATGATTTGCAAGTGCAGGAATTTGAACTTCTTAGTGACTTTGGATATAAAGAAAAGTCTTTTTATCCATTTCTATACTCTATTCACTCATGAAAAAGAAAAAAAAAAGAAAAAAAAAACAAACAAACGCGAAAAAAAAGGAAAAAAAGGAAGAAGACCGGAAAAAGCTACCTAGACCAGATTGAAGGTTCTAGAGTGAAAGCTACCAAGCCCAATATTCATGTGAAATTTTTTTGCAATGTGATTAGACGATCAAGTTGTTTGAACAAGTTGTTTTAAATTCTAAACCTTGCAAAGTCTGATTCTGAGGAATTTCAAGAAAGATCTTTATATAGCTTTCACACACACACATGGTTCAAGTTATAAATTCTTGTGTGATTTAAGTATTGAATAAATCTAATTTCTTGTTGATAACATCACAATCAATATGGATTTTATATGACATTCTTTGTTTTATGTTTGAGAAATAATTCATAAGTTTGAGTGCTTAAGTGGCTGATTGGTGAAGTAATGTTGCAACATATACTGAGACAATCTCTCTCACTAAACTTGTGTCATAACACAAAAGAAAAAAATGGGAAAATAATTTTTTTCTTGACGTCAATTATGTTTGTTGACATGGCAGATATGTGTTGACATTAGTAAGATAAAAAGTTGTGACTATTCAAGAGAGTTTAAGTTCCAATAAACTTGTGGCATCGTTGCATGTTAATCTAGGACTCTAATCATTGAAAAACTCCTTCTTATATAAAGTTTGCTCATCTAAGGTTTCTTTTGTCTCATACGGATTTCTCTCTCATCTATTCTCTACTCACCACTTCATCTTCTTGAGAAAGTGCTAAGGCATTGTTTTATAGGTTTCTTGAAAGTAAGCATGATATCTACTCATTCCAGAGTTTTTCTACCAAGTTTTTACAGGGTCAGCATAAAGTAGATATTTAGGGAGAGCCTCGAGCTAAAGGGCATGTTGGACCAACTTTTGTAACAGCTTCTGATGTGTTGTTACAACAGGTGCAGAAACTTTAGAATGAAGTCTATGAGCTGTGCAACGGTCAAGCCACTGTTAAAGCTAATCAGCAGACGATCATGGTTGATCTTAAGAATTTGATGGAAGGATAACATACCCTACTTTATTTCGTATCCAACTCCGTTGTTTGAGTGTTCATTTGCTTGATGATTATTGATATGCTACTTTACTGATTTTGTTTTTGCTATAATACTTTGATTTGTTTAAATTCTGCTATTTTGTTCTAGGTTCATGTTTCTATTTGATGTTTTATGTTATGCTTCTATTTCTCTGATACTTTATTCTACTGCTTTGGTTTCTTTTGTCAAAGGGGGAGACACAAGACAATGATTTATGTTTTTGTTTCAAAGCTTTGCTTCCATAACAATGGTTGATTTAGTGGTTGACAGTGGTAGGATAATGATTGAATTCGGCAGGATGATGATTGAATTTGGCATGATGGTTTATAATTGTTTGGTTTATGTTTTGAGCTTTGCTCAATTATGAGTTACCTTACTAAGAGAGATATTGTTTACATTGCTTATTTTAATGCTAACCATTGCTTGTGATTTTTTGCCAAAACAAAGCCAAATGGGGAGATTGCTAGGATCTGTTTTTAGCTAATGTTTTACTGGCTATGTTTTAAGTAAAAATTATAGATATTACGTGTGGTAGTTTGAGCTTGCATGAATCTTTGAAGGAGTCACGATTAGGAGGGATTCAAGTTCAGAAGAGTTTGAATGCTAGGAATATTGTTGAGGAGTCCACATTACTGTGAACAATATCTTGGAGCTAATGTGATAATATGAAAGAGGTCAAGGTTATCAAGAACTCTTGTACTAAATTGGATTACCTTGAAGACTCTTTTGCTTGTACTCAACTTCTTCAGCAAATCCTTCAACTAGGCGTGACGATTCCCAGTTAAAAGTACAGAGGATATAGCGAGTAGAAAAGATAGTAGCAGAATCATGAGAAGTTGTAGGCAATTTGTGTCTGGTCGTGTTGCAACATGCTGTGAATTTTGAAAAGATAGTAGCATGATGGTTTATAATTGTTTGGTTTATGTTTTGAGCTTTGCTCAATTATGATTTACCTTGCTAAGGGATATATTGTTTACATTGCTTATTTTGATGCTAACCATTACTTGTGATTTTTTGCCAAAACAAAGCCAAAGGGGGAGATTGTTAGGATCTGATTTTAGATAATGTTTTATTGGCTATGTTTTAAGTAAAAATTATAGATATTACGTGTGGTAGTTTGAGCTTGCAAGAATCTTTGAAGGAGTCACGATTAGGAGGGATTCAAGTTCAGAAGAGTTCGAATGCTAGGAGTATTATTGAGGAGTCCACATTACTATGAACAATATCTTGGAGCTAATGTGATAATGTGAAAGAGGTCAAGGTTATCAAGAACTCTTGTGCTAAATTGGATTACCTTGAAGACTCTTTTGCTTGTACTCAACTTCTTCAGTAAATCCTTCAAATAGGCGTGACGATTCCCAGTTAAAAGTATAGAGGATGTAGCGAGCAGAAAAGATAGTAGAAGAATCGTGAGAAGTTGTAGGCAGTCTGTGTCTGGTCGTTTTTCAACATGCTGTGAATTTTGAAAAGGTAGTAGCAGGATGATTTATAATTGTTTGGTTTATGTTTTGAGCTTTGCTCAATTATGAGTTACCTTGCTAAGGGAGATATTGTTTACATTGCTTATTTTGATGCTAACCATTGCTTGTGATTTTTTGCCAAAACAAAGCCAAAGAGGGAGATTGTTAGGATCTGATTTCAACTAATGTTTTATTGGCTATGTTTTAAGTAAAAATTATGGATATTACATGTGGTAGTTTGAGCTTGTAGGAATCTTTGAAGGAGTCACGATTAGAATGGATTCAAGTTCAGATGAGTTCGAATGCTAAGAGTATTGTTGAGGAGTCCACATTACTGTGAACAATATCTTGGAGCTAATGTGATAACGTGAAAGAGGTCAAGGTTATCAAGAACTCTTGTGCTAAATTGGATTACCTTGAAGACTCTTTTGCTTGTACTCAACTTCCTCAGCAAATCCTTCAAATAAGAGTGATGATTCCCAGTTAAAAGTACCGAGGATATAGCGAGCAGAAAAGATAGTAGCAGAATCTTGAGAAGTTGTAGGCAGTCTGTGTCTGGTCGTGTTGCAACATGCTGTGTAACAGAATGTACTGAATATTCTATTTTGTGTTGCAACACATTCTGTTTTTGTCTTATGTATTGACCAAACCATCTAAAGTTTCAAGACTCTTTTATTTATGTTTTATTGTACATTCTTCGAGAGAAGAAGGTGTGTTCTCGGGAGAGAATTTTTTGTAAGTCGAGGCGAGCTCGCCAAACTAGAGAATCTACTAAGGGAGTCTTACACCTAGGCGGCAAAAGTTAAGAGGGAGTCTTCAATTGCGTAAGTTTTCATTAGTGTCTATAATCTCATGAAACTTAGTGGATTGGTTGGTTGCCTAGGGGATGGCCGCGTGGACGTAGACCAAGTCGGTTGAACCACGTTAAAATTTTTGTGTCCTTATTTTTGTTGCACCATTTTTACTTCCTACAAATTTACTTTATCGATTTGTTTAATTATCAAATTGATTAAAGGGCCAAAAACTGACATATATCATAAAGATTCTTGTAACAACGGAGGGAGAATAGGTGGGGATGACTAGGATGTTGTAATGTGGTTGGTAAATAGGCACAAGGTAGATGAAGAAAATAATTACATTTCACACTGGAATAATAAGGGGCAGAAATCAGTTCAATGCAACAGTTGCATAACATTTCCTGCTCTTCTTCCATGTCTTTGTCATTTTGCTCGTCATGGTTGAAAAGAATCAATGGGTGCTCCGAATGGCTCCAGTGTTTGATCTCTAATCTTTGGCTTTCTTGTGGTGTTGTGCTCTATGGTTCATAATTGTGGAGCTTTCGCTCAGATTATAAATGTTTCATATATCTCATATTTATAGTTGAAATTTATTTCTAAAATTTTCTAACTTTCATAATCTGAATTCAATCTGGCTTTGATATGTAACTGGCTGGCTGCAGATGCTGATTTAAATTTGTTTGCTTGACTTTGATTTTCTCAGATCTTCCGCGTTGTCTCTGATGTTGGACTTTTCTCAGCTCCATAATTTTCTCATGTTTTGTAGCTTGATTTCCAACATAAAATAGTGCGAGATTTACTCGGAAATTTAGCAAGCAACAAGAATGCATTTGTCACTTGAAGTGGCCCAGCTTGCATAACATATTCAGCCACACATAACCAACCATTTCCATTGATAAGATTTTTCCATTATTGTCTCTGCAAATAATACAGTAATACCTGCCGATTTCTCTTTCACAATCAATTTTGACTGTACTTGCTGATTTTTACCATTTTGACTTTCATATCCATTCTTCATAGAATAGGCTCCATTTTACAGAATAGACTGTATTCCAAAAAATTGTTGGAAGTGGTGAATGAGAAATTGATAGTCAGGTTGACTTTATTGATTTATTGTAGGAATCGATTTCAACTCTCATTTACGTAGCCAAAGGGAAAAGACATAAAATATGTGCATGTTATTCAATGAGGAATAATGATACTTACGTTTTCCTTGCCATTGCTCAACGTTTGAGATTGATCAGCCTTTACATCTGTTAACGTATGTATATATCGCATTCACATTCTCTAGTTGTTTTACCATAGTTAGTCTCGTACCATAGTTAACATAGCTTGGAGCCCAAGTAGCCTTATATTTATATAAGGTCCTATGTACATTGTAATTCATACAACACTTTCTCTATAATAAAATCTTTCAGTCTTTCTCTCATTCATAGAATCTCTATTCTATTTCAACATGGTATCAGAGCTACCATCCTGGTAGCCTGTGCCACTGTCATCATTTTATCCCTATCCTTATATCGCAATAAAACATCAGAAATTGATCTATTCTTGGATTTTTTGATTTTTTTTTTATTTTATCTCCTTGGGCCACGCGCCACACCCTCTCGTAGTACTCGTCGAGATGATTCCGACGATGCCAAGATCGTCAACAAACTCCTTTGGACGCGCCTATTATCACAAGTCAAAGTTTCAACACTGTTTGACCTCTTCAGCAATTTTCAGTCAGCCAAATAGGGCCTTGCTAACACTATCTAGCAGCAGTGCTGACATCAACCTTAGCCATATCAATATCAGCCATTGCCACATCAGCATCCAATCAGTGCCATGTCAGCATCCAACCAGCACCACATCACCATACACGTCAACATCCAGTCAGCACCACATCAGCGTTCTTGCCATGTCATCACAGCTAGAAAAAAAAAAGCAGACCCTTCTCAAGGTTTTTTGACATCCTGAGTCCATTTTTGGCATCCATTTCTTCAAATTCTCACTATAAATATCAGTTTTGGTTCTACAATGGAGCGTGTGGATGTCATAATGAACAATCCAACATCTCACTTATCCTTTCAACAAGAGTGTAAGTATTGTCATCTCTCTGGTCACTCCCTCTTGCACTGTCCTACTCGAACGTGCTCATTTTGCAAGAAAATTCATCCCAATCATTACCTACATGAGTGCTATCGAAATTGCAATAGAAATTCTTAGGGACATCAACTAACTGATGGTTCCTTCAAGGCTCAGAGTATGTCAGGCACCTCCCTTGATCCTCATTCCTCATCTTTATCAGTTGCAAGCCTCCGACACCTCCTTAAATAAGTTTTATCATAGTCTAGTCATTCTTCTTCTATTGCTTTCTCCACCACACTCCGTAAGTCTTCTTGGTTCTTTGATACTGCTTGCTCTAACCATATGACTTCTGATTCTTCTAGTTTAACCAATAAAGTCATCAATTCTTCTGCACCTTCTATCTATACTGCTGACAGTACATCCATGCCCGTAAGTCATATCGGTTCTGTGTCTACATCTTGTAACGCCCCGATCCCTCACGAGACCGGATGCTCTAATGACCATGCTATTCTCAACCCAATACCAAGCCCGATCACAAATTTTTTTCCGAATGCTTAAGTCTGGACCCGACACACGGACAGAGTCTCCCCTGTACCGTGGACATTCTAAAAACCTGTAAACACTCAAACAAAGTCCCAACAATACAATACAAGCTTTTCTTAATTAAACATCAAAGTTCTAAGGCCATCCGAGCCTTATAGTACACAATAGTTCCAAAACCACACAAGCATGCAAGTAACTTGTTTATAATATAGTCTAATAACCATGCCATTCTAGGATAACATTAAAACATACTTAGAGATAAAACATTCTACACTAAGCCATTCACTCCCAAGCATGCAAAGTAACTAGAAATAGAAATATAAATTATTACAAGCCATAGAATTACCACTGCTACTACATTATCAGACTTCCAGCTTACATATTACTTAAATACATACATGAGCTTTAAGGCCCCAAAATAGATTATACATAGAACAACAAATTCTTCACATAGCAACCAAAAGCACATCCACCTCAGACAAATATCACACAGCAGCTAAGGCAACTCCACCAACTGTGCCACCTGAAACATGTTAGCGAGGTATGAGCAACCACTGTTGCCCAGTGAGGGATATAGTCCCGGGGCGTGCAATGCAACAGATAATACAGTTATACAACAATATCACTTAGACAATTTAAGAAGCAATGACAACATAAGTAACCACACATTTAAAAGGATACATTTCACACAATCCCCTATACACCAATCTTCACTGGTCTTCATTCACGATCCACGAACCACGAGCACGATCATGATAAGCCGGCATAACCCCAAACACTCTAGTGGGTGTACTCCGGATGTACCCCGATAATCCTACGACCCAACATTCCCTGGCAATCTTCGGACCAGGCGAATGAGGGACTAGGGCACGGAGTTTGAATATCCACCGGCAAGCCCTCTGCCGCCCAACCGATATTCAACACATCCGCCCCTGACACTATGGTTGCGCAACCACTATGCAATGCACTTAACAATGGCAAGTTAATAGCAATAATATAAGCATTAACACATAGGAGGATCAACAAAGTAGGTTGACCTCGAGGCAGTTAGAATAGAAGCAATTATATAAGCTAATAAGCAGTTTTACAAAGGGACATTTACAAAATAAGCATAGAATCATACAAAAAGCTCCAAATCAACTTGAAACCACATATAAACACTCAAGAAGTCATGCCATGGGTTTAGAAGTGTGAGTCAACCGAAATTGCACCTAAACCCCTTTATTTTTCAAACTATTTCTCTTCCAAACCAAGGTTAATGATTCCATTTTCAAGGGAAACTCTCCCAACCTTCTAACTAACCCTCAAGGTACCCTCTCAACCCTCTAACTCATTCAAACGCTCGAGATTACCCCGAAAGCCCCAAATTCCCTCTTATGGCTTTAAACTACACATACCTTATCCGGGCTTCAAACAAGGGTTATCAAAGCTTCTATAGCACCTAGGTAGCCTAAGAATACTAGAAGTGAAGCCCGAATCCACCCGGATTCGCATGAACCCCGAAACTCCTTTGTTAAAGTCGGCTATTTCACGTTTTATGCGATTCTAGAGCAATTCAAGTGCACGGGGCTATTAGACTACCTTCATTAGCACCTAAGACATCTATTAGGAGTGTTGAATCAAGCTAATACAAGCAAATACATAAAACCCTAGAAAAACATCACTATTCATCTCATAAATTCAAATGACGATTCCAACCGTTTAAAATGCGAACTAATAGCTCAAATGTGTTCTCTAGCACTTATATACAAGGTATAATAGCATAGATAAGCTTTGCAATAGCATTTGATAACATTTTCAACAAATCAAGAAAAATGTAACATTTTAGATATGCATAAAAAGTCATGAAAATCCTCACCAATTGCGCGTAGGAACTCTCGGGAGGCTAGCAAACACCCTAAACTACTTGCTCCTAGCTTGGCTTGGCTTGGCTTGAAGATTTGATGAGCAAAATCCTCTCATTCTCCTCCTACACTATTCTCGGATTTGCTACAGTAATTTTTCAGCATTTTTTTTGTTTTGTTCTTTGCTAGTTATGAGCTAAGGTGGGTAATATAGGGTGCATAGTTGGGTGGGGTCAAGTTTGGGTATTTAAAAGGTCACTTATAATGCATGTAGTAAGCTTAAAACGAGCCTAAAGTAAAACATGTGAGCTAGCTAATTAAATCTCTAAGTTAGTTACGTAACACTATTCATTCAACTACAAAAATTATTTTCTAAACGAGCTCTCCTATCGCCTCTAGCTCAATTGCACATTTTTTCCCACTACTTTAACAATTAATATGATTTAATAAAAATACTAATTAACTAATAGAATGCAGTTTAAAAACGGAGTGAATAGTAACTTAAGAAGACAATTAATAAGGCATAGAAAGAGGTGCGCAAATAAAGGATGCAACAGTAATTGAATGCATGGCTAAATCTCGGGCGTCACATCCTCTCCCCCTTAAACTAATTGCGTCCACGCAATTCTTCTTCACAAGAGAACATCTGCATCAACTGAAAACCAACTCTGATTATTCGTCATCAGTTGCTAAGCAAGAATACCATATACGAATTCTCGTGGAAGCTCATTAAGAAATCCCAGTAGTATTGTCTGCGAACCTCACTTAATAAGGCCAAATAAAGGCTCCAATAGAGACGCTACTTCGAAATCCAAATAAGAATCCCGCTGGTACGAATACCATAGAAGAATAGAATCCCAACTAAGAGCGGTGAGAAAATACCAATAAAAGTTTCGAGCAGGAGTATTGTAAATAATACCAGATAATAAGGCTAAAAAGAATCTCATATACCAATTCTTCTGAGAGATGCCGACAAAAGAATACCAAATGAATAGCTGATAAGAAAATACCAAGAATATACTCCAGAGAACTGTCATATAGAAACCCCAAAAGAAGCTACTCATTTATGACCGCTAAGCACTGAAGAAGGCCTTAGAAGAATCCCAATAACTGAGCTCCAACTATATCCACCAATTCCCAAATAAAGGCTGATTAATTGCCTCTCATTTCTGCTAATCAACATAATTTGGAAGGCCTGCTACTAATCACCTCTCTTCAGGGGAGGAAGGAGTTTTTCTTACCATTCGACGGCTATGTATGCATGCCAAACAATTGCATATGTATAATCATCTTTAAACTATTACGCAAACATGTTAATGAAAGAGTTTGTGAAACAGTGTAATCATCAAAGTCATTCAAGCACGATAATCAAGTCAAGCATAACACAACTCAATCAAAGACATTCAAATACACACATTACAAGCAACAGTTCAAGCATTTAATAATTCACGAAGTCAATTTGATGCATAACTAGCCACTTTGCTTCACTTAGCACACATTTAGCACGTAACACATAATTATATCACATAGGTGCACACATTTAATACCAGACAAACAATCAAACATGCAGTCATACACTTTTAAGACACACACTTAATCAAGCACACACGCAAGGGTTACTACCCGACAGGCCGAGGACCCTGTCCCGGCTTAGAGCTAACTAAGCTCTGATACCACCTGTAACGCCCCGATCCCTCACGAGACCGGAGGCTATAATGACCATGCTATTCTCAACCCAATACCAAGCCCGGTCACAAATTTTTTTCCGAATGGTTAAGTCTGGACCCAACACACGGACAGAGTCTCCCCTGTACCGTGGACATTCTAAAAACCTGTAAACACTCAAACAAAGTCCCAACAATACAATACAAGCTTTTCTTAATTAAACATCAAAGTTCTAAGGCCATCCGAGCCTTATAGTACACAATAGTTCCAAAACCACACAAGCATGCAAGTAACTTGTTTATAATATAGTCTAATAACCATGCCATTCTAGGATAACATTAAAACATACTTAGAGATAAAACATTCTACACTAAGCCATTCACTCCCAAGCATGCAAAGCAACTAGAAATAGAAATATAAATTATTACAAGCCATAGAATTACCACTGCTACTACATTATCAGACTTCCAGCTTACATATTACTCAAATACATACATGAGCTTTAAGGCCCCAAAATAGATTATACATAGAACAACAAATTCTTCACATAGCAACCAAAAGCACATCCACCTCAGACAAATATCACACAGCAGCTAAGGCAACTCCACCAACTGTGCCACCTGAAACATGTTAGCGAGGTATGAGCAACCACTGTTGCCCAGTGAGGGATATAGTCCCGGGGCGTGCAATGCAACAGATAATACAGTTATACAACAATATCACTTAGACAATTTAAGAAGCAATGACAACATAAGTAACCACACATTTAAAAGGATACATTTCACACAATCCCCTATACACCAATCTTCACTGGTCTTCATTCACGATCCACGAACCACGAGCACGATCACGATAAGCCGGCATAACCCCAAACACTCCAGTGGGTGTACTCCGGATGTACCCCGATAATCCTACGACCCAACATTCCCTGGCAATCTCCGGACCAGGCGAATGAGGGACTAGGGCACGGAGTTTGAATATCCACCGGCAAGCCCTCTGCCGCCCAACCGATATTCAACACATCCGCCCCTGACACTATGGTTGCGCAACCACTATGCAATGCACTTAACAATGGCAAGTTAATAGCAATAATATAAGCATTAACACATAGGAGGATCAACAAAGTAGGTTGACCTCGAGGCAGTTAGAATAGAAGCAATTATATAAGCTAATAAGCAGTTTTACAAAGGGACATTTACAAAATAAGCATAGAATCATACCAAAAGCTCCAAATCAACTTGAAACCACATATAAACACTCAAGAAGTCATGCCATGGGTTTAGAAGTGTGAGTCAACCGAAATTGCACCTAAACCCCTTTATTTTTCAAACTATTTCTCTTCCAAACCAAGGTTAATGATTCCATTTTCAAGGGAAACTCTCCCAACCTTCTAACTAACCCTCAAGGTACCCTCTCAACCCTCTAACTCATTCAAACGCTCGCGATTACCCCGAAAGCCCCAAATTCCCTCTTATGGCTTTAAACTACACATACCTTATCCGGGCTTCAAACAAGGGTTATCAAAGCTTCTATAGCACCTAGGTAGCCTAAGAATACTAGAAGTGAAGCCCGAATCCACCCGGATTCGCATGAACCCCGAAACTTCTTTGTTAAAGTCGGCTATTTCACGTTTTATGCGATTCTAGAGCAATTCAAGTGTACGGGTCTATTAGACTACCTTCATTAGCACCTAAGACATCTATTAGGAGTGTTGAATCAATCTAATACGTGCAATTACATAAAACCCTAGAAAAACGTCACTATTCATCTCATAAATTCAAATGACGATTCCAACCGTTTAAAATGCGAACTAATAGCTCAAATGTGTTCTCTAGAACTTATATACAAGGTATAATAGCATAGATAAGCTTTGCAATAGCATTTGATAACATTTTCAACAAATCAAGAAAAATGTAACATTTTAGATATGCATAAAAAGTCATGAAAACCCTCACCAATTGAGCATAGGAACTCTCGGGAGGCTAGCAAACACCCTAAACTACTTGCTCCTAGCTTGGCTTGGCTTGGCTTGAAGATTTGATGAGCAAAATTCTCTCATTCTCCTCTTCCTCTATTCTCGGTTTTGCTACTGTGATTTTTCAGCGTTTTTTTTGTTTTGTTCTTTGCTAGTTATGAGCTAAGGTGGGTAATATAGGGTGCATAGTTGGGTGGGGTCAAGTTTGGGTATTTAAAAGGTCACTTATAATGCGCGTAGTAAGCTTAAAACGAGCCTAAAGTGAAACATGTGAGCTAGCTAATTAAATCTCTAAGTTAGTTACGTAACACTATTCATTCAACTACAAAAATTATTTTCTAAACGAGCTCTCCTATCGCCTCTAGCTCAATTGCACATTTTTCCCACTACTTTAACAATTAATATGATTTAATAAAAATACTAATTAACTAATAGAATGCAGTTTAAAAACGGAGTGAATAGTAACTTAAGAAGACAATTAATAAGGCATAGAAAGAGGTGCGCAAATAAAGGATGCAACAGTAATTGAATGCATGGCTAAATCTCGGGCGTCACACATCTCATGCTTCATTTCCAGATACTTATCTTGTTCCTAAACTCACATTTAACCTTATCTCTGTTGGTCAATTATGTGAACTTGGTGTCACAGTCACTTTCTCTGCTTCTGGTTGTCATGTGCAGGACCCTCAGATAGGATAGACTCTTGAGATAAGCTGCAAGGTTGGACGACTCTTTGAGCTTATTAGCCTGCACCTTCCTTCTCTCCTAAGCACTACTGCATCAGTCGCTACCTCATCAAATTCTCTCTCTCTTCACTTATGGCATTCTAGATTAAGTCATGCCTCTTTAGGAAAATTGCAATCCTTAGGATCTAGTGGTGCATTAGGCAAACCTTCCATGAACCCTTTTGATTGCCTATCATGTCATCTTGGGAAACAACCTGCTCTACCTTTCAATCAAAGTGACTCTTCATCTACTGCATGTTTTGACTTGGTCCACTCTGATATCTGGGGTCCTTCTTCTACATCTACCATGGGAGGTTCTCGGTACTTTGTAATATTTGTTGATGACTTTTCAAGATTTACTTGGATATACCTTATGCGTAGTAGGTCTGAATTGTATCGCATCTATTCTGAATTTACTGTCATGCTTTTCACTTATTTCAAACAACGAATTAAGATCCTCCATACAAATAATGCCATGGAATATAAAGAGTCAACCTTTCTTTCCCTTCTCCGTCAACATAGAACTATTTCACACTGCTCTTGCCCTTACACATCTCAACAAAATGGGCGTGCAGAACAAAAATATCGCCATATTCTTGACATCACTCGCACATTTCTTATCTCTGCCTCATGCCCTAAGCGTTTTTGGGGAGAGGCTGCGCTTACTGCTGTTTACATTATAAATCGTTTGCCTTCTCCCATTCTCAATAATTGTACTCCTCATGAACATCTTTACGGTCATCCACCCGACTATGGTCACCTTCGTGTCTTCGGTTGTGCATGTTTTGTCTTACTTTCTCCCTAGGAACGTACCAAACTGAAACCTCAAGCCCGTTTATGCTATTTCTTAGGGTATGGTATTGAACACAAGGGGTATTGGTATTGGGATCTATTATCAAAACGTCTTCAGGTTTTTCGTCATGTGATTTTTTGGGAGAATAAGATGTTTTCCTCTCTCTCACCATTCTCTCTTCCTTATGCTGTCTCTACCCCATATTTCACAGATCTTTCCATTTCCTTATTTTCTTATGATGACAGTGACACAGGTACATCTATAGGTCCTGACTCCATGCATGCCGCGGCCCTTCTTGAGGAGATTGTCCTACCACATGCGTCTGTGCTCGATCACGAGACTTCTTCTATTGCTTCACCCTGTCTCTCTCTTGAGTCATCTCTCTGTCAATCCACTAGAGTAAGATCAATTCATTCTCATCTTATTGATTATCACTGCTTTTACACTATTTTTTTACTCCATGAGCCTTAATCTTATCGTGAGGCCAATTCTGACCATCTATGGTAGCAAGCTATGACAAATGAATTACATGACTTGGAAGCCAAGCATACCTGGGATTTGGTCGATCTTTCTCTAGGGAAGAATGCTATGGGATGCAAATGGGTATACAAGATCAAGACTCAATCTGATGGTTCTATAAAGCGATACAAGGCTCGGTTGGTGGTGAAAGATTTTACTTAAGAGTATGACATTGACTATGAGGAGACCTTTGCCCCTGTTGCTCATCTTACTTCTATTTGCACACTTATTGTAGTTGCTGCAGTTAGACAGTGGAAGTTATTTCAGATGGACGTTAAAAATGCCTTCCTTAATGGTGATCTTATAGAGGAAGTATTTATGAAGCCTTTTTCAGGCTACCATCATCCGCCTCACAAGATGTGTCGACTTCGTCGTGCTCTTTATGGTCTCAAGCAAACTCCATATGCTTGGTTTTCTAAATTCAGTTTGGTTATTACTGATTTCGGCTTCACTCCGAGTAATCATGATTCTGCACTGTTTATTCGGCGTTCTGATTATGGTATTCTTCTCTTGCTCTTATATGTGAATGATATGATTATTACTGGGGATGACTTGGCGGGTATTTTTGATCTCAAGCAGTTTCTCAGCCACTACTTTGAGATGAAAGATCATGGTCCTTTGAGTTACTTTCTAGGCATTGAAGTCTCATCTGATTCGGCTGGCGACTATCTTTCTCGGGCCAAGTATTCTTCTGATCTTCTGGCTCGTGTTGGCCTTACTGACAACAAGACTGCATCCACCCTTCTTGATGCTAATGTCCGCCTTACCCCATTGGATGGGACACTACTTTTAGATGTATCTTTGTATCGCCAGCTGGTTGGAAGTCTTATCTATCTCACTGTGACTCGTCCTGACATTGCCTATGCTGTTCACCTAGTCAGCCAGTTTATGTCTGCTCCTCGTACCATACACTATGCTGCAGTTCTCCGGATACTTCGTTATATTAAGGGCATCTTATTTCATGGACTCTTCTTTTCTACCAACTCATCATTAACTTTGCATGGCTACTCACATGCAGATTGGGCTGGTGATCCTACTGATCGGCGTTCTGTGACTGGATACTGTTTTCTCCTTGGTGATTCTCTTCTTTGTTGGCGTAGCAAGAAACAGACTGTTGTTGCTCGTTCGAGTACTGAAGCTGAGTATCATGCACTTGCTGATGCTACTCAAGAGGTCATCTGGCTTCATTGGCTCTTCACTGACATGGGTATCTTTCCGCCTCCTGGCACCACTCTATATTGCGATAATCAGAGTGCCATTCAGATTGCTCACAATGATGTCTTTCATGAGCGCACTCGTCATATTGAGTGTAACTGCTACTTCATTCGCCAACATGTAGTTAATGGTACTACAAAACTTCAGTTCATTCTTTTCGCTAATCAGCTTGCGGATCTCTTCACCAAGGCCCACCCACCAGGGCGTCTCCAAGAATTAATTTCCAAACTCAAGCTCGTGTCATTCGCACTACCTTGAGTTTGAGAGGGGTGTTAACGTATTTATATATCGCATTCACATTCTCTAGTTGTTTTACCATAATTAGTCTCGTACCATAGTTAGCATAGCTTGAAGCCCAAGTAGTCTTACATCTATATAAGGTCCTATGTACATTGTAATTCATACAACACTTTCTCTGTAATAAAATATTTCAGTCTTTCTCTCATTCATGGAACCTGGGCTACTCCACTTGGCACCAATTGGTTTTAAGATAGAAACTCAGTTATCTTAACATGGTATCAGAGTTGGGCCTTTGGTCCAGTCATATTCGTCCACGTGTGAACCCATCTATTCTCTTGTCTCATCTCACTGACTCGTACGCCCCCATGTCAGTACTCAACTCTCCCTGACTCGTGCGCCCCCATGTCAGTTCTTGGTTCTTACTCTCGCTGACTCATACATCCCAACGTCAGCTCTTGGTTCTCAATTCTTACCGGGTCTACGCGTGTTCAATCTTCCACGTGTGATCCCTCTCAAATCAGGTCACACGTGAGGGAGAATATTAGAATACAACACTTATCCCATATCGAAAAATCAGAAACTCTAAGACCACCTTATAAGATCCTGGGTTACTCTACTTGATACCAATTGGTTTTAAGATAAAACTCAATTATCTTAACAACATCAACATTGAAAATAGAATGTAAAGGCTCATTGATGCTACAATCGTTTGGAATATAATAGGTTGTATATTGCATGCAATGTTTAGATTGTAATACAATTATGGTGGCTGCAATTTATTCTCCCATTTATGGTGGTCTTTATGGTGATCATTGTATTGGTCATCTTCAACTACTATAAATTCCAAGAAAGTCTTGTATTTTCATTACACGACATTTTCACTAGCAATTTAACATTCATTGCATTGGTTCATACAAGAGAGAGTTTCAGGCACTGACAGGTTCGCAAGTTCTTGGGATTGGTAGTGCTGTCATCACGACAAATAAGATTGTTATATCCTGGGAGGTTTGCGAAAAGAGCCGTTAGCACCGAAGCGGGTCGTTATAAACCTTAAGCAAAAGTTGCAATTTTTGCATTTTTAGGACCAAATAGGAAGCAAAATGGACTCCACAACTGGATAATTAATGGAAATGCGTCATGTTCTTCCTGTGTTGATTATTATTAATTTTAATTTCTTGTCGTATAATTAATGCTTTCAACCTTAATTGACCCTAGAATCATACAGTGGATATGCAATGCATTGTAAAGAGAATCATATAAGCTTGTGAATTGGAATTGAAATATTTAGGTTAGTGAACTAGGAATTTGTCGTTAAATCATGAAATTGCGTGGAAACAACATGAATATTGTAGTCCAAAATGAGCGAAGTAAAGCTTTATAATCTAGGAGAAGCCAATGAATTGGTGGAAGTTAAACATAGATGGTTGCTCGGAAGAAAGCCTGAGAGCAACTGGCGTATGAGGCTTATTTCACGATGAAGAAAGTGATTAGATAATAGGATTTACCACCAAACGAGCCTAGCTTCAAACAATAGAGCATAACTCATGGCCATGCGTGAAAGGCTGTTTAAAGCAGTTGGGTTGGGTGTGTAAGGCCTTGTTATAGAGATGGATTCACGGGTTATATTGAACCTGCTACAAGGGGTCAAGCCCGTGAATACTATAATTTTTACTTCATGACTACAAAAGGCACTGCTTTGTGAGGGGTTTTAACGTGAAGCATATATATTGGGATGGACGCATACTGTTCCATTGATTGACTTGTTAGTTTTAACCTTATGCATTCATTGGTCTACACACTGTGAAGGACATCCTACACCAACTTCTTGTTCTTATGAAAAAAAAAAGAGGGATGAAAAATCTTCCAAGATAATAATAATAATAATAATATAATAGCTTCGTCTCCCATGGAAAAAGAAAAAAAGGACTTTGCATGGATAAACTTTCCTATAATTGACTTTTCTAGCATTTCTCACACTAGTCAACATCTTCAATTTCTTAGTTGCTCTACTCTCAACTAGAAATCTCACCACATGCTCCCAAAGTCTTCACTTTCTTATAAGAGTAAAACACTAAAAAAAAGGAAAAGAAAAAATGCTGGTCAAAAGCATTCTAATGATGCATATACAACAAAAGTTCATAGATGGTTTCCCAAGATATTACACGCTACTTGCCTAGATATTATTTTTAGGCACTAATTCTAGCCTATAATATAATAATGACTAGAAATTGAACTAGGACATTTTTTCATTACAATCACAACATAGGCAAAAGTTACAATCTTCACATTCAAATACCGTATTGTCTAAATTGTCTCCACAATCATCACAAGAGGACTTTAATGTAGCCTTTCATTTAAACTCAAGAGGATGTGGGTGGGGGCTCAGTTCATGTGTGCCTCCAAACTTTATATTAGAAAAATTGCCAAGCATAGGAACACATTGGGGATGAAAGGAATTATCACATTGAGAACAATGATAAAGCTAGAATTTGGGATGCATTTCCTTTTCACACATATCACAAATGAAATCATGTGAATGATCACTATATGAAAGAAGAGGGTGTTTATCCCATCTATGCCTAATAGCTTGAGGGTGAAAGATGAAAATCGGATCTTTAGCTTATATCTTAAAATATCATGAAATAATTAAACTAAAAAATACCTTGATGTACGTTAAAAGATAGAATATCATATAAACTTAATATATATACATATTTTATGGTGTACATCATGAATTACATATTTTCTCCCCTTATTCTATACACTTTTATGTTTGTCAATTAATAGGAATAACCAACATTGGGGATGGTTGAGGGTAGAGAGGCACAAAGAGTCCTTTATATTGTGATCTTCCAATTAATTCCACCCATTATGGATTTAACTAGAAATGTCATTTCATGAACCCACTAACCCCATTAAGTATTTCATAATGTAGGATTATAATAAACCACTAACCCCACTAAGTATACCATTATGTAGGATTATAATTTAGGTGGTTACATGAATCTTTTAAAAAAATGGATTCAATATAAGACTAGATACATGGACTCTTTATATTCTTCTTGTTCTTTCATGAATCCACTAAATATTCATCGTGTAAGAAGTTACATATTGGTTCATAACTTTGGTAATTGAACCATCACAATTTATTTTGCATTTTATGTGGTCATGAAGGCCACTTTAAGCAAAAACATTTTACATTCTCCCACTTGACCGAATGATCACATAATACTTTTGATACCCATCATTGGATTCATTTAGTGGCCACCTCACTAATAATTTAATATTTATCTAAACAAACAACTAATATGGACTATAGCGGTTTTATATCAAATTAAACGATACAATTCCTTCCATGTATCACATTATAGTCATTTACTTAGCTAAATCTTAATGGGGAATAATAAAAATAATATGATGCATGCAAATCCTTAAAATAAAAACAATAAAGTCCCACTTTATGTCAATAATTTAACAATTTCAGTTAACTATAATTCATCAAAATGTGCACAAGGAAAACTGGAAAAATATTGCTTTGATGTGTCCAACTATTAAGAATAACATTGATTGTCTGGCTTTGAAGTACAAAACCCGAAGGCATTCAGAATAGCAACCTTAGATGAGACCTGTATTTAAGGAAGTCGAGGTTCAGTGTGGTTTGGTTTCCTGTTAACATTGTATTAGAATCTTATGCTATTAGTTACGCTAAAGGGTCTATAAATTAGATCACTTGCAGGGGATGCTTCCATGAGATGCTCAGTCTGCACCTATGTGATGTCAATTAACCATTTGACACGAGATGAAATCTGCACTTCTTCCTTACGCTTCTGATCATCTCAAAGTTGCTCTATGGTCAGTCAGAGAAGGACCACGTGAGGTATGCTAAATTCATAACACCATGAAGTTGATATTGAAATCGTAACTGGCACTCTTATCATTATGTGTACAATAACATGATTGCTCGTTGACATATGTCTCACACAATTTGTCGCAAACAAGTGTCCTAAGGTATTCGTTTATACCCACCACACTTATTAATGTTTCATCTTCAAATGTCTTAAATTCTAGACCTATTCTTCGTGGTGGCCTTCTCTGCGGTGCCACTGACCCTTTACGTGCCACCAATTCGAAGCCTTAATCTCTTCGTGGAATTGATCGAGTTGCTCTTCCCATCACACCCTCCGTGTCCGCCTCGCCTTCTCTCGATTTATCCATATTCCGATAAGGTAACAAAAAATCATATTCAGTGCATGAACCTTTTGTAAATAGCATGATCTGGGTAAATACGTGTAGAATAAAAAATAAATGAAAAAGGAAAATTTTCTTTAGTAATTTATTTGTCCTTTTAAATTTGAGTTTTGATCAATCTCAGAAGTCTCTATGTATTTCCTTTTTCTTCTATGAGATCTGATGCTTAGTATTTTTTGGTGTTGTACCATATACTGGGACGATTGTACTTAAGTGTACTGTACATACATGGGAAAAAGATTAGATCGTTTTTCTGTATTTTTTTAAAGGAATAAGAATAATATGTTCACTTTAAGCTTCACCCAAATGGGTATTTCTTCATTGCTACCTAATTTTAATGTTCAATTCATATTTTGTTGTACCCTGTGCTAATGTTGTTGTACCTTATATTTAGGTATTGGAAACTATTGTATCTTTTTTCGTTATTTTTGAACGAACAACAAGTTTATGTTTAGCTGGACGCTTATGGGTTTTCTTCGTTTTTAGCTAATTTTCTTTAATTTTTTATTGGTAAACGTTCACTTTCAACTTTCTTTTTTCCCTTCTAAGGGAGGCCGAAGGCCGGAAATTAATTAACCCACCGAGGGAATGTTGCATCCCCTTTGTCTAGCTCAATAAAAGAAATCAGTTGACTCGGAGGTAGACTCAAGTCATGCATGCCCAAAGGTTGAGTAAGTGCAAAGTTGGCAATCCAATCTGCACAAGCATTTGCTTCACAATAGATATGACGTATGGTGAAAGTTGTATTCGCCGAAAGGAGATCCTTACATTTGTCTACCAACAGTTTCATAGGAGAATGTCTATTAACATTTCCTTTCAAAAAATGCAGCATCAGTTGAGAATTCATCTCAATGCAAAGGTGAGTAATGCCAAGTGACTTTGCTCGCTTCATACCTTCAAAAGTAGCCATGAGTTCTGCCATGTTATTAGAAGTTACTCCCAAGTTTATCATGAAGCCCATCTCCCAATCCCCTTCTTCATTTCGAAAGAGGCCCCCCGCTCCTGCCAGTCCTGGATTTCCTTTAGAGCAACCATCAACATTTAATTTTCACCCTCTCCTGGGCTTTTCCTATCCAATGTGGATTTGACGTCGTAAGAAACGGTTATGTGAGTTGTCACTGACTTTCCAAGCAACTTCCATGTCATGAGCATATTCATAGACAAAACTCACTTTTCCATCAATATCTCGAGCAATCTGATTTCCATCTCCATAGAATATTTCATTCTGCCACTTTCAGATCCACCAAATTGTAGAAACAAAAATAATGTTCTAAGAGATCCCTTTAACCCGAACAATTTTTTTGAGATTGCTTTGAATCCATTCCAGCCAATTATTATTAAGAAAGTCAGAAGAAGAACCTGAATGTCTCAATTTCCTCTATATTTCCAGCACAATAGGGCATTTTTGAAAGATATGAGTTGCATCTTCAAAAACTCCTCCACATTCAATGCATCCAACATGTATTGCAACTCCCCGTGCTGCTAGTTGAGATGATGTGGCAATTCGGTTCTGAGCAGCAAGCCAGATAAATGTTTTGATACGTTGTGGACATTTGAGCTTCCAAATGAGATCCCAATTAAAATTCAACCTTTCCCTCTCTGGCCTAATCAAATCGTAAGCTGAAGCAACTGAGAACTCCCCTGTAGTATCATGGAACCAAGAGACAAAATCCTCAACTTCATCCTCCTTCCAAACACGAGTTCCTATGATTTGGAGGAGTGATTCAACGGGCAGGAGATGTTCAAACATAGACCAGTTCCAATTTTCCTGCTCCCTGACAAAATTTTTCACATTCAAGTTCAGTTGGCAATCCGGGACATGCTGAATTGCATGGTGTATCAAAGCTGTGTTGCCAGTCCACCAGTCCTTCCAAAAGTTCACAGACTGACTGTTCCCGATGATCCATTTTAAACCTTTTTTACGAGTATTCACCCCAACCATCACGTCCCGGCATATCTTTGAATCAGTTGATTTGCATGTGTAATTAATGAGCCCTTTGGAGAAATACTTTTCTTTGAACACCTTGACCTACAACAAATTAGGTTCAGTGAGAATCCGCCACCCTAATTTAGCAAGGAGGGCCTCATTAGCAAGTCGTGTGCTACGTAGACCCAAGCCCCGTTCTCTTTGCTTACGACATAATTGTTCCCAGGAAACCCAGTGAATCTTCTTGTGCTCTTCACTTGATTCCTTTGAATTTTGTCGATTTCATTACAAGTTTGGGCTAGAAAAAGAGTGGTAATCATGGAGTATGTAGGAATGGCTGCAAGAACAGATTTAGCAAGTGTCATTCTTCCAGCAAAGGAAAGAACTTTAGATTTTCACCCAGCGAGCTTTGCTTGGACTTTGGCAACAAAGTGTTTATATGTTCCTTTTTTAGTACGACCATGGATAATAGGCATACCCAAATATAATTCAAGCTTGTCGGTCAAAAGCATGCCATTGCTTGTGCTTAAATGGTTAGCCAACTCATTGTTCACGTTCTTTGAAACAAAAAGAGTAGATTTGGCCAAGTTGATCGATTGACCTGATTCCTCACAAAAGCCTCCTAAAATTCTTTGAATTGTCGCCATTTGCTACAAAGAAACTTTAGCAAAGAAAAGGCAATCGTCAGCAAAAAAAAAAAGATGAGAAATAGGGGTGCCCGATTTACTTACAAAAATAGGTTTCCAATTTCCTTGGTTGACTTCATGATAAATGGCTTGAGAAAGTCTCTCCATACACATGATAATGAGATAGGGCAATAAGGGATCGCCTTGTCTAATGCCACGAGAAGGATGGAATGCCTCAGAAGCAATATTATCCCATAAAACCCGGATTGAAGCAGTTTCCAAGGAAGACATGATCAAATTGATCCAATAATCTGGCAGTCCAAACTATTGAAGAGTATCTTTGATGTAAGTCCATCGGAGTTTATCACAAGTTTTTTCCAAGTCAATCTTGAGAGCCATAATACCCCGTTTTCCCTTTCGTTTTTTCATACAATGAGCTATTTATTGCACAAGAATAATGTTGTCATGAGTGGTCCGTCCCGGCAAAAAACTACTCTGATTAGGCGCAATTTGCTCTTGCAAGAGAGGCCTAAGTCTATTCAAAAGAACCTTAGTAACAATTTTAACTGACATTAAGAAGGCTAATAGGTCTCAACTGCTTGCAAGTCTCAGGATGCGTGATCTTAGGAATTAAGCAAATCAGGGTTTGATTTAACTCGTGAGGAATTTTACCTTGTTGAAAAGCATTAACAACCATATGGCAAACATACCTTTGAACAGTGCTCTAACATTTCTGATAAAAGTTGGCAGGAATTCCATCTGGTCTAGGAGTTTTATTTGGGCTCATTTGGAAGACTGCCATTTTGATCTCATAATTGCTGGGCTGTTGAGTAATTATCTGTTGATCAGCTTTGTCACGCCCCGACCCGACCCCGCAAAAGGCCAAGTCCGGACCTGACACACGGACGGAGTCTCCTCTGTACCGCGGACGATCCGAAAACCCTAAAACCATCATAACACTAGCGAAAGCCATAAAACAATTCAAATAAGGCAACTTTCTTTTAAAAACATACATCCTCTTATTAACCAACTTTCCAAACCAAAATGGCATGCATACTACACAGGTAATTATGCCACTAAACAGTTAGCTATTAGCATGCATTTCCTTACTAGTCACAAGGGTATAAGTTTACAACTTTACATTCTTTCAACTTATACAACATAAGACCGTAGAGGCCTCAACTAGAAAATACATACAAGGCTACAAGCCTCAAAATTAAGCGACATCCAAGCAATAAACATAACAAGCATGGCTCGCACAAAATCTGGTAACCAACCACCAGCACAGAGAAGTGCTATCACCGAAACACCTCTACCTGCTCCTCCTCCTCTATTACCTCGATAGGGTCTGCTTCAACTACTCCTGTAAAAAAAATAGTATAGAGAGGAATGAGCAAAACTATTGCTCAGCGAGGGCAATTGGTCTCAAGGACGGAGATGAGAGGAGTATGCAATGCAATTAGTCAAGCAAGGCATACAATTATCATTTAAAGATACAATCAAGTCAAAATTATAACCAGGCAAGCATTAAAGACTATAAACATTCATTCAAAGGATACGGTACTCTTTTCACGAGCAACTTTCATTCAAGAATTCGATGACGACGCGCCGGCCCAAACAACCTTATAACACCAGTTTGGAATACCCCGGAAGTAACCATCAACCAACGACGCAAAACTCCCTTCGAAGCAACCCAAACGAGAAGAGGGAAGAGCAGCGGAGCTAGAGCAGCTGACACTGGCGAGCCGAGGCTACCCAGAGAGGCCCATCACTCCCGCGCGAGACACTATGCAATGCAAGACTCGATACAAGGCGATAAACAAGCGATAAACCCACACGTGGGAGAATACCAAAGTAGGTTATCCTCGCACACAATAGCAGCAATTGAAAAGCAATTCAATCCAAAACAACTCAAACAAGTATTTCAAGTAACCCTAAACATTCTATAGACATAAAATCAACAAAACAAGCAAAAACACAAATCGGCCCCAACTATCAAAACACTACCATTTCCAAACGAGCCACGAGTTCTGGAAAATGACTTCGCCAAACCTCCTAGGTCACCATAAGGCACGTCTAAAGACCCCGAAACCTTACTTTACCCTAGAACTCGCGCAAAGCCCCGATTTCCCCCTTTCTCGTTTGAACTACAACTATACCAACCAAATACCCAACCAACACCATAATTGCACCAAAAGTGCTTCCATGGCCTCCCGATACAATGCCAACACGCAAAACGAGAAAACGCTAAAGTCGACCTAAACGACCCCGACTTTCCCAAAGGCATAATTCTCGTTTTTTTCCACTACGCAACCCAAACAAACCATGCATTTAGGCATTCTAGCATACCTAGCACATTTCTACATCAACAGAAAGCATAACAGCGCAACTTCAACGTTTCAAGGTTTTACTATTCACAAATCACTATTCAATTGACAATTTAATTTGCAATCACAACATTTAACCACAGAAAATGTTAAAAAACTATAAATACACATTCTACAAATGCCAAGGAACATACTAGAAGCATCAAATCGCTTTAAACAACAATCTACGGACAAATCACAAAATTGACAAAGTTAACATACATAACGTTTAAATGCGCAAATAACATGCTTCCCTCATCTTAGGCACTCCTAGTCTCTAGGAAAACAACGCTAGTCACCTCGGAAACCACCCCGCACGAGCTCTCGCGAAGATTGATCGATTGAAAGTTGAAAGGTTTTTTTTTTTATCTATGAAGCTCACGGCCTGCACCTCTGTTTCAGCTGCTGTTTTTTTTTTGTTTTTTTTTTGCTAAGTTAAAAGCTTATTTAAATGCTACATGGTCAAATGGTCAAAGGTTTAGGTCAACAACTTAAAACTTGGTCAAAATGACTTATTTTTGTGCATTTTTAAGCTTAATAACTAACACCAACTAAATTTTCAGCTAGCAACAATTAAAATATAAAATTTAAGTCATCTAAATACTAGTTTCACTATATGCTGAGGACTAGAAATCGTTTTCTAGCTATCGCTCCTTAAATGCAATGCACGTTGTGACAGCGAGAAAGTAACAATTAATTCATAAAGAATTTAAGGAAATATAATTTTCAAAATAATAAACAAGGAATTTTCACATTCCATACTCGGGTATTACACCCTCTCCCCCTTAGAACAATTGCGCCCACGCAATTCTTACCTGGTCAACAAACAACTCCGGATACTGATCCCGAACATGGTCCTCTCTTTACCAAGTCGCTTCCTCAAACCCATGATGATTCCACATAACCTTTACTAACGGAATACTCTTTCTGCAAAGCTCCTGAACTTTCCGATCCACAATTCGAATCGGTTTCTCTTCATAAGACAACTTCTCTTCAATCTGCAAAGGCTCTGGTTCAAGTACATGTGAAGGGTCTGGATGGTATTTCTTCAGCATAGACACGTGGAACACATCGTGCAGTCTCGACAATCTCGGAGGCAAAGCTAATCGATAAGCCAAAGGACCTACCTTTTCGGTGATCTCATACGGACTCACATACCTGGGACTAAGCTTCCCGCTCTTACCATGCCGAATCAATCCCTTCCGTGGAGAAATCTTAAGAAACACCCAATCTCTAAAATCAAACTCAAGATCCCGACGGTGTTTATCTGCATAACTCTTCTGACGACTCTGAGCTGTAAGCATACGCTGGCGAATAAGGTGAACATTATCTATCATCTTAATCATCTCAGGTAACACAGTCGGATCAACTATTCTCATCTCTCCAACCTCTTCCCAATATAATAGGGATCTGCATTTCCGACCATACAACACCTCGTAGGGAGCCATACCTATAGTAGATTGATAACTATTATTGTAGCCGAACTCCACTAAAGGGAAAAACTTCTCCCAATTCTTCCCAAAGTCTAGCACACATGCTCGAAGCATGTCCTCCAAGATCCTGATGGTTCTCTCAGACTGGCCATCAGTTTGCGGATGATATGCAGTACTGAAGCTCAACTTAGTTCCCAAGGCCTCTTGCAACTTCTGCCAAAAACGAGATCTGAATCTGGGATCCCTATCTGACACTATACTCTGTGGCACACCATGCAATCTCACAATATTAGCAACATAAAGCTCAGCTAGCTTATCAAGGCTATCCTGTTTGTTCACGGGAATAAAATGTGTAACTTTAGTCAAGCGGTCCACAACAACCCAAACAGAATCACATCCTCTCGGAGATCTAGGAAGATCGGTCACAAGGTCCATTGTTATATGTACCCATTTCAATTGCGGAATCGACAACGGCTGTAGAAGTCCGGCTGGCCTCTGATGCTCAACTTTAACTCTCTGACAAGTCAAACATCTGAATACATACCCGGCAATCTCCCTCTTCATATTGTTCCACCAGAAGTGTTGTTTCAAATCTCTATACATTTTTGTACTGCCCGAGTGAATCATATACCACGAATTATGTGCCTCGGACAGGATCTCATTCTTCAAAGTCAGATCATTAGGAACACATACTTTATCCCTGAATCTGAAGATGCCATCTGCATGTAATTTAAACTCTGACTCTCCCCCTTTTGACTTTTCTTGGATCTTCAAGATGTGAGGATTAGTCTTCTGAGCCTCTCTGATCTGTACTAGCAACCCTGACTAAATCTGCAAACTAGCAAATTGAATCCTTACCTTAGTAGCTTCTGGCTTCCATGAACAAATTTCTTCCAAAGTCTCCCAATCCTTGATAATCAAGCTTGCAACAGTAGCCTTTCGGCTCAAAGCATCAGCAACAACATTTGCCTTACCTGGCACATAGTTAATAGAACAGTTGTAACCACCCAATAGCTCTAGCCATCTCCGCTGCCTCATATTCAGATCCTTCTGTGAAAACAAATACTTGAGACTCTTGTGGTCAGTAAATATTTCAAATCTGCAACCCCACAAGTAATGACGCCACTTCTTCAAAGCAAACACAACTGCAGCTAACTCAAGATCATGTGTAGGGTAATTGACTTCATAAGGTTTCAACTTCCTGGAAACATAAGCAATCACCTTACCATGCTGCATTAAAACACAGCCTAATCCTTGCTTAGATGCATCACTGTAGACAACGAAGTTCTCTGTTCCCTCAGGTAAAGCTAGTATAGGAGCTGTAGTTAGTCTCTTCTTCAATTCTTGGAAACTGGATTCACACTTGGCATCCCAATTGTAAGCAACTTTCTTCCGAGTCAACTGGCTTAAAGGTCCAGAAATTTTGCAAAAATCTTTAACAAATCTCCGGTAGTAACCTGCCAAACCAAGAAAACTCCGAATCTCTGACACTGTCTCATGTCTTTTCCAAGCTGAAACAACTTCAATCTTAGCTGGGTCCACTGAAATTCCTCGATCTGAAATGATATGGCCTAGAAAAGATAACTGATTCAACCAGAACTCGCACTTGCTGAATTTAGCAAAAAGCTTGTTTTCCTGCAAAGTCTGTAGCACAATCTTCAAGTGTTGCTCATGTTCAGCCTCGTTCTTCGAATACACTAAAATGTCGTCAATAAAGATCACGACAAACTGATCAAGGTAAGGTCGAAAAACCCTATGCATCAAGTCCATGAATGCGGCTGGTGCATTCGTCAAACCAAACGGCAAAACAACAAATTCATAGTGACCATATCTAGTCCTGAAAGCCGTCTTCGGTATATCGTCACTCCGAATTCTAAGTTGATAGTAACCCTGCCTCAAGTCAAATTTGGAGTAAACACTCGCACCCTGCAACTGGTCAAACAATTCTTCAATCAACGGCAAGGGGTATTTATTCTTAATCGTGACTTGATTAAGTCCCCTGTAATCAATGCATAACCGTAGCGTGCCGTCTTTCTTTCTCACAAACAACACAGGTGCGCCCCACGGCGAAGAACTAGGTTGTATAAACCCTTTCTCAAGCAAGTTCTGAAGCTGAATTTTTAACTCCTAAAGTTCAGCCGATGCCATTCTATAAGGACTCCTAGAAATCGGCGCAGTGCCTGGCACAAGATCAATCACGAACTCAATCTCCCTATCCGGTGGTAAACCCGGTAATTCCTCGGGAAATACACCAGGGAAGTCTCTAACAATCGGAACCTCATTCAAACTCAACTTATCAGTAGGCTGATTGATCAAATAGGCTAAGTAAGCTTCACAACCCCTATTCAACAACTTAGAAGTCTTGATCGCTGATAAAAGTGGAATTCGGGCAGCCCTGCAATTCCCAACAATCTCTAGTACCGGTAGGTCAGGAACCTGAAGATAAACAACCTTTGTTCTACAATCCAACTGAGCATAATACTTTCCCAACCAGTCCATTCCCAAAATGATTTCAAAGTCACGGAATGGCAATATAATTAAATTAGCAGGAAACTTACGGTTCTCAATGCATATATCACAAGATTTGCAAATAGACTCAGTAACAAATTTTGCACCCAAAGGCGTACTAACTTCAACTTCATGAGGCAATTTATCAATGCAAACATTCACAGATCGTGCACATGCAGGAGTTATAAACGAATGTGTAGCTCAGGGACCAGTCAAAACTTTAGCTGGCTGAGAATTGGGAAGTAAGGTACCTTCCACTATAGCTGTAGTATCGGGCAGCTCCTCCGCATCTAGTGCAAAGACCCTAGCCTGAACTCTCCGTGGTGGACGTGCACCTGTAGCCTTATTCTGAACACCTTGGCCTCCACCACGGCCCTGAACATTGTTATACTTAGGGAAATCTCTCACCCTATGATCATCACTGCCACAACCCGTACATTTACCACTCTTCCTCCAGCAGTTAGCCTCAATATGGCCTGATCGATTACAATAGTTACACTGCTGATTTTTCCTATCTGCAGTGTTTCCTGTAGGTGCTGGGGCTCTGGCAGGGGTAGGAACTGTACCTCCCTGCTGGGGTCTAGTCACAGCTGGCCTAGCCTGAATCTGCTGCTGTGGCTGATACGGACGTTGCTGAGGAACCTGTGCAGAAGACTGATACTGCCTCGGCTGACTCTGGCTGCTCTGGCCCAAATACTGCTTCTTACTCGGCTGACTGCTCTCAGCTATCATCTCAGCCTTCCGTTTCTCAAACTTCGAGGCTGCCTGAAATGCCTCAGGAAAAGTAGTGTAGGTCTGCCCAGTCAAATGCAACTGAATATCCATTCTCAGACCACGGACAAACCTATGAATCATCCTCCTAGCCGGCCGTACCAACTCGGGCATATACCTCGACAGGCTAACAAACCTAGCCTCGTACTGTGCAATAGTCATGTTTCCCTGCTTCAGGGCCACAAACTCATCCTCCCTCCTTTCCATAGCCATCTCGGGAATATATTTGACCCACAACTCACTTCCAAAATCACCCCCCAAATGTGGAACATCCCCACAATCCCACCTCATCCTGACAGTATTCCACCACTGCTCTGCATCACCCTCAAATAAGAATGACGCATAGTCTATTCTTGCCTCATCGGTGTACCTCAACGCAGTGAAAATCTTCTCAACTCGATTAATCCATCTCTCGGCCGCCTCATCATCCGGCTCCCCAAAAAACTTTCCCGGCTCATGCCTCAGAAATTTCTCTAACTGATTATTCTCAACTCTATACCCCTGTCCACCAGGATTAGCTTGATTTCCCTGGGGATTATTCCGGTCCTGCCTCTGCTCATGTAGCACCTGTGTAATCCGGTCTACTGCAGTAGTCATAGTAGCCATAAACTGCTCAGGCAACGGTTGCTGATCCTGTTCTGCTTCCTCTTCATCTGATCCTATACCTTAAGTCCCACGACGTGGCGGCATAGTAGCGATTCACAATAGCTGGCAACATTTAAAAGCAGTTTATAGACAGAAATATAGCACATAAGATTAGATAACACTCAAGTCAATAACAATCCAACATTCTATCACACAATTCACATAAGACAACTTTAACTTGCCAAACTATTTCACTTAAACACATAAACACTCCAAATTCACAAAGTCATGCTATAACATTTTCTTTTCACTTACAATCATACATAAACACTTTAGCATTTTAGACCTTTACCCCACAGACCGAGAATCATATCCCGGCTCATGCAAGACTAACCTGGCTCTGATACCACTTAAAGATGTCACGCCCCGACCCGACCCCGCAAAAGGCCAAGCCCGGACCCGACACACGGACGGAGTCTCCTCTGTACCGCGGACGATCCGAAAACCCTAAAACTATCATAACACTAGTGAAAGCCATAAAACAATTCAAATAAGCCAACTTTCTTTTAAAAACATACATCCTCTTATTAACCAACTTTCCAAACCAAAATGCCATGCATACTACACAGGTATTTATGCCACTAAACAGTTAGTTATTAGCATGCATTTCCTTACTAGTCACAAGGGTATAAGTTTACAACTTTACATTCTTTCAACTTATACAACATAAGACCGTAGAGGCCTCAACTAGAAAGTACATACAAGGCTACAAGCCTCAAAATTAAGCGACATCCAAGCAATATACATAACAAGCAAGGCTCGCACAAAAATCTGGTAACCAACCACCAGCAAAGCAGAGAAGTGCTATAACGTAAACACCTCTACCTGCTCCTCCTCCTCTATTACCTCGATAGGTTCTGCTTCAACTACTCCTGTAAAAAATATAGTATAGAGAGGAATGAGCAAAACTATTGCTCAGCGAGGGCAATTGGTATCAAGGACGGAGATGAGAGAAGTATGCAATGTAATTAGTCAAGCAATACATACAAATATCATATAGAGATACAACAAGTCAAAATTATAACCAGGCAAGCATTAAAGACTATAAACATTCATTCAAAGGATACGGTACTCTTTTCACGAGCAACTTTCATTCAAGAATTCGGTGACGACGCGCTGGCCCAAACCACCTTATAATACCAGTTTGGAATACCCCAGAAGTATCCATCAACCTACGACCCAAAACTCCCTGGGAGGCAACCCAAGCGAGAAGAAGGAATAGCAGCGGAGCTAGAGCAACCAACACTGGCAACCCGAGGCTACCCAGAGAGGCTCATCACTCACGTGCGAGACACTATGCAATGCAAGACTCGATACAAGGCGATAAACAAGCTATAAACCCACACGTGGGAGAATAACAAAGTAGGTTACTCTCGCACGCAATAGTAACAATTGATAAGCAATTCAATCCAAAACAACTCAAACAAGTATTTCAAGTAACCCTAAGCATTCTATAGACATAAAATCAAGAAAACAAGCAAAAACACAAATCGGCCCCAACTATCAAAACCCTACCATTTCCAAACCAGCCACGAGTTCTGGAAACCGACTTCGCCAAACCTCCTAGGTCACCATAAGGCACGTCTAAAGACCCCGAAACCTTACTTTACCCTAGAACTCGCGCAAAGCCCCGATTTCCCCCTTTCTCATTAGAACTACAACTATATCAACCAAACACCCAACCAACACCATAATCGCACCAAAAGTGCTTCCATGGCCTCCTGATACAATGCCAACACGCAAAACGAGAAAACGCTAAAGTCGACCTAAACGACCCCGACTTTCCCAAAGGCATAATTCTCGTTTTTTCCACTACGCAACCCAAACAAACCATGCATTTAGGCATTCTAGCACACCTAGCACATTTCTACATCAACGGAAAGCATAACAGCGCAACTTCAACGTTTCAAGGTTTTACTATTCACAAATCACTATTCAATTGACAATTTAATTTGCAATCACAACATTTAACCACAGAAAATGTTAAAAATCTATAAATACACATTCTACAAATGCCAATGAACATACTAGAAGCATCAAATCGCTTTAAACAACAATCTACGGACAAATCTCAAAATTGACAAAGTTAACATACATAACGTTTAAATGCGCAAATAACATGCTTCCCTCACCTTAGGCACTCCTAGTCGCTAGGAAAACAACGCTAGTCACCTCGGAAACCACCCCGCACGAGCTCACGCGAAGATTGATCGATTGGAAGTTGAAAGATTTTTTTTTTATCTATGAAGCTCACGGCCTGCACCTCTGTTTCAGTTGCTGTTTTTTTTTTATTTTGCTAAGTTAAAAGCTTATTTAAATGCTACATGGTCAAATGGTCAAAGGCTTAGGTCAACAACTTAAAACTTGGTCAAAATGACTTATTTTTGTGCATTTTTAAGCTCAATAACTAACACCAACTAAATTTTCAGCTAGCAACAATTAAAATATAAAATTTAAGTCATCTAAATACTAGTTTCACTATATGCTGAGGACTAGAAATTGTTCTCTAGCTATCGCTCCTTAAATGCAATGCACGTTGCGACAGCGAGAAAGTAACAATTAATCCACAAAGAATTTAAGGAAATATAATTTTCAAAATAATAAATATGGAATTTTCACATTCTGGGCTCGGGTATTACAAGCTTCATTAAGTGCCAAGAAAGTAGCAGGTGAGAATGATCTGACCTCAAGTCTTGGTTCACGGTAAAGGTCGTGAAAGAAATTACAAACTATATCACGCAACTGTTGCGAATCCTCAATCCAGTCCCCATTTTCATCTTTTAAACATTGAATCGACTGTTTCCTTCTCTTGTTGATAGTTGAGATATGCTAATATTCGGTGTTTCGGTCCCCTGATCTGATCCAATCCTGCTGCGATTTCTGATACCAAAATAGTTCCTCCTCATCAATCATTTTTTCATACTCACTGCGTAACGATCTTTCCAAACGAACCAAAGATGAATTGTATTGATGCTGAAGTGATTTCCGGATCCCTCCAATGCGGGCTATTAACCTCTTCTTTTTTGCAAAAATATTTCCAAAGACTTGTTTATTCCAAGTATTAAGCTTTGAGATCAAATTCTTGATAGAGGTGTTAAGGTCAGTAGTACTCTGGTCCCAATTTCTTTCAACAAATTCATATAATTTTTCATGAGTCAACCAAGCAAGCTCAATTTTAAAAGGTTTTGGTCCATTATGACTTCTTCCTACTCCTGCCACGTTGATTAGAATAGGGAGATGATCTGATCCTACTCTCGGAAGATGTTTAACCGTTGCTGAAGGAAAAAGAATACCTCATTCCGGATTAGCATAGGCTCTATCCAATTGTTCTAAAATTCTTTGTCCCGTATCCCAATAGTTATACCATGTAAATCGTGGTCCCTAAAATCCCAGATCTTTCAAATTGCAGCAGTTAACCCAATTATTAAATTGAAGCATCTTTCTTGTTAATTCCCTATTTCCACCTTTTTTATCTGCCAAGTCCCCAATTTGGTTGAAGTCGCCCGCAATAAGCCAAGGAGTAGTCAGATCGCAGGCTGCTTCTTTAAAAGCTTCCCAAAGACTGGCTCTCTTCGAAGTCTCTGGGCAAGCATAAACAGCAGAGAAAATCCAACTGGGTGCACAACCATGTTTTACGCAAACATTCAGAACTTGTTCACTGGCTGATAAGAATTCAACAGAGATAGTTCTATCATTCCAATACAACCAAATACCTCCAGTATAACCCACTGCTTCTACTCTATAAGAGTTAGTAAACTTAAAGGAAGAAACCACCTTCTGAGCTTTGGGACCACTGATTCGAGGCTCAAGAACAACCAAAATAGTAAGGAGATGGAGTTTAATTAAGTCCCCAATGATGTAGTAGAAGTTCTTCTTCCCCGCACCTCTACAATTCCAAATTAAGATACGCATACCATTCTTCTCTATAGATCTGTCAACATCTGACGGTTGATCCATGGGTCTTCTTAACATAGAGAATCATCCATATTAGTGTCATGGCTATCACCACCCATCTCATGATCCACTTGAAAGGATCCTGGATCATCCACTACTATTTGTATATGTTGCTCTGAAAGATCAGGAGAGGCTGGAAGAGCTAAGGTAAGCACAATTTTTCCAGAAAGAGACGTCCCTTCATTCCTAACAAAATGGTGATCAACCTCGTCCATTTCCACTTCTGAAGTCCCAACTTCGTTCGACTTATGCCCAAAAGATTTCTTTTTTTCAAAGCTACATTCTGGAACAACAAGGTGTCCATTTTCCTCTTGTTTTTTGTTTGAGATACTAGTATCAAGAGTTTTCTCGGTAATAGTAGTTGTTGCAGTGGCCTATATTTTCTTCTTAGATCCAACCTTCTGTTTGCTTGTTTGGTCTTGAGGCTCCCTAACCTCTTTATTCAGAATCACTTGATTGACGACTTCTTTTTCAGTTGAGTCCTATTTGTTTTCCATTTTATCTCCATCATCTTTCAAGCTATTCAACAAAGTGAACCGTGAACCTTGAGTATCTTCCATATGACCCTTGCCTTTCTGTTGCTTGTTACTACTCAAATGTTATTCCTTGAGTCTAACTGGCTCATCTCCATTGGCTTATACCCGTTGGTTGTGATCAGAGTTAGTAATTTGTTGAATCCTTTTGCCTGCCTCATGCGGTGTAACCGGATTGTTGCGCCAAAAATTATTCTTTTGAACAAATATCCAAGTACCAAATTCTTCATTCGAGTCTCACGCCGAAGATTTACTGGTATTAGTTGTCTCCTGGGGAATAGAGTCTCCTTGTTCCTATCTATTCATCACTTCCTGTTGGTTCGAGGAGTTTTTAGAACATTGTTCTTTCTTATGTCCATACCTCCCACATTGAAAACAAACCATGTGGATACCTTCATATTCCACGCGTTGGAGGAATTTTTTTATTCAAAATTTGGCCAGTAGGGGCTTATCCAAATCCACTTGAATAGCTACTCTTGCGAATCTGCCACAAGATATATCCCCGGTCATTTTGTCTACTTTGATCATTTTGCCCACCATGTTACCTATCTTCGCTGCGATTTTTTCATTATAGCATTCAAGGGGGACTCTAGGGAACCGAACCCAGACTGTTGTAGTGGTGATAGAAGCAACCTCCGAACGGAAGTATGGCTCCCATTTTCGAACAGTGAGGTAATGGTCTGCAATGAGCCATGGACCTCCCGTAAGCACGTGGTCATAATCTTGTTTTGCTGCGAAACGCACCACAAAAAAACCATTCCCCACATCCACAAGGATGTACTGATGTTGAATCGACCACAATCGCTTCAGTCTTGCAGCCAAGAATTTGTACCGCACAGATTTACCAAGCACCTTGATAATCAAAGTAGACCTCCAAGGGCACTGACCTTCTTTCTTATCTTCTGCTATCAAACAGAGGGTTGGAACGACAGAGTCCACAATATCATCATCATCATCCGACCAGTCATCTTTATTATTTGGTGCATTTTCATCAAAGACTAGAACTTCATGTTGCGGATCAATAGAATCCTTGGCTAGTTCCAACGATTTGTCAGTAAATAGTCCACTCCAAGTTTGCAAAGAGTTGTTTTGTTCCATATAGCGTTGAGTAGCCGAAGGCAACTTCAAGGACGGGGAAGCCTGATCATGCTCAGTTCGATAGTCAGCCCTTTTAAGCTTTTTTCCTTCTCTGCCCTCATCGTCCATGCTTCTATTACGCTGTTGAGAGAAAGATTGGGCCTTTTTGTTTAATGGTGGAAAATCCTCCTCCATCGGAGGATAATGAAGAATACACCCATTTAGCTTAGGTATCTTGATCGATAATAGTTCGATGAAATGTGGAACCAAACAATGAAGTTATTTTTATTTTTTTGAGAATAGAAATAGGAAGAAAAAATGGAAATTAAGGTGTTTTGGAAGGGAAGAGAAAAAAAGAACACCCAAGGTGATTTATTGTAACAAAGGTCCAAGTTCAAACCTATCCCTCGTATTACAAATATCATTAGATTCGTAATTGATTTGGAGTATGCATTAAAACACATCGTTGCACCACGAAATTTATAATGTAGAGTGAATTTAATATTGCCTTAAGTCATATGAAAATTTGACTTTGAGTTTGTTAAATAAGGCTTTCTTATTAATTTGTTAAAAATTAAAGTTTAGAGTTTTGGAGTTGTTTGTTAGTTTATGATATTTGATTGATTTTGTTCCTATTTCTCTTTTTAAATGGCTTTCAAAGTAGTAACACAAAGCATCTTTAATAAAGTGAACCATTTTAGAATGCGACAAAAGTATTTGTTGAGTCGTATGAACTAATTTTTAGGCATTTATTTATTGTTTGGTACAAATATGTCTATCTAGGTAGACAAAATCAAAATGGATTATTGATGCAACCCGAGGTGGGTGTGTGAAAATGTGTAAAATAAAGCAAGTTAAAATATTTGTAAGTGCACGGATCTTCATAGTGTAGTGTGCTATGAGTGCGAAATCGTATCCACAGGGAAGCTCGTTAGTTAAGTTAGTGAAGTAGTGTGAAAGTGTTTAACATGCTTAAGTGACAAGTTTGCAATTGGAGTGTAAATTAAACTACAACTAACTAAATTATCTAAGTTAAACTAACTATTAGTTGAATACGAGGGAATGTGATCTAGGGACTGAATATGTAAATGAGGCAATTAATATAGGCTCGGTATCCAGTTTATCTAATTCTGCAAGGGCTTAAGCTACAAGCATACACCCGGTTAAGCTAAAAGTTATAGACCTAGTTAATCTACTTATTTATTCTAACCAAGTACAACAAGGCAAACTAAACTAAGGAATTAACATTCAGGGAGAAACTATGGTACAACCTATCGTTTCATGGAGTCTATGGTACAACCTATAGACTCATGATTAAAACAATTATACGGCACTAAAGTAACGCAATCATAATATCAACTACAAGTGTAATATTATGATACGAAAGTAAAGCATTCATAACATCTACTTTAAAAGCATTACGTATGAATACTGAATTAAAACAAGCCATACATTGCAATATAAATTGAATAAACTGAATTCGAGACTATATATTAAAATATTATCATTTCCAATATTCATCCCTAGATATCATTCTACTCAGCCATAAATGAATACGAGTTATGTAAATAAAAAAGAGTCAAGAAAGGCTCCCCCATATTGACGAACGCGTATTTTTTATTCTCGAAATTTGAGTAGAGGTCCGACACAAAATATCTATTCGGTCGAAACTAATTTTCCCCTAGTAAGAGCTACTAGGGATGAATTTTTTCCAAATAAGAGCTTTCCTATTGAAAGCTATTCGGGCAGAACATTCCCCGAACAATAACTACTTGGGTCGGACTTCCCCCTAAAAGTAGCTATTCGGGCAAAAAATTTTCAAATAAGAGCCATTTAGGTAGAACTTCTCCGGTATCCTATTAATTAACTACAACTAAAACTAAGAACTAACTTGAATTAACTCAAAATTATACCAAAAATATTAGCACTATTCTAAAATTAATTACTAAATTTGGAGGGAGGGGGGTCTATTTATAGACAAAATCTCAAAGACGCGCTCTGGCCTTCATCCAATCTCTGCGAACCATATCGGTTTTTCGGAAGCTTTTACAGCACGCTCGAGCGCGCGTCTGCTCCAATGGCTGATTTTTCGCCACGTGCCGTCTTCTAGAACATGGTGGAATATTCGTGCAGGGCGCTCGAGCGTGACTTTGACTAAGCTTTGACCGAACGTTGACCGAGCGTTGACCGATCCATTTTCGGGCTATTTTCAACGTTTTGAGTCTGATTACGCGCTAGTTTTACCCGAATTCTGTTTCTATGGACTCCATTCTTCTACCGGTTCTCGTGCTTTTTCCCATTGTTCACTTCTTGACTTGTATTTTGGATCAGTTTGGGTCTGAATTTTCATTTTTTGATATTTTCCTACATTGCATCGAAAGTATCAAAGTGTTGCATTTTTTCCAAAGTTAAAGTACAAATATAGTACAAGTACCAAGGTTTGAGTGCTACAAATACAATCACATCAATTATTTTCCTTCATTTATGAAGTTGGTGATACAGATTAAGGGTTTCATTTTTTTTTCTACCCCTATCCTATGAGATTTGAAACCTAATTTTTTAACTGTTAGATATAGTAGGCTACTACTATGCTATTCTTGAATCTCATATTAGAGTCTTATCTTTTTCATAATCGGTTCCAAAAATGGACAAACAAAAATGAGTGTGTGAGGTAGATGACGATGAGTGAAAGTTTTGTCAGATAATCTTATAAATTTTAGAATTCCTGTAGTTTTATAAATTTTGGTATAATTTGTTTTTTTGTAGAAACATTTTTTATTTTTTGTTTTTCATTTTTATTTCATTGTAAAAAAACAAGTTTGGCTATGCCTTTGATGAGGGTAGAAAATGTGCTTCTGCCCGAGTTCAGTAATATCCAATGTCGTTCATCTCGAGCTTAGCTCCGAAAGCATTCAGCCTGCAAAACAAAGGTCTCTAAGGTAAACCCCAAGGGCCCACTTTGACGCTCAAGTCAGTTATGGGACCCAAAATGTACATAAGATTGCAAATAAGTAAGAGAATAAAGCCAAAAAAAGAGAGAGTTTTAAGGAACATTACCTCTAGAAAATGAATGACCTTCTCTTCTTGTAAGATGACTCACATATTTATAGAAATTTATGTGCTCTAGGGAATGCCACATATCTCACTATGGTCCAAGTATTTTAGGATGTCGTCGGGTTGGTATTTTACGATAGTCCCGAGCTCTAAAGATAACAAGCGAGGTCAAGTTAATCCGCCTCGGGTCATAGGCTCGGGGTTTACTTCACTCGGATTTTGGGGTCAATTTTGTCTATTCACAATTTCACCTATATCATTAGCCTCCCTGATTTTCTGAGCTCTGTAAGAGGTCAAGGAATCGCTCACTAATACGTTCTTATTTCCCTTAATGCATTTTCTTCACAGCCGTTAGGTCCTTAAAAGCATAGATTGCATGTCTATGATGCGCCCCAGTGGCCTATCTCCGCTTTGCTTTTTCTAATTCTCGGCTTGATCTAACCAATGTGTTCATTCTTGGCTCAGGCTTGCCGGTATCTGGAGCGAGTACAATCAATGGGTTTGATCTCACCTCCTCGACTTACCAAAGTGATCGCAACTTAGCAGTTTATTCATCCTTTGAGGCACTTAAGGGCCTATCAAGTCAAGGAATAAGAATCTCAATGATCTAATTCTCGAATTGCAGATTTGCGAGGTCCAAGCTCGAACTCAGAATTTGTAGGCAGCTATTAATGTCGTAGAGAAAAATGTTAAACATGAAAGGACCATACAATAGGTAAATCACACTGTATAAGCTAGGTGGAAGCAAAACCTCAATTTCAAAAAATTTAAGCATTATAACACTTGTATTCACCATAAAACCCTATGTTAAGTCTATGCAACCAACATAACTATTACATATATAAGTAATATATATGAAATTAAAGAGAAAACAAGGTATACTTCTTGAAGACTTAGCCAAGTAGATAGAGAAGGACCACAAGGAAGATGACAAGCCTTTTCACACTTTGCAAAAGCACTAGGTTGTCCACATAAGTATCCAAGAGTCCATTTCCACAAACCAAATATATGTACTAGCTATTTAGGTGGATATAAGAGCTTACACAAGAGTTGAAAACAAAAGAACAAGCCTACCAATGCAATCTTTTCTTGGCCGAAAGCTTGAAGAAAATAGAGAAGTTTTTTGCTATTTTGTTTCTTGCATGTGTTGTGTGTTTTCTTGCATTTAGTTGGTAGAGTATAGATATAACCTATGCAATCCCATTAACTCCTTAGTGGAATATGACAAGCTTCCACTAACTAGCCATGCAATTAATCTTAACCTTAGATTTTAACAAGATGAAATCCAAGCCCTTGATTCAAATATTAGTGGACCATGATGTCATCTTCCACTAACAAGACTTAGTGGAAGATCTCATCTTTTTCCACTAACTCAACTTAGTGGAATATGATGTCATCTTCCACTATCTTAGCAAGATCAAATCTTGGCCTTTGATTTGAATCAAGTGAAAGCTTAGCCATTGATTTACACTTAGTGGAATGTGATGTCATCTTCCACTAACCAACTTAATAGAAGATTACATCTTCTTCCACTAACTAAATAAATAACTAAATTAACCATAATCATATTAGATTAATTTATGGAAGTAACTTTTCTTATTTATACATTGACCTCAAAACTTTCATTAATTACACTTTTAGCCCATTAACGTTTAATGACCAAACACAACAACATTAACTCCTTAATGTCTCTAAACTAATTGTAAGCTCTTTACAGAAACTCTATTCATGATGCTCGAACGTGTGTGACACTCTAGATTCACCACCGTATAGCGATGAGGGACCATTATACCCTTTTAATCTATTCCGAAAATGTCCTCATCATTTTCGGAATACCCTCACATTCTAGAGTGATGTCTAGTAACATATCAAGACAATATATACGGTAATGAAGTCAAACCCTTGTGAATCTATTTAAAGGCACAAATTATCGTGCAGTCCTATCCTTCCGTCAATATGTCTCGATCGAATAAGGACCATGAAATGATTAAGTCATTTTGCTCGATTTTATGCCTAGATCTAAATGGTGGAATGAAATATGACATTCATGGAAATACTCATTTCCATCATCACGCCTTGGCCAAGGACTTCTTCATTCACCTACTGAAATCAGATCACATAGGACATCGCTTCCTTTCGGAAGTTAACAAATCCTATATTGATAATTACTTGTCAATCTCTATACCAAAAGAGTAAACTGCAAGAGGCCGTAACTGTCATGCCCCAACCCGCCCTATAAAGGTTAGACTAGGGTGTGATCTAGACATTCAAGTCCCTTCAAGTACTTAATCGTTCAAGGAGGTTTAGCACTTAACGTTTTATCCTAGACTTCAAAGTTTTTCCGAAAACCCGGCAGCATAACGGCTGTAATTGGGCTCTTTGTTTTGACCCAGTTTCTAAACACCTCAAAATTTACCAACTCGATTCCATTTCCAACTAAGATTACCATTTTACCATCAATTGAATTGCCTATTGGTTATTTCGACATCCCGTTTGATTTATAACCTAGCATGAAACTATGTCTCGTTTGTTTATTTGACCTCGTTCAAAATATACCTGTTTAAGATTGGGTAAATTCATTCACTTAGTTCTTACTAATGCATCATAGCCTATGATAATACTAGCGGTAATAAAAGCAAAACGATAATAGCAATGTCTAGCATCAGTCTACTTAATACAAGTACAACCCAAAATTTGACCCCAAATTACAACGGAGGTCTTTTACATCACGACATCGAATAACACAAAAGGAAATAGTCTTCAAGTAACAAAAGTTCACAAGTAGTCACGTTCAAACAAAACAACAATGACAGGCAATCACTCCAGGGGTTCATCATTAGGCTCATTGTCCTCAGGTACCTGTACCTGTTCTTCTTCACCTGTGATGAAAAAGAGGGTGAGTCCTTATGAACTCAGCGAGGGGGAAACAAGAAATATGTTTTGAAACTCATTTTCCGGTTCAATTATGAAAACTCCTTTTTGAAACATGTCACGTATTACAAATAACAAAGTACGCAAATATATGAAACAAATCGAGCAACAGATACATTTACCAATCATTTCAAGGATACGGTGAGCAGTTGCTCTCAATTTCAATTTCGATACAATTGTTGCGGCCGGCTTCAATAATCCCCTTATCGCTCCCAATTGGGGGTACTCCGGATGTACCCTGAAACCTACGACCTAACTCTCCGAGGGTGGAATGCCAAGTGAGAGAGGGAATTGGACCAACGTAGTCACGGGAGCACCGGCAGGCCCTATGCCGCCCGGCGTTCATGAAACGCTACCATGCCACAATAAAAGGTTGCAACCTCGTATGCAATGCACATTTATAACATTTAACATATCACATTAGGAGGACAACAAAGTAGGTCGCCTCCGAGCAGTTATAAGATCGCACGTTGTCAAGTAATCAAACAAGGCATGATAAGAAAAATAATTTCACTTGAAAAGCATATAGAGCCATATGAACATTAAACGGGCAGCCATGTAACACATGCAAGTCAAGCCATATAACTCATTTCAAAGTTCACGTATTCAAGTGATACGAATATTCAACATGCAACCACATTTATGTGGGTTCGGTTGCAAGAAAAGCTTATATGACAACATGCAATGGTCAAAATCACATTTGAAGTTATAAGACATTTACGGGCAGCCCACTAAGCATATAATTTCCACACAATAACCAAGAATCAACACTTAGCAAAACTGCCTAGTCAATAGGGTTTCCATTTCATGCTTAATCGTGTGATTAAAACCCTAAGTCAACTCAAAATCATTCTCAAGTCATGCATCATTCCATTCAAGCATCCTCAAGTACTCAAAACATTCCACATAATATCCCAACACCATATTTCCACACAATTAGAACCACAAAAGGGGTTACAACAATTTTCCAAGCATGTAGCTAAATGAAACCTTTACTGCAATAGGCTGTTTTCCCACAATCAATAGGATAATCACACAATCTCCAAATTCAGTGACTAAGATGTCAAATTAAAGCTTAAGAAGTTAACTAAAATCAGAAACAAACCTTGCATCAATTGGAGTTCAGAATCATTAGTTATGGCCGAAATAGTGAGGTAACACAAAACTGTCCAGATTTGTACACTTTTCAGAAATTGACGTTTTTGAGCTCCTTAAGGTCAGTTTTAGCTTTGGTCCATATGTGAAAAAATTGTCCAGAACTGAAAAATATAGCATCACACCAAATTTCATGCATTGTGGACAACATTTACTAAGTAAAATATGGTTCGTTCCACGGGGTCAGTGCATCTGCCAAAACCTGCTTCATTTCTCCAGATTTCCAGATTTGGTCACATTTTAAAGATTTGCCATTTTGAGGATCTTAGAATCAAAATTAGCTTCGGCCTATTTCTGGGAAAAATGTCCAAAACGGTCCAAACTAGTCACCTACCAATTTTCAAGCATTTTAAATATCATTTTCTTAGCTAAACTTACCTCGAACAGACTGGTCAGAGAGCTGTCATCCATTTCGACTTCACCTAGCATCATTTTCAAGCCAAGATCTTGCCATGCATGGTTGTTTAAGCTTATGAACGACCATATAGCTCAAGTACAGAAGCAAATACACACATTTATGAGCATGCATGTGAGTTTTTAAAGAGTTTTCAAAAGGTTTTAACCCTCACCTTTGCAATCAACCAAAAGATGCTCAAAAACCTTGTTGAAGCTCAAATCTTCTCCTTTCCTTTGCCTAGCCGAAATCCTACTAGCTTTTCTCTATTTTTCCTAGCTTAATGATCAATCTCTTAGCACATGCATGAGGTTAAACCATGAAGAAAAGAAATGGTTGTCAAGAAGCTTACCTAGGGCCGAAATGAAGCTTCAATGCACATGCATGAGTGATTTTTGAACTCTAGCTTGTTTGCTTGAGTTGCTTGGTGATTTGCTTGCCTTGTTCGACTAAGGTATGATGAAGAGGAGCAAAGATGGTGAGAGCTCAGCCAAGGACCGAAATGGAGAGAGGAAATGAGAGTGAGAGAGAGATGTTGAGAGAAAATGAGTGAAAATGAAAAAAAAGACAAAGCCTTGCATCTTGTTGAAGCATGCCCGGCCGTGGGCAGCCAAAATTCTGATTTTGTGTCTTCAAAATGTTATTTTTTGAATGCTAGCATGGGCATGCAAGGGCTGGTCGGGTATGGTGAGGAATTGAGGGGAATTGAGCAATTTTTTTAATGCATTATGCTAAGTGTTTGACTAAGATTATGAATAAAATATGCAATTGCTAAAACAATGCTCTTAGTGGTCGGCCAAAGCTATTGAATTGGCTGAATTTTTGTCATCTTAAGCATTATTTTAATTGTATCTTGAAGGTGCAAAAAAGAATAATGGATAAAGAATAAGGAATGTTTTGTTTTTGGTAAATTTTTTGTCTTCTAGTGGATTGGTTTAGGATTATTATATTGATAGTGGACTTTGTAGGATTGTTTAATAGTCTAGTGCTTCGCGAAAGATGCTTTCTTGATTAGCGTGAAGGCACGCTTTCCTAGGTCTATGGCACGCACTACGAGGTAGGACACGAACTACGAGACGAACGCATATTTTTCAAGTAAATGCACGCAACACTATATGAATGCACGTAATTCAATGCAAGGCACACAAAACTAAACACAATTCTCAAACCTAGGTCATGGCACGCAAATCTAGGTTAGGGCAAACGAAGCTAGGTTTTACACGCAAATTAGGGTCGGGCCTCACAGTAACCCATCTTTATCAATAAAGACAAGTATTTTTTAATGCTAAGATCTAAACCCCGATATATTAGACAACCGTAATTTCTCAAGTCAGATGATTACTTGCACAATCGCAACGAATAATAAAACTATTAATCCCTAGTCATGTAGTTTATTATTCATGTCACATTCAATGATCTATTGTACTAATAATAATTCATATGTAAGTTAATCGAATCCTGCTGTAATGGCTCGAGGCTCGCCACCCTTTACCATTAATATCAAATATTAATCAAAGGTAACTATATACGATAGTCCGTAATTGATTATTCTAGTCCCGGTTGAATAATCTAAGGACTATGAATAACTTTTAATGTTAATCATGTTAAAGAAATATGTCAAGATATTCTAAACAACCTTTAGAATATATTTCTTCAATGAAAAATATTAGGACACATTCATACAATATAAAATGAAGAATATGAATGTCAACTAGAATGTCATTAATTAAATACATATTTACATCAAAATTTTCTACATAGGTCATCTAACTATATAGCATTAGGGCATATCACTAACAAAATACTTGAGCCAATTTCATTAAAGACATTTGGACAAAGTGTAGAAGTGTTGAGAAAAGGCCTAAGGAAGGTACCAAGACCTTGGATTTCAACAAAGGACTCCTCTATTTTGGTAAGAGCTTGACAGCTCTGACGCCTTACCCTAGTGGGGTTTACACTGCTTAACGCATGTGGCAGTCCCCCAGGCGATTACTGTTCGCCTCTTATTTGATGGTCCAGTTCCCCTTCTTAGGTTTGGTCTTTAGCTGCAGCTCGATTTGGTTATTTTCCAGAGCCTGAGCTGAGTTATGCTCGTGTTTCACCTTAGCTTTCCCCAAGTTTAGAGTTTCGCCTCGATCTTTCTAAGTTCTGCATTGGTATTAGCTCTCTTGAGCTTGACCTTTTGTGTATTTTCAAGTTCGATATGCCTTTATTGCTTTGGCACGTGCTCAACTCTTCTCATGTCTAAGTCCGACCTGGCCTTGTTCGAATCACATTCTTGGGGATCAATCCCGAACCTTGTCATTCATCAAGGTTTAAGCCTACTTTTCCCATGGCTTGGGCCTGGTTGAATCGTACCCTTGTCTCAGGAGGATTCTCCTTAACTAGATGTTATGGACTCTCGGGGGGCCCAATAGAGTTTTATCCGAACTTATCTTCGACTTCAGGAAGGTATAAGAGGCTCGATGAGCCCTTATTCGTCCTTCACTTAGGTTTACTCAAAGTTCAACTTTGGACTTTGCAGCTTAACTGCACTTGGGGTTCAGCCATAATGGCCCCGAGTTCGGCTTCAATAGCCTTGGGCTTTTAACAAGCCTGAATCCAACTTCATCTAGCTTAGGTCGAACGACTACTTTTTCATCTGATCTCAGGGTTGGATAACCTATAGTTTTAATGACCTCGGGGCTATATGACCCCTGCTCGGTTACAATAGCCTGGGGATCGGATGTCCTCGACATCAATTACCATGGCCTCAAACTTTTACGACACGTGGGTGGATTCCACTAAACTTTGGTTTTTCGAACCTTATACTTGCTATCGAGCCATTAAGACTTTATGTCTAGCTTCTGGGGCTTTAAGACCATAAAACCCTCAACCTTGACAATCTAAGCTAAAAGTTGATTGAGTTAGCAGTTATGTTTGCCTAAACCCTTTTTTCATTACTTTAGTGAGAATTATAGTTGCCACGTCTAGTGGGTTTCTCAGCCTATCCATCGAAATGTGTAGCTGTTTACAACTAATGACATTCCTGGCTCGTCCTATGTCGGGACTTTAGTCATCTGACATTCTTGCCCTATCCCTAGTCGGGCACTATTATTGACACTCAAGGCCTATGTTGGGAAGTTTTACTTGCAGAACATCAAATCCTAACTCCTGTCAATTATTTTACATTTTACATTGAGTTAAGTTGTTTGGCAATTAGCGCCCAACTTTCCTCTTATGCATTTTGGCCTCAGTCAACCTTTTGGCCTCTTCAAGTGTGAGTGTGTTCCAATCACGACCTCACCCTAGTTATGGCACTGGCCAACCTTTTCTTCACTCTACTTTCCTTAATGGATATATGCAATCTACATTGTTATCTCTCAGGTCCGGTTTTAATGTTTTTTGATCGCATCCATCTTTCAAAGAATAGTCATGGACATAATAACCTTGAGGTCAGGCATATTATGTTTTCTTTAAATAAATTACCATAATAACTTATTTTTAGGAGACTTTCACAGGTAAGCTTAGGCTGTCCTCCGACATTCGCTTTAACCTTTGAAGTTCATTCGCCCATGAGTGTATAACTTATGACCTTATGTAAACGTTAGGGTAAGCTCGGCTGCCCGCTGGTAGTCGCTTGAACTCTTGGAGCCGTTCGCCCATGAGTGTAGACATTAGGGTAAGTTTCTGCTGCGATTTGGCTGTGGTTTTAACCCTTGAGTTCTTTTGCCCATGAGTGTATAACTTACAACCTCATGTAGGCGTTAGGGGTAAGTTCAGGCTGCCCTCTGGCAGTTACTTAAACCCTTGAAGTTAATTCGCCCATGAATAGTATAACTTACGACCTCATGTAGGCATTAGGGTAAGCTTAGGGGCAGTCGTTTGAACCCTTGGATCTGTTCGCCTATGAGTGTGTTACATCACGACCTCATGTAGACATTAGGTTCAAGCTTGTTCTTGTCAAAATGTACAAGTGAGTGTGTTACATCACGATCTTAGGCTGGCCATTATGTCCTAGCTGAGCCTTAATTGAGTAGGTTACATCATGACCTCACATCGGTTTGGACTTTTAAGCATGCCTCGCACGCAGTTTGGCTAACATGCCCTTAGTCTTTATCAAGTCGTGAGTGTGTTAATCATCACGACCTCACTCTCGTTTAAGACTTAGGTAACTTCTTTGGCAGGTTGATAAGATCCTTGTAGGAGTCTCATCTTAGCTTGATAGGCTCTTGGCTCAGCTTGGGAGATCTCAGCCTTGGTCTTGGAGACCTCGGATCGGCCTAGGAGACTTCGGTCTTAGCTTAGTAGGCCTCGAGCCTTAAGGATATTTTGATAATTGTCCAAGTTTGGAATTTTATCCCATATCAATAGCCCCCCTAATTTCTTGAGCTTTGTAGGAGGTCGGAAAATCGCTTACTAATCATGCTTCTACTTCCTCATTTTGAGCTTTTTTGGCCAAGCGAAGCCCTCCCTAATCTTTATCAAGTGGTGTCTTAGGATTGCTGGCCATGATACTTGGACCAATCCTGTCATGTTAGTAGATAACAATACAAGTTAAATGTATTATTGAAAGGTCGATTATCTGTACCTCTTTGGGGTTTAAAAGGGTAGCCCTGTTCTGAATCCAAGGTCGAATGAACTCTACGTAGGCCCGACTAATCAAAACTGATCGCCCTCATTGAGGTTGAGGTCAGGCTAATTTGGCCACCTCCGTTGTTGATTCACTTTAGATAACCAATCCATGAGAATTATATATTGTGTAATAACAATAATAAAGCTAAGATTCAGCTTAGATGGCAAATTTGAACAAAATGTCTCGACAATGCAGTAACTTGCAAAATAGGTTCTATAATGCCAAATAGCTTATTTGTAGCTTTGGTCAACAAAAGAACTCATACTCAATGCAAATCTCTAGGACTCTGAAATTTCGCAAGCCTTCGAGTATTGGAATACAGAAGTCGAACCATAATAACACGTTAATAGAGCATATGCTTGTATCTTAGAGTTATTCAACATAGGGGAAATACTAAGTAAAGACAAGCTTCACAAAGCAGAGTTGAAAGAAAGCACAATTAAGAAGCAATACCGCCAAAAGGCTCGAATTCGTCATTTATATGCAGCTCAGACACATTTCACGAAAATAGCCATAACTTTTTCTAGGAAGGTCCAATTCATGAACCGCTTGAAGTATTAGAAACTAGACTTGTAGAGCTTTCTAAGAATATATGGGTTATCACCTAATTCTTTCCCAGTTATGATAGTTTTTTGCTCACACACAGTTCAAAAAAAAGAGCCACTGCCCCAAGATACTTCAGGCTCCTCTTGTGAACTTTGGACCTGAACTTTATTTGCTAGTATTCTAGTCTGAGCTAGATACTAAGGATTTACTTGTAATAAGTCTAATCATACATTAATTCACATGTCTCTGCTAATGTCTGATCCCTCATTAAAAGTTCTTCTAGAACTTTGTTTGAGCACTACGCCTACTTCTATATTTCTTTCACAATAGCATGTGTAAAATGATTATTAGTAGGCAATAAGCAATTAAAAGGCAGCAACACTTTAATTCTATTGGATTCATCAAATCACAACTGAATCATTAGAGACGTAAAAGCATTTACAAAATATACTTCTCTGCATTTCGTATGAGATTACCTTATTCATGAAACATGAAGGCTTTTTACAGCAAATTAATAGTAATCACATAACTTTTATGCCATTTCCGTTAAGATAATAGGATCATGGCCAAAATGGTTGATCACCAGTAGGTGGTGATTGAAAGAAACAGGTATTTTATCAAACACCTTTGGTGCATTTTAAGAGAAGTATACATGTGACTAATTTTCACGATGCAAAGTTTACATCGGCATTTTGACAAACACCTCAAATGCATACCAATGAGATATACATATTTGTATAGGTTTTCCAATGTAAAGTGTACTTTGGTATTTTAACAAATACCTTGAGTACAAAAGGAGAAACACATTTTTTGTATGAGTTTTTCAATGCGAATTTCACCTCGGCATTTTAACAAACACCTCTAGTGCACAAACACAAGAAGTAAAAACTTGTCTAGTATGCAGCAAAAATTCGCCCAAACAGAACCATCCCTACGTGACAACGCATACACAAATGTGCCCTCATGTTTCTACATGGTATTAACAGTTGTAATCTAGCATTACTTTGTTAGATGTATGAATGAATCTCATTGTTCAACAAAGCTACTAATTAATTTCATGTACCATGGACTGGAGTCATGAATTGAATATTAAAATTAGGGTTTATTCAATAGACTACATGCAAGAAACTGAGCAGATTGAGAATTGAGCACTCAATGTAAATATATTCCTCAAGAATGAAGTGAGGCTCATACCAAGTTGGGACTTATTGCCGAGCCCATATATGCTAGGTTTTTAAGAAGTGACTCCATATTTTAAAGCAAGTAGCGCAGGTGACTAGATTGTTGTATGCTCGGTTTTTCAACAATCACATTGGAGCGCATAACCCATGAAGAGTGTATATACATTTACATAGCATCTCCACCAACATAAACAATATATGCAAGCTACTGCCACTTTTAGTCATCCAATGGGCAAGTTTGATAGTACGAAAATGTGATATTGAATGAAATTACATTTTCAAGTTGAAGACCATCATCTAGACATATCAATCCGAACTGAAAACAATTATCTCCCGAGCTCAAAAAAAACTTTGATTTCCCGAGCTCGCAACTCTTTAGTTGAAAAATAATCATCCTCTCGAGCTGAAAACTATTATTCTCTCGAACAAGCTATCAACATGGTATGAGTGAATATAACATTTGCAGAGTCAAAGTTGAAGCTCTTTTTTTGTGGCTGATGTATATTTTTATTATATAAAATGATATAATAATCATCTTACATAGATCAAAAGCACAAAAAGCATTAAGTCAAGAATCATGAGTCAGCTCGGCATCTTTAAGTAAGCATGCAAAATGCAGATGTCGATGCAATAAACACAAAATAAATAATCACTTGCACACGATGAATATTATAGTGAAACAAACACATCGAGGGTTGTGTCGTCACTTATTTGTATGTTAATAGTGGTTTATTAGTGGGATAATCAGTCGTTTCCCATAGACGGGACCAACTGATGAGGGTATAAAATGTACTTCTGCCCGAGCTCAGTAATATTCAACGTCGTTCATCCCGATTTCAACTCCGAAAGTGTTCAACCTACAAAATAAAGGTCCTCAGGGCAAACCTAGGAGTCCACTCCGACGCTCAAGTCAGTTACAAGACCCAAAATGCGTATAAGATTGCAAATAAGTAAGAGAATAAAGCCATAGAAAAGAGAGAGTTTTAGGGAGCATTACCTTTAAAAAATGAATGATCACCTCTTCTTGTAGGAGGACTTACATATTTATAGAAATTTATATGGTCTAGGGAATACACATGTCTCACTGTGGTCCAAGCATTTTAGGATGTCGTTGGGTTGATATTTTACGATAGTCCCGAGCTCTAAAGATATCTTTAGGTTGGGAAAAATGCAACTCGGGTCGGGACGTGTCTTATTTTGGTAGGGTCAAATGCCCCGTCAGCAGGCGAGGTCAAGTTAATTTGCCTCGGGTCATAAGCTTGGGGTTTGCTTCACTTATATTTCAGGGTCAATTTTGTCTATTCACATAGAACCTAATTTTACCTATATCAGCCATGTACATTTGTCTTCAATTTAAAAAAGAGAAACAAAAACTTTGAAAGTTAATGGATTATCTCAAGAAGGTTCCAAAGACTACTAAGCTCTCAATTGTTCCTGTTACTCTTGAATTTTTTTGCGGATAGTATTTTGAATCATTTTCTATGAAGATAAAGCAAGCTGGCTTAGGAGTGGTATGTAGGAATGTAGTTTGTATGTTCTGTAGTTTAGTTAAGGCATTGGCTTGTTACTAAGCTTGTGGATTTCCTGCTACCAAAGGCCTCACATATTATGTCCTTGCTGCCTTCCAAATTTACTCCAAGGTTTGATCGGAGACTCTCCTTCATTGTTCACACCTCGTTATAATTGTTATCCGTTAGTCTTGGCTACATTTTCAAGCATGTTTCACGATAGAGAAACCTTGTGCTTGAATACATTGCATCAGTAACTAGGATAGACTATCCCCAATATACTGGATATGTAATCTTACTAGGGGCATTATCTTATCTTGTATATATTGACTATGAAAGTATTGGGATTAGTTAATACCTTGATGTGTTATATGATTTTGTAATGTTTTGGAATCAATGAAAAAAAAAATCCAAAGAATACTCACATTTTTTTGGGTTCCATAAAGCATAACTTCATTAAAAAAAATTAAGTATAATAAAAAATAAATAAAAAAACCAACAAAAGACAAGACTAACTTAGTCCTAAAAGAAAAAGAAAAAAAAAGACTTGGGATAGTAACAAACACCAAGTTCAAAGCCATGAAGGAAGGCACAAATCCACTAGGCATAACCAATAGAAAATCATACAATAATATGGGCCAAGCCCACAAGTAACAAACAAGGTTTGGGCTCAGAGTTGTAGCTTTGTCAAGTAATGGAGAAAAAAATTAAGCTTTGTGAGATTCAACAAATGTAAAAGGGTTATACATTAATTAGTCCCTCATCTTAACCTCGTGTTATCTTTAAAAATGTTACACTGTTCGTGGCTTTATTTTCTTGCTATGCTTTGACATTTACTTTTTTAAAAGAAAAAGAAAAAAGGACTACCCGTGTCATAAATTGTAAGGCTAAAAGATTTAGATATAGCACTTTTGGAGATAGAGAACATGTTTGTCAAACACAATAAATATCAAAGACTAATTAGAGTATCAACAAATTCTAAAGATCTCGAGACTGAACAAATTCAAAAGACCATTAGTATAATCTCTCTATATCAAACAAATTCTAAAGATTTCGACACATTTCCAGGAAACAATAACATACGAAAATAAATAGTCATCTCTTAGCTAATTTGGCTCATATTTTAGATTCTCATCCAAAATTTTATTGGAATTTTGGTTTTTTTCTTTTTTTCAAAGTTAGCACATTCCTCATTTGCCAGTTGATTACCTTAATTTTGATTTGATTTCCAAACTCTATTCAAATCCAGTTTTTCTCCAAAATCAAAAATTTTTACTTTGGTGGATAATTTGAAATTAATGCATCATGTTATTTCTCTGTTGATTTCGTTTTCATTCTTTATCAAAAATAATGCTTTCAACCTTAATTGACCCTGTGATCATACAATGAATATGTAAGGAATTGTAAAGAGAATCATATAGGCTTGTCAATTAGAGTTGAAAGATCTAGGTTTGTGAACTAGGAATTTCTCGAGGGAAAAAGCCATTCGTTTTTTACAATATTCTATCAACCGTTGGTTCCTTGTATCCTTTACAATCTATTTGGATCGCATAAGGGAAGTGACAAAAAAATGAAAAAGAATTGGACAAGGAAAATGAAAGGAAAGTAAAATGAAAAATAATAAAGGAAACTAAAGGAACTGGGGTGTATTAATAAATCCTCATGGATTCTTTGGTTCCGAAAAGCATAAATGTGTTTTCAAAAAATGTATAATCACAAAAAGGCAACAAAAGTCAAGACTTATTAGTCCAAAAAGAAAAAAAATCAGGGAAAGTAAAGGAGACCAAGTTCAACACATGAAGAAAAACACAAATATACTAGGATTAATCAACAAGAAAACATTCAAAAATATGGGCTGAGCCCACGAGTAGCGAACAAGGCGTGGGGCTAGAGCAGGAGCTTTGTGAAGTAATGGAGAGAACATAAGATTTGTGAATTGTGATGTTGAAAAACAGTAAAAGAGTCAATACCTTAATAAGTCTCTAATTTTTATTCTGTTTAACAAACAAGTTCCTTAACGTCGAAAGTGTTACATTCAAATCCTTTAACTTTATTCTAACCTAAAAAGAAAAAAAATAACTTTGCCATTATATCCTTTTGGTTTTTTCCATCAAGAAAGTAAAGGTAAAGTAACATGACTTTATTTCACCCGTTACGTCACCATTACTTTTTTAACAGTAAACGAAAAAAAGACTAATGGTATTATAAGTTACAAAGTTAAAGGATCTAATTCTAGTACTTTTGGGATAGAGGACTTGTTTGTGAAATATTAAGGGCTAACTAGGGTATTAACAAAATCTAAAGATCTCAACACTAAACAAACTCTAAAAATCATTAGTATTTTCTCTCAACACTAAACAAATTCTAAAGATCTTGACACATTTCGAGGAAACAATAACATATCAAGGAGTCAAATCTTTACCCTTTTAGGTCAACTTTCACTTTTAAAATCCAAATGTTTGTTGAAATTTGATTTATCCATTCAAAGTTAGCACCTTCCTAATTGTGATTAGTTGTTGCGATCACTAGTTTTTTCTTGATGTAAAGAGTTTTGTTGAGTTTAATTGATTCACTTGTTAAATTAGGAAGAAAAAAAAAAGCACCTTCTTAATTTGCCACTCAATTGCCAAAATATTGATTTAATTTTCCATCTCTATTTAAAAAAATCCATTTAATTTCTCTACAAGCAATATTTAGTTCGCTGGATAATTAGAAATGCATCATGTTCTTTCTCTGTTGAATTTTCTTTTTCATTCTTTGTCGTACAATAAGACTTTCAACCTTTATTGACCATGTGATCATACAATGGATATGCAATGCATTGTAAAAAGAATCATATAAAATTGTGAATTGGAATTGAAAGATCTAGTTTAGTGAACCAGGAATTTATCGAGGGAAAACGGCAATCGTCTTCCAACATGTTTTATCAAGCTTGTATCCTTAACACTATGTTTGGACTACACAAGGAAAAAGAACGGAAAAAAAAGAAACAAATTGGACAAGGGAAATGAGAGAAAAGTAAAATGAAAAATAACAAAGTGTCCTCATTTGGACTTGAGAAAAATAATAAGGGAAAGAAAAAAAGATAATTTTTTTTTATCTAAGAAAAGAAATAATTTTATGATTCTTTGTTTTTTATTAGAGGAGGAAATTAAAGGAAAGAAAATGATACTTTTAAAAGTAAAGAAACTGAAATACCTCATTCATATTCATTTTCATGTTAAGAATATACAAAAATATGTTGAAGTACTAATGATAATTCCTACATTTCACCCATTAACCTTTTATTTTTCCCTCTATAAAATCAAAATCGATAAGATTGCAAAATCCTCTCATTAATAAGAGAATTTTCAAAGCCACTATAACCCATAACCTACCCCTTCCAAAATTCAATCCAATTCTTTTCCTTTAAAACGTGCATTCTGAACGCTATTTAAATGATAAGCCCGTTGATACTTAGAATTACTGAGCCTACAACCAAAAAACGTTGCATCAAACAGTTTCCAATAATTGACTAATTTTTGCATGTTTTGCGATTGTTTACCACACGATAGCAAACTTTTCTGTTATTGAAAAATAAAGCAAACAAAAATGCTGGACAAAAGTGTTTTAATAATGTACATAAAATACAATAAAATATCATAAACAGTATCCCTTGATATTCCAGACTACTTTAACAGATATTATTTTTAATGGCTGATTCTAACCCGTAGCATAATAATAACAAACGATGCACTAGGACATTTTTCAAATACATTCAGTACATAGGCAAAAGTTACATTCTTCATATTCCAGGACATCATAACTATCTATATTGTCTCTGCAACTGTCACAAGAGGACTTTAATGTGGCATTCCGTTTATACTCGAGAGGGTGCGGGTAGGAATTCACTTCAAGTGTAACTCCAAACTTGGCATTACGAAATCTGCCAAGTCTGGGTACACAATTCAAATGAAAAGAATTATCACAATGAGTGCAATCTACTAGGCCTAATCAACAGAAAAACATACAATAATATGGACTGAGCTCACAAGTAACGAACAAGGTCTCAGGCTTAGAGCAGGAGATTTGTGAAGTAATAGAGAAAAAATAAGTTTTGTGATGTTCAATAAATGTAAAAGAGTTAATTCCTTAATTAGTCTCTGATCTTTATTGTGTTTAACCATAGTTCACGAATAGTGAATCGTATCTTGAATCAAAATCTCATTTTTTTTAATCGTGAATCATATCGAATCATGAATCGTACTGATTCGGTCACAAATTTAAAACTATATGATAATTGATATATTATGTTTCCATTAGTAGTTTTGAATTAAAATTTTTTATCTGATATAGTTTTTTGTTACTTTTCTAGGTTGTTCATTTGTTCCTAACAATCGAAGCAATTAGATATTAGAAGACAATATTTATTATTTAGCCTTTAGTAGTTTAGTTTATAAGAAAATTAATTGTAACTTATTTGTAAAGACAAGAATATGTTAATAATGCCAAGTTGCAGCTGCTAAGACCATAAAAAAAAATAAAAATAAAAACATTCAAATCTCAATAAAGACAAACAGCAAGACAATAAAGACATAAAAAGCATCAGCCACTAAAGACCAAGACTATAAAAACTAAAAAGCATCAGCACAAAAAGTAAACAAAGATTAAGACTATAAAAAGCAAAGTTTAGCAGCAGCTCACTTACAATCTCGATGAAGATAAGTAGTGTTCTCTCTCTTTCTCTCTCTCTCCCTCTGTCTCTTTTAGGAATTTTAATTTTTGAGTTTTGAATTTTTTGATTTTATAATTATAATTAAAAATTGATGTTAAATCTAAATAGGCTTTTGTTTTTATTTTGTGTGTTCATGTTTTTTAATAATGGGCTAATTCTATATTGGTGGAAATAAATTGAAGTGGGTTCTCCTTCTTTTTTTTTGGACTTTTTGGTTTTTTTTTGTTTGACTCGAGTCGTAAATCGTATCGTAAATCACACGATTCACTCCGATCCGCTTACTGATTCACCCTAATTAACGATTTACTAACTGATTTGACTCATTTTTTGCCTGAATCACGAAAATTATGTGTTTAATAAACAAGTTTTTTTTATCTTTGAAAGTGCTAAATTTAAATTCTTCAACTATGTTCTAATCTAAAAAGAAATATAATCTTTTAACTTTGTAACATGTATCACCATTAGTCCTTTTGGCTTTTTTCCGTCTAGAAAGTAAAGGTAAGATAATGTGACTTTATTTACCGTTACACTTTACCATTATTTTTTTAACAGTAAAAGATAAAAGGACTAACGGTGTCACAAGTTAAAAGTTAAAGGATTTAAATCTAGTACTTTTAGCTATAGAGGACTTGTTTGTCAAACATGATAATAATCAAGGACTAAGGTATTAACAAATTCTAAAGATCTCGACACTAAACAAACTCTAAAGATCGTTAGTATTTTCTCTCAATACTAAACAAATTCTCGACACATTTCGAGGAAACAATAACATATGAACAGAATGGACTCTTTCTTACATCTCGAAAGAAATGGGGCTTTTATCATGACTTTGCCAATGAAGAGGTTAACAAAACTTGGTTCACTTCGGCTAGCTACCACTTCTTTTATGGTTTTGATTCAAAAGAAGTGGTTAGGTCTTGGTTCACTGGGCTGTTGGCCTACCAAGCACTTTCATTTTAGGTCCCTTTTTTTAACTCTTGAGGCTTGGGGGATGAAAACAACTTAACAAGAGAGGTCAACTGGAGTGGAAGTCAAATGACGGGGCCGTGTAAAAGAATTTTAGGATCTGTGAGATAGGAATATCTCTTAACTCATTTAGGTCAACTTTCAGCTTTAAATCCAAAATTTTCTTCAAATTGTGATTTATCCAGTCAAAGTTAGCACCCTCTTAATTGTGATTAGTTGTTGCGTTCACTGATTTTTTCTTGCTGTAAAGAGTTAATAGATTCACTTGTTAAATTAGTTTAAAAAAAAAGTAAAAAAAAGTTAGCACCTTCTTAATTTGCCAATATCAATTGCCAAGTTGATTTAATTTTCCATCTCTATTCAAATCCACTTAATTTCTCTACAATCAATATTTGCTTCCTCGGATAATTGGAAATACATCATGTTCTTCTTTTGTTGATTATTCTTTTCATTCTTTGTCATTCAATAATGCTTTCAACCTTAATTGACCCTGCGATCATGCAATTAATTTGCAACGCATGGTAAAAAGAATCATATAGGTTTGTGAATTGGAATTGAAAAATCCAGTTTAGTGAACTAGGAATTTCTCTAGGGGAAAAGGCAATCGTCTTTTCATAAAAAACTTTTCAATAATTAACTAATTTTAGCATTTCTCACTATTGTCAACGTCTAAAAGTTCTTAATTGTTCTGCTCTTACTGGAATGCTTACTACACAGTGGCAAACTCTTATGTTTCTCAAAAAGAAAGAAAGAAAACAAGGTGGACACAAATATTTTAGTAATGCACATAAAATAAAATAGAATATCACAAACGATATCCCAAGATATTACAAACTACTTCAGCAGATATTATTGTTAACGACTGGTTATTATAGCACATAGTATAATAATCACAAACAATGAACTAGGACATTTTGTCACTACATGGAGTACATAGGCAAAAGTTGCATTCTTTACATTCGAAGACATCATACCTATCTATGTTGACTCCACAACTGTCACAAGAGGATTTTAATGTGGCCTTCCGTTTATGCTCAAGAGGGTGCGGGTGGGAACTCACTTCAACTGTGCCTCCAAACTTGATACCAGGAAATCTGGCCAGCCTAGGAACACAATACACATGAAATGAATTATCACAATGAGAGCAATGGTAAAGCCAGAACTTGGGATGCATTTCATCTTCGCACATATCACAAATGAAATCATCTGGATGGTCACTATATAGCAGAAACCTCAGGGGAAGAGGGTGTTTATCCCATCTGTGCCTAATAGCCTTGGGGAGCATTGCACACTCATATTCCAAACTAAAATTGCAAGTCTCACAACCACAAGCGAGACCGTTTAATTTACCATCACAAGCATTGCATAGTTTATCTGAAGCTTCAAATTGAAAGAGATAGTGGTTATGATTTTCGTGCACAATAATAGTAGGCAAAGCAGCACATTTGACATCAAGGAAGAAGTCGTCACAGGTCTCGCACTCGAAGAAGAATCCGTTTGAATGCAGATTACAATTATTGTAGCGAAAGCCACTATAGAATTTCTTGTACTTGCCGAGTTTGAGTAGGTGGGGATAAGTAGGATGTTGTAGTTTGGTTGGTATTTTGGCACAAGGTAGATGAAGAAAGTAACTACATTCCACACAAGCATAATAAGGAGCAGAAAGAGGCGTAATGCAACAGTCACATAATATTTCCTCATCTACTTCTTCGTCATCGTCGGCATTCGGCTGCTCATGGATGAGTATCAATGGATGTTGCTTATGGCTAAAGTGCTCGATGTCTGGTTGAATATGTGCAAGGCTATTCTTTCTAAGGAGGAAACGTTTAATCATTCCTGATATGCCAGGCACCGGTAAGTGGAATAGATCATCATCGAGTAGAACTTTGAGAAGTTTTTGTTCAAACTTGGCATCATCGAGTAGATCATCATCTCTAGAAGAAGAAAAATTATAAAACATTCTCAAAACAGATGTAAGAACAAATAGAAAAAAGAGAAATTAGGATTAAAAGGAAAAAAAAATGGAAAAAGAGATGTGGAAGGAGGAGGATGAGTCTCTTACGAGTTAGCTTCAATCTGTTGGGTCTCAGTTTTCATACACTTGTGTTATTGGTATTAAACTTGTGTTATTGGTATTAATGAAGACAATAGATAAATATAATAAATTCTTTTCTAATAAGTTCATCTTTTAAATAATGTGATAAATTTATATGGTATCAGAATTCAAATTAGTAAATTGGTCATGGGTTCAAGTATCATCTAATTACCTATTTAAAAACTATCAACGTACAACGCTAAAAATGAATATCCCCTATATGTAGGGGTACATGTTGAAAATAATAGATAAATATAATAAGCTCATCTCTAATAATTGGTAAATTAATACTTGGATCAACTTAGTGCCATAAATAGTGACATGTAAAGGGAATCGTCCCTATATTTTGATATCACAATTGCAAAAAGTAAGAGCAGAAGTTGTATCAAATATATTCGTTTACTCCTTTCTCATTTACTCTCTATGTGGTGGAGCATCTTTAGATATAAATTTAATATTCAACACATGAATTCTTGTCATATAAAGAAAGGATGATATGAAACATTATTCGATATAGAGATATGAGCCTTTATAGAAAATTTGGAATCTCTGATCATTTAAGGTTCTTTCCACTTGTCTAAATACAACTTTAAAAAGGTTTATTTATTTATTTATTTATTTATTTATTTTATTACATGGCCATAGCCATCCGTTTTAGCTTTTACCTGTTATATTTGATATACGAACACCATAATCAAATTGTTTCTCAGATGATTTAACAGTTTATCATTTTCACAAAAAAACTAAAATCTCAACTTTCTACACAAAGATGATTTCGTAAAGTATTTGTAGCTAATGTCAATTCATTGTTATGTCTGTCATTATATTATATGAAGACAATTTTTTAGTTCAACAGACGGATGGTATTATTTGAATGGTCACTTGCTCCAAATTTTTGGCGTTCATATTCCCAGATTATGCAAAACATGTTATTTTCATTTGATCATGCACTACAAAAAAAGATAGATTCTGCAATGAGCCATCGCCAAACTGTCTCCATATTGGTGACGACACGGTGAAGGGAAAAACTGACGCCATTTTTTTGACAGGATAAAGACGGAACAGTGTCAGACCAAAACACCCGTCACCAAGCTGTCACAAACAAAGACGACTTTGTTTTCCATCTCCAATTCAGTGATGGTGAAAATACGACCGTCACAAATTTCTTGACCGCTCGGTGATTAATATGTCTGATTCCGGTATGTGGCAATGGTACAGTGAGGGGAACGTCACCGTCCGTCGCCATGTCGTCACAATTATATGTAGGTGATCAAACTCAATTACAGTCTTTGATTTTTTTAAATTAACAATGCCTTCAAACACTGAATCGATATGTAACCATATTTTTTCCCAATTAGTACCAGTTCACTCATGGATTGTTAACGTGAAGTACTGACAAATGACGTATGTCAGTAATCAAATACTATGTATTAGTATTATATATTAACTACAATATGAGACAAATGTTTTTTTTGTGGGGTGCAAACTACATGATTTTATTTTATAATCATAAGATAATGTGTTCTTACATTATCAGATGTTAATTTGAGTTATCACCATACAAAAGAGAAGTTCACAAGATACACACACATATCCATCCTTGGATATTACATTTCATAGGTATCCTTAAGTACCAGTTTTTTACATAATTTTCACTCGAACAACTTCAGCAAAAGGATGCAATACATTTGATCCACATTCCTTTGATGGTGTTGAGCTCTAGAAATGTAACCATCTTCCTTTGGTGGTTCGTTCAGATCAAATCGACCTGCAACTCTGCTGCTGCTTGCCTTCGATTTTTTACATTTCGTCGTGTAGTCCTCCTTTTTAATGGTAACCCACTGACCGTGAATCTCCTTACTCATCGTTCATAAGTAATGTTGATGCACTGAATTTAAGCTTCATAAAAGATAGAAGACCCAACAAGGGCACGATGATTTCTTTATATAGAAGTAAAAGTGGTTAAGAATTTTGTGAGGGCTCTTCTCCAAATTATTGGTTCCATCTGCATGTGACTATTCGTACCTGTGAATAGTTAAGTGGCAAATTATTGGTTACTATGAATAGCCAATAAGAAAACTTTTTGGCAACCGGTCGCCATATATATTGACTCTTGGTGTATTATTTTCAGCAAATTATACATTGTGGTTCGTTTTTACTACCATTTCCAAAAAAAATCATTAATTTCTCTATATACGCGAGAGTTTTTCTACGATTACTTATTGATTTGTCAAATCGATTACGAAATCCAAAAAACCACAACGTACAATTTATGTACGTAAAACGCTATCTTGTTGCTCAATCACAACATACACAATTCATAATATTGATGTTTAAATATTAATATATGTAATAGGAACGACATTAACTCTTCTTCACCGTGCATATATATTTTTTTATATAAAAATTTAAAATTTTTCAACAATTATATTTCTTATTTTTTAATAAAACAATACATTCCATTTATATATATGCCCATTTATTAAACTTATTTCTTTTTCTTACAAATCATAAATTTTGCTATTATAAGTTCAATTTTAAATTGAAAAAACAATCATGTAGTCTGTGTATTTGGAGACGGGGCCTTGTTTTCCGTCTCCAAAATGGAGACGGGGTCTGTTCCCCGTCTCCAGAAAGGTACGTCTCCAAGAGGCCCACAATGTTAAAAAGGAGACGGGATTGTTGCCCGTCTCCAATTAATTTGGAGACGGGCTGCTTGCCCATCTCTAAGAGGCCCACGTTGTGGGCCTCTATTAAAATGGAAACGGGCTTTGCCCACGATGTGGGCCTCTATTAATTGGGAGACGGCCCAATTTCTCACCGGGCCGTCGCCCAATTGAAATTAACAGAGGGCTGACGGACATCCCTCTGTTAATTTCATTTCACCCATAAACCCCCACCCCTTTGGCGAAAAACACCCCTACCCCCCACCTCCCTACCCTTCTATAGACCTCTTCCCACCAATTTTTTTGAGATATTATTGTGTTTCTTTTTCTATTTATATATGTGATTTATATATATATATATATATATATATATCACATATATATATATATATATATATATATATATCACATATATATATATATATATATATATATATCACATATATATATATATATATATATTTATGTACTATGTATGTATATATCTGTGCAAACTCTACATCCCCCATGAATATATGCATTTTTATTTATGTAAATGTATGTATATTTATGTAAATGAATGTATTTTACATATATATGTATATGTATGTATTACTTTGTATAATATGTGTATATATTCTGAAATTTTTTAATATGTTCTGAATATGTAAAATATACATTATGCCTAAATATATGAATGTATTTTTTTTTTTTTTGGATTTATTAGGTTTTTTTTATTTTAGTTTCGGATTTTATTTTTATTTTTATTTTGTTTTGTTTTTTAAGATTGTGTTATTATTAAACTATAAATTTATATTAATGTAGGTTTTTTTTTCGGATTTATTAGGTATTTTTTTGAATTTGTTTTTGGTTATCATGTATATTTTTTAATATTGTGTTATTGTTAAACTATAAATTTATATTAATGTAGGTTTTTTTTTAATTTTCGGATTTATTAGGTTTTTTTCGCATATTTTATTTTTTTTAATTTTTTTTGTGGTTATCATGTATTTTATATTTAATTTTGTTATTGTTAAACTATAACTTTATATGAATGTAGGTTTTTTTTTAATTTTCGGATTTATTTAGGTTATTTTTTTATTTCTGGTTTAATCAATTATTTATTGGTTATAATTAATTGTTTCAAAGTATTATAATTTTGCAAAACATTTATAATTTTTTTATATAGTTTAGATACTTTTGTGGTTGTTGATGTGAAATTCGGATAATTGTAAACCATAAAATACTTGTATTGTTATAATAAACAATAAAACTCGAGTTGTCACATATTTATGTTGTGTAACCTTGTAGATTGTCTTATGGCGAATTTGCGTAGTTCATTAAGCTATCAATCCATCAAAGTGAATTGAATTGAGTATTCTTTATTACTGTTGCTGTGGAAATCTTTTGTGTGTAGGTATTGGATTATTCACAGTACAGAGGAAACTCTATCCGTTTGTCGCGTCCGGACTTTACCTCTATATTGGGGTTTGGTTTGGAGTGTGACGTCTAATATTTCGACTTGAGTATTTTATTCATATATTTTTTGTTTCTATATTTATGGGAAGTTTGCTAATATGATAATTTTTTTATGTATTTTCAGCATTTTCACATTGAACTTGTTATATCCGTATAAAAAGGTTCGTGTTTTCTATCAATTTGAATAATATCTCTCAACTTTAATTAAATGTTAACTTTTTCATCAGTTTTAAGTTACAAAATAGTAGGATGTAAAGTTTATGCGTTCAATAATATGTTGAATGTTAGGTGATTTTATTGTATATATTTGTCATGTTGTGAAGTTTTTTGCATGCAAATGCTCACTCATACAGCATGTATTAGATCTCTATTAATAACCTATTACGTAACTCGTATAATGCAACAACATTTATCCAATTACTCAGTGCATCATTTGATGAAGTCAAATCGTGAATGGATGTATCAGAAATGGTTTGATGATAATCTTAATGAGGCCTTTATCCAAGGTGTTTCGGATTTTGTATCCTTCGCAAACAACCAACATTATTATATGGCTGGCAACAAGATAAGATATCCATGTGTAAGATGCTGGAACTTAAAATTCCAAACCTCAGAAAATGTGGTTAATCATCTGTATCAGAGGTGTTTTCTGCCTTTGTACTATCAATGGATAGCACAAAGGGAACACGTGTACAATACCAATGATCCAAGTGCACAAACTTTCACGTACGATCAATGGCAATTTGTTGGTGAAACAAATAATTACAGAACATTGGTTTTTGACGCTGCCGGTCCGCAGTTGACCAACAATCACAATGTTGAGGTTAGTGAAGAACCTAACATGGAAGCACAAGAATTTTTTGAATTGTTGAATGCCGCTGATAGGCCATTATTTGATAGTTGTGAAAAATTTACTCAATTGTCAGTCGTGGCTCGATACATGAATATGAAATCCGAGCATAATATGAGCAACTCCCAATTTAACAGGTTCATAGAAGAATTAATGGAAGTGTTGCCCGAGAATCATAACTTGCCTGAAAACCTTTACATATTTAATAAACTTATCAAGCCATTAGGGTTGGGATATCAGAAGATAGATATTTGCGTAAATGGATGCACCTTATTTTACAAGGATTGGAGACTAATGGAAAATTGTCCGTGTTATGGCCACGCACATTTCAAGGATATAACTGGTGGTAGAAAATGGGGGAAGCCTATTCCCACAAACAGTTAAGATATTTCCCTCTGACACCAAGGTTGAAAAGACTGTACATGTCAAATGCTATAGTGAGACACATGATGTGGCACAAATATCATAATGTGAAGGATGGGAATAATTTTCATCCATCAGATGCCGAATCGTGGAAATATTTTGATTATGTGTATCCAAAATTCATTGAAGAACCAAGAAATATTTGGCTAGGCCTTTGTTCAGATGGTTTTAACCCGTACAGTTCAAATGTGGAACCATATTCTTGCTGGCCAGTGATAATTATCCCATACAACTTTCCACCATGGATGTGCATGAAGGATCCCGTAATGTTTTTTATATTACTCATTCCTGGTCCCAAGCATCCCGGTAAGAATATTGATGTCTACTTAGAGCCCCTAATCGATGAATTGATAACTCTATGGTCGGAAGAAACATTATGTTATGATATTGCTACGAAGACTAATTTTTGTTTGAGGGTAGTCTTGATGTGGACAATAAATGACTTCCCGGCTTATGGTATGTTGTCGGGATAGAGCACACATGGGACGTTATTGTGTCCTATTTGCTTCGAAAAGTCAAAAGCTTTTCGATTACCAGCGGGGCCTTCATTCTTTGATTGTCATCGTCAATTCTTACCACATAATAGTTCATTAAGACGTGACAGGAAAATTTTTATCAAGGATAGGCACGAGATATCTACACCTCCACCACGATTATCTGGGCAACAAATTTGAGAACGGGTGAAAAATTTCCTAACAGTCCAAGAGATATCTTGCAAAAAGTTAGATGGGTTTGGTATAGATCATAATTGGACGAAAATAAGTATTTTTTAAGAATTTCCATACTAGAAGACGTACCTTATTCGTCACAACTTAGACGTGATGCATATTGAGAAAAATATTTTCGACAATGTCTTCCATACTATAATGGTAGTTAAGGGTAAAACTAAAGACAAGGTTCAAGCTCGGAAAGACATGTCAACTTTTTGCAATCGTCCAGAATTGTGTGAAGAAAATACGAACAAGTTCGGTGTATACACCCTCCCAAGAGAAAAGAGAAAAGTGCTCCTACAGTGGGTTGAAGGCATAAAATTTCCCGATGGTTATGCTTCTAATCTATCAAATTGTGTCGACATGAAGGATTTGAAAACGTCACACATGAAGAGCCACGATTGTCATATCTTTATGGAGAGACTACTTCCCGTTGCATTGCGGGAACTCATGCCGAAACAGGCTTCAGAAACATTTGCTGAACTGAGCTTATTTTTTAGCAATCTATGTTGTTCAACTTTGCAAAGAACCGATTTGGAAAGGATGCAAGATAATATTGTCATGACGCTGTGCAAACTGGAGAAGATGTTGCCTCCTACATTTTTTGACTCAATCGAGCATTTACCTATCCATTTCGTTTATGAAGCGATATGATGTGGACATGTTCAATATCGGTAGATGTATCATTTCTAGAGGTTTTTGCAAGGCCGAGTATAGTTAAGAATAAAGCACGTGTTGAAGGATCAATTTGTGAAGCTTATCATGTCCTAGAGACATTAACTTTCTGTTCATATTATTTTGAACAACACGTGTGTACTAAAAGTAGAAGGTTAGGTCGAAACAACCAGTATAACGAGGTAGAATATCCTGAGGGCTGCTTATCTATATTTACTTGTCCGGGTTGTCCAATTGGGGCGAATGCAGAGATCTCACTATCGGAGTATAATCTCCAGTTGGCACACTTATATGTACTCATGAACTACCCAGAGGTGCAGCCTTATATAAGGCATGTTTGTAACGATTTGGTATGTAATTTCATCTGTTGGGATTGTTACACCTTTTTTAATGAGCAGCTTTACGAATTGAATGCAGATTATTTGAGGAAGACTTGGAACAACAATACGACCCTATTAACCAAAGAGATAGACAGTTGCATTTTGACAAATCTTTCCCGAGATGGTTATATGGCCAGGTCAGTATTTTGTATGCAATTTCTGCCTATTCATTAAGGGCACAACTAGTTGAGTATTAACCAAATGTAGTCATATTGGAGTTAAGGGATAGGTATGACGTAGACGATTGTGTGAAATATCTCTCTAAATGGCCGCACAGAAAGACACGTAGATGGTGTAGATACATGGTAAACTGATACAGGTTTTCTACGATCAAATATGGGTCTTCAAAATCCACGAACAATAGTGGAGTTTTCGTAAGAGGTACATGCGATGGTACAGCTGGAGAAATAGGGTACTATGGAGTATTGAAGGACATTATTGAACTACAATATCCTAATCCAACGTTACAACATACAAGAGTTGTTCTGTTTAAGTATAATTGGTATGATACCACAAATGATAGAGGTGTGAAGTCAAATAAGAGGACTGGATTGGTTGAGGTGAACGTGAAAAAAAGATATGCCAAGTACAAACCGTTTGTATTGGCAGGTCAAGCCCAACAAGTGTACTATTGTGTTTATCCAGGGGCCAAGAGAGAACGAGTGGATTGGGTGGCCATCGTTAAAATCCGTCCATGACATTTCTATGACATGGACAGATAGGAGATAGATATGGATGATAATACAAGTTTTCAATCAGATCACATGAATGTGCCCCCAGTGGAACCAAATGTTTTTTATTCTAATTCACATATTAATTATTCGGATGTATACACTGAAATAATAAGAGAAGACGTAGAAGAATATGTAAATTACAAAGAATATAAGCATGAAACAAATGATAATGGTGATGATGCTGATGATGTCAATGATGATGATAATGATTGTGACCCATATGATGATGAAGATGACAATGATGATGATTATGACCATATGATGATGAAGATGACGATGATGATAAGGATGAGAAGGAAGAGGGGGAACATTCAACCTTCTACAAACATGACGGTGACAATGAGGGAAATGATGATTTTTGAAAAAAATATAGGTTAGGAAAAAATATTTGTCATGGTTGTATTTCAATTGATCAAGTAGTGATTCCTAGTGTTATACATAGATCTAGGACAGTTATGATATGTTATGTTACATAATTATATTTTTTCAGTCAATATATATTATTTATATATTCTAATTCTATTGTGTCAAAACAGGCAATGAGAGACGGTGAGATCCAACTCGCAAGGGGAAAAAACAATTGAAACAGAGCAGTTTGTTAGGAAAAATGACGTCTTCAACTCATACCCCCATATTATGCCCGAGACACAGCAATTCAATCCGGCCGAACCGAATGACGCTCAAAAATTGGGTGGCCGTGGATCTATACGTGCACATCATGTAAGTGGTCGTGGATCCACAAGTGCACATACAACAACTGACCGTGGTGTTGGTAATGTCCCTGTAGTCGTTGGGCGTGGTTCATCTAATTCATCTGTGGGAATGCTACATCGGATCCCACCCGATCCGCAGCCCCAACATGAACAACCATGTCTACACGCCCCGTCCACTAGTCATAATGAACAACACTGTTCATCACCTGGACTGTCACAGGAGTTACAGGACTTATGTGTAGATAGTACTGGCTCTTCAATGCCTGGTGGTGTGCAATTTTCTAATATGCCTAAGTCCTCGCACGCTACTGAAAGACGGGCTACATGTATTGAAGATTGACAATTTTATGGATTCCAGTCTCTAGCCGATTATACGGTATGACAAAATGACAAGCGACGCTATGTGAAGGTTGTAGAAAACGGGTATGTAATAGTTCAAATTTGAAGTTTAAATATTCTCTTTTTTGTACCCTAATATACATGTTTGGATGATGTTATGTTGTATAGATGGGATCCATATAACACTGTCAAAGGTGTTACAAGAGCTCTACATGCAGGGTATGTAGAGCTGTGGTTGACATACAAACAGGTCCCAAGTAATACAAAGAAATTATGGTTCGAATATTTCAGGGTATGAACTGTTAAAGCAATATATATTGTAAGAACTATTATACAATTGTATATATAATTGTTGAATTATATGGATGATAATATTAACGCTTTCAGAGGGAGTACAAATGGCTTCCAAGTGATGAAGCTGAAGTTTGGCGCAAGTTTGAATCTACTGCAAGACGCTGAATTTCAGATTTGACAAACAAAGGACGGACAAGAACGAAAAAGCCATATTTCATACCACTTGACACATGGAACCAAATGTTGGAGCTATGACAAAGGACAGAGTGGCAGGAAATCTCAAGGAGAAATTCAGACAATCGAAATGCCAATCCGTCTACTCACCATTTGGGTTCAATCCCAACCCATGAGGCAGCTAGAAGAATGGTATTGATTTAGTAATACAATCTTGTTTACGTATATATGTTATGTGTACGAATAAAAATTCGCCGAAATACACAATTATATGTAGGTTGATTTGGTCAATTGCTATTGTAGGAAAAAGACCTAGGGAGGACAGTGACTTATGCAGAGGTTTTTAAGAAGGCTCATTGCAAGGGGACTGACGGACAGTACACAGACTCTCAGGCCGAGCAGACTATGGTATATATTATTCATGTAATTTCTAGAAGAGGTAACAATGCATAGGGTTTATGTTGAAGATAATTTTGGATTCACAGTATTGGCCTAAAGGTTTGTTGGTTTTGCAAAGTATTTATAATTGTTAAAGCTATTACTCTAGAGGGAAAACATACTTTGTGATTTGTGAGCATGAATATGGTTACACGGTGACCAAACATTTCACAAATGGAATATGGTTACTTGTTTTACCATGTTGTATTGTCTAATGTATTTAGAAATGTATTCTTAGGGTTGTAGTAGAACATGATTAATATGTTGAGGTTAAGTGTGGTACTGTATGAGCTTAGATACTGTGCATTAGGTTGGTTTTATTCACAAACAGGTTATTGAAAAAAGTCTGAAATACAGAGAAGACTCTGTCCGTTTTTTTATTGATGAGTAAATGCATTAAAGACAGATGTAGTAACTTAATATTGTGTGTTTCAATATTAAGTTTGTGTAGCTGATAAACATTTGGTTGTATCTCGCATCAGTTATGTAATCCTAACTTGTTACTAATGTCTTTGTAGGCTCATTACGATGAAATGCTCCAAACGGCTAGGAATGCATTTAAATCATACTCGAATCCAACGCCTGTGGATAAGAACACAGTATTTTTGCAGGTTGTTGGATCACCACGCAAAGGTCGGATATACGGGGTAGGTTCTCAGGTATCCCTTGAGTCTGTCACAAATACTGCAACCCATCATCGGCGTGTCATCACAGAGGAACAACTAAATGATGTCGTTACGAGAGCCACAATGACTTTGAATGAAACTGTACAAAGTCATTGCCAGCGGATCGAGAGTCAGGACGAGTTAATCATTCAACTTCAGCAACAAATAAAGAAGCAGGACAAAGTGTTGGAAGTTCTTTACGCAAAAGTATATGGTCAACCTGAAGACCAACATTCTTCATCTTCACATAGTGATGAAGATGGATAGTAATTTGTTATAATGTTATCTTTGTAGTTTGATGTTTAATACACTGCCATGTACATGACATTTTTTTTTATTACAGTTTAAAATAATAGTCTAGTTGTTAAATAGATATAGCATATCGTATTTGCGGCATTATTTGAAATGAATTTCATATAACAAATAGGTTCAATTTGGGATGATATTTCAAAATTTTTTGAAGCAATTATGACTAGATTAAGCAGATAGAATGGTTAAGTTGGTAAGGGCTTAGTGAGGGCTTGGTGAAGGGAATGGTTAGTGACGTATTGGTGAAGAGAAAGGTTGGCGAAGGTTTGGCGACGAAAATTTTGTGACAGTTTGGTGAGGGGTTAAGTTGGTGAATGCTCAGTGATAGCAATCATTAGTGACGGCCGGGTGAGGGGAACGTTGGCGAGGGCTTGTCGATAGGAAATATAGTGACAGTTGTGAGACGGCTGTAATTGACGAGGGGCCGGTGACGGAAAACTATAGTGACGGCCTGGAGACGGGAAATTATAGTGAGGGGTTGGTGAGGGCAGACTGTAGTGATGGCCTAGAGACTGAAAATTATGGTGAGGGGTTGGTGATGGCGGATTTGGAGACGAGATTGATAGAGTTTTCCAGCCGTCGCCAAAACAATGACGGTTTGGTGAAGGGAACCATTTTGGCGACAACCTCGTGTCTGACGGACAGTTCTCTTTACCGTGCTGTCGCAAATTCCACATGGACGACGGTACGGTGAGGGGAACCTTCTGTCGCAAAATCCATTTTTTTTTGTAGTGATGGTTGAACTGTGGTTAGTTGAATCAATTTTTGCATGGTAAGAATTGATGGACTAAGTCAAGAATTTGCCCTATGAGAGACTTTGGATTTGTTTGACCTAATTTTAGACCATTAAAAATGTTTCTTGTGAGTTTAAAAGGTTGAACTAATATGTTTGGCTTATTTTCTAAAGAGTTTTAGACAAAAGACAAAGCTAAAAAAAGTTGAAAAATAAAAAACTCTAAATCCGAGCTTTTTGAAAAATGTTTTCATGAAACAATTTTCTTTGTCGTAAAAAATACCATTCCATATTTTTGAAAGCCCAACATTTTTTAAAAATACTCTTCTATATTTTTTTCCCGAGAATAGTACTTCTAACATGAGAAGATTAAACAGTCAACAACTTTTATTAAAAAATACTTTTAATCAAAATTTCTACTATTGAAAACTCTACAACTCACCAACTAAAATTTTATAATTAGAACCTAGGTTCCACTTATCAAATTGTTACTGAAGAAAGTGATCAGAGGAATAAATTATAGTTTCAACTTATTACGTGGTATATGAAATTTCAACATAAGCAAATTACGTTTTCTCCATTTGATTTAATTTTATCATACTTTCAATTTTTAACATTATTAAATAAACATTATGAATATTTTAGTATCTAAGGTGAATATATGTTTTATAAAGTAAAATATTAAAGTTATTTTATTGAAAAATTATCTATTAATAAATGTATAAATGTTAAGTGAATGAATTTCAGGGTTGGGATATAGGCATATAATCCCCTTGGTAGTTTGGTACATATTTTATGGAGATAAAAGCTTTTACACTCACTACACTCGTAAGCAGGCTTCACCCATGAGGTTTTCCTTTCACATTTTTTTTATAGAAATTTGGGTTATTCCCTTAATTTTAGAGATTTTTTTTTTCAATTTCACTCCAGCACATTCCTATTCTAATTAGTCCCTTATTTTAGAAAAAAAATTATATTTTGCTTTTACTTCAAAAAATCTTCTTATTTGATGGGCTCTAATATCTCTCCATTTTAATTAAACATATTATGTTAATAATTTTTAGTTTATCTTTTTAATTGTTCACGAAGATGCACTGTTCATAATTACTAATATAATTTTTTCTTCTTAATTAATATTAATTTTTATTTTTTATGTCATGTGATTGTTGGGATGAGATAGCGGATAAATGATAAGTGGATGGGATACCAAATGAGATAACAGTGCCCTTTCATCTGCTTTTGGCATATCTTTGATTGACTAAAAGAAGAAAAAAAAAACTTAGTCTATCTCTCGCTGATCTCAATATAGACTTTCCCATCTAACTTTAATAAACTTTAATTAATTTTGGCAGCAATTAGCAGATGCTCAACACTTTCGTCTTCCAAGCTGCAGAGTCCACATAGTGGGCTACTTGCTGATTTTCTTTTATATCTATTGAGGTGAGTAGGTAGAACATTAAGACAAGCCTTCCAAATGAATGTTTTCATTTTGGAGGAGCATTAAAACTCCAAATTGATTTCCAAAGCCTGCTAGGAATGTGATTTGATGAGCTAAGATGGTTATTTGGCAGTTGTTCAACTTGGTGTTTGAGGGAATGATAACCGGATTTGACAGAGTAAAGATCCTTCTTGTTGTATGGCCAGATAAATTGGTCTCCTAGGTGTAGAGGGAAGAAAGATAGCTAATACTGAGTTTGCAATATGAGAAGGGAAGATAGAATGTATGAGATTGGGAATCCACCTTTGTGAGTTAGGAATCATAAGTTCATTGACATGAGTTAGGTAGCAGTTTGGTGGCTTAGAAACAGAGCAATGACCAGGGATCCAATAAGAGCTCCAAATATCAATGTTTTCCCCAGTTCCAACACTCCAAAAAATCCTATCCCGGATGATATCCCTGCCCTTTACGATGTTCCTCCAACACCAGGAGGGGGCGTGCCCACAATTTGCATTCTATAAATTTCCATTGGGAAAATAGATACTTTTAAGAATCTGGGATGTAATAGATTCTGGATTCTTAGCAATTCGCTAGGCTTGTGAGGCTAAGAGAGCAAGATTTGAAGTTTGAAGTCTTTGAACCCCAATCCCCCTTCATTCTTGATACAAGTTAGCTTACTCCGACGAACCCAATGGGTTCTGTTAATACATCCTGAGTTCCACCAGAAGTTTGAGATGATGGAGTAGAGTTGTTTACAAACCTTCTTAAGATACTGAAAGGTTGCCATTGAATAAGAAGGAATAGCTTGCAAAACAGCTGTAATCATAATTTATTTTCCTCCGTCTGAGAGAAGCTTAGATTTCCAGTTCTCAACCGTGGACATGATTCTTTCTTGGACCCAATGAACAGCCTCGGATTTAGATTTACCCCAATTAGATGGAATTCCAAGATATTTCCTAAGGGATTGAGAAAGATCAACATTAAGAATAGAGCAGAAGTGTTCACGGACTCTGGGAGGAGTATTGAAGCTGAAGAGGATGCTAGATTTGCTGTGATTGATACTCTGTCCAATGGCAAGGCAATAATGATTAAGGCAGTTTTTGATAGTACAAACCTATTCATTTATTGCTTGGAAGAAAAGTAAAGAATCATTAGCAAAGAGTAAGTGAGTTAGAGGAGGTACGGATCTGCTAAGCTTGATGCCTTTAAGATTACCATGTTCAACATGGATAGCTAAAACCCATGATAGAGCTTCAGTGAGGATAGAAAAAATGAACGAGGACATATGATCACCTTGTCGAATGCCTATTTAGGGAGAGAAGAAACCTCGTTGCTCTCCATTGATGACCACACTATAGGACACGGTTTTGATACATTCCATAATCCAGTTCACCCATTTAGCATGAAATCCTAACTTCAACAATAAAGCCTCCAAGAAATCCCATTCAACTTGATCTAAGGCTTTGCTCATGTCCAACTTTAGGGCTGCATTGTACAGTTTGGAAGATTTATGTCGCTTGAGGTAATGGACCACCTCTTGAGCTAGAATGATGTTATCTTAGATCAATCTTCCTAAGATAAATGCACTTTGGAAATGAGAGATTAAGTGATTCAAACAAGGCTTAAGTCTGTGAACCAGAACCTTAGAGATGATCTTGGAGATAAAATTTGAACAACTAATGGGTTGAAATTGACCCACAGTCTCGGGGGTCTCCACTTTTGGAATGAGGACAATATTTGTTTCATTAATGTCCCGAAGCATTGTACCAGTGTCCATAAAGTGTTGGACTGCCTTAAAAACATCTTCCCCTAGAATGTACCAGTCTGTTTTGTAGAAAAGCCCATGAAAGCCATCTGGACGAGGAGCTTTTGTGGCCCCAAGAGACCAGGTGACTTTTTTAACTTCTTCGAAAGTCATTGGTCTGATAAGATCAGCGTTGGTTCTATCATCGAGAGATGGATCAATACAATCAAGTGCAAATCTAAAATTTTTAGGACCATTAGAGGAGTAAAGATTCTGAAAATGCTTCTTAAAAGTGAGTTTAATAATATCAAGGTCTTCAGTTCACTCACCAAGGTAGTTTTTGAGCCCCATAATTTTGTTCCTACCTCTCCTTTGGAGTATTGAGGCATGAAAATAAGCAGTGTTTTGATCTCCCCATCTGAGCCACTTGAGGCTAGCTCGCATTGCCCAGTATTTTTCTTCTTTAGCCCAATGGAACCCAAGTCTATGCGAAATGTCATCAACAACTTATTGGAGATGTTCATTCCAATGTTGATTTTGAATAAATTTGAGTTTCTCCATAAGGGCTTGAATTTCTTTAATGTTATTCTTGCACTTGACTTTGCTCCATGATGCTAGCTTTTCACTGCAAATGGTTAGCTTTCTTTTAACAATAAATTGTTTTGTACCTTGGACTAGCTGGCCCTAACCATCTTTGATAACATCTTCACAATCATTATCATCAATCCACGAAGCTTCAAATTTGAAAGGTCTGTGTTGCTTACCATGGCTATTTTTGAGAGAGAGGATAATAGGGGAGTGATCAGATCCCAAAATAGGGAGGACAACCACCCAAGCATTGGGGGTAGAAAGTGTTCCAGGCATCATTATACAACATTCGATCAAGCTTCTGTTTAATGTTACAGGAACCTTCCCTTTTTATTTTCCCATGAGAAGGTACAACCTTTGGAATAGACTTCTTTGAGATCATTCATGTTCAAAAAACTTATAAAACAAAGGATAGCACCATTAGACTTTGGTCTTCATCATTCTTTCTCAAGATGGGAGATGATATCACTGAAGTCTCATGCAACTAGCCAATGATAGTTACAAGAAGGCTCTAGTGAAGAGAGATAGTCCCATAAATGATATTTGTGATTTTGGTTCTTGAGGCCATAGAAAAGGGTGAAGCTCTAACGATCTTTTTCAATAGTAATGACCATAGTATGCAAGAAATTATCATCTAAACAGACAACATCGATGGTAGTATCAGATTTCTAAGCAATGTGTAGTCCTCCTGAGAGATCAACTGGGTCCATTCCCAAACTATTAGGATAGCCTAATCTCCTGAGAATGATTTCAACTTTTTTTGTTTTGTTTTGTTTTAATAAGGCCAATGACTTGGGGTTTATTATGAGAGATGAGTTATCTCAAGTATTGAACTGTCAAGGCTAACCCCAATCCTTGACAATTCCAACATAGAAGCTTCATTGACAATTTGGGGTTTGTTGTGGGAAAACCCCCTGAACCTCACAAGTTTGGACTGAGTATGAACTCTTCAATTTCCTTTTCTGTTTCCTTGGCATTATGTTTGAATCTGGAGCACTAATTGTCTCTGAGATAGGGTTTTTCTACCAAATCCATGCACGAATCCAATTCTTATGGTGCAAGATTATATGTGTGGGTCTGGTGGGGCAGGTAAGTAGATGAGGATGATTTAAAACGTTTATCAGTTGGGGGATTTTCATATTCAAATGACTTTCTTTTATGAGGAGTTGGTATGTTTGGGTTGGTTTGTTGATTCTGAGTAGTGATGTTTGTGGTTATGGGTGGGGTTGGTGGGCTTTCTGTGGTTAGTTGTGGGCTAGCAGGAGGTGGTATAATGGGTCTAATGGCAGATAGTTGGATTGTCGAATGGGTATAAAGTAGGCTGTCCAGATTGGGTTAGTTAAGGTGATTAGATTGGTTAGTAGTATTGGTGGACTGTGGCAGGTTTTAGGCTTCGTTATGTTTGCTACCAGGCTTATTGTGGGTTGTTTTGGGCAGAGGGGATTGATTTTATTGCATGTGAATTTCATTGGAATATGTGTGAGTGTTTAGTGTCATTTTAGATGATATAATGATGTTTTTCCTTTATTCTATTTTTCTTGAAGAGTGTGCATAGTGGGGAATTTTTTACTGACCTTATCCTCAGACAGTTGCTTTTATAGATTACTTTTTTCTGGATTGTCAACGTCTTCCATGTAATTGTCACGTGATGTATGTTGAGCACCTTGAGCACCTTAGGTGGCTAGAGGATCTGAATTCTTGCTAAAACTTGAGTTAGAGTGTACATGGAATTGATCAGGGAATTCGTTGCCTGGATTAAAATTTTGTTGGTGATAATGTTCAGCTCTCTGAGAGTGAGGAATAAATCGTGAGTTACGTCGAACTGAAGTTGCTCTGAGTTCGTACCCAAAAGGATAGCTTATTTTTGATGATGAGGCTTGGGAAACATTCTTTTGAGTGGATTTTTGTGGATTGTAGTTAAGATCATGCCCCATTGTTCCACATTGATAGTAGAAATCACTCAATTTTTCATAGCATAGTGTTATCCAGATAGGTTTAAGACCTTCTCTTGGAAGAGTGAAACCTTTGACAAAAGGTTGATGAATATTCCATTTGATGCGCATACGTAGGCATTGGGCAAAAACGATTCCTGCTTCGTCTTCAAGATCGAGATCTTCTAACTCTTCAAGTGTTGCTGCGATTTTGTGAGCATTCTTATCTGTGATAAAATCGAGTGGCAGCCCTTGAGCTTGAACCCAAAACGAAGTGAAATCGAGGTCCATTTCATCCATGGAGTGTTGTGGTTTCCATGGTTGAAGAAGGAAGTGGTTGCCTTGAACAGCCCAAGGCCTAAGATCTCAGGCTCTAATTTTATCAGCTTGACTTTGGAAGACCAGTATGAAGTGAATTTTTTTTGTTCCAAGATTTCTACTGGGTCTTTGAGGGCCCAAGATTTTGTGATCACATTATTGATAATGGATAAGTTGATAACTTTGTCAGTTATAGCTCTACCAACTAAGGACAGGTTTTGATATTTAGTGCTGGCTTTTGATGAAGGCTGAAGTGAGACTTTGAGGGATGTTTTGTTTGAGAATAAAGTTGAAAGTTCATCTATAGTTTTGGATCGATCCATGACAGAGCTTAAGAGAAGGTGAGAAGATGGGAAAAGTAAACGAATGAGGAAGTAGAGGAAGATGGGATGAATTACCTCCGAAAAGACTATGAAAGTCGAAAGAAATGCTACATCCGCAAGAGCATCTCAAGAAAAAAGATGGGAAGAGTGAACGTTGGCTGTTTCAATAATAACATGGGGTTGACAGAAGCAAAAAAGTTACAGTTTTCACATTTTTAAGACCAAATATGAAACAAAATTGACTCCACAACCGTCACAAGAAGACTTTAACGTGGCATTCTGCACACACTGAGAGCGTGCAGGTAGGAGCTCACTTCAAGTATACCTTCAAACTTGATTTTTAGTAAGTCTTCAAAGTCTAGGAACACAATCTGGATGAAAGGAATTCTCACATTTAGAAGAATGATACGCAAACTTTTTGGATGCGTTTTCTTGAAACTTTGATTTATCCATTCAACGTTAGCATCTTTATAATTTTCCAATCAATTATCAAAAGTTTAATTTAATTTCCCTTTGAGATCATACAATGGAAGTTACTGCCTTTTTGCCCTTGTTGAACCTTGAATTTTTTTTTTCATTGAATCCCAAATTTGCTTGGAAGTTTCTCTGTTGAGAATTGTTTCTAGGATGGATCGATCAATTGCTTGGAAGAGGTAGTTCTTTGCCTTTAGATCCTTTAACTTTAGTCCTTCTAATTCTGCCTTCTGTGCATCTGACAAAATAGTACCAGCTGCATGTTATGGTACACCAGGATCAATGACCTATCTATATTCTTTGGACCTTAAAAAGTTCTCCATCAACATGCTCCAATAATCATAATGACCATCAAAGCGTGGTGCAGGCCCAATTATTTGAAAGATTTTGTGGCTTAATGAATTAGAGCAGAGCGCATTGAATCAGTTACAACTGAATTCTGTTAGCTTTACATTCAAGAAGTGTTGTGCACATGACTATATATAGATACCTTAGTCTACAGTCGTCATTATCATCAAAAATCATTTGTCATTTCCTTTTGTTATTTTCTCTGCAATTTTCTTAAATCAATACAAGTACTCTTTGCGATTGTTACTTCAATTTGTAGTCATATCAATTGGTGCTCTCGTTGAGAGTCGTCGACCACAATGGCAAACAATAGTCGATTAAAAATCCTTGATAAAAATGTAAAAAAAATTCAAAAAGTAGCTGAGAAGCACTCGCAGCATCTGGATCAACAGTAACAAAATCTGAGTGAGATCATCATGAAGTTAACAGCGTTGGATGGCAAGTTTGAGCAATGGATGAAAAATCTACCTTCGACAGCTCAGGTTAGCTCATCGACGGTGACGTTACCCACATATCCATCTGTACCAACCAGTGAAGTTCACTATGCTACCACGTATGGGTTACTACCACCACCTATACTCATACCGACAACTCCTTCGCGCATGTCTTTGATTTCATCTACCTTCTATATATCTCTGTCGGTCTCATCGATTAGAGCATCAAACGTAGCTACCATGGGTTCTCCGAGAAGTGGGTATGTCTCTAGTGTGCCATTTTCCTCTCTGATTGCGTCATTTCAGATGGGTCAAATGGGTTCTCTAGGTCCGTAAACTCAGTTGGGTTCAATGAGTTCGTTGGGGCAAACGGGTCATCCATCACTACAGGACAGGCCGATGAAATTGGATTTTCCACGTTTCAATGGGGACGATCCCGTGGGTTGGATCTTCAAAGCAGCACGATTTTTTTTCATTTCATAATACTCCTGATGAGCAACGATTGATGATTAGTTCGTTCCATATAGATGGGAAAGCTTTACAATGGTTTCAAAGGATGGTAAAAAATCGTCAAATCACGACATGGGATCAATTCGCGAATTCTTTGGAAGTTCATTTTGGGCCATCGGAGTTCGAAGATTCGCAAGGAGCCTTTTCTAAATTGGTCCAAACCACCACTGTGGAACAATATTAGACTCAATTTGAGGCCTTGTCTAATAGAACAACGGGCCTGCCATCATCTTTTTTATTGAGCTGTTTTGTAGCTGGGTTGCGCCAAGATATCCAGTCCAAAGTAATGGCTTTAAGGCCTACCAATTTGTCACAAGCTATTGGGCTCGCGAAGTTGCAGGAGGCCAAGTTAATGGACCAGCGAAGGAGTTCAGTTATGACGCCTAAATGGTATAACCCAAACACTTACTCAACCATAGAAACCAAACTAAGCTCACCTAACCCAAATAACCCCCAACCCACTAAAAAGCAGCCTTCTTCATTCATATCACCATACACGACATCAACACCATCACTTACATTAACCAACAACTACAACTACAAGCCTCAAAACACACCCCTACCATACACCACCAGACGTATAACTACCAAGGATATGCAACTCCGGCGCGAAAGAGGTTTATGTTACTATTGTGATAAAAAAATATACACCGGACCATCGTTGCAAGAATAAGCCTCAATTGTTCATCATTGAGGGTACAAAGGCAGATGAGGAGATAATGGGCGGGGATGAAGGGTTGGTAACGATACTATAGTTGAAGGAATTAGGCGCAACACCGGAAATCTCACTTAACGCACTTGCCGGTAACCATTCCCCTACTACTCTTTGATTTAGTGGTAACTTATCTGGCAAATCTGAGCAGGTATTAATTGACGGGGGTAGTACTCACAACTTTGTCCAAGCTCGAGTAGCTAAATTCTTGAACTTGCCGATTGAGTCTACACCAAATTTGTCCATGGCTGTTGGTAATGGGCAGAAATTGCTTTCGGCGGGGTGTGTGCGGCAAGCTCAGTTGGAGATTCAAGGGCATATGATTACCACGGACCTATATGTATTGTCATTAGAAGGTTCGGATGTGGTATTGGGAGTGTCGTGGCTGGCGACATCAGGGCCTGTGGTTCAGGATTATGCAAAATTGACAATGAGCTTCGTGGAAAATGGTGTAAAGGTGTTATTGCAAGGGGAAACAAATCGATCGATTTCCCGGGTACAGTTTAAGAGTTTACAGCGCATTAATTCTACTGATTTTGTTGTTGCCTTTTTCAGTTTGATAGTTGTCACAAAGCTCGGCAGGGGTCAAAGGGGTCCAATACTTCCACAGATTGCATAGCTTATCAGAAAGTTTGGGGATGTCTTTGATACACCACATGAGCTGCCTCCATCTCGAACCAGGAATCACGCCATCCACCTCATGCCTTATTCTGCTCCCGTTAATGTGAAACCATATCGGTATCCACATTTTCAAAAAACTGAAATGGAGAAAATGGTGCAAGAAATGCTTAAGGAGGGTATTATCCGGCCAAGTCACAGTCCATTCTTATCCCCGGTATTGTTAGTCAAAAAGAAAGATGGAACTTGACAGTTTTGCACCGACTACCAGGATTTAAATGAAGTAACAGTGAAGGACCGATTCCCTATTCCCACGGTCGATGAGCTACTTGATGAACTCCATGGGGGCACGATACTTTTCTAAACTAGATTTACGTTCGAGGTACCACCAAATTAGAGTTCGAGAACAAGACATCCACAAAACGGCATTTCGCACTCACAACGGGCATTATGAATTCCTAGTAATGCATTTCGGATTGACGAACGCCCCATCAACTTTTCAGGCGATAATGAATGATACGTTCCGGCCCTTTTTGAGAAAGTTCGTGTTGGTGTTCTTTGATGACATCTTGGTATATAGTAGTGATTTGGACCAGCATGTACATCATTTAGCTACTGTTCTTGACACCTTGAGAAAACATCAATTTTTTGCTAAACAATCGAAATGTACCTTTGGTTAGGAGCAGGTCGAGTATTTGGGACATATTATATCTCATAAGTTGGTGGTGATGGATCAGAGTAAGATACAAGCAGTGTTAGAATGGCCAATTCCAACAAATCTAAAGGGTCTTCGGGGGTTCTTAGGCTTGTCTGGGTATTACCGGAGATTTATTAAAGGGTACGCCATGCTTGCAGCTTCTCTCATAGACTTGTTGAAAAATAATGCTTTTTCTTGGGCCCCTATGGCCACGACTGCATTTCGTCAATTACAACAGGCACTTACCACAGCCCCAATACTTGTGTTACCGGATTTTACACGATCTTTTGTGATAGAGATGGATGTCTCTGGAGTTGGAATAGGGGCAACACTTTTGCAAGATAACAAGCCAGTAGCTTATTTTAGTAAAAAATTAAGTCCCAGATTACAAGCCGGATTAACATATCAACGCGAAATGCTTGCTATCATGACTGCGATAGCGAAGTAGTGGCAGTACTTATTTGGCCGACATTTTGTTGTTCGCACGGTTCAAAGGAGCCTCAAGGTGCTAATGGAGCAAAATATACAAATACCGGACCAACAAAAATGGTTGACCAAGTTATTGGGATTTGACTTTAGCATTGTTTATAAGCCCAGGAGTGAGAATATCATGGCTGATACGCTATCGTGCAACCCTGTTGTAGCTGAATATCAAGCTTTCTATATTGTTGAATATGAGTTTTTGAGCAAATTGGTAGAGGCGAACCAAAGGGATCCTGAGATGATTCAACTTCATCATAAGTGGGCAAGTGAATCATCCAATATTCCAGGGTATTCATATCACCAGGAATTGCTATACTTCAATCACCGGTTAGTTATTCCTTCAACCTTGCAATTGGATGTGTTGCGCGAATTTCACGATTCGCCAGTGGGTGGCCATGCCGGGTTCCTAAGAACGTTTTAGCACATTGCAACAAGTTGCTACTGGAAAAAGTTACGTCAAGATGTGAAAGTTTATGTTGATTCTTGTTTAGTGTGTCAACAAGCCAAGTCAAGCAAAATGGCACCGGCTGGACTGTTACAGCCCTTACCGATTCCGTCCCAAATATGGGAAGACATCTCGATTGATTTTGTTACGGGACTGCCTATGTCAAAAGGGTATGTAGAAATCTTTGTTGTGGTTAACCGTTTATCCAAATATTCCCATTTTATTCCATTAGGGCCGAATGCCACAAGTGTTAAAGTAGCTGAGGTTTTCATGAAAGAAGTCGTGAAGTCGCATGGAATGCCAAGGTCTATAGTAAGCGATCAAGATAAGTTGTTCATTAGCTCGTTTTGGAAGGAGTTATTCAAACTGCATTGTACTTCATTAAATATGAGTAGTTCATATCACCCTCAAACCGACGGCCAAACGGAGAGCTTGAATCTTACCATGGAATTGTACTTACGATGCTTTGTCATGGATACTCCTAAGGCGTGGGCTAAATTTCTGCCATGGGTGGAGTATTGGTACAATACCGCATTCCACACGTCCGCCGGCATGACTCCCTTCCTTGCGGTGTATGGTTGACGTCCTCCTATGCTTATTAATTACTTACCATACTCAACTTCAAATGCAGTTCTTGATAAGGAACTCTAACAACGTGATGTTATATTGGCTCAACTCAAGACCAATTTGGAAAGGGCGCAGCACCGCATGAAAATTCAAGCTGAAAAAAAGTTTGCCATTGGTGATTTGGTTTTTGTTCGACTGCAACCTTATAGAAAACTCACAATCAGGGGACATGGCAATCAAAAGTTGAGTAGGAAGTTTTTTGGGCCTTTTCGAGTGGTTGATCGCCTTGGAACAGTGGCTTATAAGCTTGAATTACCGGAGGGAGCACGCATTCATAACGTGTTTCATGTATCACTATTGAATAAGGCAGTTGGTGAACACAACTCCAACAAACATCAAGTTGTGATTCCACCTTATCCCACGTTGCCTCAATTGGAACCATCATGCATTGCAGCACATCGGACCATTGTGTTTCAGGGGAAAACCAAGGAGCAAGTTCTGGTAGAATGGTGCAATTTTCCTCCGGAAGATGCTAGCTGGGTGGATATAAATGAAGTGCAAGAGTTGTACCCATCCCTCAACCTTGAGGACAAGGTTGTTGTTGCAGAGGAGGGTAATGTTATACCTGTGGGAGTCAATAGTCCGATGCAAAACCTTGATGGCCTAACAGTGCAAAAAAATGGACGAGATCCCAACAAAGAGAAACGAGCCAGGTGTAAGCCCAATTATTTAAAAGACTTTGTGGCTTAATGAATCATAGCAAAAAGCATTGAATCAGTTACAACTGAATTTTGTTAGCTTTACATTCAAGAAGTGTTGTGCACATGACTATATATAGATAGCTTACTCTACAGTCATCATCATCAGAAATCATGTCATTTCCTTTGTTATTTTCTCTACAATTTTCTTAAATCAATACAAGTGCTCTTTGCGACTGTTACTTCAATTAGTAGTCATATTAACGTATATTCACAAATGAATTTGGGATGCATTTGTGATCACTGTATGATCACAAATGAAACAGACTATGCCTAATAACCTAAGGGTGTAATTCATATTTGAGGTGCAAGCAATATTTGCAAGACTCCCATCCAACGGCGAGACCATTCAATTCATAATCACAAGCATTACATACTTTATGTAAAGCACCAAATTGAAAGAAGGGGTCTTTATGATTTTGGTGTTCAATAACAGTGGGGAAAGCAGCAAATTTGACATCAACTAAGAAATCACAAGTCTTGCAATGAAAAAAGAATAATCCAATAGAAGACCGATTGCAATTATTGCACCCAAAGTATCGTAGAATGTGTTGATTTTTTAAGATGAGGGATATATGTATGGAGTACAATATTTGTGATTTTTGAGATGATGCTAGATATTTGGGTTAGAGCAATATCTCTAACCACATAGGATATCATAGTTTTTTTTATAGATACATCATGATTCCTGTATGTGGGAGCTCTGTGGCTCTCTTGATTTTCTGGAGCTCTATGGCTCATAGTTGTGATGTAGAGCACATTGGCTCTCTTATGATTTTTTCTGGAGCTCTGTGGCTCATATTTTATGGAGCTATACTCAAATTAAAAATGTCTCATTCATCTCATATTTATAGTTAAAATTTATTTCTAGAATTTTCTAGCTTGATAATCTGAACTTGAGCTGGCTTAGATCTTGAATTAGTTGGCTTGTAGTTGATTCAAACTTTGCTTCTTGACTTTGATTTTCTCAGACCTTTCAGGATTGTATAATTTGGACTTTTCTCTGATCTTGAATTTGCTAGGATATTAGATTTTTCTCAGTTTCAGAATTTTCTTTGAGTTTTTAGCTTGATTTTCAACAGAATGTCCGGTAAAAATCGAGGGAGAGGGGGTGGGGAGGACTATGATGTTGTTGTGTGGTTTGTAAATAGGCACAAGATAAATGAAGAAAGTAATCACATTCTACACATGAATAATAAGGGGCGGAAATTGGGTCAATACAACAGTTACATAATATTTCCTCATCATCTTCTACACCATTTTCGTTCAGCTGCTCATGGATGAGAACCAACGGATGTTGTTTATGGCTGAAGTCTTTGATCTCTTCTTTAATCAGTGCGAGACTATACTTTCAAAGTAGGAAACTTTTGATCATGTCAGATATGTCAGTCGTCGGTAAGTGAAATAGATCACCGTCTCTGGGAACGGAAAAATCATTAAAACATTGTCAAAACCGTGTAAGCACAAATAAAATATTGGGAAACTAGAAAAAGGAAGGACTCAAAAGAAATATGTGGAAGAAGAAATGTTTCTTACGATTTACGAGTTATCTTCAATCAGTTGGGTTTTAGCTGTCATGCACTTGAGGTGAACAAAATAAGATTGAAAACCGTAGGCAAGGCCGAGAGTGTGATTATGGTCCTCGCGGTTGGTTGTTTCTGGTGACAACGCACAACTCCTATGAATCCAAAATGGGCAAGGAGGGCATAGATAGGGCAGATTTTTATCTTCCGAACAACGATGGCCTCTGGTGGAGTATCAGTGAATGTATATCTCACTGTCCTTCAAAGCACATTCAATGTCCATACCAAAATCACAAACTGAGCAATGGTAGAGAAAACCATCCTGAACATCTATGTCACAAATTAAATATCGCAGGTGTATAATCCTAAAACATATATGTATGTCGAGGAATAAGGATGAGTGAGTGTTTATGATCATGTTGGGGATGCATGATCTCCATTATCTGTAGTTCGGCGGCATACTTTGTGGAGGTAAAATCTTTTATACTCACCACATCCATATGCAGGCTTGTCCTCTATCATTGGTTTTTCACACCTGTAACAGATAACTTCTCTTTCATCAATCTTTGACACAGAATCTTCGAGGATCAATGGATGTGCTCATGGCTAAAATGTTTCATTTCCATCTTTGTCTGTTTGTGTGTGTGTGTGTGTGTGTGAGGAACTGATCAATGCTGTTGGGTATCGGCGCAGCAGAATGGTCGGGGACAAGCAGTATTACGCAGCTAAAATATGAATGAGAACAGAGAAAGTAGAGACACAAGATTTACGTGGAAAACCCTCAAACAAATCGAATGAAAAACCACGGGCAAATAATGGAAGATTTCACTATGATGTGGAGTATTTTACAATAATCTTTTCTCTAATATAAGGAGAGAACAATATCACTCTCTCAAATAATAGGAGAAACTAAATCTCACTCATAAATATAGAACAACAAAAGAGGAAGAGAACTACTCAAGAGAAAGCTTATGTTTTCTCTCTATCTTGGAATGTTTGGTGATGCTCAATGGTAAGGAATGAACCTCTATTTATAGGCTCATTCCATACCCAAAATCAAAGCAAAATAGTAGTGTGAAAAGGATTTTCATGTGCCTAATTTTGCACCAAACTTTGATGCACAAATCTTCCTTTTTCCATTGCTTTTCATTTCTTCTTTTGTTGTCTTCTTTTGACTCACCAAAATGTAAAGCCACCAAAATTTTATTGTTCACATTCTCCCACTTAAAATTTTGGTGACACTTCAAATCTCTCCATACCTGCCAATTCCATGTTGCTTACGTCTTTGCTAAACCAAATGAGGATCTACTCCAAACAAACTTGTCAACGTTAATTGGTTTTGTCATAACATATGCTAGGTTCTCGTTGGTGTGAATCGTCTGCATATCCACACTCCCTTCCTCCACTACTTCTCGAACAAAGTGATATTGAACACCTATATGTTTCGTCCTAGAATGAAATGCTGGATTCCTTGCAATGTGCAAGGCACTCTGATTGTCACAAAACAAGGGAATTTTCTCTTGTTTGTGCCCGAGTTCCTCCATTAACCGTTTAATCCAGATTGCTTCTTTATAGGCTTGTGTAGCCATTCAGCTTGTGTTGTAGATAGGGCCACAATAGTTTGTAATTTAGATATCCAGCTTACCACACCTCCTGCAAGTGTAAACATGTAGCCTGTAGTGGACTTCCATTTATCGGCATCACCTGCAAAATCCGAATCAACAAAACCTTTGACAATAAATTCTGATCCTCCAAAACATAATGCAACATTCGAGGTCCCTTTGATGTATCTTAGGATCCTCTTAACAACATTCCAATGCTCTCTACTAAGATTCGCCATGAACCGACTGGCCGCACCAACTGCTTGAGCAATATCTGGTCTCGTACATATCATAGTGAACATGAGACTTCCCACTGCTGATGTATACGGTACTCGAGACATTTCTATCCTCTCCGCTTCAGTGCTAGGGCACACACTTGAGGATAATTTGTAATTGACAGGAAGCAGGGTCGAGATTTCCTTACAATCTTGCATATTGAAGCGCCGCAAGATTTTCTTCAAATAATTCTTATGGGAAATCCATACCTTCCTGCCTTTTCTGTCTCGGTGAATTTGCATCCCTAAAATCATGTTTGCTGGTCCCAAATCCTTCATATCAAACTCCCCAGCTAACTGTGCCTTTAGTTCTTGGACCCGATCTTTGCTGGGACCTGCTACCAGCATGTCGTCCACGTACAACAACAAAATGATAAAATCATTATCGCCAAACCTCTTGTAGTACGTACAATGGTCTGAATTGAGTCTGTTGTACCCAAGGCTAATCACGAAGGAATCAAATCTCTTGTACCAACACCTTGGCGCCTGCTTTAAATCGTACAGAGATTTGGTCAACCTGTAAACCAAGTTTTCTTTTTCTTTCTCAACAAAACCTTCTGGTTGAAGCATGTAAATCTCTTCTTCAAGCTCACCATGAAGAAAAGCCGTCTTTACATCTAACTATTCTAGATGTAAGTCTAACACAGCACACATAGCCAAGACTACTCTGATAGTTGTAAGTCTTACCACAGGAGAAAATATCTCGTTGAAGTCAATTCCTTCTTTCTGAGCATATCTTTTCACCACCAGTCTTGCATGATATCGCTCCACTTGGTCATTATCATCTCGCTTGACCTTGTAGACCCATTTGTTACCAATGGCTTTCCGTCCAGGTGGTAGTGGAACAAGTTTCCACGTCTTGTTTCTATGTAGAGCTTCAATTTCTTCTTGCATTGCTGTCATCCACAGGGCAACATCGAGGCTTTTTATAGCCTCGTGAAAGGTATATGGTTCTCCATCCTCCGTTAGAAGACAATATGCAGCATTGCTCATCATGACAAAATCTGAATGCCAAGTTGGTCTTGTTGTCTGACGCAATGAACGTCGGACTTCTATAACTTCAGCATCATCTGGTTCTTGTTCCTCATGCTCCGGTGCAGCTTCAGAAAAAATATCTCCTTGTTCTGACTTATCCTAAATTTGTATTGTAGTAGTCTCCTTTGAAGTGTTGTTGTCGTCTTCACTTTGTAATTTATCTTCTGCAAATATCACATCTCTGCTGATGACAACCTTGTGGGCAGTGGAATCCCACAGACGATACCCCTTAACACCATCAGCATTTCCCAAGAATACACATTTCCTGGATTTTGGATCCAGCTTTGTTCTTTCTTGGGAACCATACATCACATATACCGGACACCCAAATATGTGCAAGGTAGAATAATCTGCGGGTTTTCCGGTCCACATTTCCATTGGTGTCTTCAACTCAATTGCAGTTGACGGTGACCGGTTTATCACGTAACAGGCAGTTCTAGCTGCTTCTGCCCAAAATGATTTGGCTAGACCTGCAGTTTCCAACATAGCTCTCATTCTTTCAAGAAGAGTTCTGTTCATCCGCTCTGCTACACCATTTTGCTGAGGTGTATGTGCAACAGTAAATTACCTCTGAATACCCTCGTGCTTGCAAAATGCCAAGAAGCTCCCGTCAGTGTATTCTCCTCTGTTGTCTGTCCTCAAACACTTGATCCTTTTCCCGGATTCAAGTTCCACCAACGCTTTGAATGTTTTAAATATTGGAAATACATCTGACTTGTTCTTGATTGGATACACCCACAGTTTCCTGGAGTAATCATCAATAAATGATACAAAGTATTTAGCTCCTCCTAGGGACAAAACCGGTGATTCCCAAACGTTTGAATGGATCAAGTCTAGAATGTGTTTGCTTCTGGCAGTAGATCTCCCAAATTTCAATCTATGCTGCTTACTGGTAACACAGTGCTCACAAAAAGGTAAGTTTACCGTCTTGAGTCCGGGTAGGAGATTACGTTCAGAAAGAATCTTTAAGCCTCGTTCTGTCATGTGGCCCAATCTGCGATGCCACATTATAGTTGATTCTTCTTGACCGGCTGATGCAACTGATACATCTGCCTCCTGCAACGTATCTCCCAAAAGCATGTATAGATTTACCCCGATCTTTTCTGCCTTGATCACCACAAGCGCTCCTTCGACGACCTTCATGATCCCATCCTCGATATGGGTCTTGCAGCCAAGGTCATCCAATTGTCCAATGGACAACAGGTTCTTCTTCAAGCCCTTCACGTGTCGTACCCCTTGAATGGTGCGAATGGTACCATCATACATTTTAATTTTGATGGTACCAATGCCAGCAATCTCCAAGGCATGATCATTACCCATGTACACAGATCCTCCAAAGACAGGTTCATAGGTGTGGAACCATTCTCTACGAGAGGTCATATGCCATGTTGCTCCCGAATCCATTATCCATGCATCAGTGAGCTCATTTCTGCCTTTTGATACAGTTGCTGCTTCGCTGTATAAAATATCTCCATCATCTGGTGCAGTCGCCATACATCCCTGAGAATTTGTCACATCGGGATTCTTTTTGTTACTCCAACAATCCTTCTTGAAGTGCCCTTTCTTGCCACAGTTGTAGCATTTGATATCCTTTCTACTCTTTGATTTTGATCTCCCATGGCTGTTGCTCCCACTAGAGCCATGTTCCGTTGATCTACCTTTCACCATTGATAATTCCTCTTCTTGTTGTGAACTTTCGATCTGTCTTCTTTACTTTTGCGCCTAGATTCCTCTTCCAGAGCAGCAGCTGCAACATCATCAAAAATAACAGAATCTGAAAGAACATTGTTAGTGTAACTAATGATGAGTTGATCATATGAATCAGGTATACTTTGAAGTAGAATTTCTGCACGTTCAAGCTCCGCTATTTTATGCCCAATTGCAGTCAATTGAGAGAATAGCGTATGTAAGGTATTGATATGATCTGTCACCGATGTGGACTCACTCATCCGAAGGGTGTAGAGTCTTCTCTTCAAGAAAGTCTTGTTGTGAAGTGACTTGACCTCATATAGTTTGGTCAACACATCCCAAATTTCTTTTGCTGACTTCTTTTCCTCAACGCTTGACAATACCGAATCTGCCAATGCCAGGTGCAAATTAGCCATAGCGTTGTCATCCATCTCTTTCCACTTGTCGTCCGTTACCTCCGCTGGTCTGTCTCCAATTGCTGCCAAGCAATTTTTCTTTCTCAAGATTGCCTTCATCTTTAATTTCCATAGGGAAAAATTTCTCCCGTTGAACTTCTCGATTTCAAATTTTGCCGCCATAGTATTAACGACGATCTGCTTCGTAACTTGAACTGGCTCCCACTAATTCACGTATGCATGAATAGTAACTGTGAACAGTAACCCCGTATGTATACCAGTGACCCGTAACCAGTGACTCTGATACCACTATTGGGTATCAGTGCAGCGGAATGGTCGAGGACAAGCAGTATCACGCAGCTAAAATATGAATGAGAACAGAGAAAGTAGAGACACAAGATTTACGTGGAAAACCCTCAAACAAATCGAGGGAAAAACCACGGGCAAGTAATGGAGGATTTCACTATGATGTGGAGTATTTTACAATAACCTTCTCTCTAATATAAGGAGAGAACAATATCACTCTCTCAAATAATAGGAGAAACTAACTCTCACTCACAAATATAGAACAACAAAAGAGGAAGAAAACTACTCAAGAGAAAGCTTATGTTTTCTCTCTAACTTGGAATGTTTGGTGATGCTAAATGGTAAGGAATGAACCTCTATTTATAAGCTCATTCCATACCCAAAATCAAAGCAAAATAGTAGTGTGAAAAGGATTTTCATGTGCCTAATTTTGCACCAAACTTTGATGCACAAATCTTCCTTTTTCCATTGCTTTTCATTTCTTCTTTTGACTCACCAAAATGTAAAGCTACCAAAATTTTATTGTTCACAAATGCCTGCTACGATGCTTGATCTCCTTTTTGGACTAGTTTGTGGGCTAAGTCTTCTAAATGGTAATAACACCAATAATATTTATACGTACTAAAAAGCAGTATTATAAGGTGGCAAATCAACTAACACTTGATAATACGACAACAGTGTCTTATACTTGTTTTCCTAAATTATGACATAACTACAATCTCCAAGAATTATTTGAAAAAATAAAAAATCACAACTTGTTCGAAATATATGTAAGTATGTAACCGCTCAAATGTAACACGCGAACACTTTGGAAATGCAATTCAAATTTAAGACCAAACTCAAAACCAAGAAACTAGATTTAAGAACCTTAATAGAAACTGTTGCAAGCACCGCAACCAATTTAGGTGGAAAGTCAATAAACGATAAGCCCCTCTAGATGTTTGGTGTTATTGTAGTAAATGGTCTATTTCGGAAGATGAATGGGCAAGACTTACACTTCTTTTGGATAGCCATTTTTTTCTTTCTCCAATTCATTGTTTAGAATTAATAATGCACATCTAGCTTTCTCCGAATTTAGGCATGTTTTTCTTGTCATGGTTTAACTAGGGAAGGGTAAAAGAGGTTCTTGGGCAATTAATAGAAACACTTTACGCAGGGCATAAATTTATGTAAATTATCACCAACCCTTTGGTCTAGTGGTATGTTGTATAACTTAAATCGTAATGAATAAAAATAAAAATAAAAAAGTGGAATGCAGCTCATTAAGTTTGAATCAAATGAAAATGCAGGTAAGTAAGCTCGTTCCTTTGGCAAAACGCAAGCTTGAAATTTGCCATTTTGGATTTCTTTCTCTCTCTCTTGTTCTTCCTTGACACCCCCTAGGGTTCTTTTGTTGCTCCGAACATCAAATGGTTGATCTTCGTCCTGGGTTTACTACTTTGGGTTGTTGCCTATAGGTTTGGGCAAAACTAGGCTCGTTTTTGATTTCGACCGAGGGTTAATCTCGTAATGGGTTAGGCCCAGTTCTTTTTCTTTTGTTCTAGTTTTTGTACTTGGGCTTTACCCAGTTAGTTTTTTTGGGCGTGGCCCATATGATGTAGTTTTCCATTTCCTGGGTCTAGTTGGTTAAGCATTTTCTTTGTAATTTCGTAAGTTAATATAAGCTATTTCATTTGACTAGAAAAAAATTCTTGCGATGTCCTCATGTTTCAGGTGGTGGCGTGTGTGACTGGAAAACATATTGATAAAAAGATCCAATAAAAAAGACTAGTATTTGTTTGGCAAGTGGGTTATAATATTCACACTGTGCTCCTCAATTTGTCACATTTTTTTTTCTTGAACTCTGCACCTGTCATTGTTTGTCCATGCTTTTTTTTTTGTTTTTTTTTGTTTCGGGAAAGTATAACTGAATTAATTAGTGATATTCAACAAATGTAAAAGAGTTGATGTCTTTATTAGTCTCTGATCTTTATCATATTTGACAAATAGTTTCCTTATATTTGAAAGTGTTATATCTAATTTATTTTAACTTTGTAACATGTGTTGTCTTTTGTCCTTTTGGCCTTTTTTGTAAAAAAAAGCTATCGCTAAAGTCGTGTTTTTTATTTTATCCCTATACTTTTTGGTTATTTTCTTTATCAGAAAAGGGCAAATGAACTCACAAGTTGGAAAGAAAAGAATTTAAATATAGCACATTTTTAGATAGAGTACTTATTTGTCAAACATAGTAATAATATCAAGGACTAATTAGAATATTAACAAATTCTAAAGATCATTAGTATAGTCTCGTAATACTAAACAAATTCTTAAAATCTCAACACATCTTGAGTAAACAATAACATATGGAGTTATCTCTTAACTCATTTTGGACCAATTTCAGTTTCTCATCCAAAACATTTTCTTGAAATTTCAATATATCCATTCAAAGTTATCACCTTCCTATTTTGCTAATCGATTACAAAAAATTTGATTTAAATTCCATCTCTATTGAAATTCATTTAATTTCTCTACGATCAATATATACTTCGGTGGATGGTGTGAAATGCAGCATGTTCTTCCTCTGCTCTTTTTTTTTTTTCATTATTTATCATATGATAATGCTTTCAACCTTAGTCGACCTTGTGATCATACAATTGATATGCAATGAATTGTTAAGAGAAACATATAGGCTTGTGAATTAGAATTGAAGGATCTAGTTTAGCGAAGGCAATCATCTTCCAACATGTGTTTTAATAAAAGATTGGACGAGGGAAATGAAAGGAAAGTAAGATGAAATTAATATAATAAAAGAAATGAAAGGAAAGTGGTGTACTCATTTGGATTTGAGAAAAATAATCAGGGAAAGAAAAGAAAATAATTCTTTTGATTTTTTGTTTTGAATATCTTTTTCATATTCATTGTTATTTTAAGAATACATTTAAAACTGAAAGGATTGCAAAATCCTTTTTAATGCCACCATAACCCACAACCTACCTCCTTCCAAAATTTAAAATTTAATTCAATTCGTTCCCTTTAAAAAGTGCAATGTGAACACTATTTAAATGATAAGCCTGTTGAATCTTAGAATTAATGAGCCTAGAACTAAAAAACTTTGCATCAAAAACTTTCAAATAATTGACTAATTTTAGCATTTCTCACGGTTGTCAACCTCTACAAATTCTTTAATTGCTCTGCTTTTAACTGCAATGCTTACTACACAGTGGAAAACTCTTATGTTTCTCATAAAGAAAGAAAGAAAGAAAAATGGTGGACACAAGCATTTTAATTATAATGCACACAAAATACTGAAGACTTATCATAAAAGGGTATCTCAAGATATTACAGGCTACTTTAACAGATATTATTGTTAATGACTCTTTCCAGCCTATATAGCATAATAATCACAAACGATGAACTAGACCTTTAATTTGTTACCACATAAGGTACATAGACAAAAGTTGCAATCCTCACATTCGAAGGCAGCATACCTATCTATATTGTCTCTGCAACTGTCACAAGAGGACTTTAATGTGGCCTTCCGTTTATACTCAAGAGGGTGCGGGTGGGAACTCACTTCAAGTGTACCTCCAAACTTGTAATTACGAAATCTGCCGAGTCTGGGTACGCAATTCGGATGAAAGGAATTAATATCACAATGAGAGCAATAGTAAATCCAGAACTTGGGATGCATTTCCTCTTCGCACATATCACAAATGAAATCATCTGGATGGTCACTATATGGCGGAAACCTCAGGGGAATAGGGTGTTTATCCCATCTGTGCCTAATAGCCGTGGGGAGCATTGCACAATCGTAGTCCAAACTACAATTGCAAGTCTCACAGCCAAAAGCGAGACCGTCGATTTTATAATTACAAGCATTACATAGTTTATCTGAAGCTTCAAATTGGAAGAGAGGGTGGTTATGATTTTCGTGCACAATAACAGTAGGCAAAGCAGCACATTTGACATCAAGGAAGAAGTCATCACAGGTCTTGCACTTGAAGTAGAATCCGTTTGAATACCAACTGCAATTGTTGCAGAGAAACTCATCATAGAATTTCTTGCAGCTGTCGAGGTTGAGTGGGTGGGGATGACTAGGATGTTGTAGTTTGTACGGGATTTTGGCGCAAGGTAGATGAAGAAAGTAACTACATTCCACACAAGCATAATAAGGAGCAGAAAGAGGCGTAACGCAGCAGTCGCATAATACTTCCTCATCTACTTCTTCGTCATCGTCGGCATTCGGCTGCTCATGGATAAGTATCAATGGATGTTGCTTATGGCTAAAGTGCTCGATCTCTGGTTGAATATGTGCAAGGCTATTCTTTCTAAGTAGGAAACGTTTAATCATTTCAGATATGTCAGTCACCGGTAAGTGGAACAGATCATCATCATCAAGTAGAACTTTCAGAAGTTTCTGTTCAAACTTGGCATCATCGAGTATATCAACGTCTCTGGAAGAAGAAAAATTATAGAACATTGTAAAAAACGTGCAAGCGCAAATAGAAAAATGAGAAATTAGGATTAAAAGGGAAAAAAAGAAAAGGAAAAAGAGATGTGGAAGGAGGAGCTAGGATGAGTCTCTTACGAGCTAACTTCAATCTGTTGGGTCTCAGTTGTCATACACTTGAGGTGAATAAAACATCTGCACAGGCGACAACAATAAACCCAATATGTTGGAAAGATCATCTGGCGGCAGATATCACAATTGAACACGAAATATTTGTAATCAGATGGAACGCCGTACACAAGGAAAAGAGGATGATCATCTTTCTCATGTTTTGCTGTACTCGGTAATAACGCGCAACTCTTATGTATATAAAATGGGCAGGAAGGACAGAGATAGGATTGATCTTTATCTTCCACGCCACAAGCATCACAGCGGAACAACGCTGGCCTTGGTTGGAATATCAGTGAATGTTCGTGACCGCCATGCCTAATGATGCGGTCCTTGTAAGGGCATAACGTGTCATTGTCCTTGAGAGCACATGCTATGTCCATACAAAAATTACAGACTGAGCAACTGTAGATGAAACCATTCCAAATAATAGTGCCACAAACATCGCAGGTGTACATGTAGTTATATTCTGGCAAATCTGATCTAGGGAGAAGGATAAGTGAGTGATTATCATGCTTGGGATGCATCATCTCTCTTGGGAGCTCCGCACATACTTTGTGGAGGAAGTAGCCTTCACTACACTCTCCACAGACATATGCAGGCTCCTCTTGCGAGATTGGTCTTTGACACCCATGACAGATAACTTCCCTTTCATCAGCCTTTGGGAAATCTTTGAGGAACAAGGGATGCTTGTGGCTAAAATGATTCATTTTTCCCGTCTCTCCAAGTGTGAGGCGCACAAAAATTTATTCTTTGGTCAGGCTCTATATCTCGTTCAAGAAAAATAGATGTTCCCTAACCTTCATAATGTTTGGAGCTTTGGAGTCAGCTGTGTGATTAACGCTTTTTTTATATATAAAAAAGAATGTTTAGTAAGTGACTAAAATTTAGTATATATTTAGTTGTTACCTGCGTGATTAAAAACTTCCAGATCACTTTATAATATATCATATATGGGTTATTTCATCTTTTACCAATTGGTTCGAAGATGAAACTTTATGTTAATTTATGATAGGTTAATTTATCATAGTATGAGAGTTGGGAGGGCCTACCACATCATATCTTGGGTCATATTTTACCTAGTGCTAATTGATTTTAATATAGAACCTATGTTGCATTTGGATTGGGCAGATACAGATCAATTTCAATAAATTACCCTTGTTTTAATTTACATGTATTGTTTTCATAATTTTATTTTAATTTATGTAATTATATATTATTTTTACAACATAATCAGCAAGACTCATACTCACAACATTTCACAGACATAACAAGTTACATACTACTGGACCAAAGCCCTAGTAACTCCAGCTTATCTTGTTTAATTAGCAAGTCAATTCAAACAAAATGAATTATGTTAAGCTAATAATTTCCCCTAAAAGTTTTGATATTAGTATTGCAAAAAGTAAGAGAATGAATTATATCTAATATATTCATTTACTCTTTTCTCATTTTCCATGTATTCTATATGTGGTGGATATCATCGTTAAATAGAGATATTTGAGCCTTTATAGATAATTTGAAATCTCTAAATTTCTTCCACTTATTCTTTAACTCATTGTTCTACATACAACTTTAAAGAGGTTCTTTTTTGCATGGCCATAATCATCCATTTTAGCTTTTAACAATTTATAATTTTCATAAAGTTTTACAATCTCAACATTCTATAGTTTTCACAGCATTTTACATAATTTTGACCCTTTCAACAATGATTAAAAAAAAAAATTAACGAATATTTTGTTGTATAAAATGAAGATGAACAATAGAATAGCTCTGATCATGATTTAAGAATAGGCTAAATTATTTACAAACACACAATTAGTAGCTCAAAGAAGCTTAATAAAGAAGATAAAACATATGAAAGGCAAGACAAGACAAGCGGGTTATATTAAAAAATATCATGTTGCAATAAGTAGTAAGAAAGGTGTTTCGATTCAGATTTTACATCTACATTTCTCATTAGTTTGATCATGCATATATTGTTGTTAAAAAGGTTCCTCGATTCAATCACATAGTTTTCACATCAACATTTGCCATGATTAATCAAACAACTCATGAAAAAAAAAAAAAAAAAAACCAGCTCGCTTGGTTAGTCAAATAACCCAAGTAAAATAATGACCCACTTGCTTGAGGCCGAATAATGTCTGAATATTAAAAATCCTCTTTCGTTAGTTAAATAAATCACAAATAGAAAAATACTTGGCATTAGTCAAATAAATCTTTGAAAAAAAAATCAAAAATCTTGCATTAGTTAATAAAAATGTTAGTGGGGTTGCATGCAAGACATCACAAGGCCCTACAAAAAAAAAAAATGCTCCGTAACCATTATAACGTTTTGTGCATTGGATTCCAGTGAATTACTATTAAAATATACGGAGTAATTAGTTATGATTAAATGAACGAGATTTATAAAAGTTTGATATTGAAATTGTTATTAGAACAAATAACTATTCGAATATTTTACCTAATGTTGAGTGTGGTTTGATATTGAAATTGTTAGTAGAATTAACAAATAACTATTCGAATATTTTACCTAATGTTGAGTGTATGGTTTGATATTGAAATTGTTATAAACAATCTATTTATTATATTGGAAACGATGGCAAAAAGGCAAGTGGTCATATCAGCACTTGTGTCCTTATTCCTCAATTTTTAAGATTATTTCTTCCTTCAAATATGCAGTTATCGTTAGTGATCGATGCCTTTCTCAGTCACGAAGCATAAGGTAAAAAGAGGTAATCAAAGTCACATATATAGTTGTGCATCATCAATTGCTTTAAATAGGGTCGGATCAACTATTCCACAAAATTGGGTTCTTGGTATTGAAAACAATAGATATATAATAAGGTCTTATCAAAGAGGTTAATTTTTTAAATAGAGTGAAAAATTAATATGGTATCAAACTCAAATTACTAAATCGTCATGAGTTCAAGTTTCATCTAATTATTTATTTAAAAAAATTAAAACTATTAATATGTAAGGCTAAAAATGAATATTGCCTATACATACGGGGTTGTTAAAGATAACTAAAACTTTTAGATAAGGTGATAAAAAAAGTATTATAACTCTTTTTTTTTTTTTTGGTCAAAAGTATTTTAACTCTCACTTATTGTATGAGGTAGATGACATTTGAAGATAAGCAAATTATGTTTTTCTATTTGATTTAATAGTGTATCATTTTTTTCATAAATCATATTCAATTCTACATTGTTTAAAACATTATGGTTCACCATGTCAACTGAACGTTTTTGCATCCTTGAGTTTTAGGATTTGGACCCTCTCTCATAATGTTTTAATATTGGTAAATTATTTATGTAATTATATGTAGCTATAGTTAAATAATATAAATAATTCATCACTATTAAATCTTTTTCATATATTATTTGATATGAGAGAATCCCAACTCTAATTTGTAACTAAATTTTGTGCAACTTTTTTTTTTTGCTAACCTGGATAAACATGGCCTCTCAGCCAGTTCACGAAACATAGACAAAATTAGTCACCACTTACTGATATCGAATAGGATATGTCAGCGAGCCCTCGTTGACCTAACGGTTAAATGTAAACTAAAATTTTTGAGATACAACTGTTACACCCAAAATATATACCAAATAAATTAAAGTATAATTCCCAACAATAATAGTTATACTTGAACTCAAGACCTTCTAACAAAAAAAAAGTATGACCAGTACCAACTGGACGATCCTTCTGATCAATTTTGTGCAGACTTGTTGATGCGGATTCCCACTAAATTTTTAACAAGCAGTTGTCATTTTAAAATTTAAAATTTCAGTTGTTGATGGAAGACTTTAAATGGTCAGTTTCAAAGACTTTCTCGTGTTCCCACTACCCACCTGCCTATGTCCATTGCACGTTAACTAAGACTGTGGGCAAGAGCCATGTAATTAAGTTTGCCATAAATTCAAGTATGATTTTTTTTTTTTTTGCCAATAAGTATGATCAGGACACCTAAAGGTGATTTAGTTTACATAGTTAAACTATGATAAGAAAGAAACAGTACAGTCAAAAAGCTTGGTTCCAACCATTAGTTTGATTTAGTAGTATAAGTTTTACTTTATATACGAATGATTTTAAAACAATTTTAGAATTGTGCAACTTTTGAATTAAACGAAAAAAAGTTTGGAACCAAGTTTCCACATAACGGCTAAAAGGGCAGTCAAAAACTCAAAAATCATTTGACAAGAAAAGAGAACACAAATAACACGTAACGAATTCTTATTGTAGCAATGCCACATTATTTTAATCAAATGCCACCTTTGTAATTCTTATAATTTAACTGGTACATCTATCTTTTACACCTCTTCATATGTATGTGCACTCTGAAACTGGTACTTAATTTCTTATAGAAAATATTTTTTTTTGGATTGGAGTGCGTGCATTAATTTCTTGCTAATAATTTAAATTTTTACCGTTGTTTCCTCCTGTTGTTCCCTCCTGTTGCATTCAGACTCTGTCGAAAATAATAAACAAAAGATAATGAATTAATTTCTTGCTGATAATTTTAATTTTTAAACAATGTAATTAATTAAAATAGTATGAGAATGCAATCCTGTCACGTGAGCGACGACAAAGTCGCATCCTCGTACTCCTCAATTTTTAATTACGACCTAGTTTAGGTTGTTGGGTGTGTGTGTGGCTTTGAAAAATGTTATTTTAAAAAAAAAAAACAGATCACTGATAACATAAATTTTTTTTTTGTCAACATTGATAACATAATCCAATAAAGAATACAAGTGCTTATATGGCAAGTGGGTATTCATATCCACACTGGTACTCAATTTTTAGCGACGATAATCCTCTAGATCTGTACTTGTATTGATAGTGGTGCATTTGTTGGTACGAAGCTAGTGAGAAGTAGAAATTGGAGTAAAATACATATTTTCGCATCACCATATTTATTCTTTCATTTTTGTCGTTTTGTTCGACTGGAAATTTCATTAAACAAAGAGAAAACAATAAAAATAAAGCTACACAATGCCCTTGGTGGTATCAGAGGGAGTGATTGTGTGTGAAGTGTGATTTAAATAAAAAACAATGCAAGAAATAAAACATGCAGATTTACGTGTTTCAGTTTGAAGTCAACGTCCACGAGTAGCAGGAGAATAACTTTTACTAAATGATGAAAGAATACAAGAGATATTACTCTTACAACAATATCTTACCAATCACTCGTGTATTTACTTAATATTTGCTACAATTGATACAAGGCTTAGAAGTTTATTATATAGATGTAATAAGCTCCACCTACCATATCTAGGACCTTCTAGATGTTGGACTTACAAGTCCATTGGACATAATCCACAAATACGGGTCATCATTTCAACAATCTCTACCTTGGACCATATTTGAACCAATCATCATATATTTTTTCCATTGCCAGAATGCCCCCACCGTGGCTCATTGTTGCGCACTGCAAACACCAACCAAGTCCAAGCAATGCCTCAACTTGCTGAATAAGAATCACGTTGGTCATCATATATGTTGGATTCTTATAAGTAGAAAACTTTTGCACTAATACGATACCTTGTGATACAACACTTCTGATAAAATGATATCTGACATCAATGTGTTTCGTTCTCTCATCATACAACATGACCTCGGTGTTGCGATCATTGAAGATTTTGGTCAGGGAAATTTTACTATAAGGGGTGCGGGGAACGGGGTTGAAGGACAACACGACATGTAGCAACTGGGTCCAGTAACATTTAATTCACATGAAAATTAAAAGTTAACGAAAGGTCTGTTATGCCCTTGCAGATGTGCCATTGTAGGACCTCAACATTTAATAGAATCAGATTGGGTGATGTGATGTGCAAGCAAAATGTCCATTCTACCATACACACACACCCCACAAACACCGATCACGCACCAAACGCTCAAGAATCACCCCCACATAACTCATCACCAATTCTCATTAATCTGATCCGTGTCATTTCTTGCTATTTCTTCACAATTTCCGCCTATAATTCTTCACCCAAATGGCTCAAATTAGTGTTGCCAAGGCCTACATGCTGGCTGTGATCGTTGGCACTGGCGCTGCCGCTTGACGCCGGAGCTACGTCTCTTTTCCAGTTTTCAGTGCTTTGGTCGGAGCCTCTCTCATCTGCTCAGCTTTTGCTCTCTTGAGGCACTAAACTTTTAATCTTTTGTTGTTATTACTAGCCTTGGTGCATGGTATCATATTTTGATGAGTGTTAGTCATTTTACTAACTTATTCTTTTGTAATTACAATTACTTATTCTCAGATGAATGAGAAATTCTTTATTTTGGTTTTAATATATCCTAATTAGTAAATTTTATGGCAAAAAAATCACACGACATAAGAAGAAACAGACGTGCACAAAACACATATGCACACAAATCAGATGGGGTTTGGGCAGAGGCGGAGCCAGGAACTTTTGTCAGTGGGGGCTAAAATTTATAATTTTTGAACTATACAAGTATTTTTTTAAAAAAATACATAGAATTTTAACGTTTTTATGAACCAGTGAGGGCTAAAATTCATAATTTTTGAACTATACAAGTACTTGTTTTTTCAATGAGGCTTAATTAATTTTTTTTAATTAAAAATACATAGATATCTAATTTTTTTTAAAAAAATACATAAAAATTTTAACATTTTTATGGGTCAGTGGAGGCTAAAATTCATAATTTTTGAACTATACTAGTACTTTTATTTTTCAGTGGGGGCTAATTAATTTTTTTTAACTAAAAATGCTTAAATATCTAATTTTTTTAAAAAAAATACATAGAAATTTTAACGATTTTTATGGGTCAGTGAGAACTGTAGCCCTCACTGACCCCAATATAGCTCCGCCAGTGGGTTTGGGTTTGCTTCGGTAGAGGTTTTTCTGGTGGGGGTCTGGGTTTCGTTTTTTTAAGGGTGTTGGCATGGGGGTTAAGAGTTGGGGTGGAAGGGTTTGGGGTCTGCTATGGGAGGTTTGCGGATGGGGGTTCTTTTCTTTTTTTCTTTTGGGTTGGTTTTGTGTGTATGAGTGTTAGTGTGGTAAGTGTGTGAAAGTGTGTTTGATCGAGAGCCAAGAAGAGGAAGAAAAAAAAGTGTGCAGTTGTGTTTTTTCATTCTTCTTTCATAAAAAATTAAAGGAACAAAATATCCTCAACAATAAGACTTTGTTTGATATGGTATAATAGTATAGGGGATCTGGGTGATACGAACAGTTCATAGGGGGTGTTTGGACTTTCGGCAAGAACTCACGGGGATAATGGAATTTACTCTTTTAAAATATTAATGAGTAAAGAGAAAATAATGGCCAAAAGATGAAAAGCGATAAGTAAATAAAAAAGAATAAATGTATAAATGACCAAATGAATTAAGACAAAAGATAGGCAAAATGACAAAAATGGATAAATGGTTACGTAAAAACCTTATATTAGTTTCTACTTGAATATTAATATATATTCGGAAGAGAATTTATATCCATAAGAAAGTAGATAAGCTATTGGAAATCGTCCCACAAAACAAAAAAGATAAAAGAAAATGGAGCTATTTTTTTAAATGTAAAATTTTAGCGTTATTAGATACAATTTCATTTTCATCTCTCAATGATCACTTTTTATGTGTATGTACACTTAGTTGGCATATCAAAATAACAAACTTTTATTTTTTTTTCCTCTTCTTTTGGTATGTCAAATAAGCATATATATAGAACGTACTAAATGAGTAATAAAAATATGGTGATAAATGAATATATGTTCATATAATAATTCTTAAAATATCATATTAGCTTGTACTTGAATATTCAATTTATCTTCCGAAGATAATTTAAATCCATAAGAAAGTGTATGAGCTATTGAAAACCGTCCAACAAAAAAAAAATTGTTGAAAACGTAATGGATATTGAACTTATCCTATATTTATAGTTTGTGGAAATTTGAAATCAAAAGAAAATAATATATAATTATAAGTTAAATTTTATTCTTTATAAACTTATGCTATATGGAATATTTAATATAGAATAAGAGTGTGCATCTAAACAAAATTAAACTTGGACCAAAAACTCTACGTCCATGGATCAAATAGTCATACTTGATCCACTGATGTAAGATTATATATTTGTATATATTAATGAGAAATCTACATTTATATTCATAGAAACCTACTAGAGATAATATTTAATTTTATTAATTTCGTTTAAGTTTATTATCTTTTCTATCATGTCTTAGGCTTCTTCTTACTTGCTTTAAGTGGTGCTTATATATATATATATATATATATATATATATTGATATTTAAACATCATTTCATTTTCTAACTATAAAACCATAGAGTGTAAAGACCTCTAATAACCATGGATTATGAAAATAATTTATGATGTGCTAACATTACTAACACAAAATGCAATTCTATTGTAGGTTGCATAGTTATACCATTTTTTCTGTTAAGGTATAGTATTCATAATAAGAATGTCCGAACATACTATAGTATACATGCAGTTATTTTTATTATAAATAAATTTAAACAACTTAATTTCACCAAATAATTGTACCTACGTAGGATACTATGTTCATACTACTTAAGATAAAATTAGTTTCATGTATGTTAAGTGCAATTAAAATAATTATTAAGTTTGATTTCATAATATTTACTTTGATTACGTCGTAATTTAAGGGACATACTCAATTCTTTACTTTGAAAGTAAAATTTTTTCTATGCGGTAACTAATCGAATCATGACATACTACGACATAGGAGATCAACCCATTTACTAGGTGATAAAATCTAGTACGACCCACTCGTGCATGCTCGAGGTCATTAGATGTACTAAAGGGTTTATAGTGTTCAATGTGGACCAAAACCATTAACAACATATGATACTTTACATGTAATACTAAATGTGAAATAAAGTTTTATATTTTTTTTGCACTCAAATTTGAAGAGCCTTTTTCCCCCACATCCTATAGAAAGAGCAATAAAAGAACACATTACAAGTAAATTATTATCTATATTTATTATTTTTTTATAATTAATGGCAGTGAAATGACCCTATATAAAATCATACATTAGGTTTAAATTCAAAATTATAAACCCATAAATGCATTCAAAGAGTATAAGCATGCATGATTATACTGTAACACATTTTGTCATTTATGAAAGTAAAAAATTGAGTATCTCTCGTAAATTAGAAGACAACGTACTAAAGGGTTTATAGTGTTCAATGTCATTCAAAGCAATTTTTAACTTAAATTCATAATTATTTACTTGTAATGATAGGAATGAACTGAGGAAAGTTTATTTGACTTGAGAGATGTGATTTGACTAGCTAATTTAAGCGAGAGATAAAAAGTGTACGATGCCTACCCTATTTTCCAAATGATACAAAAAGAAAAGAAAATATTCCTAAAGGCAACGAAAGTGACGAGTTTTCTCAGGTTTAGCGCTTTACTTTCTCTTGGAGTTTGAAAGGAATGAGGTGATTGTTCTGAAGCCTTTTTAGTCAAGACAAGTGGGTTTCTCTTCTCTTTCGTTTCTCCCCTGTGTTTTCCTTGCGTGTCAACCATGATGTTTCGATCTTTCATGTCTTTATTGCTATCAATTGATTTGTTACGATTATTCAATGCAACCATTGTTGTTTCCACAACTTACAGAACTTTTGTTTGGTTCACAAATTTGGCTTAGTTTATTCCCACGATCTCTATTATTCTCGTCGGAACTTGAGTCTCGCCAATTGAATCCACTCATGTAGTACGCCACTTTTGTTCTCCATGACTGATTCAAAGGTCTCGTTGGTGCTTCTTCAATCAATTTATTTATTACCTTATTTCAAGTGACTCGTATGTCATCCAATGTTAATTCCTATAATCATGATCTCATGTTACCTAAGATAATCTGACTCCTCATTTGAAAAAGCATGACATATGGCAATATACGTAGGAACTAAGTCTCTATTACTCACCCATTCTACTTTGCATGATTATTATAATTGACTTGGCAAAGTTTCCATGCTCATTATTGAAATCCGATTAAGCACTGCCTTTATTGGTTACTCCTAATTCAGCATTGGCTAATTCACATTTAGTCAGATATTAATTCCCATCATATGAACTATGTATGTCAGTTCTTCTCTTCCTTACATTTAGTCGACAAAATTTTCCATTGTCCTGGTTACTGTTAATCTCGAAACCCATTAGTCTATATCATGCTCAAGTCATTATTTGTTTTATAATTTCTTAGGTTTGAGGTTATGCAATCTTTGCAAGCGTGTCAAGTTAAATTAAATGCTTCGTAATGAGCTTTTTTTTTTTTTGCTAACAAGGGAACCCAACTAGCGGAGACCACCGGAATCTGGTGGAGCTCAACCACCAGTTAGTAAATCACGGGTGTAGAGTCTCACCCCAAAGATAGAACAGGTGAGTCAAGAACGGAACCTCATGATAGAATGGGATTTAAACTTGTGACCTACCATAGGTTTTTCCACACCTTAATCATTCGAGTCATACCCTGGGGATACGCTCTCTTGTTTTCACCTTTATTTATTTATTTACTTTACTGGTATTTTAGTGTTATATGTGCCATCCTTTCTTCCTCATACCACATTCTTGATCACTCACCATAATTTGTAAAGAATTACCATGGCTTATTTTATTTCGTTGTTGGCATGTGAAAATATTATTTGATAGATTAATCTCTCACTTAATCTTTTGGAAAGTGAGAATTATGTAAAACCTTACTTCTATGATCAAAATTTGAGTGTCTGCCCTTTTACAATGGCAAATTGCTTTCATGTCATCTCGTTAGTCTTATCCTTAAATTCTCTTTGATCTTGCGTTCGATTTCTTCTCAAGTGTGACGTGAATCTCTAGAATACTTGTGTATCTATGTTGATCCTTTACTCTGTAAGTTGCGTTCATAGCATGATGTGCTTAAAATTACCACCCTTCCATGTAGTAATTGTCCTATCATACTACATGTAAGCCTTCATGTTGAGAACTCTTTGACCATCCATTAATTCAAATTGAATAAAACTTATTGTATGGCATCTCAATATAAACCTTGGTAACCGATTAATTCAATTGAACATTATGCCATTTCTCATTCATCCTTGTTCTACCTCATTTTACGTGTAAGTCGTATCTAGTCTTTGTGCCATTACTATGTCATCTTCCAGTTTTCATCAAGCATGTTGTGAAGTGAACTCACGACTCTGCCATTTATTACGCTCTTCTAATTGAGCAACAATCTACCTCCTTCCTGAAATTTTATCGTGTTTGACTCTTTAGTTTTCTATTTAGAATCCTCCCTTGGATAAACTAGTATTGAGTTAATCTGTTTGAAATCCTCTTTGGGTCGCTTTACATCCTCTTTCTAAAAGTTAAATGGATGTCTCCCACACACTCGTGTTCTTTTATTGAACCAACATCTATTAGAACTGTGTTCGTGATATGGCGTGAAATACTACACGTTTCAGGATAACTCTATTACCATCCTCCCCTCCCTCTAGAATGTAATGACGTGTTTATATTGTGAATAATTGATTCTTTTTGTTATAAACTCTCATCCATCTAATTTGATTATAAGTCTACTTTCGTGAAATTCTTGCTATTATTAAAGTTGTGAATGTGAAAGTGAAATGAAATGACGTGGTAGTGAATTATTTCCTTATCATGAATTGTTGGCGAACTATTGCTGTATAATGATGTCACTGGGATCCCATATCGTGAGTGCTTGTGGGGGCCTTGTTCCCATATTATGAGTGCCTATAGGGGCCTTGTACCTATAGTGTGTTATTAATCGCGAACTTGATGTTATTTGGTAGTCATAGTTTTAATAATATTCTTTTCTCTTTATATTGAACAATTGTTACTGAACGAAATGACTCTTGTACTCGCGAAATTGTAAGAGTGTTCCTGCTACCCGAATAATCATGTTTACTTTCTAGTATGAGCCTTCTTTTGTCATAAAACTTTCGTGGAGTGATCCTTGTCCGTCATTCTCTTACTTTAATAATAGTCTTATTACCCTCTCGTGGATATATGTGGTTCTATATATTTATATGTTTGTGACTGTATAGGTGACTCTCTTAGCAAATGTTCTTGCATTTTCTTGATAAATCATTCTCAATTTCTATTTTCTTTTTGTAATCATGTGTAAATATCTCATGCCAGTGATCGTCCATCGTTACTGACAGTATAGTGTGTTCTTATTAATCGTTTTTACTCGATCCCTTTAATTGAATCATGCTCATATCGCCTGCGATTGTTTAGTTTTTTTCTTGGGAGAAACCCTCTTATTGAGCTTTGTTTCGCTCACCCATTTTGCCTCTACACTATTTCCTTTACATAATATAGTACTCTAATGGATTGTTAGCGAGATAAAGTAGCCATGTTTCTGGATTGAGAAGGGAACCAAGTGATGGTTATTGATAGCGAGACTTCTCTTTAGTGAAATGTAGCATGATGTGGTTAAGCGACGAGTATTGTGTATTAGAGTAATTTATGTCATGGTTGTAAGATTTATTTATTGAGAATTTAATTTAGCGAGTTAGTGTGTTATACATTTGATAATAAATTTTAGTACTCTAATTAAATTTTTTTGGATTGAGTGAGCTTTGCGTGTTTGAGGGGGTCATGTCTCTTAAGCACGCGACAGTCACGTTTCCGAATTTTACTTCTGCAAATTTGAGGGCGTGACATACAATTACACATACACATACAATAACACACACATACATACATACAATTACACACATAGCATTGAGCAAAGAAAAAAAACATGAGTTCATGTGTGTCAGGAAGAAGAAGAAAGGAAACAAAAACACATGAAAAATTATTCTTATTTCTTATTCTTGAAAACATATTTTCTAGAACAGTTTTTTAAAACAATTTTCGAAAACAACCCATACCAAATAAGTTTTTCAGTTTTTTGTTTTAAAAAATATAAAAAAAAAACTATTTTCAGAAATATTTTCAAATAGGCCTATGCTTTTTAGACTTGCCCTAAGGTTTGATTAATGATTAGAGACTCTCCTCTATTGTTTAAAGCTCGTTGCAGCTACTAGCTATCAGTTCTGGCCACATTTTTAGGCTTGTTTCATGATAGACCAAGACTATCACCCAATAGAATGGATATGTAATCTTACTAGGGCTTTGTTCTTTCTTGTACAAAAGACTTTTAAACTACTAGGATTAGTTAATGTCTCGATGTATTATAACGTTTTCTACTGGTTTGGAATCAAATGATCAAAAAGAACATCCAGAGAATCCTCACGGATTTTTTTTTTTTGGTTCCAGAAAGCCCAAGTGTATTAAAAAAAAAAGTATAATTCAGAAAAATCCCAACAAAAGGCGAGACTAGTTTCGAAAAGTAAGGGCAGAATTAAGAATTTTATTTTGGGAAATAAAATTCAATAAAAAAGATTAATGATAAATAAATGTAAAAAAAAAAAGGAAGAGCCCTAGAATTTTCTTTAAAAAAATACATATGTTTTTTATTTTCTTTGTTAAACTTGGGGGACCCGACCCCCCTCTAAACAAGACCAGCTTAGCCCCCTCCCTGCGCCGCCCCCCCCCCCCCCCCCAACACACACACACACACACACACACACACACACACACATCCCAAAAAAAATTTTAAAAAAAACAAACAAAGAAAAAAAGACAAGACCAGAAAATGTGATTCTCAAAAATAAAAAATTATTATACGAACCAAATAAACCCCAAGTTTAATACAATGAAGAAAAGCACAAATCTACCAGGCCTAACCAACATAAAAACATATAATAATATGGGCCAAGACCACAAGTAACGAACAAGGTTTGGGCTGGAGCACAAGCTTTGTGAAGCAATGGAGGGATATAAAGCTTTGTAGTATTGTAAAATAAGTCAATTAAAAAATATTTTTAACCTATAGAAGAAATTTATATAGCTGTGAAGCGAAGTTTCATTCGACTGTAATAGCAAATATATAGCCATGTGCATATCAATAAGCTAAGCCTAAAACTATGATAAGGTACATCACCGGATGTGTAATATGCTATCTGATGCAAAGGTTACATGATAATTATGATATCCTATATACAAGTAAGCTTGCTAGTTGAGGATACACGAGACATGTATGTAACCAGTTACGCCCAATAAAATGCAAAACGAGTCTAAAATATTTTATAGTCCTTTAGGTGATGAAAAACACTGTGTGTTTGTGTGATTATAAAAATCTTCTATCAAAAAATGCCTTCTATTGTAACAGCCAATAATAAAAAAAATATTGTATTTTCTGTATTTTTCCCTGTTAATATTTTATCCTATAACGTTTTTCCTACAAGCAAAGAAAACCTTAGTGAAATTATCGACGACATATATGCTTACATTGTAAAGCAGTTCCAAACCTCGCGCATGACACGTGTTTCATGCACTAAATTATTCTTTCTTACATGTTGAAGCACTTGGACAGTTTCTTTCTTAAGTTGTAGAAACTATTTCTTGTGCTAAATTCAGGTGCTACAATTGGAAAGTAGCGAAATTTCGCAAAGCAAATTATGATTGAACTTTCTTTAAGTCATTTCTATAAGCATTGTGATGTAGTATAACATATGGAACAATAATGATTAGACCCAAAATGGAGCTATTTTGCCACCATACATATTGATGCTTTTGAACAACCAAAGATTAATCATTTATCAATGAAGATAAACAAGCTGGCTTAGTAGTGGTATGTAGGGATCACACGAGTTCTGTAATTGATGCACAAGTAGTTTGTATGTTTTGTAATTTAGTTGAGCAGGTTGAGGCATTGGCCTATTATTAAGCTTGTTAATTGTCAGTTACCAAAGGCCTCATAGATATGCCATTGCTGCCTTTCAGATTTACTCTGACGTTTGATTGAAGACTCTCCTCCATTGTTCAAAACTTGTTGTTAGTTGTTATTTGTTAGTCTTGGCCACACTTTCAGGCATGTTTCTCGATACCCTTGTGCTTGAATACGTTGCATTAGTAACTAGGATAGATTATCTCCAATAGATTGGATCTGTAATCTTACTAGGGTATTATCTTTTCTTGTACAAAATGACTTTGAAATTATTGGGTTTGGTTAAAAGAAGAATAAGTATAATCAGAAAAAAGCCCAACAAAAAGACAAGATTAACTTAGTCCAAAAAAAAAAAAGAAAAAAAAAATACACAAGACCTGGGAAAGCAACAGACACCAAGTTAAATTCAGCAGAAAATAAAAACAGACACCAAGTTCAACACCACGAAGAAAGGCACAAATCCACTAGGCATAAACAACATAAAAAAATACAACACGGTCGAGCCCACAAGAAAAAGAAAAAGAAAAACAGTGGGTTCAGAGCAGTAGCTTTGTGAAGAAATGGAGAGAAAATAAGCTTTGTGATATTCAAGAAACGTATAAGGGTTAATACATTAATTAGTCCTTCATCTTTATCTCGTTTTCTTATCTTCGAAAGTGCTACACCATTAGTCTTTTTGGGCTTTTCTATATCAAAAAAAAAAAAGTAAAGTCACGGGGTTTTATTTATCTGTACACTTCGTCGTTACTTTTTTAAAAGAAAAGGACAAAAAAAACTAAGGTGTCACAAGTTGCAAACTTAAAAGATTTAAATATAGTAATTTTGGAAATAGAGGGCATGTTTGTCAAACACGGTAAATATTAAAGACTAATTAGAGTATTAACAAATTTTAAAGATCGTTAGCATAATCTCTTGACATTAAATAAATTCTAAAGATCTCGACACATTTCGAGGAAACAATAACATATGAAGAAGTCATCTCTTAACTTATTTGGATCAAATTTTAGTTTCTCATCCAAAATTTTCTTAGAATTTCGATTTATCCATTCAAAGTTAGCACCTTCCTAATTTGCGAATCGATTACCAAAATTTTGATATGAGTTCCCATCTCTATTTGAATCCACTTTTTCTCTAAAAGAAATTTACTTCGGTGGATAATTTGAAATTAATGCATCCTGTTATTCCTATGTTGATTCTTTCTCATTCTTTGTCGGAAATAATGCTTTCAACCTTAATTGACGTTGTGATCATACCATGGATATTTAATGCATTGTAAAGAGAATCATATAGGCTTTGTGAAATGGAATCTTTCAACCTTAATTGACGTTGTGATCATACCATGGATATTTAATGCATTGTAAAGAGAATCATATAGGCTTTGTGAAATGGAATTGAAAGACCTAATTATGTGAATCAGGTATTTCTCGAGGGGAAAAGACAATCATCTTTTAACATGTTCTATCAAGCATTAGTTTCTTGTATCCTTAATACTCTATATGGATCGCATAATGGAGGTGACCAAAAAAAAAAAGATTGGACAAGGAAAATGAAAGGAAAGTAAGATGAAAAATAACAAAGGAGACAGAAAGGCATGGGGGTGTATTAATAAATCCTCATGGAACTTTTTTTTCTTTTTTGGGGTTATGAAAAACATAGTTTATTTTAGAAAAAAGTATAATGAGAAAAAAACAAAAGCCTAGCAAAGGAAAAGACTTATCAGTCCAAAAATAAAAAAAGACCAGGGAAAGTAAAAGAGACAAAGTTAAGACCCAACTAACAATACTATAAAAGTTAGCCATGACCTACTTATAAAATGGGGAAAAGACATTGAGGTCCCTGAGCTTTGTATATTAGGACAACTAGGTCCCTGAGTTCTTTTTTTTTTTTTTCTCTCACCAAGTTCTTCCAAGCTTAACACTCTTAAATATTTTTAACAAATGGAGGGTACATGAGTCATTTTGGCTAATTGAGACATAAAAAAATGAAAACCAATAATTCTAACCCTTCATCCCGACGGCAGTCGCCCTTCCCTCTACCCTCTGCCCCAAGCCAAACCCGCCACCATCAAATCAATGGCTTGCTGCTTTACGGAGGATGACAAATTTTGTATTTTAATATCGTTGTATATTCTGGCAATTGTTGAGCACTTTCCAACCATGTTCATCGTGGTCATGATGGCCATACTACAGCCACATTCTACTTTATTTTGCTTGCTATTAATGCCATTACTGGCCTTATTCCACGATCTGCTCGTTCGTAGTAAAACAACGTCACTGCAACAATCTTCCCAAGCCAACTTCATAGTCCAACTCTTCTCCAAACATAACCATGAATGTTGGATATAATGTAATTGATGGCTAACATCATCTCAAAAAAAATCTACCTTTCTTTTGTGAAATCAATGAAAAATATAATGGTTGTTATGGGAATCAGCTAAATGGGTTAAGCAAACATGGGTAGATGTGAAAAGCATACATTAATTGCGGAATTTGCAGCATTGAATTGGTGAAGATGACGATGAAAGACATTTGGGATTTGGTGGTGGGGGTTTAGGTTAGGTTGTGGGTGGGAGAAGGGGATTACCAGGTGCTGGGATGTAGGGTTTCCAATTGTTGCTATTTATTTATTTTTTAATTAATTAGAATGACTTTTATACCCTCTAACTTTAACAGTGTTAAGTTCTAAGGACTTGGTAAGGGAAAAAAAAGTTCCCAGGGGCCTAGTTGTCCTAATACTAAAAAGTCAGGGAACTGGATGTCTTTATCCCCCTTTAAAATTCCTCTCGGCACAAATAGTATCTAAACTCCGCCAACACCAAAATAGCCTTAACCTTTCATTGTAGCCCCCATCGTTGCTACCCATCACCACTAACCACCAACCACCATCCACCAAACACTCACCTACACACATCCCACCCCAGCTACCATGCCACACTGGTCTAGGTAACAAAAAAAAAGCCTTCATGCTAAATGTCTCTAATGTTGAGATTCCTGTTACTGAATCTCATATTTTACTTGCAAGGAATATGCCTTCTCCTAAGTCTCCATCTGTATTGGACTCTAAGGATTCCCCATCTAAGCTAGGTGACACAGTTGTGTTTTCCCTCCTTAGAGTTGATGCAGCTTCGTTTGAGGTGGCTAATCTTCTTCTTGGTAAGTCTACCAAGGATTTACCATCTTCACCTCAAGGGTCTAATTAACCTGATTCTCCAAAGCAAGCTTGGACCTATCTGTTCGAAAGCCAAATAAGGAACCTTACTAGTCTTCAATTTTACTACCCTCTGGAGTGTAATGGAAAACTCAGAGTGGTACCGCCACAATCAGTCAGAGAGGTTGGAAATAACTATTGGAAGAATGTTCTTGTAGGGCAATTTCTGGACAAAGCTCTATCATATACCATTGTGAAACTTATGGTTTCCAACCTTTGGAAGACATTTGGAAAAGTGGAAATTAAATCTACTAAAGATGGCCTCTATTTTTTCATATTTGAAACGATGCAAGACTGTGAAGCTGCCTTCCAAAAGCTTACATGTGAGTCCGAGATCCCTTCTCCTCAAATCGTGGCAACTGGGTATCAAATTGCTGAGTACTCGATTTAATAAAATTCCAATCTTGGTTAAGTTCTGTAATGTAACAATAGAATATTGGACGCTGTAAGGTATCAGTTACATGGAAAGTACGGTTGGTATTCCTTGTAAATAGAATCCATACTGGACTCTAACACAAAATTGTCCTACATTCGTGTTTGTGTGAAGATTGATATAAATAAAAATCTCCCTGAAGAGTTTGAACTTGAAGTCAGCAGGAACAAAGTTGTGGTTATTATGGTTGAATACCAATGGAAGTCTACCTCTTATTTTCACTGTAAAGCTTTTGGCCACTTGTCCAATAGGTGCCCTTGACACAAGGTTATTAACATGTGGTTATTACCACTGAAATGGAAAAACTCTTAAAGCTGCCCCGGCTAGAACGAATCGCAATTTCCTCAAGGGAAAAATCTCTATTAAGGAACCAACTGCTTTAGTTCCTAATCCTCGTGTTGCCCAAAGGAGATCTCACTCCCCTCTTAAGGCACGTAATGAAAACAAGGAGACAACTCAACCTCTAATGACTTCCAACAAATTTGTAGCTTTGGATGGCTATATAGAGTGTTCTAATCCACATTTAGGATATGCTAATAAGGTTCCTAACCAATCTGATTTAGGGGATCCCCCCATGGAAAACTTCTTGTCCACATACCACATAATCAATGAAATAAGCCTTATAAACAAGCAAATTTACATAAATTGTTGAGAAATAAAAATTTCTCTATACGATGCCTGATTGAGACTCGAGTTAAATCATGGAATGCCTGTGCGAGTTTAGACGAAATTCAGAAGCTGGAGTCATATCAACAACTACGAATGCAACAACAGTAGGTGCACTTGGATTCTATGGGATTAGTCTAAGGTAAGCATCTAAAAAATTGAAGCATCTGATCAACATATTCTTTGTTTCATTAAATGTGTTACTTCAAAGTAATGTTTCTATTTTTGCAACGTTAACTTCTCTGTAATAATATTGGGAGATGTTGTAAATATTATGAAAATTATCCTTTGGCTGTTGGAGGAGACTTCAACGAAATTTTGGAACCCGGTGATCGTTTTGGTTGTGAGAATCTGTCTTCTAGCTCTTGGGAGTTTATTCACTGCCGTTGGAATTTCTGACATGCATAGTTTGGGCCCTCTCTACACTTGGACCAATAGCTCCCTTGGTTTTATGTTCAAGGGTAACAAATTGGATCATATCCTCTCTAATGGTGAATGGAACAATTCATTCCCTGATGCTTCTCTTATTCACCAGGGTACGGATTTATCAAATCACTGCCAATAAATCCTATGCCCTTTCAACTCGGTTAAGATTATATCTATTCCATTTAAGTACTTCAACATATGGTTTTCTCATGAAAAGTTCTTTGATCTGGTGTTGAAAGCTTGGTCCACTCTTGTTTTAGGTTGTCCCATGTTTAGAGTTATCTCTAAACTGAAATTACTAAAAAGGAACTGAAATTACTGAATGACAACTACTTCAGGAACGTCTCACATGATCCTACTGCTACGTGGGAGAAAATTCATAAGGTTCAACTTAAAATCCTCAATGGCTTTAGAATTGATGCAGGCTTTTCGACTGAAAATTCTCTAGCCAATAAACTCAAGCAGTTGGTTATCGCTGAGGAGAACCTATGGAAATAGAAATCTAGGGTCCAATGGCTTAAAGAAGGCAACTCAAATTCATCATTCTTCTTCAATTATTCTAAAGATCGAAGTGCTAAAGATGCTATCACTTCTTTACTCGACCAGTATAGTAGACATCTTTGCTCTGAAGAAGACATCAACAAAGAAGCCATTAATTACTTCAAGAACCTTATTGGTACTCAACCCCAACTTAGATGTACGACCACTTCTAAGGATTTGAGATCTCTTCTAAGTCATATTCTATGAGACCCCATACTGAGCCCATATTCATTTTATATATTTTTGCATCAATTAATATATAATTTATATCAACTAATGTGTATTTGCAACGTTTTGCGTACACATGCCTCATTTAATGTGCATTAATATTCACTTACGTGTTTTCAATATCGTAGGCATTAATTAAGTTACACCATATCACAATAGCAAACTACTTAATTAGAAGCTAACTAGAATAGCAAACTAGCAGATGAGTTTTTAGTTGGAGGGCTTTTTGCTCATTGGCCTTATAAACTAAATATCCTACCAAATAAAGCACACACATACCACTTTACACACACATAAAAATGTTCAACATACACACTCACACACACGATCTGAGAGAGAAGAGAGAAAGAAGAAGAGAAAAAAAGAAAAAGGAAGGGAGAAGAAGGAAGATTTAGCAATTTTAGGCTATTTTCCTGCATTCTTTAGCATCTTCAAGCTACATTCTTGCTTTTTTTACTTCTCAATTTGAAGAACAAGGTGATAGATGTTTTCAAAATGTTTTGTAAAGAGCACATGGTTCATGATTATGTGTTATATATGTATATTGAGTATAATGATGATAGATATAAGCTTTCTTGGTGAATTTGAGATTGGTATGTTCAAACTAGGGTTTTAAGATGTTATATAGTGATTTCTTTGGCTTGAACTTATCTCCTATGCTTTATGATTATGATAAGTTGAAATATAAGTTAAATGAAGTATTATATGTGTGGAGTATACTTGATTTATTGGTAGATAGAAGAAATAGAAGATTGAGCTTGAATGGTCAAGTTGAGTTTTTGGTTGTTGTTTAATTCATGGGAGTTGTTTAATTCATGGGAGTTGTATAAATGATTGTTGGCTTATTATGTTGTTTAGAAAGCTTATTTGAGTGTACAATATGCTTAGTTATTGATCTTAGCAAAAACAAGAAATTAAAATAGCAAAAGAAGCAAGAAAATTCATGTCTTGTGTTGCAAGATCCGGTCGACCGGACCTGACTCTAGTCGACCGGATCAGTCGTCTGAATATCACTGGTCAAGATTCGGAAGAGTCGATCCGGTCGATTCCAGTCGTCCGAATGGTAGACAACTTTACGCAACAATTTTTCGAAGACCATATCTCGATCAATTCAACTGCGAATTTAGATCCGTTTGATTCTAGAACTATCTAAAATTGATAAGCTTTAATTCCATACCAAAATCAGATTATTTGGAGTTTACGAATATAGGAAACTTAACTGTTTAAGTTAGGCTAATACAAAAGCATTGAAATTGCTTTATAGTTTTGTTCGTGTTCGCATTTTATTGTCGTTTTCAGTTGTTTTAAGGTGCTCTTATACCCTCCTTTGGTATATGGTTGTGTTGAGCTCTTTTAAATATTATTAGTATGTTCAAGCATGATGATTATTGGTTTCATGATTAGCTAAATGGTGCATATATCACTATATGTTTGTATGAGGTTGCTACATGGTTAAACACTTGCATGATGAAATAACTTTTCTTGTTGTCCTCCACCGTGTGTCTTATGATTTTTAAATGCAAGATGTTTACATGTCTAATTGGTTATATGATAAGTATGCTTGACATGAATGGTGTGAACCAAAAATAAGCTTGAATCACGTAATTGTTTAGTATGCTTGAATAAGTTTGGCCCATGTACAAGTTTGAGCATGCTTGGATTATGCTCGAATCATAAATATGCTTGAATCATATAATTGTTTAAGTACGCTTGAATAAGCTTGGATCATATATATGCTCGGATATACTTACTACTTGTTAATTGATTATGATCATGTTCTATCAAGCTCGTAACTATAGAGGCCTGGTAATCTTGACTACTATGGTCTTGTTTCTACCAGCTCTCGCTAAGCTCATTGTTACCCCGGGAGTATATCCTTGTCGGGCTCTTTGTTACCCTAGGAGAGTTGGCTCATGATATATCGTTAGGCTCATTAATACCCCGGGAATATGTCATCGCTGGGCTCTTTGTTACCCTAGGAGAATCAACTCGTGTTTATCTCGCTGGGCTCATTATGACCCCAAGAGTATATTCTCACCGAGCTCTTTGTTACCCCAAGGGAATCTTATCATGGTTTTAGGTTACCTCCGGAGTGCTCTCTTGATATATATATATATTGAAGAAGAATTTTGGTACGAAGTTTCGAGACTGGCCATCTCTATCAAGTTCGAGGATTATATCCTTTCATTTGCAGCCACTCTCGCTTGGTCCCTAGAGGTTCTCGAAGAGAAGTGTTGCCCGAATCCTTTTATTATTTGTTCAACCACTCTTGCTTAGGGAGAAAAGTTGATTTCTTGTTATTACCCTTGATTATGTTATTGTTAATTTTGATATTTGCATAGCATGGTTTTATAAAGAAGTTTGTGAAATGATAAAATCTTTGTTAAAACTCTTCCTGTTTCCTCCCCACTTAGCTATATGCAGGATTAGCTCACCCCTCTTTTGATAATTTTCGGTGAGGATTAGCTGAGCTAGCTCCCATATGGTTGCAAGCTTTGTGAGGTTGATGAGATGGATTCTTGCCTTATGTGATCTATGTGCTTGCCTGAGAAGATTTATTTCACAAAACATAATTTTGTAAATTGAACTACTTGATATGTTGTATTTTCTTTTAGTTAACTAGATACTTAGCTAAGTTTGATTATTTTACTTGTGAGACTAGGTTAGGATGTTGAACAGGTGGATTCAGGTCTTGTAAATTTATAACTGGAGGTTGAAATCCTTCAAGGCCGATATTTTGGGAGAATTTTGAAAGTCTTTTGGAACTTCTTGTGGTATTCTTTTAATGGATGTACAAGTTATTAATTTATTAACCATAGGTTTTAAAGCTATTAAGTTATTAACCTCACGAATAAGATGTATGAATTTAATGTTTCGGCCTTAGCCTAGTGATGGGTCAGAGAGCGTGACACCTATAAGTGGTATTATAGCTTAGCTAGTTAGCTAGGTGCAAGCTAGGTTTAGAACCCCTGGTCTCCGGGTAGGAGACTTAGGACGGGAACATACTTAGGTGTCTATATGTGCCTATGTGAACTTACGTGTTATCTGTGCTTGTGTGAATCTAATGTGCATATCATGCTGTAAATGTTTCTTACTTATATGAAATCCATGTGTTAGATATAATTATAAAAATGGCATGCTAGGAGTATTGTTAGGACATATGTTCTTGTTCTATATCATGCATACATGTCATATACCTTATATTTCACATAATGCATACATACCATATAACCATAAGTAGCATCCTTACCCATAGATAGCAGGGCCTAACACTCACAGGAACACTGGGACTCAAAGAACAGAAAGTAGTGATCAAGCTAATCTTGATAGGGAGATGTTTGGCATGGCAGCAACTGCTGTGGATAGAATGAGTCGGATCTTGGAGAACCAAGCAACTGGAGTAGTGGGCAATAATAGGAAAAATGGGGATGGCACATTGAAGGATTTCTCGAGCTATAAATCTCCCAAGTTTGTAGGTGAACCCGATGACGACAAGGTCGAGACCTAGCTTGCAAAGATTGAAAAGATATATATTGTTCTTAATTATGATGATGAGAGAAAAGTAGTTCTTGTGGCATTCTTGTTGGAAGAAGATGTGGAGCAATGATGGAGAACGGAGAAGATCTGTTGGGTGCATAATAGTACACCTGTTACTTGGGCTAACTTTGTAAAATCTTTCAAGAGGAACTGCATTCCGAATATAGCCCGAGAGAGGAAGGAAGAAGAGTTTCTAACCTTGAAACAAGGAGGAATGACGGTGGTACAATATGAAGCTCACTTCAATAAGCTCTCTCACTATCTCCCTAAGCTAGTTGAGACTGAAAACAGAAGAATTAGACAGTTTGTTTGGGGACTAAGGCCCGAGATCCAAGACTTCTTGGCTTCACATGGCTTCACCTCATATAGCGATGTATTGGATTCAGCGGCTCGCATTGAGAAAAGGAAGTTCGATACTCGGGGTGGGCCGAGTCAAATAAACAAAAGGTCTTCCTTGTTTCAGGCATTACATAGATCCTGTCCGACCTAGCTTGAGGGACAGAGTCAAAAGAAACTAGCTACTACTAGAGCACAACCTAGTATTCCTCCCACCTAGACAACTCGAGGTTTATCAAGAGGTGCAGCTACATCTCAGAAGGTTGTATGTAACCATTGCAACTGGAAGGGGCACACTGAAGCCCAATGTTAAAGAAAGTCTGGTAGGTGCATTGGATATGGGAATGACCAACACCGAGCTAAGGAATGCCCTAAATGGCTGGGTAGATGAAGGGCAAGACAGTTTGTAAGAAATGCTCTAGCTTAGAGAGTTCAGAACTGAGTTAATGCAATTGATCAATGGGAACTTCCAGAGGTAGCAACCACAATTAAAGGTAGATTTTAATTTAAATAAGTTGGCTAAAGTATTAATTGTCATCGATGAATCCATCTTTTCAACATATTCCTTGAGTGCAATATGTTGGCATGCCAGTCGGCGAATTATCTTATAACAATGGAATTGGCATAACATCAAACTCGTGACCGAGTAGTATGAGGAGCTCTTACTCAGTATTTGATATTCGGTATTTAGAATGCGACATTCTTCTTTGGAATTCTTAGTTGGGATCTTTCTTCAGTATTTTCCATCTGTATTTTTACTTGGCATTTTAATTGGGAATTCATATTTGGTATTTGGTATTCGTTATTGGTATTCTTCTTCAGCATTTTCACATGGTATTTGTCTTCGGTATTCTTATTTCAATCTTCTTATTCGAGGAATTCTCATTAACATTTGGCGTTCGGTATTCGATATCCCTATTCAGAATCCTTATTCGATTCACTTATGTGGCATTCCTACACAGAGTTCTTACTTAGTAATTCTTAGTCCGGGTATTCTTGTTCGACATTCTAAGTTGGTTGCAGTGGCAATTGGTATTCTTACTAGGCAATCATTTGAGTTCTTATAAGCAGTGATGCAATCGTAGTTGTTTGAATATTTTCGTTGAACCGTATTCTTATTCGTTTGGTTGGGATTCTTGGGTTGCTTTCAGCATTTGGGTTATTCCAAGAATGAAGGAGGAATTGAGAGGGCGCATTTCTGTTAAAGAGGGGAGGATGTGAGACCCCGTACTGATCTCATATGCATTTTATATATTTTTGCATTAATTAATATATTTATATCATTTAATGTGTATTTGCATCATTTTGCGTGCACTTGCCTCATTTAACGTGCATTAATGTTCGCTTACGTGTTTTCAATATCGTAGGCATTAATTAAGTTACACCATATCACAATAGCAAACTAATTAATTAGAAGCAAACTAGCAAATGAGCTTTTAGTTGGAGGGATTTTTGGTCATTGGCCTTATAAACTAAATATCCTACCTAATAAAACACACACATACCACTCTACACACACAAAAAAATGTTCAGCACACACACAGACAATCTAAGAGAGAAGAGAGAAAGAAGAAAATAAAAGAAGAAAAAGGAAGGAAGAAGAAGGAAGATTAAGCAATTTTAGGCCATTTTCTTGCATTCTTTAGCATCGTCAAGTTACATTATTGCTTCTTTTTCTTCTCAACTTCAAGAACAAGGTGATGGATGTTTTTAAAATGTTTTGTAAAGATCACATGGTTCATGATTATGTGTTATATATGTATATTGAGTATGATGATGATAGATATAAGTTTGCTTGGTAAATTTGAGATTTGTATGTTCAAACTAGGGTTTCAAGATGTTATGTAGTGATTTCTTTGGCTTGAACTTGTCTCCTATGCTTTTGATGATTATGATAAGTTAAAATATGAGTTAAATGAAGTATTAAATGTGTGGAATATGCTTGAGTTATTGGTAGATAGAAGAAATAGAAGATTAAGCTTGAATGGTCAAGTTATGTTTTTGGTTGTTGAATAGTTCATGGGAGTTGTATACATTATTGTTGGCTTATTATGTTGTTTAGCAAGTTCATTTAAGTGTACAATATGCTTAGTTATTGATCTAAGCAAAAACAAGAAGTTAAAATAGAAAAAGAATCAAGAAAATCCATGTCTTGTATTGCAGAATCTGGTCGACTGGATCTGACTCCAGTCGACCTGATCAGTCATCTGGATATCACTGGTCAAGATCCGTACAAGTCGATCCAGTCGACTGCAGTCATTCGGATCAGTCGTTCGGATGGCAGACAACCTTGCGCAACAATTTTCTGAAGACTATATCTCAATCAATTCAACTCCGAATTTATATTTGTTTGATTCTAGAACTATCTACACTCGATAAGCTTTAATTATATACCAAAATCAGATTATTTGGAGTTTGGAAATATAGGAAATGTAATTGTTTAAGTTAGGCTAATGCAAAAGCATTGAAGTTGATTTATAGTTTCGTTCATGTTCACATTTTATTGTCGTTTTGAGTTGTTTTAAGGTGTTCTTACACCCTCCTTTGGTATATGACTGTGTTGAGTTCTTCTAAATATTATTAGTATGTTCAAGCATGATGAGTATTGGTTTCATGATTAGCTAAATGATGCATATATCACTATATGTTCGTATAAGATCGCTACATGGTTAAATGCTTGCATGATGAAGTAACTTTTCTTGTTGTCCTCCACCCTGTGTCTTATGATTTCTAAATGCAAGATGTCTACATGTCTAATTAGTTATATGATAGGTATGTTTGACATGAATACATGGTGTGAACCAAGAATAAGCTTGAATCACATAATTGCTTAGTATGTTTGAATAAGTTTGGCCTATGTATAAGTTTGAACATGCTTGGATTATGCTCGAAACATGAATATGCTTGAATCATATAATTGCTTAAGTACGTTTGAATAAGCTTGGATCATATATATGCTCGGATATACTTGCTACTTATTAATTGATTATGATCATGTTTTATCAAGCTCGTAACTATAGAGGCCTGGTAGCCTTGATTACCATGGTCTTGTTTCTACCCGCTCTCGCTAAACTCATTGTTACCCGGGAGTATATCATTGTCGAGCTCTTTGTTACCCTAGGAGAGTTGGCACATGATATCTCATTAGGCTCATTATTACCCTGGGAGTATGTCCTCATCGGGCTTTTTGTTACCTTAGGAGAATCAGCTCGTGTTTATTTCCCCGGGCTCATTGTTACCCTGGGAGTATATCCTTGCTTGGCTCTTTGTTACCCCAGGGGAATCTTATTATGGTTTTGGGTTACCTCCGGAATGCCCTCTTGATATATATATATTGAAGCAGAATTTTGGTATGAAGCTTCAAGACTGGCCATCTCCATCAAGTTTGAGGATTATATCATTTCATTTGTAGCCATTCTCGCTTGGTCCCTAGAGGTCCTCAGAGAGAAGTGTTTGCCCAAATCCTTTTATTATTAGTTCAACCACTCTCGCTTAGGGAGAAGAGTTGATTTCCTGTTATTATGCTTGATTCTGTTCTTGTTAATTATGTTATTTACATAACATGGTTTTATAAAGAAGTTTGCAAAATGATAAAACCTTTGTTTAAACTTTTCCTATTTCTTCCTCACTGAGCTATATGTAGGATTAACTCACCTCTTCTTTGGTAATTTCATGTGAGGATTAGCCGAGCAAACTCCCATATGGTTGCAAGCTTTGTTGGGTTGATGAGATGAATTCCTACCTTGTGTGATCTACGTGCTTGCCTGAGAAGATTTACTTCTTGTTGTGCAGAACATATTTTTGTAAATTGAACTATGTGATCTGTTGTATTTTCTTTTAGTTAACTAGATACTTAGCTAAGTTTGATTATTTTACTTGTGAGACTAGGTTGGGATATTGAACAGGTGGATTCAGGTCTTGTAAATTTATAATTGGAGGTTGAAATCCTTTAAGACCAATATTTTGGGAGAATTTTGAAAGTCTTTTGGAACTTCTTGTGGTATTCTTTTAATGGATGTACATGTTATTAATTTATTAACCACATGTTTTAAAGCTATTAAGTTGTTAATCTCAGGAATAAGAGTTACGAACATCATGTTTCGGCCTTAGCCTAGCGAAGGGTCAGGGTCGGGGTGTGGCATATTATTTCTCCTGAGCAAGCTAGTGCTCTTGATAGACTTGTCTCCAAAGAGGAAGTTAAAAATGTTCTCTTTTCTATTAATAGCAACAAAAGCCTTGGACCCGATGGCTTTAATGCAATTTTTTTCAAAGTCTCTTGGGGATCATTGGAGAAGAAGTCACAAAAGCAGTTCTCTTCTTCTTCAACTCGGGCAAGATTCTTTCAGAGATCAACTCTACGGCTGTTGTTCTTGTTCCAAAAGTTAAGAATCTAACAATCATGCATGATTTCAGAATAATTGCTTGCTGCAATACAATCTATAAGTGTCTTGTTAAAGTTATTCCTAACAGCATGAGCAGCCACATGCAAGTTCTTATTTTGGATGTCCAAAATGCCTTTGTGAAGTACACAAACATTTCAGATAACATTCTTCTTGGTCAGGAGCTCGTTAAAGGTTATGGTAACAAGGGTACTAGCACCCGTTGTTTGATTAAAGCTAATTTAAGAAAAACATATGATACGGTAGACTGGAGTTTCTTGCTCAAAACTTTAGAAGCCTTCAACTTTCTAAGTACTTTTATCAATTAGATTCAAAATTGCATTACCACTATTAGATACTCTGTTTCCATTAATGGTGGCCTTTCTAGATACTTTAAAGGATCAAGGGGAACTAGACAAAAAGGCCCAATTTTTCCCTACCTCTTTGTCCTTGCAATAGAAATGCTTACGGAGATTCTCAACAATATTTCAACTAGGCGGGAATTCAAGTTCCATCCTAAATGGAAGCAAAATAAGTTGAAACATCTTATTTTTGCTGACGATTTACTCATTTTTTGCAAAAAGGACTTGACTTCTGTTTTTCTTATCAAGAATGGACTGGATTTCTTTCAATATCTTTAGGGCCTCAATGTTAATCCTGAAAAGAGCAAAATCTACCTTGGTGGATGTAGTGAGCAGTTGGGTAATCGACTGATTGAGATATTGGGTTTTAAGAAAGACAACCTTTCAATGAAATATTTAGGTATGCCTCTGATTCCTGGCAGAATGCTAAAATCCCCTTGTAACGTTATTGTTGAACGTATCATCAACCGAATTGAGAGCCAGAATAATCGACTCTTTTTATAAGAGAAAAGCTCTCCGTATTATAAATCTTTCTCACACTTTTAATATGTGTTACAATGTATATATATAATTACAGCTGCCAACAATTAAGGTGTTTGAATCCCGTAATCATGTGCATAATATATGAATTAGTTTAAATGTGATTGACTTGGCATTGCATCTTGACTGATCTTGTTGGGTCTGATCTGTTAGGTATCAGCACAGTGGAATTGTCGGGGACAAGAAGTATCACGCAACTAAAATATGAATGAGAATAGAGAAAGTAGAGACACAAGATTTACGTGGAAAACCCTCAAAGAAATCGAGGGAAAAACCACGGGAAAGTAATGGAGGATTTCACTATGATGTAGAGTATTTTATAATAACCTTCTCTCTAATATAAGGAGAGAACAATATCACTTTCTCAAATAATAAGAAAAACCAACTCTCACTCACAAATATAAAATAACAAAATAGGAAGAGAAAAATACTCAGGAGAAAACTTATAATTTTTCTCTCTGATTTGCTATGCTTTGGTGATGCAAAAACTAGAAGAATGAATCATATATTTATAGGCTCATTCTTCTGCAAAGTCAACGTGCAAAGTCTTCATTGCGCAGTGTGAAACCAAAATTGCAATTGCATGCGCCTAACAAAGTTTGCTGCACAAACTTTTCTTTCCTTTTACATTGCTTTTGTGTTATTTTATTTCTTCTTTTGTTGTCTTATTTTGACTCACCAAAATGTAAAGCACCAAATGTGACTTTAGTTGTCTTTGATAGCTCACAAATCATATATTGCTCAAGCAGTTGGTACGGTCAGTCAGTTCATGGCGAATCCTGGTAGAAAGCATTGGAATGCTGTTAAAAGGATCCTACGATACATCAAAGGGACCTCGGATGTTGCATTATGTTTTGAAGGATCAGAATTTACTGTCAAAGGTTTTATTGATTTGGATTTTGCAGGTGATTCCGATAAACGGAAGTCCACTACAGGCTATGTGTTTACAGTTGCAGGCAGCGTGGTAAGCTAGATATCTAAATTACAAACTGGGCAGCTACACAAGCCTGTAAAGAAGCAATCTGGATTAAACGGTTAATGGAGGAGCTCGGGCACAAACAGGAGAAAATTCCCTTATTTTGTGACAATCAGAGTGCCTTGCACATTGCAAGGAATCCAGCATTTCATTCTAGGACGAAACACATAGGTGTCCAATTTCACTTTGTTCGAGAAGTAGTGGAAGAAGGGAGTGTGGATATGCAGAAGATTCACACCAATGAGAGCTTAGCAGATGTCATGACAAAGCCAATCAACGTTGACAAGTTTGTTTGTAGTAGATCATCCTTTGGCCTAGCAAAGACGTAAGCAACATGGAATTGGCAAGTATGGAGAGATTTGAAGATCATCCCATATGACTTTAAGTGAGAGAATGTGAGCTGTCAAAGACAACTAAAGTCACATTTGGTGGCTTTACATTTTGGTGAGTCAAAAGAAGAAAACAAAAGAAGAAATAAAATAACACAAAAGCAATGTAAAAAGAAAGAAAAGTTTGTGCAGCAAACTTTGTTAGGCGCATGCAATTGCAATTTGGTTTCACACTGCGCAATGAAGACTTTGCACGTTGGCTTTTCAGAAGAATGAGCCTATAAATATATGATTCATTCTTCTAGTTTTTGCATCACCAAGCATAGCAAATCAGAGAGGAAAAATTATAAGTTTTCTCCTTAGTATTTTCTCTTCTTCTTTTGTTGTTCTATATTTGTGAGTGAGAGTTAGTTTCTCCTATTATTTGAGAAAGTGATATTGTTCTCTCCTTATATTAGAGAGAATGTTATTTTAAAATACTTTACATCATAGTAACATCCTCCATTACTTTCCCGTAGTTTTCTCCTCGATTTATTTGAGAGTTTTTCACGTAAATCTTGTGTCTCTACTTTCTTTGTTCTCATTTATATTTTAGCTACGTGATACTGCTTGTCCCTGACCATTCCGCTGCGCCGATACCCAACATGATCCTTAGAGGATTCTTTGACCTTTTGATTATGATTTGCTTGTTGTTTGAATTGTGGTTGAAGTTTTTCCTTATCATGCCCCCGCAAGATAGGCGTTCCATCTAGAACACCTATCTTGATGCGTTGGTTCTTGAGCAATTAGCGTAACAATGGTTTGGTGAGACAATCTGCAAGTTGATCTTGTGAATGCGCATGTGAGACTCGAAGTAAATGCTTGGTAACTTGGTCCCTAACAAAGTGAAAATCAACTGCAATATGTTTCATACGGGAGTGAAACACAGGGTTGACACACAAATAGGTAGCCTCAACATTGTCACAGAAAATAGTTGGTGTAACATTGGGAGTGATGTGTAATTCTTGAAGAAGATTTTGTACCCAATTGACCTCAGCAGTAGTAGAGGCAACAACTCGATACTTATCCTCTGTAGATGAGCAAGCCACCGTCCTTTGTTTCTTGGAAGACCAACTTATTAGATTAGCACCAATGAACACAACATATGCTGAAGTAGAGCTTCGATCATCCATGTTGCCAGCCCAGTCCGCATCAGAAAATGCATGAAGATGAAGAATAGATGATCGACGCAAAAATAAACCATGATAGAGTATACCCTTAAGGTAGCGTAACACTATTTTTGCAGCAATCCAATGTCTTCGGAGCATGCATGAATTGTGATAGTTTATTCACAGCAAAAGAGATATCAGGACGTGTAAGAGCCAAGTATTAAAGTACACCAATTACTTTTCGATATTGTGTCGCATCTGTGTGAGGAGACACATCAATGAGGCGTAGTGCCTCAGTTGCACAGAAAAGAGTGGACTTTTTTTGCCTCATGCATGTTTGTTTTCTCCAACAAGTCTTTGATGTACTTATGTTGTGAGAGAAAAACATCATGAGAGGTGCGCACAACATGAACTCCAAGAAAATAATCCAAAGCACCTCTTGAACAACTTGTTTAGAGAGAATCTATTGGCCAACAATCGAATAACCTCTTGAACAACTTGTTCATTGTTCCCTGTAAGTACAATGTCATCGACATATACTAACAAAAAATTGTTAGTTGATCACGATGAAGGATAAACAAAGATGTATCACTTTGAGAGCTAATAAAACCAATTGTGAGAAGAAATTGCTTAAGTTCCGTGTACCACGCATGCGGAGCTTGTTTCAGACCATAGATTGCCTTGCGTAGTCTACAAATATGTTTGGGAAATTGGGAGCTCACAAATCCTGGTGGCTGAGTCATATAGACAGCTTCGTCAAGTGTACCTTGCAAAAATGCATTATTTATATCAAGTTATCGAAGTGGCCACCCATATTGGACTGCTAACGACAAAATTAGTCGAATTGTGGTTGGTTTAATGACTGGGCTGAATGTGGCATGAAAGTCAATCCTAAGATGTTGATGAAACCCTTTTGCTACAAGACGTGCTTTGTAGCAATCAATTGAGCTGTCCAATTTCGTCTTAATCTTGTAAACCTACTTACACCCAATAATATTAGAAATATTTTCAGATGGAACTAAATCCCAAGTATGATTTCAAACTAATGCATCAAACTCCTCACTCATAGCAGTGCGTCATTGAACATATTTTCGAGCTTGTGTAAATGAAGATGGTTCATTGATATCAGTGGTGCTAGGAGTTGTATGAAGACAGTTTATTTATGGGTCTAAAGATATGATTTTGTGATAAGAGTAACCATGCGGTGAGGAACGGGAACAATAGGCAAATGATTGCAAGGGAAATCATGATTTACCTGAGAATTTTTCGATATGAGAGGGACACTCCTTGAATGGGAAAATAGTTTCGACAAAGACAAAGAGTTTTTTGCTTTGTAAATCAAAACATCGATAAGCATTATGAGTGGTGGAGTAGCCAAGGAAAACACAAGGAGTGGATTTTTGGTCTAGTTTGTGTCAAGCGTAAGGTTTTAACCACGGGTAACACAGACACCCAAAAATTTTCAATTTATTATAGCGTGGGGGTTCATGAAAGAGAGACTCATATGGAGATTTTTGTTGAAGGTTCGGTGTCGTATGACGATTTATAAGGGTGACTTCGGTTTGACACACAAAAGACCAAAAAAGTAATGGAATTGATGCTTGAGAAATGAGGGTCAAGGCGGTTTCCATAATGTGGCGACGACGACGCTCGGCTGTGCCTAATAATTGAAGATGTTGGATGCCATATTTTTGCAAGGTGGTATTTGAAGATGTTGGATGCCATATTTTTGCAAGGTGGAGCGAAAGCCAATGTATTCGTCTCCCCCGATCGAGTAAATGGTACGAATAGGGAGTTGGAAATACTTTTCAACCAAGCACTTAAAATTTTCAAAAACACTTGTAGTATCCAATTTGTTTTTGAGAGGATGAAACTACATATACTTGGTAAAATGATCAACAAAAAGTATGTAATAGCGGAAATTATCAAATGAAAGAAGAGGTGCAGGCCCCCATACATCTGTGTAAATGATTTCTAAAGGTTGAGAACTACTAACAGATGACACACCAAACGGAAGCCTGTGGCTTTTATTATAAGAATAAGAGTCACAATGACCCAAAAATGACTTGGACACAGGAAGCGAGAAATTAGACACAATATGACGTAAGTACGTGAATTGGGGTGAACCAAACGAGAGTGCCATTGGTTGAGTGTCATTCGAGTTGTAGCTAGCGCGTTAGGTTGAACTTTTGGTGCTGACCGTTGATAAAGATTTCCCTCATTCTGGCCTTGAGCGAGTACTTCCCCCACTGTCAGATCCTTCACAACAAAAAAGGATGGAAAAAATTCAATAGATGTATTATTGATGTTGCAAAATTGAGATACTGACAGTAAATTATGTCGAATAGACGGAGCACATAGTATATTAGTGAGTAAAAATTTAGAATTAGGAGTAACGATAGAAGAAGAGCCAGTGTGAGTTATAGGAATACCAAAACCATCCCCAATCAAGATACCATCGCTACCTCCATACTCATTGTGAATGGCTAGATTTTGTAAGTCAGAGGTAATATGATGTGATGCACCTGAATCCATGACCCAATTGGTTGAGTAGTTTGATGATTCACATGACATGTAGTTGGCTTGAGGAGAAAATTGAGAAGATGATTGAGAACGACAATGTTTACAACATGGCCAAACTTGTCGCATAATTGGCCCTGTGCCTTTGGAAAATGATTTTGCCAATTGGGTTTCCAATTGTTGTTGGAGGGACGAGGTGCAAAAGAGGCAGGGGATGGATTTCCAGGATCTAGTGGATATCTATTTCCTGCCTGAAAATTTTGTGAATGGGGTCCTTGATTGTAATTCGAATGCTTCTTGTTGTTTGAATTGTTGCCTTCCCTATTCTAGATCCCTTTTGAGGAAACTGAGCTGTGATGATAGGTGTATTTTTTCGGGCTTCCTCACGCTTAAGGAAGTTCTCATGGTCTGCTAATTTGTCAAAGAGATCTTCAAAAGTTATAGCAGTGTCACGTGCTCTAATTGCAGCACTGATTTCCTTGTAGTCATCTCCTAGGCCTGATAATATTGTGATGACCAGTTCATCATCACTAAGAGGTGATCCTGCTAACGCCAATTCATCGGCTATAGACTTAATAATCCACATATAATCAGCAACAAATTGGGATCCTTTGGTGGTTTTGACAAGAGTGTTTCGTAGCCCATAGATGCGAGTTTTCGATGTATTAGCATAGGTGGTACTCAATTTGTCCTAAGCTATATGTGCTGTAGTAGCCATAAAAACTAGTGGTGCAATTTGAGGTTCAACTAAAGCGAGGATGGCATGGCGAAGAAAACTGTCTTGCTGTAGCCATGTAAGATAAGCGGGATTCGGAGTGGTGGTTTCATCCACGATAAGAGTTTCAGAAGGACATAGAAGACTACCATCCATATATCCCATGAGGTCATAACCAAACAATAATGTTTGGAACTGAGCACGCCATGTCAGATAATTCATGCTATTGAGTTTCAGTGGGAGTTGAGCCGAAACATTGATAGAGATTAGAGTGGAAGAGGAGGAGAGACTGGTGTGGACAAAAATGGGTGTGGTATCAACAGCAGAGTTCCTGGAGCTTGAATTGGAAGACATGGTAGAGGGAAAAAAAATTGTGGGGAAATAGCTTGTGGAAGCTTGAATGGCTCGATACCATATAAGAGAAAACCTCTTTGTATTATAGATCTTTCTCATACTTTCAATATGTGTTACAATGTATATATATATATAATTACGGCTGACAACAATTAAAGAGTTGGATCCCGTAATCATGTGCACAATATATGAATTAGTTTGAATGTGATTGACTTGGCATTGCATCTTGACTGATCTTGTCGGATTGGGTCTGATCCTTAGAGGATTCTTTGACCCTTTGATTATGATTTGTTTGTTGCTTGAATTGTGGCTGAAGTTTTTCCTTATAACATTTCACAAGCTAGTAGATTACAATTGTTTCAATCTATTTTGAGCAACATTCATTCATACTAGGCTCGCATGTTTATCCTTCTAAAGGCATCCTCAAGGAGATTGAACAGAAACTTGCTAATTTCTTGTGGAATTCTGGTATGGCTAGCAAAGCCAAAGTTACTTGGGACTTTGTCACAAGAAAAATCAAGGAGAGGGGTCCTGGTATCAAGCGTTTGGTTGAAGTGAACAAGGCCAATATCTTAAAGCATTTGTGGATCATTAATACTCGGCTAAAATCAGTCTGGGTCGTTGGATCTATGCCAATTACCTTAAGGTTTTCAATTTTTGGAGCCTTCCAATGCCTTCAAGCCCTTCTTGGGCATAGAGGAAAATCCTTCTGCTTAGACATGAAGCTAAACATTACATGATCCAAAAAATTGGCAATAGACCAAGCACTCTCTTTTGGAAGGATTACTGGTATCCACTGGGTATTCTTGAGGATATTTTTTATGCCAACAGTATTGTCGAATCTGGGATTGAATGGAATGCTAAAGTCGAGATTTGTGTTATACAAAAAGAATGGAGGTGGTCGGACCAAAATAGAGTTACACAATTCATCCAACACTAACTTGGTTCCTTGAAGTTGGATGCTAATCTTGATGAAAAAATCATTTGGGTTAACTCCCCTACTGGTAACTATCATTCTACCTTGGTGTGGGACCTTATCAGAACCCACGACCCTACTGTTGGCTTGTCCAAGATCATTTGGTTCAAAAAAGCTATTCCTAAACATCTTTTTTGCTCCTGGCTCTATTGGCTTGATAGGCTTCCTAAGAAGAGGAGACTTATTTCTTGGGGCCTTGATATCTCACCTTTATGCATCTTCTGCCATTTATGTATTGAAGACAAACAACACCTTTTCCAAAAATGCAATTCCACTAAGAGCATTTGGCTCAAAAAGTGGCAGAAATCTAAAGGACCGAAGCTACATATTTGGCACCAAATTGAGTCCTGGATTATTTCGCATTCTGGAGTGATACTCTTCAAGCTACTTGCATTAGATTGTTTCATGGTGCTTTCATTTTTCACATTTGGAAAGAGAGAAACAATTGTATTTTTGGGTCCACTATAGTTATTGATGATCAAATTTTTGATAATATTGCTTTTAATGTTAGAACAAAGCTATATATGACTAGAAAAGTTAAACCTTCTCAGTTGAACCAAGCTTTTGCATTGCCTGGAATGTAGATATTCAGGATCTAATGTAAACCCCGTCGGGGTACTAAAATATGTAAATGTTTTCTGAGATGGGAATGAAACACAAAAGAGACCAAGTTCAACACCATGAAGAAAGACCAAACCCTACTAGGCCTAATCAATAGAAAACCATACAAAAACATGGGCCGAGCATACAGACCAAGGTTAAGGGCTAGAGTAGGAGCTTTGTGAAGTAATGGAAAGAAAATAAGCTTTGTGATGTTCGATAAAGGTAAAAGAGTTAATTAGTCTCTGAACTTTATGGTGTTTAATTAACAAATTCTTTATCTTCAAAAGTATTACATTTAAATTCTTTAATTTTATTTTGGCTTAAAAAGAAAAATAATCTTTTAATTTTGTAACATGTGTCACCGTTAGACCTTTTGGTTTTTCTGTCAAGAAAGTAATAGTGAATAATGTGACTTTATTTAACCCCTACACGTACTATTACTTTTTAAACAGTAAAGGGCAAAAGGACTTTTAGAGATAAGAGGACTTGTTTGTCAAATACGATGATAATTAAGGACTAACTAGGGCATTAACAAAATGAATGGATGTCCTCAAATAATACGCGAAGGAAAAACATATAATTCTTTTAATCTAAGAAAAGAAAATAATTTATGATTCTTTCGTTTCATTAGAGGATGGAAGGAAAGAAAAGAATAGTTTTGAGGGGAAAGAAACTTAAATACCCTTTTCATATTCATTATTAATGTCTTAAGGACATCATAAAATATGCTAAAGTACTAATGACACCATGAAATATGCTAAGTACTAAAGTCAAAATTGATAAGATTGCAGAATCCGCTCACCCTTCAAAAATATAATACGATTCCGTTAATTTCCTTTAGAAACTGCAATCCAAACACTATATATTTAAATGATGATCTCGTTGATTCTTAGAATTAACGAGCCTACAAGTGAAAAACTTTTCATAAAAAACTTTTAGATAATTGACTAATTTTAGCATTTCTCACGATTGTCAACATCTACAAGTTCTTAATTCCTTTGCTCTGAACTGGAATGGTTACAGTGGCTAACTATTATGTTTCTCAAAAAGAAAGAAAGAATGGTGGACACAAATATTTTAGTAATGCACATAAAATACAATAGAATATCACAAACGATATCTTAAGATATTACAAACTTCTTTAGCAAATATTATTGTTAATGACTCATTCTAGCACATAGCATAATAGTCATAAACGATGAATTAGGACATTTTGTCAGTACAATTAACACACAGGCAAAAGTTACATTCTTCACATTCGAAAACTTCATAGTCATCTATATTGTTTCTGCAACTGTCACAAGAGAACATTAATGTGGCCTTCCGTTTATAATCAAGAAGGTGAGGGTGGGAACTCACTTCAAGTGTGTATCCAAACTTGACATTAGGATATCTGCCAAGTCTGTGTACACAATTCGAATGAAAGGAGTTATCACACTGAGAACAATGGTAAAGCCAGAACTTGGGATGCATTTCCTCTTCACACATATCACAAATGAAATCATCTGGATGGTCACTATACAGCAGAAACCTCAGGGAAAGAGGGTGTTTATCCCATATGTGCCTAATAGACGTGGGGAGCATTGCACATTCAAGGTCCAAAATAAAATTGCAAGTCTGACACCCAAAAGCTAGACCGTCGAAGGTATAATCACAAGCATTGCATAGTTTATCTGAAGCTTCAAATTGAAAGAGAGGGTGGTTATGATTTTCGTGCATAATAGTAGTAGGCAAAGCAGCACATTTGACATCAAGGAAGAAGTGACAGGTCTGGCACTTGAAGAAGAATCCGTTTGAATGCAATTCACAATTGTTGCAGCGAAAACTAAAATAGAGTTTCTTGTAGTGGCAGAGTTTGAGTGGGTGGGGATGAGTAGGATGTTTTAGTTCGGCTGGTATTTTGGCACAAGGTAGATGAAGAAAGTAACTACATTCCACGCAAGCATAATAAGGAGCAGAAAGAGACGTAATGCAACAGTTGCATAATACTTCCTCATCTACTTCTTCGTCATCGTCGTCATTCGGCTGCTCATGGATGAGAACCAATGGATGTTGCTTATGGCTGGAATGTTTGATCTCTGGTTGAATATGTGCGAGCCTATTCTTTCCAAGTAAGAAGCGTTTAACCATTTCAGAGACGTCAGTCACCGGTAAGTGGAACAGATCATACTTTGCAGCGTCAAGTAGATCATTGTCTCTGGAAGAAGAAAAATTATAAAACATTGTCAAAAAGGTGTAAGCACTAGTAGAAAAAAGAAAAATTAGGGAAACCCCAAAAAAAAAAAAGAGGTGTGCAAGAAGGTTGACTCTCTTACGGGTTAGCTTCAATCTGGTGGGTTCCAGTTGTCATACACTTGAGGTGAACAAAATTTCTGCATAGTCGACAGTAGTAAACCCAATATTGGCGGAATATTCTCTGGCCGCAGATATCACAACTGAACTTGAGATTTTTGTAATCAGATGGAAAGCCATGGGCAAGCGAGAGAGGATGTTCATCTTTCTCGTGTTTTGCTGTGCTTGGTAGTGACGCACAACTCTTGTGTATGAGAAATGGGCAAGAGGGACACAGGTAGGACAGATCTTCGCCTTTTACGCCACAAGCATCGCAGCGGAACAACGTTGGCCTTGGTTGGAATATCAATGAATGTTGGTGACTCTCATGCTTAATAATGCGGTCCTTGAAAGCACATAGTGTGTCATTGTCCTCGAGAGCACATGATACATCCAAATCATGTTCACAGAGGGAGCAGTGGTAGGTGAAACCGCAAAACAATTCTTTGCACTCTCTACAACAGAAATCTTTTGTATAAGGTACTCTGGAGAGAAGGATGAGAGAGTGATTATCGTGCTTGGGATGAATGATCTCCCTCGGTAGTTCGGCACATACTTTATGGAGGAAGTAGCCTTTTGTGCACTCCCCACATACATATGCAGACTCCACCTCTGAGATTGGTTTTTCACAGGCATTACAGATTACTTGCCTTTGATCATGATCAGCCTTTGGGACATCTTTGAGGAACAAGCGATGCTCGTGGCTAAAATGTTTTATGATTTCCATCTCTTTGATCTCTCTCTCTCTCTCTTTCTCTGTGAGGTGCACAGAAATTTATTCTTTGGTTAAGTCTCTATATCACGTTCAAGAAAAAAAAATGATCTCCAACCTTTATAATAATGTTTGGAGCTCTGGAGTCTAGTAAGTAGTTATGAATGAGATTATTAAATGATAATAGACCTATAGATTTAACGTCTTGTTAAAAGCTTATTTATTAGTAATTTATTATGACAGGACATGATAATACTCTACTGCTACGAATCATTATTTTGGTTAAGTAAGGCAAATTGGACAAATAGTCTTTATTGTTTATAAATTTTGGATAAATAGTCTTTATTATTTTAGAAGTCACGCGATTAGTCTTCATTATTTTTAAAAGTTCTACTAATAGTTCATATTGTTTGTAAAAGTCTCACCAATAGTCCTCATTATTTCAAAAATTACTTAATTAGTCCCTATTGTTTGCAAAAATCTTTCCATTAGTCCCTAATGTTTAGAGACTAATGGAGAAATTTTTACAAATAATAAGGACTAATAGAGAGATTTTTACAAATAATGGGGACTAATTGAATGACTTATGAAACAATGAAAATTATTGGTGAAATTTATACAAATAATAAGAATTAACTGTGTGACTTTTAAAATAATAAAGACTATTTATCAAAAATTTATAAACAATAGAAACAATTTGTGAGATTTTCCCAGTAAAGTATGTCGTTTTTTTTTTGGGTCCACTGGTAAAGCAGAACGACTCTACAAAACATTCATGGTGTTGAATTGCGTACTAATTTCCTTTTTTCTTTTTGTATTATCCACTAAACATATGTTGGGTAAATTATGCAAATAGTTCTTATTATTTACACATTTTTTCAAGTTCGTCCTTAATCTTTCAAAAAAATTATTCTAGTCCTTACTGTTTACAAAAGTGATTCAAAATAATTTCTATTATTCAAAACTAACCAATTTAGTTCCTATTATTTTTCAAAAATTTTAAATTAGTCCCTAAACATGGGTCACATGTAGGGACTAAATTGAGACTTTTTTTAAAAAATAATAATAAGAACTAAATTGAATTTTTTAAAAAATAATATGGATCAACTTGGCTAGTATAAAATAATAGAGATCATTTTGAATAACTTTTGTAAATATTAAAAACTTTTATGAATCTTTTGAAACATTAAGAATGACATTAAAAAAAATATATAAACAATTAGGATTAAATGTGAAATTTACCCACATATTTTTTATAATATGCAACTCATTCAATTAATTTTTATTGGTTAAGTCTAACATAATCACATAATTGCTTCTATGCGCATGGTCAAGATGCTCTTTCATTTAACCACTTAAACTAACAAAGTGCTTGGGTGGAACAAAAATTGGGTCCAATGGGCAATTTAAAACCCAAAAAAAAAAAAAAACGTGTAGTAAGGGATTAAAATTACGTATATATTTAGTGGCACTGGCGGAGGCACATGCTGCAGCCCTCACTGACCTATAAAAATCGTTAAAATTTTTATGTATTTTTTAAAAAAAAGTTAAATATCAATGTATTTTTAGTGAAAAAAAATTAATTAGCACCCAGTGAAAAATAAAAGTACTTGTATAGTTCAAAAATTATAGATTTTAGCCCCACTGGCCCATAAAAATGTTAAAATTTCTATGTATTTTTTGAAAAAAAATTAGATATCTATGTATTTTTAGTTAAAAAAAATTAATTAGCCCCCACTGAAAAATAAAAGTACTCATATAGTTCAAAAATTATAAATTTTAGCCTCCACTGGCCCATAAAAACCTTAGAATTTCTATGTATTTTTTAAAAAAAAATTAAATATCTATATATTTTTAGTTAAAAAAATTAATTAACCTCACTAAAAAAAAAAATACTCGTATAGTTCAAAAATTATAAATTTTAGCCCTCACTAACAATAAACCCTGGCTCCGCCCCTATTTAGTGGTTACCTGCATGGTTAATGCTTTTTATATAGTTTGTTAATAATGGAAGTGTTCATTAGGAATTTTCTTCACTTAGGAAAATGGATCCATAATTTATTAATCGAGAATCGCATTTAGCTTTCAACGGCTTATGTTTCACTCAACTTGTAACTTAGCTAACTCTATGAGGGCGTTTTAGATTTTTCATTCTTCGGAATAACATTCTTGTAAATAATATTTTCAAATATGTTATTTCTAAGAATATGGTTAAAATGTTTGGTTTGTAAAAAATAATTTAGGGAATATTTTGTTAAATTTTTAGAAATGTTATTTTATTATGTTTAGTATAGACTCAATATTCCAAAAAATGTTGAACAATTTTCTAACAATTCCTCTAACTCAAAAAGACAAGAATATCAAACAAAGTGTACAAATAACAATACATTTTGCATACATTTGCTAATGCGCGAGTAAAAAAATATTTAATGCATTAATACAACAAAAGTAAATTTATTTTATAAATTATATATTTTAACTTGATACTTCGAAATTAGAAACTTAAGTTTATTATTTTTAAAAAAATTAAAATTCTTGTTTCTAATTTTTATCTTCTACGATCCCGAGTTATTGCGAAGTAAAAAAAATGATGAGATTATGGAAGTAAATATTCTTGCATTTATTGCTACTACATTATTCATTCTAGTTCCTACCGCTTTTCTACTTTATTATTTATGTAAAAAGAGAGCCAAAATGATTAATCAGTTATTAATTAATTTGAATAAAACTTAACTTCTGAATTCTTATAAAAAATTGACGAAATCAAATGAAAATGATTCTAATTTCGTGTCTTAAATGAATAGACTCTAATTGGCTGTATTTTATAAGATCTGATAGTATGGTAAGAAAAAAATATATGAATCTTTCTTTCTACCATACTATCTAGCTTGAATGAATTATATATATATATTTATATATTTCAAAAACTTAAAGATTATTTAATATATTTTTATGTTATTTTTAAAATTTAAATTTATTTGTTTTAAAAATTTAAAATCTAGAATTTAATATTAAAAATAATGTTCAATATAAAATTTGAGTGTAACTTAAAAAATTAATAATATTTATTTATTTCATTTTATTTATTTTAGTTTCTATAAATATTTTATTTTATGTAGTTTTCTTTTATTTTATTCTTACTAATTTTATTTTATTTTATTTCAGCTTATTTTCTTTTTTCTTTTATTTTATTTTCTTAATATATTTTATCATTTATTTTTTATTTTTATGTTATTTTATTTTATTTTAAGTTAATTTAATTTTATTTTATTTTCATTTCTTATTTTATTTTATTTTATCTTATATTTATTTTCAACTATTTATTTTCTTATTTTATTTTTTATTTTTTCAATTTTATTTTTATGTAATTTTTATCTTATTTTTACTTTTGTTTTATTTATTTTATTTTATTAATTTTCTTATTTTAGTTTTATATTATATTCTATTTCATTTTTAAATTATTTTATATTATCCTATTTTTATTTTTTATTTTTATTTTTATTTTTTATTTTTAAATTTTATTATTTTATTTTTTGAATTATTTTATTTTCTATTTTAAGATGGGTATTTGCATCTTTTATTTTTCCTAACTTAGGAATGTGAGATTTACACCCCCCTCACATATGAATAGAAATTGACCAAATCATTATAATATTGCATCCCCACGAATGTAATATTTCCAGAAATAATATTTTATTCCCCTAACTACATATAAAAATATTATATTTCATACTTCACATTTTTAAAAATTTTATAACATTATGTGAACCAAAAATCCTCTATAAATCCTAAATTATTCAAAGCCTAATATAAAACCCCATCTACAATGGAACCCTAGAAATTGTGTCGAAAAAGCTAATCTTCTCAATCAACTAGGCTACATCTTGTTCTCAACTAAAAGTAATCCTTACATACAATAATTAAGCATGATGTTTTAGGTGTTTGCATACTTTTTATTTCGGTACGCATTAAGGCCTAAGCCGCTCTGGTTCTACATTAAAAGTTTTTATTACGACATATTACTAGTTCTATACACCTTTTAGGTGTCTATTAGCATATTTTAAAACATTTTAAACATGTGTTATAGATGACTACGAAGTTGACCCGAACATTTTGCCGCTCTTACAGGTTGAATTATAGTAAACAAGAAGTGAGCAGCCACGAGGCATCATATGGAATTTCCGGTACAATAAAAGACAACAAGACAAGTGACGGTGGCATTATCTCGATTTTGTTATGGGTTCAACCCCACTTATTAGGGCCTTGAGAATATTCAAACTCACCCTTTGCCCCTAAAAGATTATTTAACGCAAATTGCCATTTGAAAAATTCTAAGTTGTTCTCTTTCCCTAGATTGATTTGGAACATTGGGGTGTTTCGAGGTAACACGAAACGTATAGTTTTGAACTAAATCTAATATAATATTACGTGAAAACGATAACAAAAGGCAAATGGTTATATCTTTTATGATGTATATTTGTTCCATGTCGAAAAATTAAAAATTTCAAAATCACCTTATAATATTATGGACTACTCCATCTGCTACCAATTGGTTCAAAGATAGAACCTCAGGTTAATTTATGATAGGTAAATTTATCATGGTATGAGAGTTGAAATGGCCTACAACGTCATTATTGATTTTAGGATGAAACCCCATAATTTTAATAATATCATCACTTTGTGTTCCTGATCAATTTGTAACATTATTTCTTCCTTCAATATGTAGTTATCGCTAATGGAAGTCGGATACATATAATAAATAGTATAATAAATCTCACTCAAATAGCTTAAACTTTTTGATGAGGTGGTCCTTTAACATAATATCAGAGTCTAGGTACCAAAAAGTTCTGGGTTCAGAACTTACCGCCACCTATTTAAATATTAAACTATTCAAGTGTAAGACTAAAAAATTAACTCTACTTGTATTTGCGGGGACGTTTTGATGATAATCAATAATATAATAAACCTCTCTAATAACTTAACTTTTTAAAAAAAGGTGATCACTTAATAAATTAGGAGTTCGTACCCATTCCTCGCTCCATTCCTCATTTTGCAGTCACACCCTCCCCAATTGGGGATAGAGCTGTGTGAGCACTCGAAATATCCATCCAATTACCATCTTTAATGTTCACCCTAGGATCGGGTTTCGTTTGCGGGTTTATTTCTTTCTCAAATATGCACTTATCGTTTGTAGTCGATGCATATTTTGGTGATGAAGCATAGGGTTCAACAAAGGTAACTGGAATCAGATACACGGTTGTGCATATGATATGATCCAGGGGGGTGATTCAATACATAGCTCGCTGAGACCATTTGTTGAGAATTACAAGATCTTAACGAGCCGTAATAATTATAAATTAGCCCATATATATCATAAATGCAATAGTTATATGGATTGATTTGCTAATTTTGGACTCCATCAACTTTTGGTGCTACGAGGCTTGAAACATTGTCGGATCCTTTGGAGTGGCTTATTGGAACTAAACGGGTGGGAATTTCCATAGATAGTCAATTTGAAATCGATTTTTGCTTCCAACGCAGCCAAAAAAAAAGAGAAGAAGATAAAGTTCAAACAAACAAGACGAGTCTTTATAGTTTGGCCCTAAATTTTTTAAACAAGTTCAAATAAATTGAAGAGAAACAATACAATAATTTCGATATGATTTAAGGATAGACTAAATTATCTACGAACATACATAAGTTAAAGTAGCTCAAAGAAGCAAAATACAGAAGATACAACATGTGAAAGGGAAGACATGACTGGTGTTCTATTAAAAATATCATGATGTTGCAATAGGTAAGAAAAGTTTTTCCAATTTAGACTTTAGATCTACATTTGTATATTGTTTGATTCAGTCATTGGACATTAAAAAGGGATGAAGTGCAGGATCCCCTTGTATTTTTGTAAAGTTGCATACTATCTTCTTGTGTTTTTAAAAGTGCACAGTACTCCCCTATGGTTTCTGAAACTAAGCACAATAGTCCCGTATGGCAAAGTGCACGCTACCTCCCCATGGTTTCTAAAACTAAGTACAATAGCCCCCCTCTATCAAAAAATTCACTTATTTTAATGAAAAGTGTGATGCACGCGGATCAAATGCGATTATTCAAGATTTTTTTACTTAAATTATTAATTATTTAGTTAAAAATACCTTTATATGACACATATTTTTCTTTAGGATTGAGAAAAATAGGTATTTTTATTCAAACAATTAATAATTTAAGCAAAAAATTGAGTTTGACGCACGTGCATTATACTTTCTGTTAAAATAGACAGATTTCTTGCAATTTTAAAATTATAGGGGGCTATTGTGCTCAATTTCAGAAATCACAGAGAATACCATGCACTTTTAAAAGTACAAAGAGATAGTGTGCAACTTTATAAAAGCACAGGTCTGTGCACTTCACCTTTAAAGGAAAAAAAAAAAAGCTCACTCGCGTTAGTCAAATAACCCATAAAAATATAAATATATATGACCCGCTTGGCTTAGGCCAAATAATGTCTGACTATTCAAACCCCTCTACATTAGTTAAATGAATCATTAAAAATAATAATAATAAAAAGTCTCGCTTGCGTTAGTCAAATAAATCATTGAGAAAAAAATGACCCACTGGCATTAGTCAAATAATCCCTAAAACCAAAAAATAAATCCCTCTGCATTTGTCAAATAATTCATGAATAAAAAACCCCACTTGGCCACTTCCCGCGCTTAACCCATGTAGGGTTACATACAAAAATGAGTCCGGCGAGCAAATTAATACAAAAAAAAAAAAAGGTTTTCAAGTGATTAGAATTTCGTATATATATATAGTGGTTACTTGCATGGTTAATGATTTTTATATTGGTTGTTAATAATGAAAGTGTTGAGTGGTTACTTGCATGGTTAATGATTTTTATATTGGTTGTTAATAACGAAAGTGTTCATTAGGATTTTTCTTCACTTAGAAAAATGGAATCCATAATTTATTAATCGAGAATTGCAACCACTTACGCTTCACTCAACTTGTAACTCACCTAACCCTTTAAATCCTAAATTACACATAGCCTAACATAAAGCCCCATAACAATGGAACCGAATAAATTGCATCGAGAAAAGGTAATCTTCTTAACCAACTAGGCTACATCTCGTTCAAGTATAAGTAATTCTTAATTAGAGACTTTAATTAAAACTGACGTTTTAGGTGTTAGGATATTATAAACTTCGCAAAAATGTATTATAGATGGCCACAGAGTTGACCCGAAAATTTTGCCGCTCTTACCACCAGAAGTATAGTAAACAAATGATCGGTGATGCGTGAACTGTTTAAGGGAAAAAGTCTTTATACATTACCGGCTAGTAGTGAATGTGCATATAGGTGTAGGGAGGGGAGAGGGGAGAGGGGAGAGGGGAGAGGGGGTAGGGGGTGGGGGACACCGAGATGTATGGAAGGTTTTTTCGTGTTAAAAATATAATAATAAATAAGTGACAAGATATAAGATTTGGATAGAATCATCAAATAGATTTATTATAACAAAAAATTCTGAACTAAAATCAATATATCACCCTTTTTAATTAACAGAAAATACTAAAGAAACAAGTGACGGGACATGAATTTAGCCAAAAAAAAAAATCAAGGATAATGAAATGTAAAGTATAATTAATAAACAAGTGATAGAGTTATGAGGCATCATGCGGAATTTCCAGTATAATTTAAGACAACTAGACAAGTATAGGTGGACTTGGTGAAGCATGGCAGACATAGATAGTAAACAAGTGACCGGCCATGAGGAATCATGTGGATTTTCCATGACAATAAAAGACAACTAGACAACTAACGGTGGTGAATTTTCTATCTACTTGATATTTTTTTATGGGTGATTATCACTTATTAGGGCCTTCAGAATATTCAAGCTCACGTTTTGCCCCTAAAACATGAATTAACGCAAATTGCCATTTGAAGTTCTAAGTTGTTCTTTGCACTTGATTGATTTGGAACATTGGAGTGTTCTGTTGTACCACAGAATGTATAGTTTTGAGATAAGCCTAACATAATATGATATAGAAACGATAACAAAAGGCAAGTAGTTATATGTAAGAATGTATATTTGTACCACATTGATAAATTAAAAACTCCAATATGACCTTATAATATCATATACTACTTCACATGCCACAAACTTGTTCCAAGATAGAACCTCAGGTTAATTTATAATAGGTTAATTTATCATGGTATGAGAGCTAGAAGGTCCTACCACGTCATATCTTGAGTTAGTTCACCCAATACCAATTGATTTTCACTTTGTGTATCCTTCAATATATCGTTAGTAGTCGACCAATATAGTGGTTTAGAGAAGAAAGAAAAAAAATATATATATTTTTTTAAAAGTTCAGAGTGTGCACAACCACGAACAATTGTCCACATAGATCCGCCACTAAATCATCATATTTCTTTACATGGGATCAACTATTACAAAAACTTGTGTTCTTGGATCAACTTGGTGCCAATGTTATGTAAAGCCCAACCATAAATTTGTCAAACTTGCTACTATAACATGTTTCAAAATTCTGACTGTAAAAAGAACTTCAAGCTTTTTTTTTTTTTTTGATTGAGGGGAGATCTAAAGCTATACAATGTAACTAATAAGACTCGAACTCACAACCTTTCGCATATATAGCAAGTTACATACCATTAGACCAAAGTCTTAGTGGTACGTTCAAGCTTATCTTGTTTAGGATAAATTACCCCGTTAGTCCCTTATCTTTGTGCGTTTTGTCTGTTTGGCCACTTATCTTTAAAATGATCATATGGTGATCCCTTATGTTTTATTTTTGTGTCACCGTTAATCCTTTTGTCAATTCACTAACAACTTTAGCATGTGACTTGCACATGATATGTAATTTCGAAATTTAATGAGGGAAAACCAGTCAGCACATAAAATATACTCTTATACCTGACCCCTTTTCCGATTCTTTCTTCATTTCTTCACCCAATTCCAATCCCTAACCCCAAATCCCCAATTCCCAAATCCCTTACCTTACTCCACACCAATCCGCACCAATTTGTACCATTTTTAGCATAGATCCGCACCATTGAAGTTCAATCCACACCATTTTTGTTCAAAGCCGCACTATTGAAGAAAAAAAAAAAAGAAGCTCACAGCCATACCTTTGAAGCTGAAAGCCGCACCATTGAAGCATATATATATACAACAATTAACATACATATACAACTCGACATTTATAGACTTATGCTTCCGATCCAAATTTCATTCGCGTAATCATATATTAGCTTCCATATGAGAAAAAGCTATCGACGCGATACACTCTTCACATTGATTTGGGTTAGGGTTGCCAATTTAGGGATTGGAGATTTGGGTTAGGGCTGCGTATTTGTGAATTGGGGATTTACGCAAGGGGTTAGGGATAGGGGATTTGAGGTATGAGGGATTAAGGGTTATGGTTGGTCAAAGTCTGTATTTTGCTAGAGAATGAAAACATCTAGTGTGAAGACGAAATTACCCTTAAAAATAGATGTCATGTGCAACTCACATGCCAAAACCGTTAAGAACTTGATAGAAGGACTAACAATGACACAAAAATAAAATATAAGGGACCACTCTATGGTCATTTTAAAGATAAGTGGATAAACAGACAAAAAGAGCAAAGATAAGGGATCGCTGGGGTAATTTACCCTCTTGTTTAATTAGCAAGTCAATTCAAACAAAAAGAATTATATTAAGCTAATAATTTCCCCTAAAAGTTTTGATATTAGTATTGCAAAAAGTAAGAGAAGGAATTATATCTAATATATTCATTTACTCTTTTCTCATTTTCCATGTATTCTATATGTGGTGGATGTCATCATTAAATAGAGATATTTGAGCCTTTATAGATAATTTGAAATCTTTAACTTAAAGTTCTTCCACTTATTCTTTAACTTATTGTTCTACATACAACTTTAAAGAGGTTCTTTTTTGCATGGCCATAATCATCCATTTTAGCTTTTAACAATTAATAATTTTCATAAAATTTTACAATCTCAACATTCTATAGTTTTCACAGCATTTCACATAATTTTGACCCTTTCAACAATGATTAAAAAAAATTAACGAATATTTTGTTGTATAAAATAAAGATGAACAATAGAATAACTCTGATCATGATATAAGAATAGGCTAAATGATTTACAAACACACAATAGTAGCTCAAAGAAGCTTAATAAATAAGATAAAACATATGAAAGGCAAGACAAGACAAGACAAACGGGTTATATTAAAAAATATCATGTTGCAATAAGTAGTAAGAAAGGTGTTTCGATTCAGATTTTACATCTTCATTTCTCATTAGTTTGATCATGCATATATATGTGTTAAAAAGGTTGCTCGATTCAATTACATAATTTTCGCATCAACATTTGCCATGATTAATCAAACAACCCATGAAAAAAAAAACCCAGCTTGCTTGGGTTAGTCAAATAACACAAGTAAAATAATGACCCACTTGCTTTAGGCCGAATAATATCTGAATATTAAAAATCTCTTGCGTTAGTTAAATAAATCACACATAGAAAAATACTTGGCATTAGTCAAATAAATCTTTAAAAAAAAAAGACCCACTTGCGTGAGTCAAATAATCCCTGAAAACCAAAAAAAAAAAAAAACACCTTGCGTTAGTCAATAAAAATATTAGTGGGGTTGTATGCAAGACATCACAAGGTCTCACAAATAAAAAAAAAAGGTTTATAACCTATCAAGTCCCTTATCTTTGTGACTATTGCCTAGTTGGTCTCTCATTTTCAAAACGACCATATGTTAGTCCCTCATCTTTCAAAGTTGTTCCACCGTTAGTCCTTTCATCACATTTCTAACGGAAATACCATGTGCCATGCATGTGGGTCATTTTTTTTAGGGCAATGTGGTCTTTTTAGGGCATAATCGTCTTTTTTCTATTCTAACACTTAGCCAAGTCCATCGTTGACCCCAATTCCCTCATTATACCTGATTGAATCAAAATCCCTAAATCCCATTCGACCCCAATGCCCTAATCGACGAACCAACATCTCGCTACAACGGTGACGCCAATAAGACTCCAAGCTCGTCGCGATGGTAACAAGTAAGTATGCTTTTTTCGATTTCCATTACGACATTGATTAATAGATATATATAATCAATATAACTAGCCTTGACATTAGCATCCATGTAGCTATATGTGTTGGACGCTATATTAATATTATTAGAGATATGCCCTAATACTACATATTTGGATGACATATATTGGGGCATTTTGATATTTACTTATGGCATTAGTATTTATATGTTCGTTTACATATTGACATAAATAGGACATTCATATTCTTTTTCTTTACATGTATGAATGAGTCCCTAGTATTTTTATTAGAGGAATGTATTCTAAAAGCGTTTAGAATATGTTGGCGTATTTTCTTAATATGATAAATACTTAAAGCGTTCATAGTCCTTAGATTATTTGATCGGGACTTCAATAATCTATTACAGACTATCACATGTGTTGTTACCTTTGATCAACATAAGGATGTTGATGATAAATGATGGTGAGTCACGTGCCATAATAGCATAGGGATGTGACTAACAATCATGTGGGTGACTATTAGTTGAATAGTTCACTGAATGTGACATGAATAACAAATTACATGACTTTGGATTAATAATTTGTTATCCGTTGTGATTGTGTATGTAATCTTTAGACTTGAAACATTACGACTGTCATATGTATTGGAGTTTGATTCAAGCATTTGGATAATGCCTGTCTCGACAAACGAGATGAGATACGTCCTTTTGCAGTTTCATTAGTCTAGTATAGTGATTGACAGATAGTGATCAAGATAGGATCCATTAACCTCCGTCGTGAGGCGATGTCCTATGTGATCTAAGCTTGGTTGTTTAATGAGGAAATCATTGGCCAAGGTATGAATGATGGAGAAAGGGTTTTCCATGTGTCATCTCTCATTATACCAATTAGATCTATGCATAGTATCGAGTTTATAAACTTAATCGAATCATGGTTCTTGCTCGACGGGACAATTAATAGAAGGATTGGATTGCACAATAATCAGCGACTATAAATAGGTTCATTACGTGATTACTTCATTGCCTAATAAATTGTCTTGATATATTGCTAGACGTCACTCAAGACCTTAAGGTTGTTTCAATAATTAAAGGAGAAATTCTTGAAACAAATCAAGAACCTGATTGACATTAAAGGTGTTTAATATTTCCTTATTGCTATTTGGCTATGAACCTAGAAAGTCACACCATATTAGCAAGGAGATTAAGTCTTGCTTAGACTTGAATCATCTTCTCTAAGAAATTATTAAGAGTTAATAATTATAGTTCAACCATTAAAAGGTAATGAGGAAAATTTGTAAGCATGGGAAAGTTTTGGGTGCTTAGTGCAAACAGGTAAAATCTGATTTCTTCCTATTGGTTGCCAACATGTTGATGTGGCAAAAATATTAGCCAATAAACACAAAGCACCAAGATCAAAATCCTAGTCATCCATCTATTAATCCAAGGGTTGAAATTGGTCAACAATTGTAGGCTTTATTTAAGAGTTAAATAATAGCAACTTGTCTTGTGATGACAACTTGCAAGACAAATGCATTTGTATGTGTAGTCTTTCTCGGGTATACCATGCAAAATAAGACAAAAGCATTTTGTTTGTTGTTTGTTTTCAAGTGGTCTTGGTCGGTCAAAGCAAGAGAAAAAGATCACAAAACATGGACCTTGTGTCTTGTGTTTTTCTTGGTCAAAGAAAAGAAGATAAAAGAAAGACAATGTATTCTTCTCTTTCTTAAGCTAATGCACGACCAAAAATTGAGAACAAGAGAAAGTTTTTCTCTTTTTCTACATTCTGAAAAATCAGCAACATACACCATAGATGGTTGCAAGAACACAAGTGTTTGTTCTTCATTTTTGCTTTTGTCATCTTGGATTAAATTGAGACTATGGAAGATAAACAAACTAAGAGTAGTTTTAAGTAATCTTTCAAATAAGAGAAGTGTTCTTATTCATGAATCTTCCAAGGAGTTTGCTAGCACTACAATTCAAGGAGGAGGAAAGGCTTCTTCAAAATGCCAGGTGGACAATCTAGGACTTCTACAGTTGTGGAAGGTTCAAGGAGTTCTCAAAGTTTCACCAAATGATTCTAACATTTGGTCTTCAAGAGGTACTGTTCTCTTATTGTATTACCTTTGATTTAAGATTTGTATTTCATAAATATCAAGTATTGGGATTGACTACACATATGAATGTCATATATGCTATGAAAAATTGTATTTCATGCTATCTTTCGCTGTAAAATTTTTATTCTATATGTGCCATCTCGGATATCGTTCCTTCAATTAGTATTAGAGCCATGACTTGATATTCATGCAATTACATGTATGTTTGCATTTAGTTTCGTGAGTCTTGAGCACTAAAAAGAACTTGGAAAGAGTTTCATAGTCTATGCATGTTTGATGTTTAGATTTGTTAAGCAAATATTCTGCGCACTGAAATTGCAACACTAATTTGACATAGTAAACCTTGTTGTTTCGGGCCGATTTTTGCACATGCTATGCTATAGAGATACAAGACCCTTTTAGCCTCTAATATGCAGCTCCAAATTTCATGGTTAAGTGTTTCAAATATATCAATTACAGTAAGTTACTGATTCTCGCGCTTTTCTGGACAGATTGTATAGTGTCTGTTCCGAGGGGCATAACTTAGTCAATTTAAATCCAAATTGAGTTCCGTTTGATTTTGAAACTTTCTACACTCGAAGAGCTACGTTCCTACAAAATTTTATAATTTTTCAAAGACTGTAGATAAGTGAAACGAATCAAAACATTTGGTGCATGTACAGTAAGTTTGTAATAGTAAGATTACAAGTTGAAAGCCATGACTAATTAATTGGATTTTGGTAAAGCCCAAAGGGCCAAATATTCATGGGCTTAAATCTGATAGGATTAGATGAATTTTTCTTGGTGAAGATTAATTCAAGCCTAGGAACTCAAATTGGACCACGAAATGGACTAAGAATTTGCATTGGGCCTTATTCAACAAGTTTAGTTTTTTTTTTTAACATTAGATGTTAAAAGCTCAAGATATGAATCTTATTGCAACCATTTCTTTAATTTCTTTTATGGATGTGATTCATAATTATATTATTTATATCTTGGCATGATGGATGGATCATGGACTTATAGATGAATGGTTGAATGGTTGTAAATTCATTTGATGGCTTTGTAATTATATTCTTTCATTCATTTGATTTGTAATTGAGACATAAGTATCATATTTACATATATTGCAAGAGAGCAAATTGTAGTGAGACATGTGATGTAATTATTCTACAAATCAAACTTGCAAAGGAGTTCAAGATCAATCAAGGAGTTGATGGACTTGGAGGTGTTGAAGAGTTCAAGGTGCCAAGACCCTTTGAAGACATGGGATGTGCTTGCTTAGGTTTTGTGATTGATCAAATTTATATGGCTCAAATTTAATCAACCACTAAGTCCATGATCTACCATATTTATATTATTGCATATATATTTTTTTAGTTATTTTGTATGTGATGCATGTTAAATGGACTAATGTGCAAAGTGAGAGCTAAATAAATTCAAATTATTACTACGTACAAACATATTACATGTAACGCGGTAAAAGTGTTTATCATTTCCCTCTACTATCTTAGGTTATATTTGCTCGATTGGGTATGTCTTGGCTAACCCAAAGGTAGGAAGACATATTCCACAAAAGTATTATATTTACCTAGCAAGCATAGTGATGTTGTGTTGTTTCAATATCACGAGGCCAATAACGTACCAAAGCTGAGGTCTGGGATTCAAATTATCGCAACACTGTGATAGTGGGTGTAATCTAACTAGATCACGTTTTCAATAATGCACCAAAGCTGAGGTTATGGTGATTTAGGGGCAAAATGACCATATCCTATATAGTGATATAGATAGTAATCGTTGGTAACTCTTTGTATGTATATTCTAATAATACACCAAAGCTGAGGGGTATTCATATTAAAGAGAATAATGGTCACCTACTAATGAGTCTTTAATTAGATTCACGATCTTATTTAGGAAGTGTAGGACTCGATAAAATTAGTGGGAGGTATCATTTAATTAAAGGCCAAATTAAATGTTTTAACAAGTTTTATGTCAACTTGCGATCTTATTTTCTGCATACGTTTATGGCTACAACAGCGAACCCGTTTTTATTAACTAGACCATATATCGCATAACCAGACCAAATTTTTTGAATTAACGATTTTGTCTAAGAATGGTTCTTAGAAACTTAATCAAGTCTTAGAAATAAATGCTCCGTTATTTTTCATCTTGATAATGTATCAAAACTGAAAATTGTAGTACTTATGGTTGATAAGTAAAATAAGTTAAATATGCTAAGGAGTTATATTCTTTCATACTTTGCATATAGGAATGCAAGATGTAAAGAATGTGATTCTAAATTAGCAAAGGTTTGTGTTGTAATCATATTTAATAGCAGGATATTAGATATAAAGGGAATTCATTTTCATAATTGTATTTCCTCTTTGTTTAGTGATAATGGAAAGAAGAAAGACAAAGATAAATGATTTCTATCTGTCAAGGGGAGCATAACTAAGAAAAAAATTAAGGATTGTATAGGCATGTGTAAATGATGTTTTTATAGCCTTAAAATCGGACATTAAAAGAGGTTTTAATCTAAAGTATCTTTATAGATTGAATGTCAAAGTTGTAAAACTACTATGAATTATAAATCTTCTTTTTATTATGATTGGTACTACTTAGTGTTTTTTATTCTAATGAAACATTAGTGAATGTGTTCATGGATAGAATTTTAATCACAGTAGTGCATTTTTGGAAGCGTGGAATATTTTTCAGTGTTAGCAAATGAAACAAAGGTTGTTGCGTTAGTTAAAGACAATTTGTTTGGATACCTTCTGGACATATTTTGTATTTTAAGGATTATACTTAAATAATATTAGGAATAAAATGTATATTCCTAAAGCTTGTAAAAGCGTATTATGGTATAGTCTTTATTATCTTGATATGAACGAAAGAATGTACTGCAAACATATTGTCAACCGTTATAATCATCCACCAAATTTTAAAAAATTGCTCAAATAATCCAAATTAATTGTAGTTTCTACATGATTAGGTTTTTTCTAATAATAAGATGATGTTAGTTTGATCAACTTATACATCTTATTTATTGGAATGGTAACCAAGTCATTCTTTGTTTGATAAAGGATTAAAACTACTAGGCTATTTGGATTAGTACATGTTGATATATTTTAGAGCTATTTGTGAATAGGGTCGTATAGGAAAATGTATTAGTGCCTTATGATTAGATCATGAAGGTAAAATACTTAAGTACTATTTTGTTTGAGTATCCCAAATTTTGATATAGTATCGAAATTAACACTGCCCGGAGTACCACAATTAAATGGGGTTGTTTTAGTGAAGAAAACGTGTTTTGTTAGACATAGTACAATTGTTGATTAGTTTGACTAATCATTATTTTTTTTTGTGGGTCATGCTTTCCTCAATTTAATTTTATATTGAATAGTAAATTCTTACTATTGCTAGAACTTTATATTTGATATAAGTTGGACAACAACCAATGATTAAATGTGTTAATTTTGGTTTCTCCTACTTTTATTGAAAAGTTTTTAAAGGACTAGTGTGAGTTTTGGTTAAAGGTAATTTTATAGTATATCCTAGTTTTGTAGGATATAATTTTTAGTTAATGATTAATGTCTATTGATTTATTATATTGTAACATTTCTTAAAGAAAATGTTTTGTTCAAGAAAATGTTACTTTCGAATAAAATAGAAATTGATGAAATATTCTCTAAAACTATAAAATCACATAGACTAAAGTAATGAATCTATTCAATAAGGTCCGGAATGTGTCATCACACAAGATCTTTTTAAATCTAGTAATGTATCTCATCCTTAAAAGGAATATATATGGATATCTTTTTGGGATGCACGAAAGTTGTTTGTGTATTTGAGATAATGATCAATTAGTTGATCATATGATTTACAAAGAAACGATATATGTGATATCGACTCCAAGAAACTATATAATGTAAAACATATTAATTAGACTCCATATACTTTAACTTAATCTGGATATTGATTTCCGAGATAAATGTTGAAGTTAATGAAAAAGGCTGGTGACCTTTTATAGCTAGATTGGTTTTTTTTATTTAAAAAGATATCATCAAATGCAAAAATATTGGCTATGATGAAGTCTTTTTACCAATTATTGTGCTTTAGTCTTGTTGTATTATGCTAGTCATTATAGCACATTGTATTACTTTATTGATGATTCTGATATATTGATATGAGTAATATGTGCGTACTTGATAAATCCACTTGTGGATTTTTAAGTAAATTTTTTTGGAACTGTTTCGTCCAATTCAAATGAGATTAAAGAGTTAGATTTCATTTAAAATGTGGATGAACCTTGTGATTGCAAAAAAAATAGTGGGAACGCATCCACTTTTCTATGACTGCAATAATGATGACTTGGATATCATGGATGATGATAAGTGTGTTATGATATTAATTAAAGTCTAGTCATATTAAATTCATTGCTATGGTGATAATACGAAGAGATTACTCGACATATTCATTAGATTGTACATAGAGTATTTTTGAAGGTATTCAAGAAACTCTAGATGCATAGCAAATTTATGTTCAAGTTATACTAACTTCATATTTGCTATATTATGTACAAAGCCTGATATTGCGCAAATTATAAAGTGTTACAAGTAGATATAAATCCAATCCAGGTTTGGGAACGGTGGATAAAATTAAAATATATTCTTAAGTACTTGGGAAGTACCAAAGATATATTTTGGTTTACGGAGGAGGCAAATTCCGTAGTGACGGATTTACAAGTTCAGATTCTTAATCTGAATCTTATAATAGAAAGTCTATGTTAGGGTTCATATTTATTTGTAGTGTGAGCTCAGTAAGTTAGAAAGGTTCTGACCAAATTGTAGATTTCATTACATAACTCATGTCTTTTGTGATATGTAATATTACAAAATAAATTGTTTGGATCGAGAAAATCATACGAGTTGGTTATGGTCCCTACCGTTAAGTTGTGATGCTTTTATCTTACAATTATACGGAGCTACTGCACAAGCTCGTGGAACCCAGGTCTCACAGTATGTCCAAACATTTGGAAAAGTGTTTCCATCTTCATGCGTTGCACCTGTAGGCAATAATCATATTGAGATATGTCTTTGCAAAAAATGACCACATCTCTTGATGTAGTTGACCCACTAACCATAGCTATGAACCTATCACAGCTAGGTCCTTGTTTTAAGAAGATGGATATTCGATACCATTGTATGTTGTGTTAATACTATGTGACATAGCATTAGTGCAAGTGGGAGATTGTTAGAGATATGCCCTAATGCTACATATTTAGATGACATATATTGGGGCATTTTGATATTTACTTATGGCATTAGTGTTTATATGTTCATTTACATATTGACATAATTAGTGACATTCATATTCTCCTTCTTTACGTGTATGAATGAGTCCCTAGTATTTTTATTAGAGGAATGTATTCTAAAAGCGTTTATAATATGTTGGCGTATTTTCTTAATATGATAAATACTTAAAGCGTTCATAGTCTTTAGATTATTTGATCGGGACTTCAATAATCTATTACGGACTATCACATGTGTTGTTACCTTTGATCAACATAAGGATGTTGATGATAAAAGATGGTGAGCCACATGCCATAATAGCATAGTGATGTGACTAACAAACATGTGGGTCATTAGTTGAATAGTTCTCTGAATGTGACGTGAATAACAAATTACATGACTTTGGATTAATAATTTGTTATCCGTTGCGATTGTGCATGTAATCCTTACACTTGAAGCATTACGTCGGTCATATGTATTGGGGTTTGATTCAAGCATTTGGATAATACCTGTCTCGACAAACAAGATGAGATACGTCCTCTCGCAGTTTCATTCATCTAGTATAGTGATTGACAGATAGTGGTCAAGATAGGATCCATTAACCTCCGTCGTGAGGCGATGTCCTATGTGATCTAAGCTTGGTTGTTTAATGAGAAAATCCTTGGCCAATGTATGAATGATGGAGAAAGGGTTTTCCATGTGTCATCTCTTATTATACCAATTAGATCTATGCATAGTATCGAGTTTATAAACTTAATCGAATCATGATTCTTGCTCGACGGGACAATTAATGGAAGGATTGGATTGCACGATAATCGGCGACTATAAATAGGTTCATTACGTGATTACTTCATTGCCTTATAAATTGTTTTGATATGTTGCTAGACGTTACTCAAGACCTTAAGGGTGTTTCAAGAATTAAAGGAGAAATTCTTGAAACAAATCAAGAACCTGATTGACATTAAAGGTGTTTAATATTTCCTTAGTGCTATTTGGCTATGAACCTAGAAAGTCACACCATATTAGCAAGGAGATTAAGTCTTGCTTAGACTTGAATCATCTTCTCTAAGAAATTATTAAGAGTTATAATTATAGTCTCAACCATTAAAAGTTAGTGGGGCAAATTTGTAAGCTTGGGAAAGTTTTGGGTGCTTAGTGCAAACAAGTAAAATCTGATTTCTTCCTATTGGTTGCCAACATGTTGATGTGGCAAAAATATTAGCCAATAAACACAAAGCACCAAGATCAAAATCCTAGCCATCCATCTATTAATCCAAGGGTTGAAATTGGTCAACAATTGTAGGCTTTATTTAAGAGTTAAATAATAGTAACTTGTCTTGTGATGACAACTTGCAAGACAAATGCATTTGTATGTGTTGTCTTTCTCGGGTATGCCATGCAAAATTAGACAAAAGCATTTTGTTTGTTGTTTGTTTTCAAGTGGTCTTGGTCGGTCAAAGAAAGAGAAAAAGAACACAAAACATGGACCTTATGTCTTGTGTTTTTCTTGGTCAAAGAAAAGAAGATAAAATAAAGACAATGTATTTTTCTCTTTCTTAAGCTAATGCATGACAAAAAATTGAGAACAAGAGAAAGTTTTTCTCTTCTACATTCTGAAAAATCAGCAACATACACCATAGATGGTTGCAAGAACACAAGTGTTTGTTCTTTATTTTTGTTTTTGTCGTCTTAGATTAAATTGAGACTATGGAAGATAAACAAACTAAGAATAGTTTTAAGTAATCTTTCAAATAAGAGAAGTGTTCTTGTTCATGAATCTTCCAATGAGTTTGCTAGCACTACAACTCAAGGAGGAGGAAAAGCTTCTTCAAAATGCTAGGTGGACAATCTAGGACTTCTACACTTGTGGAAGGTTCAAGGAGTTCTCAAAGCTTCACCAAATGATTCTAACCTTTGGTCTTCAAGAGATATTGTTCTCTTCTTGTATTACCTTTGATTTGAGATGTATATTTCATAAATATCAAGTATTGGGATTGACTACACATATGAATGTCATATATGCTATGAAAAATTGTATTTCATGCTATCTTCCGCTGCAAAATTTTTATTCTATATGTGCAATCCCGGATATCGTTCCTTCAAATATAACAACAACTAATATTTTCTTGCCGCAATTATTGTATCATTAGCAACAAAATTCATGTGTTTTTCTTAATAGTTATATTAATGTGTTTTTACGTGCAACATTGGATGCTAATGTCAACAGCTACCAAAATTGATGTGTTTTTAGAAATTTTCTCACTGCAGCATATATGTGTTCGTGGATTTGGCTATGATATTTGCATTGAAAGAATACTTACCATTTCTTTTAATTCAGTATCTACGATAGTTCACGTTATTCTTTTGTAACATTATAATTAATAGCTTCACTACTACTATGTAGCACTCTATAATCATTTGAGAAAATTTCAAAATTCAGATTTATGAAATATGAATTTCTGAAATTTTCTCACTGCGGCATTTAACTTGGGTTTATTTTGGTAGTTCGATATATGCTTCCACGTAGAAGTGAAACTCGTAAGATCAATTTCTCTCGATAATAATCTGATTAGTGTAGTGTTCAACAATGGTAACACAACTCGCTCCTAATCAATTAGACCAAAAAGCAAAGTTGGCATTCAGATGGTGATGTGGATGAGAATGGGACCAAACTTTTTTTTTTGGTCTAATTGATTAGGAGAGAGCTGTGTTACCATTTTCGAACGCTACGCTAATTAGATTATTATCGAGAGTGTTGGAATTAAATACACAACATATGTATCCAATATAATTTAATGAAGTATACTTACCTCATAGTGGCAGTGGAAGGATTGTAGGAAAAAGCCACGTTGGTTCCACCGTTAAATTGCTGCAATTAGAACCCAAACCACGAGGGAGTGGATTAACTACCACAACTTAAGAGCCCTCTTTGATATGGTTGATTTACACATAACAAACCAGTAGAAAGATTGAGAGAGAGAGAACAGAGAAGACAGTACTCTGTCTTATTTTCCAATGTTTGAAGAAAATAGACATTTTCTATTTTCTTTTAAATTAGGATGTGGGAAGTTATGTAACTTCCCACAACTTCTCTTTGAACCATACAAAATGGGTCAGGCCAGGTCAACTCATATTGGGTGACCCGTCCCAAAATCTAACATCTCCCACTCACACAAAATGGGTAGACCCTTATCCACCACTATATCTCTCTATGACCTTGTCTGGAACCACCATCAAATTCATACGGGCAAAGAAGTGATGCGCCCCGGGAGCACACAACAAGTGGAGTCTCAGGCCATGCACCTGTTAGGGATGACATGGGAGTTACGGTCTTCAACGGAAGAAAATCTCTCGCTGTACCCTAGACCTATCTAAGTCCACACCAGTCAACACACACCTTATCCCTCGTAGGCTATGTTTGACCTTTAAATCTCAAACATGTATTCATAGTTATATTCAATCACAAAGATTGTTCAATCACAAAGATTGTATAACTGGTCGACCAATGAACACATGTAACGCTAGATGCGAGCAGTCTTCCCTTCGCTCAATATCTTTCTAAATCAAGTCAACCGCTTTCCTGGACATGTCCCATATGGTCGAATCTAATGTGATCTTTAGGCAACATACCAAAGTAGCTAACATTGAACTTGACCTATTAGAATATGAGCGTAGGTCACTAAGGGTATCACAAAGAAGCATTTATTGCTTCAAGGACTTACACAGTGGTAAAGCAGGGATTCATTCACCCACTTCCTTATACGGTCGCAGAGCACACATGGTATGAAACATGTGTTACGATGTGACTTCCCTTATAAAAGGAACGTATGTCTTCATTTAGATCAAAACACTGTACAAATCTTAGTTCAGTTATCACTTAGTAACCAACCTGAATCCTCGAACCTAATACACACAGTAATCGAGGTTTCACATCTGGCTATTCACAGGTTATATGGATCATGGGAATCCATATCAACCTCATATCAATTTTTAATTATAACATATATAATTAAGAGGTCTCATCTTAAAAATGTCATAGAAACTAATTCTAGACTAATACTTAAGGCGACGTATCTTATATGAGTATAGTATTTCCCGACGAATACTAACCAACTCATATCATCTCATCTCTGCACGCTCTCACTATACTAGAGGCGATTGCTCGTGTGAGAGAGCTAATCTCATCAACCTATCGACATACTTTCTTGTGCCAATATGTGCTAGTATAGTCATACTCAATTTCTTCAAAGCTTATCACAAAGATAAGGTACTAAGCAAACATATGAAGAAAATTTGTTCACTAAGGACTGGCATCGAGTACTCACCACTATAACTACATTAGTAATTGCACATTACTTTACTAAACATCAATATCAAATCCTACGCAACCCTAGAGATTCTACTGTAACAAATGCATATCTCTGGAGATGGGCTTATGAAGGAGGTCACTGTCATCTCATGCGTAGGTGAGTGATCCACAGTCACTTCCTTTTATGACACAAAGTCATACTTAACGTCTATGTACCAGATCTTGTCATGAAATCTAGGATCCTTAGTATAGCGATGGTTAATTAGTAGATACAATAGATCATCATTACTCATATAGCAACTGACTCATCTCAAGTCCATCATAATCTCTCGAGCCATACTGCCTTTTGCATAGTTTCTGAGCATACCAAACAACTCAATTTCACAGTTCCACAATACTATGCATTTTTGCTTCTTGCTACTCCACGAATTAGTGTCAATAATCAGCAAGAAAGCATGTACGAAGAGGTATCTTATCGCTCATTTGGGTCACTATCCAAGTTAGCGTATGTGGATATCATCCCACAAAGATCAGCACTTCAACGACATAGGCAAAACTAAATTTCCCTTTAATACCTCAGATCCTTTTGACAACGATGCAATGAACTTATCAAAGCTTTGATTGATAACACTTTACCAATCTCATGACAAGATCAAATATTTAGCCACGTATTCACTACAACATATACTAGGCCTTTATGGTGCTTGAATAGAAAACATTTTTATCTCATCAATCTATTCTGGCATTTAGGGATATAATCCCTTAGCTTAGGCTTTCACCTCTAACTACAAGAGTATATAAAGGTTTGTAGACTTATACGTAGAGTTATTCAAGAACATTCTTGATCCATGACTCTTGCTACACAACAAGAATCTTTAGATCAACCCTTTTGGATCTTGACTCTAAATATATAAACTAATCTACCATTATCCTTCATCCACAAAGTTGAGGACAACCACTTACTAATAGTGATTATATATTCTTTGTCATTTTTGACCAACAATATGTCATCCATCTAGAGAGATAGAATCACATATCTACTCCTAGATCAAGTGACATGTACAAAATATCTTCTTAAACCATTTGAAGATCATACAAAATGAATTCTTCATGCATTTCTCTATAAAGAAATGTCATCTTATCATCCACCTGATGTAAGTTAAGGTTCAACTAAATGACATGGCTAGAAATTGATGAATAGATGCAATCCTAACAATGAAAGAAGGTTTGCTCATAAGCGTTACCCTTTAATTGGATTACAACTTTTAGCCCCTAGCGAGCTTAATATCTCATATTGAATACAATTGTTTTTCCATTGCTTTCATCCAACTTCTCACCATCATCTTAACTAGTAATCTTATGAAAAACTTATTTTCACAATCGCAATGAAACAAATTCACATTGATCATGAAACAAGTTCTAGTTGACCATACAGGTATTACTATTGCAAGTGAACATGATCCACAAACCGGTTAATGAAGCGAACTCACATTGATCGTGAAATAAACTCATATATGAAACAAATTCATATTGATCAACCAGTGTTTATCTCCTACTTGGATCAGTGAACAGAAACAAGTCCTCCAGTCTTAGGAAAAGATTGTGAGAAATAGGACCATTAGGAGTCTTCAATTCCAAAAACTGAATCTCCCACTAGGAAATTCTTTGTCCGAGAATGTTGAGTTTAGACACACTTCTACTATTTGTTCATCAATGAACATTCCCTTTTGGAACGTTCAATGTACCAAATGGAAATACTTCATTTGCTTTCGGTTTCAGTTTCTCATGCTCATGAGAATTATTATGAACAAAGTAGCCAACTCCCAGAGTCATAAGTCATTGTGGACTGGTTCACTATTTGTCCATGACTTATAGGGTCTTAAAGTGCCTAATTATAAGGGCACTTGGTTAAGTATATGTATTAGAATTGCATATTCTCAACACAAAATTGAGAAATTCATATGACACATCATATACATAACCATATCCAATGAGGTTTTATTCATTTTTCTACAACATCTTATAGTTGCAAAGTTCTAGGAATAGTTAGCTCTCATGCTATACATCTTTCATTACAAGACTTTGAACTAATCAAATAGATATACATGATCACAGTGAGTTATCGATTTCATTTTCTATCTCATGGATTCTCACAAGTTTAAAATTACTTCCAAAGTAAATAAAAGCTTTGGACTTGTGAGAAAATAGAAAGGACAAGCTCACAACTAATTAAATCGTTAGTAATGAAATATTAGGCCTCTTGCCATGTCCTAACATTCTTTGAACCAAGAAATTTCAGGATGAATTAATTGCAATGGAAAACTAGCTCGTAAGCTTACATATTTATTATGGTGCTATCGGCTAGACAAATTTCACACAGAGGCAGGTAGAATTGCACTAATCATAGTCTCAAAAGATATTTTATTGTTAGTATGTTCATTATATTTCGCCCGTATATGCCTAGCTTGCTATGTTACAAATGTCAAATATATAGCATAAATAATACAACAGTTTTGATGTTCAGTGCATAGAACAAGGAAACCATCCACAATGTAGCCAAATTTATGATGATTGTTCCTAACAATTCTATTGAGTACTTATAAAGTATAAGACCTAATCGTAAAAGGATTTTAATGCACATACCAAATTGACTTGAAAAACTGGAGCTTTTAGCACATTGTGGAAAAATATAGAGTTTGACCATCACATAGTGGTACTTATCAAGTGTCAATGCCTTTGACTTCAACTCTTGAGTTATTACAAAAATAACCATGATTTGATCTAAAATCAAATAGTATCCAACAAAGGCTCTTACGTTTTTAGACATGAGGACAAATGTTTGATCTTCAGCTTAAGGCGATCCCGAGCTTAATGATCCTTTTGTAACAATTGTAGCACGTAGCTATCACAATGTTAAATTGCAATTGCCACATATACGTCTGTTTTCTTTGGTTTTCTCAGTGGTATTGCCCTTTTGTACTTGGACCCACATGATCCTTATTTATTGGTCTCGTCTACATAAGTTTGACCAGTAGCCCTTCTTGCTAAAAGGCATTCTACACCACCTCCAATTAACACTTAATGTTTGAAATGTGATAACATTTCCTTTTCATGTCAAGATGACAATCATGTGCACTTAGCTCAGATGGTAAAGATATGATAACAACATACGTTTGTTGACCATCAATGAGAATGTGGCCAATTGCCTTCAATTCTCAAATTATGTTCGACATCTCAGAAATGCTATCACTTAGTAGCATTGAGACTTTTGTGGCATGTGCCGAACTCAATATAAGCTGACTTAGCTTAAAAATAGAAATTCCACTGAACTTCTCTTTCAAGCTTTTGAAATCCCCACATCAATAGGTCAAATTTTGTAACAAGCAATGAGGTATTATGCACAATGCCCAGCAACATAATGCGAGCAATGGCATTTTTCCAGCCTGATAGGCCTCTACCTCCTATTTGAGTAATGTTATACCCACTTGAGTAGTTGTTCATCAAAGCTATTCTAAACTTTATGATGCCAATACAATCATCACCGTTCATTTTTCCTTTGGTGAAAGACAATAATGATATTTAGGTTATTACTATTAATAACCTTAACATAGACGATTGGATGTTCAATACTAGCACATATTAAATAATTTTGCTAGATCAAGTGTTAAATGTAACTAGTAGACACAAGATATAAAATCAGCAGATCATAGAACGATCTATTATCATCTATAAATCATGTATCTAAAAGGTACAACTAAACTCACCCTAGCAAAATAACATTCCTAAAAACCGAATTACTCAAATTCATGTTTTTAGGAAAACCAAGCTCCATATGATAACCACACAGATTAACATGCATAGAACTCCACTCAGATAAAGGATTAATAAACTAACTATTAATTCAATAACACATGCAGTACCAGATTATAATAAGAGTATGATGATAAATACAAACATTATCATGAGATGAACATGAAAAAGTATTTAACATATAAATAACTAATAATGTTAGACATAATTAAGCACTCCTCAATGTTCTCCATCCGTTCATAACTCGGTCTGGTCCACAAGAATTAACACATTCAATTCTCTTCACACATGTAGACCATGACTATTAGGCACGTAGAAACTATCTCAAACTTATTGAGATCCAAAAGACACATTTTGGTTCTACGTGTTAGGAGAAATAACAGTGCGGTCTGACATTATGCATGAAATCACATATGACTATCACATGCTCATCAAATTATCCAATCACATAATTATAAAAATAAGAAGATTTAAGGGATAATCATTTTTGGGCCAATACCAATGTGTGTTCATATGGTCAGTAGTGTTGGGAGTATTTCTCGCAGTTTGTTTAACTCGTACAATCCTCGAATGATCACTACAGTTGTCGGGAAAATAAACTACTTTAGTACAATTAATTTCAAAAATTAATAGTGCACATAACATCTATTAATATTGTACACAACAAGTTGTATGATGAAATGACATAAATTTCATACTATGAAATGAAATTACATAAATTTCATATCACTTGTTGCAAAGATTCCAATGTAATTACACAAATTTCATAATTTAAATGAAATTACAAAAATTTTATGCTCCTAATCATAAATATTACAAGAAAATTACACAAAATTTAGGCATTTATATGAAATTACAAAACTTTCATGCCTATATTGTAATAATTCCAATTGAATCACAAAGAAATTTGGGCAATTAAATGAAATCACTCATAATTTCATGTCTAAATTGAAATTATGTACTTGCTTTGCGAGAAATAGGGGCCAAAATACAATTATCACAAAGATAATGACCTAATTGAGAACATGGGGGCAAAAATAACATTATCACAAAGATAATGGTCTAAAATAGAAACATGGGGTCCAAAATATAAATAACAAAAATTTTTAGGGTTAAACCGTAAATAATATAAAGTTATTAGATCAAATCGTAAATAATACAAACTTATAGGATCAAACTGTAAATAATACAAAGTTATGGGGTCAACCCATAAATAACACAAAGTTATAGGGTCAAAACATAAATACCACAAAGTTTTGGGGTCAAACCATAAATAATACAAAGTTATGAGTCAAACCGTAAATAATACAACATTCAAACCATAAATAATACAAAGTTATAGGATCAAACTGTAAAAAATACAAAGTTATTGGGTCAACCTATAAATAACAAAAAGTTATTGCCATGTGGCGCCATGTGACTGGCCCTACGTGCCATGTGGCATGGTGGTTAGTTAAAATTTTTTGAATTTTTTTAAAGAAAACTAATTTCAAAAATTCAAATTTGATATTTAATAAAATAAATATTAAAATAATAACACCACCAAATCATGGCCATGTGGCGGTCCCTGATTGGCCCACGTAATCCTATGTTCAAATCCATGTTCAGCCATGTTCTATGTTTTTCAACGCACACACTACACTAAGAATAAACACTAGCCCTAATTTTTTTAGATTTACAAAAAATCTTCAAAAAATCATAACTTTTGCATTTTAAGGCCAAATTTAATGATCCATATATGCACGGAAAGCTCTCAACAAGCCCGTTCCATACATACTAAAATAACAATTTTTGGGTCATGTTATAGATACAAAAAAGCCCAAAAAAGTCACAAAAATTATAAAAAATAAATGTGCGAAACAATTGATTTATGCATTTTTCTCAAGTATAATCACATAGATTATATACCAGTGATTAAAGAAACAAATTGTCATGATTTTAACATAAATAAAATCACTTATACATTAAAATAATCATTTACAATATTCATCACATAAATTGCATAAATCTCATAAATTCGCATAATTTTAACGGAGAGCCAACGATATGGCTCTGATACCACTGTTGGAATTAAATACACAACATATGTATCCAATATAATTTCATGAAGTATACTTACCTCATAGTGGCAGTGGAAGTATTGTAGGAAAAAGTTACGTTGGTTCCACCGTTAAATTGCTGCGAATCTAAACCCAAACCACGAGGGAGTGGATTAACTATCACAACTTAAGAGCCCTCTTTGATATGGTTGGTTTACACATAATAAACCAGTAAAGAGATTGAGAGAGAGAACAGAGAAGACAACACTTTGTCTTATTTTCCAATATCTGAAGAAAACAGACGTTTTCTGTTTTCTTTTAAATTAGGATGTGGGAAGTTATGTAACTTCCCACAACTTTTCTTTGACCTATACAAAATGGGTAGGGCAGGGTCAACCCATATTGGGCGACCCGTCCCGAAATCTAACAGAGATAAATTGATCTTACAAGCTTCATTTCTACGTGGAAGCATATATCGAACTACCAAAACAAACCCAAGTTAAATGCTGCAGTGAGAAAATTTCAGAAATTCATATTTCAGAAATCTGAATTTCTGAAATTTTCTCAAATGATTATAGAGTGCTACACAGTAGTAGTGAAACTATTAATTATAATGTTATAAAAGAATAACGTGAACCATCGTAGATACCGAATTAAAAGAAATGGTAAGTATTCTTTCAATGCAAATATCATAGCCAAATCCACGAACAAATATATGATGCAGTGAGAAAATTTCAAAAAACACATGAATTTTGGTAGCTGTTAACATTAGCATCCAATGTTGCACATAAAAACACATTAATATAACTATTAAGAAAAACACATGATTTTGTTGCTATGATACAATAATTATGGCAAGAAAATATTAATTGTTGTTATATTAATATATCATCCAACACATATAGCCACATGGATGCTAATGTCAAGGATAGTTATATTGATTATATATACCTATTAATCAATGCCGTAATGGAAATCAAAAAATGCATACTTACTTGTTACTATCGCAACAAGCTTGGAGTCTTGTCGGCGTCACCGTTGCGGCGAGATGTTGGTTCGTCGATTAAGGCTTTGGTGTCAAATGAGATTTAGAGATTTAGAGATTGAGTCAATGGGTATAATGAGGGAATTGGGGTCAACGATGGCCTTGGCTAAGTGTTAAAATGGAAAAAAGACAATTATGCCCTTAAAAGACCACATTGCCCTAAAAAAAATGACCCACATGCATAGCACATGTTATTTCCGTTAGAAATGTGACGGAATGACTGATGGTGGCACAACTTTGAAAGATAAGGGACTGACATATGATCGTTTTGAAAATGAGAGACCAACTAGTCAATAGCCACAAAGATAGGGACCTGATAGGTTATAAACCCTAAAAAAACAAATGCTCCGTAACCATTATAACATTTTGTGCACTAGATTCTAGTGAATTACCATTAAAATATACGGAGTAGTTGGCTATGATTAAATGAACGGGATTTATAAATTGATACTAGCTGTGTAGATCTAACATCATGACAAATATTAATATAACAACCACATGTAATTTGAGAGAAAACTTACCATATTGTTATTTATCATTGTAACATTGGTTGTAACTATGGAATGGCTCACCTAAAGGTGGTTTATTAACACCTATTATTGGGAAATTGGTCTTGACAACCAGGATTACACTCAACGTACTACTAATTTTGCGGGTGATGAGGCATCATTTGAATTTTTATATACTCTATATTTGTTATCGGTGAATCTTCCTTCGGACCTTGAAAATGGTGAGCGTTCACATTTATATCACTTAACCCCTTTTGTGTTTTAGTTAAAAAGAAGAAGCATTTTCATACATTTTTATATTTTATATCGAATGTAATAGATATTTTGGTTAACTAAAACATCAAGGGTTAAATAATATAAAATAAATATTAGGGTAAAATGTCAAATTGTATATACATATATGTATTGAGGGGACAAATTACAGAAAGATGTTAAGTCATATAAAATAATATTAGGGAAAAAAATATTATACTATATATATATACATCACGGAGCTAAAGTGATTTACAAAAAACTCTTATGGTGGATCACATCGGTGTTGGCCATATTCTATTTTTGGCTATTGAATATATGGAAAAAAAACAAAAGAATAGAACAAATAAAAGTGGCAAAGAAAAAAAAAGTGCACTAGAGTTGCAGACATGCTTGAGTCGCATGTATTTTTAACTTCTTTTTTTTAAAATAAAAAAGAGCCTTAAGTAGTACAACACAGGATGTAACCAGCAAGAATCAAACTTATAACCTCTTGCATACATAGCAAAGCACATACCGTCGGACCTAAGCCCTAGTGTATTTTTAATATTGACAATTCATGTTTTTGCTCTTATTTCTAATAGAAAAATGTGGATACCATAAATAGAAAGGGTTTATTTCTCATATTTCTGAATGTGAGATTTATTTTCAGTATCATTAAAAATGGTAATGGTCTAAGCTAAAGTTACTAATAGTGATGTGTCTTTCTCTTTTTCTTATATTTATTATCATTTTATAATTTATTGTTTACCCTTATTTTGAACGAAAAAAATTAATAGAAAGAGTCTGAGTTTCATATTTTATAAAATGTTAAATTTGGGTCTCATTTATTTATTTTTTGTTAATTAAGTCTCATTTATTTAAAATGCAAGAGATTTGGGACAAAATTACCCGTAATGGAACCCATTTAAGAAAACCCCAATGGCGTTACTCAAATAACGCCTGAAAAAAAAAAAATCCACTTGCTTAGTTATGCAACCCATATTAAAAAAAAGACGAACTTGTCTTGGTCAAATAATCCATGAAGAAAAAGTACCTACTTTAGTTAGTTAAATAACCAACGAAAAAACAACTCACTTGCATTAGTTAAATGAACCATGCTTTAGTCAATTACTATGTAAGAAACCCATATGGGAAATATGTTTTTGTAAAAAAATTGAAAAAATAATTAAAATAAAAACTCATGTTGTTTGAGTTTATCGTACAAGACATCACAAATCTATTCTTGTTAATTAGTCATCTATACCACGTTCAAGAAAAAATGTTCTACCTAACCATTACAACATTTCGTGCACGATAGTGAAACATCATTAAACTATACCCGATAGTTAGCTGTGATTCAATAACGGGAGAAAATGATAATTGGCACTATAGATTTAACGTCAGAAGAGATACTTACGTATTATTGATATAAAATATATTGAGACAAATTACCTTATAGTTATGTATTTGTCGTTGAGTTGATACTATTATTATTATTTGATTCGGGAAAGGCCTAAGGTTATAGGCATAACTGATAGACTGTTGTCACCCTTTTGAATTTTAACATTTGACAGCTTTGCTATTAGCATCTATGTTTATTCTAATTGCACGATTCTCTCTAGGAAATCATATGATTGTCTCCAAGACATTCGCATAGCATTTACACAGATACTTAGTGATGTATTATAAATATTGTACTGTTGTATCACATTACATACAATTGACTATATAAAATCTTCATGGTATCAGTGACTATCACAACAAACAATCCCCTTCTCTCTTTTTCCACCACCCCTCCGTCTAATATAGTTCTCACATCTTTGTCAGGCTCTATCTCTCGCCTGTATTGATCAATGGCCAATTCTACTACCTCTGCTCTTCCTACATATAATGTCAAGGTGTATGTTACCATCAACCTTGATCATACCAACTACCTCACGTGGAAGACACAAATAGTCAATTTCTTTACATTCAACAATCTGCTTGGATATATTGATGGGACTATTTCAAAACCAAAAGAGCCAACTGCCGATACCCAAGCCTCATCCATCTCTTCTTCTGCTCTTACTCTTGATGATCGGATCCGCTATGACAGTTTTGTCACGGCGTGCATCACAGATACTCTTGTTCATCAGACACCAAGTTTCTCTTCTGCTCATGATCTTTGGATATCACTTCAAGAAACCTTTCTTCAACAATCTATGGCTCGAAAATCCCTCCTTAGGGCCTAACTTCATTTCATCCGAAAAGGTACCCTCTCTACATCCGAGTATCTTCAGCAAATCACTACAATTTTCACTGCTCTTTCTGCCGTTGCGGACTCAATCTCCGACCTCGATTCGGTGATTGTTATACTTGACGGGGTCCCTAGGGATTACAGGCCCTTTGTTACCTCCATTGAAAACTCTTCCCCAGCACCAACCTTTTCTCAACTTCACGCAAAACACTTGACATATGAGCAAAGGGTCCTATTGGATGATGAACACCAACCTACTGCCCATGACAAAACCGTGTTTGCACTCATAGCTCAATTCCAATCCATGACCTTCTCATCAAAATGATTACTTCCCACAGCACTCAATCATGCTCTAGTTGCTGTGAATACCCCAAAGGCAATTTGGTCAGACTCTAACTCTTCAAATCATAAACCCAATATGTCCAACAAATCATTTTCCAACTCAAACTCATCTTGGATCAAATGTCAAATTTGTTCTAAAGTTGGACATTCAGTAGCACGTTGCAAATATAGGTATGCGTAGTCTCGAAACAACAACCAACAAACTCACACCACTATGGCCCCAACCAACTTTGTAGGTTATTATCAACTATATCCTAACAATGCTTTTTCCACTGCTTTGGTAGAACCTTGGATTCCAGATTCGGGAGCTTCCACTCATATGACTTCGATCTGTCCCTTCTTCATCATATCAACCCATATTATGGTACGAATAATGTTCTTGTTGGAGATGACAAGCCCCTGAAAATTACGCATACTGGTTATTCTCATTTTTCCAATTCTTCTTGCTCCTTCTCTTTGAATAACATATTGCATGTGCCACAAATCACCGAAAATCTCTTGCCAGTTTCCTAATTCACAAAAGATAACTGTGTTTCCTTGGAATTTAATCCTTTTAAATGTGTTGTGAAGGACCTCTGCATAGGGACCCCCTCATCAAGGGCCACGCTGAGTCCAATTTATACACTCTTCCTCTGCCGCTCTCCACTCTGTTGCATACTCCTACTGCCTTCACAGTCTTGCGCAATACTGCATCCTTATGCCACAACCATTTGGGAAATCCTTCTAGCTCTATTTTGTTTGCATTACGCTCTCAAGATTTTGTTAATTTTTTCGAGTCTTTGTCTTCAAATAAAGTATGCACCTCTTGTATGATGGGGAAGAGTCATAAACTGCCTTTTCAACTTTCAAATAATATTTCTAGTCTGCCTCTTGAAATTGTGCATTGTGATATTTGGGGTCCATCACCCATGAGAGTAACAATTACATGTTTGGAGATAGTGTTTAAGTGAAATAAGGGTTAAATGAACGTTAGTTGCATTGAATGCTAAATGTTTAATACGTGACTAACGTGAACTATGTGCATTGACTGTTTAAATAAGTTGAGGTTTGAGTGAAAATTAAATGTGATGAATTATGTGTAGTGACTTGCTATTTAGATAATCAAGAGTAATTAAAGTCATGCACATGCTAGTGTTAGTTGTCAAAGAGTGTTTGCAAGTTATGGGAAGTAAAATATGTTTTCAATCATGTTCATGAGCTTAGCTTAATGTATGTGTTAAAGTTAGTTGAATTTCTTGAGTACTTGGTTATTGGTTTGGTAAATGCTTGAGTTGATTTAAGTTAATCCTTGCTGAAAGCATGTTTAATTAATTAGTTAACTAGTTGGATAAATTGGAGTGTTTAGTTATTAAGTATGATAGCTTGATATAGTTTCATTGTTTGGTCATCTATTTAGAAGTTAAATGTCAACCTTTATTGTTTATATGAATAGATTGCCTGAGGTTACATGTCTAGTTACTGAGTAGATAGCTGTTAAATACTTAACTTGATGCTTCTTTGTGATCTAGTTGAAGTTGAACTAGTTATGAAGTTAACTTATTAAATGCTAATATAGTTAATGTCATACATGCTCATGTTATAGTTGAATTATGTTAAGTGTTAACTGTAGTCATCTTGATTGAATATATAATTGGATATTCATTTGAAAGATAAATGAAGTTGAATTGGGTATGAAGTTTAACTAGTTAAATGTTGATGTAGTAGTATCCTTCGTAAGATTAAAGAAATGTTTTAGAGATATTTGTATGACTTTTAAGCTATGTGGCAATATGATATACATGAGTGGTTATATATAACTGTTATCATTGTGGATGGAGTTAAGAAATAGTTAAGTTGGAATTGATATAGTTAATAGCTAAGTTAACTACTGCTGCTAGTTTTCATGGGTTCACTTCATGAGTAATATGTGGTTACTTGGGATTACGTGCTAATGTAGAAATAACATAGTTAATTGCTAAGGTGTTGTACTTATATGAATATAATAGGGATTTGCATATCAAGCTAAATGAGGATTTGGAGTAAATTTAAACTACTTTCTGGCATCTTGGAGCTTGGTAGAGGTGAGAGAGTCTTCATTTTTTTTGTACATCTTAACTTATCTTATTGTTTATAGATTGTATGATTAGCAATTGAAATAGTTTATATGTACTATTTACTTGCTATCTTGTGTTTTCTCATGTTATTTGTGTTTAATTGCGAGGGCGGCCTACTTTGTCGTCCCTCTTATGTGATCTTTGATATTCTTGATTCTTGTAATCTTGTCTCGGGGTTGCGCAACCTTTTCGGACAAGGAGCGTAGAGAACCACGGGAGGCATTGGGCTTGCCATGCTCCCTCGACTACCTTGGTGCTTTTTCCTTTTCTCTCGCTGAGTATACTCCACTACCCAGAGGCGTGGTTCATCTGCTGGGCATATGGACCTACCTCAGGAGAAAGGGTTGTAGGATCGGGGTACATCTGGAGTACCTCAATTTGGAAGAGTAAGGGTTTGCCAGCACTTGCGTGAAGTCGTGGCTCATGGTTCGAGATTGAAGACAAGAAGTGGAACCGTATCCTTTTAATATGTGGTTAATTACTTGTTTACTTGGTTGTGTTATTTGATGTTGAATATGCTTTTATCCTGTTGCATATCATGTTGCATGCCCGGTATGTTGCATCACCTCCCTCACTGAGTATTCTAGTTGTATACTTACTCTCGTCTCTAACACCTTTTAGGTTCAATACCTTCGCAAGGTGATACAGGGAAAGCTCAAGAGTTACTGTGTTTGGTTGTGTTGGCTTTCATTATTAATATCTGTGAATCCATGTGAATTAGTGAAGTGGTTTGAATTGTAATTTGATTGGAACTATAGGAACCCGGCTTGTAATTGTATTAGATCTTATTTGTATTTGGTTCGTAGAAGGCCTGTAATAGCTTCATGGACTATGTTATTGTTTAATGGTCGTGCATGCTTGCTTGGGTTAATGGAGTTAGTAGGCTGGGTTAATAGACAAGTCAATTGAAGAGATAATGTGACGCCAGAGAATTCTATCATAAATCCTTTGTAATTGTTGCATATCTATTTGCGCATTTCTACGTGCATCACCTTTCTTGCTTAATTGCTTTTATTAGAGGTCACTATTCATAATATTTTCAACCGTTTTAAAAGTTTGATTTTATATTTTTCCTAGGTCATATGACATTTTGACATTTAGAAGGAATTAAGACCTAGTTATTTTGGACTTTCGAGCTTGAGAGCGTGCGTTTAAAAAATAGTTTTCATGTCATTTGAATAGTGTTATGTACGTAACAACTTTAATTTTGAAATTGTTAGCATTTGATTAGAGTTAAGTTCATTTGACCAATCTTTTATGAAGTTTGACCTTAGCAAACTTAACATATAATATCCAAACTCATAACATAAAACAACACACAAATAACTGATCATCAAACAAAAGCAAAAACTACCCATATATCCCCCCCTTGGCCGTCCACCTCTAGGAGAAAAAGGAGGAGAATTTCTTCATCAACCTTTTATCTTGAGTTCTTGGCTTGCTTAGGAAGGACTCTAGAGCAACTAGGAGCTTCACCACATTGTCTACATCTTCATACAAGTGAGGGAGTTGCATTTTTATAACTATCAAGTTTATGTTCATATATTGAAAATTTTGATTTATTGATTATTGCTATTATACTTGATATAAATGCTTAATATGTAGTTATTAGAGCCTATAGAGTAGACTTTTAAAGCTTGTTAGCAAATTCTATTGTATAATGTACCAATTGAATGAAAGAGATAATGAATAGTACTTGTTGTTAGGGTTTTGAATGAATTTGCTAATTAGCTTGAATTGAGACTTCAATTAGATGCTTTAGGCCCTAGTGAAGCTAGTTGAAAAGCCACGTGAAATTGAATCAACCAAAACCGAGCTAAATTGCGTAATTAGTCAACTTTAAAAAGGGGACTTCTCTCGTTGTGCAATCCGGGCAAATTTGGGCTATGGTTTGGGTATCCTTGGGCTAAAGAAGCACTTTTGGTGCTTTCGTTACGTGAAATTGGGATTCGGTTAGTATAGTTGTAGTTAAAACCAGCTCGGGGCCTTCCCGAGCTTTAACTTCTAAAATGGGTTTTTATGATCTTAATAGGTGTCTTTTAGCTTAATTAGAACTATAGTATGATTAGTAGGTAGTTTGGAAACCTCGAGATGTGCTTAGGAGAAGAAAATATTAGTTAAAGAAAGGGGAAATGTAGTATTTGACTTTTTTTGATGCATCTAGAGCTTGTTGAAGTGTTGTCATGCATTATATTGTTTGTCTAAACTTCAATTGAGCTATTTAAATAGTTGGTGACAAGAAGTTATATTGTATGCCTCTTTTAGAGAATTATATTGCTATATTATAATTATTTGCGAGGACGGCCTACTTTGTCATCCCTCATATGTGTTAATTGTTATACTTGGTTCTCATGATCATGTTTTGGGTTGCGCAACCTTTTCAGACATGGTAGCGTCGAGAAACATGGGCGGCGTCGGGCTTGCCGTGCTCCCTCGACTACTATCGTGCCTATTCCCTGCTCGCTGAGGCATACTCCACTACCCCAGAGGCGTGGTTCACCTACTGGGCATGGACCTACCTCAGGAGAAAGGGTCGTAGGATCGGGATACATCCGGAGTATCCTAACTTATTGGAGTAAGGGGTTTTGCCGGCATTTGCGTGAAGTTCGTGGTTCGTGGAACTGTATCCTTTTAATGTGGTTAATTACTTGGCTTTCTATCTTGCTGGTTTATGTTGCATATATATGATTTCTTGTGTTTGTATATCATATTGCACGCCCGGTATGTTGTATCACCTCCCTCGCTGGGCAACACTGTTGCTCACTCCTCATTTAATATGTTTCAGGAGAAGCTGAGGTAAATCCCCAGCTGATAGAAATAGAGGAAGAAGAATAAGTTCACGTAGATCAGAACCGTGACTTTGTGTGATAAGGTGGATCATATGTGCAAATTGCTTGGAGTTCATGTTAAACGCTGTATTTTGAGACCTTGGGGTCTTGTATATATGTTGGTAGTGAAATCTTGTAAGATAGAGAAAGTAGATAGATTGTAATAATGGATTTAGATTTCATCTTCTATTGCATGCTTGGGTGTTATTATCTTACAAGTAGAACTTGAATTATAATTGTATCTAACTACTTTTAGTTAAAACCAACTTACCTCGCACGCTTGTGTGCTTAGGTAGATTAAAGTTGCTTCAAGGCTCGGATGGCCTTGTGAACTTGACTTGGCTTTGGAAATATTAGAAGGTAGGTTGTATAAGTTGTTGTTTGTGGTTCGAATGTTATACATAACTATTCGCAGGTAACAGTTTAGTCCACGGTACAGAGGAGACTATGTCCGAGTGATGGGTCCAGGCTTAACCTTTAGTGTGGGGTTGAATTCGGGGCGTTACACTTAAGGTAGTATTAGAGCTACCTGAATGCATAAAGCTGGGTTAATTTCCTTGGCATGTGGGTAGAGGTCTATATGTGAAAGTGAATTATATGAATATATGATTGATTAATTGTTTAAGTACTTGGATAAAAGACATGATAGCATGAAAAAGGAATGATAAAGCATGATATAATAAGAATATGAAAAGTTTAGCGTTTAATGTTGTTAAGTGTTTTATATGTTTCTTATGTGAGTAAAATGTTTAAAAACAATGTGCATATTATCTTTGCATTGTCTATTTGCCTATTATGATATTATGCTTTTCTAGCATTGAGATGAGGAGACGGGGTAGACCAAGGAGAGAACCGGAGGAAGCTCCCAGACAGGATGTACCAGGGCAAGGTGCGAGGGCAGCCGGGGATGCACCGCAGGGTCAGGAACCGAGCAATGCTCAGATTATAGCCATAATGGCCACTGCAATGAATACCATAGCTTAGTTTGTGGTTTAGTAGGGTACAGCAGGTGTTGGCAGAGGTAATCAGGCTGCCAGAGCAGAGAGCAGTAGTGCTGCAGGGGGTAACTTGTATGATAAATGTTTGCATCACGGGGCATACAGTTTTTATGGCGAGCCTGATGACATGAAAGCAGAGATGTGGTTGAGCAAGTTCGAGAAAGTCACTGCAATACTTGAGTGCAACGATGAAAGAAACTTACCTATGTTGCCTTTTTAATGGAGGGTGATGCCGAGGAGTTGTGGTGCACTATTAGAGAGAAGTGGGATGCTGAGAGGGTCTAACATGTGTGGGCAAACTTAGTTCATGAGTTCTGGGATAAATATGTATCGGTTATAGCTCGCGAGAGACATCAGGAGGAATTCATAGCTTTGAGACAGGGAAACATGACTATAGACCAGTATGAGGCTACCTTCACTAGACTTTCTCGATATGTGCTAGCTTTAGATCAGCCGGAGGATATGAAGATTCAGAGATTTATCACAGGGTTGAGGAGTGATATTATGCTTAATCTGTCTTTGCAAGATTATCCGAGCTATACTGCAGTAGTCAGGGCCGCATTGAGGTACGAAAAATGCAAAGCAGATGTGTTAGCTCAGTCTAGTCAGTCAAGCAAACGTCAGTTTCAATCCCATAGTCAGGGTTATTAGAGGCAGTATCAGCAGCCTGTTCAGACTCAGTAGACTAGGCAAACCCAGAGCTATCCAGGACTAGTTCAGGCACAATCATAGCCGAGACCAACTCAGAGCCAGCCACAGGGACAGTCACAAACCCGACCAGTGACTGCTAGATCTCAGTAGGGTAGTTCTGCTACATCTACTTATAGAGCTCCTACAGGAGGTACTGCTGCTAAGAAGAACCTACAGTGTACTCATTGCAACCGTAAAGGCCACACGGAGGCAGAATGTTGGAGAAAATTGGGCTGTTACATGGGTTATGGCAGTGATCAGCATAGAGTTAGAGATTGCCCCAAGTTTAAATATGGTCAGGGACAGACTTCATGCCAGGGTGCTTAGACTAGAGTTTCAGGAGCAGCTGTTGTACCGCGAGGCCAGGCACGAGTATTTGCTCTCGATCAGGAAGAGCTTCCGGAGACGACGGTGGTAATGGAAGGTACTTTTCTTATTAATAGTCAACCGGTAGTAGTTTTGATTGACACCGGGGCTACACATTCATTCATTACTCCTGCATGTGCACAGTCTGCTACATTAAAAGTTGATAAACTGTCGTATGTGATTGAAGTAGGTAATCCTATGGGTACTAAATTTGTTACGGAGTCTGTGTGTAGATATTATAATATTTGCATTGAGGGTCACATGTATCCTATTGATTTGATTATCATGCCATTTCGGGACTTTGAAGTTATCTTGGGGATGGATTGTTTGGGGCGATATTATGAATGTTTAACTATAGGAGGAAAGTTTTAACTTTAGAAGTACCTGACCAACCTGTTATTAAAGTAACTGGGAGTCAAAAAGCTACTGAGACTAGTATCATATCTTCCATTAAAGCTACTAAAATGTTGAGTAAAGGTTGTAACGCATATTTAGCTTATTTAATTAATCAGCTTGGAGATAAATTGAAATTGAATGAAGTACCTGTTATAAAAGAGTTTCCGGGGGTTTTCCCTGAGGAGTTTCATGGATTACCACCTGATAGGGAGATTGAGTTTGTGATTGACTTGTTGCTGGGGACTAATCCTATTTCGAGAACCCCATATAGAATGGCTCCCCCTGAGTTACATGAATTAAAAATTCAGCTACAGGGCCAACTTGAGAAGGGTTTTATTCAGCCTAGTTCGTCGCCTTGGGGTGCTCATGTGTTATTTGTGAAGAAGAAAGACAGGACTCTGCATTTGTGTATTGATTATCGGGGTCTTAATCAGGTGACGGTGAAAAATAAATATCATTTACCTTTGATTGAAGAATTGTTTGATCAGCTGCAGGGTGCTGTTGTGTTTTTTAAATTTGATTTGGGACAGGGTTATTATCAGTTAAAAATCCGAAAAGAGGATGTACCAAGACTGCATTTAGAACCAGGTATAGCCACTATGAGTTTGTTGTTTTACCATTTGGTTTGACAAATGCTCTAGCCGCCTTTATGGATTTGATGAAGAGAGTATTTCGACCCTATCTTGATCAGTTTGTTGTGATTTTCATTTATGACATATTAGTGTATTCTAAATCTGAGTCAGAGCATGAAGATCATTTGAGGATTGTGCTTCGAACCCTGCAAGAACATAAATTGTTTGTCAAATTTAGTAAATGCGAATTCTGGTTGAAACAAGTAGCCTTTTTAGGCCATATCATTTCACAAGAGGGAATATATGTTGATCCTGTGAAAATTGAAGTGGTTATGTCGTGGAAAAGACCCGAGACTATCACGGAAGTCCGTAGTTTCTTGGGATTGGCGGGCTATTATAGGTGATTTGTTAAGGATTTTTCAAAGATTGCAGGGCCATTGACTTCATTAACCCAGAAGAAAACTGTGTTTAATTGGGATGATAGATGTGAAACCAGTTTCCAGGAGTTGAAAAAGAGACTTACCACTACACCTATCCTTGCATTACCTAAGGGGACTGAAAACTTGATGATATATAGTGATGCTTCGAAAGAAGGCTTGGGTTGTGTTCTTATGCAAAATTGTAAGGTGATAGCTTATGCCTCTAGGAAATTGAAACTATATGAACTCAATTATCCTACACACGACCTTGTTACTGTTGGATTTGCTTTGAAGAAATGACGTCATTATTTGTGGGGTAACAAATTTGAGATATTTACTGGTCATAAGAGTTTAAAATACTTATTTTCTCAAAAATATCTGAATATGAGACAAAGGCGTTGGCTAGAATTGTTAAATGATTATAATTGTACCATTAGCTATTTGTCGGGAAAAGCTAACACTGTTGCAGATGCATTGAGTTGAAAAGCCACTGTAGCAAGTTTGATAATCAAAGACTGGGAGACTATGGAAGAACTGTGTTTGTGGAAACCAGAGGCTTCTGGATCAAGTATTCAATTTGCTAGACTACAAATTCAGTCTCTATTACTATCTAGAATCATAGAAACCCAACAATTAGATTCTCAGTTATTGAAGCTTCTAGAGAAGTCCAAAGGGGGAGAGTCCGACTTCAAATTACATAATGATAGATTACTCAAGTACAGGAATAGAATCTGCATTCATAGTAATTCGACTGTGAAAGATGAGATTCTTGCTGAGGCTCATGCTTCTAAATACGCGATTCATCCCGGTAGCACTAAGATGTACAGAGATTTAAAGCAAAGTTTCTGGTGGAACAACATGAAGAGGGAAATAGCTAATTTTGTGGTTAAATGTTTAACTTGTCAAAAAGTTAAGGCAGAACATCAGAGGCCGGCAGGTTTGTTGTAACCATTGGAGATTCCAGTATGGAAATGGGATCAGGTTACTATGGATCTTGTATCTGATTTGCCGTGATCACCACGAGGTAATGATTCCGTCTGGGTAGTGGTTGACAGGTTGACAAAGACTTCTCATTTTATTGCTGCAAAGAAGACAGATTCCCTTGATAAATTAGCCGAGCTTTATGTTGAGAATATTGTGAGATTACATGGAGTTCCATCTCAGATAGTATCGGACGGGGATCCCAGATTTACATCACAGTTCTGGCAAAAACTACAGAAAGCCTTGGGGACTAATCTGAGTTTTAGCACCGCATATCACCCACAGACGGATGGCCAATCAGAAATAACTATCAGGATACTAGAAGACATGTTGGCAGCTTGTGTTCTGGACTTCGGCAAGAATTGGGAGAAATATCTACCTCTAGCAGAGTTTGCTTATAATAACAGTTATCAGGCTACTATTGGTAAGGCACCCTACAAAGCACTTTACAGGTAGAAATGTAGGTCTCCGTTGTATTGGGATGAGATAGGTGAAATGAAAGTGGTTGAAACCAGCTATTCTACCTGAGATGATCAAAATGGTGGATAATGTGAAGCTTATAAAGAAAAGGATGCTTACAGTACAGAGTCGTCAGAAGAATTACACTGATAGACGCCAACGAGACTTGGTATTTTCAGTGGGTGATTGTGTATTCTTGAAAGTCTCTCCACGCAAGGGTTTGATTCGTCATGAAAAAGGAGGTAAACTTAGTCCTAGATACGTCAGGCCATTTGAAATCATTGAGAAGGTTGGGGATTTGGCTTACAGATTGGTATTACCTCAGAGTTTGGGCCGGATTCATGATGTTTTCCATGTGTCATTGTTGAGGAAGTACAATCCTGATCCGTCGCATATTATTGAGCCAGAGATATTGGAGATTGATGAGTCTTTAGTATATGTTGAGAAACCTCTTCGAGTGGTTGACCGATAGATTCAGGAACTTCGAACTAAAAGTATTCCTATGGTAAAAGTTCTTTGGGATCATCACGGAGTTGAGGATGCTACTTGGGAGCGAAAAGATCAAATCAGAGAGAAGTATCTGGAGTTGTTTACTGAATCATGTAAGAATTGTGAGGACACAATTAGTTTAAGGGAGAGAGGGTGTGACGCCCGAGAATTCTATCATAAATCCTTTATAATTGTTGCATATCTATTTGTGCATTTCTACGTGCATTACCTTTCTTGCTTAATTGTTTTTATTAGAGGTCACTATTCATAATATTTTCAACCGTTTTAAAAGTTCGATTTTATATTTTTCCTAGGTCATATGACATTTAGAAGGAATCGAGACCTAGTTATTTTGGACTTTCAAGCTTGGGAACGTGCGTTTAGAAAATAGATTTTATGTCATTTGAATAGTGTTACGTACGTAACAACTTTAATTTTGAAATTGTTAGCATTTGATTAGAGTTAAGCTCATTTGACCAATCTTTTATTAAGTTTGACCTTAGCAAACTTAACATATAATATCCAAACTCATAACATAAAACAACACACAAATAATTGATCATCAAACAAAAGCAAAAATTACCCATATATCTCCCCCTGGCCGTCCACCTCTAGGAGAAAAAGGAGGAGAATTTCTTCATCAACCTTGCATCTGGAGCTCTTGGCTTGCTTAGGGAGGACTCCAGAGCAATTAGGAGCTTCACCACATTGTCTACATCTTCATACAAGTGAGGGAGTTGCATTTTTATAACTATCAAGTTTATGTTCATATATTGAAAATTTTGATTTGTTGATTATTTCTATTATACTTGATATAAATGCTTAATATGTAGTTATTAGAGCCTATAGAGTAGACTTTTAAAGCTTGTTAGCAAATTGCATGGTATAATGTACCAATTGAATGAAAGAGATAATGAATAGTGCTTGTTGTTAGGGTTTTGAATGAATTTGCTAATTAGATTGAATTGAGACTTCAATTAGATGCTTTAAGCCCTCGTGAAGCTAGTTGAAAAGCCACGTGAAGTTGAATCAACCAAAACCGAGCTAAATTGCGCAATTAGTCGACTTTAAAAATGGGACTTTTCTCGTTGTGCAATCCGGGCAAGTTTGGGCTATGGTTTGGGTATCCTTGGGCTAAGGAAGCACTTTTGGTGCTTTCGTTACGTGAAATTGGGGCTCAGTTAGTATAATTGTAATTAAAACCCGCTCGGGGCCTTCCCAAACTTTAACTTCTAAAATGGGTTTTTATGATCTTAATAGGTGTCTTTTAGCTTAATTAGAACTATAGTATGATTAGTAGGTAGTTTGGAAACCTCGAGATGTGCTTAGAAGAAGAAAAGATTAGTTAAAGAAAGGGGAAATGTAGTATTTGGCTTGTTTTGATGCATCCAGAGCTTGTTGAACTGTTGTCATGCATTATATTGTTTGTCTAAACTTCAATTGAGCTATTTAAATAGTTGGTGACGAAAAGTTATATTGTATGCCTTTTTTAGAGAATTATATTGCTATATTGTGTATTTGTTGGCTTATATTGTAATTATTTGCGAGTGCGGCCTACTTTGTCGTCCCTCATATGTGTTAATTGTTATACTTGATTCTCGTGATCATGTTTTGGGTTGCGCAACCTTTTCGGACATGGTAACGTTGAGAAACACGGGCGGCATTGGGCTTGCCGTGCTCCCTTGACTACCATGGTGCATATTTCCTTCTCGCTGAGGTATACTCCATTACTCTAGAGGCGTGGTTCACCTGCTGGGCGTGGACCTACCTCAGTAGAAAGGGTCGTAGGATCGGGATACATCCGGAGTATCCCAACTTGTTGGAGTAAGGGGTTTTACCGGCATTTACGTGAAATTCGTGGCTCGTGATTGAAGACTTGAAGTGGAACTGTATCATTTTTAATGTTGTTAATTACTTGGCTTTCTATCTTGCTGGTTTATGTTGCATATATATGATTTCTTGTGTTTGCATATCATATTGCACGCCCGGTATATTGTATCACCTCCCTCGCTAGGCAACACTGTTGTTCACTCCTTATTTAATATGTTTCAGGAGAAGTTGTGGTGAATCCCCAGCTGATAGAAGTAGAGGAAGAAGAAGAAGTTCACGTAGATCAGAATCCGTGACTTTGTGTGATAAGGTGGATCATATGTGCAGTTTTTTTGGAGTTCATGTTAAATGCTGTATTTTGAGACCTTGGGGCCTTGTATATATGCTGGTAGTGAAATCTTGTATGATAGAGAAAGTAGATGGATTGTAATAATGGATTTAGATTTCATCTTCTATTGCATGCTTGGGTGTTATTATCTTACAAGTTGAACTTGAATTATAATTGTATCTAACTACTTTTGTTAAAGCCAACTTGCCTCGCATGCTTGTGTGCTTAAGTAGATTAATATTGCTCCAAGGCTCGGATGGCCTTGTGAACTTGACTTGACTTTGGATATGTTAGAAGATAGGTTGTATAAATTGTTATTGTGGTTCGAATGTTATACATGACTATTCGCAGGTAACAGTTTAGTCCACAGTACAGAGGATGTCCGAGTGACGGGTCCAGGCTTGACCTTTAGTGTGGGGTTGGGTTCGGGGCATTACAGATAGAGTTAAAATAGTCTGATAAGTGACTTTATAACATAGTATTTCAATATTTTTTTGAGTCTAAGGCTTGGATGGCCTTGAGACGAAGCATAGCTTAGTGGTTGAATTTGAAGTATATGAGAATGTTGGATTATGGTTTTGTAGTTGTATTCTATTATTCGCAGGTTTTTGATTAGTCCTATAAACAGGGGAGACTCTGTCTGTTTTCCTTAAATTTTTGTGCCTTGGGTTTGGGATTGGGACCCCAGTCTCGTGAGGGATCGGGGCGCTACACATATCACCAACTAAAAGTGAAATTCCACTTGTCATTGTTCCTGTGAATATTGGCTTTGAGAAATCCGTCCAAAAATCCTTTAAGCATCTTCAGACTTATCCTTATCTTTTCATAAATTTGTCCAAGAACAGAATCATTGCTCTTGGGCAAGTGCTTTGCCTTTTTGTTTGGCTTGTATCGCTTTTTCAAGTAGGATGTCTTTGAGACTGTCCCACACATCTTCTGCTAACACATTGGGATTATGTGCTTGTCCTGCTAATACAACATATAGATTGGAACGTATTGACGCATCTTCTGATGTAGAATCACCAGCATTATCATCACCATCTATGTCATTTATGAAATTCTTCAAAAAGTCTTACTTAATTGCATCAAGGTATGAAGCCATAATATCACCCTTGGAACTGATTTGTTGTCGCATCTGGATTTTGTGAAGAAAGTGTGAGAAAGGAGATTCCTCTTCTTGAGTTGATTCCTCTACTTTGTCCTTGTAGATCTAGACCATTTGAGTGATTTCATCCACCATATTTTGTCCATAAGGCTTTGTCGTCTCTGGATCAATTTTGAGTAACTTGGGCCAAAATTTTGAAAAGAATTTTCTTTTTAAACAAAACATTTTTTGTTTATTCATTTCAGCAATATGTTCCCATTTCCAAATCCATGGAACACCAAATTCCATAAAGAAAAACAAAGAACTTGATCCTTCAATATAAAGATCAGGATTATTTCCAATATGTGGGAATGAAGCAAGCCATTCAGTAAAAAGACTTTTATAAGGTTCAGGTAAAATTTTTATAGGAGGGCCATAATTAGTCCACCATTGATGAATCCAAGCAGGAAATTTCCTTTATTGAAAAATTTGTGAGTTGATTTTTATAAACCAAGTATGTTTCTTTTGAGGATTTTCAAATAAGAAAACTTTTGAAAATGCTTCAACATAATCCCAATAATTAAATTGGTAAACATTTTTATTATCATGAGGGAAGGTAAATTGCATTTCTGCCATAGTACTGATTCCCCAATCAGTATGTGAAAGAATTTTCTTAATATAAATTTTACTATAAGTATAAATCGGAAGAGAATTATTCCGCTTAAAATGATCAAACTCACAACTATCAGTTGTTTACAAGATAGACTCATAAAAGACTCTTGACTTGTGATGATGCACAGGAGAAAAAAAATTATTAAGATAACGGTCCATAAGGTACCATGGGTCACTTCCCCATTGCTTATCCGAAATTTCAAGGATAAGGATAGTCTCGTCATAAGTATGTGACTCATAAGAGTCAATCTCATCTTCTTGTTCCACAATTTTGGCATAGGATAATGCCTGCGGGGCAGAAGTATCTGCTTCGAGCAATTTCTTGATCTTCTCATAGTTTGGATAGGAAGGGTCGATAGCAACATCGCTACTAGTCATATTAACTAGCGTTTTTCCACCAATAACTCTATTAGAGTCATTGCGTCCTCTTTCTCTTCCTCTATTAGGGTTAGAGTAATTGCCCATAGAAGGAAGCATCCTGCAAAAATTCACATGTAAGAAAATCAGGTAGGGAATCATTATCCCCTTTGATATAATTAATATCAGAATCAAAAGGAGCAAGATGATCTTGCCACCTAGCAAACATTTGTTTGGAAACATCATGTTTGAAATCTTTTTGAAACATGAATTTTGCAGCACTACAATCAGTACGAATAAGAAATTTTTGATTATATAAACCATCTTGAAATTTTAAAACGCATTTAACAATTGCAAGACTTTCTTTTGCAATAGTAGTATAATTCTTCTGGCTATTTTCCCATTTTCCATAATGAAATCTAACAAGATATTCTTGTTTATCATGTGGGTTAACCTATTTCAATATTCCACCTAAACCAATTTCAAAAGCATCAGTTTCAATTATCTTATCTCAATTTGGATTGGCTAAAGATAAACATGGTAACTTAGCAACTTTAGTTTTAATTTTTCTAACTACATCAGTATGAGCTGTAGTCCAAGGGGATGAAATTTTCTTAAGTCTATCATATAAGATAGTAGTATCAAAAGCAAGATTTTGATAATATGGTAATATATAATTTAAACTACCAAGAAATCTTTGTAGTTGAGTTTTATCTAAAATTTCATTAGAAAATTTAGATGCAAATTCAATACTTCTATTAATAGGAATTATTTTTCCTTGCTCTATATTATGACCAAGAAATCTAATCTTAATTTGTCATAAAACCATTTTGGGTCAGGAAATGACAAGACCACTTTGCATAATTATTTGTTTAAACAAATTTAAATGTTTAAAGTGTTGTTCTAAATTTTTTGAAAACACTAAAATATCATCGATATAAACAATAATGAATTCATTATAAGTAATAAAAATATCATTCATAATATGTTGAAATTCTGAAGGTGCATTCTTCAAACCAAAAGGCATAATATTCCACTCATAATGTCCTATTGGAACAGTAAAAATGGTTTTATATCTATCAGATTCATTAATCTGAATTTGCCAATAACCTGATTTTAAATCAAATTTAGAAAATATAACTGCATCATGCAATCTATCAAATAAATCCTTTTTATTAGGGACAGGATATCTAATCCATTTCAAAACTCTATTAAGAGGTTTATAATTGATAACAAGTCTGGGAACTCCCCTTTCTTGTTCAGCATGCTTATTAATATAAAAAACTGTACAACTCCATGGAGAGTGAGAAACACGAATTAATTTTTCCTCAAGTAAAGAATTTATTTCCTTTTTACATAAAATCAGATATTCTGAATTCATTTGCCAAGGTCTACCCTTTGTCGGAATATGCTTTTCAATAAAGTGATCTTCATAAGGAAGAGAAACAATATGTTTTTTCCTATTACAAAAAGCATTTGGATGATCATTACAGATCTCAATAGAAAAATGATTTTGAATCATCTTAATCTTTTATTGAACTTTATCATTTTTTAATCTTTCTTCAACATTATAAAAAGATATTTCTTTTTGAAGAAAATTTAATTGAATATGCTTTCCTATAAGCAAATCTTGTATTTGATTCAAAATTTTTATTTTTGGATCAGTTATAAACTGAAAAGTAAGATTTAAGCCTTTATAAGAGGCTTTCATGCCCTCAGCATCTATATGCATTAAAGGCATTATTTCCTGTAAAAATGGAGTACCAAGTATAACTTGATTTGTAAGATTCTTTACTAATAAAAAAGTTGTAGGTATACAAACTTTTTCTTTACATATATAAACATCAAGTAATTTATATTGAACATGTAAATTCTGCCCATTAGCTGCATAAATAGAATGAATAGTTTTCTCAAAATATTTTGTAGGAATTATTCCTTCCTAAATACAATTAATATCTGCACCAGAATCAATTAAAGCAACAAGATCTCTTTTTATAAAATTATGATCTATCAAATATTTATTTTCACATGCCATTTTTGTGAAGTAACTAATTTGAGATTAGCTAACAAATCATTACTTTCCAAATTGGAAGATGAAGGAATTTCTTCTCTAATTTTCCCTTTCTCTAGCATAGAAAGTCTAGAACATATCATACTATTATCATGCTTTAAGCATTGAATCTCATTCTTCAAATGAATTACTTCTTTATTTAAATCACTAATAGTGAAAGGAGAAGTCTTAGATTGTTTACGATTAATCTGATTCATCAATTCAGAAAACATATAAGGCTTCTTATCATCTTTCAAAGGAATATCATTTTTAGCGCTTTCATCAGAAATTGTCGTTGTTTCATTAAAACAATCAAGAACTTTAGCTTTTAATCTAGGATCACTGATATTATCCAGTAAATCAATAATTTTCTCACTAGAAGTAAGAACATTCAATTCAAGATTTTGAAATTGAGACTTTAGTTTATAAAACTCATCATTAGTCTCACTAGCAACACATTTTTTGCAACATGTATTAGAATCTTCATCAGAAGATAAATCAATCAAATCATCAGATTTAATAGCATGCATTTCATCACTACTAGTGTTACTAGTTTCATTATCAAAAATTTCAGAAGATTCAGATTCTAAATTTAACAAGACTTTAGCTAAAGATTCTTTTAGCTTATCATCAATATCAAGACTATTAATCTTCTTTTTCATTCTACAATGATTCGAATAATGACCTTTCTTTCCCCATGTATAACATGTAGGTATTTTTTTCTGAGGTACATAACCTTTCTTTTTACGCCATTCGCGTTTCTTAGCTGCCTTTTTCTTATAAGCTGCAGACTTATATTTCTCATAATATTCAAGCTTATGAGGCCTTTCTTTATTCTTTTTCTTATGTTTAACATTCTTTGAGGTACTAGGAATACTCATACCAAATTGATCACAAAATTGTCCTAACTGATTTTTCTCAATTAAATGATGTTTCTTAAGCTGATGATTTAGCTTAATATCATTACAAAGAGATAACCCTTCTTCAATACATAAGCTAATTAAATAGCCAAAAGTAAATTCATCCCAAGCAATACTATCACTAGTAGACTTGTTTTTTATATGGTTTTCTTAATTCTTTCTGCAAAAATAGAAGGTAAACCATCTATAAATTTAGATTTCCAATGATTACTATTAGCATCAGGTAAGCACATAACTCTTGATAAGAAAACATCTTTATACCACCTAAATGAGGTAAGAGTAGGACAACACATATTTTGCAAAAGAGTCCTAGTATTGTCATAATTATGATTATAATGACCTGTAAAATGTTCATAGATAGAAAGACAGAAAGTGTACACATCATTTTCTTGTACTTCATTATTTTCAAGAACATTTGAGCTATAAATATCATCACGTTGGTCTTGAGTTAGATAATTATCCAACCAACCTTTTAATTGACCAGAAAAACCAGCAACAATCATACTAGCAATTCTTTTATCAGTATTATCATTTTGTTTACAAATTGTAGAATACATAAGCATTCTATGAGCAGTATTATAAATCTGAAAATTTGTTTGTCCATCAACAGACCATTCATAAATCTGATGACCACTGAAAGTAATTGTTTCAGTCATTAAAGGTTCTTCAAAAAGAACATCCTGGGGTGTAGGCCTAGGATAATAATAACGTGTCTGAGTGGGAGCACTCTAATATCTATTATTATAGTTAGTCAATTTGCTAACATTTGACTCAGAAATCTTCTATTTTTCCAAATCATTAACCATACTTAATTTTAATCCTTTTAATGCTTTATCGAGGACTTGTTCTAATTTAGAAGTAGAAGGTTCTAATTTAAAGCCTTGAATACTAGGTGGAGGTTGAATATCAACCTGAACATTAGTAACATCTGATTTAGAAGTAGAAGCCTTTGTCTGAGGTTTATTTTTTGAAATATTTTCAATTTTATTTGTTAAAATTCCAATCTTATTTTGAGGAAGTAAAATATGTTCACCCAATATTTTTAATGAAATATTTGTATAATTATTTTGCTTGAAAAACATATTAATATGATTTGTAACAACTGGAAGAGTTTCATTTTCAACCATATTCATAAATGCATTTCCCTCCATCTCTGATGATGATTTATCATCAGATAATTTAATAGGTTTCAGAGGAGGATAAATATTTTGTAAGATTTTGGGAGATATCATAGTCCCTATACTAGTGTTGTACCCGTGCGATGCACGGGTGTGATAGGAATACATAGTTATCTAAGTAGTTTACCATTCTATTCAGCTATCTAATCACATTATTTAAAAACTATAATACATAGTTACTTTAAGTAATTTACCATTACTAAATCATTTATTCTTTTAAAAATGTGGCAATAAGTATTTTTTAACAAAGATCCAATGTGACGACCGAGAACCTCTTCATATTCATTTTAAATTGTTGAATGTCTTATTTGAGCATTAAATGTACATTTATTCAATTTTTAGCATAAGACACTATTATAAGGAAAATTTACTGTTTAATTTTTCTGAAACTGTATTTTTCTCCTGTCACATATCATGTAGGAGGAATGTGAAAAATATTATTTTGTATATTTAATGTTGGGAGTATGCATTTAGAAAATAGTTTTCGTCTTGAATGAATAGTATTACGAAAGACTAGTAACTTTTTGTATAATTTTTATTTGGGCTTCTAGTGAATTAGCTAGACTTTGGATTTTTATTAGACCCTTAAATATGTTTAATTAGACCCAATTTATTAACCTAACCCATTATTTCCTTAGTCTATTACCTATATAATATAATAAGAGCTAAAACAAAAAAAAAAGAAGTGCAAAAGCTGAAATTATTGTAGCAAATTCGAAAATGGCATAGGAGGAGAATTTTTTCATCAAACCTTGGAGTTGAGCTCTTGGCTTGCTTAGGGAGGATTCTAGAGCACTTAGGAGCTTCACCACCTTGCCTACATCTTCATATAAGTGAGGGAGTTACATTTTTATAACTATTAAAGTTTATATTCATATATTGAAATTTTTAATTTGTTGATTATTGGCATAATACTTGTTATAAATGCTTAATATGTGTTTATTAGAGCCTATAGAGTAGACTTTTAAAACTTGTTAGCAAATTATATGGTAGAATACACAAATTGAATGAAAGAGATGATAAATTGTGCTCATTTTAGGGCTTTGAAAAAAATTTGCTAATTAGCTTGAATTGAGACTTCAAATAGATGCTATAGGCCCTAGTGAAGCTAGTAGGAAGGCCACATGAGGTTGAATCACTCAAATCCGAGCTAAATTACAAATTTAGTAGACTTTAAAAAGAGGAATTTTCTCGTTGTGCAATCCGGGTGCGTTTCGGCTATGGTTTGGGTATCCTTGGGGTAAGGAAGCACTATTGGTAAGGGTAAGGAAGCACTATTGGTGCTTTTATTACGCAAAATTGGGGTTCAGTTAGTATAGTTGTAGTTCAAATCCGCTTGGGGCCTTCCCGAAATTTTGCTTCAAAAATGAGTTTTTATGATCTTAATAGGTGTCTTTGGGCTTAATTAAGAATGTAGTATGATTAGGTTATGGTTTGGAGACCTTGAAGCGCGCATAGGAGAAAGAAATCTTGGTAAAAGAAAGGGGAAAAGTAGGTTGTAGCCATTTTTGTTGCATTTGGAACTTCTTGTTGAGTTGTCTTGTATTGTATTGACTATCTAAAGTATAATTAAGCTATTTGAGTTGATTGTGAGGAAAAGTTATGTTGATTGCTACTTTTGATACTATAAAACTATTTCGTACTTATATGAGCCTATATTGTGCTTATATGTGAGGGCAGCCTACTTTGTCGTCCCTCTTATGTGTTATTTGATATCTTGAATTCTTGTGTCTTGTCTCGGGGTTGCACAACCTTATCGGACATGGTAGCGTCGAGAAACACGGGTGGCATCGGGCTTGCCGTGCTCCCTCGACTACCATGGTGCCTATTCCCTTCTCGCTGAGGCATCCTCTACTACCCCAGAGGCGTGGTTCACCTGCTGGGCATGGACCTACCTTAAGAGAAAGGGTCGTAGGATCGGGATATATCCGGAGTATCCCAACTTGTTGGTGTATGGGTTTGCCGGAACTTGCGTGAAGTTCGAGGCTCGTGGTTCGAGATTAAAGGCTTGAAGTGGAACCATATCCTTTTTAATGTGGTTAATTACTTGGCTATTTGATCTTGATATTTTATGTTATATATATATGACTTCTTGTGATTGCATATCATATTGCACGCCTCGGTATGCTGTATCACCTCCCTCACTGGGTATACATGGTGTATACTCACCTTCGTTTCTAACACCTTTCAGGATCAGTGCTATAAGCTGAAAATAGGATTGCCTTTTGTGTGGCATGTCTGCTCTATCAGTATGAAGAACAAGGAAGAATGTGTACATTATGTGCCTGTATACTATTTGAGACCTTATGGTCATATATGTATTTATGATATCTTAAGAAATGTAATATTAAAGTTTTAGTCTTGGGTGATAGTTGGGTGCTAGTGGTTTGTAATTACTTCAATCGTTTACTCTTCGGTTTAGTTGACTTGCATGCTGATAGGGTTGAAACAGATTGAAGTTGTGGATTATACTCTTGTAGTTGTATGTTGTTATTTGCAGGTTTCCAAATAGTCCTATATATAGGGAAAACTCCGTCCGTTTTTTCCTAAATTTTGTGCACGGGGTTTGGAATTGGGTGAGAATAGCATGATAAATAGGAGTCCCGGTCTTGTGAGGGATCGGGGCATTACATCAAACCTTTCAAAAGACATTCGAATTGTTGTTTTTACAAAATTCACACCTACCTCATCCTTATTTGCATCTTGTGTAGATATGATTCTCAATAAAATATCCTGGAATACTTTATACTACACCAAAAATTATTATTTTTTGGTCATCTTGGACATATACTTTAAAAATATTATGGACTGCCTAACAACTTATAATTGACGGTTGTACTGAATTTAAATTGACACAGATTTGTTATTGCTTTCAATTCACAAATATGTCTCATTAGTTTGAAATGCATTAGTGATATTTGAAGTAGATTTGTTACATGGTCTAAGTGAAATTCAAATGATTGAGCAAATCACTTGAGAAGTTATATAGTACAAGACTTTATTTTTATTGCTATCATTACATTATAAGATAAACAATAATGAATAAGGAATATAAACATATTAAATCAAATCAAATCTACTATCTAAATAATGAGAGATACATACTTGACTAATTTATTATTTACAATACTTCTTTGAAAACCACATTAGTTGTAATTTTTAATATTTTGTCATTAACAAAATCTTTAATCCTTTTTTTCTTGTCACTTTTGAAAGTGCAATATATAGTAACTAATGATTGAAAGCAGGTCTTGAAAGACATAACCCTATGTGAGAAAGAGTTTGATCCTAACTTTTATTTATAATAATGGAAAAACTTACAGCGAAGCAAAATTGTCTTTGCTAAAATTTAATAGACAAATTTTGGTTAGTGAGATCATAGTAATCTGAGGTATATTACTCCAAGAATCGATATTTAACAAATGAAATATTTCAATAAATTATAAAAGACTTAAATATTAGTGTAAAATGCAAAAATGTTCATTCTTAGTATATATGATTAGAAAACATACTCTTAGTTCTTGTTAGTTTAGAACGTCATCTACCATTTTTATACAACTCTACCTTGTTCTATTATTGTTGTATTATTCTATATAAATAGAGTTGAAAAAATTATCATAATATAGAACTATGATTCCCAAGTATTTGTTTCATTTATTCCGTCAATATTCTTTGTACATCTTCTAATAACCTGAGTGCACGAAAAGCTTCTTTGAATCTAGAATACTAAGATAATAATCCTCCCTATTGACTAGAGGCACATGTGATTTTATTCTAATAACAAAGCTTTTTTTTCCTTTGATATCACTTATTTGGAAACTCTAAATACATCAGCTTTCTCATACTATTTATTTGCATTCATCCAAATTTAAACATTAATTTCTTTTAACTTCTTCATTTGATTCATTGTCGTTATAGGTAACTATGTTTTTCAAGGGAATATAAAATGATAGATTTGTGTAGTTGGACATTTAAAATAAATATCAAAGGAAAAAACGTTCCTAAGCAACCACACAAGGGGATATCTGTATGTAATCATTATAAATCTTAATTCATCAGCAAGTTGAGATTAATCTCTATTTACAAGTCTATCATATGGAGCAGTTGTGACGCCCGAGAGTTTAAACCTAAATCCTTTATATCTGTTGCATACTCTCTTGCACATTTCTACGTGCATCATCTTTCTTGCTTAATTGCTTTTATTAGAGGTCACTATTCATAATATTTTTGACTGTTTTAAAAGTTCGATTTTATATTTTTCCTAGATCATATGACATCTATAAGGAATCGATACCTAGTTATTTTGGACTTTCGAGGTTGGGCTCGTGCATTTAGAAAATAGTTTTCATGTCATTTGAATAGTGTTAAGTAAGAATAGTGTTAATTGTAACTAAAAAACATGTAAAATTGCATTTTGGCCCTAGTTTGATCAAGTTTTTAGGACTATTTGACTTTAATTAATAGACATACATATACTTATAATATCTAAACTCATAAAATAAAACAACACACAAAATTTGATCATCAAAACAAAAGCAAAAATTTTATCCTTGTCCTCTCCTATGGCCGACCCACTCAAGGAAGAAAAGAGGAAAAATTGCTTAATCAATCTTGCATCTTGGCCACCTAGCTTTGGTTTTGGAGTTTGATTGAGCATCCTAGGGTCTCCAACAAGCCTCCTAGCCTCTTGAATGTGAGAGAGTTTCATTTTTTTTGAAGTTTAAAGTTGATGCATCTTTGTTGAATTTCTTGATTTGTTGATTATAGCTTTAATACTTGTTATGAATGCTTAATATATGTTTAATAGATGCTATAGAGTTAACTTTTGAAGCTTGTTATCAAAGTTTATGGTTGAAAGTTGAGATTGAGCAAAAGAGGTGATGAATAGTGCTTGTTGTTAGGGTTTTGAATGAAATTACTAATTAGCTTAAATTGGAACTTCAAATAGATGCTCTAGGCCCTAGTGAAGTTAGTTGAAAAGCCACGTGAAGTTGAATCAACCAAAACCGAGCTAAATTGCGTAGTTAGTCAACTTTAAAAAGGGGACTTTTCTCGTTGAGCAATCCGGGCAAGTTTGGGCTATGGTTTGGGTATCCTTGGGGTAAGGAAGCACTTTTGGTGCTTTCGTTACGTGAATTTGGGGCTCGGTTAGTATAGTTGTAGTTAAAACCCGCTCGGAGCCTTCCCGAGCTTTATCTTCTAAATTGAGTTTTTATGATATTATTAGGTATCTTTTAGCTTAATTAGGACTATAGGATGATTAGAAGATAGTTTGGAAATCTTGAGATGAGCATAGGAGAAGGAAAGTTTGGTTAAAGAAAGGGGAAAAAGTAGTTTTGGCTATATTTGATGCATTTGGAACTTGTAGTTAAGTTATCATGTATTGTATTGAACATCTAAAATTTAATAAAGCTATTTGAATTGATTGTGAGGCAAAGTTATGTTGATTGCTACTTTTAATTCTATAAAGCTAGTTCGTGCTATTGTGAACTTATATTGTGCATATATGTGAGGGCGGCCTACTTTGTCGACCCTCTTATGTGTTATTTGTTATCTTGAATGCTTGTGGATTGTCTCGGGGTTGCACAACTTTTTCGGATATGGTAGCGTCGAGAAACACGGGCGGCGTCGGGCTTGCCGTTCTCCCTCGACTACCATGGTGCCTATTCCCTTCTCGCTGAGGCATACTCCACTACCCTAGAGGCGTGATTCACCTGCTGGGCATGGACCTACCTTAGGAGAAAAGGTCGTAGGACCGGGATACATCCGGAGTATCCCAACTTGTTGGTATTTGGGGTTGCTGGCTTTTGCGTGAAGCTCGTGGCTCGTGATTGAAGACTTGAAGTGGAACCGTATCCTTTTTAATGTGGTTAATTACTTGGCTTTCTATCTTGCTGGTTTGTGTTGCATATATATGTTTTATTGTGTTTGCATATCATATTGCACGCCCGGTAGGTTATATCACTTCCCTCGCTGGGCAACATTGTTGCTCACTTCTCATTTTTCATGTTTCAGGAGAAGTTGAGGTAAATCTCTAGCTATTAGAAGTAGAAGAAGAAGAAGAAGTTCACGTAGATTAGAATCCGTGACTTTGTGTGATAAGGTGGATCTTATGTGTAATTTGTTTGGAGTTCATCTTAAATGTTGTGTTTTGAGACCTTGGAGTCTTGTATATGTTGTCAAATGAAACCTTGTATGGTAACGAGAGTTGTTGGAATGTAATAATGAACTTTAGATTTCTTTTACTAGTGCATGCTTGGGTGTTTAACTTTCAGTAGAAATTGATCATAGTTGTATCTAAATACTATTAGTTAAGATTAACTCATCTCGCATGCTTGGTACTTAGGTAAAATGATGTTGCTCCAAGGCTCGGATGGCCTTGTGAATTTGACATGGCTTTGGAAATATTAGAAGATAGACTGAAATATCCCACATCGGATACGGAGGTTTTTGGGTTGCTTGATATATAGAGTTCGCTCGTATATCGTGACAACGCGTTTTCACGTGCAGTGCGTGCGTGGGAAACAAAGCTGTGAGGGGTATGGGCTCCACAGCGGACAATATTGTCATAGTGCGTTTCTGGGTCCGTACGCCATAGTCTCGGTGCACGCTCGTACCGTTAAGGGCGAGGTGTATCCTGCAGGCGTGGGTGCGTTGGTTCGGGGCGTTACAAAAGTGGTATCAGAGCTTAGTTAACTCTCAGCCGGGACAGGGTCCTCGATCTAGTGGGTAGTGAACCTCGAGTGCGTGCATGTGAAATGTGTTTTGGAATAGGTATGTGCTTGTATGTGGACTTGCGTTTGCTTAAGTGAAAATATGCTTTATAGGTTACATTTATGTGAAATATGAAGATTTTGTTATATGCATAACTATGTGATTATATGTGACATAAGTGGAAATGTGTTTCTACGTGATTTGCTTATGTGAAATATGATGATTGTAATAGCCGAACAAATTTGTGACTAGGGGTACTCTTATGTAGTATATTTGTTAGTATATGTACTTCACATACTATCTATTGCATGCATACATATAATCTCATTTGAATTGGTATGCAAACTCTCCCCTATAGAGATTGCCAAAAGTGGATTTCTAAGGTGTGGACCAACAAGGCCAGATATAGTTCATATTTGTGATCAACAAGAAGTCATTCAAGAAGCCAGTTTGGGATTCGCCTCGGGTATTTTCTTCGGTATTTTCATTCGGACTTCTTGCCTGGAATTGTATTTGGTATTTTCTCGGAATTTCTTGCATAGCAATCATGTTGGAGTTCTTATGTGGTGATCACATTCGGAGGGATTTTCATTCGGTCTTCTGGATTGGTATTTTTACTTGAAACCTTTATTTGACATTCATAGTTGGGATTTCTTTTGACTTCTCACTATGGATTTCTCATCGGGTATTCTTCCAATTTTCATACGAAGATTTTGTTGGAATTCTTATTGGCATTCATGAGTGATGGGGTTCTAGGGAGTTCCATATGAAAGCTCTTATTAGTGTGTTCCCTTGGTATTTCTATTTGGAATTCTTTGTGATTTCGTATTCAGGGTATTCAAGATGCTTATATGAATTTCTCTTGAAAAGAAGAAATTGCGAGGACGCAATTTGTTTAAGGGGGAGAGAATGTGATGCCCGAGAATTTTATCACACATATTTTAAATAACAGTTGCATAAACTACTTGTGCATTTTACGTGCATTTCTTGTCTTCTTTAATTGTTTATTTCTGAGGCACTATTCATAAGAAAATTTACTGTCTCGGATAAGCGATTTAATATTTTTCCTAAGTCACATGAAACATAATAGGAATCAAAATTTTTTCATTTTGGACGTTTGAGCTTGGGAGCATACAATTAGAAAATGTTTTTCATATCATTTGAATAGTGTTACGGAACATAAACATTGTTTTAAAACTAGTTAGCATTGAGTTTTAGCATAGTTGACCAAGTTTTTATAACATTTGACTTAAGTTAAATATATAACACATACATATATACACTATATTACTCAAAAAAAAAAAACATAAGAAAAAAAAAATGGAAATCAGCTAAGGGAGGCACAAAACCGTGGAGGGCTCTTGCACTTAGGACTTGATTTCCTTCCTCAATTTCAGCCATTTTAGCATGGTCCAAGGGGTCTACTACCTAAATTATTCCTTTGCCTAGCTATACAAGGTGAGGAGTCATGGTTTTTATGCATTTTTAGCTTGGAAACTTGAATGGTAAAATGTTGAATTTGTTGAATAATGTTATAATGATGCTTCTAATGCTTCCTAGACTAGCTAATGATGCTCTAGAGTACTCTTTTGTAGGTTGTTTGCAAGGGTAGCTATAAATTGTATGTAAAATTGATAGGTTGAAGAAGACAAATAGTAACTTTATGTAATTTTATGATTTTGTTGTTAAATGCCTATCTAAAGCTTCTTATGCATGAAATGTGATCTAAAGGCATGGTAGAGTAAACTTTTGAAGTTAGATTGCATTTTGAATGGTTGAATATGGATATTGGAGAGTTTGGGAAGAAGGTGAATAGTATAATGAATAGTGCCGTAAATAGTAACTTCGAATTATGGGGTTTTTGGTTAATTTGGTGTGATGAGGTTGAATTGATGTTATCTAAGGGTGCTAAGGGTGTTAGTAAATCTATGTTGGTGATTAAATGTGTTTGGATTGATTGGAATTGGGTTAAATGTGCTAAATTGGCTTGGTTTATAAAGAGGCTTTGCGTGAAATGTTAATCCGGGTGCATTTGAATGCTAGGATTGGTGTTTATTAGGTATAGAGGTACTAAATATGCTTTTGTGAGATTCGTTTGAGGATTGGTTTGAGTAGTTGCTTTGTAAATCGACTAAGGGACAAAGGAGACTTTTTTTGATAGATGGAATTAAAAGGGTGTTTTCATGGCATATAAGTAGATCATAAAGTGGCCTTAGATGTGTAGGATGGTTGGTTTGTGGACTACATAACTTATGTTTTGATGGTACACCAAATTGCATTAGTAGACAAAAGGGGACATTTGAGCGAAGTGTTGATAGGGTGTGTTTGAGTGCTTTGGATAGTCTTAGATATACTATGTGATAGTTATGATGCATTTATGGTATTAAATTGGTGATTGGATTTGGTAGTTGTAGTTCAAGTGGGCTAAGGGGCAATTTGGAGTTTTGCGGCAAACGATGGTTAAAGTGTGATTTTATGTGGTTGAGAAGTGTCATAAAGTATACGTAGAAGTTGGTATAGTTAGTTTTGAGGTTTCGTAGTTTGTGTGAAGTTTTGTAGTTAAAATGCTACTTTTTGGAAAGGGTTTTAGTAGACTTCTTGTGATTTGAACTTGAATTGTTGCCTATTGTTATTTGTTATATAGATGTACTTCTATGGATGTTTATTGAGGCAATTTATTGTAGTTTAGGTTCCTATCTTGAATCGGAGTTTTAATATGCTTAATTATCTAATTGTGATTAGTTGAATTGTTACTTTTTCTTATTTGTTAAGTGTTATATTTTTGTGTAAAGTATGTCTAATTGGATAGTTAGATAGTTGGAATGATAGTTGGGTTACTTGAGACTATAGCTTGTTTGCTAAATGAATTGTTAGCTTAGAGAGAATATAAATAGTTTAAATGTAAGTAAACAAGATTGTATTAAGAGTTGTTAGTTGACATTGTACAACTGAAATACTAAATTGTTAACTATAAGTAAGGATGAGGTGACAAGTTAATGGTTAAAGAAGCTTGAAACTCATGATTAGTTAGTTGTTTAGTGTGAAAAATGGTGTATGAATCCTCTAATGCTTGTGATGCTAGTTTATATATGTGTTTTGGATGTAGTTGAAGATTTTGCTTAAGCTAACTTAATGATGTAGCTTAAGTGTTTGTAATAATGTCTAAATGAAGTGTAAGAATGTTATACATGCTAGAGTGTTGATCATAGTTAGTTAAATGCAAGAAAACAACAAGAAAAGTTGATAAACAAGCAAAGCCCTGATTTGGACAGTCCACTGCCCCTGCCTTTCGAAGCTCTTTTGACATAGTAAACGTGGTCAAAAATTAACGAAATTTGTACAGCAGCTAGATTAGGCAGTTTAGAGCAAATGTTGATTTCTAGGACTAAGGCTAATTCTAACGGTTTAGCCCTCTGATCACATCATTTCCGAAATATAGCTAAAAAAATCGCTGGTTCTGCCCAGCTATGTGTAGTTGCACGGTAAGGGTTATAAATTTTGGAATTTAACTCGGAATTGAGCACTGTTTGAACCTAAAATTAACTACACTTGAAGAGCTACGTTTATATGTAAGAATAAGAGAGTTTGGAGGTGAATAGCCTAGGTAACTGAATTGATTAAGTTGAGCTTCTGTTAGAGGAATTGAAAAATGTCTTAGTTGAGCTTGCGGTATTAACTTTGCACTTGGAAACTTGTATTGAATGTTTGAAGAATTAATTAGAATGTAAGTTAAATGTAAAGATGTTAACCAATGCATGTTAGTTGAGTCCACTTGTACAGCTGGCATTTAGTTTATATGTTAAGTATAACTTTGGTTAGTCGTAGTTACCTTAACTTTATATATTAGTAAATGCTTCTATGTTGTCACAAAGCTATGGTGTTTAATTAAGTTACAACGAAATAAAGCATGTAATATAGATTCTTGGATGTGGAAGATAGTTGTTAAACCTTCTATAGTCAATTGCTAGAGTGTTACACTTATATGAATAACTAGGGGTTTGCACATTTGAGCGGATTCAAAGAGGTTTTGAGTAAGTCTAAGCTATACCCTTACATGTTTGGTAAAGGTGAGGGAGTTACATTCTTTTGTGCATCTTAATTTGTTTTACCACTCATGAATTGTATAGTTCAATATGATTGCTTATAATTACGTGTACTTTGATATGAATAGACTAAGTATACACTTCTCTTTTATTTATATTGTTATATGGCTTATTTATTGTAAATGACGTGCGAGGGCAACCTACTTTGTTGACCCTCATTTATGTGATTCTTGAATTATATTGCCATTGCTTGAAATATTGTGATCGAATATCGGGTTGCGAAACCTTATCGGACATGGTAGCGTCGAGAAACACGGGCAGCATCGGGCTTGCCATGCTCCCTCGACTACCATGGTGCCTATTCCCTTCTCGTTGAGGCATACTCCACTACCCTAGAGGCGTGGTTCACCTGCTGGGCATGGACCTACCTCAGGAGAAAGGGTCGTAGGATCGGGATACCTCCGGAGTATCCCAACTTGTTGGAGTAAGGGTTTGCCGGCACTTGCGTGAAGTCGTGGCTCGTGGTTCGAGATTGAAGACAAGAAGTGAACCGTATACTTTTTATATATGGTTAATTACTTGTTTACTTAGTTGTGTTATTTGATGTTGAATATGCTTTTATCTTGTTGCATATCATCTTGCATGCCCGGTATGTTGCATCACTTCCCTCACTGAGTATACCAGTTGTATACTCACCCTCGTCTCTAACACCTTTTAGGTGCAGCACCTTCGCAAGGTGATACAGGGAAAGCTCGAGAGTTACTGTGTTTGGTTGTGTTGGCTTTCATTATTAGTACTTACGAATCCGTGTGAATTAGTAAAGTGGTTTGAATTGTAATTTGATTGGAACTATAAAAACTCGGCTTGTAATTGTATTGGATCTTGGTTGTATTTGGTTCGTAGGTGGCCTGTAATAACTTAAAGGACTATGTTGTTGTTTAATTTTCGTGCATACTAGCTTGGGTTAATGGAGTTAGTAGGCTGGGTTAATAGACAAGACAATTGAAGAGATAAAGTTAAAATGGTATGATAAGTGACTTTATAACATAGTTTTTCAATATTTGAGGCCTATGCAAGCTTGTGTACCTATTTTGTTGAGTCTAAGGCTTGGATGGCCTTGAGATGAGGCATAGCTTGGTTGTTGAATTTGAAGTATATGAGAATGTTGGATTATGGTTTTGTAGTTGTATTATTCGCAGGTTTTGATTTGTCCAATAAACAGGAGAGACTCCGTCCGTTTTCCCTAAATTTTTTGTGCTTTGGATTTGGGATCGGGACCCTGGTCTCGTGAGGGATCGGGGCATTACAGAAGTGGTATCAGAGCCGACGCGTTCGCATGGCCAGCGAGGACGCTGGGTCCCCAAGGGGGGGCGGGTGAAATATCCCACATCGGATGCGGAAGTCTTTGGGCTGCTTGATATATAGAGTTCGCTCGTATATCGTGACAACGCATTTTCACGTGCAGTGCATGCGTGGGAAACAAAGCCATGAGGGGTATGGGCTCCACAGCGGACAATATTGACATAGTGCGTTTCCGGGCCCGTACGCCATGACCTCGGTGCACGCTCGTACCGTTAAGGGCGAGGTGTATCCTACAGCCGTGGGTGCGTTGGTTCGGGGCGTTACATAGACTGTAATAGTTGTTGTTTATAGTCCAAATGTTATATGTGACAAAATTGAAGGTAACATTTTAGACCTTGGTACAGAGGAGACTCTGTCCGTGTAACGGGTCCGGACTTGACCTTTAGCGTGGGGTTGGGTTCGGGGCCTTACAGTAGTTGTCACTCAATTATGACCATTGGGAATATATTTGAATAAATATTTAATTGCAATTGTCTTACATATATATAGTCAATATTGATATGTGCGTGATATTTTATGGGAAACATTGAGTAATAAAGGACGATATTATTGAGTTCAATCCATTTTCTTATAATAGTTCGTCCATCTCTTATTCTATATTGACAAAATCCTTCTCCATTATTAGTGATTGGAAATTTTGTTTTTTTTCTTAGCAAAAATGGATACATTGAAGAAAACAAAAAATAAAATCCAAGGAGATAAGTTGGATTAAATTGGGAAGATTGCATTATTTGTCCATTCTATTTTGTTCATGAAACTCACCATTTGCATTTTTTCCATTCTATTTCAAAATACAACAAATTTCATGAATTTTAAAAATACTAGCCAAGGAGATTAAGTTGGATTAAATTGGGAAGATTCTATTATTTGTCCCAAACTATGTGCAAAATATTGACTAACTTCTCATTGCCCTACTTATTATGGATGGATAACTTAGAAGTCTGGATATCTCATTCAAGTAAGGGACTATATGAACTTTTAATTGATTGTTGAACTATAAATAGTGATTTTCAAACTTACTATATTGTTTTAATACTGGGTATAAAAAAATATGTGATGTAGAATTCGAGAAAAAAATTAACACAATTAGATCAATGACTCAAGTCAAAATAATTCCATTGTGCATGGTTATTTATGATAAATATGGAGGAATATTTTCAGCATTTAAAATAAATTTTAGAATGTATTGTCCCATTATTTGGTCAAGATTGCATATTAAAATTATAATTATTCATCCTATTTAAATAGAATGTCACAAATCTTATCCTTACAGGTATTTCTAAAGTTACAATTATCAATATAAACAACATTTGTTGAACCTAAAAAATGAATGTGAATCTTTTCTCCATTTATTTATGGCTTTTTATGTAATTTTTACTATATGAAATTGAATTTTCTAAATTAATCAAGCTTTTAATTGAAAAATAAACTAATTTCATGAGGGAGGTTTTGTCATTAAAAAAATAAAGGTAGAAGTTTCTTTTCGATCATTATGGTATAAATTTAAATTTCATTATATAAATCGAATGTGAAATTTTTTAGATAGAAGTAAAAAGAAAGAAAATGGACCTTTTTTCTCGATACAATTTTATTTTTGATAAAAAAAAAGAAATTAACCACATCTAACTTCTTTTTCAATGTAATTTCATTTCAGACTAAAAAAAATAAGTTCAACTTGACTAAAAAAAATAAAAAAAGTTCAATGTTGGATCTCTTTTTAAATGGGATTTTATTTTTGACCAAAAAAAAAGAAGAAAAATTTCAAGTTGGATAGTGCCTAACTATTGCTAAAAAACTTGCGAGATGACAAATAAAATCATAAATATATAACATAACAAATGAAGGCAAATGTAATTTTTTAATTTTCTAATTTATAATATCTACTACCTAAACTTGTTTTTATTTTGATATTATCTACATTTTAACATATAAAATAACATATGAAGACAAATATGAATCAAATATTTAACTTAATAGATGTAAATATTCTTTTTTTGTGAGATTGAAATTTTAAAATTCATCAAACTTTTAATTGAAAAATAAAAGAATTTTATGAAAGAGAGTTTTTGTAACGCCCCGAAACCAACACCCTCACGCCTACAGGATACTCCCTGGACTTAGGGCCTAAGCGAGCACCGAAGCCATGGCGAGTAAGTCCGGAAGCGCACTATGCAAGTATTGTCTGCTTTGGAGCCTATACTCTTCACGGTTTTGTCCCTTCCCAGGTGGAACCCCACACTAGAAAATGCACCTCGTCGGTTTAAGGCCGAACGAAGTATTGTCCGCTATAGTGGAGCCCAGATGTGCAGGACACCTCACGGGTTTGCCCATCCAGCCAGCTATGGCCTTAATGGTCCAAACGGCAGAGGCACTGTAATACCCCGAACCCAACCCCACGCTAAAGTCAGGCTTGGACCCGTCACTCGGACAGAGTCTCCTCTGTACCAAGGACAAAACTGTTACCTGCGAATAGTCACCCAAGACATTTGAACTATAAACAACAACTTATCTTCTAATATCTCCAAAACCAAAACAAAATTACAAGGCCATCCGAGGCTTGGAACAACAACAATCTACTTAAGCACACAAGCATGCGAGATAAGTTGGTTTTAGCCATAAGTAGTTAAATACTATATAATTTTAAGTTCCATATGGAAGACAACAACACTCCAAGCATGCAAGAGAAAATAAAGTCTAGTATCCATTATTACAATCCAACATCTTTCTCTAACATTCAAGACTACAATTACTAAACATATACACAAGACCCCAAGGTCTTAAAAGACAATTTTTAACATGAACTCCCCGCAAGTTGCACATAAGATCCACCTTAGCACACAAAGTCAAGGATTCTGATCTACGTGAACTTCTTCTTCTTCTTCTTCTACTTCTAACAGCTGGGGATTCACTTCAGCTTCTCCTTAAACATTTCAAATGAGGAGTGAGCAACAAAGTTGCCCAGCGAGGGAGGTGATGCAACATACCAACGTGCAATATGATATGCAAACACAAGAAAACATATATAAGCCACGTAAACCAGCAAGATAACAAACCAAGTAATTTAATCACTTTTAAAAGGATACGGTTCCACTTCCAAGTCTTCAATCATAAGCCACGAACCACGAGCTTCACGAACATGCCGGCAAACCCCAAACACCAACAATTGGGATACTCCGGATGTATCCCGATCCTACGACCTTTTCTCCCGAGGTAGGTCCATGCCCAGCAGTTGAACCACGCCTCTAGGGTAGTGGAGTATGCCTCAGCGAAAAAGGGAATAGGAACCATGGTAGTCGAGGGAGCACGGCAAGCCCGACGCCGCCCGTGTTTCTCGATGCTACCATGTCCGAAAAGGTTGCTCAACCTCGAGACAAGTCACAAGCAATCAAGATATCACATAACACGTATGAGGGACGACAAAGTAAGCCACCCTCACATATATTCACGATATAATTCACTCAAGCACGATTATAGCATTATGATTCCAAAAGTAGCAATCAACATAAATCATTCCCACAAACTACTCAATTAGCTTAATTATATCTTGAATGTTCAATACAAGACAATACAATCCCACAACAAGTTCCAAATGCAACTAAAACGGCTAAAAACCACTTTTCCCCTTTCTTTAACCGAGTTTTCTTTTTCTTTCTATACTCCTAATTAAGCCCAAAGACACCTTTTAGAATCCTAAAAACTCATTTTAGAGACAAAAGTTCGGGAATGCCCCGAACAGATTTGAACTACAACTATACTAACCGAACCCCATTTCTGCGAAACGAGCTTCCTTAGCTCAAGGATACCCAAATCAATGCCCAAACTTGCCCGGATTGCTTAACGAGAAAAGTCCCCTTTTTAAAGTTGGCTATTTATGCAATTAAGCTCGGTTTCGAATGATTCAGCCTCACGTGGCTTTTCAACTTACTTCACTAGGGTCTAGAGCACCTAATTGAAGCCTCAATTCAAGCTAATTAGCAATTTTATTCAAAACCCTAAAAAACGTGCACTATTCATCCCTCTTTATTCAATCTCAAATTCCAACCATAAACTTTATTATTAAGCATCAAAAGTTAACTCTATAGCATCAATTTAGCATATAAAAAGCATGTATAACAAGTTTTATAGCTACCATCAACAAATAAAAGAAATTCAACAATATGCATAAACTTTAACTTTAAAAAAAAGTAAGCTCCCTCACAATTTAGAAGACAAGGATGCAAAGTAGTAGCTCCTAGATGCCAAGAAACCTTCCTAAACCAAGCCAAGAGCTCAAGGTGCAAGATTGAAGAAGCAAAATCTCCTCTTTTCTTCCTACAGGTGGTCGGCCATAGGAGAGGACATGGAGGTCATTTTTTCTTTTGTTTTGATGACAAGCTTGTGTTATTGCTTTTATTTCATGAGTTAGTTTTTAATATATGAAGGTGCATGTCTATTAATTAGAGTCAATTAATCCCAAAACTTGATCAACTAAGGCTAAATGTGATCTCAAATGTTTTTTAGTTGCAACTAGCACTATTCTAACGTAACACTATTCAAAGGTCATGAAATCTATTTTCTAAACGCACACTCCTAAGCCCCAAAGTTCAAAACGAAAATTTCTTGGTTCCTTTTAAATGTCATATGACCTAGGAAAAATTTAAAATCAAGCTTTCAAAACAGTCGAAAATATTATGAATAGTAACCTCTAATAAAAACAATTAAGCAAGAAAGATGATGCATGTAGAAATGCGCACACAGATATGCAACAGTTATAAATAAATTTATGGTGGAATTCTCGGGCGTCACAGGCACACTGCACTGGAAGGCGCCTGCATGAATATACGAGTTGCCTCTATATATTCAATTGGCCCAACTCCAAGCCTTTCGATATGGGATGGGGTCACCACATCTGCCCCACTTAAGGAGGCCCAGCGCCCTCGCGGGCCACTGGTGCAAAAGAAGGTCGGCTCTGATGCCAATTTTGTAACGCCCCGAAACCAACACCCCCACGCCTACAGGATACTCCCTGGACTAAGGGCCCAAGCAAGCACCAAGGCCATGGCGAGTGGGCCCAGAAGCGCACTATGCAAGTATTATCCACTTTGGAGCCCATACTCCTCACGGTTTTATCCCTTCCCAGGTGGAACCCCACACTAGAAAAGGCGCCTCGTCGGTTTAAGGTCAAATGAAGTATTGTCCGTTATGGTAGAGCCCACATGTGCAGGACACCTCACGGGTTTGCCCCTTCAGCCAGCTAAGCGAATACCCTAGCCTTAACGGTCCAGACGGCAGAGGCACACTGCACTGGAAGGCGTCTACACGAATATATGAGTTGCCTCTATATATTCAGTTGGCCTAACTCCAAGCCTTCCGATACGGGATGGGGTCACCATAGTTTTTTATTTAACAAACGAATGTGGATTTTTTTTTACCTATTTATGATTTCTTAATGTAATTTTTACTATATTCAATGAATTTTCTAAATTGATCAAGCTTTTAATTGAAAAATAAAGTAATTTTATGAGAGAGGCTTTGACATTTAAAAAATGATGTAGAATTTTCTTTTCACTTATTTATAATTTTTTTTAATTTGATTTTTACATTGTATGAATTGAATATTTAAGACTTTCGTTGGTTATCAAGGCTCAGTGTAATATCCTACATCAGACTCAGAGGTCTTTGGGCTGCTTAATATAAGGGGTAACATCCTTGTATCGTGTACGTGCGTTTTTCTGGTAGTGGTTGGGAGGCGACAAAACCATGAGGGGTATGGGCCCCAAAGTGGACAATACGTGCATAGTGCGCTTTCGGGCCCACTCGCCATGGCCTCGGTGCTCGCTTGGGCCCAAGTCCCAGGGGTTATCCTGTAGGCGTGGAAGTGTTGGTTCGGGGCATTACAAAAGTGGTATCAGAGCCGACACGTTCACATGGCCAGCAAGGATGCTGGGTCCTCAATGAGGGCGGGGTGTAATATCCCACATCGGACGCGGAGGTCTTTGGGCTGCTTGATATAAGGGGTAACATCCTTGTACCGTGTACGCGCGTTTTCCTGATAGTGGTTGGAAGGCGACAAAACTGTGTATGCTTCCGGGCCCACTCGCTATGGCCTCGGTGCTCGCTTAGGCCCAAGTCCCAGGGGGTATCCTGTAGGCGTGGGAGTGTTAGTTCGGGGCGTTACACACAAGTAAGAGCCCGAATGTTGAAACTTACCATAGGAAATCAAGAAGGTTTCCATCCACAATGGGATGATGGTTGAAAAGCAAAAATTGAGAATAGAATATTATATGATAATTCCCATGTATAAGTAAAAGGAATTAATACGTACAAGGACAATAGCAAAGTAGCTCAGCCAGAACATACCCACCAGATGTCAATAATTGCAATATAATCTGTTGCTCCAAATAATGGCTCTGATGTATGAAATTTTCGTCTTCCTTTTAACCTGTAATTATATTTACCTAAATCCAAAAATGTTCTCCAACTAACGGAGCAGAATGTAAAGTAAACAAAATGTAGCAAAACTTTGGCACTTCCAATGCCGTAGAATTTAATCTAGGGTATGCGGATTCACCTACAAAAGGAAATAAAAGCTTTAGCTGAAACCTTGGATTTAGGTGCAGAAAGACACAAGCAACACAAAGAGACGGCCAAAACAAAACACAAAAAGGAAAGAAAAGAAAGTGAAGCAACAAAATCTAAAAGAAAGAATTGTTGACAATGGTTAAAATAACAAAAAATTTCATAATTAGCAAAAACATCAAATAGCTCATTTGAATAAAACATCAAATAATCTCATAGAACATTCATTAAATCAGGATTAAAACTCCAACCATTAGAATATATAATTGTAAGTAATCAATACTCATTCAGACAACATAAATCGTAGTAAACAAAGATGATAATACATAATTAAATAAGGAAGGGGAAATTACCTAATTTTGAACACACAGAAACTAAGTGATAAGAAAAAGAATGTAACCTATATAAATTCACACAAAGGTCATTTTATTAATATGAAGATAAGAAAAATTCTATAGATAGAGATAAAATAATTCAAATGCAGATAAGACAGAGTTCTAATAAATATATGATACAAATATAAGATATAATAATAATTTAATAAATTAAAATTTTAATATTTGAAGGGTTTAAGCAAACTCCAATGCAATAAAAAATTTCACGTTAGACCTCTATTAAATTGGGACCAAAACTGCATGGTCTAGAATAAATATAGTATCATGACCCCCAAAAAAAAGAGCCAAAAGTTTTTGTAAAAATATTATGGTTTCAATACATATGAAGTTGCCCAAAAAAGGTGTCAAAAATCAACTCCATAATTTAGCTAAGTTTTATAGAAATATATCAAAAATTATGTCATAATTTAGCAGTTTTATTATTCCACAATTCATATAAAAGTATATTGGTTTTTATATAGAGGTCTATGCCAAAGTCAAGTCCTTAATTCCGCTAAAATTTGTAAAAATGTGTTGCAAGTTAAGTTCATAATTTGACTAACTATTTATAATTTTAGTAAATAAATATAGAATTTGAATATGTAACAAATAGATAAGATAGTTGATAAAAAAACAAAAAAAAGGAAGAAGACAAATGTACAAGTTTCAATATGTAACAAAAAGATAAAATAGTTGAGAAATAAAAATTATTGTTTCTGTTTGGCAAATTTTAGTTGAAAAAAAAAATAAAAAGTTACACATGGCATGATTAATAGATAGATAGATAGGTAGATACATTAAATAAAAAAGGTGCCAAAAATTAAATCTGTAATTTAACTAATTTTGTAGAATTTGTCAAAAATTAAGCAATAATTCAATAATTTATTTTTTTAGAATTCAAATAAAAGAATATTGGTTTGTATATGGATATCTATACTAAAAGCCTAATCCATAATTCAGCTAAATTTTATAAAAATGTGTTGGAAGTTAAGTTCATAATTCAGCTAAGTTTTTATAATTTTAGTAGATAAATATAAATGTTTGAATCTATAACATATAGATAAGATCATTGAGAAATAAAAATTATTACTTTCAACTAACTTGTTATGATTTTAGTAGATAAATATAGAAATTTTAACATTTAACAAACAAATAAAATGGTTGAGATACAAAAATTATTTTTTTTATTTGGCAAATTTTTACTAATAAAAAAGAAGAAGGTGTTTCTCTTGGAAGGATACAAAAATGATTGTTCCTTTAGAATATATAATGATTCCATTTTCTTTCTAAAACTGCAATTTGAGTTTCAAAAACATTGTCAACAAACCAATTAACAAAATATTTCTTTCCTGGATTTGATCCAGATGAGCATAAAATAAGTCTCTAAATTGAAATCTTTCTTCTCGAGAAAAATATGTAAAAAACCATTCCCTAAAGGGTTCCCATTTTGGTTGGAAAAACTCATTATTAATAAGTTTTCTTTCATTGCTTCCTGGTGTAAAATCCATTAACCACCAAAATTTATTTCTGAGGAATTTCCTCCAAAATCTGAGGGAGTAGGATTCACTCCTAATCTAATTCCTGTGGTTCCATATTTTTGGAAGCCCAACTTTTTTAAAAAATACCCTTCTATATTTTTTTCCCGAGAATAGTACTTTTAACATGAGAATATTAAACAGTCAACAACTTCTATTAAAAAAATACTTTTAATTGAAATTTTTACTATTAAAAACTCTATAGGTCACCAACTAAAATTTTATAATTAAAACCTTGGTTCCACTTATCAGATTGTTACTGAAGAAAGTGATCAGAGGAATAAATTATAGTTTTAACTTATTAAGCGTGGTATATGAAATTTCAACATAAGCAAATTATGTTTTCTCCATTTGATTTAATATTTTATCATACTTTTAATTTTTAACATTATGAATATTTTAGTATCTAAGGTGAATATATGTTTTATAAAGTAAAATATTAAAGTTATTTTATTGAAAAATTATCTATTACTAAATGTATAAATTTTAAGTGAATGAATTTCACGGTTGGGATATATGCATATATTCCCCTTGGTGGTTTGGTACATATTTAATGGAGATAAAATCTTTTACACTTACTACACTCGTAGGCAGGTTTCACCCATAAGGTTTTCCTTTCACATTTATTTTTAGAAATTTGGGGTATTCCCTTAATTTTAGAGATTTTTTTTTTCAATTTCACTCCAACACATTCCTATTCTAATCAGTCCCTTATTTTAGAAAAAAAAATATTTTGCTTTTACTTCAAAATAACCTTCTTATTTGAGGGGCTCTCTATATTTTTATTTTACTCTAATATCTCTCTATTTTAATTAAACATGTTATGTTAATAATTTTTAGTTTATCTTCTTAATTGTTCCCGAAGATGCACTGTTCATAATTACTAATATAATTTTTTCTTCTTAATTAATATTAATTTTTATTTTTTATGTCATGTGATTGTTGGGATGAGACAGCGGATAAAGAATAGGTAGATGGGATAACAAATGAGATAACAGTGCCCTTTCATATGCTTTTGGCATATTTTTGATTGACTAAAAGAAAAAGAAAAAAAAACCTTAGTCTATCTATCTCTCGCTTTGAGAGAAATTTTTTTCTATATTCCAAAAGGTATCATTGCAACACTATTTGTAGTACAACACATGTGTATCAGATTGACATAGGCAAGATAATGATTACAACAATTGAAAAAGGGTAGCAAAATAATGATTAGAACAATTGAAAATTCAAAAGTTAAAAGAGTGATGGCTATCTAAAATATTATATGATCTGTTATCACTGTCAATATAGACTTTCCCATCTACCTTTAATAAACTTTAATTAATTTTGGCAGTAGTTAGTAGATAATGGTGTATCCTGCGCTCGTTGACGAAGACTAAGATAGGGCTATGGCTATGGTTATGGTCCCAGTTTATAAATTCTCGTCGTGTGGTAGGAGATGTTTCTAATTGGAAAAATATTTCCATTAGTCCAAATTAATAAATTAATTTTAAGAGATATTTATATATATAAGTCCTATTAATATATAATATATAAAAGACGGATAGTATTAAAAAGTCTCATTTCTAAAGTTATTCTCAATAGAGTCTTTAAAATATAAAACTTTTTTAATTTGGGTATTTTTAGAGATCCCAATCTCTAAAAATAATACTATTCATGACAAAAGTATGTAGGGTCCATCACTTTTGGTTTAAAATATGTCAAAATAGAGACCCAGTCTTCATTTTCTTCAATAAATTTATGGAAGAAAATAGAGACTGGATCTCTATATTGGCATTTTTAAGTCAAAAGTGGTAGACCCTACGTACTTTTACCATGAATAGTGTTATTTTTAGAGATTGTGGTCTCTAAAAATACCCAAATTAAAAAAGTTTTACATTTAAAGACTCCATTGAAAATGTTCTAATTGTCCACAAGCTGATTCACTTGACTGTACTCAATTATGGTCTAAGGAATATCCACAAAGCTTTTCCAAGTTTTTCTTCTTTTTTTCCGACATTTTTCCTAGTTTTGCATAATTGTAAAAATGGCCAGTAAAAAAGTTTGTAAACTTAAAGTTGCACGGCTGATTCGAATCTTTGGCGGCCATCTTTCAGTTATGCAAGAAGAAATGTTACATATCATATTTTCTTAACACTCTTTATGTGCGTATATTTAGTTGGTCGGTTAAAAAAAAATGAAAAAAAAAACAAAACATATTATTAATTTACCATACTATAAGAGAAGATAAATAAATAATTAAAAAAATTGTTATTTAGCATTTTTCTATACTCAAACTCATTGGTGTACATGTGTTTCTCTTATAAAAACTCTTAATACATGGCGAAAGTTAATGAACTAGGCTAAATTTTGCCCCTTACAAATGTGAAAAAGAAAGGGAAGTAGAGATAACATGGTGAAATGGGTTTAAAGATGGTTGGAGATAGAAAATTAATTAAAATGTGAAAAAGAATAGCCATCAAACTAAGATGTATATCAAGAGTTGTATCTTATATTTGAAAGAATGACATATAATATTATTTTAAATAAAAATATATATGAGATTGAGAATTATAAGATCCGGTTCCGCAATCACACCATTAGACATGATAACTTAATGTTTGTTTGTTTGTTTTCGAAACTTGCCAATTGGAATTAGGTTAAATAACGAGGATGCCCTCGTGCTTTTGGTGGTGAGTGTGTGATTAAATAATAATAATAACAATAATAATAATAATAACGAAAGAGAAAGTTTGATAATGAACATTTCATTTTTTATCACTTAATATCACCTCATATATATATATATATATATATATATATATATATATATATATATATATATATATATATATATATATTAGTTGACATGCTTAAAGAAATAAAAAAGTTTGTTATTTGGTGTGCCACTACAGATAGACATAACAGGTGATGAATGAATAATAAAAAAGTCATACCTAGCAACATTTTTGACTAAATGATCAAATAAAAAATTACAAATATATGGATGGCAAGTGGTTAATTACATCCACTCTGATCCTCCTTGATTTTGTAAGCATGAGTTTTTTTTTTCTTTCTAAATTTGTACTTGTTATTTGTGATATTCTGTCCACATCAATTTTGTAAAATATATGCGTTTAGTTTATAATTATTTGTGCTTACTACTACAATTAAAACAAACTTAAGCACTAGGTCGTTAGATGTGATATCAGAGTAGACTACTAAGAAAAAGTGTGGGCTCTCCGCACTGTTAGTGGTCTATACACATGTTTAGTTTAGTTTAAGCATTTTGTTAAGTATTTTGGTTCATATGATTAAACGATTGACAAATTTAGGTTCTTAACCTTACATTGTGCCATTCGCTAGTCATGTAAAGCCAAATAGTAATTTTCTCAATTTTTTGTTAGTTTATCAACTTATTTAACTTTAAAGAATCTTTTACATGAATAATATCTCTCATTTTTTCAGGTCATATGTCTTGTGACACTTCTAGTGTAAATTTAAAAGACTTTCCAAGAGGAGTTTTCTGTCATAAAATACCTCACTTATTATATGTGGCAGATGATATTTTAAGATAAGCAAATTATGTTTTCCTATATGATTTAATACTATATCATTTTTTTAAATAAATTTCATCATTTTTACATTGTTTAAAACTTTGTGTTCACCATGTAAAGTGAAAGTTTTGTGTCTTTGATTTTTAGGATTTGGATTCTCTCTCATAATATTCCAACAATGTTAAATTATTCAAGCAGTTGTTTGCACAGTTATGATTAAGTGAGGACAATTCACCATTATTAGATCTTTCTCGTAATATTATTTGATATAAGAATATCTAATATTTGATTTTAACCAAAATTTGTCAAGACTTATCAATAGGGATTCCCACGAAATTTTTTAACAAACAGTTGTCATTTTAAATTTTAAAAATTCAATTATTGATTTATTTTTTTTTCAATTCTTTTTTTTTAAATCAAAGGAAGCCTAAGGTCCTACAATATATATTACAAACGTAATCAGCAAGACTCGACTCGCAACCTTTCATAAGCACTGTAAATAATATATTACTAGACCGAAGCCCAAGTAGTGAAAAAGTTAATATGTTTATGGAGGATATCATTGTTGTGGGTCTCATACAAGTTTAATAGGAGTTAGTTTCAAGACGTTTCCGTGTTCCGAAATCCCACTAACACCTACCTATATCCATTGCACGTTAAGTAAGACTGGGTAGGGCAATGTGCGGAGATATTTTTCATTTGTCGAAAAGGTGATTTAGTTGCAATACTTCAACTGTGAATTTTTTTTTTGGCCATAAGTAAACTATGATCAGAACACCTAAAGGTGATTCAGTTTACCATAGTTAAACTATGATAAGAAAAGAAAATAACAGCCAAAAAATAAATTGGTTCCAATCCGTTACCATTATGACCCAAAAAAAAAACCATAACCGTGTAAATCCGGTCAAAAACTCAAATAACACTTGACAAGAAAAGAGAACTCGAATAACACGTAAGTAATTCTTATCTCACTTTCTCTAGCCTGCAGACTCTATCAAAAAAAATAAACAAAAATAATGAAATTTTTTTAATAATCTAAACTTTTAGAAGATTGGATTAATTAAAATAATATTGGAGTCCAAATTATCAAAATAGTTATAGATTCAAATTTTGTTATCACTATTCAAAAAGAATATATCTATGTGCTATGCTAGATATGCAAAATGTAATTCCACCTAAAGTGAGGAGTATGATGAAAATAACAACTAAATATAGTAAAGCTTAGGTAACACTGCCTCACGTGAGAAAGTGTTTTAAACATAATAAAAAATCATATTAAATCCTTTTAAATAACTCTTTTTTTTAAAAAAAATAGCCAAATAATTATTTTTTAGATGATGTAATAATGCAGTTGGAGAAGTCCAATCACCGAATCATACAATAGAGCCTGACCACTAACTTGTAAACTCTCACAAATAACGGTGTGTCCCTACACATGCATCAAGTCAACCAATGACATAATTTCAAAATAGTAAAAAATATCAAACTCACAACCTTAAAAAAATTATTTTACTCTCACTAACATTAGACCATGCCCAAGGAGGTAATTGAACCACGAAAGTTGCGTAGAAGAATTATGTATCTTCAATAACCATGAGTATGGCAATAACCATGAGGATGGAAAGGCATGAATGTCCTCTGTTTTGGCTTACTCATATTGCACCATTGTTTAGTAGACAATAGGATGCGGTCTTGCAATCCTATTAGGTAGGCATCATAAATGCTGTCATAAACTCTTTGATGAATTTCTTGAAGGTTCGAAAAATATCAACATCTAATTAGATGTATTGTCCGAGCCTTGGGCCAGTAGTAGTATAACTAATTGAATGCACATTCTTGATCACGACGAGAGGATCCAAGGATAGGGGATGGGATAAGAAATGAGATAGCGGATAGACGTTCCCCCCTAAGTTTAGTGATGTGTTCGGCGCTCGTTGACGAAGACTGAGGGAGGAGATGATTTGGAAAATAATTTCCATCAGTTTAAATTTATAAATTATTCTTTTACATATATAAATAAAATCTGTCCGTGAATTCTATTAATATGTGAGAATAACTTTTTACATAAGTCCCAGACCAAAGGCCATATGAAAGTTGACATCTTTTTTGTGTCTGAAAATTAAATTCATAGAGTGAAGAAATTTACATCAGCCTATTCCCATTAAAGGGAATCAAACTCAAAATAGCCTAACGAATCACAGGAATAATTACAATCTAATAAAGAGGTAGTGACTAGTTGTTCTAAAATGTTTTTGTCGCCCAATCTACAACATGATCTCACGTTCTTTCATTAATTTTGTAAGATATATTTATTCAGTTTATAATGATTTATAGTTATTACTACAACTAAAACAAAGTTAAGTACTAAGTCATTAAAAATAGTATCAGAGTAGGCTACTAAAAAAAGAGTAGACTCTATGCTCTATTGGTGGTCCTGGATTGTTATGATATGTTTGAGAAATTTGTGACATTTTGTCTTATATAGATTTACATGTTCAATTTAGTTTAAGCATTTTGTTAAGTATTATGGTTCAAATGATTAAACTATTAGACAAATTTATGTTTTTATCCTCACATGTACAATTAACTAGTCATGTAAAGCCAAACAGTATTTTTCTCAAACTTTTGTTAGTTCATCAACATATTTAACTCTAAAGAATCTTTTACATGAATAATATCATTTATTTTTTCAAGTCCTATGTCTCGTGACCCTTCTAATGTAAATTTAAAAAACTTTTTAAAAGGAATTCTTCATCATAAAAAATGTATTATAACTCTCACCTATTATATGTGATAGATGACCTCCTAAGATAAACAAATTATGTTTTTCCATATTATTTAATACTGCATCAAGTTTTCATAAATTTAATCATTTTTACATTGTTTAAAACAATACGTGTTGACCATGTAAATTGAAAGTTTTGTGCCTTTTTTTTTTTTGGGTGGAAAAATGTTTTGTGTCCTTGATTTTTAGGATTTGGATAATCTCTTATAAATGTTATAACAGTGGCAAATTATTCATGAAATTATATATAATTATAATTAAATAATGCGAATAATTTATTACTATTAGATTTCTCTCATTATATTATTTGATATGAAAAGATCTAATCTGTATTTTTAACCAAATTTTGTCCAGACTTGTCGATAGGAATTCGTACGAAATTTTAAATTGTCAGTTACAAGACTTTCTTGTATTCCCACTAATTGATTGGCCTGTGTTTGAAAGTGTTTTTAATTAAAAATTAAAGTTAAAATTTTATAATTATTTGATTTATTTTGTATCTATTTAAGGATAAATTTATAATTATACCTAAAATTACATGTATTAATTGAAAAAAAAGATCAAATCAATGCAATTGTCCCGTTGGCAAAAGAAGGACCCCTCACCTACCTATGTCCATTGCACATTAAGTCAGACTGTGGGGCCATGTCTCTGGAGATATTTTTCATTGTCGAAAAGGTGACAGTTTGCAATAGTTTTGATTTTTTTTTTCTTTTTTATGTAGAAGAGGTGTAAGGTCATAGAATGTAATGAATGAAACTCTAACCCACAATTTCTCACATATATAACGGATTACATACTACTGGGTTAAAGATTCCAAGTTCGCACAATATATATTACGAATTTACAACTTCTCACAAACACTATAAGTAACATTTCATTGCTTTTATTTTTTGGCCATAAGTAGACTATGATCAGAACACCTGATTCAGCTTACCATTTTTAAACTATGACAAGAAAATAAAGTAACAGCCAAAAAGTTGGTTACAACCCGTGATCATTTGGTATAATAGTATGATTTAAACCAAAAAAATATGAAAGATTTTGAGATAAATTTTGAATTGTGTATCATCTTAGAATCAAATGGAAAAAGTTTGGATCCAAGCTTTAGCATAACCGTGTAAATGGCCGGTCAAAAACTCAAATAACACATGACAAGAAAAGAGAACTCAAATAACACGTAAGTAATTCTTATCTCACACTCTATGGCTTTCTGACTCTTTCAAAATTAATATACACAAAAGAGAATATTGTATATCACCTTATTTTTATTACTCAAATATTATTTCTTATGTTCATGTTTAATTGTCATAATAAAAGAAGAAAGAGAAATTAAAAAGTTTATTATTTTAACATGTCAACTAAGCATTTATGTAAGAGGTGGTATTTGGGTGATAAAAATAGAGTGATATATAACAATACTCTACACAAAAATAATGAATTTTTTTTCTAATAATTTAAATTTTAGATGATTGGAGTAATTAAAATAGTATCAGAGTCTAAATTATCAAAATAGTTATAAATTCAAATTTTTCTACGACTATTCAAAAAGAATATATCTATGTGCGAAGCTGGATTTGCAAACTGTAGTTCCACCTAAGGTGAAGAGTATGTTAAAAATAATAAATAAATATAATAAATGTTAGGTAATCCTACCTTGCCTCACGTGATATAGTGTTTTAAAGATAATAAAAAAAAAATTTAATGACCTTCTAAATAACTTAAATTTTTAAATAAATAGTCAAATAATTTTTTTTTTCCCAATTGAACCACAAATTTTTTTTGGATAACGTCAGGACCCAATTAGAAATTGCCTAAATTGATTTTTTTTGGAAAAATTATAAGGATTAAATTAATTAATTATAAAAATTAAATATTATTTTAAATTATTTTTGTAAACATTACGGATTAATATAATTTTTTTAAAATATAACAAATCTTGTTAAAAAAAAATATATATAAAAAATTAACTTAAAAAAAATATAAATAATAAGAATTATATGTGTAATTTACACATTCGAAAAATATCAACATCTTCTTAGATGTATTGTCCAAGCCTTGGGCCAATAGTACTGTAACTGAATGAATACACTTTTACGGAGAGAGAGGGTCCAAAGATGGGGGATGGGATGAGAAATCAGAAGTGCGCTTTCATTTCAGTCTCTGTGTCTCCGTATTGACCCAAAAAGAAAAAAGATTAAGAGTCTTTCTTAGTTTATCTGGGGCCCTTAAGATAAAGACATTCCCATCCAACTTTAATAAAGTTTCATGCGCAGAATTCCACTTAAATTTTGGCAGCACTTTGCGGACAGTGATGTGTCCTACGCTAGTTGACGAAGACTAAGCTCACGTGTGGCGGGAGCTATTTCTAATTGGGAAAATACTTTTATTAGTCTAAAATGGATGACTCTTTCACATCAAAAATAAAATTTACACGTATAAATCTTATTACTATGTAAAAAAAATTTCTTTTTACATCAGTCCCAACCAAAAGCCAGATGCAACTTCTTTGCGTCTGAAAAATGAATCCATTGAGAGATAGATCAGGTCTTATTTCACCTAGGCATATTACTTGCTAGCATACTTAACCGATAGTTGTTAATATCCAAGTTATCTATTGCTAATGTCCCACATATCGCTTTTAGCATATCTCTTGTGATACAAATCTCCCGACAGACTGGTTAGTAAAAAAATATTGTATAGATTGTTTACCTATAAAATCGACTAGAGTTTTTACTGAATAGTTTGCTTCAACTTTTCAGTTCTGATGTATCATACAATACTTTTGTCCCACGAAGAGTTGGTTGAATATAATGGAACGTATGATTCTCGCAAAAAAAAAAATGAATTCATTGAGTGAAGAAATTTACATCAGCCAAAGTCAAATTAGCCTGAAGAATCACAGGAATAATGACAATCTAATAAGGAGGAAGCGAGTTATTCAAACATGTTTTGTTACCTAATCTGCAGTATGGTCACACGTTCTTTTAATCTGATTGAACTTAGTTTAAAGAAAAAGTGGAAGAATTTTCTCTCCTTGGGACTAGAGTTGGTATCTGGGTCAGTTCAACTCAATCTATACGAGTCATGGGTCGAAAGAACTGAGTCCAACTCGGCCCAGATTTTTTATAAGCTAAACTTGGATGGACTTATTTTTTTTAAAACACAGGACTCAGTTCGACTCACGAATCCATTACTATAGGTCACGAGATGGGCTGAACTGAGTTGGGTCAGTCCATTTTTTCGTGATTAGTGTATTTTAGATATATTACACATCTTAATATGCATACAAATATAGTCTACATATACAAACATTAATACACATAATATATATGTAATATAGTGTCAATTATTTCAGAAATCAGTAAACTATTGACTCAGTCTTGTTTTGACTATCGAACTAATTTTATTTTAAAAGGACCATTTTTTAAAAGCTCTTTTAAACCATTCGAGTAAATATCGTTAAAAGACTTAACAGATTACGGTTAAAACATAAATAATTAAACTTAATAGACTCGAATAAATTTACATTTCTCTCTTTTTAATTTTTTTAATTCTCTTTTACTCCTTTTTCTTTAATTTTTCTTGATGTTTTTCTTTTAATTATTTAACTTAAAAAATTACGGCTGCCAAACTTAACAGACTCGAATAAATTTACATTTCTCTCCTTTTAATTTTTTTAATTCTCTTTTACTCCTTTTTCTTTAATTTTCTATTTACTTTCTACTTTCTTCCCCACACTACCCTCTATAACCAAACTCCATGCCCACCATAACCACCAACCCCCACCCTCTAAGCAGCTTTGCAATAGAAGCCTCTTTCGACATAATTATAAGACTTGAAGGGCGAAAAGTAAAAGAGAAAAAGAAAAAGAACAGAATGACGAGAGAAAGGATGAACGTTGGTCTTTTTCCATTTGGCTTGGAATTCTGCTATTACCCACAAACTGAGTAAGCCAAGCAATTGATTCACCATATCCACCTCCTTCAATTATCGACACTTTAGCCTTTTTGCACAAGCTCAAATCCTACCCGCAATGTTTTCTTCTCCATGTCCACTTCCATTTATGTTCCTAGGGCAGTGCCCAAAAAAAACATTGTTAGCCAACATTTTAAAAAGCTAATGGCTATTTTAAAACCAAAAATAATTTAATGGTCAAAACAGAGAGTGAATAGTTTAATGACTTCAGAAATTATTTACCTGTATAATATATATGTACGTGTGTATATATAAAACAATAAAAAAACCTAATTGAGAGTTTTTGGATAGTTGGATTAATAAATAAAAAAAAATTAATTAAAACTTAAACTTAAATTTTTTAAAATTAATTTAACGGTTAACGAGACACAATTAGATTGATAATATTAATATAAATCATAAAATATTATATAACAAGTTATAACCTCACAAGATATAAATACATTTATAACACAAACGTAAAAATCAAATAGGCCAAGCTAGGCTGAGTTCGGTTGGTTCTGAGTCGAAAAGGGCATAGGCTCAAATGGTTGGTTCATAAATTTTATGACCCAATTCACCAGTTGAACTGAGTCGAATCATCTTTTAACTAAACTGAACTGTGTTCGACTTTTTGTGTATCAGACCGGAGTCGTCTGGGCCCAAATACGAGCTTTACTTGCGACATTGTGCTACAGCGTCAACTACTTCAAAAGCTTCTGAATCTAAAAAAGTGCAAGAATTGCTCGGAAGTTTAGCAAGCAAGCAAAGAATTCATTTGTCACTCGAAGTGCCCCAACTTGCATAGCACATTCAGCCACACATGACCAGCCACTTCCGTTGATACGATTTTACCATTATTGTCTCCAAAAACAATACAATAATACCTGTTGATTTTCCATTCACAATCAATTTTGACCGTACCTGCTGATTTTACTATTTGACTTTGGGTAAATTTCACATTTAATCCTTATAGTTTATATATATTTTTAATGTTGTTCTTAATGTTTTAAAAGATTCACAGTAGTCCCTAATATTTGTAAAAGTGATTCAAAATAGTCCCTATTGTTCAATGTTAGTCAATTTAGTCTTATTATTTTTCAAAAAATTCGATATAGTTCCTATTGTTTCTTAAAAAAATTCAATTTAATCCCTGCTCGTAACCCCTATTTGGGGACTAAATTAAAAATATTAAAAAATAATAGGAATTAAGTTGGCTAATTTTTAATAATATGGACTACTTTGAATCACTTTTGTAAACATTGGGAACTACTATAATTTTTTTAGAACATTAAAGACCAACTTGAAAAAATGCGTAAATAATAGGGAGTATATGCATAATTTTCCCTTTTGACTTTCATATCCATTCTTTACAGAATAGGCTCCATTTTACAGAATAGATCGTATTCCATAAAATTACAAGATTGATATCGCAGATATTAATTTTAATAACTGGCTCTAGCCCATACAACAATGATGAAGAAATTAAAGATGAACTAGCTAGGACATTTTAATAACACAGGGTTAATAAAAGCAAAAAAGTTACAATTTTCAAATTTTTAAGACCTGATAGGAAGCAAATTTGACTCCACAACCGTGACAAGAGGACTTTAACATGGCATTCCGCATAAACTTGAGAGCATGCGGGTAGGAGCTCACTTCAACTATACCTCCAAACTTGATTATTAGTGAGTCTTCGAAGTCCAGGAACACAATCTGAATGAAAGGAATTATCACATTTAGAAGAATGATAAGCCAGCGTTTTGGATGCATTTTCTTGAAACTTTGATTTATCCATTCAACATTAGCACATTTCCAATTTGCCAATCGATTATCAAAATCATAATTTAACTTTCCATCTCTACTCAAATCTACTTAATTTCTCTACAATCAATATTTACTTCGGTGGATAATTGGAAACACGTCATGTTCTTCCTCTATGGATTATGTTTCCATTCTTTGTCGTATAATTAATGCTTTCAACCTTAATTGACCCTAGAATCGTATAATGGATATGCAATGCATTGTAAAGAGAATCCTATAAGCTTGTGAATTGGAATTGAAATAACTAGGTTACTGAATTAGAAATTTGTGGAGACATTATGAAATTGCGTGGAAATAGCATGGATAGAGTAGTCCAAAAATGTGCGAAGTGAAGCCTTTATAGGTTGGGAGAAACCAAGGAATTGTTGGAAGTTAAACATAGATGATTGTTCGAAAGGAAACCCATGAACAGCTAGCGTAGAACGCTTATTTAGTGATGAAGAAGGTGATTGGATAATGGGATTTACTACCAAATGAGGCGTAGCTTCAAACAATAGAGCGAAACTCATGGCCATGCGTGAAAGATTGTTTAAAGCAGTTGGGTTGGGTGTGTAAGGCCTTGTTATAGAGATGGATTCACGGGTTATATTGAACCTGCTACAAGGGGTCAAGCCCGTGAATACTATAATTTTTACTTCATGACTAAAAAAAGGCACTGCTTTGTAAGGGAGGTTTTTGGGTAAATAGCACTATAATCTCTTATGATTTGTCAAAAGTGCACATGACCTATGGAATTGAACTTAATATAAGGGGTCAAGTCTGTTAACTATTTTTTTAAAGTGAAGCATGTATACTGGGATGGGACCCAAACTGTTCCATTAATTGACTTGCTAGTTTCAACCTTATGCATTCATTGGTTTACACACTGTGAAGGACATCCCACACCAACTTCTTGTCCTTGTAGAAAAAAATAAGAGGGATGAAAAATCTTCCAAGATAATAATAATTTAATAGCTTTGCCTCCCATGGAAAAAGAAAAAAAGGACTTTGCATGAAAAAACTTTCCTACAATTGACTTTTTCTAGAATTTCTCACAATAGTCAACATCTTCAATTTCTTAATTGCTATGCTCTCAACTAGAAATCTCACCACATGCTCCCAAACTCTTCGCTTTCTTATATGAGTAAAACATTAAAAAAAAAATGGTGGTAAGAAGCATTCTAATGATGCATTTACAACAGAAGTTCATAAATGGTTTCCCAAGATATTACATGCTACTTTCCTAGATATTATTTTTAAGCACTAATTCTAGCCCATAATATAATAATGACAGAAAATAAACTAGGACATTTTTTCATTACAATCACAACATAGGCAAAAGTTACAATCTTCACATTCAAATACCGTATTGTCTAAATTGTCTCCACAATCATCACAAGAGGACTTTAATGTAACCTTTCGTTTAAACTCAAGAGGATGCGGGTGGGGGCTCACTTCATGTGTGCCTCCAAACTTGATATTAGAAAAGTTGCCAAGCATGGGAACACATTGGGGATGAAAGAAATTATCACATTGAGAACAATGATAAAGCCAGAATTTGGGATGCATTTCCTCTTCCCACATATCACAAATAAAATCATATGAATGATCACTATATAAAAGAAGAGGGTGTTTATCTCATCCATGCCTCATAACTTGAAGGTGAAAGATGAAAATCAAATCTTTAGCTTATATCTTATAATATCATGAAATAATTAAACTAAAACATACCTTGATGTACCTTAAAAGATAGAATAGCATATGAACTTAATATATACACATATTTTATGGTGTATATCATGAATTACACACTTATGACTAACTTGATCTTCTCTCCCCTTGCTCTATACACTTTTATGTTTGTCAATTAATAAGAATAATAAACATTGGGGATGGTTGAGTGGAGAGAGGCACAAATAGTCCTTTATATAGTGATCTTTCAATTAATTCCACCCATCATGGATTTAACTAGAAATGTCATTTCATGAACTCACTAACCCTACTAAGTATTTCATAATGTAGGATTATATAAACTACTAACTCACTAAGTATACCATTATATAGGATTATAATTTAGGTGGTTATATGAATCTTTCAAAAATATGAACTCAATATAAGACTAGATAGATGGACTATTTATATTCTTCTTGTCCTTTCATGAATCCACTAAATATTCATTAGGAAGTTATATATTGGTTCATGATTTTGGTAATTGAACCATCACAATTTATTTTGCATTTTATGTGGTCATGAAGGCCACCTTTTTCAAAAACTTTTTACATTATCTCATTTGGCCGAATGATCACATAACACCTGTGATACCTGTTATTGGATTCATTTAGTGGCCACCTCATTAATAATTTAATATTTATCTAAACAAACAACTAATATGGATCATGACTATTTTATATAAAATCAAACAATATAATTCCTTCCATGTATCACATTACAGTCATTTACTTAGCTAAATCTTAATGGAGAATAATAAAAATAACATGATGCATGCAAATCCTTCAAATAAAAACAATAAAGTCCCACTTTCATGTCAATAGGTTAACAATTTCAGTTAACTATAATTCATCAAAATGTGCACAAGGGAAACTGGAAAAATATTGCTTTGATATGTCCAACTATTAAGAATAACATTGATTGTCTGGCATTGATGGCATGTGCTCATGAAGTACAAAACCCGAAGGCATTCAGAATAGCAACCTCAGATGAGACCTATATTTAAGGAAGTCAAGGTTCGGTTTGGTTTGGTTTCTTGTTAACATTGTATTAGAATCTTATGCTATTGGCTTGGTTTGGATTGGATTCTATTCCTTCATTTATGAAGTTGGTGATGCAGATTAAGGGTTTCATCTTTTTTTTTTCTTTTTTTTTTCTACCCCTATCCAATGAGATTTGAAACCTAATTTTTTAACTGGCAGAGATAGTAGCCCACTACTAGGCTACTCTTAAATTTCATATTAGAGTTTCATCTTTTCATAATCGGTTTCAAAAATGGACAAAGAAAAATGAGTATGTGAGGTCGATGACGATGAGCGAAAGTTTTGTTAGATAATCTTATAAATATTAGAATTCCCATAGTGTTATAAATTTTGGTACGATTTGATTTTTCGTAGAAACAATTTTTATTTTTTATTTTTCATTTTTGTTGGATCAACAAGAGTAATTTTCATTTCACTGTTGAAAAACAAGTTTGGCTATGCCATGTACATTTGTCTTCAATTTACAAAAGAGAAACAAAAATTTTGAAACTTAACGGATTATCTCAAGAAGGTTCCAAAGACTACTAAGCTCTCTATTGCTCCTGATACTCTTAATTTTTTTTTTTTTGCGGACGGCATTTTGAATCATTTTCTATGAAGATAAAACATGCTGGCTTAGAAGTGGTATGTAGGAAAGTAGTTTGTATGTTCTGTAGTTTAGTTAAGGCATTGGCTTATTACTAAGCTTGTGAATTTCCAGCTACCAAAAGGCCTCATAGATTATGTCGTTGCTGCCTTCCAAATTTACTCCAAGGTTTGATCGGTGACTCTTCTTCATTGTTCACAACTCGTTGTAATTGTTATTCGTTAGTCTTGGCTACATTTTCAAGCATGTTTTTCGATAGAGAAACCTTGTGCCTGAATACGTTGCATCAGTAACTAGAATAGATTATCCCCAGTATACTGGATATGTAATCTTACTAGGGGCATTATCTTTTCTTGTACATAGTGACTTTGAAAGTATTGACATTGGTTAATATCTTGATGTATTATACGATTTTGTACTGTTTTGGAATCAATGACCAAAAAAAAAAATCCAAAGAATACTCGCATTGTTTTTGGGTTCCATAAAGCATAACTGTATTAAAAGAAAAATAAGTATAAAAAAAAAAAAAAACCCAACAAAAGAGAAGACTAACTTAATCCTAGAAAAAAAAAATATATATATATTTGGGATTGTAACAGACACCAACGCCATGAAGAAAGACACAGATCCACTAGGCATAACCAACAGAAAATCATACAATAATATGGGCCAAGCCCACAAGTAACAAACAAGGTTTGGGCTCAGAGCTGTAGCTTTGTCAAGTAATGGAGAAAAATAATTAAGCTTTGTGAGATTCAACAAATGTAAAAGGGTTATATATTAATTAGTCCCCCATCTTAACCTTGTGTTATCTTTAAAAGTGTTATACTGTTTGTGGCTTTATTTTCTCGCTATGCTTTGACATTTACTTTTCTAAAAGAAAAAGAAAAAAGGATTACCCGTATCACAAATTGTAAAGCTAAAATTTTTAAATGTAGCACTTTTGGAGATAAAGAACATGTCTGTCAAACACGATAAATATCAAAGACTATTTAGAGTATCAACAAATTCTAAAGATCTCGAGCTCTTGATATCAAACAAATTCTAAAGATTTCGAAACATTTCTAGGAAACAATAACATATGAAAATAAATAGTCATCTCTTAACTAATTTGGTCATATGTTAGATTTTCATCCAAAATTTTATTGGAATTTTGATTTATTTGTTCAAAGTTAGCACCTTCCTCATTTGCCAGTGGATTACCTTAATTTTGATTTGATTTCCCATCTCTATTCAAATCCAGTTTTTCTCCAAAATCAAAAATCTTTACTTCGGTGGATAATTTGAAATTAATGCATCATGTTATTTCTCTGTGATTTCGTTTTCATTCTTTATGGAAATAATGCTTTCAACCTTAATTGACCCTGTGATCATATAATGAATATGTAAGGCATTGTAAAGAGAATCATATAGGCTTGTGAATTAGAATTGAAAATTTTAGTTTTGTGAACCATAAATTTCTCGAGAGAAAAAGGCATTTGTCTTTCGACATGTTCTCTCAAGTGTTGGTTTCTTGTATCCTTTACAATCTATTTGGATCGCATAAGGGAAGTGACAAAAAGAAAATGAAAAAGAATTAGACAAGGAAAATGAAAGGAAAGTACGATGAAAATAATAAAGGAGACTAAAAGAACAGGGGTGTATTAATAAATCCTCATGGATTCTTTGGTTCCAAAAAGCATAAATGTATTTTCAAAAAATGATAATCACAAAAAGCCAACAAAAGTCAAGACTTATTAGTCCAAAAAGAAAAAAGACCAGGAAAAGTGTAGCAGACCAAGTTCAACACATGAAGAAAGACATATGCCTTGTGAATTGTGATGTTGAAAAAATGTAAAAGAGCCAATGCCTTAATCAGTCTCTAATTTTTATTGTGTTTAATAAACAAGTTCCTTAACGTCAAAAGTGTTACATCCAAGTCCTTTAACTTTATTCTAACCTAAAAAGAAAAAGAAAAAATTACCTTTGTTGTTAGTCCTTTTGGTTTTTTCCGTCAAGAAAGTAAAGGCAAAGTAACATGACTTTATTTCACCCCTTACGTCACTATTACTTTTTTAACAGTAAATGGCAAAAAGACTAACGGTGTCATTAGTTACAAAGTTAAAAGATCTAAATCTAGTACTTTTGGGATAGAAGGCTTGTTTGTGAAATATTAAGGGCTAACTAGATTATTAACAAAATCTAAATATCTCGACACTAAACAAAGTCTAAAGATCATTAGTATTTTCTCTCAACACTAAACAAATTCTAAAGATTTCAGACACATTTTGAGGAAACAATAACATATCAATGAGTCAAATCTTTACCCATTTAGGTCAACTTTTAGTTTTAAAATCCAAAAATTTGTTGAAATTTGATTTATCCATTCAAAGTTAGCACCTTCCTAATTGTAATTAGTTGTTGCGGTCACTAGTTTTTTCTTGATATAAAGAGCTTTGTTGAGTTTAATTGATTTACTTGTTAAATTATAAAATAAAAAAAAAATAGCACCTTCTTAATTTGCCACTCAATTGCCAAAATATTGATTTAATTTCCCATCTCTATTAAAAAAAATCCACTTAATTTCTCTACAATCAATATTTAGTTCACTAGATAATTGGAAATGCATCATGTTCTTTCTCTGTTGATTATTCTTTTTCATTCTTTGTCGTATAATAATACTTTCAACCTTTATTGACTATGTGATCATACAATGGATATGCAACACATTGTAAAAAGAATCATTTAGAATTGTGAATTGAAATTGAAAGATCTAGTTTAGTGAACCAGGAATTTATCGAGGGAAAACGGCAATGGTCTTCCTACATGTTTTATCAGGTCTGTATCCTTAACACTATGCAAGTTTGGACTACACAAGGAAAAAGACCGGAAAAAAAGAAAAAGATTGTACAAGGGAAATGAGAGAAAAGTGAAATGAAAAATAACAAAGTGTTCTCATTTGGACTTGAAAAAAATAATAAGGGAAAGCAAAAAGGATAATTTTTTTTAATCTAAGAAAAAAAATAATTTTATGATTTTGTGTTTTTATTAGAGGAGGAAATTAAAGGAAATAAAATGATACTTTTAAAAGGAAAGAAACTTAAATACCTTGTTAATATTCATTTTTATGTTAAGAATATACGAAAATATGTTGAAGTACTAATTAAACTTTTATTTTTCCCTCTATAAAATCAAAATCGATAAGATTGCAAAATCCTCTCGTTAATAAGGGAATTTTCAAAGCCACCATAACCCATAACCTACCCCTTAATTCCAAAATTCAATCCAATTCTTTTCCTTTAAAAAGTGCATTCCGAACGCCATTTAAATGATAAGCCCGTTGATACTTAGAATTTACTGAGCCTACAACCAAAAAACGTTGCATCAAAAAGTTTCCAATAATTGACTAATTTTAGCATTTTTCGCCATTGTCAAGCTCTTCTCTTTACTGGAATGCTTACTACACGATATCAAACTTCTTCCGTTATTGAAAAATAAAGCAAGCAAAAATGCGGGACAAAAGTGTTTTAGTAATGTAAATAAAATACAATGAGATATCATGAACAATATCCCAAGATATTACAGACTACTTTAGCCGATATTATTTTTAATGGCTGATTCTAACCGGTAGCATAATAATAACAAATGATGCACCAGAACATTTTTCAAATACATTCAGTACATAGACAAAAGTTACATTCTTCACATTCCAAAACATCATACCTATCTATATTGTCTCCGCAACTGTCACAAGAGGACTTTAATGTGGCCTTCCGTTTATATTCGAGAGGGTGCGAGTGGGAATTCACTTCAAGTATAACTCCAAACTTGGCATTACGAAATCTGCCAAGTCTAGGTACACAATTCGGATGAAATGAATTATCACATTGAGAGCAATGGTAAAGCCAGAACTTGGGATGCATTTCCTCTTCACACATATCACAAATGAAATCATCTTGATGGTCACTGTATGGCGGAAACCTCAGGGGAAGAGGGTGTTTATCCCATCTGTGCCTAATAGCCGTGGGGAGCATTGCACACGCATAGCTCAAACTAAAATTGCAAGTCTCACAACCAAAAGCGAGGCCGTCGGAATTATCACCACAAGCATTGCATCGTTTATCTGAAGCTTCAAATTGGAAGATAGGGTGGTTATGGTTTTCGTGCATAATAATAGTAGGCAAAGCAGCACATTTGACGTCAAGGAAGAAGTGACAGGTCTCGCACTCGAAGAAGAATCCGTTTGAATGCCAATTACAATTGTTGCAGCGAAAGTGACTATAGAATTTCTTGTACTGTTTGAGTTTGAGTGGGTGGGGATGAGTATGATGTTGTAGTTTGTATGGTATATTGGCACAAGGTAGATGAAGAAAGTAACTACATTCCACACAAGCATAATAAGGAGCAGAAAGAGGCGTAATGCAACAGTTGCATAATACTTCCTCATCTACTTCTTCGTCATCGTCGTCATTCGGCTGCTCATGGATGAGTATCAATGGATGTTCCTCGTGGCTCCAGTGGTTGATCTCTGGTTGAATATGTGCAAGGCTATTCTTTCTAAGTAGGAAACGTTTAATCATTCCCGATGTGTCAGGCACCGGTAAGTGAAACAAATCATCATCAAGTAAAACTTTCAGAAGTTTTTGTTCAAACTTGGCATCGTCGAGTAGATCATCGTCTCTGGAAGAAGAAAAATTATAAAAACATTGTCAAAAACGTGGAAGCACAAATAGAAACAAAAAAGAGAAATTAGGATTACAAGGCAAAAAAAAGAAGGAAAAAGAGATGTGGAAGGAGGAGGATGAGTCTCTTACGAGTTAGCTTCAATCTGTTGGGCCTCAGTTGTCATACACTTAAGGTGAACAAAAAATCTGCACAAGCGACAGCCATAGAGCCAACATAGGGGGGAAATTCTCTGGTGGCAGATATCGCAATCGAGAGCGAGTTTTAGGTAATCGGATGGAAGGCCGTAGACAAGGTAGAGAGTATGATCATCTTCCTCGTGTTTGGCTGAGCTTGGTAGTGATGCACAATTCTTATGTATCAGGAATGGGCAAGAAGAACATAGGTAAAATAGATCTTTACCTTCCACGCCACAAGCATCGCAGCGGACAAATGCTGGCCTTGGTTGGAATATTAGTGGATGTTCATGACCCTCATGCTTAATGATGCGGTTCTTGAAAGCACATAATATGTCATCGTCTTTTAGAGCACATGGTATGTCCATAACAAAATTACAGAGTTCGCATTTGTAGCTGAAACCAGTCAGAACAACACCATCACAAACATCACAGGTGGTATTGTATGCTGGAAAAAGTGATTTGGGTACAAGGATGAGCGAGTGTTGATCATGCTTGGGATGCATGATCTCTCTTGGGAGCTCCGCACATACTTTGTGGAGGAAGTAGCCTTCACTACACTTTCCACACACATATGCAGGCTCCTCCTCTTGCGAGATTGGTTTTTCACAGCCGTTACAGATAACTTCCGTTTCATCAGCCTTTGGGACATCTTTGAGGAACAAGCGATGCTCGTGGCTAAAATGTTTTATGATTTCCATCTCTTTGATCTCTCTCTGAATTTGCCGTGTGTGTGTGTGTGAGGCGCACAGAAATTTATTCTTTGGTTAAGTCACCATATCATGTTCAAGAAGAAAGATAATGTTGCCTAACCGTTATAATTTGTTTGGAGCTCTGGAGTCTAGTCAATTATTAATAAAATATAAGGAGTAGTTAACTATGATTAGATTAACGAGATTATTAATGTCCTGTAAAAAAAAAAAAAAAACTTATTTATTATTAATTTGTTATGGCAGGACGTGTTACTCTACTGATACGAATCATTATTTTCGTAAAGCATGTCGTCTTTTTTTGGTTGCCTGCGTGATTAACGCTTTTTATATTGGTTGTTAATATTGAAAGTGTTCATAAGAATTTTTCTTCACTTAGGCAAAATGGAATCCATAATTTATTAATGACAATTGGATCTAGCTTTCATCCACTTGCGCACTTCACTCAACTTGTAACTTTTTTTTTTCAATTTAAATAATACCTAAAACGTACAATGCATATTAAAAGATATCACTTATAAAAATTGATTTCATAATCTCTTGTCCTCGCAACAAACGACATACCAATCCTAAACAAAAGGCCTCTTGGTAACTTGTAACTTATCTGACACTATAAATCCTAAATTATTAAAAACCTAATATAAAAGCCCATCCCTGATAATGGAACCCAAGAAATTCTGTCGAAAAAGGTGATTATCTTCTCAACCAACTAGGCTACATCTTGTTCAAAAAACTAAAAATAATCCTCGAATACATTAACTAAGCATGATGTTTTAGACGTTAGCATATTTTTTATTTCGGTACGCATGGAGGCCTAAGCCACCCTGGTTCAACATTAAATATTTTTTATCACGACAGATTACTGTCCAACGATTCTATCCACCGCTTAAATGTCCATTAGCATATTTTAGAACAATGGGAACTTGTGTTATAGATGACTACTGAGTCGACTCGAACATTTTGCCGCTCTTACTGGTTACTGCTTGAAGTATAGTAAACAAGCGAAGAAAGAAACAAAGATAATCCAACCCCTATGGTTTTAGCGAACACGTGACCTCTTCTTTTACTTAGACAAAGGAACAAACACATAGCAGACATAGATAGTAAACAAGTGACCGGCCATGAGGCATCATGTGGATTTTCCAATACAATAAAAGACAACTAGACAACTAACGGTGGTGAATTTTCTATCTACTTGATATTTTGTTATGGGTGAATATCACTTATTAGGGCCTTGAGAATATTCAAGCCCACGTTTTGCACCTAAAACATGAATTAACGCAAATTGTCATTTGAAAAGTTCTAAGTTGTTCTCTTGCACTTGATTGGTTTGGAACATTGGGGTGTTCTATTGCATCGCGGAATGTATAGTTTTGAGATAAGCCTAACATAATATGATATAGAAATGATAGCAAAAATCAAATAGTTATCTATTAGAATATATACTTGTATCACATCGATAAATTAAAAACTTCAACACCGTTTTATAATATCATGTGCTACTTTACATGCTACAAACTCGTTCTAAGATAGAACCTCAACTATTACACAAACTTGTGTTCTTGGATCAACTTGGTGCCAATGTAATGTAAAGCCCAACCATAAATTTGTCAAACCTGTGACTCCAACGTGTTTCAAAATTCTGACTATAAAAAGAACTTGAAGCTTATTTTTACTTTTATTTTTTTTTTTATTGAAGGGAGGCCCAACGTAACTAGCAAGATTCAAATTCACAACGTCTCATATACATAGCAAGTTACATACCATTTGACCAAAGTCCTAGTGGCTCAAGCTTATCTTGTTTAATTAGCAAGTCAATTCAAACAAAATGAATTATATTAAGCTAATAATTTTCCCTAAAAGTTTTGATATTAGTATTGCAAAAAGTAAGAGAAGGAATTATATCTAATATATTCATTTACTCTTTTCTCATTTTCCATGTATTCTATATGTGGTGGATATCATCGTTAAATGGAGATATTTGAGCCTTTATAGACAATTTGAAATCTCTAACTTAAAGCTCTTCCACTTATTCTTTAACTCATTGTTTTACATACAACTTTAAAGAGGTTATTTTTTGCATGGCCATAATCATCCATTTTAGCTTTTAACAATTTATAATTTTCACAAAATTTTACAATCTCAACATTCTATAGTTTTCACACATTTCACATAATTTTGACCCTTTCAACAATGATAAAAAAAAAAAATTAACAAGTATTTTGTTGTATAAAATGAAGATGAACAATAGAATAACTCTGATCATGATTTAAGAATAGGTTAAATTATTTACAAACACACAATTAGTAGCTCAAAGAAGCTTAATAAAGAAGATAAAACATATAAAAGGCAACACAAGACAAGCGGGTTATATTAAAAATTATCATGTTGCAATTAGTAAGAAAGGTGTTTCGTTTCAGATTTTACATCTACATTTCTCATTAGTTTGATCATGCATCTATAGTTGTTAAAAAGGTTCCTCGATTCAATTACATAGTTTTCGCATCAACATTTGCCATGATTAATCAAACAACCCATGAAAAAAAAAAAACCAGCTCGCTTGGGTTAGTCAAATAACCCAAGTAAAATAATAACCCACTTGCTTTAGGCCGAATAATGTCTGAATATTAAAAATCCTCTTGCATTAGTTAAATAAATCACAAATAGAAAAATACCTGACATTAGTCAAATAAATCTTTGAAAATAAAAATAAAAATATTGCATTAGTTAATAAAAATATTAGTGGGGTTGCATGCAAGACATCACAAGGCCCCACAAAAAAAAAAAAAAAAAAGCTCCGTAACCATTATAACGTTTTGTGCACTGCATTCCAGTGAATTACCATTAAAATATACGGAGTAATTAGCTATGATTAAATAAACGAAAATTTTAAATTGATACTAGCTGTATAGATCTTGTGTCATGACAAATATTAATATAACAACCACGTGTAATTCGAGAGAACAATTGCCTTATTGTTATTTATTATTTTAACATTGGTTGTAACTATGGAATGGCTAAGCTAAATGTAGTTTATAAACACCTATTATTGGGAAATTGGTCCTCACAACCAGGATTACACTCAACGTACTACTAATTTTGCGGGTGATATGGCATCATTTGAAAATTTATATACTCTCTATTTGTTATCAGTGAATCTTCCTTCAGGCCTTAAAAATAGTGAACGTTCACATTTATATCACTTTAACCCCTTTTGTGTTTTAGTTAAAAAGAAGAAGCATTTTCATACATTTTTATATTTTATATCGAATGTAATAGACATTTTGGTTAATTAAAACCTTGAGGGTTAAATAATATAAAATAAATATTAGGGAGTGTTTGGTTCACGAATAGATTTTTCATTCTCGTGAATGACATTTTTGGAAATATCATTCACAGGAATGTTATTCCCAAAAATGTGGTTAAAAGTATTTGGTTTGTTAAAAATATTTCTGGAAATATTTTGTCAAGTTCATATGATTGTTATTTTATTATGTTTGGTTTAACTCAATATTCCTAGAAATGTTAAGCAATTTTCAATAATGTCCCTAACTCAAAAAACAAGAATATCAAACAAAGTGTACAAATAACGATACATTTTGGGTTTAGTTAGCAAAAAAAATGATACATTTTGCATATTTTTGCTAATACACGAGTAAAAAAATATTTAACGTATTAATACAATCAAAATAAATTTATTTTTATAATTTATAAATTTTAACTTGACACTTCAAAATTATAAATTTAATTTTATTTTTTTGTGTTTTTTTATTTTATTTTTTTCTTACTAGTTTTATTTGATTTTATTTTTATTATTATCTTATTTTATTTTATTTATTTTATTTTTCTTATTCTATTTTATCATTTATTTTTATATTTTTTTCTATTTTATTTTATTTTATCTTATTTAGTTATTTTATTTTAATTAATTTTATTATTTTTTATTTTTTATATTATTTTATATTATCTTTTTTTATATTATTTATTATTTATTATTTATTATTTTATTATTTATTTTAATTTTGTATTTTCTAAGATTGATATTTGAGTCTTTTACTTTTTCAAAATTATTCCCAAGACTGGGGAATGTGATGTTCCCACTCCTTAACATGGGAATAGAAATTGGCTAAATTATGGGAATATTGCATTCCCACCAATGTGACATTCCCAAAAATATTTTTTTATTCCGTGAACAAAACATGAGAATGTCATATTCCAAACTTTACATTCTTAGGAATCTTGTAACATTCTGCGAACCAAATACCCCCTAGAGTAAAATGTCAAATTGTATATACATATATGTATTGAGGGGACAAATTACAAAAAGATGTTAAGTCATATAAAATAATATTAGGGAAAAAAATGTTATACTATATATATATACATCACGGAATTAAAGTGATTTACAAAAAACTCTTATGGTGGATCACATCAGTGTTGGTCATATTCTATTTTTGACAGTTGAATATACGAAAAGAAAACAAAAGATTAGAACAAATAAAAGTGGTGAGCTAGAGTCCCAGACATGCTTGGGTAGCATGTATTTTTAATTTTTAATTTTTTTAATAAAAGGATGGCTTAAGCAATACAACACAAGATATAATCAACAAGAATCAAACTTACAATTTCTCACATACATAGCAAAGCACATATCATCGGACCCATGCTAAAGTTACTAATAGTGATATCTCTTTTCTCTATTTCTTATATTTATTATCATTTTATAATTTACTGTTTACCCTTATTTTGAACGAAAAAAATTAATAGAAGGATTCTAAGTTTCATATTTTATAAAATGTTAAATTTGGGTCTCATTTCTCTTTTTGTTAATTAAGTCTCATTTATTTAAAATGCAAGAGATCTGGGACAAAATTTCCCGTAATGGAACCCATTTAAGAAAACCCCAATGGCGTTACTCAAATAATGCCTGAAAAAAAAATCCACTTGCTTAAAAAAAGAAGAAAAAAAGACCATATTAAAAAAGTAGCTACTTTCCTTAGTTAAATAAAAGAAGAAAGACGTACTTGCTTTAGTCAATTACCCACTTGCATTAGTTAAATGAACCATAAAAGAAGAAATACGTACTTGCTTTAGTCAATTACCCCGTAAAAACCCATATAGGACAATTTTTTTTTAAAAACAAAAATTGAAAAAATAATTAAAATAAAAACTCATGTATGTTGTTTGAGTTTATCGTACAAGACATCACAAATCTATTCTTGTTAATTAGTAGTCTATATCATGTTGAAGAAAAAATGTTCTACCTAACCATTACAACGTTTCGTGCACGAAATTATAGTGAATCATCATTAAACTATACCCGGTAGTTAGCTATGATTAAATAACGGGAGTAGAAAATGATAATTGGCACTATAGATTTAACGTCAGAAGAGATACTTACGTATTATTGATCATATGATACTATAGGTGTAACCAGCCATTGGGGTAAGATATAATCTTCCATAAATTTTTTTTTTTTTTTTTTTTTTAAAAAGAAGCACTACTTGCCAAATAAACCTTACTGGCGTTACTCAAATAACGCATGGAAAAAATACCCACTTGCTTTAGTCAAATAACCCATATAAAAAAAGACCTACTTGCCTTAGTCTAATAACCCATGAAAAAGAAGACTTATATATATATATATATATATATATATATATATATATATATATATATATATATATATATATATTTTTTTTTTTTTATTTTATACAACAGCGACTGAAACTGTAGTTCAAACTCAAAATATTTAATTATAACTAGTTGTTGTCTGACTATTCCACTAAATTCTTGGCTATCAAAGAGGAAAAGAACAAAATACCTACTTCAAGTGGCTACTTGAGTTAGTCAAATAGCCAATAAAAACATACCCACTTGCGTTAGTTAAATAACCCATAATAAAAGAAAGACCTACTTGCTTTAGTCAATTAGCTTGAAAAAAAATTCATATGGGACAAATGTTATTAAAAAAATCAAATAAATAAATAAAATAAGAAGGTCGTGTTGTTTGAGTTTACGTGACCTCACAAGACCTCACAAATCTATTCTTTTTGTTTTTTTTCTAAAAAATCTAATCTTGTTAATAAGTAGTCTATATCACCTTCATAATTTTGTGCACGGAATTCTAGTTAATCATCATTAAACTATAAGAGGTAGTTAGATGTGATTAAATAACTGGATCAGAAAATGATAATTGGCACTATAAATTTGATGTCACAAGAAATACTTACATATTATTGATATGAAATATATTGAGACAAATTACCTTATTGTTATGTATCTATCATTGAGCTGACCACGTTTGCGTATGTATGTAATTGTAATTTTACAAGTGAGAGTATTATTTGGGTGAGCTTTCAGCTATAGCTATCCTTGTAAAATCACCTACCTTAATGCGGTTAGCTTGATTCTACCATTCCTTAATTTTACAACTGAAGAATTCTCATTGTCTATTAAAGTATTGTCACACACTAACCCATCAAAACGAACACTCATTAAGAAAATAAATATATGAAATCTAAATCAACAATTAGTTGATAAAAAGTAATTTATCATAAAAATAAATTGCATTAAAACATCAAATTAAAAAAAAAAACCATTTTTATGACTTGAAAATATGATTACTCAATTCATCCTCGTTGTCGTCTTTGATTAGTAAACTACAATCTAAAACCTCAATTTTTTGCTTGATTCAACCATCTATTCCTTCTTCCTTAAAAGAATGTTTACTATGTAAAGGATCTGTCATCTCACACTAAACCAACTAAAATACAAAATTCATTAATAAAACAAAAATTAGTAAATGTAAATTCACAATTGGCTAATAAAAAGAAATTTATCATAAACATAAACATGCAACCAAAAATCAAACAAATAAAAGAAAATATTTACAGACAGAAACAACAATCATTTTTGTTTTGTCTCATCTTCTTTGCCATTGTTGCACTCTCTATTTTTTCCCACCATTTTGTTTTTGTTGTTTTCTCTTTATTCTTTTCTTGTTCTGTATAGTACTCCAAAGTGTAACCATGAACACAAAAATGTATTCAAATATCAAACATATCAAATTAGAAAACGCATTTACATAGATATTCCATTGTTGACATTGTCATTTCTTTGACTAGCTCAATATTAATGATGCAAAAAACTTTCAGATGTTTCAGAAGAATATCTAGGGACATTTCACGATTATGCCTCAAATGAAAGAAAAAAATTGACAATGTAAATTTTGACAAAATTAACATAAACAACATGCGTTTTGTCCTCTTGGAAATCGGAGAATTTCATTAAGGTGTCCAGCTAAGGAAAGATGCACAATCACACAATGTAACAATGATATTAACATAGTGTTTGAAAGCACAAATAAATTCCATGAGAATTTGTATTTACAAATAAATTTTCTTGTTTGAAACTTTAAAATAACATTAAGTCAATTATGTCATGCATGGATAAAGATTGTGGTTGAAATACATGTGGAATAGGAATAACAAATATGATTTTACTCAAATATCCTTCCTTTATTCAATTGGAATTAGTGAAATTTAAGAATGATAAACAAAAACTTTAGGACTATCTGACGAGCAGTAGTATGAATTAGTGACAGAATTTCCGCGAGGTGTAATTGTTCCTTAGTCTCGACAGCTGGTTTTTCAAATTTTGCAGGTTGGATAAGAGGAACACTTGCTGTTGAACTTGTTTTCTTTAATATGAATTGCAATCCGACATGCCTTCTGAATAACATTTTTCGCTTTAGCTGGAGCTTTTGTGCCCCAAATAAGCTGCCAAGGAGACTTAGGGGAGAGAATGATTGACTATATTCCTCCTTCGGGTTCCTTTTAGTGATAGTTTTAGCACATTCATATCCATTCTTCACAGAATAGGCTCCATTTTGTAAAAAAGGGCCAAATTTGTTTGTATGTTTTCATCAGTCAGTGCACTATTCATCCTTTTGATCTGTTCTTGAACATCTTTCAAAAAAGAGTTGCCTCTTAAGGTTTTCAGAAGAATGATAAAGCCAATGTTTTGGATGCATTTTCTTTAAATTTTGTTTTATGCATTCAAAAAAAAATTTTATTAATATTTTTTCATGGTGCCTTTCAAAAAGGTAAAAAGAAAAGGTAAATATATTTACGGTGGTGGATAGTTGGGAATGTACCATGTTCTTCCTGTACTTATTTTTTATCTCAAGGGATGTCTAAGTTAATATTGTATCACATACTAAAAATGTATACCTATCGACAATTGATCTCGAAACTTGCCCCTCACACACTAAGCAAGAATGATACTACTCGAATTGTAGGAATATATACGCAATATGAGCGGAAGCGGAAGCGTACCTTAAGACCCGTTTACTATTCGATGTAGATGTTCTTCATCTTGCTTGCATTAATTAATGAAGTGCTACTAGAGTTACTCCATATTATTATCACATAACACCAACCAAGGGTAATTCACTCACTACATCATTTTACTTTGTGGGCTCATGTAGAATGAATTGGATTGATCCCTTAAGAGCCTTGGAGGGATATTTATAGACTACAACATAAATAATCATGTCTCTTAAGTGAATAGACATGTCATTTCTTAAACATGGTGACTCCTAATAGTGGAGCCCAATGTGGCTGAACAAATGCCTAGTTCCTATGTTGATTTTTCTCTCTTTGTTGTATAATGCTTTCAAGCTTAATTTGACTCTGTGATTAATACAATGGATGTCCATTACATGTAAAGAGAATCATAGGCTTGTGATTTGGAATTGAAACATCTAGTTAGTGAACCAGGAATTTGTACCCCTAGGAAAAGCCCTTCCATTTTGGAATTAATAAATAAGCAACTCTCCTATAATGGACTAACTTTCGTATAATTGACTAACTTTTGCATTTCTCATGATTGTCAACCTTTTGATCAAGTTCTTAATTACGCTATTGTTAACTGGAATGCTCACCACATGGTTACTGACTCTTCCCTTTCTTAAGAAAGAAAGAAAGAAAAAATGGTGAACAAAAAGGCTCTAATAAGAAGCAAGCGAATTCAAAAATTTTAATTAGTAGAGGTTAAAAACATACAGTTGAATTGAATATTCATATATCATTTTTTTTTCAATAAAGACTAAATTAATTTTTCAAATTAAAGAACCTGTTCAAACTCAATCTTTAATAACCCTACTCTCAGGGACGAGAGGTTGTAGCCCCCACTGGCCAGCTGACCCCATGTAAATCTCCCATTGTTCTAATTATGCATATAAAATAGAATGTTAATACCCAAGATATTACATGCTTCTTTCCCATATTTTATTTTAGTGACTTATTTAAAAAACCGTATAACTATCTATATTGACTTCACAACCGTCACAAGAAGACTTTAATTTGACCTTCTGCTTATACTCAAAAGGGTACGGGTGGGACCTCACTTCAAGTATGCCTTTAAACTTGATGTTAGAAAAATCTGGCAAGCCTGGGAACAAATTCCGGATGAAAGGAATTATCACATTGAAAACAATGATAAAATCAGAACTCGGAATGTATTTCTTCTTCATACATATCACAAATGAAATCATCTCGATGATGACTATATGGTTAAAATCTCAAAAGACCTCATAGCCCGAGGGTGCATTGCACATTTGAGGTGCAAATAATTTTTGCAAGACTCACAACCAATGGCGAGCCCATCAAATCAGTAATCACAAACAATGCATAGTTTGTCTGAAGCATCAAATTGAAAGAGTGAGTGTTGATGATTTTCGTGCTCAATAACAGTGGGCAAAGTAGTACATTTGACGTCAATCGCTAAGTCTTGCAACGGAAGAAGAATCCAGTACAAGACCGATTGTAATTATTGCAATCAAAACTATTGTAGAATATCTGATAACAATCAAGGGAGAGTGGTTGGGGATGACTACGATATTATAGTATTTGTACTAAACAAATTTGCATAAAAACCTTTCCAATAATTGACTAGTTTTAGCATTTCTCACGATTTGTCAACCTCTTCCAAGTTCTTAATTGCTCTGCTCTTAACTGGAATGCTTACTATATGGTGTTGCAAACTCTTTCGTTTATTTAAAAAGAAAGAAAGAAAAAATGGTAGACATAAGCGTTTTAATGGTGCACAAAATAAAATAGAAAGTCGTAAACGACATTCTAAGGTATTAGTACATGCTACTTAGCAGATATTATTGTTAACGATTCGTTGTAGCCAATGGCATAATAGTGACAGGCAATGAACATGACATATTCCTAATACAATTAACACATAGGCAAAAGTTGCAATACTCACATTCGAAGGCAGCATACCTATCTATATTGGCTCCATAACTGTCACAAGAGAACTTTAATGTGGCCTTCCACTTAAACCCAAGAGGGTGTGGGTGAGAACTCACTTCAAGTATGCCCCCAAACTTGAAATTACGAAATTTGCCAAGTCTGGGTACACAAGATGGATGAAAGGAATGATTACATTGAGAACAATGGTAAAGCCAGAGCTTGGGATGCATTTCCTCTTCGCACATATCACAAATGACTATTGTTCTGCAGTTTCATTATTCGGTTGTGAGACATTTGGTAGTATGGGATCCGCATACACCCTTCACGTCTGGCTTTTGAACTAAAGCAATTTCCCCATATTGTAGCAACCTTCGAAAAGTGAGGGGAAAAAGGCATAGATTGAGGATGATTGGGCTTATCGCTTCTATTTTTGTGTGAGCGATTTGTTAATTCTAGACTTTATGGATTGCAAATTATCATAATCTGCTACAATATCTGAAAACTTGGCCTTGAATCAGCCTTGTAGTTGGAAGTGCTTGTAGCATTCACTTTTAGAAGTCTTTTAGTGAAATTGTTGAAGACATGTGCTTACATTGTAAAGCCCTTTCTCGGACCCCTTACGTGAAACGAGTTTCTTACACAAAATTGTTGTTTCCTACATTGTGAAGCACTTGGACAATTTTGTGGACCAAGTCGTAGAAAACATCCAAAGAATCCTCATGGATTTCTATTTTCCTTTTTATTTTTTATTTTTTTGGGTTTCAAAAGCATAACTGTATTAAAAAAAATAAGTATAATAGAGAGAGCGCAACAAAAAGTAAGACCAACTTAGTCCAAAAAGTAAAAGACAAGACCAGGAAAAGTAAAGAGACCAAGTACACAACACCATGAACAAACGTACAAATCCACTAGGCTTAACCAATGGAAAAACATAATATGGGCCGAGCCCACAAATAACGAACAAGGTTTGGGCCCAGAGCAAGACCTTGGTTAAGTAATGGAGGAAAAATAAGCTTTTTGTGATAATCAACAAATGTAAAAGGAAAAGTGAAGGGTCTTTTGGAGAGAAAGAAAATAGTTTTCTTCTTTTTTGGTTTTTCGAATGTTAAAGAGATTTACAAAAGCACAATAGAAGAATTTTTTGTGTTTTTTCTTTTACTAGTGATGAAGGGGATCTTTTTTATGATCTCCTCTCTGTGTTTCCAAAAGCTTAAGATAATCTAACAATTAGAATACATTTTTAATCAAAATGGTTTTTTATTTGCCGTTAATTAATCGAAGTGGTTTTTATTTGCCACTAATAAATGGTATTGTAACCAAAAGGATAATTTTCATAATCAAATAGTCTAGTGTAATAGGGTGAAATCGCTTTTGCAAGGTCGCAAGTCGACACTTCCAACTATCTGGAGTTCCGCCCTAAATTGACTTGGTGCATGTGTGGGTCACATCACTGCATCTAAGGGTTTATTAGTTAATAATTGGATTCCATCGAATAATCTATTAATCGAACTCCGTCAGTTGAGTTCCCACTCATTCAAAAACAAAAAAACAATCAAAACTTCAAAAGTCACATCTTACCCAGCAACTTACGACAATACCATGTTACAACTGTTAAACTTTCACTTTCCAATTTGATTGTAACACTAAATGTATTTGATATCAGATAGTTACACAATTAGTATGATACTTCACAACTACCACCAATAGTCAAATGCTGCATGTTGCGCGTGAAAATTTAAGAGTCAAATAAAAATCCCAGATGAAAAAAACAAGATATCTAAGTAGCACACTTTGTAACAGTCTTAGAGCGCCAAAAAATTCCATCGCACATCCATCTTTACTGTTTTTACATCTAAATCTATACATTATAAAATAATCAAAGACGAGTTGGAATGTTGAATTCATTTACATTACTATCCTTCTGTACTATTCCGCATATGTTACTAAATGTTGAATTCAAATTTTTTTTCTTAGTTGACCTCTCACATATGTTATTTGTCCTGTTTGCAATACTAATTGATCTATCTGTCTTGCAGATATTAATATGCCCGGATGACTAGAAGAATAAGGAATGAAAAACCATTGATTGCATTTAAAATGATTTTTTTTCTTTTCTTGATATATAACTCAAGATTACTCCATGAAATTATTCCACGATGGATAAATGTAATAGTGTTACGTGTGCTTGGAAATTACAACCCGTGAAAAGATAGTTGGTTGGTCGATGGACCGTAGTAATTTGTCTGAAGCTTTGAGTAATCTGACCTCCGGTATGAAACAGTGGAATATAAGGGTTTTTGGCAATATTTTTGTGAAGAAGAAAAGAATCTTGGCGCGCACTACGGGAATTCAACGTGCCCTTCAATACAAGTATAACTCCTCTCTCGTTCGTCTTGAGAAACAGCTTAGAGATGAATATGATAACATTCTTGCACAAGAGGAAATTTGTTGGTATCAAAAATCTCGAAAACAATGGCTTTAGTCAGGTGATTGCAACACCAAGTATTACCATCTATCCACAGTCATTCGACGTTGTAAGAGTGGGATTAATTGTTTGAAGGATGATTCGGGTTTGTGGATTGAGGATCAACAACAGTTGAAAACTCTTGCCTAGAACTACTTTAGGAACTTATACAGTGGTAATCCGATCAACAAAACTTCCTTCTCCCGAGCTAGTTTTCCAACTATCGCGAGCTTAGGCCGTGATCATTTGTTGATTCCTATTTCTGATGACGAGATCCGTGTAGCGTTGTTTCAAATGCACCATTCTAAAGCACCAGGTATTGATGGCCTCCCAGCGAGCTTTTTCCAAAGATGTTGGGATATAGTGGGTATTGATATGTGCAAGATGGTGAAAGAGGCATTTCAAATTGGTGAAATCCCAAAAGAGATTAATCAGGCGATTATTCACCTTATCCCTAAGGTCAAAAGTCCGGAAACCATTAAGCAATTTCACCCTATTAGTCTCCTAAATGTGACGATGAAACTCATTATGAAAGTCCTAGTGAACCGTATATGACCCTTTCTCACAGAGTGGGTTGGGCCAACCCAAAGCAGTTTTATCCCAGGAAGAGCTACACATGACAATATCATTCTCCTGCAGGAAGTGGTTCATACAATGAAGAGCAGTAAACACAAACTTGGGTATGTCACTGTGAAAGTTGATCTTGAAAAAGCTTATGACAAGCTGGGTTTGGAGTTTATCAGGGACACCCTCGACCAGCTAGGTCTTCCTTCAAATTGGGTTGCTCTATTATGTCATCTCTTACCTCTTCCACCACTCGCCTCCTTTGGAAAAGTGAGATAATTGAACCGTTTAGTCCTACTCATGGTATTCGTCAAGGGGACCCTTTGTCCCTGTATATTTTCATCTTATGCATGGAACGACTTTCTCAACGTATTGTCAAGGAGATGGAATGTGGGACTTGGAAACCTCATGCCCCTGGTAAATCGACTCCACTTATTTCCTATTTATTTTTTGCTGACGACTTTCTTTTTTTCTTTGAGGCTTCTGTTTCGCAGGTTACTTGTTTGCCCCTGGTAAATCGACTCCACTTATTTCCTATTTATTTTTTGCTGACGACTTTCTTTTTTTCTTTGAGGCTTCTGTTTCGCAGGTTACTTGCTTTCAGGATATCCTTGCCTATTTTTGCGAGGAGTCTAGTCAAACTATAAATGCGGCCAAGTCTTCCATGTCCGTGTCACGACACGTCGATCCTAGCCTGGCGAATACTCTTAGCTCAGCTTGTGGAATCCCTTTGGCTTCGACCTTGGGCAACTGCTTAGGTACTAGAATTTTGCACAATCGAGTTGACAAAGGTACATACAAGGAGGTGGTGGCTAAGATGCAATCGAAGCTTGCTGGTTGGAAAGGGAAATCTCTTTCTTTCGCTGGTCGTATCACCTTAGCAAAATCAGTCTTGGCAGCACTCCCTGTCTATACTATGCACACAACTAAACTTCCAACTCAAACTTGTGAGGAGATTGATCGGATTCAGTGTAACTTTATTTGGGGTTCAACGGATGAGGGTTGAAAGATTCATTGACTCTCGTGGCATAGGATTTGTCAACCGAAGAGAGATGGTGGCCTTCGGTTGCACTCCTCCCGTCTTATGACTCAGGCTGTCCTTGCCAAGTTAGGGTAGAAGATTGTTAGTGACTCTGATTTGCTTTGGGTCAAGATCTTCAAGGCTAAGTATTTCTCGGATAAGCTTCTCAATTACACGACAAAGAGTTCTGATTCTAAGATGTGTAAGTTCATTGTGCATGGGCTCAAATGCTTACAAAATGGTCTTAAATGGGTGGTCTGTAAAGGTGAACAAATTCGTTTTTGGACTGATTGGTGGGTTGGTATGCACCTTTGGTGGATGTGGCGCTTCACCCCATCCTTATTGAACAACTTGAATAACATGTGGTGGATTTTGCTTTTGAAAATGGTGCTTGTTGTGTGTAATATTGATATATTATTTCAGCGTCTTTTCACTTAATTTTGTTAGTTCTTGAGTCATTTATGAGCAATTTGATTGGTTCCATGTTTGTTTTGTGATGTAGGTGAATTATATGAGAAGACATGGATTTTGAGGCCAAGATTGAGGAAAAATGAACAAGGGCAAGCTTTTATGCAACTGGTGAAGAGATTGAAGAACAAATAGAAGCAGCGCAGTCATGGCGCAGCTGCGCAGCATTGCAGGAAAATTAAGGGCAGTTTTGTAAATTGAAAAGAAAAGAAAGAAACCCTATGAAATAAAAGGAGAAAAAATGTGAGAACTGGGCAACCATCAAGAGGGAGGAAAAAGCAACGTTCCAGAGGGAGAGAAAGAGAGGATTCATGAGTTGAAGACAGAGAACAATCCAGAGACGGACTTCTACCACGATTCTTCTCCAAATCCTAATTTTCTCTATCTCTCTTATCATGTTTTACATTACAATTGAGATTTTATTTAATTTCTTTATGATGTTCTAAGTTATTTTTCTAGGGCTACGATGTAGCCAGATTATGAATATTTGATACTTTTGGTTTTGATTGATTGATGAGCTATTCCATATATGCGTCGAGTATTTTATGCTGAGTTTAATGCTTGTGGTTGCCTGATCAACAATTACATGAGTCGTGATTTAGTTTGAGACTGAGAAGTGATAACTAAATTAGACCACGTGTAAAATACCATTAAATTATCATAAGCTAGAGATAGTCATGAGATCTAGTGCAGCGTTTGAATTTTTAAGGTTTAATGCATTCCATAAGTTCACAGTTATCATAGAGATGTAGTTAGCTTACTTATTGGGATAAGTTATTAATGCTTGAGAAAGATTAATATCTACCTTAGTGAAATTGCTGGCAACGTAGGGAGTATGCGTCAATTGATTTAAATCAATAGTTTCAAGTAAGATTAATCTTGGTGAAATCGAAACCCCTAGAATATTTTAATTCTTGATTTATCCTCTTTATTAATTTTGTATTCGCTTTAGTTGTTAATTCTAAAAGTACTTTATTTATTAGTTTTTACTCACAATCTCTCAGTATTTGATTATCCGAATAAAGTTAAAGCTAAATTAATTTTGGTAGTTAATAATCACAGTCCTCGTGGGAACGATCTTTACTTACTATTTTATTACTTGTTGCGATACGTGCACTTGCGTTAGAAATTACACAACAAGTTTTTGGTGCCCTTGCCGGGGACTGTGTCAATTATTAATATCGATACCAAATAGCATTGATTTTACTTTAAATTTTATTTAGTTTTGTGTTGTTATCTTATTTTTGTTACGTGTGTTTCCGGAACATACTCTTTTACGTGCATGCGAAAGTCAGGAAGTAGTAATTTGTTGCCTTTTGATCCTCAGATAGAACGAACTTGTTAGAAGAATAGAAAGGATAAAAGAGCTACTACCCACCATCTTCAAGATACCATGGCTGCAATTATTCAAGTACAAGAAGGAAATAATCACACAAATTCACCTAGAACACAGCGAGAGTATACGTTACCACCCACTAGAATTCAACATTTGATTAGAAGGCCAGCGATTTAGGCGAATGATTTTGACTTGAAGACAGTGACGCTACAGTTGATTCAGAATATCCCATTCCATGGACTGCCCACTGAAGATCCTAACTAGCACATTGTGAATTTTCTAGAAGTCTGTAGAACTGTCAAGTACAATAGAGTCATTGATAAAGCTCTATGCGTTCGCTTGTTTCCTTTTTCCTTAAGGGATCAAGCTAAGGAATGATTGAATTCGCTGCCTTCAGATTCAATCACCACTTGGGAGGATTTGGTGCACAAGTTTTTATCAAGATTTTTCCTACCTAGAAAAACAGCGAAGCTGCGCATAGATATTAATAATTTTGCACAACATGAAGGAGAAACTCTGTGTGAAGCATGGGAAAGGTATAAGGTATTACTGAGGAAGTGTCCTAATCATGGAGTGCCTAGGTGGATGCAAGTTCACAATTTTTATAATGGATTGGTAAGTTCGATAAGAACTTTGATTGATGCATCAGCAGGAGGAGCTTTAATGAACAAGACAGCAAATGAAGCTTATGCGTTATTGGAGGATATTGTCTTGAACCACCAGCAGTGGTCGAGCAAGAGAGTCACACCAAGGAAGACAATTGGGTTCCATGAAATTGATGCCATAACCACTTTGGCGACAAAAATTGACAACTTGGCTAAGCAGATGCAAAATAATTATGCAACTGCTAATGTTGTTTAGGCGACAGTGGTGTGTGAGTTTTGTTGTGGTCTACACTATAGTGTAGAATGTCAGGTTAGAAATCCATTTGCGTAAGGCATATCAGAACAAGCACAGTATGTGGGGAATTTTAATGAGCAGCAGCACAATCAGTACTCTAACATATATAATCCAGCATGGTGTAATCATCTAAATTTTTCCTGGAGAAATACTCAGAATATGTTGCAGCTTGAGCAGAATAACCCACCACCAGAGAAGAAGGTAAACTTGGAGGAGGTAATTGCTCAATTGGCGAATTCACAGACACAGTTGGCTTATTCCCAGACTCAATTTATGAACGAAACTAGGGTAAATTTTCAGAACCAATCTCCATAAATCAGGAATTTGGAGGCTCAGTTTAGCCAGATGGCTACGATGTTTTCAGAAAGACAATAAAGGAGTTTACCTAGTACTTCGGAAGTAAATCCCAGAAGAGATGGCACGAAGCATTGCAAAGCGATTACTTTGAGAAGCGGCAAGGAGTTAGAGGAGCCAATAAAAACCAAGAAGGTTGAGAAAGGTGAAGCAAAGAATTAGACAAAAGATAAAGAGAAAGTAGAAGCTCAGCCACAATCTATGAAGGAGCCACATGTGGTTGTGTCATTCCCTCAACGATTGCAGAAAAATAAGCTTGATAAACAATTTGCTAAATTTCTTGAAGTCTTCAAGAAACTTCACATCAATATTCCATTCGCGGATGTGCTTGAACAAATGCCAAGTTATGTGAAGTTTATGAAAGACATCCTTTCGAATAAGAGGAAGCTTGGAGATTATGAGACAGTTGCACTTACTGAAGAGTGCAGCGCTATTTTGTAGAAGAAGCTACCACAAAAGCTCAAGGATCCAGGGAGTTTCACTATTCCTTGTGAAATTGGCAATGTTGTGTTTGAGCGAGCTTTGTGTGATTTAGGTGCTAGCATTAATTTAATGCCTTTATCTATTTTCAGGAAGCTTGGTTTAGGAGAGACAAGACCCATAATAGTAATACTACAGTTAGCTGATTGTTGGCTCAAGCACCCTAAAGGAGTTATTGAGGATGTGCTAGTCAAAGTCGATAAATTCACCTTTCCTGTAGATTTCATAGTGCTAGACATGGAGGAAGACAAGAAAATTCCTATCATTCTTGGAAGACCTTTCCTTGCAACTAGGGGAGCACTTATTGATGTTCGAAATGGTGAACTTCGATTGTGAGTACAAGACGAAGAGGTAACCTTTAATGTGTTCAAAGCTTAAAAGTATCCAAAAGCGAGTGATAGTTGTTTTCGTATTGATGCCATACAAACTATAGTGTCTAACCATGGGGGTCAATTGGATCCCTTGGAGGCTAGCTTGTTACAAGATGATTCTTTTATTCCGGTGGGATTGGATATTGGTCTATTAAACAACTAAACATGGGTGTGCAAGCAGTGGATGAGAAAGAATTGTTGCAATTGAATGAGTTGGAAAAATTAGGTGATGAAGAAGATGAGAATGTGAGAAGTTACAAGGAGATGACAAAAGAGTAGCATGACAAACCCGTTTTGGGAAAAGATTTCTCTCTTGGTAAACAAATACTTTTTTATAACCCACGGATTCCTAAAAAATGCAAGTCAAGATAGTCTGGCCCCTTTGTTGTGACTAAGGTGTTGCCTTATGGAGCTGTTGAAGTAAATCATCCAAAGAAGGGGACGTTCAAGGTTAACAGACAACGGTTGAAGAATTATTGGGATGATGAGTTTGATAAGCACAAGTCCATCATCCACTTCAACTCGGCTTGAGAAATTGCTCCGTTGGGCTGTTGACGTTAAAACAAGCGCTTTTTGGGAGGCAACCCAAATTTTCTTATTTTTCTTGATTTAATAGTTTTAGTTGTTTTTAGTTAATTTCTGAGTTATAGCTGTCGTAGCTAATGATTGATTTTTGTTGTCATGATAGGTTCAAGAACAAGTTTGGGGGAAGCCGAGGTAAGGAGAGGTTCTACCAAGTCATTTAAGGGAAAAAATATAGAGAAATTCGTGTTTGGAGTGAGGAGGATGCGTGCATGGAAGAGGAAAACAAGAAGAAATAAAGTTGTGCAGTAGCGCTATTGCACTAAATTTTAACGCAGCTGTGCTGGCGTCATCAGAAGATACGTTTGTTTTAGAGTTGTTCAAAAGAAAAGGCAGCGTTGTTGCGCTAAAAAAGAACGCAGCTGCGTTGGCGTCCTTGAATCTGACGTTCGAAAAAAAAATCTAAAAATCAAAACTTTCTCACTCTCTTTCAGCCGCCACCCTCTCATCTCTCTCAAACCAAAACCTTAATTCTCAATACTCCAAAGCTCAATCAATCTCTTTCTTCTTAGATATTTCTCTCAATCCCAATTACTCAAAATCTCACGATTTCTCCACTACCATCCACTTCACGCTAGCGCCGACGACGGAGCCACTCAAGCTCGATGGCGACGACGTTGGACTTGAAGGAGATGGCGGCTAGTGGTGGTTGCTAGCGGCAGTAGCACGACAAGCCACGAACACCTCTCCATCCGTGAAATTACAGATCCAAACACTTGGGGTGATACTTGAGCATTCTTAGAGTATCGAGTAAGCCATTATAATTGTTGTTTGGAGTATTTGTGATATATGTTTATGAGTGAGACATGTTGAAGAAAATATAAAGACAAAAAAAAAAAAATTGCCTACCTACCACGGGCCTGCTTAAATGTGGCAAAAACAAAATAAGCTTTGTTGTACTTATATTGACTTATGGTAGACTTGTTGAGTTGTGGAAGTCATGGATGCTTGTGTGAAATTGTGATATTGGTTAGAGTACAAGGTGATTGGGGTTAAAATTGTGTTTTTTGGGTCGAGTATGTTGTGGGTTTTGATTGTATACTACTTGTTTGATTAAAGTTCTAAATGAGGCAGAAAGTTTTTTTGAAATCTTGTTGATGTAAAGACTGATTCTATTGTGAACCTCCGTTGTGGCTGGGTAATTGTTTGGCTTGGATATTGTTGTGGTTGAAGTTGTGCTTGTTGAGTTGTGGAAACTGGTAGCAGTATCCCTATGATAATGGCACCTAAACAATAGAGAGATGCATCCACAGGTGCCTCATCTTCCAAGACTCGATCAAGGGTGGAAACGGTGAATGTGCATAAGTTGTTAGTGAAGCTACTCAGGGAAATCTTCTAATTCTTTTTATTTCCTTTTGCCATTAAGGACAATGTCTATTTTCAGGTTTGGGGGTGATTGCTATGTATTTTCCTCTGTGAACTTGTTCTGCTTAGTATTAGTATCATTGTTTTTCTTTTTTTGTTTTGTTTATTTATTTTCATTATTTTAGTAATAAAAAAAATGAATGAAAAACTGAAAAAAAAATTGAAAGTGATGCTGGAAAGATAAGAAATAAGCTGATGATGAGTAGCGTACGAATAACATGATAGTAATGAAGATAATTGACTGAAGCATAGTTTTGTTTTACGGAAAATCCCTACCTACTGCGCACTTAGCCTCGCCTAGTTATGTTGCTTAGAGAAGGATTATGTGAGTTTAAGTGAATAGAAAAATGAGTATAGGACTTTAGAACTTGCTTGATTGTCACTCGAGGCGAAATCCTAGGTTGCATAGCATTAGGAAAATGATTTAGGCCATCTTTGGATCGTTTGAGTCTTTCAAGCCAACCCTTGTATTAATTGATTATCCCTAGTTTACCCCTTTGAGCCTAAGATAGCCTTTTCTTTCTTATGCAACTTATAATATCTTTCTTAACTTGTCAAGTTTGACTTCCCCAGATTATGACCCTCCTACTTGTAACATATGATTGTTCTAAGATGATTATATGGAGCCATGTTTTGTATTGAATGAAGGGAGGTTTGATGATTTGGTGATGCATTTTTTTGTTTCAGAACAAAAAAAATCTTGAGAAAAAATAGAGAAAAGAATGAAAAGAAAAGAGAAGAGGCATACTCCTTATAATTAATATCAAAATGCAAGTTGGGAGGAGTATGGATTCTTTATGTGTTTTCAAATGTTATAGATGAATGTTGAGGACGTGAAATGAAAGAAGAAAGAAAAGATATATGTTGAATAATTGTGGTGGTAAGGAGATGAGTTGGCATGTGCTCCATTAAACATTCTCGAATAGTTGTGTGCTTAAAGGTAGTTTAGCCATTTATTATATCCATTATCCTATCTCGACCCTAGCCACACATTACAACCAAATGTAAAGTCCTACTAATCTTTAATGCTATGATTAACCTACATTAGTGAAGAGTGGCATAAAAAGTGAGTTTATGAAGTCCTAAGTGATTGAAAATAAAAGATCCATATTGATGATTCACTTAACTTGCATAAACTCATCCGGGTACAGTTGATTATGATAGAGGCTATTCACACACTCACTTGGGAGATTTGAAGTAAATTGAGACTTATGTGAAGTTGTTATTTCTCATACTTATGATTGAAAGTCACCTCTTGAGTTGTGAAATAAAACTACTGAGGCCGTAACAATTTACTATCCTACAGCATTACTTTCATGAGTTATTTTGTGTCGAGTCTTTAGTTTTTAGTTTGTTTCTTTCTTTAGTTGTGTCTTTTGCTTGAGGATAAGCAAAGCTTAAGTTTGGGAGTGTTTATTGGGTGTAATATTGATATATTATTTCAGCACTTTTTCACTTAATTTTGTTAGTTCTTGAATCATTTATGAGCAATTTGATTGGTTTCATGTTTGTTTTGCGATATAGGTGAATTATATGAGAAGACATGGATTTTGAGGCCAAGATTGAGAAAAAAAGAACAAGGGCAAGCTTTTATGTAACTGGTGAAGAGATTGAAGAACAAATAGAAGTAGCGCAATCATGGCGCAGCTGCGCAACATTGTAGGAAAATTAAGGGCAGTTTTGTAAATTGGAAAGAAAAGAAAAAAAAACCCTATGAAATAAAAGGAGAAAAAATGTGAGAAGTGAGCATCCATCAAGAGGAAGGAAAAAACAATGTTCCAGAGGGAGAAAAAGAGAGGATTCGCGAGTTGAAGATAGAGAACAATCCGGAGACGGACTTCTACCACGATTCTTCTCCAAATCCTAGTTTTCTCTATTTCTCTTATCATGCTTTACGTTACAATTGAGATTTTATTTAATTTATTTATGATGTTCTAAATTATTTTTCTAGGGCTACGATATAGCCAGATTATGAATATTTGATACTTTTGGTTTTGATTGATTGATGAACTATTCCATATATGCGTTGAGTATTTTATGTTGAGTTTAATGCTTGTGGTTGCCTAATCAACAATTACATGAGTCGTGATTTAGTTTGAGACTGAGAAGTGATAACTAAATTAGACCACGTGTAAAATACCATTAAATTGTCATAAGCTAGAGATAGTTATGAGATATAGTACATCGTTTGAATTTCTAAGGCTTAATGCGTTCCATAAGTTCACAGTTATCACAGAGATGTAGTTAGCTTATTTATTGGGATAGGTTATTGATACTTGAGAAAGATTAATATCTACCTTAGTGAAATTGCTGGCAACGTAGGGAATAGGTGTCAATTGATTTAAATCAATAGTTTCAAGTAAGATTAATCTTGGTGAAATAGGAACCTCTAGAACATTTTAATTATTGATTTATCCTCTTTACTAATTTTGTATTCGCTTTAGTTGTTAATTCTAAAAGTACTTTATTTATTAGTTTTTACTCAAAATTTGTCAGTATTTGATTATCCGAATAAAGTTAAAGCTAAATTAATTTCGGTAGTTAATAATCACAATTCTCGTGGGAACGATCTTTACTTACTACTTCATTACTTGTTGCGATACGTGCACTTGCGTTAAAAATTATACAACAGTGCTTAGAACTGGGATAGCTTCCAAACCTTTCTTCCAGCCACAAATCTTCTCAGAATTGTTAGCATTCGCCCATTTCCTGACGACCGACAAAAAGATTTTGTTACTTGGGACAATGACTCCAAGGGAGATTTTTCAATCAGCTCCGCCTATGATTTGTTTGCTCTAACTGCTTGTTTGAGCTTTAATTGGGAGTTTATCTGGAAAATGAAATGCCCGCAACGGATTGTTTCTTTCCTTTGGCTTGTAACTCACCGACGATTACCGTGTAAAGTGCAACTTGCTCGTAGGGGTGTTATTCAAACTGCAAATTGTCTTGAGTATAGTGCAATCTGCGAAGATGTAGAACATGTCCTTAGAAGTTGTCATGCAGCAAGACAAATTTGGTGCCAACTTCAACGTATCTCTAGGAGTTGCTTGGTTAACAATGACATTTGGACATCTTGGTTGCAAGTTAATCTGAAGAGCAAGACTAGCCATTAACTTGTTCCATGGAATATTACCTTTGCAGTGGCTCTCTGGTGGATTTAGAAGTGGCGAAATGCCGTGACTTTTGGCACCTAGGAGAATAAAACGGTTGAGGAGAAGGTGCAAGTCATATGCAGATATGCGCGTGAAATAGCTGAGGCGTGGAGTGGGCTTAGGGTGGATAGTAGTCGTGTTTTCTGAAATTTGAAGCATGTTGCTTGGACAAAGCCTAGAGGCATATGGAAGTTGAACATTGATGGTTGCTCAAAAGAAAACCCGGGTTCGGCAGTTGCAGGAGGGCTTTTTCGTGATGAAGATGGGAATTGGAAGTCGGGATTTGTGATTAATTTGGGCATTGCCTCTGATAATGTTGCAGGTCTTGCGGTGCTAAAAGAAGGATTGAAACAGGCACAGTCCATGGGGATTGATAGAATGGAGATCGAATTTGACTCCTAGGTGATTGTGCAACTTGTTCAACGGAGCGTCCCGGCTCACAGTCCACTTAAACCAACCCTGGAGGATTGCCAGAATATTTTAAAGAATTGTGGGGGTTACCTCATGAAACATGTCTTCCGAGAAGCTAACAAATGTATAAATTGACTTGCAAATTTTGGCTTGCAACAGATGTTAGGAGTTCAGACACTCAATCACCCTCCAAATAGCCTACGTTCTTTGTTAGACTATGATAAAAGGGATAAAACATCTCCTAAATTTGTATCTTCTTAATCCCCGGCTCTAACCTCCCTTTTAATCAAAAAAAGTGAAATAACTGTCGATCACAGTTCACGTGTTCAGTCATGGTCGATTGTATTTAATTATGCAGGAGAAGTGAATGTAAGTATCAGTGTTTATATCGACAGTTACTAATTTGAGTCAAATATCTTTAAAAACAATCAAAGGCGCATGGTGGCCGAATAGAAATATAGGCAAACAGTTTTGAGTAACCGTTGATGGTCATCAGCTTGTTTCCACTATGAATGTCACACCAAGCAACATGAAACAACAACACAACTAATCCTACAAATATGGTACTGAAGTATAAAATTTCATTTTTAGGAGTAGATTGTAACTTAGATTTTACTTGCTTTCAATCCATTCTTTCATTTACTATCACTTTTAATAGGAGTAGGAGTTCTTGTAATTGGCTATTGACGGTTGGGAACAAAGACATCACATTTGTTTCCAAAAATTACATCTTCATCATTGAGAATATATATCAAAGTCCTTGAGCCTCAAAACAAATTCAACTTACTTATCATTAACGACCCAACGAAGATCATTTGTATAATCACTCGAAATTAAACAATAACATATCACGTAGTCATCTCTTAATTCATTTAAGTTTCACGTTCTCGTCCGAGATTGTCATGAAATTTTGATGGTTCAACCATGTGCTTTGAACCTGTGATCATACAATGGATATGCATTGTAAAGAGAATCATATGCTTAAGAATAGGAATTGAAAGATCTAGTTTAGTGAACCAGAAATTTGCTGAGGTGAAAAGGCAGATCGTCTTCTAATATGTTCTTATTAAGCGTAGGTTTCTTGTATCCTTACGAACTTTGCATAAAAAACTTGCCTTTAATTGACTAAATTGTAGCATTTGTCACAATTTTCAACCTCTTCAAGTTCTTATTGCTCTGCTCTTAACTTGAAAGCTCACCTCACGTTGCAAACTCTCCCTGTAGAGTGAAAAGGTAAAAATGGTATACAGCAGAGTTCTAATGATGCACATGAAATGAAATGACATAAACAGTATTCGAAGATATTACAAGCAAGCTTTAGCAGATAATACTGTTAACGACTCGTTCTAGCCCACAGCATAACAATCGCAAACAATGAACAAGGACATTTCCTAAATACAATTTAAACATAGGCAAAAGTTACATTCTTCACATTCGAATACATCATATCTATCTATATTGTCTCTGCAACTGTTACAAGAGGACTTCAACGTGGCATCCCGTTTATGCTCAAGAGGGTGCGGGTGGGAACTCACTTCAACTGTGCCTCCAAACTTAACATTACGAAATCCGCCAAGTCTAGGTACACAATTCGGATGAAAGGAAATATCGCAATCAGAGCAATGGTAAAGCCAGAACTTGGGATGCATTTCCTCTTCGCACATATCACAAATGAAATCATCTGGAGGGTCACTATATGTGAGTTAGTTAAAGATCACTTTGAGCATTTGGTCAAAAGAAAACAAAAGGCAATGGGAAAGGAAGATTTATGCATCAAAGTTTGGTGCAAAATTAGGCACATAAAAATCCTTTTCACACTACTATTTTGCTTTGATTTTGGGTATGGAATGAGCCTATAAATAGAAGCTCATTCCTTACCATTTAGTATCATCTAAGCATAGCAAATTAGAGAGAAAACATAAGCTTTCTCTTGAGTAGTTTTCTTCCTCTTTTGTTGTTCTATATTTATGAGTGAGAGTTAGTTTCTCCTATTATTTGAGAGAGTGATATTGTTCTCTCCTTATATTAGAGAGAAGGTTATTGTAAAATACTTCACATCATAGTGAAATCCTCCATTACTTGCCCGTGGTTTTTCCCTCGATTTGTTTGAGGGTTTTCCACGTAAATCTTGTGTCTCTACTTTCTCTGTTCTCATTCATATTTTAGCTGTGTGATACTGCTTGTCCCCGACCATTCCGCTGCGCCGATACCCAACAGTGGTATCAGAGCCACTGGTTACGGGTCACTGATATACATACCGAGTTACTGTTCATGGTTACTATTCACGCATACGGTATAGTACTATTCACCTATACGGTATCAATATTATTTTCGTATACGGTTTTAGTACTATTCATGTATACGGTACTATTGGAGACAGACCAGCGGAGGTGACGGACGACAAGTGGAAAGAGATGGATGCCAACGCTATGGCTAATCTGCACCTGGCATTGGCAGATTCCGTATTGTCAAGCGTTGAGGAAAAGAAGTCAGCAAAAGAAATTTGGGATGCGCTGACCAAACTGTATGAGGTTAAGTCACTTCACAACAAGATTTTCTTGAAGATGAGACTTTACACCCTTCGGATGAGTGAGTCCACATCGGTGACAAATCACATCAATACCTTAAATACGCTATTCTCTCAATTGACTGCAATTGGGCATAAAATAGCGGAGCTTGAACGTGCAGAAATTCTACTTCAAAGTATACCTGATTCGTATGATCAACTCATCATTAGTTACACTAACAATGTTCTTTCAGATTTTGTTATTTTTGATGATGTTGCAGCCGCTGTTCTGGAAGAGGAATCTAGGCGCAAAAGTAAGGAAGACAGAATCGAAAGTTCACAACAAGCAGAGGCATTATCAATGGTGAGAGGTAGATCAACGGAACGTGGCTCTAGTGGGAGCAACAACCAAGGTAGATCAAAATCAAAGAGTAGAAAGAATATCAAATGCTACAACTGTGGCAAGAAAGGGCACTTCAAGAAGGATTGTTGGAGCAACAAAAAGAATCCCGAGGTGACAAATTCTCAGGGATGTGTGGCGACTGCACCAGATGATGGAGATATTTTATACAGCGAAGCAGCAACTGTATCAAAAGGCAGAAAGGAGCTCACTGATGCTTGGATAATGGATTCGGGAGCAACATGGCATATGACCTCTCGTAGAGAATGGTTCCACAACTATGAACCTGTCTCTGGAGGATCTGTGTACATGGGTAATGATCATGCCTTGGAGATTGCTGGTATCGGAACCGTCAAAATTAAAATGTATGATGGTACCATTCGCACCATTCAAGGGGTACGACACGTGAAGGGCTTGAAGAAGAACCTATTGTCCATTGGACAATTGGATGACCTTGGCTGCAAGACCCATATCGAGGATGGGATCATGAAGGTTGTCAAAGGAGCGCTTGTGGTGATCAAGGCAGAAAAGATCGGGGTAAATCTATACATGCTTTTGGGAGATACGTTACAGGAGGCAGATGTATCAGTTGCATCAGCCGGTCAAGAAGAATCAACTATAATGTGGAATCGCAGATTGGGCCACATGACAGACGAGGCTTGAAGATTCTCGCTGAACGTAATCTCCTACCCGGGCTCAAGACGGTAAACTTACCTTTCTGTGAGAATTGTGTTACCAGTAAGCAGCATAGATTGAAATTTAGGAGATCTACTGCTAGAAGCAAACACATTCTAGACTTGATCCATTCAGACGTTTGGGAATCACCGATTTTGTCCCTAGGAGGAGCCAAATACTTTGTATCATTTATTGATGATTACTCCAGGAGACTATGGGTGTATCCAATCAAGAACAAGTCAGATGTGTTTCCAATATTCAAAACTTTCAAAGCGCTGGTGGAACTTGAATCCGGGAAAAGGATCAAGTGTTTGAGGACGGACAACGGAGGAGAATACACTGACGGGAGCTTCTTGGCATTTTGCAAGCAAGAGGGTATTCAGAGGCAATTTACTGTTGCACATACACCTCAGCAAAATGGTGTAGCAGAGCGGATGAACAGAACTCTTCTTGAAAGAATGAGAGCTATGTTGGAAACTGCAGGTCTAGCCAAATCATTTTGGGCAGAAGCAGCTAGAACTGCCTGTTACGTGATAAATCGGTCACCGTCAACTGCAATTGGGTTGAAGACACCAATGGAAATGTGGACTGGAAAACCCGCAGATTATTCTACCTTGCATGTATTTGGGTGTCCGGCATATGTGATGTATGGTTCCCAAGAAAGAACAAAGCTGGATCCAAAATCCAGGAAATGTGTATTTTTGGGAAATGCTGATGGTGTTAAGGGGTATCGCCTGTGGGATTCCACTGCCCACAAGGTTGTCATCAGCAGAGATGTCATATTTGCAGAAGATAAACTGCAAAGTGAAGACGACAGCAACACTTCAAAGGAGACTACTACAATACAAATTGAAGATAAGTCAGAACAAGGAGATGCTTCTTCTGAAGTTGCACCGGAGCACGAGGAACAAGAACCAGATGATGCTGAGGTTATAGAAGTCCGACGTTCATTGCGTCAGACAACAAGACCAACTTGGCATTCAGATTTTGTCATGGCGAGCAATGCTGCATACTGTCTTCTAACGGAGGATGGAGAGCCATCTACCTTTCACAAGGCTATAAAAAGTCCCGATGTTGCCCTGTGGATGACAGCAATACAAGAAGAAATTGAAGCTCTACATAAAAACAAGACGTGGGAGCTTGTTCCACTACCACCTGGACGGAAAGCCATTGGTAACAAATGGGTCTACAAGATCAAGAGAGATGGTAATGACCAAGTGGAGCGATATCGTGCAAGACTGGTGGTGAAAGGATATGCTCAGAAAGAAGGAATTGACTTCAACGAGATATTTTCTCCTGTGGTAAGACTTACAACTATCAGAGTAGTCTTGGCCATGTGTGCTGTATTAGACTTACATCTAGAACAATTAGATGTAAAGACGGCTTTTCTTCATGGTGAGCTTGAAGAGAAGATTTACATGCTTCAACCAGAAGGTTTTGTTGAGAAAGAAAAAGAAAACTTGGTTTGCAGGTTGACCAAATCTCTGTACGGTTTAAAGCAGGCGCCAAGGTGTTGGTACAAGAGATTTGATTCCTTCGTGATTAGCCTCGGGTACAACAGACTCAATTCAGACCATTGTACGTACTACAAGAGGTTTGGTGATAATGATTTTATTATTTTGCTGTTGTACGTGGACGACATGCTGGTAGCAGGTCCCAGTAAAGATCGGGTCCAAGAACTGAAGGCACAGTTGGCTGGGGAGTTTGATATGAAGGATTTGGGACCAGCAAACAAGATTTTAGGGATGCAAATTCACCGAGACAGAAAAGGCAGGAAGGTATGGATTTCCCAGAAGAATTATTTGAAGAAAATCTTGCGGCGCTTCAATATGCAAGATTGTAAGGAAATCTCGACCCCACTTCCTGTCAATTACAAATTATCCTCAAGTATGTGCCCTAGCAATGAAGTGGAGAGGATAAAAATGTCTCGAGTACCGTATGCATCAGCAGTGGAAAGTCTCATGTTCTCTATGATATGTACGAGACCAGATATTGCTCAAGCAGTTGGTGCGGTCAGTCGGTTCATGGCGAATCCTGGTAGAGAGCATTGGAATGTTGTTAAGAGGATCCTAAGATACATCAAAGGGACCTCGGATGTTGCATTATGTTTTGAAGGATCAGAATTTACTGTCAAGGGTTTTGTTGATTCTGATTTTGCAGGTGATACCGATAAACGGAAGTCTACTACAGGCTATGTGTTTACAGTTGCAGGCGGGGTGGTAAGCTGGATATCTAAATTACAGAATGTTGTGGCCCTATCTACAACAGAGGCTGAATATATGGCAGCTACACAAGCTTGTAAAGAAGCAATCTGGATTAAACGGTTAATGGAGGAGCTCGGGCACAAACAAGAGAAAATTCCCTTGTTTTGTGACAGTCAGAGTGCCTTGCACATTGCAAGGAATCCAGCATTTCATTCCAGGACGAAACACATAGGTGTTCAATATCACTTTGTTCGAGAAGTAGTGGAGGAAGGAAGTGTGGATATGCAGAAGATTCACACCAACGAGAACCTAGCAGATGTCATGACAAAGCCAATCAACGTTGACAAGTTTGTTTGGAGTAGATCCTCATTTGGCCTAGCAAATACGTAAGCAACATGGAATTGACAAGTATGGAGAGATTTGAAGATCATCCAAAGTGAGCTTTAAGTGGGAGAATGTGAGTTAGTTAAAGATCACTTTGAGCATTTGGTCAAAAGAAAACAAAAGGCAATGGGAAAGGAAGATTTATGCATCAAAGTTTGGTGCAAAATTAGGCACATAAAAATCCTTTTCACACTACTATTTTGCTTTGATTTTGGGTATGGAATGAGCCTATAAATAGAAGCTCATTCCTTACCATTTAGTATCATCTAAGCATAGCAAATTAGAGAGAAAACATAAGCTTTCTCTTGAGTAGTTTTCTTCCTCTTTTGTTGTTCTATATTTATGAGTGAGAGTTAGTTTCTCCTATTATTTGAGAGAGTGATATTGTTCTCTCCTTATATTAGAGAGAAGGTTATTGTAAAATACTTCACATCATAGTGAAATCCTCCATTACTTGCCCGTGGTTTTTCCCTCGATTTGTTTGAGGGTTTTCCACGTAAATCTTGTGTCTCTACTTTCTCTGTTCTCATTCATATTTTAGCTGCGTGATACTGCTTGTCCCCGACCATTCCGCTGCGCCGATACCCAACACTATATGGCGGAAACCTCAGGGGAAGCGGGTGTTTATCCCATCTGTGCCTAATAGCCGTGGGGAGCATTGCGCAACGATGGTGCAAACTAAAATTGCAAGTCGCACAACCAAAAGCGAGATGGTTGATTTTAGAATTACAAGCATTGCATAGTTCATCTGAAGCTTCAAATTGAAAGAGAGGGTGGTTATGATTTTCGTGCACAATAACAGTAGGCAAACCAGCACATTTGACATCAAGGAAGAAGTTATCACAGGTCTTGCACTTGAAGTAGAATCCATTTGTATACAAATTACAATTGTTGCATCTGACACCAGGGTTGAGTTTCAAGGGATTGTAGAGGTGGAGTCGGTTGGGATGAGTAGGATGTTGTAGTTTGGGTGGTATATTGGCACAAGGTAGATGAAGAATAATACTTCCTCATCTACTTCTTCTTCATCGTCATAATTCGGCTGCTCATGGATGAGTATCAATGGATGTTGCTCATGGCTCCAGTGCTTGATCTCTGGCTGAATATGTGCGAGGCTATTCTTTCTAAGTAGGAAACGTTTAATCATTTCAGATATGTCAGGCACCGGTAAGTGAAACAGATCATCATCAAGTAGAACTTTCAGAAGTTTTTGTTCAAACATGGCATCGTCGAGTAGATCATCGTCTCTGGAAGAAGAAAAATTATAAAAACTTTGTCAAAAACGTGTAAGCACAAATAGAAACAAAAAAGAGAAATTAGGATTCAAAGGAGAAAAAGGAGAAAGAGATGTAGAAGTAGGAGGATGAGTCTCTTACGAGTTAGCTTCAATCTGTTGGGACTCAGTTGTCATACACTTGAGGTGAACAAAATATCTGCATAGGTGACAATAATAAACCCAATACTGGCGATATATCGTCTGGTTGCAGATATCACAATGAAACTTGAAATTTTTGTAATGATCAGATGGAAAGGTATAGGCAAGGGAGAGAGTATGATCGTGATCCTTGTATTTGATTGTGCTGGGTAATAACGCACAACTCATATGTATAGAAAATGGGCAGGAAGGACAAAGGTAGGATTGATCTTTGTCTTCCACGCCACAAGCATCGCAACCGAACAATGCTAGCCTTGGTTGGAGTATCAATGAGTGTTGGTGACTGTCATGCTTAAGCCTGCGGTTTTTGAAAGTGCGTATTAATGTGTCATTATCCTTGAGAGCACAAGAAATATCCAAATCAAATTCACAGAGGGAGCAGTGGTAAGTGAAACCGGAGAAATCCTCTTTGCACGCACTGCAAGAGAAAGCTTGTTATCCTACATAAGGTGATCCAGGGAGAAGGATAAGTGTGTGAATATCATGTTTGGGATGCATAATCTCTCTTGGTAGTTCAACACATACTTTGTGGAGGAAGTAGCCTTCACTACACTCTCCACACACATATGCAGGCGCCTCCTCTTGCGAGATTGGTTTTTCACAGCCGTTAAAGATAACTTGCCTTTGATCAGCCTTTGGGACATCTTTGAGGAACAAGCGATGCTTGTGGCTAAAACCTATATGATGTTTGGAGCTCTGGAGTCTAGTCAATCATTAATAAAATGTAAAGAGTAGTTAGCTATAATTAAATGAATGAGATTAAGATATGACATCCCCTGATCAACAAAAAAAAAAAAAAAGACTTAGTGTTATTATTAATTTGTGATGGCGAGACATGTTACTTATCTCTACTCTACTGATACGCATCATTATTTTGGTAAAGCATATACATAATATATACAGTATATTAAACATTCACAGAGTCTTAAATCATCCACTATTTTTCGTTTTTCTTTTTTCGATTGTCCACTAAACGTATGAAATCTATATTTTATTAAATCGAGAATAAACCCAAGAATTATGTCTAAAAAGATAATATTCTCAACCAACTAGGCTACATCTCGTTCTCAAATAATCCTCATAGACTTAATTAAGCATGATGTCTTAGGTGTTAGAATATCTATATTTGGAAAGTTCCAAGTTGTTGTATAGCTTGACTGGCTTGGATTAAGCATATACACTACGGAATTTATAGTTTTGAGTTGAATTCAATAAAATCCTATTTAGGTGAGTTCTTGGTCACCAAACATAAGGTAAAACAAAGATAAATCGAAGTAATATATATAGTTGTGCATCATCAATTGATTTAAATTGGATAGATCAACTCTTTAATAAAATTGTGATATTGGTATTGAAGACAATAGATAAATATAATAAATTCATTTCTAATAAGTTAATCTTTTAAATAATGGGGTAATTTAATATGGCATAAGAATTAAAATTACTAAATGGTCATGTGTTCAAGTATCATCTAATTACCTATTTAAAAACCATCAACGTGAAGGGCTAAACATGAATACCCCATACGTACAGGTGCATGTTGAAGACAATAGATAAATATAATAAGCTCATCTCTAATAATTGGTAAATTAATACTTGGATCAACTTAGTGCAATAAATAGAGACATGTAAAGGGAAACATTAAATTTGTCATACAAAATGAGTTATATTAAGCTATAATCGTCCCTATATTTTGATACCACAATTGCAAAAAGTAAGAGCAGAAGTTGTATCAAATATATTCGTTTACTTCTTTCTCATTTACTCTCTATGTGGTGGAGCATCTTTAGATATAGATTTAATATTTAATACATGAATTCTTGTCATATAAAAGAGGAGTGATGGGATAAAAGGATAACATAAAGCATTACTCGATATAGAGATATGAGCCTTTATAGAAAATTTGGAATCTCTCATTTAAGGTTCTTCCGCTTGTATAAATACAACTTTAAAGAGGTTCTTTTTTCTTTTTCTGTTTTTGGCATGGCCATAGCCATCCATTTTAGCTTTTACCTATTGTATTTGATATACGAACAACATAATCAAATTGTTTCTCAAATGATTTAACACTTGATCATTTTCACAAAAAAACTAAAATCTCTACGTTCTACACAAAGGTGATTTCGTAAAGTATTTGTAGCAAATGTCAATTCATTGTCATGTTGCTCCAAATTTTTGGCGTTCATCTTCCCAGATTATGCAAAACATATTATTTTCATCTTATCATGGCTGAACTGTGGTTAGTTGAATCAATTTTTGCATGGCAAGAATTGATGGACTAAGTCAAGAATTTGCGCTAGGAGAGACTTTGGGTTTGTTTGACCTAATTTTTAGACCATTAAAAATGTTTATTGTGAGTTTAGAAGGTTGAACTAATCTGTTTGGATTATTTTCTAAAGAGTTTTAGACAAAAGGCAAAGCTAAAAAAAGTTGAAAAATAAGAAATTTTAAATTCAAGCTTTTTGAAAAAGGTTAAACCATTTTCTTTGTCGTAAAAAATACCCTTCCATATTTTTGGAAGCCAATCATTTTTCAAAAATACCCCTTTATATATTTTTTTTGAGAATAGTACTTCTAGCATGAGAATATTAAACAGTCAACAACTTCTATTAAAAAATACTTTTAATCGAAATTTCTACTATTGAAAACTCTACACCTCACCAGCTAAAATTTTATAATTAGAACCTTGGTTCCACTTATCAGATTGTTATTGAAGAAAGTGATCAGAGGAATAAATTATAGTTTCAACTTATTACGTGGTATATGAAATTTCAACATAAGCAAATTATGTTTTCTCCATTTGATTTAATATTTTATCATACTTTCAATTTTTAACATTATTAAATAAACATTATGAATATTTTAGTATCTAAAGTGAATATATGTTTTATAAAGTAAAATATTAAAGTTATTTTATTGAAAAATTATCTATTAATAAATGTATAAATGTTAAGTGAATGAATTTCACAGTTGGGATATATGCATATAATCACCCTTGGTAGTTTGGTACATATTTTATGGAAATAAAAGCTTTTACACTCGTAGGCAGGCTTCACCCATGAGATTTTCCTTTCACACTTATTTTTAGAAATCTGGGGTTATTCCCTTAATTTTAGAGATTTTTTTTTTTCAATTTCACTTCAACACATTCCTATTCTAATCAGTCCCTTATTTTAGAAAAAAAAAATCTATTTTGATTTTACTTCAAAAAAACCTTCTTATTTGAAAGGCTCTCTATTTTTGTTTTACTATAATATCTCTCCATTTTAATTAAACATGTTATGTTAATAATTTTTAGTTTATCTTTTTAATTGTTCACAATGATGCATTGTTCATAATTACTAATATAATTTTTTCTTCTTAATTAATATTAATTTTTATTTTTTATGTCATGTGATTGTTGGGATGAGATAGAGGATAAAGGATAGGCGGATGGGATAACAAATGAGATAACAATGCCCTTTCATCTGCTTTTGGCATATATTTGATTGACTAAAAAAAAAAACTTAGTCTATCTCTCGCTCTCAATATTGACTTTCCCATCTAACTTTAATAAACTTTACTTAATTTTGGCAACAGTTAGCAGATATGATGTGCCCTGCGCTTGTTGACGAAGACTAAGATAGGGCTATGGTCCCAGTTTATAAATTCTCGCCGTGTGGTAGGAGATGTTTCAAATTGGAAAAATACTTCCATTAGTCCAATTGATAAATCAATTTTAAGAAATATTTATACGTATGAGTCCTATTAATATGTGATATGTAAAAGATGGATAGTATTTAAAAGTCTCATTTCTAGTTGTCCACAAGCTGATTCACTTTACTGTAGCTCAATTATGGCATGAGGAATATCCACCAAGTTTTTCTTGTTTTTTTCCGACATTTTTCCTAGTTTTGCATAATTTTAAAAATGGCCAGTAAAAAAGTTTGTAAACTTAAAAATGCACAGCTGATTCGAATATTTGGTGGCCATCTTTCAGTTATGCAAGAAGAAATGTTACATATCATATTTTCTTATCACTCTTTATGTGTGTATATTTAGTTAGTCGATTAAAAAAGTGAAAAAAAATTATTAATTTACCATACTATAAGAGAAGATAAATAGATAATTAAAAACAAATGTTATCTAGCATTTTCTATACTCAAACTCGTTGGTGTACATGTGTTTCTCTTATAAAAACTCTTAATATGTGGCGAAAGTTAATGAGTTAGGCTAGATTTTTCCCCCACAAATGTGAAAAAGAAAGGGAAGTAGAGATAACAAAGTGAAATGGGTTTAAAGATGATTGGAGATATAAAATTAATTAAAAATGAGAAATTATAAGACCCGGCTCCACAATAACACCATTAGACATGATAACTTAATGTTTGTTTGTTTGTTTTCGAAACTTGCCAATTGGAATTAGGTTAAATAACGAGGATGCCCTCGTGCTTTAGGTGGTGAGTGTGTGATTAAATAATAATAATAATAATAATAAAGAAAGAGAAAGTTTGATAATGAACACTTCATTTTTTATCACTTAATATCACCTCCTATATATATATATATATATATATATATATATTGACATGTTAAAAAAAAGTTTGCTATTTGGTGTGCCACTACAGATAGACATAACAGGTGATGAATGAATAATAAAAGAGTGATATCTAGCAACATTTTTACAAAATTATAAAATAAAAAATTACAAATATATGGATGGCAAGTGGTTAATTACATCCACTCTGATCCTCCTTGATTTTGTAAGCATGAGTTTTTTTTTTCTTTCTAAATTTGCACTTGTTATTTGTGATATTCTGTCTCACATCAGTTTTGTAAAATATGTGTTCAATTTTATAATGACTTGTGCTTACTACTACAATTAAAACAAACTTAAGTACTAGGTCGTCAAATGTGATATCAGAGCAGGCTACCAAGAGAAAGTGTGGGCTCTTCGCATTGCTAGTGGTCTATACACGTGTTTATTTTAGTTTAAGCATTTTGTTAAGTATTTTGGTTCATATGATTAACGATTCGACGAATTTAGGTTCTTAACCTTACATTGTGCCATTAACTAGTCATGTAAAGCCAAACAATAATTTTCTCAAATTTTTGTTAGTTTATCAACATATTTAACTTTAAGGAATCTTTTACATGAATAATATCACTCATTTTTTCAGGTCATATGTCTTGTGACACTTCTAGTATAAATTTAAAAGACTTTCCAAGATGAGTTTTCTGTCATAAAATACATCACTTATTATATGTGGTAAATGACATTTTAAGATAAGAAAATTATGTTTTCCTATATGATTTAATACTATATCATTTTTTAAATAAATTTCATCATTTTTACATTGTTTAAAACTTTGTGTTCACCATGTAAACTGAAAGTTTTGTGTCCTTGATTTTTAGGATTTGGATTCTCTCTCATAATATTCCAACGTTGTTAAATTATTCAAGTAGTTGTTTGCATAGTTATGATTAAGTGAGGACAATTCATCATTATTAGATCTTTCTCGTAATATTATTTGATATAAGAAGATCTAATATCTGATTTTAACCAAAATTTGTCAAGACTTATCAACAGGGATTCCCACGAAATTTTTTAACAAATGGTTGTCATTTTAAATTTTAAAAATTCAATTATTGATTTATTCTTTTTTCAATTCTTTTTTTTAAATCAAAGGAGGCCTAAGGTCGTACAATATATATTACAAACGTAACCAGCAAGACTCGACTCGCAACCTCTCATAAGCACTACAAGTAACATATCACTAGACCAAAGCCCGAGTAGTAAAAATGTTAATATGTTTATGGAGGATATCGTTGTTGTAGGTCTCATACAAGTCTAATGGAAGTTAGTTTCAAGACTTTTCCGTGTTCCGAAATCCTACTAACACCTACCTATATCCATTGCACATTAAGTAAGATTGTGGGTAGGGCAATGTGTGGAGATATTTTTCATTGTTGAAAAGGTGATTTAGTTGCAATACTTCAACTGTGAATTTTTTATTTTTATTTTTTGTTTTTTTGGCCATAAGTAAACTATAATCAGAACACCTAAAGGTGATTCAGTTTACCATAGTAAACTATGATAAGAAAAGAAAATAACAGCCAAAAAATAAATTAGTTCCAACCCGTTATCACATTTAGAAGAATGATAAGCCAGCATTTTGGATGCATTTTCTTGAAACTTTGATTTATCCATTCAACGTTAGCACCTTTCCAATTTGCCAATCGATTATCAAAATCATAATTTAACTTTCCATCTCTACTCACATCCACTTAATTTCTCTACAATCAATATTTACTTCGGCGGATAATTGGAAACACGTCATGTTCTTCCTCTATGGATTATGTTTCCATTCTTTGTCGTATAATTAATGCTTTCAACCTTAATTGACCCTAGAATCGTATAATGGATATGCAATGCATTGTAAAGAGAATCCTATAAGCTTGTGAATTGGAATTGAAATATCTAGGTTACTGAATTAGAAATTTGTGGAGACATTATGAAATTGCGTGGAAATAGCATGGATAGAGTAGTCCAAAAATGTGCGAAGTGAAGCCTTTATAGGTTGGGAGAAACCAAGGAATTGTTGGAAGTTAAACATAGATGACTATTCAAAAGGAAACCCAAGAATAGCTAGCGTAGGATGCTTATTTAGAGATGAAGAAGGTAATGGGATTTACCACCAAATGAGGCATAGCTTCAAACAATAGAACGGAACTCATGGCCATGCGTGAAAGGTTGTTTAAAGCAGTTGGATTGGGTATGTAAGGCCTTGTTATAGAGATGGATTCACGGGTTATATTGAATCTGCTACAGGGGTCAAGCCAGTGAATAATAATTCACTATAGTTATTACTTCATGACTACAAAAAGGCGCTGCTTTGTGAGGGAGGTTTTAGCGTGACACATGTATACTTGGATGGGATGCAAACTGTTGCATTGATTGACTTGCTAGTTTCAATCTTATGCATCAACAACTTCTTGTCCTTATCGAAAAAAATAAGATGGGTGAATATCCTCCAAGATAGTAATAATATAACAGCATTGCCTCCCATGGAAAAAGAAAAATTGGACTTTGCATGAAAAAACTTTCCTACAGTTTGCTTTTTCTAGCATTTCTCACAATTGTCAACCTCTTCAAGTTCTTAATTGCTCTGCTATCAACTAGAAAACTCACCACATGCTCCCAAACTGTTCCCTTTCTATTAAGAGTAAAAAATGAAAGAATTAAAAAGAAAAAGAAAAAATGATGGTCAGAAGCCTTCTAATGATGCATATACAACAGCATGTTATAAATGGTTTCCCAAGATATTACAAGCTGCTTTTCTAGATATTATTTTTAGGCACTAATTCTAGCCCATAATATAATAGTGACAGAAAATGAACTAGGAGATATTTTTTTCATTACAATTACAACATAGGCAAAAGTTAGAATCTTCACATTCAAAGGCAAGATCATTCTGTTGGGTTATTTTAATAATAGCTTGATGTGGGCTTACAAATTATTAACAATTATATTTGGACTTCTATTCTAATTAGGAAAATTAAAGTGATCTATTTTAGTAGATCCTAATAAGACATCTAATTTGGTATGGACTCTATAATGTGTGGTATCCAATAGCAACTTGGTTTAGGGTTAGTTGGATTCTAATCAGGTTGTGTATATAAAGAGGTCTTGGTTCCCAAGGCTAAACACAACACATTCTCTGTTTTCTCAGATCCCCACCTTAAGCAACATACATCAAGATAATCTTGTTTAGTCTGTGGAAGGCCTTGCACCAAATTCTGAAAGGTTTTTCAGCTTTTACGTTATTATTGTCATGGATTCAGGTACGCTATTCTCATAACTTTAAATTCTGCAATCCTGATATTCTGAACGAAGTGTATGGTTTATGTGAAAATATTAATTGTGTTCTAACAAGTGGTATCAGAGCCACTCTTCGTATTAGATTATTAGGATTGAATTATGTGATTTCGATTAATGATACTTTTGTATTTATCCATATACATAATTAATTTTTTGAAATCCATATGGTTTTAGGATTTGTTATAGAATTATGTGTAAATTAGATTTTTCTTTAATCTTGATCACATGTTTAATCAAGAAGGGGTTTTGTTAATGAATCCAAGACTTTTTTTTTCAGAATTTGTGAACTTGTATGTTTTTTTATGGTTCAGCGCATTTGCCCTATTTATAATGCGCAGCGGAAGCATCTTAGTAACAAGAGACCAATTTGGTCTAGTGGTTAAAAGCATGCAATAAGTTCTAGAGGTCATCAGTTCGAATCTTCTAGGGCACTTGAAAGTTTGTTTTATCAAAGAAGCTGACACAAGTATATAGAATTTAGTTTCTCTTCTGTTAACATTAGTAGGTTAGTGCTACTGGCTGAAGTGTTTATAGTATTAACTAAGGTCGCGAGTTCAATTCATGGTGGTTACAAGTTTGTATTTTATTTTCTTTTCCAACAGCTATTCCAAAGAATGAAATAAATAAATAAACAAAAACGCAACAGAGCCGCTTTTGTGACCTCTTGCTAAAGAAGGGTAGCTCTTATCCAGCAGCACCAGTGCCTTTATTGTGTCATATTGGGACTCCTAAATCCTATATAGCTGTTGGGTTAGGTTTCATGCAAGTTTATCTATTGTGCAAGTTAATTGTTTTAATATTGGACTGTTGCACATACAATATATGTACGTCATCAAGCGTCTGATTATATGTCTTTTAGATATATTACATATAATTTAATGGTTGAATTATGTATACTGTTAAGGATATTTTGAATATATATGTAACGCCCCGAACCCAACCCCACGCTAAGTCAGGCTCGGACCCGTCACTCGGACAGAGTCTCCTCTGTACCAAGGACAAACTGATACCTGCAAACATTCATTCAAGACATCCGAACTAAAAGCAACAACTTATCCATAATAACTCCGAAGCCAAAACACAATCACAAGGCCATCCGAGCCTTGGAGCAACAATTTTCTACTAAAGCACACAAGCATGCGAGATAAGTTGGTTTTAGTTATAAGTAGTTAATTACAATAAACTTCTAAGTTCCATATGAAGATCTACAAACACTCCAAGCATGCAAGAGAAAAAATAAAGTCTAGAATTCATTATTACAATCCAACAACTTTCTTAAACTCTTAATACACATTCACTAGACATATATATACAAGACTCTATGGTCTCAAAATACATTAACACCAAGAACTCCACATAAGAAGCACATAAAATCCACCTCAGCACACAAGATCACTGATTCTGATCTACTTGAACTTCTTCCTCTTCTTCTACCTCTAATAGCTGGGGATTCACCTCAGCTTCTCCTGAAACATTTTAGATGAGGAGTGAGCAACAAAGTTGCCCAGCGAGGGAGGTGATGCAGCATGTAAACGTGCAATATGATATGCAACACAAGTAAACATATATACAAGACACATAACCATCAAGACAATAAATCAAACTATTAATCACTTTAAAAAGGATACGGTTCCACTTCCAAGTCTTCGATCACGAGCCACGAACCACGAGTATCACGATTATGCCGGCAAAACCCAAACACCACACTTGGGATACTCCGGATGTATCCCGATCCTACGACCCTTTCTCCCGAGGTAGGTCCATGCCCAGCAGGTGAACCACGCCTCTGGGGTAGTGGAGTATGCCTCAGCGAGAAGGGAATAGGCACCATGGTAGTCGAGGGAGCACGGCAAGCCCGATGCCGCCCGTGTTTCTCGACGCTACCATGTCCGATATAGGTTGCACAACCCAATACAAGTCACAAGCAAGCAATAATATTACATAACACGTAAGAGGGACGACAAAGTAGGCCGCCCTCACATATATGCACGATAAAAGCTCATATATGCAAGATATTAACTAATAGATACCAAAAGAAAACAATCAACATAATTAATTCCAATAATCTACTCAAATAACTTAAATACACCCTAAATATTCTATACAAGGCACTACTAACACACAACAAGTTCCAATTGCAACTAAAAAGGCTAAAAGCTACTTTTCCCTTTTCTTTAATCGAGCTTTCTTTCTCCTAAGCATAGTTCGAGATTCTCAATCCTACCCTAGTCTTTCTATATTCCTAATTAAGCTTAAAGGCACCCTTTAAAGTCACTAAAACTCATTTTTGAAGCAAAAGTTCGGGAAGGCCCCGAACGGGTTTGAACTATAGCCATACTAACCGAACCCCAATTTCGCGAAACGAAAGCACCAAAGGTGCTTCCTTAGCTCAAGAATACCCAAATCGATGCCCAAATTTGCCCGGATTGCCTAACGTGCAAAACCCCCTTTTTAAAGTAAGCTATTTATGCACTAAAGTTCGAATTCGGGTGATTCAACCTAACGTGGCTTTTCAATTACCTTCCCTAGGGTCTAGAGCACCTAATTGAGGCATCAATTCAAGTCAATTATCAAATTTTCTCAAAACCCTAGTTTTAGGCACTATTCATCGTCTCTTTGATCAATCTCAACATTCAACCGTTTAATTTGTTATCACACCACAAAAGTTAGCTCTAGAGGCTTTAAATAACTCATAGGAAGCATTCAACACAAGATATATAGCTATAATTGACAATTCAATAAATTTGAACATATGCAAACAAACTTTAAACTCAAACAAGTAAGACTCCCTCACAATTTTGAAGATGTAGAAGCTTTGTTGAAGGTCCTAAGTTGCTCAATAACCTCCCAAGATCAAACTAAGAGCTCAAAGTGCTTGGATGAAGAAGCAAAAATCTCTCTTTTCCTCCTTGAAGTGGACGGCCAGCAGGAGGGACAAGGATGGAATTTCTGAAATTGTTTTGATGACTAAAATGCTATGTTCTATTTTATTTTATGAGGTAGTTATATAATATGTAGTATATGTTTAATATTCTAAGCTAATTAATCTCAAAAACTTAATCAATTAAAGCCAATTGCTATTACAAATGCTTTCTAATTAAATACTATCACTATTCTAACGTAACACTATTCAAGGCTCACGGAAATTATTTTTCAAACGCATACTCCTAAGCTCGAAAGTTCAAAACGAAAATTTCTTGGCTCCTTTTAAATGTCGAGTGACCTAGGAAAAATTTAAAATCAAGCTTTCGAAACAGTCAAAAATTTTATGAATAGTGACCCACAATAAAAACAATTAAACAAGAAAAATGATGCACGTAGAAATGCGCACATAAGTATGCAACGATTATAATAAATTTAGGGTGAAATTCTCGGGTGTCACAATATATACATAAGATTACGGAAGTATGTTCTTTTTTAAAGATATATATGCAATCTATTTGTTATCAGGTTTCAATTAATATATATCTTTAGTGTACATATATATATATAATCAGTTTTGGGTATGTTTGATTTGAATTAAGGAAAGCAAAAAAACCCAGTTTCAAGTTTTCGTTTGGGATTTCTTCGTATATGGAACAAATCTAGGTAACACAGATTTTCATAGGCTCCGTGGCGTTACCCATTGGCGCTGTAGTGCCATTCAAGCGCAGAATAATATTATATATATATATATATATTGAAAATTTTAATGTTTTTAAATTTTATTCTGCATTTATATCTTTATTTTGAAATAGATTGATTGAAGCTTAGCGTTGCCAAAGTAACCTCTTTTGTGTAGATTAATTTATTTTAAGATAATAAGATGTGTGTGTTTGTTATTTATGCGATTAATGATCGGCCCAAAGGAAGGTCATTGATTGGCCAAATAGCAAACATACCTGCGAAAATAAATGTGTGATGATTATAAAGTTCCATGTGAACAACACGTCGGCCCAAAGGAAGGCTATTGTTTGACCGAATTTATTATCAATATTTGATTTTTGCATGGAGAGTACCACTTACAAGTTAATGATCGACCCAAAGGAAGGTCATTAATGTTGTGCTAGGTATCTTATTAAATGGGCCCACCACTATAGTCATATAAAATTTATGTCATGCATTTACATGTTTATTTTTTTTTTAACTTGTATATTTATCTTGACATAAATTTAAGTTAGTGAGCTTATATTTTTTGTTTGTTCTCTATTTTTAGTTGCATCTACTATTGTTAGTGTCGCTGCCAACATAAATTCAATTATTGTGCTTAACGGCACAAACTTTAAGAGCTGGAAAGAGAACATGCTATTAGTTCTCGGTTGCATGGATTTAGACTATGCAATAAGGAAATAACAACCCACTCCTCTTATGGATACAAGTTCATCTGAGGACAAAGTGAACTTTGAGAAGTGGGATCGTTCAAATCGCCTTAGTCTAATGATGCTAAAGAAAAACATTCCAGAAGCATTCAAGGGCGGTATGTCCGATGAGGTAGCTGCTAAGGGTTTCCTTACAGATATAGAGAAAACGTTCACTAAGAATGAAAAGGCTGAGACAAGTAAGCTTTTGATTGACCTTGTTCAGATGAGGTATAAAAGAAAAGGAAAAATAAAGGAGTACACCATGGAGATGTCTAACATCGCTTCTAAACTCAAGGCACAAAGTTAGAGTTGTCTGACGACTTGCTCGTGGATCTAGTACTTATATCCCTTCCTACACACTACGGATAGTTTATTGTGAGTTATAACACTCAAAAGGATAAATAGTCTCTTAATGAGCTCATTTCCCACTGTGTGGAAGAAGAGGACAGATTGAAGCGAGACAAGAATAAAAGTGCTCATGTGGCAACTACCTCAAAGAACAATAAGCGAAAAAGGGAATAATAATAAAGATGCTTGCAGTGGGAACTTCACAACCCAACAAGCAACAAAAGACGCAAGATCAAGTATTTACCTGCTACTTTTGCAAGAAACCTGGGCATGTAAAGAAGGATTGTTCTAAGTATGTCGCATGGCGTGCGAAGAAAGGTACACTTCTCACTTTGATTTGTTCTGAAGTTAATTTAGATTATGTACCTATTGAGACTTAGTGGGTGGATTCTGGTGCTACTACTCACACAAGTATGTCTTTGCAGGGATGCCTGTGGAGCCGACCGCCAAGTGATGCTAAAAGATTCATAGTTTCTGTACCTGTTGATACTTGGTGGGTGGATTCTGGTACTACTACTCACACAAGTATGTCTTTGCAGGGATGCCTGTGGAGCCGACTGCCAAGTGATGCTGAAAGATTCATCTATGTGTGCGATGGCAAAGCAGTTCAAGTTGAAGCAATTGGGACATTTAGATTATCTTTCAATACTGGTCATTTTATTGAGTTAAGAGAGACTTATATTGTACCGTCATTTAGGCAAAATTTGATTTCTATTTCTACTTTGGACAAATATGGTTATTCTTGTTCATTTGGAAACAATAAAGTTAATTTTTTTCTTAATTCTACTCTTGTTGTGACTGGTTCCTTGATTGATAAGCTATATAAGTTAAATACGTTTCATTTAATGAATCTTTGCAAACAACTTCTAAAGGTACAAAGCGTAAATTAAAAAAAAAAAAAAGAGCATTCTGCCACTCTATGGCACAAGCGTTTAGGTCACATCTCCGAAAGGAGAATACAGAGACTTATGTTAGACGGAATGCTTGAACCCCTTGATTACACATACCATAAGGTGTATGTTGAGTGTATCAAAGGAAAACATACAAACATTAGGAAGTTAAGTGGCCAAAGAAGTTCTGACGTCTTACAGTTGATACAGACTGATATATGTGGTTCATTCCCTATGGCTTCATGGAATGGTCAATATTATTTTATCACATTCATAGACGACTATTCTCGTTATGAGTACTTATACTTAATTCATGAGAAGTCTCAATCCTTGGACCTTTTTAAATCCTTCAAAGCCGAGGTTGAAAATCAACTGGATAAGAAGATTAAGGCTGTCAAACCTGATCATGGTGGTGAGTACTATGGTATATATGATGGATCAGGTGAACAACGTTCAGGGCCTTTTTTCAAATTCTTAGAGGAATGTGGAATAGTCCTACAATACACAATGCCAGGGTCACCTAGCATGAATGGTGTTGTTGAGAGACGAAACAGAACTCTTAAGGATATGGTAAGAAGTATGATTAGTCATTCTTCCTTACCAGAATCGCTCTGGGGAGAAGCACTAAAGACTGCAACATATATACTAAACAGAGTACCTAGTAAAGTGGTAGTTAAAACCCTTTATGAACTATGGTTAGGCATGAAGCCTAGTATCAAGCACTTACACATTTGGAGTTGTCCAGTTGGTGAGGCCTTATAGGCCACATGAAAGGAAACTGGACTCAAGAACAATTAGCTACTATTTTGTTGGGTATGCTGAACGGTCGAGGGGTTATAAGTTTTATGATCCCTCATCTAGGTCCTTTTTCGAGACGGAAAATGCGAGATTTCTTGAGGATGTTGAGTTTGAGGGGGAAGATAAGGTTAGGGATGTTGTCTTTGAAGATGAATCTATTCCTCTCCCTTCAATTATTATTGACAATAATCAGCCTGCTGACATTGTCCAAGACAACAATGAGGATTTCCCTATGGACCTTTCCACTCAAAATCAAGATGTTGCTCCAGAAGAGTAAACCCAACAACCTCAAGAAGAAGTGCCACTTAGGCGATCCACTCGAAGTCTATGGTTTGCAAACTCAAGAAGTCCATCTATGGTCTCTAGTAAGCTTCTCATCAATGGTATCACAAGTTTCATCAAGTCATTATCTTGTATGGTTTTAAGGTAATACAATTGATGAATGTGTATATCACAAGTTCAGTGGGAGTAAATTTATTTTCCTAGTCTCAATCAGTGCCCCAATGATGAAATTGAAAGAAAATGTGATGTTAAAGTTAAGAAAATTCACAATATCTCTTATGCGTTAGTTGTAGGGAATCTGAAGAGAACTCAAATATGTATGTGTCTATATTGTGCATACATAATAAAGATGTTAGGCAGTAACTAATGAACCTCGTAATGGATCATAAAGAAATTAGGACACAAATGGGTTATAAAGAATCGATAGAGAACATTAAGTTAGATGCTCACCTATCGGAAGTCAGATCAGTTGGAGATCATTAGGTATTTTGATTTTGATTATTTGGGATTCCAAGACATTGAAAGATCCATCAAGTGTCTAGGTATTTAAGGAAAGAATTCAGAGTAAGATAGTATCGATTGAGCACAGAGGAACAGACTTCATACTTGCGGATCCTCTTACTAAAGGTTTACCACCCAAGGTCTTTCATGAACATATTGCTCATATGGGTGTTGTTTTATTTGATGGTATGCAGTTTTAGTGGGAGTTTGTTATGTCTTCAATTATTTTATTTGACACTATGTATATTCAGTTTTCTGTATAATAAAGTTGGTGGTTTTAATTTCAATTATTACTCTGAATGTGTTATCTTTCAAGTGTGGTTTAACATAAGGTTTGGAAGACTAAGGTTTGATTTCACTACAGGATAAAGTTAGGATCAATTGGAAATAGACATGTTTGAGATCACATTACATGTAATTTATGAGCCACACATCCATACTTGATCTATGTCATTGAATATATTTGGTATGATAATCATTGATGAGTCCCGTTACAGTGTAATGTAATGAAGGCTGCTTTGGTCTCATGTTGGTATAGGAGATGAACCAGACTGATTTGGGAGATGTCTTAAGAATAGATGGCAATTTTTTGCGCACCTATGGTTTTCAAATATAATTGTCTTCGATATTAATTTATAGCCCAAATGGGAGATTGTTGGGTTATTTTAATAATAGCCTGATGTAGGCTTACAAATTATTCACAATTATATTTGGGCTTCTATTCTAATTAGGAAAATTAAAGTGATCTATTTTAGTAAATCCTAATAAGACATCTAATTTGGTATGAACTCTGTAATGTGTGGAATCCACTAGCAACTTAGTTTATGATTAGTGATATTCTAATCAGGTTGTCTATATAAAGAGGTCTCGGTCCCTAAGGCTAAACACATCACATTCTCTGTTTTCTCAAATCCCCACCTTAAGCAACATACATCAAAAGAATCATGTTTAGTCTGTGAAAGGCCTTGCAGCAAATTCTGAAAGGTTTGCACCAAATTCTGAAAGGTTTTTCTGCTTTTACGTTATTATTGTCATGGATTCAGGTACGCCATTCTCATAACTTTAAATTCTGCAATCCTGATATTTGAACGAAGTGTATGGTTTATGTGAATATATTAATTGTGTTCTAACACATTCAATCCGTAATCACAAGCATTGCATACTTTATTTGAAGCACCAAATTGAAAGAGTGGGTGGTTATGATTTTGGTGCTCAATAACTGTGGGCAAAGCAACAACACATTTTACGTCAAGGAAGAAATTGCAGGTCTCGCAATGGAAGAAGAATTCATTGGAAGATCATCAACTGCAATTATTGCAATCAAAAGTATCATAGAATATCTGGGAACAATCGAGGGAGAGTGGGTGGGGTGACTACGATGTTGTAGTGTGGTTGGTAAATTGGCACAAGCTAGATCAAGAAAATAATTACATTAACTGGCTCAATGCAACAGTTGCATAACATTTCCTCAACTTAATTCTTTTGTCTGTCATTTTGCTCCTCATGGCTCCAGTGTTTGATCTCCGGTTGTTACTAAGAAACGTGCACGTAATTAGCTCCATAGATTTGTTAGTAGCTGGTAAGTGGAACAGAACATCATCAATTTTAGCTTCGTCTCTAGTAGAAAGAAAATAATAAAAGGTTGTAAGCTATTTCCGATAATGACGCACAACTCCTATGTATCGAAAATGGGCAGGTCAGACGTAAGTACTCTAGATGAAACCAAAATTACAAACTATGCAATGGTAGATGAAACCATTCTGAACAGCAATGCCACAAATATTGCAGGTGTATGTGTTGGGTTATTTTTAATAACCTAATGTAGGTTTACAAATTATTCACAATTATATTTGGACTTCTATTCTAATTGGCATGTTTTGGTCTATTGGATAGAATCATGAATCGTATTGAGGGCTGGTCTAACAAGTGGTTATCTATGGCAAGTAGGAAGTTGCTTGTGGATTATATTCTATCTGATATGCATGCTTATTGGGCTAGGATGTTTATCCTTCCGAAGGGAGTTCTTATGGAGATCAAGAAATTGCTTTTAGCCTTCCTATGGTCTGGTAATGACATGAACCTTCAGAAAGCCAGGGTTGCGTGGGGTGACGTTTGTAAAACAAGAGAAGAAGGAGGCCTCAATATCAAAAGGCTGATTGATACTAATAGAGCTGCACAAATGCATTATTTATGGTTGGTGTTGATTAGAAGTAATTCTATGTGGTTAAATGGGTCTATGAATACACAGTCTTAGAAGATCGGCAACATCTGGGATGTGAATATACCAATTGACTGTGCGTGGTACTGGCGTAAACTTCTAAGGTGAGAGCAACTATGAGGCCATTTGTCATTTATAAAATTGGGAAAGGTAATATGATAGCTTTTTGGCTTGATTATTGGCATCCCTTGGGCATGTTCAAAGAAGTTTTTGGTGCTGCGATCATTGAAGATTTTGGTCATGATCTATCAGAGAAAGTGGAGATCTTTATTGTTGATGGAAGATGGAATTGACCCTCTAATCCAATTTTTTATGTTATCAAGTCTTTCATTGGCAAAGTGATCTCCTAACCCGGAATCAGATGATGTTTTGTTTTGGCTTGGTGAACCTGATGGGAGTTTTTCTACTAGATCTGTTTGGGAACTTATCAGACCCAAACACCAGGTGATAGAGTGTAGCGAGACTATCTGGTTTAAGTACCACATCCCGAAGCATGCTTTCTGCTCCTGGTGGTTTTGGCGCAACAGAAATCCCACCAAAAGGAGGCTTCTCAATTAGGGGATTTAGGTTGATGCTCTCTGTGCTTTCTGTAAGCTTTATATTGAAAACAGAGATCACTAGTACTTTCAATGTAGTCTCGAAAAAGAATCTGGAAAAGGGGTATAAGATTGGCTAAGGGGCCTCACTAGATCTATACTTGGGATCATATCATTATTTGGATCAACAAAAATTGCACTGGTTACGTTGCACTCGAGCTTGATCAAAATTTTCTTCCAAGTTGCTACTTGTGTCATTTGGCGAGAGAGGAATAACATCCTTCATGACAACACCATTCTCAATGAAGATCAATTGTTCACACATATTTGGTTTCATTTTAGACAAAATTTGTATAGGACTAAACACTTTAGAAACAATAACTTGAATCGTAGGCTGTGTAGAGCTTGGAAAATAGATGTTAACAATCTTAGATATGCCTAGTGCTGAACCAATTTCTTTGTTAAGTTATATAAATATTTTTTTGATTAATACAAGTACTTGGTTCTGAAAAAAATAAAAAGAATAAAATGTTCACTTTGAGCTTCACCATATTTCTTCATTTCTAGCTGTTTTTCTAATTAATTTTAGTGTTCAATTTACATTTTGTACTCTGTGCTAATATGGTTGTACCTTATATGAATTACATGTAACGTGTATTGGAAAAGATTGTATATTTTTTGTTTTTTGTTTTTTTTTTGAAGGAATAACAAGTTGACTTTAGCTGGTCTCTTGTAGGTTTACTTCGTTTTTAGCTATTTTTTTTTAATTCTTTATAGATAAACATTCCCTGTCACTTTTTTATTTAATATATCATTATGCATATTTTATTTGTAACTAAATAATGAGAGGTGAGGTTATTTGACCATAAAAAATGGAAAATTGAGGTGTTTTGGAAGAGAAGTTATGAAAGGAAAAAGATAATGTATGAGGAATAGTTAAGGGAAAAAATTTAAAAGAACTTACCATCGACATTTTCATTCTTTTTTTTTTTTCTTCATCTTTTGGCTTAATCTTAAGGCTTTTAATTAGAATGGTTGACTATGGTTTATTACTTTTCTTTAAAATCTTTCATTAATTTTGTTCTTATTGTTCTTTCAAACGGCTTTCAAAGTAGTAACACGGTGCACCTTTAACGAAGTGAACGTTTTCGTAATGTGGCAAAAGTATACGTCAAGAGTCGTGTAACCTTCAAAAGAGAGGAAAAAGTAAACAAAAAAAGTGTCGACGTTGAGGATAGTTGGGTATATCAGTTCTTGTTTCATGTGAACGATTTGTTAATTTTGGACTCTACTCATCGTAAATTTTCATAATCTGTTGCGATATCTGAAAACTTGGCTTTGAATTATCCAGGGTTGGAGAAAAAAGTTTAATGAATATTTTTTATAAAAAAAAATAGATTTGGTCCTCCCAAAGTAAAAGACAAAAACGTTATGAAAATTATCTAGATAAGGGAGCTAGCTAAAATGGTAAATTACAAATCTACTCAAATTGTTGGTGTGGGTTCAAATCTTTGCAGCAATAATATATTTTTTGCTAATTATTACCAAAACACACAATATTCTTTTATGCTAAAAGATATTAGTAATCCCAAAAAACCTCACACTAGAATTTTTTTGCTAATTATTACCAAAACACACAATATTCTTTTCTGCTAAAAGATATTAGTAATCCCAAAAAATCTCACACTATCCCATTCTATGACATTTTTACCATTTTATAATATATATATGTATATATATATATATATATATATATATATATATATATTTTTTTTTTTTTTTTTCTTTTTTCCTCATTATTTTCATTTTTATTTATTTATTACTAAATAAAAATAATAAAAAATTGTTCATCTTCTCTAACCCCCCCCCCCCACCCCCAACCTACCCCAACCCACACCCCCACCCTCTAGTTGCTGCTGCGCCGCGCAGCAGCAACGAACACTCGCTGCTGCTACCGTCAGCGTAGCAGTAGCATATGCTACTGCAACGGTAGTAGCGAGAAAGAGGGTGGGGGTGGGGTGCGTGGGTAGAGGTGGAGAAGATGAAATTTGTTTTTTAATTTTTTTAATTTAGTAATAAATAAAAAAAAATAGGTGAAAATAAAGAGAAAAAAGAAAAAGAAAAAAAATATATATATATATATATAAATTATAAAAGGATAAAAATGTCTTAAACGGGGGTCGTGTGAGGTTTTTCTAAAAATAGAGGGGGGTTGTGATAGTTTTGTAAACACAAGGGGGTAGCGTGATAATTTCGTATAACACAGGGGGTCGGAGTGATACTTTTCCTATTCTGTTTTATTTTTATTTGAAATTTTTAGTTGCATACAATGAAAAGCAACTTATAATGTTAAAAATTTCTAAATTTGGTCAAATGTAAATATATAATTCGTATTTAATTGAATTTTTAATTAGTTTTTTTATTAGGACTTATATTATATTAATTGGAAGTGGAAGAAATTTTTTGAGTTTTTTTTTCTACTAACTCAAAAAATATTGTACAAAAAATACTAAATCAAACCAAACCAAACCGAGTCTTATCCTACTAGGTAGGGTCGACATTATACAAAAAAAAAAAAAAAAAAAAAAATTCTTGCTCGAGTTCTGGTTCCACCCCTGGAATCATCCTTGTAGTTGGAAGTGCTTGTAGTAATCATTTTTAGGTTCTGTTTGACCTATCTTTTAGACACTCAAAAGCACTTCCTGTGAGTTTAAAAGTTGAACGAACTTGTTTGGCCTATTTTTTAAAGTATATTTAGGTAAAAGTTGAAGTTGAAAAAAACTAAAAAATGAGAAGCTCCAAATTGGAACTTTTCAAAAAAGGCTTTTGCTAAATTGTTTTACATAATGCCGAAAGTTATTTTTATTTTTTTCTCAAATATATCCCTCCATATTTTTTAATATCCGATATTACCCTCAAAATTTTTAAAAGCTCAATGTTGCCTCACACAGGCCAAACAGTCAACGACTTTTGTTCAACGACACTTCTAACTCTGCTCTAAAAGCTCTACAACTCAAAATTTGAAATTTTACAGCTAGGCCAAACCGAGTCTTAGAAGTCTTTCAGTGAAATTGTTGAAAACATTTATGCTTGCATTGTGAAGCACTTTCCTAGACCCCATGTATAGCACTAGTTTCGTGCACTAAATTGTTCTCTCGCACACTGTAGCACTTGGTGTATATGTGAATCTACAATGAAGAATTTATTGGGCACTAGCAACTTGCTACTTCATAAAGTAGGTGAACGTCGTGAGTCTTTATACTAGTGTGGTGCCAGCCAAAGAACTCTGAAGCTCAAGTTAATAACTCGTAGGAGGGTGTATTAGTGCTAGTGTGAATATAAGAAAAACAAAGTAGAGTCGTAATTGGAGTAGCGAGGTGTATGGGGGCCTGTTGATAGTGAGGGATTAAGGGACAGTATTTGTAGAGGTTAGGAATATTCGATGTCTTTTCCTTAGGTAGAAGCAGCCTATTTATAATTAATATTGGTAGGCCGAAAGTCCATGGACTTAAGACTTGCAACCCTCAGGGACTCCCATGAATTTATGATTATTTATCCCTTTGATAGTCGGATCACGATTATCCACTCCTAATGAATTAGGTAGTTAAACTATCCTTACTTCCATCTAACTCCAGATATCTAATACAGTTCAAGTCCCATTTGGATTCGTCATTGATTATCCACAAATGGTGGTGTCGAAATCTGGGCTCACTCGAGTGTCTTGGGCCTGATGTGAACCTATCGTATGAGTAGCCTGTGAGCCATTAGGTTGCATATGGGTCATAGTCATGTGATCATGAGTTGAGTAGGATCAAGTCACCCATCGCGGTAGGACTATGAGTCCAAGCCATATTGACAGTTTTTTCATTTCTTCTTTCTTTTAAGTCCTAGTAACTATTCTTGTGCTAAATTCAGTTGCTACAATTGAAAAGGAGCGAAATTTCGCGAAGGAAATTATTATTGAACTTTCTTTGATTTGTTTCTATAAGCATTATGATGCAGTATAAGACATGGAGCTATAATGATTAGACCCAAAATTGATTAGTTTGCCACCGTTGTTGCAATTTTGACGCTTTTGAACATCCAAAGACTTCTTCAAAAAAAAAGAAAGAACATCCAAAGACTCATTCATCAATGAATATAAGCAAGCTGGCTTAGCACTAGTATGTAGGGATCACATGGGTCCTGTTATTGATGGGCGAGCAATTTGCAATGTTCTGTAGTTTAGTTGAGCAGGCTGAGGCATTGGCTTGTTATAAGTTTGTCAATTGGCAGCTACCAAAGACCTAACAAATTATGTCATTACTGTTTTCTAGACTTACCAGAGGTCTAATTAGAGACTTGCCCCTATTGTTCAAAACTCGTTGCAACTACTATCTATCAATTCTGGCTACATTTTCTGGCTTGTTTCGTGATAGGCTAACTTTGTGGAAGATTGACTTGCATCATTAATTACGATAGACTATCACATAATAGAATGGGTAAATAGCGTCTCGGTCTCCTGTGATTTACTATAAGTGCAAGTCAGGTCCCTGTGATTTCATAATTAGCTTATAACCCCCTGTGCTTTTAAAAATTGAAGCACGCGTGCCCCCTTCGTTAAACAATTTGTCTATTTTAACATAATTTGTTATGCACGCGCTAATAACGTAACTGTTTGTATTTTTTACATGATTGACCAATATCTATGAGGTGCGCAATGGCTCTCTGTATTTTTAATAATGGTGCGTAATGGTCCCCTGTATTTTTAAAGATATTTAATATGTTGACATTACAATTGGGGGCATTTGTGTCATTTTGATGTTGTCATTAAAATTTTAAACGGACTTGGATCACAGGGGGCACGTGTGCTTCAATTTTTAAAAACACAAGGGGTTATAAGCCAATTATGAAATTTTTTAAAAATCCGACTTGCACTTAAGATAAACCACAGGAGGTTGACAAGCTATTTACCCTAATAGAATTAATGAATATGTAATCTTACTAGTTCTTTGTTCCTTCTTGCAAAGAAGACTTTATAAGTACTAGGATTGGTTCATGCCTTGATGTATTATAACGTTTTCCACTTGTTTGGAATCAAATGATTACAAATTTTTTTTTTGTTTTTTTTTTTTGTTTTTGTTTCGGAAAGCATAACTGTATTAAACAAAATAAGTATAATTGAGAAAAAGCACAACAAAAGACAAGACTAGTTCCAGAAGGCATAATTGCATTAAAAGAAAAAAAGGTATAATAAAAAAAGCCCAACAAAAGACAAGACTGGCTTAGCTCCCCTTCCCCCTCATAATGTGATTTCTAGGAAAAAAAAATCATTATGTGAATTAAACGCTCCCAAGTTCAACACAATGAAGAAAGACACAAATCTACTAGGTCTAACCAACAGAAAAACATACAATAATACGTTTTTTGAAAAATATAAAAAATAAAAATAAATAAATAAAATAACTCAAAAAATAAAATAGAAATAAAAATATAAAAAATAAAAATAAAAATAAGATAAAATGAGAAAATAAAATAAAACTAAATAAAGAAAAATAAGATAAAATATAAAATAAAATAAAAATAAAAAATAAAAACTATGTATAAAAACTAAAATAATAACAATAAAAATAAAAAATAAAATGAAATTAATAAAAATTATTAATTTTTTAAGTCTAGATTAGGGACATTGTTGAAAAATTGCTCAAAATTTCTAGGACTAGTGAGTCTAAACCAAATATAACAAAATAATATTCTTAGTAATTTGACAAACTATTCCTAGGAATATTTTTAACATACCAAACAGTTTTAATAATATTTCCGGGAATAATATTCCCGAGAATAAAAAATCAATTCGTGAACTAAACGCCCCCTTAATTAGTTCATTATCTTTATTATATTTGGTAAACAAGTTTCTTATCTTCGAAAGTGTTACATTTTAATTTTGTCCGACAAAAAAAAAAATTGTAAAAAATTTTGTAACATGTGCCACTATTGTCCTTTTGGCTTTTTCAATGAAAAAAGCTATTACTTTTTTTAACACTAAAGGGAAAAATGACTAATAGTGGGGATCTATTTGTCAAATATGATAAAGATCAAGGACTAACTAGGATATTAATAAAAATTTAAACATCTCGACACTATACAAACTCTAAAGATCATTAGTATAATTTCTTAACACTAAACAAATTCTAAAGATTTCGAGACATTTTGAGGAAACAATAACATATGAAGGAGTCATCTCTTAACTCATTTAGGTCAACATTCAGTTTCAAATCTGCATTTTTTTGAAATTTTTATTTATCCATTCAAAGTTAGCACTTTCCTACATTTGATTAGCTACTGTGGTCACTGGGTTTCTTTTTCTTGATGTATAGAGTTTTATTGAGTTTAATAGATTCAATTGCTAAATTAGTATTAAAAAAAATTACCACCTTCTTAATTTGCCAATCGATTGCCAAAATTTTGATTTATAATTTTTCACCTCTATTCAAATCCACTTAATTTCTTTGCAATCAACATTTACTTCGATAGATAATTGGAAATGCGTCATGTTCTTCCTCTCTGTTGATTTTTCTTTTTCATTATTTGTAGTACAATATTGCTTTCAACCTTAATTGATCTTGTGATCATACAACGGATATGCAATGCATCGTAAAGAGAATCAAGCGTCTATTACACAAAGGAAGTGACCAAAGAAGAGAAAAAGATCGGACCAAGAAAATGAATGGAAAGTAAGATGAAAATAACAAAGGAAACAAAAGGAATGGGTTTTCTTATTTGGATTTGGACTTGAGAAAGACAAAAAAGGAAAAGAAAAAAAATTAATCTAAGAAAAAAAGAATAATTTTATGATTCTTCGTTTTTATTAGAGGAGGGAAAGAAAGAAAATGATAATTTTAAATGGAAACAAAATTAAATACATTTTTCATATTTATTTTTATGTTCAGGTCATATTGAAATATGCTAAAGTGCTACAATTGTTGCAACGACAATCATGATAGAATTTCTTGTAGTTGCGAAGGTTGAGTGGGTGGGCTAGAGCAGGAGCTTTGTGAAGTAATGGAGAGAAAATAAGCTTTGTGATGTGTAATAAATGTAAAAGAGTTAACACCCTAATTAGTCTCTGATTTTTATTGTGTTTAACAAACAAATTCCTTGTCTTCAAAAGTTTTACATTCAAATCATTTCATTTTATTCTCAACTAAAAAGAAAAAAAAAATCTTTTTACTTTGTAACTTGTGTCGCCGTTAGTCCTTTTAGTTTTTTCTGTCAAGAAAGTAAAGGTAAAGTAATGTGACTTTATTTTACCCCTACACGTATCCATTACTTTTTTAACAGTAAAGGATATACAAGTTATAAAGTTAAATAATCTAAATCTAGTACTTTTAGAGATAGAGGACTTGTTTGTCAAATACAATGATGATTAAGTACTAACTAGGGTATTAACAAAATGTAAAGATCTCAACACTAAACAAACTCTAAAGATCGTTAGTATTTTCTCTCAACACTAAACAAATTCTAAAGATTTCAACACATTTCGAGGAAGCAATAACATATGAAGGAGTCAATTCATAACCCATTTAGGTCAACTTTTAGTTTTAAATCCAAATTTTTGTTGAAATTTTGATTTATCCATTTAAAGTTAGTACCTTCCTAATTAGTTTTTTTTATGTCAAGAAAGTAAAGGCAAAGTAATGTGACTTTATTTTACCCCTACACGTATCCATTACTTTTTTAACAGTAAAGGATAAAAGGATTAACAGTGTTACAAGTTATAAAGTTAAATAATCTAAATCTAGTACTTTTAGAGATAGAGAACTTGTTTGTCAAATACGATGATGATTAAGTACTACCTAGGGTATTAACAAAATGTAAAGATCTCAACACTAAACAAACTCTAAAGATCATTAGTATTTTCTCTCAACACTAAACAAATTCTAAAGATCTCAACACATTTCGAGAAAGCAATAACATATGAAGGAGTCAATTCATAACCCATTTAGGTCAACTTTCAGTTTTAAATCCATTTTTTTGTTGAAATTTTGATTTATCCATTCAAAGTTAGTACCTTCCTAATTGTGATTAGTTGTTGCGGTCACTAGTTTTTTCTTGATGTAAAAAGTTTTGTTGAGTTTCATAGATTCACTTGTTAAATTGGAAAAAATAAAAAACAAAGTTAACACCTTCTTAATTTGCCAATCGATTACCAAAATTTTGATTTAATTTTCCATCTCTATTCAAATCCACTTAATTTCTCTACAGTCAATATTTACTTCCTTGGATAATTGGAAATGCATCATGTTCTTATGTTGATTATTCTTTTCATTCTTTGTTGTTCAGTAATGCTTTCAACCTTAATTGACCCTGTGATCATGCAATTGATTTGCAATGCATTGTAAAAAGAATCATATAGGTTTATGAATTGGAATTGATCTTTCCATAAAAAACTTTTCAATAATTAACTAATTTTAGCATTTCTCACTATTGTCAACGTCTACAAGTTCTTAATTGCTCTTCTCTATACTGGAATGCTTATTACACATTCAGTGGCAAACTCTTTTGTTTCTCAAAAAGAAAGAAAGAAGAAATGGTGGACACAAGTATTTTAGTAATGCACATAAAATACAATATAATATATATCATAAACGATATCGCAAGATATTACATGCTACTTTAGCAGATATTATTATTAATGATTCTTTCCAGCCTATATAGCATAATAATCACAAACGATGACCTAGACCTTTAATTTGTCATTACATTCAGTACATAGGCAAAAGCTACATTCTTCACATTCGAAGACATCATACCTATCTATATTGTCTCCGTAACTGTCACAAGAGGACTTTAATGTGGCCTTCCGTTTATACTCGAGAGGATGCAGGTGAGAACTCACTTCAAGTGTGCCTCCAAACTTGTAATTACGAAATCTGCCAAGTCTGGGTACACAATTCGGATAAAATGAATTATCGCAATCAGAGCAATGGTAAAGCTAGAACTTGGGATGCATTTCCTCTTCGCACATATCACAAATCAAATCATCTGGATGGTCACTATATGGCGGAAACCTCAGCGGAAGAGGGTATTTATCCCATCTGTGCCTAATAGCCATGGGGAGCATTGCACATTCATAGCCCTGTTAAGGTAAAAAAGTGTTGAATTGTGAATGGTCTTCACGCGCTGCCAGATGTCTACAAACCAGAGAGGGCTTTGTGGGTTGTGCCCGCATTAGCACTCCGATGCTTAAGTTAGCTTGGTGCTTTAATGGAGGAAATTGTAGACAGAGAATATAATATGAATAATAAAAGTGCAATTACCCTCTTCCTGTTGAATCTTCTAATACTTATAGGTGGAGGCCAACTGAACCAGATGAGGAATAGTGGAGTAGTGGGGAGTTAGTGGTAGATAACTGCACGTAACCACTAACTATGTTTACTAACGGGCTTCAACTGATTTCAACTGCTGAACATGCCCTACTATCGCAGGCCAATGCTGTCTACAATCTCTACTCCGCCTGAGGTCCCAAAATGGGACCCTAGGGTACTCCGATGCCACGTCCGACCCTCTAAGGACTCCTATCTTACTACGTCCGAGCCCTGGGTACAATCTCCGAGGGGTTGGATTTGCCTGACCCCTCGTCCGAGGTCCCCAATGTATCCCTCTTCTCCTCATTAACCCCTCTCAGGGGTCATTCTATAATTTCTATATACCCTAAGGGTCTTACCCGTATCATGATGCCTCTCCCCCAGCTCTTGGAACTATATAATGGGTCCGGGAACTGGTTTGTCACCTCGGCTTTACCATAATTGGGCTCAAGTTTGCCTTAGTGCTGCCTCGTCTTCCGTGCAACCCATTACCAACTATCATTTAATGCTGCCTTGCCACTTGTTATGATCTAATGGAGTGACTTTTGAATCAATGGTGAGGATTGGAAACTCTTGGTTTTCCCTTCATTTTTTACTCGTATAAATACCCCTTTTACCATTCAAAAATTCACTTTTCACCTTTCTTTTCAAAAAGACTTCTCTCTCTTTTCACTTCTTTCTTTTGCCGACAACTCAACACCTCGGCACCCTGCCTTGACGCTCTGACAACTCGGGTTTGTGCCGCTCTACCACCTCGAGCACACATCTCGAGCTGTATCCACCACATCAAGCTCATGCCGCTCAACCACCTCGGACCACCATTGAACACCTTAGACTACCACTAAAATACCTTGGGCCATACTTCAACACCTCGGATCACCCTCCAACACCTCGAGCTCTTTATCCAAAACCTTCATTTGGCCTCTTACACCCATTACTATGGTGTCTTCCTCCTCCACTTCATCTTCAAAAATTATGGAGGTCACAGTAGCCCTCCCTGCTACGACTGAAGGCCTCGGACCTAGGGACGATGCGAGCGTCGAGCCCTCAATCATCGCTACTCCGACATCCTCAAGACTTCCCTCCCTCGGGGTTCCTATACCGGCTCAACCACTTAGGTCCATTAGGTCTGATGAGGCTGGACCTTCGAGAACAACCCTTTTGGATCCCACTGGCTTCGAGGCCTTCCAGACTATTCCTCGATGCGATCCTCATCCCGAGCTCTTACATATTACTCTAGAGATGATTCCAAGGATGCCCGAATCTCCACTCCCTCTTCCCAGGGCCGAGACTCTCGATCCCGACCCTGAGGCTCGGACAGACTTCCTAGCTTTATGCTATAAGTGTACCTTTGATGATCGCAATATGCTCGACCTTCGTAGCAGGGGCGCCATTCCCGGGGGTTACGAGTTTCGAGTTCCCGAACGTCATGAAATGGCTTGCTGACCTGAGGTAGGGGAATTGGTATTACCCTACATCGTTCTTCGGTTTCTCCACCTTCCCCTCCCAACCTTTGTTATCCGTATCTTCAATTTCCTCGAAATCGCCCCTTGCCAGCTCGTGCCAAATGGCTAGAGAGAAATAGTAGATTTTTATGTGTGGGTCAAATCCCTTGAGCTTTCCCCGACAGTCAACCTCTTCCGCCAGTTCCATCAGTTGGTCCACGATTCTAAAAACTTCGGTGTGTACTACTTTTCTCCTAGATCCTATCACCGTCCATTTACTAATTGGCCCTCAAGTAATCGCGGGTGGTACAACAAATTCCAATTCGTGGTCCACCTCTTCAGATGGCCTGTCATGAGGCTTTATAGGCTTCTGCCTAGTGTCGAGCTTGATGCCTTCTACGAGCCTCATTTCTTGACCCCAACCGAGAGGCTCATGATTTCTTTCCTCCTCCGCCAAGCTTGTCCCATACGTGGGGATTCCTTCTTAACCCCTGAGGCCATATTAGCCTTGGGCCTTCATGATCAGCCGAGGACTACCGATGTCGCAGGGGGGCCTTCGGGCATTGTACGCTCTCCATCAAGACGAGCCTCTGTGTCGAAGTTTCATCTTCTCCAATAGACGAAACTCACGTAGACGCCCCATTCCACGGTGAGGATGAAGGTAATAAAAATTTCTTCACATGTATTATCATTTTAGACCTCTATTTCCGGCTAGCTGATCTTTCACTCTCCTAACACAGGTGTTTCCGAACCTCCGATTCCCCCGGGCAATTCTGAGGTTGTTAGGGTCTGCGCTGTTAGCACTGACAACATTCCTCCTACACATGTTCCTCCTATTGAGGCCCGAGATATTGATCCTGTTGTTGCAGCTGCTGAAGAGGCTCGGGCCGGGGCATTCCAAGCTTAGGCTAAGACTTGGTGAGCCCGAGCTGCTAAACGAGCCGAAAAGAAAAAAGTCAAAGAAGGTCCTAGGAAAAGACGTAGGAGGGATGTGAGGCCCGATCCCGAATAACATGTCTTACCTCGATTTGTGTGCCTTAGACCCAGAACTATATGACCGACCTTGGATTACATGTCATGTCTTGGTTTCTGTGCATGTCTCATTATACGTGCCTTGACCTAGAGTTGTGTGCCCTAATCCTCGACTTACCTGTCCTGACATCGATTTACGTGTGATACCTCAATTTGTATGCACTGACCTTGAACTGCGTGCCCTAACCTAGGTTCAAGAGTCGTACCTCGATTTACGTGCATTGTATTAAATTATGTACTTTGCATTGGTTTACGTGCATTCAGCTAGGGTTGTATGCATTTGCATTGGAATCCATGCATTTATCTTGAAGTATGTGCCTTACCTCGTAGTTCGTGTCTACCTCGTGATTCGTGCCCCGTATTGATTTCTATATGTGTCTCGTAGTACGTACCCTAGACCTAGGAAAGCGTGCCCGCATGTTAACCAATAAAGAATCCTACACAAAGCACTAGACTATAGAATAATCCTACACAATCCACTAACTAATATTATATTCCTAATTCAAATTTTCTACAAACTCCACTAACAATAAAATAACACTAAACTATTCCTACATTTCCTACTATCTATTATTATATTCGTAATTCAAACTCATCAACAAACATTCCTATATTTTATTCTACCTAGATTCCCTAATTTCCCAACATTCCTATGACAACACAAGACACCATGCTACCTAGGATAGACAAAACAAAAACAATCATATTTTAAACACTTAATATTCCTCACAAAGCACAAGAATGCATAACAAATACATACTACACATTACCCTAGCCCTCATTTTCAACCAAGGCATCCAAATACAATTAAAATTCAGATTTTACATCAAAAAAATCTCACACATGCTCTCTCAACTCACCAAAACCGAGCACACACACACACACACACAAACTGCACTTTTCCTCACAAACTCTCTCATTCTCTCTCATTTTCGACCATGGCAACCCCTTGAGCATTCAAGACTCCTAAAAACTCTCTACGACTCTCCCAAGCTCGCCATCAAGCAAGGCAACTAGCTCAAAAACGCACACAAGCTCACAAAACTCATCATTTTTGGCCTAAGGTAAGTCTTGATAGTTTTCTTCCATTTCTTTCGGTTTCACACACATGCACACCTTACTCACATGCTAACTAAGTTAGAAATTAAGGGAAGACAAGCCATCTCTTGGACAAAGCAAGGAAGAAGCTCCCTTTGTGCATTTTGAAGAGCATTTGTGCTTATTTGCTAAATCTTCAAAGAGGTGAGGGTTAAACTCTTTTAAAAGCTTTCAAAAATCACATGCATGCCTTCATATGACTATATTTACCTCTTTAGTTGTTGTATATGTGTGTATATGAGCTTATATGACCATGCATGGCTAGATATTTGGCTAGAACTTGAAGATAGGTAAAATCATGTAGCTGGCAGATTTCTAACTTGGTAGAGCGAAGTGCATTTGGTCTAGTAAATGATGTTAAAAATGCGTGAAAATTGGTAGGTGACTAGCTTTGCCCGTTCTGACCATTTTTCGTAGAAATAGACCAAGGCCAATTTTGACTCTAAGGCCTCCAAAATAGCAAAATATCGAAAGGTGTCTGAATCTGGAAAATCAGGAAATATGAAATAGGTTTCTGGCAGATTACTGACTTTGTAGAACGAATCATTTTTGACATAGTAGATTTTGGTTAAAATGCATGAAAATTAGTACGTTTCTATATTTTGCAATTATGGACATTTTTGTTAGAAATAGACCAAAGCCAATATGACTCTAAGACCTTCAAAAATAGCAAAACGCGTAACATGTCTAAAACTAGACAGTTTTGAGTAGTCTCACGGTTTTGGCCATCACTCCTAAATCCGAACTCCAAATGATGCGAGGTTTGTTCCTAGACTTAAATCACTCATTAAGCTTTAATTTGACATTTTGTTCACTGAAATTGGAGATCATTTGCTTGTCTAATCGATTGTGGAAAAACAGACCATTGCAGTGAGGTTTTGTTTACTGATATGCATTGAAACATGTTGTAACTTCTCTTGTGGTATTGAATGCTTGGAATTGTGGCACTTAGATGTTGTGTGGACTGTTGTGGCTGATTGAGGTTGCTTAATTTGATTTATGTATGACTTGGGATCACTAATTGATGAATGGTTTGTTTAACCGCATGTGTAAGCACGGAATTAAGGCCCTATTGCTTATGAAAACTTGTTAAGTGATGATCCTATCGCTAAATGCGTTCAATTGTGTGGTTAGTAGGCTGCCTAATAAATGTTAAGTATGCTTGAAACGGTTTAAGTGTTACTTGTGGTGCTTAGCAAACAAAACCAACCCGGAGCACGACCTTGTAAACCCTGACTCCCAAGTCATAGACCACTCTTGTGTGAATTATAAATTGATGTTGAGGAATGTTAATGGGCTGCCCGGAATTGTTTTTATAACTCTAAATATGATTCCCGATGATTACATGTTGATAAGTAAACTCTTCTTGCACCCGGTCTCATGTAAACGTCGTTGCATGCTTGTATGATTTTAATACTTGATACGTGAACCCCGAAATGAGTTATATGACTTGATTTACATGTGTTACATGGCTGCCCGTTTAATGTTCATATAACTCTATGTGTTTTACAAAGTGAAAATTCGTGTTAAGCATGCCTCGTTCGTTTACTTGTCAATATGTGATCTTATACTTGCTCGGAGGCAACCTACTTTGTTGTCCTCCTAATGTGAATTGTTAAAAGACATTCTATGACTTATTTGAACATGATTACTTGGCTGCCCGTGGAAGTTTAATTGCTTTCAGATTGATATATGAAATGATTACATGTTCTTACAATGCCTTATATGCCAATATGTCAAAATGTGATCATATACTTGCTCGGAGGCAACCTATTTTGTTGACATCCCAATATGAAATGTTAAATGGCATACATGTGCATTGCATACAAGGTTGCAACCTTTCATTTTGGCATGGTAGCGTTTCACGCACGTCGGGCGGCATCGGGCTTGCCGGTGCTACTGTGACTACCATGGTCCAATTCCCTCTCTCGCTTGGGGGCTAGACTTTCTCGGAGAGTTGGGTCGTAGGATTTCAGGGTTCATCCTGAGTACACCCATTTGGCATGAAAAGTGGATGATTGAAGCCAGCCGCAACAACTGTTATCAGAAATGATCTTGAGAAAAAATGCTCACCGATTGATCTTGAGAGCGAAAAACTCACTGTATCATTTTCACTATGTGTTTAAGTACTCTCGCTTGGTTCCTAGAGGACCTCGGGGAGGAAAGAGGGTAAATGTGTTCATTTACATTTATATTATGTTATAAATTTACTTGTGTTATATGTCTTGCTTTTAAAAAGAGTTTTTCATAAGTTTAACCAGAAAAGAGTTTCAAAATGTATTTCTCATTCCCCCTCACTGGGTTCATAAGGACTCACCCTCTTTGATCATCACAGGTGAAGAAGAACACGAACAGGGACCCGGGGAGAATGTGCTTGTTGATGAATCCTTGGAGTGATTACATGCGTTATGTGCCTTGCTTGACAGTGGCTGTTTTGTGAACGTTGTGTTTTCTTTGAAGAATATTTATTTTGTTGATGTAAATGACCCCATTGTAATTTGGGTCTAATTTTGGGATTGTACTATCTATAACCAGATGAACTCTTTATTTGGTTATTTGTTTTCATTATCTCGTATAGTAGTTAACGTAGGCGTTTAAACCACTAGATGATTAATCCACTAGGTTAACTCTATCTAATTTCACTTAAGTACTCACCCGTACCCTAAAGGATAATAGGTACTTGCATATTAGTAAATTGACAAATAAATGGAACATAGTTATCAAGCTAGGCTTATTAACCAAATGAGACTTTCAAGATAAATTAGTAGGCATATCGGTTGATGACACATTAGGAATCTTAGTAGGAATCGAATCAAGGATTGAAAGTTTTGAGGCGTTTTAGAAAATAGGTCAAACCAAAGGTCTTAAATATAGCCGTCATGTTGCCAGATTTTCGAAAAATCTTTTGGAATTCTAAATCAACGTTAAGTATTAATTGTAAGAAATGACCAAGTCGTACAAATAGCGTAAAAGAATTAGGTCATTCCCTAGTCTAGCCTCCATAGGTCGGGTTGGGGCGTGACAAGGGTCGTCCCGTCAGCGACCTCGTCCGAGCCTACCTGGTTCGAACTTCTTATCCTGCAAGATCTCCCTTCGCCTACCCCTGAGGGAATCGCTCGCACATTGGAAACCTTCAAGGAGGTTGCTGCCTACCACAAAGTTCCTCCTTATGAAGAGATAGTTGGCGTTTTGCCCAAAGATAGCGGTTTGGCGAATGATGCATCGCACTTTATCGCTAGGGCCTCCACTCAATCTCGTTTGAGCTCTTCTCTGGCTCCCGATGGTGCCTCTGCTTAGTCTCATCCGAGTTCTCCCTGGCTCCCGAGGGTTCCACTCACACGGCGAGTTCTTTGCACGAGCTTCCAAGGGAACAACTACACCCCATCGCACAAGAGGCCTTCGAAAGGGCTCGCTCCAAGGTATTTTCTTTCTTTCCTTAACTGCTCATTTACTTTATTTCTTTTTGGCTGTGTTTTTCTGACCTTGCTTGACTGCTGCAGATGTCTGTAGGTCTCAACGTGGCCTACCACTAGGTGGGATAATATGAACGGCGGCTCGCTGAGACAAAGGCTGCTCATAGGGAGTTTGAGGAGCGCGCTAGAAGTTCTGAAGCTGCGATTTAGGCCGAGCTCACTACCACTCGTGAGGCAACCAGGATAGCTCAGGAAGAGGCTGCTGCTGCAAACTCCAAGCATCGCCAACTCCAGACTGATTGGGAAGCTTCTTTGAGGGCTCAAAGGGAGGCCGAGGCTGAGCACGAGAAGCTTCAATCCGAGTTAGAGGCATCTCAAACAGCTCGAGGTTCCGTGGAAACTCAACTTAGGGATTTGAAAGTCTCCCTGGAAGATATGGAGGCCCATGCAGTGGAGGACTTCTGCAGCGGGCAAGGCTACAAGGATGATTTGAAGAAGTTATTTGCTCGATCCGCCGCTAATACCACTACCGATGTCACCACTGCATTTCAGGCGAAGCTCAACCGCTATGCTCAGAGGCATAACTTAGTTATTAGGGAGAACATGATTACCAGCAACTCTTCGAGCTTTGAGGACGAGACAGAGGATAGCGAGACCAAGGGATAAGCATCGTATTTACTTTTTACTTTCCTATTTGTAATGAAAACTTTTGTCTTTAATGAAAAGAACTTCTTTTCTCACTTTTTTCGTTCAATTTGTTGTTTATCTCGTTGTGTTTGGTTCATCCGGAAGGCCATGTTCTTGCCCTTTTCCTTAATCCGACACTCGTGGGCCTCAGGGGTCGTGCTCCAGTCCTGGACCTCGGGGGTCATGCCCCCAGCCTTTATGTATTGGGGGTCATGCCCCCAGTTTCATGCTATCCCGGGAAGATCTCATTTCCGTAGAAAGGATGTTCCATTTTTGTTACTTTTGGAAGTTGACCTCCCTTACTGGGATTTGGTTTTCTTCCATTTCAATCATCAACAGACCTTCAGATGAAGACAACAATTTTATCACAAAGACATAATCTAACTTATCACAACAACATCTGAAGGCATCACCTGCCTTGATACAAACACAGCTTCTCAATATGTACAACATTTTAACATTCAAAGAAAAATTCCAACAACAACTAGACATTCAAAGGAAAACATAAACAAGAACTAGAAAATTCAAAGAGAATATTACATGTAATATTTATTTAAGTGTTCTACGTGCTAAGTATTCCTTAATTCCTTACCGCTGAGGTCTTTGAGCCTGTACGTTCCTAGCTTGACCTCTTTGACTACCCTGTACGGGCTTTCCCAATTTGGCCCTAGCTTTCCCTGACTCCAGTCAGGTCTGAACACTGCTTTTCTGAGGACCAGATCTCCTTCTAGGATTTCTTTGCTTCTCACATTCTTTTTGAAATGTCGTGCCATGGTCCTCTTACCCTCGAGCATCTTTATTCTAGCCTTCTCTTTGAATTCTTCTACTAGATCCAGGTCTTCTCGTAGGGCCTAGTTATTAATTTCTTCTTCATACTTAGCAACTTTTTGGCTCGTCGAGCCAACTTCTACAAGTAGGACATCATCTACCCCAAACGTCAGGCTGAAAGGGTCTCGCCCGTCGACTAGTTTGGCATTGTCCTACATCCCCACATTACCTCAGGCAAGACCTCGGCCCATAGGCCTTTGGCTATTACCAACTTCTTTCTTAGACCCTATAAAATAGATCTGTTAGTATTTTCCACTTGGCCATTAATCTGTGGATGCGCCACAGAAACAAATCTAAGAGAGTTGCCCAGCTCCGAGCATTATTTCCTAAAATAGTGGCAATCAAATTGGGTCCCATGGTCCGTCACTATCACTCTCGGAATCTCAAATCTGCACATAATAGACTTTCACATAAAATTCCAGGCATTTTTATCTGTAGTTTTGGCTACGGTTACGAAGCACTTAACGCTCTGACCTGTGCTCATTGGGAAATGACCAATATATCCAAACCCCATTGAGCAAAAGTATAGGTGCTCATCATCACAGTCGAGTCTACTGCTGGCTACCGCAGGATTCTCGAGAATCTTTGACATGTATCACACTTTTGTACCATGCACCGAGCATTTTTATTCAGGGTCAACCAGAAATACCCATACCTCAGTATCTTCCGAGCTAATACTCTATGGCTTATATGATTACCACAGATCCCCTTATGCATCTCCCTGAGTATATAATCGCCCTCGCCCTTGTCTACACATCTCAACATTCGCCAGGTATACGTCTTTCGATATAATTGCTTTCCAACATCACATACTTCGGGGCTCGAATTTTCACCTTCCTCGCATCTTCATTGTTTTCTGGTAAGATTCCCTTTTCTAGGAAATCAACCATAGGTTGCATCCAAGACTCATTGTGCTCTATCTAAGCTACCTCTTTGCGCTCCCAAGCTATGCTCGACTTGAACACCTCTTCCACCTTTATCGTCACTGGCCCTGGTACTCCCACTGCAAGCTTTGAGAAGACATTGGCTCTCTCATTCTTTGCTCATGGAATTCGGTTGATTATAAAACCACTTAAACCAGCCACTGTGTCCTTTACTTTGGCCAAGTATGCGGCCATGGTTTCATCTTTACCTTCATACTCTCCGCCTATCTAACTTGTCACCAATTGTGAGTTTGTGTGAGCCTCTATCGAATATGCTCCCATCGCCTGAGCTGTTTTAATTCATGCAATAAGGGCTTCATACTTGGCCTCATTATTTGAGGCTGAGAAACGGAACTTCAGAGTGAACTGCAACTCATCACCCTCTGGACCCTGTAGTATGATCCCAGCTCCACTGCCACTTTTGCCCGAGGCTCCATCCACCCAAATCTTCCAGGGCCTTGGACTACCCTCTAACGGCTCCCCTATGAACTCCACAATGAAATATGCCATAGCATGAGCCTTTATTGCAGTCCTTGGTCTTAATGTGATGTCAAATTGGCTCAACTCCACAGACCATTTCAGAAGCCTTCCCGACGCCTCTAGTTTTTGTAATACTTGCTTGAAGGGCATATCTGTCATAACACATATGGGATGCGCCTCAAAGTAATGCCTGAGCCTCCTTGACGCCACAAGTAAGGCCAACGCTATCCGCTCTACGGGCGGATACCTCAACTCTGCCCCTTTAAGTATTTGGCTGATATAGTAGATCGACCTATGTTGTTTTCCACCCTGTCGTACCAGTGCTGCTGCCACAGCCACCGAGGATACTGCTAAGTATACGTACAAGGTCTTACCGGGCTCTAGCCTAGACAACAAGGGTACCGAGCTCAAGTAGTCCTTCAACTTCTCAAAAGCCTCTTGGTACTCTTCTGTCCATTAAAAATCTTTCAGTTTTCACAGGACTTTAAACAAAGGAGCACATTTATCTACTGACCTGGCCATGAACCTGCTCAAAGCTGCTATCTTCCCCGTCAGCTTCTAAACATCTTTGACACTTTTAGGCTATTCAAGATCCAGAATGGCTTGCACTTTTTCTGGATTTACCTCGATCCCCCTCCAAGTAACCATGAACCCTAGGAATTTTCTTGCCTGAACCCCAAAAACATATTTCTTGGGATTTAACTTGATGCCGACCCTCCTCATTATCGAGAATGCCTCAGAGAAATCCTCGATGTAAGTATATGCCCTCTTATACTTCACCAATATATCATCAACATAAACTTCCATATTCCGCCCTAACGGCCCCTTAAACACCTTATCCATCATGCGCTGGTAACAAACCCTTGCGTTCTTCAAACCAAATAGCATCACCCTATAACAAAATACCCATTGGTTTGTTATGAATGTCGTCTTCTCCTCATCCTCTGGTGCCATCTTAATCTGGTTGTACCCTTTGAAGGCATCCATGAATGATAGCATTTCAAAGCCTGAAGTAGAATCCATCATTTGATCTATTCTAGGCAATGGGTAGCAGTCTTTCGGGCAGTCCCTGTTCAAATATGTAAAGTCCACACACATCCGCCAAGCCCCATAAGGTTTAGGGACCATCACCACATTCGCCAACCAAGGTAGGGTACTCCGCCTCACGAATATGCCCAGCCCTCAACAATTTGTTCACTTATTCTCTGATTGCTCGGTTCTTTTCTGCGTGGAAGACCCGTTTTTTCTGCTTCACCGGCCTGAACGCTGGATCTACATTTAGCCAATGCATAGCTATCTGCGGAATACATCTCTATTACAAGATAAGAAATGAGTTATACCTTTAACCAGGTTTCGAGGAAGCTTTGTTCCGATTTGAACCTCATTCGCTGCTACTAACTCAACTTTCTGTAACTTCTCTACTGGCTCAGCTTTTTTCGGCTCCCGCCCCTTCTTGGGAATCTCAATTAGTTCATTCTCTTCTTTCTGCAACCTCAAGCAAATGGCATAACACTCTTGGGCTCTCATCTGGTCCCCTCTTACTGTCACTATACCTGCCTCTGAAGGGAACTTCATTGCTAGATGATAGGTAGACACCACTACTCTGAACTTTCCCAGAGCCACCCTCCTCAATATCCTATTATAGGGTAACTCGCAATCTACTACAATGAAATCCAGCATCTTACCACGGCTCAGCCTGTCACGCCCGAGGATTACCTTCAAAGTTATCATACGCTCGAGTTTCACCTCTCTGCCATTGAACCCTGACAAGGTTCCTTTCATAGCCCTTAGATGCTCCATTCTCAAACCCATCTTCTCAAATGTACTAAGGAACAAGACCTCTGTTGAGCTCCTTGTATCAACCATGATCTTGCGTACTACAACCCCACTGACATCTACTGCAATCACCAATGGCTCATCATGGGGTAACACTAGACCATCCAAATCTTCATCGTCAGAACTGATACTTTCTTCCACCCTCAGTCTTTTCATCAGGGAGTCCCCGCAACCTGCTTTGCGGTAACCTCTCCTAGCCTGTAGGTTTTCCCTCCCTGAGGCTATACCCCCAGTTATCATATCTATCTCTACCTGAGCGCGCACCATCTGCGAAGGTCTCGGACTCTTCTCTCTCTACCATCCCCTCTGGTTGTCTCTCCTGACATAGGCTTGTAGGTGCCCATGCCTGATTAGGGCTTCAATTTCATCTTTAAGTTCATGCAGGCTTCAGTATCATGCCCGAAGTCTCTATGATACCTGTAATACTGCCCTTTGCCTTTGCGGCGCTCTTTCTCTATCTTCATTTTCGATGGATCTGGGAGGTTCATCTGTGTCCAAATTTTCGCCAGGATCTCAGATCTGGGCTTCACCAAAGGAGTATAATTATAAAACCTCTGCAGTCTGGGTAGTTCTCTCTTTTCCCTTCATCTCTGCTCCTGCATACCCTCTTTTGCCTTTCTCTCTCTTTGTGCTGCATAGGTTGGGTTATTCTGCCCTTTCTTCTTTGGGTCTTCCTCTTTCTCTGCCATTGCTACTTCTTCAACTTTAATGTACTTCTCCGCGCTGGTCATCAACTCTGTCATGTTCAAAGGGGTCTTCTTTGCTAAAGAAGCTTGGAACAATTCATTCGTTACTCCCTTTGTGAATGCTTGTATTGCGAACCTCTGATCAAATTGCGTACACTGGAGGGTAGCCTCATTAAAACAAGTTGCATACTGGTGAAAAGTCTCCCATTTTCTCTGCTTTAGTCCCAACAAAGAAGTAGTGTGCTGGGTTGGCCTGATAGCTGAGGAAAATTTTCCAACAAACAATTCATCCAGTTACTCATAAGAACCAACTGACCCTTCCTTCAATTCATCATACTACACCTTGGCCACCTCCACCAGAGTTCCTGCAAAAGCCTTACACACCCAAGCCTCCGGCAACTCCATGAACTCCATTTTATGCCTAAAAATTGCTAGATAATCTTTAGGATCACCATGTTCATCATAGGTAGGCAAATAGGGCAATTTGTACTGTGTAGGTTTTGAAACTTTGTTGATGGCACGGTTAAATGAATTTGGACCTCTTAAAGTTCCTGCAACAGAGGCAGTACAAGTTGTACCTTATCTTCGTACGCTTAGTGATGGGCCCCGTGCCGTTGTGTCTGAGCCTTGAGATGATCATGTGGAGTTCTCTGCATATACGTGCTACCCCCTAATATGAATCTGTCACCCAGACTCCCTCGAGTTGGTTATGTTTTTGGCTGATTGGGTTTTCTGATGTGAAGGGTTTTGTGGAAGTGGTTGCTGTGGCAGATTTTCTGAGTGTTGAGGTGCTGGGTTATGAATGGCCTCCTTCAACTCCTCCGAAGTTTGCAGAATATATCCTAAATCTGCCAGTGGATTAGTTTGCGAGGCTGGTATCGGGGCAGTAGGATATTGCCACCCTACATACCACGCTGGTCCTTGTGGACAATTTTGAGAATAAGTTGGCAGATAATTTGGATACAGGTTCGTGTATAGGTTGATGTATAGGTTGGTGTATGGCGTTCAGTTTCCTGCTGGTATTTCTACTCTTGGTGGTGGTGGATCGACTTGCCTTGGGTTTAAGGTCTCCCTTGGGAAAAATTGCATGTTGTGCTGTTCTACAGCCTCTTCTTCATGTACACTTGTTACGCTTCGACTTCTTGTTGTAACCATGATGTAATCTTGTGAAACTCAGTGGGAATCAAGAATCGGCCCCACGGTGGGTTCCAACCTATTCAGGTAGAAAAGTGCTGAATTGCGAATGGTCTTCACACACTACCAGATGTTTGTAAAACAGAGAAAGCTTGGTGGGTTGTGCCCATGTTAGCACTCCGATGCTTAAGTTAGCTTGGTGCTTTAATGGAAGAGATTGTAGACAGAGAATATAATGTGAATAATAAAAGTGCAATTACCCTCTTCATGTTGAATCTTCTTATACTTATAGGTGGAGGCCAACTGAACCAGATGAGGAATAGTGGAGTAGTAGGGAGTTAGTGGTGAGATAACTGCACGTAACCACTAACTATGTTTAATAACGGGCTTCAACTAATTTCAACTACTGAACGTGCCCTGCTACCATGGGCCAATGTTGTCTGCAATCTCTACTCCGCCCGAGGTCCCAAAACGGGACCTTAACATGCTCTGATGCCACGTACGACCCCCTAGAGGCTCCTACCTTACACTACAAGAAAAACTGTCAATAGCGACGGTTCGTCACCTTTTCGTCACCAAAACAGCGACAAAAGGTGACGAAAATTTTCATCCATGAATAGTGATAATTTGGAGACGGTTTGGAGACAATATAAGTATTTCGTCTCCAAACCGTCTCCACTGTCGACGATTTCGAAACGATTTTACAAGTCATTTCTAAATAATCGCTATAGGAGACGATTTATTTATGTTGTCTCCAAACCGTCACCGAAAATGGTGACGAATCCATTTGTTCCGTCACCCATATTTTAAAAAAATTTATTTAAATAAAAAAAATTAGTATTTTAAAAAAAAATCCAAAAGGGTGACAGAACCAATAGTCCGTCACCGAAAAAGGTGATGGACCCATTTGTTCTGTCACCCATATTTTTTTTAAAAAAATTATTTAAATTAAAAAAATTAGCATTTTTTAAAAAATGTCCAAAAGGGTGATCGAACCAATGGTCCGTCATAGAAAAAGGTGCGGACCCATTTGTTTCGTCACTTATATTTTTTTTTAAAAATATAGTTTTTTTTTTAAATAGTTTTTTTTAAAAAAAAATTCCAAAAGGGTGATGGAACCAATGGTCCGTCACCTAAAAGGGTGACGGACCCATTTGTTCTGTCACCCATATTTTTAAAAAAAATATTTAAATTAAAAAAATTAGTATTTTTTAAAAAAAGCCCAAAAGGGTGACGAAACCAATGGTCCGTCACCGAAAAGGGTGACGAACCCATTTGTTCTGTCACCCATATTTTTAAAAAAATTAGTTTTGTTCAAAACAATTCCAAAAAGGGTGACGGAACCAATGGTCCGTCATCGAAAAGGGTGACGGACCCATTTGTTCCGTCACCCATATTTAAAAAAAAATTATTTAAATTAAAAAAATTAGTCTTTTTAAAAAAAGCCCAAAAGGGTGACGGAACCAATGGTCTGTTACCGAAAAGGGTGACAGACCCATTTGTTCTGTCATCCATACTTTAAAACAAATTTTTTAAATTAAAAAAATTAATATTTTTTTAAAAAAAAAATTCCAAAAGGGTGACGGACCCAATGGTTCATCTCCAAAAATGTTTATTTTTTTAAAATTTTATGGCGAAATTTTAAGCAAAGACAAAAAAAAATTAACTGACAAAATTAAAATAAAATAAAAAAGGGGACAGACTACTTTGGTCCGTCTCTTAGTAGTAAAATTAAAAATATAAAAAAAAAAGCGACGGACCACTTGGTCTGTCTCCAGCCAATTTTAAAAATTGGCTGAAGGAGACGGACCACACCCCCTCTCCTATATACAACAATCCAATACGCCACCCCCCAACCCTACCCCCACCCCTACCCCCTACCCCTTACCCCCTTCCCCAACACCCTCTCCCCCCCCTCCACCCTATACCCCTTACCCCCTACCCCTCAACCGCCCACCTTTCACCCCTCACATTAAGGTTAGATATATATGTATATTTTTATATATGTATATGTATATATAGATGTATAAATATATGTAGATGTAGTTGCAAATGTAGATAGAGTTGTATCGTAGTACGTATATATGTATGTGTATGACTATGTATATAAGTATATATATATATATATATATATATATATATATATATATATACCTATTTGTTGTTGGTAGATGTATATTTATTTTTTATTTTCGTTTTTATTTTGGCTTTTTTTTTTCAGTTTTGTTTTTCTTTTAATACATATATAAATATATATAACTATATATATGCATATATACCTATTTTTTGATTATGTATATTTAATTTTTTTTTTTATTTTCTTTTTTTTTTTGGGTTTCTGCTTTTTTTTTAGTTTTTTTTTCTTTTTATACATACATATATATATATATATATATATGCATATATACCTATTTTTTGAATATGTAAATATGTAAAAGTTAAAACAGAAACCCAAAAAAAAACAAAAACAAAAAACAAAGTTAAATGTACATATTCAAAAAATAGGCATATATGCATATATATATATATATATATAAGCATATATGTCTATTTTTTGAATATGTAGATGTAAGTTTTTATTTTTTCTTTTTGGGATTTTTGTTTTATTTTTTTCAATTTTTTTTCTTTTTAATAACTTTTTCATTTCGTAAATATTAAAAAAAAAAAATTGAAAAAGGTGATGGAAATGAGACAAAATGTGAAGGAGACGGAACGGAGACGAAAGGTGAACAGAGACGGAAATGTAAGGGAGATGGAATGGAGACGAAATGTGAGAGAGACGAAAATGTGATGAAATGTGAGCGAGACGAAAGGGTGACGAAATATGAGGGAGACAGAAAGGTGACAAAATATCTTTTCGTCTCTATTTGAATCGAAACGGTGATGAAATTCAAAAAAGGATATGGGTCGAAAGGTGACGCCTGAGTTTCATCTCCGTTCTGTCACTTTTTCAGATTAGAGAAGGAATGGAGACAAAAATGTGCCGTCCCCGAATGCGAAATTTCTTGTAGTGTTACTACTTTCGAGCCCTGGGTGCAATCTCCGAGGGGTCGGATTTGCCCGACCCCTTGTCCGAGGTCCCCAATGTATCCCTCTTCCCCTCATTAACCCCTCTCAGGGGTCATTTTGCAATTTTTACATACCCTAGGGGTCTTACCCGTATCAAGTCCAAACTAAAATTGCAAGTCACACAACTAAAAGTGAGACCGTCGAATTTATAATTACAAGCATTGCATAGTTTATCTGAAGTTTCAAATTGGAAGAAAGGGTGGTTATTATTTTCGTGCACAATAACAATAGGTAAAGCAACACATTTGACATTAAGGAAGAAGTCATCACAGGTGTCGCACTTGAAGAAGAATTCGTTTGAATACCTATTATAATTGTTGCAGCGAAAATAATCATAGAATTTGGTGTAGCTGCCAAGGTTGAGTGGGTGGGGATGAGTAGGATGTTGTAGTTTGTATGGTATATTGGCACAAGGTAGATGAAGAAAGTAACTACATTCCACACAAGCATAATAAGGAGTAGAAAGAGGCGTAATGCAACAGTTGCATAATACTTCCTCATCTACTTCTTCGTCATCATCGTCATTCGGCTGCTCATGGATAAGTATCAATGGATGTTGCTCGTGGCTGGAGTGTTTGATCTCTGGTTGAATATGTTCGAGGCTATTCTCTCCAAGTAGGAAACGTTTAATCATTCCTAATATGTCAGGCACCGGTAAGTGGAACATATCATCATAATCTCTGGTAGAAGAAAAATCATACAATGTTTGTCAAAAAAAGAAATAAATAAATAAAATAAAAAAGAGAAATTTAAAAACAAAAAAGGAAAAAAAAAGTCAAAGAGGGATGTAGAAGAAGGATATCTTCACTTACGAGTTAGCTTCAATCTGCTGGGTTTCAGTTGTCATACACTTGAGGTGAACAAAATATCTGCACAATCGACAGTAATAAATCCAATACTAAGGGAATATTTGCTCACGACAGATATCACAGACAAACAAGAACTTTTGGTAATCAGATAGAAGACCATAGGCAAGGAAAATAGTATGATTATGGTCCTCGCGATTGGCGGCTTCCGGTAATGATGCACAACTCCTATATAACGAAAATGGGCAGGTAGGACATAAATAGAGTAGATCTTTATCTTCCACGCTACAAGCATCACAGCGAAACAACGCTGGCTTTTCGTAGGATATCAATGAATGTTCGTGACCTTTATGCTTAATTATAATGCGCTCACTGGAAGTAGATGATATGTCATAGTCCATGCCAAAATTACAGACTATGCAATGGTAGGTGAAACCATTCTCAACAACAACGCCACAAATACCGCAGGTGTATGATACAAAAACTAATCTATATTAAGGATGAAGGATGAGTGAGTGCTCACCATGCTTAGGATGTAAGCATAATCTCTATTATTTGTGGACCAATAACCTTATTTTAGACTTGGACTTATCATTAAAGTATACTGATATTACATTACCAATTGAAGATGATAAGCTACTACATTATTACTTGGGAATTATGGACAATGATGGGTGGTATTTAATCTCATAATTATAGAATTTATTTAGTGAAGTAGTGGATGACCTTTTGCCTAATTTGGTATTGATTATGGCATAAATTGTGTGACTTTTGACCCTCTTTTCTCCTCTATAAAAGGGCACCAAATTCTTGTAGTATTGGTGGGCTTCTTTGTAAGACTTATATCATATTACTACATACTCTTTTCTATCACTTAAGCTGGTGCCGTTTAGAGACAAACAAAAGAAAGAAGTCAGGATCCTTTTACAGTAGTTTTACAATCTTATTATGGCTAACAACGGTACATGTTATTTCAATCCTTTAAGTTATTATTTCTGCATTATTCTGAATATTATAGTGTTTATTCTATCAATTGGTATCAGAGCCTTGTTACATGTTTAGCCAGTAAACTGCTTTGTTAAGTTTTTGTGATATGATTCTCCTTCGCATATATAAAGTTTACATGTTGATTTGTTGCATATGTCTTTGCTTATTCTTATGTTAAAATAAAATAAACATAGTAATAAATGATAAAGTATAAAGTTGCAACAGATCACTTATGTAAATGCATTGTTCATGATAAATTAATTAATTATCATATTAAGACAACTTGGTTATCATGAATTAAGAATTAAAAGATTGAGTCACAGTAGTCATTCAAAGCAAAGTATCAAAGACAATGAATTATATATAACATGCCTTGTCAGATTACCTAAGTATTTTCATGATTAAAGCTTTGCTCTCAGCATCTGTTTGCTTCTTGAAAGATCTCGTCGTCACATGTTCTATAGTGATGCATCAGTGTTATTTTTCCTACGTTAAGGAAATTAAAGATGTATGTATCCTGTCAATGAGATGTTAATTTATTATTTTAAAGTAACTGTATAATTATTCTTTATGCATGTTATTCACGGACAATGGATGTTTATTATATTACAATATCATAAGAAAACTAAAGTATTCAATTGAAACAATATTCGTGATTAAGTCTAACTAATCGATGAAAGTTAGAGTAGTTTTATTTACATATTTCGTTTATGCTTTGGCATCTTATATTCTATTTTGGAATTTAACTTTGTTGAGTTTTAATTTCAAGAATAATTTCTGAAATTATTTGTGTATTCAGAATATTTTAGTTTTAAAACTCAATTACGTATAAATTTATTTGGGTTATTAAAGGTAACTACATTAAAGTATGACCCAATAAAAGATTAATTAGAGAACATTGTTGATTATTTTGTACTTTAGGATTTATTAATCTAGTTGTTACCAAAGTGACCTAAATTTTTGAATCTTGCAAGTATAAAATAATATAAATGACAAAGTCATATTTTATGACATAAAAGACAACAAAATTCTCGAATGGCAGTCATAATTAGGAGATTGAGACTAGCCCAAAAGAAAGTCACTTTTAACTAATTATGCACTGGATAGGGTAATATCATGTTATAATCTAAAATTTTAGTGTCTGCCCAAAGGTGACACAATAATTTTAGTAGTAAAATTATATTAGCCCTAATAGGTGATTAAAGTTTTACATCCTAAGAATGGACAATATATGTGCTAAGGCTTACCCAAAGGTGACTTTAGTGACATAAGTTTTCCATGCCCTCGTTGTGAGCATATTTTTGTCGCAGTCTCAATTCCTAATATGTTGCACTCTCACGCATCAACAATTCCGGTCCTGAATGGTACAAATTTCTTGGAGTGGCAAGAGCATATCCAATTTTCGTTTGGTGTAATGGAGTATGACTTGGCACTTCTGTCTGATAAGCCTGAAGAGCTAACTGATGACAACACTGAAGATGAAATTAGTATTATGACAACATGGGAGAGATCTAACAGACTAAGTCTAATGTTAATGAGGATGACTATAGCTAATAACATTAAGACTTCTCTACCACAGACGGAAAATGCAAGGGAATTTCTTAATTCTATTAAAGATCATTTCAAAACCATTGATAAGTCACTGGCAGGAACACTCATGGCAGAACTAACTACCATGAAATATAATGGTAGTCAAGGAGTTTAGTAGCACATTCTTAATATGGCGGATAAAGCCACAAAATTAAATGATTTGGGAATGCATGTAAGTGATCCTTTCTTGGTTCAGTTCATACTAGCTTCTCTTCCTTCTCAGTTTGGTCCTTTTAAGATTCACTACAATACTAATAAGGACAATTGGAGTTTGAATGAACTCACAAACATGTGTGTTCAAGAGGAAGCTCGTTTGAAGCAGGAAGGTCAATAAGTTGCAATGTTTGTAGCTCAAGAAGCTAAAAAGAAGAAAGGTAAAGGAAAATCAATTCCACCAAATAAAGGAAATACTTATGGAAAGGCAAATCAGAAGCAAAAAGGACAATTCGTTGTCAAATGCTACTTTTGTGGTAAGAAAGGACATGTGAAGAAAGAATGTAACAAACGCAAACTTTGGTTTGAAAAGAAAGGGATTCCTTACAAGCAGGAAACTGAGGACAAATGAATAATTCGTTTGTATGGGAAACCGTTTCAAGGTGGAAGTGATTGCTGTTGGAACTTATCGCTTACTCCTAAAAACGGGACACAAGATGAATCTTAAAGACACTTTATATGTACCCTCGATTTCAAGGAATTTGGTTTCATTGTCTAAAATTAGATATTTCTGGATACTCAGCCTTGTTTTATTGTGGCAAACTAAGTTTGATATTTAATTCAATAACAGTTGGTTCAGGTATTTTATATGATGGTTTATATAAAATTTCTTTGAATCATGAGTTTGCACAATCTTTAATGGCCCTACAATCAAATGTTGGATCTAAATGTAGCCGAATTGATGAGAAATCTTCAATCTTGTGGCATAGACGACTAGGTCATATATCCAGGGAAAGAATTGAAAGACTAGTGAAAAATGAAGTTTTAGAAAAACTAGATTTCACTGATTTTGATTTATGTGTGGATTGCATTAAGGGAAAGCAAACCAGACATAATAAAAAAGGTGCCACAAGAAGTAATGAGCTTCTTGAACTTATTCATACAGATATCTGTGGACCACTCTCCATTCCTTGTTTTACTGGAGAGAAATATTTTATCACCTTTATAGATGATCTATGACATTATGGCTATGTGTATCTAATTCATGAAAAGTCTCAAGCTGTTGACATCCTTGAGGTGTTCATTACCGAGGTAGAGAGACAATTAGATAAACAAGTTAAAGTTATCAGATCAGATAAAGGTGGTGAGTATTATGGAAGATATGATGAGTCAGGACAAAATCCTTGCCCATTTGCCAAATTCTTAGAAAAGCGTGGCATTCATGCTCAATATACAATGCCAGGAACGCCACAACAGAATGGAGTTGTTGAAAGGCGTAATCGTACTCTTATGGACATGGTAAGGAGTATGATGAGTTACTCCAAAGTACCTGATTCCCTATGGGGAGAAGCATTAAAGACCGTTATATATATCTTGAACAGAGTTCCTAGTAAAGCAGTACCGTCAACTCCTTTTGAGTTATGGACTAGTAGGAAACCTAGTTTAAGACATTTACATATTTGGGGTTGCCCAGTGGAAACTAGAATCTATAATCCACATGAAAAGAAATTAGATTCAAGAACGGTATCTAGATTTTTTTATTGGTTATCCAGAAAAGTCTATGGGGTATCGGTTTTATTGTCCAAACCATAGTACGAGAATAGTTAAAACCAGAAATGCCAGATTCTTAGAGAATTGTGAGAATAGTGGGAGTGATGAAACAAGAAAAGTTAATCTTGAAGAAAAGAGGGTAAATATCCCATTATCCTCATCTTCTCAAGATATTGTTGTTCATCTTCATATTATTTCTTCTCAACCTACTCAACAGGTTGAAGTAGTAATACCTCAATCTATCCAGCAGGTTGAAGAAGTTGAACAACATAATGTTACACCTCCTCAGGAAGTACAACCACCACAACTGCCAATTTTGAGAAGGTCTTAGAGGGAAAAAATATCTGCTATCTCATAAGATTATGTAGTGTATCTCTTGGAATCTAATTTTGATATTGGGATTAAAAAGGATCCGGTTTCATTTTCACAAGCTATGGAAAACAATGATTCTAGTAAATAGATTGATGCCATGACTGAAGTGTTGAAATCTATGGACGAGAATGACATCTGGGATCTTGTCGAATTGCCAAAGGAATGTAATAAAATCGGCTGTAAGTGGGTTTATAAAACCAAGCGCGATGCCAAAGGCAATATTGAACGATATAAGGCCAGACTTGTCGCCAAGGGTTTCACTCAGAAAGAAGGCATTGATTATAAAGAAATTTTTTCTCCAGTTTCTAATAAAGATTCCCTTAGAATCATCATGGCACTCGTAGCTCATTATGATTTAGAGCTACATCAAATGAATGTGAAAACTGCTTTTCTGAATGGATTTTTGAATGAAGATATCTATATGGAACAACCTGAAGTTTTCATAAAGGAAGGAACTTAACACATGGCTTGCAAATTAAAGAAATCCATTTATGGACTTAAACAAGCTTCCAGACAATGATATATTAAGTTTAATGATACCACTACTTCTTTCGAATTTATTGAAAACATTGTTGATCAATGTATATATCTAAAATTCAGTGGGAACAAGTTTATCTTTTTAGTCTTGTATGTGGATGATATTTTGTTGGCCAGTAGTGATATTGGTTTGTTCTACGAAATCAAGGATATCTTGTCAAGAACTTTAAGATGGTTGATATGGGTGAGGCATCCTATATCATTGGCATAGAGATTTTTAGGGATCGATCTCGAGGATTGCTAGGATTGTCTCAAAAAGGTTATATCAATCGAATCTTGGAAAGATATAATATGCAGTTTTGTTTAGGAAATGATGCTCCTATTGTGAAGGGTCACAAATTAAGTAAAAACCAGTGTCCAAAAAATGATTTAGAACGAGAGAACATGAAGAAGTTTCCTTATGCGTCTGCTATTGGGAGCCTAATGTATGCTCAAACTTGTACAAGAACAGATATTAGTTTTGTGGTGGGAATACTTGGTAGATACCAAAGTAACTCAGGGATCGAGCACTGGAAGGCAGCAAAGAAAGTTATGAGGTATCTACAAAGGACAAAAGATTATATGCTGACATATAAAAGATCTGATCAGCTTGAAGTGATTGGGTACTCAGATGCGGACCTTGCTGGCTGCATAGATAGTAGGAAATCCATATCAGGATATGTATTTATGCTAGCTGGTGGTGCAATTTCATGGAAGAGTACCAAACAATCAATCATCGTTTCATCCACGATGGAAGCTGAGTTCATAGCATGTTTTAAGGCAACTAGTCATGCTTTGTGGCTGCGAAATTTCATCTCAGGACTTGGTGTTGTTGACTCGATTGCCAAGCCACTGAAGATATATTGTGATAACACTGTAGCAGGTTTCTTCTCTAAGAATGACAAGTACTCTAATGGGACAAAGCATATTGAGTTGAAGTACTTGATCATTAGAGAAAGAGCCCAGAACATCAAGTATCAATTGAAAATATCAGTACCACTTCTATGATTGCTGATCCATTGACCAAGGGATTGCCTTCCAAGGCTTACAAGGAACATGTTGTTAAGATGGGTATTTTAAGCAATCTAGAATTGTGATAATTGTATTGATACTTATGCGCATTTATGTTACATGTTGCTATTTCTTTTTGTTCATCAATTATGTATGTACATATTTTTATTATTTGATGAATAGAAATTGTCCTAACAAGACAAATTACATGAATTATTTCAGTATTAGGATTGTATTAGTAAAGGTTGCCAATATTGTAGTACATGGAAGGGAATATGACGTACGAGTCTTATAACCGCTATGACTCATATTGTTAGCCTAAGCTAATTACAAATATTACGACATCTTTTAATTGGTAATCAACATTTTATTTTCAAACTAATCTACGTGATCACGTATCAAAATGTTTCTTGAATAAGTCCAAGTGAGTCAAAACTTATTATATATATATATATATATATATGTATAGGGTCTTATTCAGTTTAATGGTCCAAGTGGGAGAATGTAAGCATAATCTATATTATTTGTGGACGAATAACTTTATTTTAGACTTGGACTTATCATTAAAGTATGCTGATATTACATTACCAATTGAAGATGATAAGCCACTACATTATTACTTGGGAATTATGGACCATGATGGATGGTATTTAATCTCATAATTATAGAATTTATTTAGTGAAGTAGTAGATGACCTTTTGCCTACTTTGGTATTGATTATGGCATAAATGGTGTGACTCTTGACCCTCTTTTCTCCTCTAGAGCACCAAATTCTTGTAGTATTGGTAGGCTTCTTTGTAAGACTTATATCATATTACTACATACTCTTTTCCATCACTTAAGCTGGTGCCGTTTAGAGACAGACAATAGAAGGAAGTCAAGATCCTTTTATAGTAATTTTACAATCTTATTATGGCTAACAATAGTACATGTTATTTCAATCATTTAAGTTATTATTTCCGCATTATTTTGAATATTATAGTGTTTATTCTATCATAGGATGCATCATTATCTCCTTTGGTAGTTCCACACATACCTTGTGGAAGAGTAGTTTTTACACTTACCACATTCATATGCAAGCTCTGATTCTCAGATTGTTCTTTGACACCCATAACAGATGACTTCCCTTTCATCAACCTTTGGCACAGCATCTTTGAGAATCAATGGATGTTCATGAGTAAAATGTTTCATTTCCATCTCTGTATGTGTGTGTGTGTGAGTGTGAGTGTTTAAGGAACACAAAGCCTATTCTTATTATTTAGTCACTCTATCTCATGCTCAAGATAAAGATGTTGCCCCTACGACGACATTATATATAGAATTTCAGAGGTTGGAATTTGCCTTACTTCGTCGGGAGATATGTGAGATTTACGACACGAAAAGTATCAATATAGGGAATATAGGGTACGCGTAGCGTTTTTTAAGTTTTTGTAATAAAAAAAGTAACAATTTTCTCGTAACGTTATAACATTATGAATTGGATTCAACAATTATAAATTATCTATATAATTTCATCATAAATGTACCAACAATTCACATACGTATCACCTATAACGTGGTACCGTTATAAGCGTATCCATTCGCATATTGAAAATGTGGAAGGTGAGTGGCATATTGTTCAATCTTCTTCCCTTTTTTCTTCTTTTTCTTTCCCTCATGCCAAGTAAAGGATCGGGTCCTAGCTTTTCTCCGATTGTGTTCCCTATGCGACCTTCCTATCAAGATTTTGCACAAAACTTTGCTTTCTTCGATTAAAGATTTTGCTTCTTCAAAGAGAAGACATTGGAAAAAAGGGGATTTTTTTTTGAAAAGGCAAAAAAAAAAAAAAAAGGAATTCATATAGATGCCTGGAAGCGTAAAGGCTATCAATCTTCACACGACTTACTCTCACTGGACACCCATCTTTATGCATGCCACTCGCCAACTACATTGGGTAGAGCACCAAGCACCTTGTACATGATCTACTTGACTTCCCATATTACTACGGGCCTAAGACAAAAAAAAGGAGAAGTTGGCACCCCAAAAATTGAGATGAATGATTGGATAGTAATTGGTTATGATCTAAATCTCGAGTTTGAACATATTTCTTCCATCACAAATATAGTTTGATTCTTGACTGACTCATCTCGAATGTTGGACCAAGTTTTTATTTGATGAACATCTATTTCACTTTTCATTTCAAGTTTGTAAGTAATTAAGGACTTCAATAAAATATGCTTAGTTCTATCACTTTTAATATAGTCTCATTTCATTCAAAACATACATGCAAAAATAACACTACTGTCTTATGAAGTGCAAAAATTTTGCATGATTTGAGACAGTTACAATAGTTTTCTTTGTAGAACACCCCCATATGGAAGTTCTTGTAACGCCCCGATCCCTCACGAGACCGGGACTCCTATTTATCATGCTATTCTCACCCAATTCCAAACCCCGGGCACAAAATTTTAGGGGAAAACGGACGGAGTCTCCCCTGTTTATAGGACTAAACTGGTACCTGTACAAGGACACCCATGATGCTAGATCCACAAACAGCAACTCTTATAACCAATCCTCCAAGATTTTTATGGGCCACCCGCGATCACAAGGCCATCCGAGCCTTGGAACAACAATTACATATAACACACAAGCAAGCAAAGCATTTCTAATTTTAACTATAGGTAATTAGATACAACAATAGCCAAGTTCTACTTCCAAGTTTGTTAATCACACAAGCATGCAAAAGAATAAGTTTACTATGGATTATTACATGTCATTCCATTTTATATCCGACATACAAGATTACAAATTATTACATTCACCATTTATATTCAAGATCCCAATGTCACAAAAAGGCAATCAACAACAACTCCACGCAAGCTTCTCATTTTAGACAACCTTATCACACAAGAAGTCATCGAAATTGCTTAACTAGCACTTCTTCCTCTTCTTCTATTAGCTAAGGATTCACCTCAGCTTCACCTGAAATATATTAAATGAGGAATGAGCAACAATGTTGCCCAGCGAGGGAGGTGATGCAACATGCCAACGTGCAACATGATATGCAACACAAGAAAACATATATAAGCCACGTAAACCAACAAGACAATAAGCCAAGCAATTAATCACTTTAAAAAGGATACGGTTCCACTTCCAAGTCTTCGATCACGAGCCACGAATCACGAGCATTACGAACATGCCGGCAAACCCCAAACACCAACAATTGGGATACTCCGGATGTATCCCGATCCTACGACCCTTTCTCCCAAGGTAGGTCCATGCCCAGCAGGTGAACCACGCCTCTGGGGTAGTGGAGTATGCCTCAGCGAGAAAGGGAATAGGCACCATGGTAGTCGAGGGAGCACGGCAAGCCTGACGCCGCCCGTGTTTCTCGACACTACCATGTCCGAAAATGTTGCGCAACCCGATATTCGATCACAATAATTCAAGCAATGACAATATAATTCAAGAATCACATAAATGAGGGACAACAAAGTAGGTTGCCCTCGCACGTAGATTACAATAAATAAGCCGTATAACAATATAAATAAAAGTCAAGTATATATTTAGTCTATTCATATCAAAGTACACGTAATTATAAGCAATCATATTAAACTATACAATTTATGAGCAGTAAAACAAATTAAGATGCACAAAAGAATGTAACTCCCTCACCTTTTTTAAAAACAAACCTGCGAGAATTTAGCCAATCTCTCCAATACTCTCCGAAAGCACCAATCTCTTTAATAACCACTCAAAACCACTACCTAACACAACAATGCCATTCAACTTAAAGACAACTCATTCACATTAAAATAGTTAATTTGTGTGCAATAGTCACATTTTATATAATCATCAAAATATAGCTCGATTAGTATGATCTAAGAACACTAAACATGCATATTTCATGCTAAGGCTAAATGATGTGCTTACTTTAATCAAAAGTTAATTAACAAGCTTGAAGGCAACATTAACTTTCATAATTCCATTAACCATGCACTAGACTACTTTGAACTCCTAAACACGTTATTAGGACACTCCAAACCTCTTTGAATCCACTCAAATGTGCAACCCCTAGTTATTCATATAAGTATAACACTTTCATTATCCATTGCAATTCTATTATCATGATTAACTCTAATATACATATAGCCTAAATATACAACTTAACTCATAAGATAGCATGAATCACACAACCTTCAAGTTAAACACTTAATACACGCTATTACGCTTAAATACTAAGCATTATTCAATTACTAAGCATGTTAAAAGAACTCTAATATGCATTATCCAAAGTGAAATCATGTACAAGATTATCTATTTTTTTCTAAGATCATTAAACATACACTAACTACTTTAGATTACAAGACATGTTAAAATGACACTCTTATTAACACTAAAACACCATAAGCAACAAATTCACATTCTTTAATCAAGTTACTATTCATTTTCTTCTTCAATTCACTTATACACACAAACTCATTTTTCACATGTAATTAAGTTAGAAGGTTCACTCTACCACCTCATTAGTTAGCATAGAAGGTATTAGAAGCATCAAAATATCATTAAGTTAAGATTATAAGCTATAAATTTCAATTACTTTACTACAACAATCAATAATCATCTAACTAGATGAGCTAACTTTATAGTTTACTTGATTAACAATCAAATGTAGCAACTATAGCAATTCAAATAACTAATTATGCAATAAGACTAACTATTTGACAAGAAGTCCAACATATCTCTTTCTAAATGCTCACAAAACAAGCTCTAAACTTCACTCAAGATAATGAACCTCAAATCTAACTATACTACATCTCTAATGACACTTTATGGCACCAGTTAAGCCCTTGAAATCTCACTTTAAAGTACAATTATCCCAAAAGTCCGAATTTACCTATTTATGCATTACACTATAAGTGCTCTAATCGGAGCTCAACTAAGTGAAGCGAATACATTTCTAGCACCTCCTCACTTACTAGACACTAGCCCTAATGCCCGAACGCACCCGAATTCACTTTCAACCCGAAACCCCTTTGTCAATCTTTGCTATTAAGCTCCAAACCGAAAGGCAAGGTTCAAGATTTCCAAACGAGTTATCCTATCCTTCAAACCACACCTTATGGCACCCCAAGGACCCTCGAGTTCACCCGTTAAACCTCGTTTACCATTAAATCCCCGATTTCCTCTTTGTGCGTTTATACTACAAGTACCAATTCCGGAACCCAAACAAGAAAAACGAATGCACTTCTAAGGCTTCAATACTTAATAAAGACTAGCCATAACCTCAAAATGTGCCCGGATTCAAGTTAACCCCGAAATCCCCAATTAAAGTAGCCTATTTTGATCAAAATTCTCAAATTTTTCACATGGCAAGTATAACGAATATTTTTCACACGCTCAAGGACCTAATTAGCAACTACTAGAAGCATTGAATTAAATTAAATTGCTCAAATTTTCGGAACCCTAGAAATTACACTATTCATCATCTTCCTCAAGTAACACTTTGCTAAAAACTCAACACCAAGCTATAATATTGCATATGGATGTTCTCTAACATGTATACATACTATATAAAGCAAGAAACAAGCATGTTATAGCTCCATAATAGCAAAATCTGAAAATTAAAAAAAACTTGACATAAACTTTAAATCATGAAAATGATGCAACTCTCTCACCAAAAACGTGCAAGGAAGCTAGGATAGGGCTTGGAGAAGCTTGGAACCACTTGGAGAAGACTTGACAAAGCTTGGAAGATCAAATTGAGCAAAATTGGCAAGAAAATCACTATTTCCGTAATGGCTTTTTTGGCTGATTTTTGGCTTATTTTAGTGTTTTGTGTGTTTTTTTTTTGTTTTTTTTGGTATATATATATATAGGATAATTATATGGGTTGATGGGTTAGATATTGGGTTTGGGTTGTGGGTTAAAATGGATTTGAGTTTAGGTGTATTATAATAAATGTAAGAAAACTTCTTTAAACCCCAAAATAATACATAGTTTTACTATTTATATAATATCAAGATATTTTTGCAAATCACTCGTCATATATGCAATGAATATAATTTTTGTGAACATAGGCTAATTATAAGTTAAGTAATAATAGAAAAATATGAAATCCAGGAAATAAGATAATAAAAATTTTAGTTCGGGCTCTTATTATATTATATAGGTAATAGACTAAGGAAATAATGAGTTAGGTTAGTAAATATGGTCTAATTAAACATATTTAAGGGTCTAATAAAAGTCCAAAGTCTAGCTAATTCACTAGAAGCCCAAATAAAAATCCTACAAAAAGTTACTATTCTTTCGTAACACTATTCATTCAAAACGAAAACTATTTTCTAAATGCATACTCCCAACATTAAATATAGAAAATAATATTTTTCACATTCCTCCTACATGATATGTGACAGGAGAAAAATACAGTTTCAGAAAAATTAAACAGTAAATTTTCTTTATGAATAGTGTCTTATACTAAAAATTGAATAAATGTACATTTAATACTCAAATAAGACATTCAGCAATTTAAAATGAATATGAAGAGGTTTTCGGTCGTCACACTCTCCCCTCCTTACAAAAATTGCGTCCTCGCAATTTCTTACACATACAAGCAAGTTACCCTCATACATAAAACACATTGTTTCACGTAAGCATGCTTAACACATAAAACACATTGTTTCACGTAAGCATGCTTAACACATAAAACACATTGATCACGTTAGCAATATATAACAAGTAAAGTCACATAAGCAATAAGTTCACATACACCAATTATAAACTACTAAGTCATTTAAACAACAACTTCACATAAAACAAGTTAATCACATATTCACATTAGTCATATAAAGCATATCAAGCACTCAAGTACACAAAGCACATAATTCACACAAGGCACGTTAATCACATAGCTCGCATTAATCACATAAACACATTGAACATATAAACACATCAAGCACGTTAACCACATCCATTCCACTTATCACACAAGCACATAAACCACAACTAGTTCACTCAACAAATAAAACATATTGATCACATAAGCACATTGATCACATTAACTCTCTTATCACATAAGACATGCACATATACTTTCTAAACACATTGACACTAAGGCCACTACCCCACAAGCCGAAGACCCTATCCCGGCTTGCGCCTAGCTAACTAGCTAAGCTCTGATACCACTTCTGTAACGCCCCGATCCCTCACGAGACCGGGACTCCTATTTATCATGCTATTCTCACCCAATTCCAAACCCCGGGCACAAAATTTTAGGGGAAAACGGACGGAGTCTCCCCTGTTTATAGGACTAAACTGGTACCTGTACAAGGACACCCATGATGCTAGATCCACAAACAGCAACTCTTATAACCAATCCTCCAAGATTTTTATGGGCCACCCGCGATCACAAGGCCATCCGAGCCTTGGAACAACAATTACATATAACACACAAGCAAGCAAAGCATTTCTAATTTTAACTATAGGTAATTAGATACAACAATAGCCAAGTTCTACTTCCAAGTTTGTTAATCACACAAGCATGCAAAAGAATAAGTTTACTATGGATTATTACATGTCATTCCATTTTATATCCAACATACAATATTACAAATTATTACATTTACCATTTATATTCCAGACCCCAAGGTCACAAAAAGGCAATCAACAACAACTCCACGCAAGCTTCTCATTTTAGACAACCTTATCACACAAGAAGTCATCGAAATTGCTTAACTAGCACTTCTTCCTCTTCTTCTATTAGCTAAGGATTCACCTCAGCTTCACCTGAAATATATTAAATGAGGAATGAGCAACAATGTTGCCCAGCGAGGGAGGTGATGCAACATGCCAACATGCAACATGATATGCAACACAAGAAAACATATATAAGCCACGTAAACCAACAAGACAATAAGCCAAGCAATTAATCACTTTAAAAAGGATACGGTTCCACTTCCAAGTCTTCGATCACGAGCCACGAACAACGAGCATCACGAACATGCCGGCAAACCCCAACCACCAACAATTGGGATCCTCCGGATGTATCCCGATCCTACGACCCTTTCTCCCGAGGTAGGTCCATGCCCAACAGGTGAACCACGCCTCTGGGGTAGTGGAGTATGCCTCAGCGAGAAAGGGAATAGGCACCATGGTAGTCGAGGGAGCACGGCAAGCCTGACGCCGCCCGTGTTTCTCGACACTACCATGTCCGAAAATGTTGCGCAACCCGATATTCGATCACAATAATTCAAGCAATGACAATATAATTCAAGAATCACATAAATGAGGGACAACAAAGTAGGTTGCCCTCGCACGTAGATTACAATAAATAAGCCGTATAACAATATAAATAAAAGTCAAGTATATATTTAGTCTATTCATATCAAAGTACACGTAATTATAAGCAATCATATTAAACTATACAATTTATGAGCAGTAAAACAAATTAAGATGCACAAAAGAATGTAACTCCCTCACCTTTTTTAAAAACAAACCTGCGAGAATTTAGCCAATCTCTCCAATACTCTCCGAAAGCACCAATCTCTTTAATAACCACTCAAAACCACTACCTAACACAACAATGCCATTCAACTTAAAGACAACTCATTCACATTAAAATAGTTAATTTGTGTGCAATAGTCACATTTTATATAATCATCAAAATATAGCTCGATTAGTATGATCTAAGAACACTAAACATGCATATTTCATGCTAAGGCTAAATGATGTGCTTACTTTAAAATGAATATGAAGAGGTTTTCGGTCGTCACAGTTCTATTGTATGTGAAGTCATGACTATAATAAATGACAAGAGCACTAATTATATGTAATTTAGCAAGGCACATCAACACGGCAATTGCATGACTTATGGTTCTTCCGGACCAAGAATTATTCTTATTCTCCTTTTCAACATTAAAAGATTGCACAATTTCACGCTTGAGAAAAAAAACCTGAGAAGTATAGTTTTATTGAGTGAGCAATTCATGCAGTTCATATGTGATCATTATGATTTACCACAATTTTGGCCATGCAGAAACCTCGTAGAGTTTACTAAAAGAAAAAAAAAAAACTTAGTCTATCTCTAGCTCTCAATATAGACGTTCCCATCTAACTTTAATAAACTTAGATAACAGATAATGATGTATCCTGCGCTCGTTGACGAAGACTAAGATAGGGATACGGTCCTAGTTTATAAATTCTCGCCGTGTGGTAGGAGATGTTTCTAATTGAAAAAATACTTCCATTAGTCCAAATTGATAAATCAATTTTAAAAGATATTTACACGTGTGAGTCCTATTAATATGTGATCTGTAAAAGACAGATAGTATTGAAAAGTCTCCTTTCTAATTGTCCACAAGCTGATTCACTTTACCGTAGCTCAATTATGGTTAGAGGAATATCCACAAAGCTTTTCCAAGTTTTTCATGTTTTTTTCCGACATTTTTCCTAGTTTTGCATAATTGTAAAAATGGCCAATAAAAAATTTGTAAACTTAAAAATGCACGGCTGATTCCAATCTTTGGCAGCCATCTTTCAATTATGCAAGAAGAAATGTTACATATCGTATTTTCTTATGTGTGTATATTTAGTTAGTCGGTTAAAAAAAGTAAGAAAAAAACAAAAAAAAATTATTAATTTACCATACTATAGGAGAAGATAAATCGATAATTAAAAAAAAATGTTATCTAGCATTTTTCTATACTCAAACTCGTGGGTGTACATGTGTTTCTCTTATAAAAACTCCTAATACGTGGCGAATTTAGTTAATGAGCTAGGCTAGATTTTGCCCCCACAAATGTGAAAAAGAAAGGGAAGTTGAGATAACAAAGTGAAATGGGTTTAAAGATGTTTGGAGATAGAAAATTAATTAAAAGTTGAAAAAGAATAGCCATCAAACTAAGATGTATATCAAGAGTAGTATCTTTTGTGATATTTGCAAGAATGATATATAACGTTACTTTAAATAAAAATATACATGAGAATGAGAAATTATAAGATCCGGCTCCGCAATAACACCATTAGACATGATAATTTAATGTTTGTGTGTTTTTTTTCGAAATTTGCCAATTGGAATTAGGTTAAATAACAAGGATTCCCTCGTGCTTTAGGTAGTGAGTGTGTGATTAAATAATAATAATAATAATAATGAAAGAGAAAGTTTGATAATGAACACTTCATTTTTTGTCACTTAATATATATATATATATTAGTTGACATGCTTAAAGAAATAAAAAAGTTTGTTATTTACAGATAGACATAGCGGATATGTGAGTTCTACCCATATATGAGAAGAGCTTTTTACATAAGTCCCAGACCAAAGGCCATATGAAAGTTGACATATTTTTTGAGTCTGCAAATTGAATTCATCGGTGAAGAAATTTACATCAGCCTATTCCCATTGAAGGGAATTAAATTCAAAATAGCCCGAAGAATCACAGGAATAATGACAATGTAATAAAGAGGTAGTGACTAGTTGTTCTAAAATATTTTGTCACCCAACTTGCAACATGATCTCATGTTTTTTCGTCAATTTTGTAAAATATATTTATTCAATTTATAATGATTTATAGTTATTACTACAATTAAAACAGGGTTAAGTACTAGGTCATTAAAAATAGTATCATATAGGCTACTAGAAAAAGAGTAGACTCTATGCTATGATATGTTTGAGAAATTTGTGGTCTTGGATTGTTATGATGTGTTTGAGAAATTTGTGACATTTTGTCTTATATAAATATACCTGTTCAATTTAATTTAAGCATTTGGTTAAGTATTATGGTTCAAATGATTAAACTATTCGACAAATTTATGTTTTTATCCTCACATTGTACCATTAACTAGTCATGTAAAGCCAAACAGAATTTTTCTCAAACTTTTGTTAGTTCATCAAAATATTTAATTCTAAAGAATCTTTTACATGAATAATATCATTAATTTTTTCAAGTCCTATGTCTCGTGACACTTCTAATGTAAATTTAAAGAACTTTTCAAGAGGAGTTCTTCGTCATAAAAAATGTAGGGTCAATTTCACACTTAGTCCTTATTGTTTAAATATTTTTTTAATGTAATCTTTAATGTTTTAAAAGATTTATAGAGGTCTCTAATATTTACAAAAGTTATTCAAAATAGTCCCTATTATTCAAACTTAGCCAATTTGGTTCCTATTATTTTTCAAAAAATTCAATTTAGTCTCTATTATTTTCTAAAAAATTTCAATTCAATCCATGCATGTTATCCTTATTTGGAGACAAAATAAAATTTTATGAGAAACAATAAGGACTAAATTGGCTAGTTTTAAATAATAGAGATCATTTTGAATCACTTTGTAAATATTAAAGACTTCTATGAATCTTTTAAAACACTAAAGATCAACTTTAAAAATATTAACAAACAATGAGGACTAAGTGTGAAATTTATCCAAAAATGTATTATAATTGTCTCCTATTATATGTGATAGATTACCTCCTAAGATAAGCAAATTATGTTTTTCCATATTATTTAATACTGTATGATATTTTCCATAAATTTAATCATTTTTACATTGTTTAAAACATTACATGTTGACCATGTAAATTGAAAGTTTTGTGTCTTTTTTTTTTGGGGTGAAAAAAAGTTTTGTGTACTTGATTTTTAGGATTTGGATAATCTCTTATAAATGTTATAATAGTGATAAATTATTCATGCAGTGATATGTAATTATAATTAAATAATGTGAACAATTTATTACTATTAGATTTCTCTCATTATATTGTTTGATATGAGAAGATCCAATTTGTATTTTTAACCAAATTTTGTCTAGACTTGTCGATAGGAATTCGTATGAAATTTTAAATTGTCAGTTACAGGACTTTCTCGTGTTCCTACTAATCGATTGGGCCTGCGTTTGAAAGTGTTTTTAATTAAAAATTAAAGTTAAAATTTTATAATTAGACTAATTTATTTTGTATCTATTTAAGGATAAATTTGTAATTATACCTAAAATTACATGTATTAATTGAAAAAAGGGATCAAATCAATACAATTGTCACATTGGCAACCGCATGAAAGAAGGACCTCTCACCTACCTTTGTCCATTGCACGTTAAGTCAGACTGTGGGGCCATGTGTCTGGAGATATTTTTCGTTGTCGGAAAAGTGACAGTTTGAAATAGTTAAACTTTGATTTTTTTTTCTTTTTTTATGTAGGAGAGATATAAGGTCATAGAATGTAATGAATGAGACTCTAACCTATAATCTCTTACATAGATAACGAGTTATAGATTACTGGGTTAAAGCCTTAATTTTTTTTTAATTAAAAGGAGATCTAAGTTCACACAATATATATTACGAATGTAATCATCAAGACACGAACTTACAACCTCTCACAAACACTACAAGTAACATTTCATTGCTTTTATTTTTTGGCCATAAGTAAACTATAATCAGAACACCTAATTCAGCTTACCATTTCTAAACTACGAAAAGAAAATAAAGTAATAGCCGAAAGTTGGTTCCAACCCGTGATCATTTGGTATAATAATATGATTTAAACCGAAAATACGAAAGATTTTGAGACAAATTTTGAATTGTGCATCATCTTAGAATCAAATGGAAAAAGTTTGGATCAAGCTTTAGCATAACCGTGTAAATGGCCGGTCAAAAACTCAAATAACACATGACAAGAAAAGATAACTAAAAAATAACGCGTAAGTAATTCTTATCTCACTTTATGTGGCTTTCTGACTTTCGAAACTAATACATACAAAAGAAAAATATTATATATCACTTTATTTTTATCATTTAAATATCACTTTCTATGTGTATGCTTAATTATCATAGTAAAAAAAAGAAAGAGAAATTAAAAAGTTTGTTATTTTAGCATGTTAACTAAATATTCATGTAGGAAGTAATTTTTGGGTGATAAAAATAGAGTGGTATATAGCAACACTCTATACAAAAATAATGAATTTTTCTAATAATTTAAATTTTAGATGATTGAAGTAATTAAATTAGTATCAGAGTCTAAATTATAAATATAGTTATAGATTCAAATTTTTTTATGACTATTCAAAAATAATATATCTATGTGCGAAGCTGGATTTGCAAACTGTAGTTCCACCTAAGGTGAATAGCATGTTAAAAATAATAAATAAATATAATAAATCTTATGTGACCATACCTTGCCTCACTTTATATAGTGTTTTAAAGATAATAAAAAAAAATAATGAATCCTTCTAAATAAATTAAATTTTTAAATAAATAGTCAAATAATTTTTTTCCCAATTGAACTACTAAAGTTTTTTTTCTATATAGCGTGAGGACCCAACTAGGAATAGCCTAAATTGAACCTTTTTAAAAAAATAATAAAAATTAAATAGGTTAGTTTTGAATATTAAAGATAATTCTGAATCACTTTTATAAATATTAAAAATTAATATAATTTTTTTTAAATATTAAAAATTAATTTAAAATAAAAAATATAAATAATAAGAATTATATGCGTAATTTACCCATTTGAAAAATATCAGCAGTACTGTAACTAATGGAATACACTTGTATGGAGAGCGAGAGAGCATTCTTGATCACGACGAGAGGGTCCAAGAATAGGGAATGGGATAAGAAATGAGAAGTACCCTTTAATTCCGTCTCTGTATCTCCGTATTGACCCTAAAAGAAAAAAGATTAAGAGTCTTTCTTAGTCCATCTGTGGCCCTTAAGATAAAGACATTCCCATCTAACTTTAATAAAGTTTCATGCGCAGGGTTCCACTTAATTTTGGCAGCACTTAGCAGACAGTGATGTGTCCTGAACTCGTTGACGAAGACTGAGCTCGCCGTGTGGTGGGAACTTATTAATATGTAAGAGATTTTTTATTACATCAGTCCCAACTAAAGGCTTAGATGGTAGTCAACAACTTCTTTGCGTCTGAAAAATGAATTCATTGAGACATAGTTGAGGTCTTACTTCACCTAGTCATATTATTATCTAGCATACCTAATCGATAGTTGTTAATATTCAAGCTATTTATTGCTAACAACCTCACATATCTCTTTTAGTATATTTCTTGTAATGCAAATCTCGCGACAGATAGTTTAGTAAAGAAATATTGTATAAATCGTTTACCTGTAAAATTTACTAAAGTTTTTACCTATTAGTTTGTTTCAACTTTTTAGTTTTGATGTATCATATAATACTTTTGTCCCACAAAGAGTTGGTTGAATATAATAGAACGTATGATTCCCACAAAATAAAAATAGAAAAAAAATGAATTCATTGAGTGAAGAAATTTATATCAGCCAAAGTCAAATTAGCATGAAAAATCACAGGAATAGTGACAATCTAATAAGGAGGAAGCGAGTTATTCTAACATGTTTTGTTAACCAATTTGTTGTATGGTCACACCTTCTTTTAATCTAATTGAACTTAGGCTTTGTTTGGCCTAACTGTCAAATTTTAGCTTTTGAGCTGTAGAACTTTTGCATTAGAGATTTGGTTAGAAGTGTTGTTGAACAAAAAGTGTAGACTGTTTGGCTTATATTGGACAATATTGAACTTTTAGAAAATTTAAGAGCAATATTGTATTTTAAAAAATATGAAGGGATATATTTGAGAAAGAAAAAAAAAACAACTTCCCGCATTATATAAAAACAGTTTCACAAAAGCTTATTTTGAAAAGCTCCAATTTGGAGCTTCTTTTTTTCAACTTTTTTCAGCTTCACCTTTTACCTAAAAGTACTTTTAGAAATGGGCCAAACGGGTGAGATTACTTTCTAAACTTACAGGAAGCACTTCTAAGTGTTAAAAAGCTAGGCAGTTTAAAGAAAAGGTGAAAGAATTTTCTCTCCTTGGGACTGAAGTTGGTATCTAGGTCAATTCAACTCAGTTTAAACGAGTTATGGGTAAAAAAAACTGAATTTAATTCAGCCCAAATTTTTGGTGGGCTGAACTTGGATAGGTTTATTTTCTAAAACATAGAACTCAGTTCAATCCACGAGCCCACTATTATAAGTCACGAGATGAGTTGGATTGAGTTGAGCCAGTCCATTTTTCGTGATTAGTGTATTTTAGATATATTATATATCTTCATATGCATACCGATATAGTCTACATATACAAACATTAATACACATAATATATATGTAATATAAGGTCAATTATTTCGGAAATCAATAAACTATCGGCTCAGTCTTGTTTACATATTCTAAAAGGACCATTTTTTAAAAGTCTCTTTTGAATCATTCTGATAAATATCGTTAAAACACTTAACAGATTATGGTTAAAACATAAACAATTAAACTTAACAGACTCGGATAAATTTACATTTCTATCTTTTTAATTTTTTAATTCTCTTTCACTCCTTTTTCTTTAATTCTCTATTTACTTTCTACTTTCTTCCCCACACTACCCTCTATAACCAAACTTTATGCCCACCATAACCACCACCATCTAAGCAGCTTTGCAATAGAAGCCTCTTTCGACATAATTAGAAGACTTGAAGGGGGGAAAAGTAAAAGAGAAAAAGAAAAAGAACAGAATGACAAGAGAAAGGATGAAAGTTGGTATGTTTTCATTTGGCTTGGAATTCTGCTATTACCCACAAACTGAGTAAGCCAAGCAATTGATTCACCATATCCACCTCCTTCAATTATCGACACTTTACCCTTTTTGTACAAGCTCAAATCCTACCCCCAATGTTTTCTTCACCATGTCCACTTCCATTGATGTTCCTAGGGTAGTGCCCCAAAAAAACATTGTTAGCCAACATTTTAAAAAACTAATGGCTATTTCAGGAGTGAATAGTTTAATGACTTCAAAAATTATTTACCTGTACAATATATATGTACGTATGTATATATAAATCACTTAAAAAATTAATTGGGAGTTTTTGGATAGTTGGATTAATAAAGAAAAATCTAATTAAAATTAAAATTTAACTTTTTTCAAGTTAATTAACGGTTAACGAGACACAAATAGATTGATAATATTAATATAAATAATAAAATATTACATAACAAGATATAACCTCACAAGACATAAGTACATTAATAACATAAACATAAAAATCAAATGGGCCGAGCTAGGCTGAGTTCCGAGTTAAGCTTTGTTGGGTTGGTTCTGAGTCGAAAAGGGCCTAGGCTCAAATGGTTGGTTTATAAATTTTATGACCCAACTCGCTAGTTGAGTTGAGTTGAGCCCTTTTTTAACTACACTGAACTAAATTCGAGTTTTTGTATACTAAGCATAAGTCGTCTCAACCCAAATACTAGCTCTACTTGTGACATTGTGCTACAGCGTCAACTAGTTCAAAAGCGTCTGAGTCTAAAAAGTGCAAGAATTGCTCGGAAGTTTAGCAAGCAAGCAAAGAATTCATTTGTCACTTGAAGTGCCCCCAACTTGCATAACATATTCAACCACCCATGACCAGCCATTTCCGTTGATAAGATTTTACCATTATTGTCTCTGCAAACAATACAATAATACCTGTTGATTTCCATTTCACAATCAATTTTGACCATACCTACTGATTTTACTATTTTGACTTTGGATAAATTTCACATTTAATCCTTATAGTTTACATATTTTTTTTAATGTCGTCTTTAATGTTCCAAAAGATTTACAGTAGTCCTTAATATTTACAAAAGTGATTCAAAATGGTTCCTATTGTTCAATATTAGTTAATTTGGTTTTATTGTTTTTCAAAAAATTCGATATAGTCCCTATTATTTTCTAAAAAAATTCAATTTAGTCCCTGCACGTGACCCCTATTTGAGAACTAAATTGAAACTTTTGAAAAATAATAGGGACTAAGTTGGCTAGTTTTAAACAATAGGGACCAGTTTGAATCACTTTTGTAAATATTAGGAACTAATATAATTTTTTTAGAACATTAAAGACCAACTTAAAAAAATTGCGTAAACAATAGGGACTATATGCATAATTTACCCTTTTGACTTTCATATCCATTAGGCTCCATTTTACAGAATAGATTGTATTCCAGAAAATTATAAGATTGATATCGCAGATATTAATTTTAATAACTGGTTCTAGCCCATACAACAATGATGAAGAAATTAAAGATGAACTAGTTAGGACATTTTAATAATACAGGGTTAATATAAGCAAAAAAGTAACAATTTTGAAATTTTTAAGACCTGATAGGAAGCAAATTTGACTCCACAACCGTCACAAGAGGACTTTATCATGGCATCCTGCATAAACTTGAGAGCATGCGGGTAGGAGCTCACTTCAAGTATACCTTCAAACTTGATTATTTGTGAGTCTTCAAAGTCCAGGAGCACAATTTGGATTAAAGGAATTATCACATTTACAAGAATGATAAGCCAGCGTTTTGGATGCATTTTCTTGAAACTTTGATTTATCCATTCAACGTTAGCACCTTTCCAATTTTCCAATCGATTATCAAAATCATAATTTAACTTTCCATCTCTACTTAAATCCACTTAATTTCTCTACAATCAATATTTACTTCGGTGGATAATTGGAAACACGTCATGTTCTTCCTCTATGGATTATGTTTTCTATTCTTTGTCGTATAATTAATACTTTCAACCTTAATTGACCCTAGAATCGTATAATGGATATGCGATGCATTGTAAAGAGAATCATATAAGCTTGTGAATTGGAATTGAAATATCTAGGTTATTGAATTAGAAATTTGTCTAGAGATTATGAAATTGCGTGGAAATAGCATGGATAGAGTAGTCCAAAAATGTGAAGCCTTTATAGGTTGGGAGAAACCAAGGAATTGTTGGAAATTAAACATAGATGGTTGTTCGAAAAGAAACCCAATAACAGCTAGCATAAGAGGCTTATTTAGCAATGAAGAAGGTGATTAGATAATGGGATTTACCACCAAATGAGGCATAGCTTCAAACAATAGAGCGGAACTCATGGCCATGCGTGAAAGGTTGTTTAAAGCAGTTGGATTGGGTGTGTAAGGCGTTGTTATAGAGATGGATTCACGGGTTATATTGAACCTACTACAGGGGTCAAGCCAATGAATAATAATTCACTATAGCTATTGCTTCATGACTACAAAAAGGCACTGCTTTGTGAGGAAGGTTTTAGCGTGACACATGTATACTGGGATGGGATGCAAACTGTTGCATTGATTGACTTGCTAGGTTCAACCTTATGCATCACCAACTTCTTGTCCTTATTAAAAAAAATAAGAGGGGTGAAAAATCCTCCAAGATGGTAATAATATAACAACATTGCCTCCTATAGAAAAAGAAAAATTGGACTTTGCATAAAAAACTTTCCTATAGTTTGCTTTTTCTAGCATGTCCCACAATTGTCAACCTCTTCAAGTTCTTAATTGCTCTACTGTCAACTAGAAAGCTCACCATATGCTCCCAAACTCTTCCCTTTCTTATAAGAGTAAGAAATGAAAGAATTAAAAAGAAAAAGAAAAAATGATGGTCAAAAGCCTTCTAATGATGCATATACAATAGCATGTTATAAATGGTTTCCCAAGATATTACAAGCTGTTTTTCTAGATATTATTTTTAGGCACTAATTCTAGCCCATAATATAATAATGACAGAAAATGAACTAGGACATTTTTTTCATTATAATCATAACATAGGCAAAAGTTGGAATCTTCACATTCAAAGGCGAGATCATTCAATTCGTAATCACAAGCATTGCATACTTTATTTGAAGCACCAAATTGAAAGAGGGGGTGGTTATGATTTTGGTGCTCAATAACTGTGGGCAAAGCAACACATTTTACGTCAAGGAAGAAATTGCAGGTCTCGCAATGGAAGAAGAATCCATTAGAAGATCATCAACTGCAATTATTGTAATCAAAAGAATCATAGAATATCTGGGAACAATCGAGGGAGAGTGGGTGGGGATGACTACGATGTTGTAGTGTGGTTGGTAAATTGGCTCAAGGTAGATCAAGAAAATAATTACATTAACTGGCTCAATGCAACAGTTGCATAACATTTCCTCAACTTCTTCTATGTCTGTCATTTTGTTCCTCATGGCTCCAGTGTTTGATCTCCAATTGTTACTAAGAAACGTGCATGTAATTAGCTCCATAGATTTGTTAGTAGCTGGTAAGTGGAACAGAACATTATCAATTTTAGCTTCGTCTCTAGTAGAAAGAAAATAATAAAAAGTTGTAAGTTGTTTTCGATAATGACGCACAACTCCTATGTATCGAAAATGGACAGGTCGGACGTAAGTACTCTAGATGAAACCAAAATTGCAGACTATACAATGGTAGATGAAACCATTCTGAACAGCAATGCCACTAATATTGCAAGTGTATGTGTTGGGTTATTTTTAATAATCTAATGTGGGCTTACAAATTATTCACAATTATATTTAGACTTCTATTCTAATTGGGATAATTAAGTGATCGAATATAGTTGATCTTAATAAAACATCTTATAAGGTATGGGCTTTGTAATGTGTTGTACCAATAATAGAAGACCTAACTAGAGTTAATGGGGCTCTAGTTAAGATGTCTATATAAAGAACATAGGATTGGTCCCCAAGGCTATTCTTCATATTTCTCTAGTCTTCAATCCCATATTTGATAGACATCAAGCAAGATAGAAGATTGAGCTTGTGGAAGGCCTTTTCCCAGATCATATTCATCTCGTCGTCATGGATTCGGATATGTCATTCTTATAATTTCATTATGTAATCTTGATAATCTAAACGAAGCATGAAATTGAATCTAGATCCGTAGATTTAATATCACAAGGCATGCATTTCAGATTTAGATCTAACAAGTATTTAATCTTTAGATCTAGATCCATCAAGTGGTATCAGAGCTACCTTCGAATTAGATTATTAGGATTGATTATGTAGATCTAATTATGATTATTGTAGATCTTATGATTATATCATAAATACACATGCTTGTATGTTTAGATCCATATGGTTTTAGGATTTGATATATAATTATGTGCATGATCCATTTTGATATTCATTAATCTTGATCACATGATTGATTTGGTTTGAGAATGGTTTTAGATCTTAGATCTATGAAGTTTATGATTTATGACCTTTGGATCAATACATGATTGATGCTTAGATTTAGTATGAAATTCTAATGTGCTGTTTTTGACTAAACCCAGTAGCATTTTAGAACAATCTAGCCGTGTATTTATTATATACAGTAGCTTTTAAAACTAAATTGTCAACTTGGTCTTGTGGTTAAAAGTATGCTTTTACCTCCTTGAGGTCCTGGGTTCGATTCTTGCTAATCTGGCATAGTTGTTTTTTCTATGACGTGAAACAAAAGGGTTTATATTATTAAGCTTTCATTATTATGCCAATAGTTGAGGTTGTCACAGCGGTTAGAAGCTTGCAATGGAATCATGAGGTCTCGAGTTCAAGCCTTAGAGGGCTTGTAAACTTTTATGATAAGTTTTACTTGGATTCAGCGCATTCAACCATTATCAACAGGTTATCTTGGTCTAGTGGTTAACAACATGCATTAAGTCTTTGAGGTCCTGGTTTCGAGCCCCACCCAGTAGTGAAATTAAAGACAACATGTATTTATTATTGTCTTTATTTTGTTACTGACCAACAAAAGGAAAATAAAACCAAATAGAAGCCGCTACTGTGATTCGAACACAAGACCATCTGCGTGAAATTAAAGTATTTGACGAGCAACACCACACTAATACTTGTGTCCAACGTGGACCATCAAATATACACATAGCTATGTGGTTCCAACATAAAAAATTAAGGTTTTAATTTTATTTTTCTGCCCTTATGTCTTTTGTGTAAGTTAATTGTTTTAATATTAGACTGTTGCACATACAATATAGTGCATGTGAGCATGTCTTTATTTTGTGGATGTTATTCTTAATTGTTTTAATTATATCTTGACATTATGGATGTTTGGAAGGATCATGGACTTATAGACGAATGGTTGAATGATTGTAATAATGTTTTTTTTCATTCATTTAGTTTGTAATTGAGACATAAGTCTCAATTTTTAATTTCTTGCAAGAGTGTGATTTGTAGTGAGACATATGATATAATAATTATATAATCTACCCTGCAAGAAGTACAAGATCAATCAAGGAGTTGATGAACTTGGAAGTGTTGAAGGCTTTTGAAGTGCTTGCTTAGGTTTTGTGATTGATCCAATTCATATGTCTCGGATTTGATCAACCGCTAAGTCCATGATCCACCAAGTTTATGTTGTTGCATATATGTTTATTTAGTTATCTTGTATGTGATGCATGCTAAATGGACTAATGTGCAAAGTGAGACTTGATAATGATCGACTCATACCGGGGCAAGCCAGAAATGAATATGTGCATATATAGAAAATTTGATTTCAAAATTTGAGCTTGCATATTTTATCTTAAAATAAATTGATTGAAGCTTAATGTTGCCAAAGTAACATCTTTTGCGTAGATTGGTTTATTTTGAGATAATAAAATATGTGTGTTTGTTGTTTATGCGATCAATGATCAGCCCAAAAGAATGTCATTGATTGGCCAAATAGCAAACACACCTGTGAAAATAAATGTGTGATAATTATTAAATTTCTATGTGGACAACACGTCGGCCCAAATGAAGACTGTTGTTTGACCGGATTTATTATCAACATTTGATTTCTGCATGGAGAGTACCACTTACAAGTTAATGATCAGCCCAAAGGAAGGTCATTGATGTTGTGCTAGGTATCTTATTAAATGGGCCCATCACTACAGTTGTATAAAAAAAATTATGTCTGGCATTTACATGTTTATTTGGTTTTAACTAGTATATATGTCTTGACATGAATTTTTATTTGTGAGATTATGTTATTTATTTATTCTCTATTTGGATTCAGTTACTGCTACTACTGCTAATGTTACTGCCAATATAAACTCAATCCCTGTGCTTAACAGCACAAACTTTAAGAACTAGAAAGAGAACGTTCAGTTGGTTCTCGGCTGCATGGATTTAGACTATGCATTAAGAAAAGAACAACCCGCTCCATTGGAGTCAAGTTCCACTGAGGCTAAAGGGAACTTTGAGAAGTGGGATCATTCCAATCGCATTAGTCTAATGATGCTAAAGCGCAACGTTTTAGATGCATTCAGGGGCGGTATGCCCGATAAGGTAACTGCTAAAGGTTTTCTTCAAGAAATTGAAAAACGTTTTGCAAAGAACGAAAAGGCTGAGACAAGCGAGCTTTTAGTTGACCTTGTCCAAATGAGGTATAAAGGAAAATGAAACATAAGGGAGTACATTATGGAGATGTTTAATATCGTTTCAAAACTTAAGGCACTAAAGTTAGAGCTGTCTGATGACTTGCTCGTGCATTTGGTACTTATATCTATTCCTACACACTATGAACAGTTTATTGTGAGTTATAACACTCAAAAGGATAAATGGACTCTCAATGAGCTCATTTCCCACTGTGTGAATGAATAGGATAGATTGAAGCAAGATAAGAATATCGAAAGTGCTCATATTGCAACTGTCTCGAAGAACAATAAGCAAAAAAGGAATAAAGGTAAAGAAGCTGCAGTGAGAACATCACAACCCAACAAATTTCAAAAGAATCAGGATCAGGAATTTACATGTTACTTTTGCAAGAAACCTGGGCATGTAAATAAGGATTGTTCCAAGTATGCCACATGGCGTATAAAGAAAGGTACGCTTCTTACTTTGGTTTGTTCTGAAGTTAATTTAACTTATGTACCTAGCAATACTTAGTGGGTAGATTCAGGTGCTACTACTCACACAAGTATGTCTATGCAGGGATGCCTATGGAGCCGACCGCAAAATGATACTGAAAGATTCATCTATGTGGGCGATGGCAAAGCAGTTCCGATTGAAGCGATTGGGACTTTTAGATTATCTTTTGAGACTGGTCATTATGTTGAATTGAGATAGACTTATATTGTACCATTATTTAGACGAAATTTGGTTTCTATTTCTGTTTTGGACAAATATGGTTATTCTTGTTCATTTGAAAACAATAAAGTTAGGTTTTTCCTCAATTCTACTCTGGTTGCGACTGGCTCCTTAATTAATAAACTATATATGTTCAATACCATTGCTTCATTTAATGAATCCTTGCAAATAATTTCAAGAGGTACAAAGCGCAAATTAACAAATGAGAATTCTGCCACCTTATGGCACAAGCGTTTTGGTCACATTTCCGAACGGAGAATTCAAAGACTTGTGTTAGACTAAATACTTGAACCCCTTGATTACACAGACCATAATGTGTGTGTTGAATGTATTAAAGGAAAACAGACAAACAACAGAAAGTTAAGGGCCAAGAGAAGTTCTGACGTCTTACAATTGATTCATACTAATATTTGTGGCTCATTCCCTATGGCTTCTTGGAATGGTCAACAGTATTTTATCACTTTTATAGACGATTATTCTCGTTACGGATACTTATACTTAATACATGAGAAGTCACAATCCTTAGACGTTTTTAAGGCCTTCAAAACCAAAGTTGAAAATCAACTAGGCAATAAGATTAAAGCTATCAAATCTAATCATGGTGGTGAATACTATGGCAGATATGATGGATCAGGTGAACAACGTCCAGGGCATTTTGCAAAATTCCTAGAAGAATGCGGAATCGTCCCACAATACACAATATCGGGTTCACCTAGCATGAATGGTGTTGCTGAAAGACGAAACAGAACTCTTAAGGATATAGTAAGAAACATGATTAGTCATTCTTCCTTACTAGAGTCAATCTAGGGAAAGGTACTAAAGACTATAGTATATATACTGAACAGAGTACCTAATAAAGCGGTAGCTAAAACCCCTTATGAACTATGGTTAGACAAGAAGCCTAGCATAAAGCATTTACACATTTGGGGTTGTCCAGCTAAGGCGAGGCCTTATAGGCCACATGAAAAGAAACTGGACTCAAGAACAATTAGCTGCTATTTTGTTGGGTATGCTGAATGGTCGAGGGGTTTTAAGTTTTATAGTCCCTCAACTAAGTCTTTTTTTGAAACTGAAAATGCGAGATTTCTTGAAGATGTTGTGTTTGAGGGGAAGATAAGGTTAGGAATGTTGTCTTTGAAGATGAATTTATTCATTTTCCAAACATTGTTATTAACAATGATCAGCCTACTGACATTGTTCAAGACAACAATGAGGATTTCCCTATAAACTTTCCTATTCAAAATCAAGGTGTTGCTCTAGAAGAGCAAACTCAACAACCTCAAGAGGAAGTGCCACTTAGGCGATCCACTAGAGAAAGAAGAAGTGCGATTTCAAGTGATTATATTGTATTTCTTCAAGAGCATGAGTTTGACATAGGAACAATGGAAAATGATCCAATCAACTTCCAACAAGTCAAACAAAGTGCTAATTGTTAAAGGTGGATCGATGCCATGAATGAGGAAATGAAGTCCATGAAGGATAATGACATTTGGGATCTCGTCAAGTTGCCTGAAGGTACAAAGCCCATTAGTTGTAAATGGATATTTAAAACCAAGAGGGATTCAAAGGGCAACATTGAAATATATAAGGCACATCTAGTTACTAAGGGCTACACTCAGAAGGAAGACATTGACTATAAAGAGACTTTCTCTCCAGTTTCTATGAAATACTCTTTTAGAATAATAATGGCACTTGTGGCTTATTTTGATTTAGAGCTACATTAGATAGACGTTAAGACAACTTTTCTCAATGGTGACATTGAGGAAACCATATACATGGTACAACCAGAAAACTTTGTATTAGATGACTCAAAATCTATGGTTTGCAAACTCAAGAAGTCCATCTACGGCCTCAAGCAAGCTTCCCGTCAATGGTATCACAAGTCTCATCAAGTCATTGTCTCGTATGGCTTTGAGGTTAATGTTGTTGATGATTGTGTATATCACAAGTTCAGTGGGAGTAAATTTATCTTCCTAGTATTCTATGTCGATGACATACTACTGGCTAGCAACAATATAGGCTTAATGCACGAAACCAAGAAATTTCTAACTAAAAGATCTTGGAGACGCCTCATTTTTATTAGGAATTAAGATACATCGAGATCGTTCTCGGGATATCCTTGGGTTATCACAAAAGAGCTATATCAATAAGGTACTTGCTAGATTTGGCATGATAGATTGTGCACAAGGAAATACTCCCGTTGCTAAAGGAGACAAGTTTAGTCTCAACCAGTGCTCCAAAAATGAAATTGAAAGAAAAGAGATGCAAAAGGTTTACTATGCATCAGCTGTAGGGAGTCTTATGTATACTCAAGTATGTACGCGTCTGGATTTAGCGTACATTGTTGGTATGTTAGGAAGATACTTAAGTAATCCTGGGATGGATCATTGGAAAGCAGTCAAAAGGGTTATGAGGTACTTAAAGAGAACAAAAGATTACATGTTCACCTATCGGAAGTCAGATAATTTGGAGATCATTGGGTATTCTGACTCCGATCTTGTGGGTTGCCAAGATTCTAAAATATCTACTTCTGGCTATGTCTACATGTTATTTGGAGGTGCTATTTCCTGGAGGAGTGCTAAGCAGTCACTTATCGCTCTTTCCACTATGGCAGCAGAATTCATAGCATGTTATGAGGCAACCAATCATGCGATATGATTGTGAAATTTTGTCACTGGACTACGTATTGTAGATGGTATTGAAAGACCACTTAAAGTATATTGTGACAATCTATCGGCAGTTCTATATTCCAACAACAACAAAAGCTCGTCAAAGTCTAAGCATATAGACATTAAGTTTCTAATTGTTAAGGAACGAGTTCAGAGTAAGATAGTGTCAATTGAACATAAAGGACATACTCCATGCTTGGAGATCCACTTACTAAGGTTTACTACCCAAGGTCTATCATGAGCATACTGCTCATATGGGTGTTGTGTTATTTAGTGGTATGCAGTTTTAGTGGGAGTCTATGTATATCTTCAGTTCCTTTCTTGACACTGTATGTTCAGTTTTCTGCAGAATAAAGTTGATGGTTTTACTATTAGTTATTACTCTGAATGTGTTATCTTTCAATTGCGGTTTAGCATAAAGTTTGAAAGACTAAGGTTTGATCTCACTACAAAATAAAGTTAAGGACCAATTGGAAATAGACATGTCTGAGATCACATTGCATGTAATTTCCAGCCACACATCCATACTTGATCTATGTCGTTGAATATATTTGGTATGGTGATCATTGATGGATCGAGTTATGATGAAATATAACAAAGGTCGCTTTGGTTTCATGCTGGTATAGGAGATAGACCAGATTGTTTTGGAAGATGTTTTAAGAATAGAAAGTAATTTTGTGTGCACCTACAATTAACAAATATAATTGTATTCGGTATCAATTTGTAGCCCACGTGGGAGATTTTTCGGTTATTTTTAATAACCTAATGGGGGCTTACAAATTATTCACAATTATATTTAGACTTTTATTCTAATTGGGATAATTAAGTGATCTAATATAATTGATCCTAATAAAACATCTTATAAGGTATGGGTTTTGTAATGTGTTGTACCAATAATAGAGGACCTAACTAGAGTTAATGGGGCTCTAGTTAAGTTGTCTATATAAAGAACATAGGATTGGTCCCCAAGGCTATTCTTCATATTTCTCTAGTCTTCAATCCCATATTTGATAGACATCAAGCAAGAGAGGAGATTGAGCTTGTAGAAGGCCTTTTCCCGGATCATATTCATCTCGTCGTCATGGATTCGGGTGTGTCATTCTTATCATTTCATTATGTAATCTTGATAATCTAAATGAAGCATGGAATTGAATCTAGATCCGTAGATCTAATCTCACAAGGCATAAATTTCAGATTTAGATCTAACAAGTATTTAATTTTTAGATCTAGATCCATCAGTATCTTCCAGAAACTGATCTTTATTAAGGGAGAAGGATGAGTGAGTGTTTATCATGCTTGGGATGCATCATCTCCTTTGTTAGTTTGGCACATATTTTGTGGAGGAAGTAGTCTCACACTTACCACATTCGTGTGCAAGCTCCGATTCTGAGATTGGTCTTTACATTAGTGAGTAAAATGTTTCGTTTCCATCTGTCTGTCTGTCTGTGTATGGTTTTGCGAGGAACACAAATTAAGACTTGTTATTTGAGATCTCAAGATAAAGATGCAACAAAAAATAGTTATAAGGAGTTTGAAATATTTTATAGTGCTTTAGGTGATGAAAAAAAACTGTATGTTCTTATGTAATTATAAAAATCTAGTATCAAAAAATGCCTTCTATTGTAACAGCCAAATATTAAAAAATATTTTATTTTCTATATTTTTCCCTGTTAATATTTTATCCTATGAAGTTATTTTCTTGCAAACAAATGAAACCTTAGTGAAATTATTGAACACATATATGCTTACATTGTGAAGCAGTTTCAAATCTCGCATATGACACATGTTTCATGCACTAAATTATTCTTTCTTACATAGAGAAGTACTTGGAAAATTTCTTCATTTCTCATTTCTTTAAGTTGTAGAAACTATTTCTCGTGCTAAATTCAGGTGCTACAATTGGAAACTAGCGAAATTTCGCGAAGGAAATTATGATCGAACTTTCTTTAAGTTGTTTCTATAAGCATTATGATGTAGTATGCCACCATTCATATTGATGCTTTTGAAAAACCAAAGAATCATTTATCAATGAAGATAAACAAGCTAGTTTAGTAATGGTATGTAGGGATCACATGGGTTTCTGTAATTGATGCACAAGTAGTTTGTATATTTTGTAGTTCAATTTAGTAGGCTGAGGCATTGATTTGTTATTAAGCTTTTTAATTGCCAACTACCAAAGGCCTCACAGATTATGTCATTGCTTCTTTTCAGATTTACTCCGAGGATTGATTGGATACTCTCCTCTATTGTTTATGTTGTAGTTGTTATCCGTTAATCTTGGCCACATTTTTAGGGATGTTTCTTGAAAGACAAACTTTGTGCCTGAATGTGTTGTATCAGTAACTAGATATGTAATCTTACTAGAACGTTATTTTTTCTTGTATAGAATGACTTTAAAAGTGAAAAAAAAGAATACTCACAGATTTTTGTTTTGTTTTTTTTTTTTTTTTTGGTGGTGATGGTGGTGGTGGTGGTGGTGGTGGTGGTGGTGGGGAGGGGGGGGTGATGATTGTATGGAAAGAAAACTAAGTATAATCAAAAAAAGCCCAACAAGACAAGACTATCTTAGTCCACAAAAAAAAAAAAAGAGCAAGACCTAGCAAAGTAACAGATACCAGGTTTAACACCATAAAAAAATAAACAAATCCACTAGGTATAACCAACAAAAAAACATACAATAATATAGGTCGAGCCTACAACTAACAAACAAGGTTTAGGTTCAGAGCAGTAGCTTTGTGAAAAAATGGAGAGTAGATAAGTTTTGTGATATTCAAAAAATATAAAAGGGTTAATACCTTAATTAGTCCCCTATCTTTACCTCGTTTGATAAATAGGTTCCTTATTTTTGAAAGTGCTACACCGTTAGTCCTTTTGGCATTTTCTGTTAAAAAACATAATGGTAAAGTCACATGGTTTTATTTTATCGATACACTTCATTGTTATTTTTTTAAAAGAAAATGACAAAAGGACTAACGGTATCAAAAATTATAAAGTTAAAAGATTTAAATGTAGTACTTTTGGAGATAGAGGACATGTTTGTCAAATATGGTAAATATCAAAGACTACTTAAAATATTAACAAATTCTAAAGATCTCGACACTAAACAAATTCTAAAGATCATTAATATAATCTCTCGACATTAAACAAATTCTAAAGATCTTGACACATTTCGAGTAAACAATACCATATGAGAAGCCATCTCTTAACTTATTTGGGTCAAATTTTAGTTTCTCATCCAAAATTTTCTTGGAATTTTGATTCATCCATTCAAAATTAGCACCTTCTTAATTTTCCAATCGATTACAAAAGTTCTGATTTGATTTCCCTTCTCTATTCAATAATAAAGGAGACGAAAAGAATGGGGGTATATTAATAAATCCTAATGGATTTTTTTTCTTTGGATTCGAAAAAAAGCATTTATATATTTTAAAAAATGTATAATCTAAAAGAGCCCAACAAAAGACAAGACTTATCATTCCAAAAAGAAAAAAGATCAGGGAAAGTAAAAGAGACCAAGTTTAACACCATGAAGGCACAAATCTACTAGGCCTAATCAACAAAAAAACATACAATAATATGGGCTGAGCCCACAAGTAACAAAGAAGATCTGGGGCTAGAGGAGAACCTTTGTGAAGTAATGGAGAGAAAATAACCTTTGTGATGTTCAATAAATGTAAAAGAGTTAATACCTTAATTAGTCACTGATCTTTATTATATTAACAAGCAAGTTTCTTATCTATGATAGTATTACATGTAAATCTTTTAACTTTGTCCTGATTTAAAAAGAAAACTACAATCTTTTAACTTTGTAACATGTGTTACCATCAGTCTTTTTGGTTTTTTTCGTCAAAAAAGTAAAGGTAAAGTAATGTGACTTTATTTTACTCCTACACTTCACCATTACTTTTTTGACAGTAAAGGGCAAAAGGACTAACGGTGTTACAAGTTACAAAATTAAAGAATTTAAATCTAGTACCTTTAGAGATAGATGATTTATTTGTCAAACACGATAATGATCAAGGACTAACTAAGGTTGTAACAAATTCTAAAGATCTCGACACTAAATAAACTCTAAAGATCATTAGGATTTTCTCTCAACACTATATTCTTTTACTAGAACTCTGCTTTTTTTTCCCAGGTAATCTCTCCAAATCCTTCAACTAAAGGAGCATTCGAAAAATATATGGTCCCTCATTTTCAAGACCATGTGGCAAAGACTACATTGACCTGTCACTTGAATACCCCAACAAAATTTCTTGCTGATTGTCACCATATTCTAGCAACCTTTGGAAAGAGAAACTGAAAAGGAAAAATGAAAAGAGAAGCATAGACATTTAGGTGTATTGTTTCTTGTTTTGTTTGAGTGATTTGTCTGGGCTCTATAGATCATAAATGCCTCTGCTTGATATTTGGTAATATTGTAAAATAAGTTAATTGAAAAATATTTTTAGTCAATGTAAAAAAATAGTTACAAGAAGTGTAAAATATTTTATGGTGCTTTAAGTGATAAAAAAAATAGTGTTTATGTGTGATTATTGAAATCTTCTATCAAAAAATACTTTCTAATGTAACGGCCAAACATTAAAAAAAAAAATATTTTATACACAAATATTTTTTCCCTGTAAATATTTTATACCCTATGAAGTTATTTTCTTGCAAGCAAATGGAGCCTTGGTGAAATTATTGAAGACATATATGTTTACATTGTGAAGCACTTCTAGACCTCGTCCATGACACGTGTTTCATCATGCACTAAATTATTTTTTCTTACATAGGGAAGCACTTGGACAATTTCTTTATTTCTCCTTTCTTTTTAAGTTGTAGAAACTATTTCTCGTGTTAAATTCAGGTGCTATAGTTAAGGTAGAAAAATGCTGAACGGTAAGTCATCTCCACGCGCTGCTAAACGTCTGCCGAATAGAGAGGGCTTGGCGGGTCGTGCCCGCGTTAGCACTCCGATACTTAAGTTAGTCTGGTGCTTTTCTGGGAAAATGAATATAAAATATGAGGGTGTGAGTATCAAAAGTGCAATTCCTTTTTCCCTTATGAGTCTTCTCATATTTATAAGTATTCTTGCTGAATATGAGGGAAATGGAGGAGTAGTGGGGAGTTAATGGGAGAATAACTGCATGTAACCACCATCCATGCCTATTAATGGATAATAACTGACTACAACTGTTGTACATGCCCTGACACCGCAGAACACTGATGCTTGTAATTTTCACCCGGTATGAGGTCTTAAAATGAGAACCTAAGATGCTCCTACGCCGCGTCCGACCCCCTAGGGGTTCTTACCATGCATCGTTCGAACCTTAGGTGCAATCCCATTGTCCGACCCCTCGACCAATCCCCTAGGGGTCCTCACCACGCCTTGTCCAAACCCTGGGTGCAATATCCTTGGGGTCGGATTTGTTCGACCACTGCCTGAGGTCCCCCAACGACGCTCATATGCCTTGTCCGACCCCCTAGGGGTTCTCACCACACCTTGTCCAAGCCCTGGGTGCAATATCCCTAGGGTCGGATTTGTTCGACCCCTACCCAAGGTCCCCCAATGTTCTTCCTTCGACCTCCTTGACCCCTCTCAAGGGTCACTCAGTAATTTTTATAAGTCCTAGAGGTCTTACCCATATCATGATGCCTCCTAGTTCTCGGAGCTATGTAATTGGTCCGGGAACTAGTTCCGATACCTTGGTTACGTCAAAGCTGGGTGACAGATTACCTTGGTGTCACCTCGTCTTCCACGCAATTATTGTCAACCACTATTCATCAAAGCACCGCCACTTGTCACAATCTGGTGAAGTGTCTTTTGAATTTATGGTAGGGATTAGAGACTTTTGGTTTTTCCTCTCTTTTTCACTCATTTCAATTTGTCATTTTTCTTTTGCACTTCGTTCTTTTGTCGGGTCATGCCCTTGAACCCTCTTTTGCTGAGGGGTCATGTCCCCTCAATCTCACATTTGTTGGCTTCGGGAATCGTGCCCCCAAGTTTGAACATCGGGGATCATGCCCTGATCTTGAACCTCAGGGGTCGTGCCCTCAATCTTGAATCTCGAGGGTCGTGTCCCCAGCCTTGAGTCTCGGGGATCGTGCCCCCGATCTTGAACCGGGTCTTGAGTCTTTGGGGTCATGTCCCCGGTCTTGAACCTCGGGAGTCGTGTTGCCGACCTTGAGTCTCAGGGATCGTGCCCCCAGTCTTTATGGCTTGGGGGTCATGCCCCCATTTTATGCCGTCTTGAGAAGATCTAGTTTCTGCAGGAAGTGTGCCTCTCTCTTTCATTGATTTTGGAAGTTGGCCTCCCTTTTTTGGATTTGGCACTTTTCCGTTAAAGGTTCGCCTAAGCAGGTCTTATGATATTTGTGTCAAAAATTACAATCATCGATATAACTTAGGATGGGAATATCAAATTCATTGTAAAGACATAATCTGCCTCGACATAAACAACAACTAAACATTAAAAGAGAGGGTTACATTTAGTATATATTTTTTTAGATGCTCTATGCACCAAGCACTTCTCAGCTCATTTATTTTTTTGGCCTTCTTCTCTGGAAACTTAATTAGTTCTTTCTCTTTCTTCTGCAGCCTCAGACAAGCTGCATAACATTCCTGGACTTTTATCCGGTCCCTTCTTCTTGGGGTCTTCCTCTTTATCTACCATCGCTACCTCTTCTACTTTAATATATTTCTCTGCCTTGCTCATCAACTTCGTCATGTTCTGTGGGGTCTTTTTGGCTAAGGAAGCTTGGAGTAACTCGTTCTTTACTCCCTTTATGAATGCTTGTATTGTAAATTTCTGATCAAATTGCGTACACTAGAGGGTAGCCTCATTAAAGCGAGTTGTATACTGACGGAGAGTTTCTCCTTTTCTCCGCTTCAGACCAAGCAAGAAGGTAATGTGACAAGTCGGCCTAATAGCCGAGGAAAATCTCCCAACGAATAAATCTACAATTGTGCATAAGAACCGATTGATTCCTCCTTCAGTTCGTCAAACCACACCCTGGCTGCTTCTACTAAGGTTCCTATAAAAGCTTTACATACCCAGGCCTCTAGCAACTCTGTGAACTCCATTTTGTGCCTAAACCTTACCAGATGATCTTTAGGGTCTCCATGTCCATCATAGGTGGGCAAATAAGGCAATTTGTAATGCGTAGGCTTCGGAACTTCGTTGATGGCGCGGTTAAATGGATTTGGGCCTCTGAAAGCCCTGCAACCGAGACAGTACTGGTAGTACCTCCTTTTTGGGCACTTTGAGATGGGCCTCGCACTATCGTATCCAAGCCTTGAGACGACCTTGTAAAGTTCACCATTTTCTCGCGTTGCCCCCCAACGGGAACTCACTGTCCAGACTCTCTTGGGTTGGTTGTATTTTTGGCTGATTGGGTATTTTAGCGTGAGTGATTTTGCTGAGATGTTTGATGTGGTTGGTTATCTGGGTGGTGAGGTGCTGGTTGAGGTATTTGGTTATGAGCAACTTCTTTCAATTCCTCCAGAGTTCATAGGATGTATCCAAAATCTGTCCGCGGGTTAATTTGCAAAACCGGTGTTGGGGCGGTGGGATATTACCACCCTGCGTACCAAATAGGTCATTGTGGATAGTTCTGAGAGTATGTTGGTAGATAACTTGGGTACGGATTTGTGTATGGTGGGCAGTTTCTTGTTGGTACTTCCACCCCTGGTAGCAGCGAGTCAGCCTGTCTAAGGTTAGAGGTCTCCCATGGACAGAATTGCATATTGGGTTGTTCTACGGCTTCTTCTTCATGTACGCTTGCGACACTCTGACTCCTGGTAGTGACCATGGTGTAATCTTGTGAAAACTCAGTGGAAAACTTAGAATCGGCCCCACGGTGTGCGCCAACCTGTTAAGGTAGAAAAATGCTGAGCGACAAGTCATCTCCATACGCTGCTGAACGTCTGCAAAACAGAAAGGGCTTGGCGGGTCGTGCCCGCGTTAGCACTCCGATGCTTAAGTTAGTCTAGTGCTTTTCTGGGAAAATGAATATAAAATATGAGGGTGTGAGTATCAAAAGTACAATTCTTTTTTCCCTGATGAGTCTTCTCATATTTATAAGCGTTCTTGCTAAATATGAGGGAAATAGAGGAGTAGTGGGGAGTTAGTGGGGGAATAACTACATGTAACCACTATCCATGCCTATTAATGGATAGTACCTGACTACAACTGTTGTATGTGCCTTGACACTGCGGAACACTGCTGCTTGTAACTTCTACTCGATCCGAGGTTCCACCCGGTCTGAGGTCTTAAAATGAGAACTTAGGGTGCTCCTACGCCGCGTCCGACCCCTAGGGGTTCTTACCATGCCTCGTTCGAACCCTAGGTGCAATCCCCTTGGGGTCAGATTTGTCCAACCCCTCGTCTGACCCCCTAGGAGTCCTCACCATGCCCTGTCCGAACCTTGGGTGCAATCTCCTTGGGGTCGGATTTGTTCGACCCCTGCCCGAGGTCCTCCAACGACGCTCCTATGCCTTGTCAGACCCCCTAGGTGTTCTAACCACACTCTATCCGAGCCCTGGGTGCAATCTCCTTAGGGTCAAATTTGTTCGACCCCTACACGAGGTCCCCCAATGTTCTTCCTTCGACTTCCTTGACCCCTCTCAGGGGTCACTCAGTAATTTTTACAAGTCCTAGGGGTCTTACCCATATCAGCTACAATCGTAAAGTAGCGAAATTTCATGAAGCAAACTATGATCATATTTTCTTTAAAATGTTTCTATAAGCATTACGATATAGTATAACATATGGAACGATAATATGATTAGACAAAAAATGGAGCTATTTTGCCACCATTATTGTTGTAAATTTGATGCTTTTGAACATCCAAAGAATCATTTATCTATGAAGATAAACAAGTTGGCTTAGCAGTGGTATGTAGGGATTACATGGGTTCAGTAATTGATGCACAAGTAGTTTGTATGTTATGTAGTTCAATTAAGCAGGCTGAGGCATTGTCCTGTTACTAAGCTTGTAAATTTCCATCTACTAAAGGTATAGGAATACACAATATAAGCAGAAGCGGAAGCGTACCTTTAATCCAAAGACTTGTTTACGATTCATTATACATGTTCTAGACTCTTGCTTGCATTCGTTAACGGAGTGCTACTAGAGACACTCCATATCATTGTCACACAACAACCAAAGGCAATTCAGTTTCTATATTTTTACATTGTGGGTGTATGTAGGGTGAATTGGATAGATTCCTTAGGAACCTTGTAAGGCATATATATAGATCAAAACATGATGAGTCATGTCTTTTAAGTAAAAAGACATGTATTTCTCTAAACATGGTGACTCCTACTAATGGAGCCCCATGTGGTTGAACTTGGGTCAAATGACCCATTTTCCAAGAAAAGGCCTCACAGATCATGTCGTTGTTGTCTTCCAAATTTACTCCGAGGTTTGATGGGAGGCTCTCCTCCATTGTTCATAACTCGTTGAAGTTGTTATCCATTAGTCTTGGCCACATTTTCAGGCATGTTTCTCAATAGAAAAACGCTGTTCCTGAATACGTTGCATAAGTAGCTAGGAAGACTATGCCCAATATACTAATATGTAATCTTACTAGGTCATTATCTTTTCTTGTACATAATGACTTTAAAAGTATTGGGATTGGTTAATACCGTGATGTGTTATACTATTTTGGAATCAATGATCAAATTAAACCAAATTAAGTTTTATCCCATTCGGTGAAATCGGGTATATGGACTATACGATATCATTCATTTCTTCGAAAGTCGTCTATTCTGTTAGCTCCATACACGTAAGGTCTAATTTAAGTGTCTTCATTCAAATTATCTTAGGTCATCCTCTACCCCTCTTCCGGTGTACTATATCTAAATCTTCACACCGTCTAACAGTTTTGGAATCAATGACCTAAAAAAAATCAAAAGAATAGTCGCATATATATATATATTTTTTTGGGTTCTATAAAGCATAACTATATTAAAAGAAAAATAAGTATAATAAAAAAAAGTCCAACAAAAGATAAGACTAACTTAGTTCCAGAAAAAAAAAGAAAAAAAGAAAAAAAAAAGACAAGACTTGAGAAAGTAACAGACACCAAGTTCAACGCCATGCAGAAAGGCACAAATCCACTAGGCATAACCAACATAAAAACGTACAATAATATGGGCCAAGCCTACAAGTAACAAACAAGGTTTGGGCTTAGAGCAGTAGTTTTGTGAAGTAATGGAGAAAAAATAAGCTTTGTGATATTCAACAAATGTAAAAGGGTTAATACATTAACTAGTCCCTCATCTTTACCTCATGTGCTCTTTCAACATGTCTTTTTGGCCTTTTTTGTGAAAAAAAAGTAACGATAAAGTCAAGTGGCTTTATTTTATTGTTACTATTTTAAAAGAAAAAGACAAAATGACTAACAATGTCATAAATTATAAAGTTAAAAGATTTAGATGCAACAGTTTTAGAGATAGATAACTTGTTTGTCGAACACGGTAAATATCAAAGGCTAATTAGAATATCAACAAATTCTAAAGATCTCAATATTAAACAAATTTTAAATATCATTAGTATAATCTCTCGACATCAAATAAATTCTAAAGATCTCGAAACATTTCCAAGAAACAATAACATATGAAGATGTCATCTCTTAATCATCTTTCAACATGTTCTATCAAGCATTGATTTCTTGTAGCCTTAACACTCTGTTTGGATCACATAAGGGAAGTGACAGAAAAATGAAAAAGATTGTACAAGTGATCGTTTTCTTGGTGTATAGAAAATTAAGTGCAAAACAAACTAAGTCAAACCACGCAAGTGCACGGGTCGTGGTAGAAAGTGGACAAGTACGGGAATCGTATCCTCAAGGAGGCTCCTAAGTGATCTACCGTGTGCTCGTGTGAAAAAAGTCAAAAATCGTGAAATAAAGAAAATAAAGTGATTTGATAGGTTGATTGGAAGGAGATTTAATCTAAACTAAAATTAACTAAGGAAAGGACTAAAGACAAATATCTAAAATGCTATGAATCTAAGTTAAGGAATCTAAACCAACTATGTTATGATCAAGAATCTAACTCAAATGGGGTGGCCTGGGGACGGTTTTGAATGTAAGACATGCTAGCTAAATATGAATTTTTTTTTGTTTGACTAGTTGAAAGGTTAATCAAGTCGAGGCTCAATTGATCATCTCTACCTATTTAGTTAATTAACGAACCTAGGATTAGAATCTAAGGTGCAACTCCGTCCATCTAGTCGCTCTACTAGCCGAGGTGCAGGTTTGTCCAAATAATCCTAACTTTAGCCCATTAGTTAAACTATCTAGGTAAGCATCTAAAGGTCTTGTGCTAACTGCTAACTCGCGACAAGCAATTTTTTAAGTCGACATTTAAGCTCGAATAGAAACAATGAAGCACAATTTTTGGGTTTAAAATTGTATAGCAACGACCCACTAGCTACAAGCGTGATTAAAGTGAATCGTTAATACACAAACAATTTAAGCACAATTTCAAATGGGTCAATCTAAAAAATGGAGCTCATTTACATATGATTTAAAGTGTATATATAACTCACAACTATTAGTTACAAGCATATTCAAAATAGTGGCAAGCATATACATAACATTCAAAGCTTGATTCAAATGTAAATAAAGCAAATCTCAAATAACTTTAACAACCCATATGAAATAATCATCAAGTATCAACTAATCAAAACCCATAATCTAACTAGCAATATCTCAACATTACAAAACCATCTCTAATTTAAATCTACTCAAACATGTTGAAATCTAAAACAAAAGAAATGAAAAAGACAAAAGAGAACTTCCCCATTTCAAATCTCTTGACTAAGCTTGAAATCCAAATAGTTGATGTAGAAATCCACTCCCAAAAATAGACTTAGATCCTTGCTTGAGCCTAAAAAACGGTGGGTAAAGAGTGTTGTGTGTGTAGATGAGTGTGTAGAAGAGTATGAGTGTGTATTGGTGTGAATTTGTGTGAGAGAATGGATAAGAATTGAACAGTGGATAAGAATGTGTATATGAAGTGTTAAGTGGATAAGATTAGTGAGTTCTGTCCGATGTGTGAAAAAATGAGGTCTGAATTGGAATCGGTGAGTGTGCTTTGGTTCGATCAAGTGTTGTGGTGCATCAGTGCTTGTGTGGTGAGGTTTGCTAGTTCGCTAATGTGTCGTGTGATGTTGTAGAGAAAATTGAATTTGGGTCGGTAGTGAGATGCTTGGTGTGCAAATTGGATTCAAGTGATGTGCCGCATAAGTCGTGTGTGCAGGTGATGATGCTCGCTGATTGGAATCAAATTGGTGTGCCACTGCTATTTTTTTCTTTGGTTCGTTGGCTTCTAAAGTCCATGAAAAACTAATATGAAAGGGCCCAGTCATTGGGCCATGATTAAAAAATGATTGGGCCATTACGTTCTATTTTTTTTTCTTTTTCTTTTATTTCTATTTGAATCTTCTATTTTCTTCATTTTAGCTCTGAGCCACACTCTTCACAAAACATCATCTTTTACCAACGAGCATCACCTAAATCACAAAAATTTACATCAATTAACTATTGGAAGCATTAAAAATAATAAAATCAATTATCAACAAATGCTACAAATAGCTAATAAATGCAATCAAATAAGTTCAAAACACCTCTAAAATGCATGAAATAATCAGCCAAAATACAAACACATCAACAAGGAAAATGAAAGGAAAGTAAGATGAAAAATAATAAAGGACACGAAAGGAATGGGGTGTATTAATAAATCCTCATGGAACATTTTTATCTTTTTTGGGTTCTGAAAAGCATAACTGCATTTTTTTTAAAAAAAGGATAATCAGAAAAAAAAAAAAACCACAACAAAAAGGAAAGACTTGTCAGTCCAAAACGAAAAAGACTAGGGAAAGTAAAAGAGACCAAGTTGGATACCATGAAGAAAGACACAAATCTACTAGGCCTAATTAACAGAAAAGCATACAATAAAATGGCCGAGCTCACAAGTAACGAACAAGGTCTCGGGCTGCTTCTACCTTTCAATGCAAACCTGATCCAACCAGTGATATTCCAATTAAAAGTTGGCTCTTTAATCTCGTTATGGATTGCTACAAGGCTGGTTATGCCAAAGGTGAACCCGAAGCTTTTGCCTTTTGTTTGTGTTGGTGTTTATGGAAAGCCCGGAATGAATGTATATTTGAAGGGAAGCCAATTCATCCTCTCCTTGTCTGTCAATCGGCTGCTAAGCTTGCTCAAGAGTACAAAGATGCTAATTATAGCATTTTAACATCTACTTCTCCATCTACTTTTAATGGGGTCGGAGGTTCTAATATGCGAAGTTGGACTATTGACGTTCCTCAGTGGTGCCCTCCAGTGGCTGGCATATTGAAGGCAAATTGTGATGCTTCAGTGCTTCCGCTTAATCCTATAGCTGGTGCTGTGGCAGTCTTCCGTGATCATAAAGGTAAAGTGGTGTATGGTAATGCTCGGAAGTGTCGAGGTGAGAGTGTTGCGCAAGCAAAAGCCTTTGCATTATTGGAGGCGTGTCGAATTATTAAGTCCCGTGATCTGAATAATGTTTGTGTGGAGGTTGACTCGAAGGAAGTGTTTACTGCTGCTTCCTTGTTGGGCAATTCTAAAGGTTGGAAGATTCTCCCTTCGATTGAAGAAACTACGGAGGTGTTGCAGTCTCGACTATCTATTAGCCTCACTCTTATCAAGAGGAAAGCTAATTCTTCCGCAGATGGTATTACTAAACTTGTTAGGTGCAGCCAATTGCCTTGTAATTGGGTTAGCAATTTGCCTAGCTAGTTAACCAACATTCTGTATTATGACTTGACCCCAGTTGGGGTCAGGTAATTTCTTTCTTTGAGTAATGAAATTTCAGTTGTTTTCGACAAAAAAAAAAAAAAAAAAAGGTCTCGGGCTTAGGGCATCTCCAATGGGAGTCTCTAAAAGCAAAACTTGCCAAATTTGAATATTTTTAGAGACTCTAATCTCTAAAAAATATTATTAATGATTTAATCATTTCAGATATGTCAGTCACTGGCAAGCGGAACAGATCATCATCAAGTTGAACTTTCAGAAGCTTTTGTTCAGACTTGGCATCATCGAGTAGATCATCGTCTCTGGAAGAAGAAAAATTATAAAACATTGTCAAAAAACATGTAAGCACAAATAGAAAAAAGAGAAATTAGGATTAAAAGGAAAAAGAGATGTGGAAGGAGGAGGATGAGTCTCTTACGAGTTAGCTTCAATCTGTTGGGCCTCAGTTGTCATACACTTGAGGTGAACAAAGTATCTGCATAGGCGACAATAATAAACCCAATACTGGCGATATATCCTCTGGCAGATATCACAATCGAAGTTGAAATTTTTGTAATGAGATGGAAAGCTATAGGCAAGGGAGAGAGTATGATCATGGTGCTCGTAATTGGTTGTGCTGGTTAATGAGGCACAACTCTTGTGTAGCATAAAGGGGCAATAAGGACATAGGTAAAATAGATCTTCATCTTTAACGCCACAAGCATCGCAGCGGAACAACGCTGGCCTTGGTTGGAATATCAGCGCATGTTGGTGACCCTTGGCAACGATACGGTCCTTGAAAGCATATAATGTGTCATTATCCTTGAGAGCACATGATATATCCAAATCAGTGATAGGAGAAACCAGAGGAATCTTCGTCGCACTCGTCGCAAATGAAACTCTTATAATAAGGTGATTCAGATTGAAGGATGAGAGTGTTGATTATTCTTTTCATTCTGTCGTTCAATAATGCTTTCAACCTTAATTGACCCTGTGATCATGCAATTGATTTGAAACGCATTGTAAAAAGAATCATATAGGTTTGTGAATTGGAATTAAAAGAACCTAGTTTTGTGAACCAGGAATATCTCGAGGGAAAAAGGCAATCTTCTTTTGACATTTTCTATCAAGCGTTGGTTTCTTGTACCTTAACACTGTTTGGATCACACAAGGGAAGTGACAAAAAAAACAAATGAAAAAGATTGGACAAGGGAAATGAAAGGGAAGTAAGTTGAAAAATAACTAAGGAAACGAAAGGAATGAGTGATGTTTTGATATTTTCATACTTATTTGAATGTGTTTTGAGGTGTAAAAAGAGTTTAAAGCGGCATTTATTTTCCATTTAAAGTACATGTTGATTATATGATCATTGCACGAAAAATAGAATAAATGGTTGATTCATGCTATATTTTGTGGTTTAAGATATGTTTGTAGAGGTGTGGAGCAAGTAAAAAAGAGATGAAGAAAAGGGAGCAATGAGTGTCCTCATTTGAACTTGAAAAAAATAATAATAAAGGGAAAAAAAATTTATTATTTTTTATCTAAGAAAATAAATAATTTTATTATTCTTTGTTTTGATTAGAAGACGAAAGGAAAAGAAAGAAAAGAATAATTTTAAATAGAAAGAAACTTAAATACCTTTTTATATTCATTATACGTTAACAATATATTAAAATTTTGCAAAAGTACGTAATTAAAATATTTCATCCATTATCTTTTCTTTTCTCTCTATAAAATTCAAATTGAAAAAATTGCAAAATCCTCTCATTAATAAGAGAATTCTCAATGCCACCATAAATCATAGCCTACCTCCTTTTAGAATTCGATCCAATTCCTTTCTTTTAAAAAGTGTAATCCAAACACTATTTAAATGATGAGCCACGTTCATTCTTGGGACTAATGAGCCTACAACCAAAAAACTTTTCATCAAAAACTTTTCAATAATTGGCTAATTTTAGTATTTCTCACGAATGTCAACCCCTACAAGTTCTTAAATATTACTCTGCTCTTAACTGGATATTTACTGCGGTGGCAAACTCTTTCTATTCTCAGAAAAAAAGAAAGAAAAAATGGTGGACACAAGTCTTTTAATAATGCACACAAAATATAATAGGATACCATAAACGCTATCCCAAGATATTACAAACTAGATATTATTATTAATGACTCTTTCTAGCTTATAGCATTATTATAATCACAAACAGTGAACTAAACCTTTAATTTGTCACCACATACAGTACATAGGCAAAAGTTACATTCTTCACATTCGAAGACAGCATACCTATCTATATTGTCTCTGCAACCATCACAAGAGGACTTCAATGTGGCCTTCCGTTTAAACTCAAGAGGGTGCGGGTGGGAACTCACTTCAAGTGTGCCTCCAAACTTATAATTACAAAATCTGCCAAGTCTGGGTACACAATCCGGATGAAAAGAATTATCACAATGAGAGCAATGGTAAAGCCAGAACTTGGGATGCATTTCCTCTTCGCACATATCACAAATGAAATCATCTGGATGGTCACTATATGGCGGAAACCTCAGGGCAAGAGGGTGTTTATCCCATCTGTGCCTAATAGCCGTGGGGAGCATTGCACAATCATATTCCAAACTAAAATTGCAAGTCTCACAACCAAAAGCGAGACCATCGAATTTATAATTACAAGCATTGCATAGTTTATCTGAAGCTTCAAATTGGAAGAGAGGGTGGTTATGATTTTCGTGCACAATAATAGTAGGCAAAGCAGCACATTTAACATCAAGGAAGAAGTCATCACAGGTCTTGCACTTGAAGTAGAACCCATTTGTATACGAATTACAATTGTTGCATCTGACACCAGGCTTGAATTTCTCGCGTTTGAAGAGGTTGAGTGGGTGGGGATGAGTATGATGTTGTAGTTTGGCTGGTATTTTGGCACAAGGTAGATGAAGAAAGTAACGACATTCCACACAAGCATAATAAGGAGCAGAAATAGGCGTTATGCAACAATTGCATAATACTTCCTCATCTACTTCTTCGTCATCGTCGTCATTCGGCTGCTCATGGATGAGTAACAATGGATGTTGCTCATGGGTCCAGTGGTTGATCTCTGGTCGAATACGTGCGAGGCTATTCTTTCTAAGTAGGAAACGTTTAATCATTCCTGCTATGTCAGGCACCGGTAAGTGGAATAGATCATCATCAAGTAGAACTTTGAGAAGTTTTTGTTCAAAGTTCGCGTCATCGAGTAGATCATCGTCTCTGGAAGAAGAAAAATTATAAAACATTGTCAGAAACGTGTAAGCACAAATAGAAACAAAAAAGAGAGATTAGGATTAAAAGGAAAAGAAAAAAAAAGGAAAGAGAAATGTGGAAGTAGGAGGATGAGTCTCTTACGAGCTAGCTTCAATCTGTTGGGTCTCAGTTTTCATACACTTGAGGTGAACAAAATATCTGCATAGGTGACAATAATAAACCCAATACTGGCGATATATCTTGTGGCTGCAGATATCACAATTGAACTTGAATTTTTTGTAATCAGATGGAAAGCTATAGGCAAGGGAGAGAGTGTGATCATGGTGATCGTAATTGGTTGTGCTGGGTAATGACGCACAACTCTTGTGTATCATAAAGGGGCAATACGGACATAGGTAAAACAGATCTTCATCTTTAACACCACAAGCATCGCAGCGGAACAACGCTGGCCTTGGTTGGAATATCAGTGAATGTTGGTGACCCTTGGTAACGATACGGTCCTTGAAACCATATAATGTGTCATTATCCTTGAGAGCACAAGATATATCCAAATCAAATTCACAAAGGGAGCAGTGATAGGTGAAACCAGAGAAATCTTCGCGGCACTCGTTGCAAATGAGACTATAATAAGGTGGTTCAGATAGAAGGATGAGAGAGTGTTGATCATGTTTGGGATGAATGATCTCTCTTGGTAGTTCAGCACATACTTTGTGGAGAAAGTAGCCTTTGCTACAGTCCCCACAAACATATGCAGGCTCCTCCTCTTGCGAGATTGGTTTTTCACAGGCGTTACAGATAATTTCCCTTTGATCAGCCTTTGGGACATCTTTGAGGAACAAGCGATGCTCGTGGCTAAAATGTTTTATGATTTCCATCTCTTTAATCTCTGTGTGTGTGTGTGTGTGTGTGTGTGTGTGAGAGGCGCACACAAATTTATTCTTTGGTTAAGTCTCTATATCATGTTCAAGAAGAAAGATAATGTTGCCTAACCTTTATAATTTGTTTGGAGCTCTGGGGTCTAGTCAATTATTAATAAAATATAAGGAGTAGTTAACTATGATTAGATTGACGAGATTATTAAATGATACGAGTTATATAGATTTAGGCAATAATTGGTATGTGGGAATAAGTTAAGAATATAATGACATTTTCAATTCTATTTTAATTTCCATGTTTGATATAAGAGAATGAACTTGGGAATATTATTCTCAAAAGAATCACATTCTCACATACATGGGAATAGTCATTCGAGACCAAATACATGGGAATGGCCCATTCTCATGTATTTAGAAATCAACTTGACTACCATACCCTTTATAAATAATTTGTTTAATTATTATTATTATGAAAATAATAATAATAATAAAATAATAAATAATAATAATAATAATAGTGATTAAATAATAATAATAATAATAATAATTAAAAAAATAAAAATATTATTATGAAAATAATAAATAAATTTATTTTACTTTTATTATTATAATAAAAAATGATAATAATAATAATAATAAATAAATAATAATAATAATAATAATAGTGATTAAATAATAATAATAATAATAATAATTAAAAATATAATAATATTTTGTTATTAATAATTATTATTGTTTTTTTTATTTTTATTATTATTATTATTATTATTTTTTTTATTATTTTTATTATTATTATTATTATTATTATTATTATTATTGTTATTATTATAATTATTATTATTATTTATTGTTGTTGTTGTTGTTGTTATTATTATTATTATTATTTATTATTTATTATTTTTATTTTGTTATTATTATTATTATTATTATTATTATTATTATTATTTATATTTATATTGTTTACGATTATATTTATATTTATTCTTATTTTTAATACTATAATAATAAAATAGTAATTATGTCATATTATATAAGCCATTCGCATTACTACTCCTAATTTCTAGAGCATACCAAACATGTCATTTTCATTCTCAAATTCATTCCATTTCCAATTTTATTCCATTCCTTAGTTCATTTCATTTCTGCTCAAATTCATTCTAATGTACCAATCGCTACCTTAATGTCCTATAAAAAATAAAAACTTATTTATTATTAATTTGTTATGGCAGGACATGTTACTCTACTGATACGAATCATTATTTTGGTAAAGCCTGTCGTCTTTTTTTCGGTTGCCTGCGTGATTAACGCTTTTTATATTGGTTGTTAATATTGAAAGTGTTCATAAGAATTTTTCTTCACTTAGGAAAATGGAATCCATAATTTATTAATGACAACTGGATCTAGCTTTCATCCACTTGCACGTTTCACTCAACTTGTAATTTTTTTTTTTTTCAATTTAAGTGATACAACGCATATTAAAATATGCTATTAATAAAAATTAATCTCATAATTTCTTACCTTCACAACAAACAAACGACATACCAATCCTAGACCAAAGACCTCTTGGTAACTTGTAATAACCTAATATAAAAAGCCCATCCCTGATATTGGAACCCAACAAATTCTGTCGAAAAAAGTGATTATCTTCTCAACCAACTAGGCTACGTCTTGTTCTCAAATAAAAATAATCCTCGTATACATTAACTAAGCATGATGTTTCAGATGTTAGCATATTTTTTTTATTTCGGTACGCATGGAGGCCTAAGCCGCCATGGTTCAACATTAAATTTTTGTATTACAATAAATTACTGTCCAATCATTCTATCCACTGCTTAAATGTCCATTAGCATATTTTAGAACAATGTGAACTTGTGTTATAGATGACTACTGAGTCGACTCGAACATTTTGCCGCTCTTACTGGTTACTGCTTGAAGTATAGTAAACAAGCGAAGAAAGAATCAAAGATAATCCAACCCCTATGGTTTTAGCGAACACGTGACCTCTTCTTTTACTTAGACAAAGGAACAAACACATAGCAGACAAAAAAAAAAAAGTGACCGGCCATGAGGCATCATCTGGAATTTCCTGTACAACAAAAGACAACTAGACAACTAGAGGTGGTGAGATAAGCCTATTTTAATATGATATAGAAATGATAGCAAAAATAAAGTAGTTATCTATTATAATTTATGCTTGTACGATAAATTAAAAACTCTAATTTTACTTTATAATATTATGTGCTACTTCACACGCTACAAACTCGTTCCAAGATAGAACCTCAAGTAAATTTATGATAGGTTAATTTATCATAGTATGAGAATTGGAAGGGCTTACCACGTCATATCTTATGTTAGTTTACCTAATACCAATTGACTTTCACTATGTGTTTCCTTCAATATGCAGTTATCGATAGGAGTCTACCAATATAATGGTTTAAAAAAAATTCAAGTTAAAAGTGTACACAAACACAAACACAAACAATTGTCCACATAGGTCTGCCACTAAATCATCATATTTCTTTTCATGGGATCAACTATTACAAAAACTTGTGTTCTTGGATCAACTTGGTGCCAATGTAATGTAAAGCCCAACCATAAAATTGTCAAACCTGTGACTTCAACGTGTTTCAAAATTCTAACTGTAAAAAGAACTTCAAGCTTATCTTTTTTTCTGTTGATGGAGGGAAAGTCTAAAATTATACAACGTGATCAGTAAGATTCAAACTCACAACCTTTCGCTTACATAACAAGTTACATATCACTGGACCAAAACCCTAATGGCTCAAGCTTATCTTGTTTAATCAGCAAGCCAATTCAAACAAAATGAATTATATTAAGCTAATAATTTCTCCTAAAAGTTTTGATATTAGTATTGCAAAAGGTAAGAGAAGGAATTATATCTAATATATTCATTTATTCTTTTCTCATTTTACATGTATTCTGTATGTGGTGGATATCATCGTTAAATAGAGATATTTGAGCCTTTGTAGACAATTTGAAATCTCTAACTTAAAGTTCTTCCACTTATTCTTAAACTCATTGTTCTACATACAACTTTAAAGGGGTTCTTTTTTGCACGGCCATAATCATCCATTTTAGCTTTTAACATTTTATAATTTTCATAATTAAAATTTTACAATCTCAACATTCTATAGTTTTCACAGCATTTCACATAATTTTGACCCTTTCAACAATGATAAAAAAAAATTAACAAATATTTTGTTGTATAAAATGAAGATGAACAATAGAATAACTCTGAAACGGTGAGCGAAGGCCCCGTCCCTCGTCGAGAACGGTCTCCCTCGCGCAGCCCTCGTCGAAAAGCGAGGGCCGATTTTTCTTGTAGTGGATCATGATTTAAGAGTAGGCTAAATTATTTACAAACACACAATTAGTAGCACAAAGAAGCTTAATAAAGAAGATAAAACATGTGAAAGGCAAAAAAAAAACAAAAAAAAACAAGCGGGTTATATTAAAAAATATCATGTTGCAATTAGTAGTAAGAAAGGTGTTTCGATTCAGATTTTACATCTACATTTCTCATTAGTTTGATCATGCATATATAGGTGTTAAAAAAGTTCCTCGATTCAATTACATAGTTTTCGCATCAGCATTTACCATGATTAATCAAACAACCCATGAAAAAAAAAAACCCAGCTCGCTTGGGTTAGCCAAATAACCCAAGTAAAATAATGATCCACTTGCTTCAGGCCGAATAATGTCTGAATATTAAAAATCCTCTTGTGTTAGTTAAATAAATCACAAAATAGAAAAATTCCTGGCATTAGTCAAATAAATCTTTGAGAAAAAAAAAAGACCCACTTGCGTGAGTCAAAATAATCCCTGAAAACCAAATAAAAAATAAAAAAATCTTGCATTAGTCAATAAAAAAATTAGTGGGGTTGCAAGCAAGACATCACAAGGCCTCACAAAAAAAAATGCTAGTAACCATTATAATGCTTTATGCACTAGATTCCAGTGAATTACCATTAAAATATACGGAGTAGTTTGCTATGATTAAATGAACAGGATGTATAAATTGATACTAGCTGTGTAGATCTAACATCATGACAAATATTAATATAACAACCAAATGTAATTTGAGAGAACAATTACCCTATTGTTATTTATCATTTTAACATTGGTTGTAACTATGGAATGACTCAGCTAAATGTAGTTTATAAACACCTATTATTGGAAAAAATTTATATACTCTATACTTGAATTTTTATATACTCTTATATTTGTTATCGGTGAATCTTCCTTCGGGCCTTGAAAATAGTGAACGTTCACATTTATATCACTTAATCCCTTTTGTGTTTTAGTTAAAAAGAAGAAGCATTTTCATACATTTTTATATTTTATATCGAATGTAATAGACATTTTGGTTAACTAAAACCTTGAGGGTTAAATAATATAAAATAAATATTAGGGTAAAATGTCAAATTCTATATACATATATGTATTGAGGGGACAAATTACAGAAATATGTTAAGTCATATAAAATAATATTAGGGAAAAAAAATGTTACACTATGTATATACATCACGGAGCTAAAGTGATTTACATAAAACTCTTATGGTGGATCACATCGATGTTGGTCATATTCTATTTTTGACTGTTGAATATACGAAAAGAAAACAAAAGATTAGAACAAATAAAAGTGGCAAAGAAACAAAAAAGTGCGTTGGAGTCGCATGTATTTTTAACTTCTTTTTTTTTTTAATAAAAGGGAGACTTAAGCAGTATAACACAGGATGTAACCAGCAAGAATCAAACTTACAATCTCTTGCATATATAGCGAAGCACATACCGTCAAACCTAAGCCCTGGTTTATTTTTAATATTGACAATTCATGTTTTTGCTCTTATTTCTAATAGAAAATTTGAGATACCATAAATTGAAAGGGTTTATTCCTCATATTTCTTAATGTGAGATTTATTTTCATTTTCATTAAAAATGGTAATGGTCTAAGCTAAAGTTACTAATAGTGATATCTCTTTTCTCTTTTTATTATATTTATTATCATTTTATAATTTATTGTTTACCCTTATTTTGAACAAAAAAAATTAATAGAAGGAGTCTAAGTTTCATATTTTATAAAATGTTAAATTTGGGTCTCATTTATTTTTTTGGTTAATTAAGTCTGATTTATTTAAAATGCAAGATCTGGGACAAAATTACCCATAGATTTTATTGTCCTACCCTAATCCAAGAACCTGAAAATGGTAGGTTCATTAATAATGGTGAAATTAGTGGAAGTAGAAAATCATGTAATGTCGTCATTTACGAAGTTAGGGTGGAGAAACCTTTACATGTAATTTCTAAATTTGTTGTTCAACCTAATAATGTTCAACACTCCAAAATGAAAGATATCATAGAAAAGTGTGAAACAATCTGTCATTGTTGCATCCACTATGAAGGTTGAATTTGTGGCACGTTTTGATGCCACAGTTCATGAATTATGGTTGCAGAACTTTATTTCAGGGCTTGGAATTGTCGGCAGTATTGTTAAGCTGCTGAAAATTTATTGTAATAATTCCACAATAATATTCTTCACAAAGAATGGCAGGTATTCAAATGGTGTGCAAAACTTATAGAATTGAAATACTTTGTCATTAAAGAAGAAGTTCAAAAACAAAAAGTATTAATAGAACACATTAGCACCAACCTTATGATTGCAGATCCATTAACAAAGGGACTACCGCCCAAAAAATTTAACGAGCATGTTGAAAGAACGGGCATAATTGGACACTATTATTGATTTTGGATTATGGCCTTATTTTTATCTATTTGATACTGTTGAGCTCACTTATGGGTTTCTGATTTATCTATTTCTACTTAGTATACATCATTGATATAGATGAAAGATAATAGATATAGTCTCAAACGGAGACATAATAGTTGGACCATTAACTTGCCTCTTATTATGGATCATTTTAAGTAAGGAACTAGTGTTGTAGTACATGGAAGAGACTATGTCGAAATTAGTGACTGACAACCGCCATGACCCCCATTAGTTTACTGCTTAATCATGATATCATGTGGCCAATGTAAAGAAAGATTTAAGATAATATAATTGTGTATGTTAAGGTAGAAAAATGACGTGTCGCAAGTGGTCTTCACGCTCCGCCTCTATGTCTGCAAAACAAAGAGAGCTTGACGGGTCTAGCCCCTATTAGCACTCTGATGCTTAAGTTAGCTATGTGCTTCTGCAGAGGAGGAAAATGTATATATGTGTCTAAGTGTGAGTATCAGATGTACCTGCCTTCCTTGCTGAATCTCATGCCTTTTATAGGCATCTTGACTTATGATTTAAAAGACAAGTCACATGGTTGCTGAGTCACAAAGGAGATGTTATAATTGCAGCTGAGTCAAAAAAGATTAAAGGTGCAGTAGTGGATTATCATTATAAACATGTGTGGATTATTAAAGGGCCAGTGGGCAATTGTTTAGATGGTTTAGTGGGAGGTTAGCTGTGGATTCTCTGAGTTTATGGAACAAAACATACCAGTACAAAAAAGGTAACTCAAACAGTCCTACCTCGCTTGGCCCCAAAAAGAGTCTCTCCGCGCACGACGATTAGAGTCCGAAAACTCGAACTTGCCTCTGAAAATCCGTCCGAGGTCTACAGGACCTCGAAAAATAAACGTCCGAGGTCTGTAGACCTCGGAACAGTGTGTCCGAGGTCCTTTGACCTCAGACGTCACGTGTCCGAGGTCTTGGACCTCGGACATCACTTGTCCGAGGTCCTTGGACCTCGGACATAATGTGTCCGAGGTCTTGGACCTCGGACACCACTTGTCCGAGGTCCTTGGACCTCGGACAAGATTATTCGAGGTCCTATGGACCTCGGACCCTTCGTCCGAGGTCCCGGACCTCAGACGTTGCCACGATGTAGACACCCTTTTTTGAACGAGGGGTCGATTTATAATTTTGTAAAAGTTTAGGGATTTTATACATATCATGATGCCCCCTCAGTTCTTGGAGCTATTAAATAGGTTCGAGAATTGATTATGATGCCATGGCAACATCGAACCTAGTCGACAAATCATTCTAAAATCACCTTGTCATCTGTGCAATTTGCCACCTACTACCATTAATGTTGTCTTACCACTTATCAAGATCTGATGCAATGACTTTTAAATTAATGGTAAGGATTTGAAACTCTTGGTTTTCCCTCCCATTTTCAAATTTGAAACTCTTGGTTTCCCTCACATTCACTCCTATAAATACCCCTTTTCCAACATTCAAGCACTTCACCTTATTTTCAAACACTCCTCTCTCTCATTCTCTCCTCTCCCTCTCTCCAAGGCTCATACACCTCGAGCTAGTTTTATTATTCTCGGTACAACACCTCGACACCAACACCTCGTCAACGCCAACCACCTCGGCACCGCAACTAACACCTCGGCACCACCACCTCATCGGCGCCAACCACCTCGGCGCCACCACCAACACCTCGACACCACCACCTCGGCACCGCTACCAATACCTCGTCGACGCCAACCACCTCGGCACCGCCTCCAACACCTCGGCACCACCACCTCTTCGATGCCAACTACCTCGGCACCGCCACCAACACCTCGGCACCACCACCTCGTTGGCGCCAACCACCTTGGCACCGCCACCAATACCTCGGCACCACCACCTCGTCGACGCCAACCACCTCGGACTCCCCGGTACCCTATCCTCTACCATTTGACCTCTTTTTACATTCATCATTCATATATATATAATTTTATGGCGTCTTTCTCTTCGATTTCTTCTTCGAAAATTATGGAGGTTACTGTTGCTCTCCCTGCTACGACTCAAGGCCTCGGTCTTCAGGGGGTTACTCATACTGACCCTTTAGTCTCAGATATTCCCCCATCTTTTTTACCTCCACCCATTGGGGTTCCTGTTCCCGCTCGACCAGTTAGGTCTGTTAGGACTGATGAAGTCGGGCCTTCGGAATCTAGTCCTTCTAATCCTACTGAGTCCGAAACTTCTCAAACCATCCCTCAATGTGATCCGAATCCTTTTCTTCCTCACATTACTCTAGAGATGATTCCTGAGATACCCGAGCCTTCTCATCCTCCTTCTAGGGCCGTAACACCTGATCTTGACCCAGACGCCCAAACGGATTTTTCTGCCTTGTATTACAACTGTACCTTTGGCGAAGCCGAATTGCGCGAGCTTTGCAACGAAGGTGTCTTTCCCCATGATTACGAAATTAGAATTCCTCGCCATAAAGATGTGGCATGTCGACCCGGGGTAGGGGAAGTGGCCTTACCCTATCTCGCTCTTCAGTTTCTCCATCTTCCTCTCCCTGCCTTTATCGTTCGCATCTTTAATTTCTTTGACATTGCTCCTTGTCAACTTGCTTCTAACGGCTGGAGGGAGGTAGTAGGTTATTATGTTTGGGTCAAGTCGCTTGGTCTTACTCCGAGCCTTAATCTCTTTTGACAATTTCATCAATTGATTCATGACCCCAAGAATTTCGGTGTATACTCCTTCTCTGCTAGGCCCAGTCATCGTTTATTTTTAAATTGGCCTTCTAGCAACCGAGGATGGTACAAGAAGTTTGTATTCGTCACTCATCCTTTCAAATGCCCAGTCAGAAGACTTTTCAGGCATTTACCACGTACTGAGCTTGATGCTTATCGTGAGCCTCCTCTCCTGACCCCAGTCGAGAGACTTATGACTTCTTACATTCTTCGTCGAGCTCGGCCTGTGCACGATATCCTCTATTTAACACGTGAATCTATTCTAGCCTCCGGTATTTATGGTCAGTTGAGGTGTGTTAATGCCGAGGTGGGACCTTTGGCTGCTGCTCACTCTCCATTACATGGATGCCCTGTTGTTGTGGTTTCATCTTCTCCAGTTACTGGGTTCCAGGCTGATGTTCTGATCCATGAAGGTAATTAAAATTTTCGTACATGTATTTTTAAGCTTCTCTTTTTGCATAGCTGACTCTTTATTTTGCCGTTGCAGGTACCGCTATCCCAGAGGCTCAGCAGCAAATGCCTCTTGGCGCTTCCGAGGCTCGAACCACCAGGGCTGGTAGACTCGATCTGGTTAAAGCGGTTGCTCAGGAATCCCGAGCTGAGGCACAAAGAGCCCGTGCTACTAAACGAGCTGAAAAGAAGAAGGTTAAAGGTGGTCCAGCAAAAAACTAAAGAAGGTTGCTCGGCCACGAAGAAAAGTAATTCAGTCAGATAGTTCATCCGAGTACACTCCGATTGAGCCCTTTGTCTTGCAGGATTTCTCTTTGCCTACTCCTGAAAGCAATGCTCGAAGATTTGAAACCTTTAAAGAGGTTGCCGCTGTTCGTAAAAATCCCTCTTATGGAGAGGTGCTTGGTGTCATGCCCGAGGGCAGTGGTTTGGTTAAGGACGTACCTCTTTCTATTGCCAGATCTTCTGACCCGCTTCGTCTGAGATCTCGACCTGCTTCTGAGGGCTCGACCCAGCCTCGTCCAAGGTCTCCCCTTGTTCCTGAGGATCCTGATACTGTGGTGAGTTCCCTGGATGATCTTCCGAGGGATCAGTTACACTTCATTGCTCAAGAGGCGTTCGAAAAAGCCCGCCACAAGGTACCCCTTTTTTTTTCATTTTTATCTGAGTTGCACTCTTCTGACCTTGCTTTGATTGTCACAGATGTCCGTGGGTCTCAGCGTGGCCTACCGCTTTGTGGAACAATATGAGCAGCGACTTGCTGGGGCTGAGGCTGCTTTTAAGGAATTTGAGGAGCGTTCCAAGAGCTCGGAGGCTGCAATCCAGGCCGAGCTTATTGCCACTCGCGAGACAACTAGAATAGCTCGAGAAGAGGCTACTTCAGCAACTTCTGAGTGTCGCCAACTTCGGACTGACTGGATGGCCTCCCTGAGGGCTCAAGAGGAGGCCAAGGCTGAGTGTGAGAGGCTTCAGTCTGAGTATAAGAGGCTTCAGTCTGAGTATGAGAGACTTTAGTCTGAGTTAGAGGTATCACAGACAGCTCGTGGTTCCGTGAAAATTCAATTCAGAGATCTGCAAGCTTCTCTAGAGGATATAAAGGAACAGGCAGTAGAGGATTTCCGTTATGGGTAGGGATACAAGGATGATTTGAAGAGTCTTTATGCTCAATCTGTTGCTGATACCACGGATGACGTTACTGCTGCGCTTCAGAAGAAGCTTGATCGTTATGCCAAAAGGCATGGTTTAACTTTTAAGGAGAATGTGCTTTTTGATGACTCTTCGAGCTCTGAGGATGAGTAATAGGCATTGTATTTAAAGCATTATTTGCCTTTTGTAATGAAGACTTTCGTCTTTAATGAAAAGAGTTTTTCTTTTTGTTGATTTGTCGTTTCTTTTTTTTGTAGTCGATTTTGTTAGGTCATGCCTTTTCAAAACTCTTTATCTGATTGAAGGATAATTTGATGGCTTTTGGGTGGGGGTCGTGCCCCCAGCCTTGGACCTCGGGGATCGTGCCCCTTGGTCTAGATCTTGGGAGTCGTGTCCCCTTGCCTTAATCATCGGCTTCCCTTTATTGGGACTTGACTTTCTTTTTCTACCATCACTAACGGAAACCTTGGGTGGAAAAAAAAAGGACATAATCATAAATAGTACTTAAATATTCAAGAAAAATGATTACATGCAATATTTTCTTAGATGCTCTACATGCCATGCATTTCTTAGCTCCTTGCCATTGAGGTCTCTGAGTCTGTAAGTTCCGGGTTTGACCTCTTTAATTATCGCGTACGGGCCTTCCCAGTTTGGTCCGAGTTTTCCTTGATTTGAATCAGGTTTGAAGACTGCTCTTCTGAGGACTAGATCGCCTTCTCTAAGTTCTCTGTTCCTTACTTTCTTTTTGAAATTCCTGGCCATAGCCCTCTTGCCTTCGAGCATTTTTATTCTAGCTTTCTCTCTGAATTCTTCTACCAAATCCAGGTCTTCTCGCAGGGCCTGGTTATTAACTTCTTCTTCATACTCAGCGACTCTTTGGCTTGTCGAGCCAATTTCTACAGGTAGGACAACATCTACCCCGAATGTTAGGTTGGTAGGGGTTTTCGCCTGTCGACTCGTTTGGCGTTGTTCTGTGTCCCCATAGCACTTCTGGCAAAACTTCGGCCCAGAGGCCTTTGGCTGCTGCCAGCTTCTTTTTCAGACCCTGCAAAATAGATCTGTTAGCGTTCTCTACTTGGCCATTGGTTTGCGGATGTGCTACAGAAGCAAATCTAAGGGAAATGCCTAACTCCGAGCACTGTTTCCTAAAATAGTGGCAATCGAACTGGGTCCCGTGATCTGTAACTACCATTCTTGGAATTCCAAATCTGCATACGACATGTTTCCACACAAAAATTCCAAGCATTCCTATCTGTAGTCTTGGGGACGAGCTCGGCTTCTACCCACTTGGTAAAATAATCCACCATCACAAAACATTTGACCCTCTAACCTGTGCTCATTGGGAAAGGTCCTGATATATCCAGACCCCACTGAGCGAATGGGCAGGGGCTTACCATCACAGTCAACTCCACTGCAGGTTGTCGTGGGATTCTTGAGAATCTCTGGCATGTATCGCATTTTTGCACCAAGCGCCGAGCGTCCTCATTCAGGGTTGGCCAGAAATACCCATATCTCAATATCTTTTGAGCCAAAGCTCTGTGGCCTATGTGATTACTGCAAATCCCCTCGTGCATTTCCCTGAGTATATAATCGCCCTCACCTTTGTCTACATACTTCAGCATGGGCCAAGTAAATGCTTTTCGATACAGTTGCTTTCCGAGCATTACATATTTTGGAGCTCGGTTCTTCACCTTTCTTGCCTCTTCACTATTTTCCGGTAACATCCCTTTTTCAATAAAATCGACTATAAGCAGCATCCATGACTCACTGTGCTCCACCTGGGCTACCTCCTTGCACTCCCGGACTATGCTTGGCTCGAAAACCTCCTCCACCTCTATCGTTATTAGCCCCGTTACTCCTACTGCAAGCTTCGAGAGAACATCTGCTTTTTCATTCTCCGTCCGTGGTATATGGCTGATTGTGAATCGATTCAACCCTGCCACTACACTTTTTACTTTGGCTAAGTAGGCCACCATGGTTTCATCTTTGGCTTCGTACTCTCTTTCTATTTGGCTTGCCACCAATTGTGAGTCTGTGTGAGCTTCTATTGTATCAGCCCCCATCGCTTGAGCTGTTTTAATACCTGCAATGAGGGCTTCATATTCAGCCTCATTATTTGAGGCTGAGAAGCGAAACTTCAAAGCGAACTGCAACTCGCCGCCATCTGGATCCCGAAGTATGACTCCAGCTCCGCTGCCGCTTTTTCCTGAGGCTCCATCTACCCAAATCTTCTACGGCCTTGGATTAGCCGCAGATGGTTCTCCTGTGAATTCCACAATGAAATCTGCCACAGCTTGAGCTTTTATCGCAGTCCTTGGTCTGAATGTGATGTCAAATTGGCTCAACTCCACAGACCACTTTAAAAACTTTCCTGATGCCTCTGGTTTTTGCAGCATCTGTTTAAACGGCATGTCTGTCATAACACATATGGGATGTGCCTCAAAGTAATGTCTAAGCTTTCTTGAGGCCACCAGTAGAGCTAATGTCATTCGCTCTACAGGAGGATACCTTAGCTCAGCTCCTTTAAATATTTGGCTGATATAGTAAACTAGCCTCTGTTGTTTTCCATCCTGTCGTACTAGTGCTGCTGCCACAGCTACTGGGGATACTGCCAGATATACGTACAAAGTCTCACCGGGTTCTGGTTCTGACATCAAAGGTGCCGAGCTTAGGTACTCCTTCAACTTTTCAAAAGCTTCTTGACATTCCACCGTCCACTGAAAATTCTTTGGTTTATGCAGGATTTTGAACAGAGGAGCACACCTGTCTACTGACCTAGCCATGAATCTGCTTAAGGCTGCTATCTTTCCCGTCAATTTCTGAACATCCTTAACACTTCTGGGTGGCTCGAGGTCCAAAATGGCTTGCACATTTTCTGGATTAGCTTCAATGCCTCTTCGAGTAACCATGAATCCCAAAAATTTTCCTGCCTGAACCCCAAAAGCACATTTCTCAAGATTCAGTTTGATGCCGACTTTCCTCATTATCGAGAATGCCTCGGACAGATCCTCGATGTGAGTCTCTGCTTTCTTACTTTTCACCAACATGTCATCAACATACACCTCCATATTTCGCCCTAACTGCTCCTTGAAAACCTTGTCCATCATGCGCTGGTAACAAGCTCCTGCGTTCTTCAAACCGAATGGCATTACCATGTAGCAAAACGCCCCTTGGTCTGTTATGAACGCAGTCTTCTCCTCATCTCCCGGTGCCATCTTAATCTGGTTGTACCCTTTGAAGGCATCCATGAATGACAGCATCTCGAAACCTGAGGTAGCATCCACCATTTGATCTATCCTAGGCAACGGGTAGCAGTCTTTCGGGCAACTCCTGTTCAAATTTGTAAAGTCTATACACATCCTCCAAGCCCCGGATGCCTTAAGAACCATCACCACATTTGCCAACCAGGTAGGGTACTCCACTTCTCGTATATGCCCAGCCCTCAACAATTTACTTACTTCTTCTCTGACTGCTTGATTTTTTTTTGCATGGAAGACCCGCCTTTTCTGCTTTACCGGCCTAAATGCTGGATCTATGTTTAGCCAATGCACGGCTATTTGTGGGTCTATTCCTGTCATATCATGTACAGACCAAGCAAATACATCTTTATTACAAGATAGGAAATGAGTTATACCTTCCGCCAGGTTTTGAGGAAGCTCTGTTCCGAGTTGAACCTCCTTTCCAGTTGTTAGTTCCACTTTCTGCAATTCTTCCGTGGGTTCTGCTTTCTTCAGCTCGTGTCCCTTTTTAACCTTCTTCTCCGGGATTTCAATTAATTCCCCCTCCTCTTTTTGCAGCCTCAGACAAGCTGCGTAGCACTCCTGGGCTCTTCTCTAGTCACCTTTAACCGTCACTATTCCAGCCTCAGACGGGAACTTCATGGCCAGGTGATAGGTGGACACCACTGCTCTAAATTTTTCCAATGCTATTCTCCCCAATATCCCATTGTATGGTGATTCACAATCTATCACAATGAAATCAAGCATCTCACTACGGCTCTGTTCATTTCGCCCGAGGATCATCTTTAGTGTTATCATACCCTCGGGCCTTATCTATCTGCCATTGAAACCTGATAAGGTCCCCTTCATCATCCTCAAGTGTTCTCTTTTCAACCTCATCTTCTCATATGTGCTTAGGAAAAGGACCTCCACCGAGCTTCCTGTATCAATCATGATCTTGCGCACCACGATCCCAGCGATGTCCGCTGCAATCACCGGTGGGTCATCATGGGGTAATACTAGACCATTCAAATCTTCATCTCCAAAGGTGATATCTTCTTCCACCCTTGGTCTCTTCATCGGGGGATCTCCGCGACCTGCTCTGCGGTAACCCTTTCTGGCCTAAAGGTTTTCCCTCTCTGAGGCCATACCTCCTGTTATCATATCAACCTCCACCTGAGCACGTGTTGCTTGAGCGTGTCTCGGGCTTCTCTCCCTATGTCTCCCTTCCTAGTTGTCCCTCCTGACGTAGGCTTGCAGGTGCCCACGCTTGATTAGGGCTTCAATCTCATCTTTCAAATTCCTGCAGGCCTCACTATCGTGCCCAAAATCTTTGTGATACCTGCAATATTGCCCTTTGCCCTTACGGCGCTCCTTTTCCGTTTTCCTCTTTGGCGGATCTAGAAGGTTCATCCGCGTTCGGATCTCAGCCAATATCTGAGATCTGGGTTTTATCAAAGGGGTATAGTTGTTGAACCCCCGCCATCTAGGTGGCTCTCTTCTTTCCCTTCCCCTCTGCTCTTGTCGGCCCTCCTCAGCCTTTCTTTCTTTCTGGGTTATATGAGCTTGACTGCTCTGCCCTTTTCTCCTAGGGTCTTCCTCCTTCTCTGCCATTGCCACCTCTTCTACTTTGATATACTTCTCTGCCCTGGTCATTAATTCTGTCATATTTTGTGGAGTCTTTTTAGCTAGAGAAGCTTGGAACAACTCATTTGTTACCCCTTTCGTGAACGCCTGTATCGCAAATTTCTGATCAAATTGCGTACATTGCAGGGTAGCCTCATTAAAACGGGTGGCATACTGCCGAAGGGCTTCTCCCTTTCTTTGCTTTAAACCGAGCAACGAGGTGGTATGACGTGTCGGCTTGATAGCCGAAGAAAATCTTCTTACAAACAATTCTGTCAGCTGTGAGTAAGAATCGATTGATCCTTCTTTCAATTCATCGTACTACACTCTAGCCGCCTCCACCAATGTTCCTGCAAAAGCCTTACACACCCAGGCCTCTGGCAACTCCGTGAACTCCATCTTGTGTCTGAAAACTGCCAAGTGATCTTTGGGGTCCCCATGCCCATCATAGGTGGGCAAATATGGCAATTTGTATCGCGCGGGCTTTGGAACTTCGTTGATAGTACGATTGAATGGGTTTGGGCCCCTAAAAGCTCCTGCTACTGAGACAGTACAAGTAGTACCTTCTCTTTGGCCACTCCGAGATGGGCCTCGTTCTGCTGTATATGAGCCCTGTGAAGATCCGGTGGAGTTTATTGCCTCTCTGTGTTGCCCCCTAGTATAAATCAGCTGCACAGATTCTCTTGGGTTGGTTGCGCTTTTGGTTAGTTGGGTTTTTTGGTGTGTGGGACTTTGCTGCGATGCTTGACGTGGTTGGTTTTCTGAGAAGTGCTGTGCTGGCTGAGGTGTCGGGTTATTAATAGCTTTTTTCAACTCCTCCAGGGTTTGTAAGATATATCCAAGATCTACTGGCTGGTTAGTCTGTGGAGCTTGTGTTGTGGCAGTGGGATACTGCCACCCTGGGTACCAAGTAGGTCCTTGCAAATAGTTTTGCGGGTATGCAGGCAGGTAGCTTGGGTATAGATTTGTGTATGGATTGGTGTATGGTGGATGGTTTCCTGTAGGTATTTCCACCCTTGGAGGCCGTAGATCAGTCTGTCCGAGGTTGGAGGTCTCACCAGGACAGAACTGCACATTTGGCTGCTCTACAGCCTCTTCTTCATGTATACTTGCAACATTATGACTACGGGTAGTCACCATGGTGTGATCTTGTGAAATATCAGTGGGGGATTTAGAATCGGCCCCACGGTGGGCGCCAACCTGTTAAGGTAGAAAAATGACGTGTCGCAAGTGGTCTTCACGCTCCGCCTCTATGTCTGCAAAACAAAGAGAGCTTGACGGGTCTAGTCAGTATTAGCACTCCGATGCTTAAGTTAGCTTCGTGCTTCTGCAGAGGAGGAAAATGTATATATGTGTCTAAGTGTGAGTATCAGATGTACCTGCCTTCCTTGCTGAATCTCATGCCTTTTATAGGCATCTTGACTTATGATTTAAAAGACAAGTCACATGGTTGCTGAGTCACAAAGGAGATGTTATCATTGCAGCTGAGTCAAAAAAGATTAAAGGTGCAGTAGTGGATCATCATTATAAACATGTGTGGATTATTAAAGGGCCAGTGGGCAATTGTTTAGATGGTTTAGTGGGAGGTTAGCTGTGGATTCTCTGAGTTTTTGGAACAAAACATACCAGTACAAAAAAGGTAACTCAGACAGTCCTACCTCGCTTGGCCCCAAAAAGAGTCTCTCTGCGCACGACGATCAGAGTCCGAAAACTCGAACTTGCCTCTGAAAATCCGTTCGAGGTCTACAGGACCTCGGAAAATAAACGTCCGAGGTCCGTAGACCTCGGAACAGTGTGTCCGAGGTCCTTTGACCTTGGACGTCACGTGTCCGAGGTCCTTGGACCTCGGACATCACTTGTCCGTCCGAGGTCCTTGGACCTCGGACATAATGTGTCCGAGGCCTTGGACCTTGGACATCACTTGTCCGAGGTCCTTGGACCTCGGACATCATGTGTCCGAGGTCTTGGACCTCGAACACCACTTGTCCGAGGTCCTTGGACCTCGGACAAGATTATTCGAGGTCCTATAGACCTCGGACCCTTCGTCCAAGGTCCCGGACCTCGGACGTTGCCGCGATGTAGACACCCTTTTCTGAACAAGGGGTCGATTTGTAATTTTGTAAAAGTTTAGGGATTTTATACATATCAGTGTACATTATGGTATTATTAAACATAACAGATGTCACATCAGCCAAGTGGAAGATTGTTTGAATTAATATGTCCCATGTGTAAATAACAGGCCTTGTGAATTTATGATATTATTTATCTCATTAATTATAAGTTTAATAATTTAATTTAAATACTTAATTCTTATTGGCCAATGAAGAGGTTTATTTTATGATTGGTTTGTCTTGATGGAAGACACTTATTAAATCTTTATATATATAAGACCTGGTCCTCTCTCTGCATATAATTTGAACGTACTTTTACACCATCAGAAGGAAAACTACATAACATATGAGAGAGAGAGAAATCAGTGTTCTTCCAAATTATAGAATAAAAGTCCGCATCAGAGAACTACAATAAATCAATGTACACATCTCTTTTATCAAGTAATGTTAAAATCATAAAGTTTTTAAGTTATTGGGTAGTATAGTGATTTATGTATAATTGTTTACACATAAATTATTAAAGTTTTCGTACATTTTTAATTTTAAAGAATCTTTTGCTTGAACAAAACCATCCATTACAGCTTTCATTTATTATATGTGGTATACAAAATTTTCACTATAAGCAAATTGCTTTCCAATATGATTTAATAGTTTATCATATTTTCATAATTTTCACGTTGTTACAAAATTTTAAATATTTTACTATGTAAAATGAAGCTAGTTTCTTTTGTATTTAATTTGTGGAGTATGATAAATGTTATAAGCATTTTTATTATCATTTAAGAAAATAATAAAATTATATTATCTATAAAACTCTAGTTATAGAACCTGGCAAAGCAAGTGGCCTCCGTTGGATTAGAAAAAGAAAAGGAAAAAGATATTGGGCTAATTTAAAAGTTAAATGAAATTAGTCTATAATATGCCTAGCATTCTGATCAGAAGCTAATGTGGGCTATAGCCTTATGCATTTACAAAGTATTTTCATGTGTTGCATTTTTCTCAATTGGAATTGGTTCATTTTCAGGGTTCCATAGCTCTAAGATTTTTCCTTTTTTTTTTTTAATCTAGTCTTTAATAAAGGTCGTCTTTGTGTTTCATTTAAAATTTGTTCACAAGTACCACTAGGTATTTGGTTTAGTGATATGATTCGTGTTTTAAGTGTCAGAGATCACGAAGTCAGTTCTCGAATTAAACAACTTAAGTGATCTAATACTGGCTTGTAAGTCTCCAAAAAGAAAAAAAAAAAATTGTTCACAAGTCTTCAATTGCATTAAATGCACTATATTGTATAATTATTTTATTAAAATAGAAAAAATTTACAGTTTTCAAGTCCAATTTAGATTATTTTTTCCCCCTTCTCAATAAAAGAAAAAAAAAACACTCTTAAACCATTTACAAGTCGAAAAAGATGAGAGCAGAGTATTAAGATTATTTGTCTTCCCATGCTTACAGTTCTCACATGCTTAAATACATTCTTTGAGGGGGCTTTCATTCACCAATATTGATTAAAAGCGCTCTTTGAACCGTGCTGGATAGTCACCTATCACACGACTTTAAACTCAACTTGCGGTGGATTTTGGGAGACAAAATGAAAGTGCTTGATCATTTGTCTCATATTTTAAGATGTTTTCTGTGGATCAAAGTATTTTTATCTCTAAGAAAAGTTTTTTATATTTATCCACTACTCAATCAGGAGGACTTTCTTTCTGTTCAAAGGAAATCATCTTTTCTTTATCAAGAATGTCTCAACCGGTAAAATTCACTTATTTTACATAATTCTTTTGGTCATGTCTTTTCATCTTTACTTTCTATATTCTCATACGTAATAATGGAGATAGAATACTTGGAATAGCAAAATTCTAAAAGAAGAGAATACGGAATGGACCGATACTCTCGTTTTGGATCGACAATAGAGACAGAAGATCAACTACAACGGATTTCTCCCCTTCCCTCGGTCGCTTTAAGAACAGTCAAAAGATGAGAAACAGTAACGCGGAAAGAAAAGAGCTTTTTGATTAATAAAAGAAGAGTGCTTTTTGTTGTTGATTGATAAAGTTTGCTTTAATTGATGGATATTAAAAAAAAACAAATCTTTTGGAATCTAATTCGTGTAATAATTCACTGATGAGAGATAATAAAATAATAGGGAGAAAGTCATTTTAGTCCTTGAAGATTGGGTAAAGTTTCAAATTAATCCCTCCATCAAGGATAATTTCCATAGTAGGTTTAATACACCCCGTCAAAACGGCTCCGCTCAAGAATTGGTTTAGGACTTTACCCAAACCTCATATACTAAAATGGTTTTCTTCGCAAAATAATATATCAACTTGACTATAATAAGTCCTTTTTTTTTTTTTTTGTCGAAACTTGACTATAATGAGTCAAGCACTCGATCAGAAGCTAATGTGGGCTATAGCCTTATGCATGTACAAAGTATTTTCATGTGTTGCATTTTTCTCAATTGGAATTGGTTCAATTTCAGGGTTCTATAGCTCTGAGATTTTTCCTTTAAGGCATTTTTTTGCCCTTTTCTGTGTGATATTTAATAAAGGTCGTCTTTGTATTTCAGTTCACAAGTATCACTAGGCTTTTGGTCTAATGATATGATAATCGTTTTAAATATAAATAATTTCGAAATTAATTCTAGAATTAAACATCTTAAGTAATGTAATTAGTTAATTTATAAGCCTCTTTTACCAAAAAAAAAAGTTCACAAGTCTTCAACTACATTAAATGCGATATCTTGTATAATTTAAAATAGAAAAATTTACAGTTTTTTAGTCCAATTTAGTTATAAAAAAAAAGAACACCCATAAACCATTTAAAAGTCGAAAAAGATGAAAGCAAAGAGTATTAAGATTATTTGTCTTCCCATGCTTACAGTTCTCACATGCTTAAATGCATTCATTGATTGGTAAAAGACAAAGGAAAGAGAGGTCGCTTTAAGAGCAGGTAAAAGATATGAAACAATAACGCGTAAAGAAGAGTGCTTTTTGTTGTTGATTGATAAAGTTATTTGGATTACTTTAATTGATTGGTTAGAATCCATATAATATATCTTGGAATCTAATTCGTGACAATAATATACTGACGAGGGATAATAAAATAACATATCATGAAAAAAGATACGAGGGAGTGGTTTTCCCTCGGAAGAATAAAGAAAGGGTGAACTTTTTCTTTTGGTTCAAAATGGTGAACTCGATATGATATTTCGTTGCATATCCATTTCTTGCTCCGACTAAATCCACCGTTAAAAACGATAAGGGGTTTGGTTGCCTCCTAGGCGTACGCAATGATGCAAGCACCACATTATTATCTTAAGAATATATTATTGTTTAAAATTAATTTTTGTTAGAATAAAAACTCGTGTTTCTTATCTTCCTATCTGATATGAGTATAAATTGACTCGGCCAACATACAGTCATGACCCGACCCGAATGGCATAATCTAGAACATCATAAACGATATGCGACACGATATTATTACATGCTACTTTATCAAATATTATTGTTAATGACTCGTTATGATAATCACAAAGGATGAACTAGGACATTATGTCAATACATTTAGTACATGCAAAGTTACAATTTTCTCATTTGAAGACTTCATACCGATCTATATTGTCTTCACAACTATCTCAAGAGGATTTTAATGTGACATTTCGTTTAAATTCAAGAGGGTGTTGGTGGGATTCACTTGTCAAGCCTGGGAACACATCTCGGATGAAATGAATTATCAAATTGAGAACAACGATAAAGCTAGAATTTGAGATGCATTTTCTCTTTGCATATATCACAAATGAAATCATCTAGATGATCACTATATGGTGAAAAATCTCAAAAGAAGAGGATTTTTTTTCATCTATGCCTAATAGACTGAGGGTGCATTGGACATTTGTGGTTCAAATAATATTTGCAAGACTTACAACCAAAGGCGAGCCATTCAATTCGTAATCACAAGCGTTACATACTTTAGGTGAACTGAAGCAATTTTCCCATAGCACCCTTCGAAAGGTGAGGAAAAAGAAAAAAGAAAAAGAAAATATAAAAGGGACAGACATTGAGGATGATTGGGTGTATTGCTTCTAGTTCCATGTAAGAAATTTGTTAATTCTTGACTTTATGCATCGCAAATTATCATAATATGCTTGGAAGTGCCTGTAGCTGATACAAAAATTAGGCAGAGAAGCTTTGAAGAAGAAAACTTTATTTCACTGTATATAAACTCTTTTAATCAGAAGCTCTTTATTTATAGAGCTAATACTCAACTAATTCTGCACAAAATTAGGAAAGCAAACCCACAAACTAATCAGCTAAAGACTTGGTCTGCAACAAACTCCACTACAAACAATTCCTAATGACTAGGACTTAGCTAACAGACTCGATAGACTAGGACAAAATAAACAAATTATTTCCAACATTCCTTCATTTAAACTGAACGTTTTCAAACTTTCAGTTTAGCTATAATGCAGGGTCCTCCTTTAAATTGGATCTTCCATAGTGCAAACTCCAAGTAATTTCCTTAGCTTCTGAAACACAGGCAATTTGAGGGGCTTAGTAAATATATCAGCAACCTAGTCTTCACTCCTGCAGTAGATAAGATCAATTATGCTATCCTTTGTGAGGTTTCTTAAGAAGTGACATTTTACATCAATATGCTTGTTTCTTCCATGCAGAACATGATTTTTGGAGAGTTTTATTGCTGAATTACTGTCGCAAAAAATTGTTGTAGGGCCTTGTTGCTTGAAATCCAGCTCTCCAAGAATCGTCTTTAACCATACAGCTTGAATCTTCTTTAACCATACAGCTTGACAAGCGCAGGCTGTTGCAGCTACTAACTCTGCTTCAGTTGTCGACAAGGTAACAATTGGTTGCTTTTTCGAAGACCACGAAACAGCTCCCGAACTGTGAAATTGACACAAATATTATGCCAAGATAATTTATTTCTTTAGACAATGCGTGTATATATACAACAAAGTTCCCCAATTCTGGGAGATAATCAAGTCAATCAAAGATAGACTAAATCAGACTAATAAATTTGGAAAACTAATTAGCCTATTTTATTTACAGTAATGCAATATATATGGAAAAGTAATAAATCTCAACAGTCTCCCTCAAGTTGGAAAGTGAATGTCAAGAACTCCCAACTTGCGCAACAATTCATTAAAGGCTTCTTGTCCCAATGATTTAGCGAATAAATCTGTCAATTGTTGCGAAGAAGCTACATATGTAGTGATGACAGAACTTTCTTTGATTTTATCCTTGACAAAGTGACAATCTATCTCGATATGTCTCGTCTTCTCATGGAATACTGGATTGGCTGCAATGTGGAGTGCCACTTGGTTGTCACAGTGTAACAAGGCTGGCTCTGGGTGGCTCAACTCGAAGTCCTTCAATAGACTTCGTAACCATGATAATTCACAACATACTCCTCCGATGGCGCGATACTCAGCCTCTGCTGAAGACAAGGAAACAGTCTTCTGTCCCTTTGTCCTCCAAGATATTAGAGAACTTCCAAGAAAAACATAATATCCAGTCGTTGATTTTCTCGTGGTTGGGCAACCTGCCCAATCTGAGTCACAATAAGCCTTCAATTGCAATGAGTTTTGTATTGGAAAAAAAAATGCCTTGTCTTGGAGTACTTTTGATATATTTCACAACACGTAGAGCAGCATCCCAATGGGGTCTTTTGGGCTCATGCATAAAACGACTAAGCACGTGAACAACCAATGTAATATCTGGCCTAGTAATAGTCAGATAAATGAGTCGCCCTACCAATCTCCTGTACTTCTGTGGATCTTCAAGTAAATCCCCTATATCATCAAGTTTTATGCCTTGCTCCATAGGAAAATAAATTGGGCGTGTGCCTAATAAACCAACATCATTAAGGATTTCAAGACCATACTTCTGTTGCGATATACAAATTCCTTTCCTCGATCGAGATACCTCAATCCCCAAAAAATATTTCAAATCTCCAAGGTCTTTGATGCGGAAGCGATTATGGAGGAATTGTTTGATTTCATTAATAACTGCAAGATCATTTCCTGTAATCACGATATCATCCACATAAATTAAAAGAGCAGTGAATGACTTTCTTGTTTGGCGAGTGAAAAGAGAATAGTCTGCTTTGGATTGGATAAAACCAACTGCTTGTATAGCTTTAGAAAATTTAGCAAACCACTGACGAGATTCTTGTTTAAGACCATATAAAGATTTATTGAGGCGACACACCATGTGCTCCCTCTGTCGCTGAAGACCAGGTGAAGGCAACATATAAATCTCTTCATGGAGATCCCCATGAAGAAAGACATTATGCATATCCAGTTGATGAAGTGGCCATGATTGGACAGCTGCAATGGCAAGAAGGCAATGAATTGTGACCATTTTTGTTGTGGGAGAAAAAGTATTATGATAATCCATACCCTTAGTTGGGGTGTAGCCTTTTGCAACTAGACGTGCCTTATAGTGCTCAATAGTACCATCAGAATGATGCTTGATTTTATAGACCCAACGGCAACCAATAGGAACTTTTCCAGGAGGTAATGGAGTGAGAGTCCATGTGTTATTGAGCTCAAGAGCTTGAAGTTCAGAGGTCATAGCGTCGCACAACTGAGGATTCAACACAACCTCTTGATAGGTTGTAGGCTCAACACTGCAACTAATGTTAGCAACAAATGCCAAATGCGAAGGAGATAAACGGTGATAAGAGAGAAAATTGCTAAGAGGATAACGAGTACCTGGCGTCGAGGAGTCCGGCTGGTTTGAAGCAGGCAACATGACATAAAAGTCATGCAAGTGATGTGGTAGAGAGCGAGGGCGAACTGAACGCCGGGGTTGTATCATGTCAACAAGCGGATCTGGTGCCGATGAGGTAGATGGAATGTCGGGTCAGCGACAAAAGTGGTAGGGTGAGGTATGGTATTGCCATGTGAGGAATCGGGAGATACATCACCATCACAAGGAGCGGACATCAATGAGGTAGAAGACATATGGCTTGGTGTATTTGTAAGGGCATAATTATCCTCGGAAACGAGAGGAATAGAAATATTATTGGATGAAGGGTTAAGTGAAGAATCAGATACTTGATGAAAAGGGAAAGAATTTTCATGAAAATCTACATCTCGACTGGTAAAGAATTTTTTGGAAGACAAGTCGTAAAGGAGGTAAGCTTTTTGACCTTGTGGGTATCCAACAAAGATTGCTTTATTTGCACAAGGGGAAAATTTGAAAGAATGTTGAATAGAGGTAGCATAGGCGAGACACCCAAAGACTCTAAGATGACCATATGAAGGCAGAGTATTATGGAGTTTCTCGAAAGGAGATTTCTTGCCTAGTAGGGAAGAAGGCATTCGATTGATTAGATAAGCAACTGTGAGAATACATTCCCCCCAAAAATGTAAAGGAAGATGAGCTTGAAATCGTAAGGCACGAGCAGTTTCGAGGATGTGACGGTGTTTGCGTTCTACAACACCATTTTGTTGAGGTGTGTAGACACGTGTGTTGATACATAGTGTCTTATTCACGAAAAAATTGTCGCAAAGATGCGAATTCTCCTCCATTATCTACCCGAATGGTTTGGATTGAAGTGTTAAATTGATTCTTGATCATGGAAAAAAAGGATTTTAATAACTCTTGAGTTTCACTTTTATGATGCATAAGAAAAACCCAAGTGAAACGGGAAAAATCATCTACAACTGTCAAAAAGTAACGTGCTCCAGAGAGAGAAGGAATTTTATGTGGTCCCCAAATATCATAGTGTATAATGGAAAATGGACGAGTAGTAGAAATAGAACTTTTATTAAAGGGCAAACGTGTTTGTTTTGCCAAATGACATGCATCATAGACTTTATTGAAGAAAATTGACTACCTAACAGAGATGCTCCTAATAAATTTAAAGAAGATGAATGACCTAAACGACGATGCCATAAATCAGCAGATGTATTAGCTACATGGCAGAATTGTTGTTTAGCAGATGAATCTTGATCTGATGCCAACGCCACCAAGTAATGAAGCCCGTCACGTTGCTTACCCAAGCCAATCGTCGTCCTCGTAGCCAAGTCCTGCAAAATACACCATGTAGGAAAAAATGTTACTGAGCAATGTAATCCTTGAGTTAATCGACTCAATGACATAAGATTTACCTTGAAGGTAGGAACACACAAAACATCTTTCAAATAAAGGTAAAAACCAAGAGATAAGTCTCTTGTAGAGCTTATTGGAGCCTTTTCGCCACTAGGCAATAATACAGGCTGCATAGGTGAATTTTTACACTTTTCTATAAGGCAATGCGAGTTTGAAGTAATATGATCTGTTGCCCTACTATCAATAATGTAACGCCCCGATCCCTCACAAATCAGAGCCCCGTTCCAATACTCGAGGTCAAGAAAAACAAGGGAAAACGGACATAGTCTCCCTTGTTTATAGGGCTGTCAGTTTACCTACAAGCAGTAACTTGTCCTCAAAAGCTACAATCTAACTCTAAGGTATAATCCCATTCACACAATCATGCAAACTAACTAGGCAATCAAGTAAATCATTGAAGTTATTACAACCCATCTATAGTTATTAACTTATACAAGAATACAAGCTTTACTTTATATTACAACCTTTTAGACAATAGAAACATACACAAGGTTTCATAATCTCAAAACAAACACATACAACCAGTAACTTGCATTTCTTGCACATAGTATCCAACCACAGCTTTTCCTAAAACATGTTAAAACGAGGAATGAATAACTAAAGTTACTCAATGAGAGAGGTGATGCAGTAAACCAGGGTGTGTTTTCGTGCGATGCAACAAGATAAAAACATTAATAACACAAATAAACAAGTTAATTAGATAAGTATTTAACCACATATAAAAAGGATATGGTTCCACTTTGTCTTAATCATGAACCACGAGCCAAGATCTTTAAACAAGTGCCGACAAAACCCTTATTCCTCCAAAATGGGGTACTCCGGATGTACCCTGATTCTACGACTCTTTCTACTGAGGTAGGTCCATATGCCCAGCAAGTGAACCACACCTCTAGGGTAGTGGAGTATACTCAGCGAGATAAAGGGAATAAGCACCATGGTAGTCGAGGAAGCACGGCAAGCCCGATGCCACCCGTGTTTCTTGATGCTACCATGTCCGAAAAGGTTGCGCAACCTTGAGTCCAGATCGTGAGAGACAAGTATATCAAATACCACATAAAAGGAACGACAATGTAGGCCGTCCTCGCAGTTAAACACAGATAACACCAAAAGACACAAGACACCAAGTAAATAATGCATATAAACTTATTAACTACTAAAAAATACAATCCAAAAACAATAAAATAAGTTAAGATGCACATAAGAGATAAAGACTCCCTCATCTCTACCAGGTAGCTAAAGGATACAAGAACTAGTGTCAGTCTACTTTCAACACCATGGATTGGCTCAATGGATCAACCCTAGCATGTAATAGAACATATACTTATCACAAAGAATCCCCTAGAGACATTCGTAGCCAACACAATAAAATCTCATTAATGGCTCAACTCACAAACTTCTCCAAGTAGATAAATACTCCACACATGCGTAATTAATTATTAGTTGACCAATTCCAAGACACTAACATGTAATAAGAACAGTATAACCATATAGACAAGATACAACATATTCTCACATAATACTATGCAAGTAATTTTAAATCATTTCTTTGATCTTGCAAATGACATTCACTACACTAGAATTCTAACAGCCTAGGTAATGAATCATTTCACCTCATAGCAACAAAATTGACTACCCTTTAAACTTATAATATAATACAATTATCATGTACCTCTCATTCTCTAGCATGCATTTAACTCACTAATGCCCTCACATATAATTACAATTTAAAAGTAATATAACAATACAATCAAAATATGCTCATATCCCAAAAAGGTAGCTAAGCAACTCAACTCACAAACCTCACCAATAGGGTATACACATGCTATACCAATGCATATAAACACCTAATCAATCAATTAGAAATAAATCTCCAACATTTAATTAAACTTTGACACTATTTCCCCTTTGATAACTAAGCAATTTTACTTTCGTTCGAGATTCAAGGTTCTAATCCCAAAAGAGGCAAACAACTTATCTTTTACCACAACCTTCTCAAATAGCTCAATTACACTTTAGATAATCATATAAGTACATAATAACACATCTACAAACACTTTATAAGCATCAAAGTAGTCAAATACTATTTTTCCCCATTCTTTAGCCATGTTTTCTTCTCCTATATGCATTTTGAATTACAAAACCACAATCTAACCATACTAAATTCCTAATTAAGCCAAAAGACACCTATCAAGGCCATGAAAACCCGTTTTGGAGGCAAAAACTCGGGAAGGCCCCGAGTAGGTTTTAACTATAACTACATAATTCGGACCCCAAATTCACGCAAAGAAAGCACCAAAAGTGATTCCATACCCCAAGAATACCTAATCCAAAGCCCAAACGTGCCCAGATTACATTACGTGAAAAATCCCCTTTTTAAAGTTAGCTAATTTTGCACTTTAACTCGTTTTCAAGCAATTCAACCTCATGTGAGCCTTCAACTAGTTCCATTAGTGTCTAGAGCACCTAAAGGAAGCCTCAATGCATTCTAAATAGCAAGCTATAATAAAACCCTAAAAATGTCACTATTCATCGTCTCTTTCATATCAACCAAGCTTTCAACCATAGAATCCATCAACAAGCTACTCAAGTATAGTCCAAACAACATATAAATCATATTTAACATCATATTTAAGCATTTCAATAGCTAACACCAACAAATCACAAAATTTAAAAAGATGACATAAACTTTAAATTCAAACAAATGCATCTCTATCACAATTTTATGTTTGCAAGCAAGTTGTAGAAGTCCCCTAGTGCTCCAAACTCTTCTTAGACCAAGCCAAGAGTCCAATTTCATGCACCAATGTTGAAGAAAATCCTCCTCTTTGGCTCCTAGGGCTTTCGAGTTTATGGGGGGCTTTTTGGGTAGTTTTTGGTTTTATTTTATGAGTATATTGCTTATGTGAGTAATATATTGCATATATGTATGAGTAAGTTATATTATTTTAGGTCAAAGGTCATAAAAACTTAGTCAAATAGGCTTAAACTCCAATTAAATGCTACTTAAGTCAAACTAATGTTTCTACATACGTAATACTATTCAATCGAAGTTAAAAACATTTTTCAAACGTATACTCCCGGCCTCCAAAGCTCAAAACTACCATTTTCTGACTCTTTTTATATGTTATATGGTCTAGCAAAAATATTAAATCGAGCATTTAAAATATTCAAATTTCTTATGAATAGTACCCTCTAAATAAAACAATTAAGCAAGAAAAGAAATGCTCAAAAAGATTTGTAATAGTTATTTAAAAAGATGTGATGAAATTCCCGGGCGTTACAAATAATCCATTGGTGACCATTGAAATTGGAAAGATTAGATATACCTGTCGTAGCAGCATTCACTGCAGGTGGGTAAACATCTTTTTTGTTTAACATAGAATGCACCTGTTGACATTGGGACTCAGACAAAGAGGGTAGAGCAGCTTGTATATCTTGAAGAACAAATTTTCCTTGTTCTCCCTTTGACTTGTTAGTGCCATGTAGCTTATGTCCTGGTGGATAACCATGCAGTTTATAGCAATTATCAATGGTGTGATAATCACGATCACAATGAGTACAATAAAGCGGTTTGCGGTTGGTGTTGGGCTTGTTAGATCTGTGGCAGACTGCTATGGTTGTGGGCTCTATCAAGGCTCGAGAGGTACCTAGTTCCCTTTGTTTCTCCTCTTGCGAGATAAGAGAATATGCCTTACGAAGGGTAGGCAAAGGATTCATCAATAAAATTTGTCCACGCGTGGCACTATATGTCTCATTAAGACCCATAAGGAACTGCATTAAAACATTATGTTCTTCATGTTCTGCATGTTTCTTCATGGCGCCACATGAACATACAGGGAGATCATTATTGGTAACCAATTCATCATACAGCTTTTTGAATTTGGTGAAATAACTTGCAATTGTCATATATTCCTGCGAGAGTGAAGCAAGTTCTCGCTTGAGTTGAAAATTTCTTGGTGCGTTACTTTGAGAAAATCGCTCCTCAAGCTCTTCCCAAATCTCATGTGCAGAGGAACAATAGACCACGCTATCTGCAATATCTGGCTCCACAGAGTTTAATATCCATGCAAGCACCATGTCATTACAACGTTGCCAATGAAGGTATTTCTCCGGGTCTCTCTCTTTTGTTGGTGCTTCAAGAGACCCATTGATATACCCTAGCTTGTTTTTGGCACTCAATGAGATGCTTATGGAGCGACTCCATGTTGAATAGTTATCTCCTGTAAGTGGTTTTGAAACAAGAACCATGCCTGGATGATCTGAACTATGGATGAAATAAGGACTAGATGTCTTATTGCTCAAGACTTGTTAGAATTTTTGGATGTTTCGTCAGCCATGACTGCTTAAGAAACAATGGCTCGCGGTGAAAAAAAGGTGACTGCACTTGAATGAGAACTTTGAACAAAATAATACTCAAAGAATGCTTTGCTCTGATGTGGCACAACACTTTGAGTAAAATAACAAAAGTTGAATAATATAATAATTGAACAACCTTTGCTTTTGTAAAGAAGAAAACAGCGGCTCCCCTTTGAGGAAAAAAAGGCAGCGGATTTATTTGGTAATGAAGAAGAAGGCGGCTTTAAGAAAAGAAAAAGAGACAAGAGCTCGGTCTAGCTCTGATACCATGATACCATGTGAAATTGACACAAATATTATGCCAATATAATTTTCTTCATTAGACAATGCATGTATATATACAACAAAGTTCCCCAATTATGGGAGATAATCAAGTCAATCAAAGATAGACTAAATCAGACTAATAAATCTAGAAAACTAATTAGCCTATTTTATTTACAGTAATGCAATATATACGGAAAAGTAATAAATCTCAACAAGAACCAAGCATGAAAACATACCCTGAAGTACTTTTCCGATCATCTTGATCTCCAGCATAATCACTATCAGTAAAACCCAATAAATCTGACTTCTCTCCCTTCTTGTAGAGCAACCCAAAATTAATTGTACCTTGCAAGTAGCGAAAAATCCTCTTTGCAGCTAGAAGATGCATCTCACTAGGATTCTCTATGTATCTGCTTATAAGACTTACAGAATACATGATATCTGGTCTAGTTGTAGTTAAATACATCAAACTCCCTACAATTTGCTTATATAGTGTGTTGTCCACCTTTCTTCCTTCATGATCTTTCATTAGCTTCAAACCAAACTCAGTTGGTATGCTAACATAGTTGCAATTATTCATTTGAAACCTGCCTAGAATTTCTTGCACATACTTTTTTTGAGAAACGAAAATTCCAGTAGTAGATTGCACCACTTCAATACCCAAAAAATAATGCATCTTTCCAAGATCAATCATATCATATTTTACTATCATTGATTTTTTAAAATTTTCAAACATGGCACTATCATTTCCAGTGAAGATTAGATCGTCCACATATAAACACACAATAAGTATCTTTCCCCCATTACCAATTTTTGTTGGCGAAATTTCATGTATATAAACTTGCATGTTGAATAAAACGCATAATCAAAGTAAATATTGACTAATAAATTAGAAGACTTACTTGATGGCACAAAACTTATGCAAAATGAATGAATGAATGCATTAGATCGATGTCTGAATTTGATTCAGTATCTTTAAGACTTCATCGCCACTCTATGGTGCTTACTGTCACTGGCGGTAGTCTCTTAGGGTACAACGATTATCGTCTGACGGTAGGAGGACTCCAAACTATTCAGACGCAGCGAACCAAACAATGTAGAACTCTCCCTCTTTTAATGCTGAGTATGAAGTTATAGAAAAATTTAATTGCAAACTTATGTCAAAATAACCGCGGTATTTATAGAGTTTTAATGTCTGTTCGTAAAAGGTATGAAACATTTTTCTAACTAGTTATATCCATTCAAAAATGAGATGTCTCTTGGAAAAATAAAAAAGAATTTTGGTATATAATTTTAACCAAAAAATTAATTCTATTTATTTTTTCCAATTTCTCATTCACTCTTATTTGGTTTAAAAACCAAATTACAATAATCCCCCATGTGAATGAAAATTGACTAGTCAGAATGCAAAAAACTATGCAGACACAAGAGAGAGTTCAATTAGAAGATACTGCATCGAGATAGGTAGTCAAAGACCTTGAACCTTCTCTAGTGAAGAACTAGCGGATTTACTCGCTAACCAGTGAACGCGATGTCTTGAACTGTTTAGCTTTTTGTGTAAACCAAGACAATAGAACTCACACAATACCCTCAGGACATTATTTGAGGTTCTTATTGTTGTGTTCGTTTTGGCCCTGAACAACTCCTGGTTTTCATGAGCACTCTAGAGAATTTAGCCTTAGAAATTCTCATAGAAGTGGTCCACTCCCTACTCACGTAGGTGATTTCTTATTAAAAGTATCCTGCAGTACCCCACTTGGTTTTTCAAGATATAAGAACCATTAAAAGCATAGCTTAACCTAAACTTTTACAGGTAGCACTGTCTGCTCGTCATAGGAATAAGTAGGAGGTTTACCCCCACAGTGCTTTAACTGAGTCGCAATTACATAATTCGGTTTTCCCTTTGAACCTAGATTTTAGGATCTCCAGTCAACTAGGTAGGGTTTTCATTATGGCAACTCTTTAAATTAGGCTTAAGACCTATTCCCCTCAACGAATTATACACTTACTCTCTAGATAAACCTTTTGTAAGTTGATCCGCATCTATCATTTGACTTTACATAGTCAATATAGATAATTGCATGAGAGAGTGTGATTGTTTCACGGTATTATGTCTATGACAAGTATGTCTAGACTTACCGTTGTATATGATACTTTGTGCCCTTCCAATTGCTCATTGACTATTGTAGTATATACAAATAGTTGGCACAAGTATTGACCAATTTGGAATATTCTCAAACTCATGACAAAGCTTTTAGCTTTCTCAAATCAATAACTTCACATTTCATAGGGAATATGGTAATGCCTATATAATTGGAAGATTTCCAAGATATAACTGCACATCCTAATATAAAGACATATATACTTAAAGAGTTCATGTCTTTACAATATAATGCAACCCATAGTTCAAAGTTATTTTCAAATACCTCAAAACTCTTAGTATAGTTATCCATTGGATATGTCTGGATTACTAGTATAACTGCTATCGGGTGTCGTGCAGTTCATGATATATATTACACTTCCAATTGTATAAGAATACTCCAATTGAGATAATTCTTTAACCAGTATTTTTCACTATAAGTTAATTTACATCTATAGATGTTTTCAACGGACTATTAAAAAGTATTTTCTCAATATTAAAATTGAGATAGGACAAGTCTATCAGATGTTAACTCAAAATAACAATTGTTATACCCAAAATACTTCTATTCAATTACTGGTCAATATTTTCTTGATAATCTTAATGACATCATTATTACTTCCAGTAAGAATGTCATCCGCAATAAATCAAACAATGACGTTTTCTTGACTTGTGTCTTTCACAAATACAATTTTGTCACTCTTTGATCTTAAAGTCATTTGGTATATGACTTTATCAAATTCCCGTGCCATTGTTTCGTAGTTTATTTTAAATCATAAAGTGATTTAACACACTTAGTGACCATGTACTCTTTTTCGAGAACCATAAAGCACTTGGTCTTATTCCATATGAATAATAAATACCATTTAAGAAGGTTTTTTCACATCCAAATTGATTAATATTCTTTGTAACTGGTATAACATATCAAAATATTCAAGGCTTCCGTCTACTTGTAACCCTTATTTATAAGCCTTGCCTTGTATTTTAAATTGATCCATCAACTTTAATCTTTCACTTGAAAATTCATTTAACCAATAAAGGTTCATTTTCAAGAGGAAGATCTACCAGTTTTCAGATATAATAATGGAGTCAATTTCTCTATTAACTATCTTTTCCAAAATGGAATTTTAGAAGTTCACACCACTTCCTGAAAGATAACGACTCATTTTTCTAAAAGAATATTTAGAAAATCATTTAGACGTTATAACTCTTACAACATCTTCATCTTTTTGTTATTTGGTATAGACACTTAGACTATCTCATTTTCATGATTACTATGAATAGTACCATGCGTTCTTATCAAAGAACTTTGCTCTTAGGCATTCTTACAAGAAAAATATTTCTTTGAAGAAATATCTAATCTTTACTCAATAAATGTATCAACATAAATGTCAAAAAATTATAGTGCATGCATAAAAAACTTGTATAGAAAATTAATTTTTTGCATACCCAATGAAAATGAACTCAATCTTCTTAAATCTAATCTTGACAATTGTAAGAATAGGAACTCATACCTTGTTTAGGCACCCCCACAATTTCTAAGTATTGGAAGAAAAGTGGTCAAAATCTTCCAAATCTCAATTAATTTCTTGTGGGTAGCTTATTGATGATACACTTCATACTCAAAATATCACCCCTACAAGTTCTGGGGTAATTCAAAACTAATCAACAGAAGATTAACATTTAATGGATAAACAATGTCAAGTTTAATGCAATATTTCTCAAAAGGATATAAATTTTCCTTCTATATTTCCTTTTCAGCACGTTGAACATCAACTTCAATTTAAATCTTGTCGAAATGTTAGTAAAAAGAAAAAAAATACTTTTACTACCTCTTGTACGCACAATCATTTAATTTATAAAATCATTGTAAATTAAATGCACCAGTTATGATCTGCTTTTTATAAATATAAAAAGAACTTCAAAATTCACATATCCTAATTATCTCGCCATATATTAGGATAGTCCATCAAATAAACAATGAAACTAAAATTATTAGTAACATTAGTTGTAGGTACAATGGTCATTAAATTTAATTTAAATGGACCATCACATAAGTACCTCTAACCATGTACATCTCAATGTACAAGTACCTTTAACCATATACATCTCACATGTATATAACATATATACCAATAACTCGTGATAAAGCAGCATTTTTCAGACAAGTAATTTGCATGATATTAATTAAACGGTATATATATTTCTATAATAATAGTATGTACTCACAAGTACAACTTACATAAAATATAAATCGTAATCTATTATTATGATTTATTGTCACATTTTCTAAGTAAAATTATGGATGTTTACTTAAGGATGTCGCAGTAAGGTATACAATATAATGATGTTCACTAAACATCATTTTTGTTATATATATATATATATATATATATATATATATATATATATATATATATATAAATACACCTGGTTCCTTGCTCTCGCTAGTGTTGGCTTGATGGCCAATCATAAACAAGCATAGAGTGAGAAAAGTACATATCAACTCATTCATATGCCAATAAATAAAAAATGCAATAAAAGTAACACTTAAAGAATACTACTTTTGTATGCATTTAGACATTTATTTAACTAACTTAATAAAAATTAATCAAACAAAGCACATATAACGCCCCGAACCCAACCCCACGCTATCGGTCAAGTTTGAACCCGTCACTCGGACAGAGTCTCCTCTGTACCGTGGACTAAACTGTTACCTGTAAATAGCCACATACAATCCTTGACTTATAACAAACAACACAAAATCTATCCTTCAGTAATTTCATAGCCAACCCAAAGTCATAAGGCCATCCGAGCTTGGGAGCAACAAAATCTACTTATAACACACAAGCATACAAGACAATATTAACTTTAACTATAAGTAGTTGAATACAACTATAACCAAGATCTACTATCAAGTTAATAAACACCCAAGCATGCAATAAGAGAAGTAATCCAGAATCCATTATTACAGACCATCTAACTTTAGCCAACATACAATATTATAACTTCCAAGCATATATATACAAGACCTTAAGGTCTCAAAACATAACAACTAACAACATCTCCAAGCAAACTGTACATATGATCAACCTTATCACACAAGAATCAAGGAATCTGATCTACGTGCACTTCTTCTTCTTCTTCTACTGCTATCAGTTAGGGATTCACCTCAGCATCTCCTGAAACATGTTAAATGAGGAGTGAACAACAATATTGCCTAGTAAGGGAGGTGATGCAACATACCGGGGCATGCAATATGATATGCAATCACAAGAAGTCATATATATATATAACATAAAACAACAAGATCAAATAGTCAAATAGTCAAGTAATTAACCACATTAAAAAAAGATACAGTTCTAATTTAAGTCTTCAATCTTGAACCAAGAGCCACGAACTTCACGCAAGTGCCAGCAAACCCTTACTCCAACAAGTTGGGATACTCCGGATGTCCCCGATCCTACGATCCTTTCTCCTAAGGTAGGTTCATATGCCCAGCAGGTGAACCATGCCTCTGGGGTAGTGGAGTATACTCAACGAGAAAAAGGTAATAGGCACCATGGTAGTCGAGGGAACATAGCAAGCCCGATGCCGCCCGTGTTTCTCGACGCTATCATGTCCGAAAAGGTTGCGTAACCCCAGGTCAAGATCACGAGAGCCAAGTATATCAAATATCACATAAGAGGAACGACAAAGTAGGCCGCCCTCGCAATTATTCACAACAGGGCTAAAACATACAAGAATAACTACGTAGTTACAAAGAGGTATCTATCATATTTTCCTCTCACACTTCATAAATAGCTTATGAAATCCATTCATCATGCATATAAACACTTACTAAGTATTTACAAGCTCAATTGAACATAAAGGCAAGCAAAATCCTATTTTTCCCTTTTGTTAACTTCCGTTTTCTTCTACCACACAAGGTTCAAGGTTCCAAATCAACAAGCCAATCATTCCACGTTCCTAGGTAAGTCAAAAGACACCTATCTAAGCCTTAAAAACCCGGTTTGGAAACAAAGCTCAGGAAGGCTCCGAGTGAGTTTTAACTACAACTACCCTATCTGAACCCTAAATTCGCGCAAAGAAAGCACCAAAAGTGCTTCCATGCCCCAAGGATACCTATTCCAAAGCTCAAACGTGCCCAGATTGCATAACGAGAAAAGTCCCCTTTTTAAAGTTTACTAATTTTGCAATTTAACTCGATTTTGGGTGATTCAACTTCATGTAGCCTCCCAACTAGCTTCACTAGAGTCTAGAGTACCCAATTGAAGTCTCAATTCATTCCAATTAGCAAGTTTATTCAAAACCCTAAGTTCAAGTACTATTTATCATCTCTTTTATTCAATCTATGCATTCAACCATAGAATTTGATAACAAGCTACATAAGTTAGTTCTATGGGCTCTAAAGAACTCACAACAAGCATTCATAACAAGTATTATAGCTATAATTGACAATTCAGGAATTTCAACATATATGCAACGAACTTTAAATGCAAAAATAATGCACTCCCTCACAATTTTGATGATGTAAGTAAGTTGTAGGAGCTCCTAGTTGCTTCAAACCCTTCCTAGACCAAGCCAAGAGTCCAATTTCATGCACCAAAGTCGAAGAAAATCTTCTTCCTTTGCACCTAGGGCTGTCGGGTTTTGGGGGAGCTTTGGGGTAGTTTTTTAGCTTTTGTTTTATGAGCATATGGCATGTGAATGTAATATGTTGAGTATATGCTTGAGTAGGTTATAATTTATTATGTAAAATGTTACTAATACGTGGTCAAACAAGCTTTAAACTCCAATTAAAATGCTACTATCTCAAAAACTAATGTTTTGCATATGTAACACTATTCAAACGAGGCAAAAACTATTTTTCAAACACGCACTCCTGACCCCTAACGCTCAAAACTACCATTTCCCAATTCCTTTCATATGACATGTGACCTAGGAAAAATATAAAATCATTCTTTTGAGAGGGTCAAAAATCTTATGAATAGTGTCTAATAGTAACACAATTTAAGAAAACAAGAAATGCATATAAAATGCACAAGTAATTATGCAACAATTATTTCAAAATATGTGATGAAATCCCGGGCGTTACATCTTCTCCCCCTTAAACTAATTGCGTCATCGCAATTCTTACATGATTCGGCAAACAACTCCGGATACTTTTCTCTTATCTGATCTTCTCGCTCCCAAGTGGCATCCTCGACTCCGTGATGATCCCTAAGAACTTTCACCATATGAATACTCTTGGTTCGAAGTTTCTGAATCTTTTTGTCAACTACTCGAAGAGGTTTCTCAACATATGCCAAAGATTCATCAATCTCCAACGGTTTTGGCTTAATTATGTGCGAAGGGTCGGGGTTATACTTTCTCAACAACGATACATGGAATACATCATGAATCTTACCCAAACTCGGAGGTAATGCCAATCTATAAGCCAAATCTCCAACCTTCTCAATGATTTCAAACAGCCCCACGTATCTAAGACTGAGTTTACTTCCCTTTCCATGTCGAATCAAACCCTTACGCGGAGAGACTTTCAAGAATACTCGATCACCTGCTGAAAATACCAAGTCTCTTCGGCGTCTATCAGCATAATTCTTCAGTAGACTCTGTTCTGTAAGCATCATTCTCTTTGTAATAAGTTTCACATTATCAACCATCTTTATCATCTCAGGTAGAATAGCCGGATCAACAGTTTTCATTTCACCTACCTCATCCCAATACAACGGAGACCTACATTTTCGCTCGTAAAATGCCTTGTAGGGTGCCATACCTATGGTAGCCTGGTAACTGTTATTATAAGCAAACTCTGCTAGAGGTAGATACTTCTCCCAACTCTTACCGAAATCCAGAACGCAAGCTTGCAACATGTCTTCCAGTATCCTGATAGTCCTCTCTAACTGACCATCCGTCTAAGGGTAATATGCAGTACTAAAACTCAAATTAGTCCGCAGAGCCTTTTGTAGTTTCTGCCAAAACTATGATGTAAACTTGGGATCCCTATCCGACACTATCTGAGATGGAACTCCATACAATCTCACAATATTTTCAACATAAAGCTCGGATAATTTATCAAGGGAATCTGTCTTTTTTGCAGCAATAAAATGGGAAGTCTTAGTCAACCTGTCTACCACAACCTAGACGGAATCATTATCTTATGGTGACCTCGGTAAATCAGATACAAGGTGTATAGTAACCTGGTCCTATTTCCATACTGGAATCTCTAATGGTTGCAACAATCCTGTCGGTCGCTAATGCTCCGCTTTAACTTTTTGAGAAGTCAAACACTTAGCCACATAATCAGCTATCTCTCTTTTCATGTTGTTCTACAAGAAACTCTGCTTTAAATCCTTGTACATCTTAGTGCTACTGGGATGAATTGTGTATTTAGAACTATGAGCCTCAGCAAGAATCTCATCTTTCACAGTTGAATGACTAGGAATGCAGATTATATTCCTGTACCTGAGTAATCCATCATCATGCAACTTGAAGTCGGACTCTCCCCTTTTGGACTTCTCTAGAAGCTTCAATAACTGAGGATCTAACTGTAAAGCTTCTCTGATTCTAGATAACAATAAAGACTGGATTTGTAAGCTAGCAAATTGGATACCTGTTCTAGAAGCCTTCGGTTTCCACAAGCACAACTCTTCCACAGACTCCCAATCCTTGATTATCAAACTAGCTACAACAGCTTTTCGACTCAATGAATCTACAACAGTGTTAACTTTTCCTAGCAAATAGTTAATGGTGCAATTATAATTATTCAACAACTCTAGCCAATGCCTTTGCCTCATATTCAAATCCTTTTGAGAAAAGAGATACTTTAAGCTCTTATGATCAGTAAATATTTCAAATTAATTACCCCCCAAGTAGTATCGCCATTTATTCAAAGCAAAGACAACAGTAGCAAGTTCAAGATCGTGTGTAGGATAATTGAGTTCATATGGTTTCAATTTTCTAGAAGCATAGGCTATCACCTTACCGTTTTGCATAAGAACGCAGCCCAAACGTTCTTTCGAAGCATCACTGTATATCACCAAATTATCAGTTCCCTTAGGCAATGCAAGAATAAGAGCAGTGGCAATTCTCTTCTTCAATTCCTGAAAACTAGCTTCACACTTATCATCACAGTTAAATACAGTTTTCTTTTGGGTTAAGGAAGTCAATGGTCCTGCAATTTTTGAGAAGTCTTTAACAAACCGCTTATAATAGCCTGCCAATCCCAAGAAATTACGAACTTCCGTGACAGTCTCGGGTCTTTTCCAGGACATGATTACCTCAATTTTTGGAGGATCAACAAATACTCCCTCATGTGAAATGATATGACCTAAAAAGGCAATATGTTTCAACCAGAATTCGCATTTGCTAAATTTGGCAAACAATTTATGTTCTTGTAGTGTTCGAAGCACAATTTTCAAGTATTCTTCATGCTCTATCTCAGATTTAGAATAGACCAGTATATCATCAATAAAGATTACAACAAACTGATCCAAGTAGGGTCTAAACACTCTCTGCATCAAATCCATAAAAGCGGCTAGAGCATTTGTCAACCCAAATGGTAATACAACAAATTCATAGTGGTCATACTTGGTTCTGAATGTAGTCTTGGGTACATCTTCTCTACGGATTCACAACTGATAATAACCCTACCTCAAATCAAATTTGGAGAATACAATAGCACCCTACAGTTGATCAAACAACTCCTTAATCAAGGGCAAAAGATATTTATTTTTCACCGTCACTTGATTAAGCCCTCTATAATCAATGCACAATCGTAGAGCCCCGTCTTTTTTCTTTACAAATAACATAGGAGTACCCCAAGGTGATGAGCTCGGCTGAATGAAACCTTTCTCAAGTAAACCCTGCAACTGAATTTTCAACTCCTGCAACTCAGGGGGAGCCATTCTATATGGGATTTTAGAAATAGGATTAGTCCATGGTAATAAATCAATCACAAACTCTATCTCTTGATCAGGTGGTAACCCCGGTAACTCCTTAGGAAATACCCCGTAAAATCTTTTATAACAGGTACCTCATTCATTTTCAATTTATCTCCAGGCTTATTAATTAGATAAGTTAAATATGTCTCACAACCTTTAGTCAACATTTTAGTAGCTTTAATAGAATATATGATACAAGTCCCAGTGGATTTTCGACTCCCAGTGACTTTAATAACAGGTTGATCAGGTACTTCTAAAGTTAAAACTTTCCTTCCACAATCCAAACATGCATAATATCACTCCAACCAATCTATCCCCAAGATAACTTCAAAGTCCCGAAATGGCATAATAATCAAGTCAATAGGATACATGTGACCCTCAATACAAATATCATAATTCCTACACACAAACTCAGTAACACATTTAATACCTATAGGACTACCTACTTCAATCACATACGGCAGTTTATCAACTTTTAAAGTTGTAGATTGTGCACATGCAGGAGTAATGAATAAGTGTGTAGCCCCAATGTCAATCACAACTGTTACTGGCTGACTATTAATAAGAAAGGTACATTCCACCACCACCGTTGTATCTAGAAGCTCCTCCTGATCGAGTGCAAACACCCGTGCCTGGCCTTGCGGTACAGTAGCTGCTCGTGAATCTCTAGTCTGAGCACCCTAGTCGGAAGTCTGTCCCTGACTCTGTTTGAACCTGGGGCAATCTCTAGCTCTATACTGATCACTACCACAACCCATGCATCGACCCAATTTCCTCAAACACTTTGCCTCCGTGTGGCCCTTGCGATTTCAATGATTGCACTGTAGGTTCTTCTTGGCAGTAACACCTCCTGTAGGAGTCTTGTAAGTATAGTCTACTGAGATCTAGCGGTCACTGGTCGGGTTTGTGACTGTCCCTGTGGCTGGCTCTGAGCTGGTCTCGGCTGTGAATGTGCTTGAACTGGTTCTGGGTAGCTCTGGGTCTGCCTAGGCTACTGAGTCTGAACAGACTGCTGATACTATCTCTGATAACCCTAACTCTGGGACTGATACTGACGTTTACTTGACTGACTAGACTGAGCCAACACATCTGCCTTACGTTTCTCGTACTTCGATGCAGCCCTGACTACTGCAGCATAACTCGAATAATTCTGCAAAGACAGATTAAACATAATATCACTCATCAACCCTGTGATAAATCTCTGAATCTTCATGTCCTCTGGCTGTACTAAAGCTGGCACGTATCGAGAAAGTCTAGTGAAAGTAACCTCATACTGATCTACAATTATGTTTCCCTGCCTCAAAGCTATAAATTCATCTTGATGTCTCTCGTGAGCTACTACAGACACATACTTATCCCTGAACTCACGAACAAAGTTAGCCCATACATGCTGGACCCTCTCAGTATCCCATTTTTCTCTAACGGTACGCCACTACTCCTCGGCGTTACCCTCCATTAAGAATGCATCATAAGTAATTTTTCTCTCATCATTACACTCGAGTATCGCAGAGACTTTCTCAAACTTGTTCAACCACATCTCAGCTTTCATGTCATCTGGCTCACCATAGAAACTATACGCCCCGTGGTGCACGAATTTATCATACAAGTTACCCCCAACAGTGCCACCACCCTCTGCTCTAGCAGCCTGATTACCTCTGCCAACACCTATCGTACCCTACTGAACCACAAACTGAGCTATAGTATTCATGGCGGTGGCCATTGTGGCCAAAATCTGTGCATTGCTTGGTTCTTGACCCTACGGTACATTTCCTGCTACCCTTGTACCTTGCCCAGGTACATCTTGCCTAGGAGCTTCCTCCGGCTCTCTCATTGGTCTTCCCCTTCTCCTTATCTCGATGCTAGAAGAATATAGTATTATAATAAATAGATAATGCAAAGACAATATGCACAATGCTTTCAATACATCTTACTCACATAAGATAACATACAAAACACTTAACAGCCTTAACACTAAACTTTTCATATTCTTATCATATCATGCTTTATCATTCCTTTTACATGCTAGCATGTCTTTTACCCAAGTACTTAGACAATTAAACAATCACATATTCACATAATTCAACTTTCACATATAGACCTATACCCACATGCCGAGGAAGTTAACCCGGCTACAACATTCAAGTAAATCTGATACTACCTAAATGTAACGCTTCGAACCCAACCCCACGCTATCAGTCAAGTTCAGACCCGTCACTCAGATAGAATCTCCTCTGTACCGTGGACTAAACTGTTACCTGTAAATAGCCACATACAATCTTTGACTTATAACAAACAACACATAAAATCTATCCTTCAGTACTTTCATAGTCAACCCAAAGTCACAAGGTTATCTGAGCTTGGGAGCAACAAAATCTACTTATAACATACAAGCATACAAGACAATGTTAACTTTAACTATAAGTAGTTGAATACAACTATAACCAAGATCTACTATCAAGTTAATAAACACCCAAGCATGCAATAAGAGAAGTAATCCATAATCTATTATTACAAACCATCTAACTTTAGCCAACATACAAGATTACAACTTCCAAGCATATACCTCAGCTTCTCCTGAAACATGTTAAATAAGGAGTGAACAATAATGTTGCCCAGCGAGGGAGGTGATGCAGCATACCGGGGCGTGTAATATGATATGCAATCATAAGAAGTCATATATATATATATATATATATATATATATATATAACATAAAACAACAAGATCAAATAGTCAAATAGTCAAGTAATTAACCACATTAAAAATGATACGGTTCCATTTCAAGTCTTCAATCTCGAACCACGAGCCACGAACTTCACGCAAGTGCCGGCAAACCCTTACTCCAACAAGTTGGGATACTCCGGATGTATCCCGATCCTACGACCCTTTTTCTAGAGGTAGGTCCATATGCCCAGCAGGTGAACCATGCCTCTGGGGTAGTGGACTATACTCAACGAGAAATGGAATAGGCACTATGGTAGTTGAAGGAGTACGACAAGCCTGACGCCGCCCGTGTTTCTCATAGTTACCATGTCCGAAAAGGTTGCGCAACTCCAAAACAAGGTCACGAGAACCAAGTATAACAAGTATCACATATGAGGGACGACAAAGTAGGCCACCCTCATAATTATTCACAACAGGGGTAAAATATACAAGAATAACTACATAGTTACAAAGAGGCATCTATCATATTTTCCTCTTAAACTCCATAAATAGCTTATGAAATCTATTCATCATGCATATAAACACTTACTAGGTATTTACAAGCTCAATTGAACATAAAGGCAACCAAAATCACATTTTTCCCCTTTGTTAACTTATGTTTTCTTCTCCCACGCAAAGGTCAAGGTTCCAAATCAACAAGCCAATCATTCGACGTTCCTAGGTAGGTCAAAAGACACCTATCTAAGCCTTGAAAACCCGATTTGGAAACAAATGCTCGAGAAGGCCCCGAACGGGTTTTAACTACAACTATCCTATTTGGAACCCAAATTTGCACAATGAAAGCACCAAAAGTGCTTCTATGTCCCAAGGATACCTATTCCAAAGCTCAAAAGTGCCCGAATTGTATAACGAGAAAATTCCCCTTTTAAAAGTTGACTAATTTTGCAATTTAGCTCAGTCTTGGGTGATTCAACTTCACGTAGCCTTCCAACTAGCTTCAATAGAGTTTAGAGAACCTAATTGAAGTCTCAATTCATTCTAATTAGCAAGTTTATTCAAAACCCTAAGTTCAAGCACTATTGATCATCTCTTTCATTCAATCTATGCATTCAACCATATAATTTGATAACAAGCTACATAAGTTAGTTCTATAGGCTCTAAAGAACTCACAACAAGCATTCATAACAAGTATTATAACTATAAATGACAATTCAAGAATTTTAAAAAATGTGCATAAACTTTAAATGCAAAAATTAATGCACTCCCTCACAATTTTGATGATGTAAGTAAGTTGTAGGAACTCTTAGTTGCTTCAAACCCTTCCTAGACCAAGCCAAGAGTCCAATTTCATGCACCAAAGTCGAAGAAAATCTTCTTCCTTTGCACCTAGGGCTGTCGGGTTTTTGGGGGGCTTTGGGGTAGTTTTTTAGCTTTTGTTTTATGAGCATATGGCATGTGAATGTAATATGTTGAGTATATGCTTGAGTAGGTTATAATTTATTAAGTCAAATGTTACTAATACATGGTCAAACAAGCTTTAAACTCCAATTAAAATGCTACTATCTCAAAAACTAATGTTTTTCATATGTAACACTATTCAAACGAGGCAAAAACTATTTTTCAAACGCGCACTCCCGACCCCTAACGCTCAAAACTACCATTTCTTGATTATTTTCATAGGACATGTGACCTAGGAAAAATATAAAATCAATCATTTGAGACGATCGAAAATCTTATGAATAGTGCCTAATAGTAACACAATTAAAGAAAACAAGAATGCACATAAAATGCACAAGTAATTATGCAACAGTTATTTCAAAATATGTGATGAAATCCCGGGTGTCACACCACATTATTTGGGTATACATATTCCAAGTATAATTAGTATACTCAAATCTGAAAACACAATCCAGAAGATAATATATAAATATAATGAGAATATAAATATGATTTGCCACTAAGACTCTTTATTGCTCATATTACAAAGATTCTCGATCAACACTTAAATGAGCAGTAAAATACAATTACAAGACTAAGGAATCTCAATTTTTCCTCTCAATAGAAAATTTTCCCATCAAATAATTATGGTACATAGTGCAGATTATCTTCATATGTATTTAAAAATTCAAAGACATAACATTCTGAAAAAATAATAGAAAATGTCATTAATACTTCATTATGTAATGACATGTCCTATTCTAGTTATCAAGAATTAGTAATCATAATTGTCTTGATCCTACGGCCACACAATAAAGTGTAGCTTTAGAGATTATGGATTCTCAAAAGCAAATAACACAATTGTTCCTCATAACTCTTTTCAAATTTGAGACACTGCCGAATCAGTGCCATGCAATTTTCAATATTACCAAAAGGCCATGTCATTATGACATGTTGACATATTAGTGCTAACAATGCCACATGAATGCTACTTATACACTATGTTGGCATCACATGCGTAATTAGTGATAGGGGTTCGAATTAGATTCAAAACGAATCAAAATAAACAATTACCTCTGACAACCCTTCACTATTTTGCTTGCCCAACAGCCCAACTCCATGAGGTGGCACGACATTAGTTAGTTAAAAAAATTAGGATATAAAAATATGACTGCACATTACAACCAGTGGAGTAGTTCTAGTGCAACAGTTATCATGGTATGTTAGTTCTCAACCGTCACGGGTTCAAAGTTGCGTAGACGCATTAATTTTTTCTAACGTCATTTTTTTTTCCTGACACCCAGCAACACATGTTGCTTTCTCATAGTGCTGCAGAAATAAAAAACTAACGAAACTAACAAAGACTTAGCAGTTGTCTTCTCCAATTGTCCGAAACAAAATTTCAGACCATAAACAGATCTTTAAAAATTTGAATCAAACTCATTTTAAAGTCCAAATTTCATGAAACTTGAATTGACAGATTCCAAATTTTGCAAAGAACACAAAAATGTAAATAATTTTTCACTTAAATGCATATCACAAAGACCTATCAAAATGATAAAATACGAATACACGTGTATGGACATGCAACATGCACAAATCTCAGAGAAATTTATATAGACGCAATAATAGAACAATAAAGCTAGCCTACAAGGCTTTAATACTACTACAATCCGAATTGCAATTATAATCAGGCATATACTCTGCTAGACTACTTCCAAATATGATAAGTATAATTTTGCATAAAAACGAATTTCTTAAAAGAAATTCCAGAACCACCCAGATAACACGCATATTATATAAAATTACAGAAGGGTTTTAGTCTTAAGATTATTGGCGAAATTTCATGTATATAAACTTGCGTGTTGAATAAAGCACATAATCAAAGTAAATATTGATTAATAAATTAGAAGACTTACTTGATGGCACAAAACTTATGCAAAATGTAATGAATAAATGCACTAGATCGAGGCCTGAATTTTATTCAATGTCCTTAAGACTTAATCGCCCCGCTATGGTGCTTACGGTCACTAGCGGTAGTCTCTCAGGATATAGCGATCATTGTCAGACGGTAGGAGCATTATTAAGAGACGATTTGGACAATCCTCTCTAAACCGTTACCAACCCGAAATGGTTTTTAGATGCTTTATTTATATTGTCACCAAACCGTCTCCTAATTGCGACGATTTTAGTGACGATTTTGCAATTCGTCTCCAAATATCACCAACTAAAGACGGTTTGGTGACGATTATCTATGTTGTAACGCCCGAAATTTTATCACATGTTTTTTAAATAACTGTTGCATAAACTACTTGAACATTTTATGTGCATTTCTTTTCTTGCTTAACTGCTTTACTATTAGGCATTATTCATAAGAATTTTGACTGTCTTAAATGCTCGATTTAATTTTTTTCTAAACCACATAGCATACAAAAGGAATCGGAACTTGTCATTTTAGGCTTTAGAGCCCGGGAACATGCATTTGAAAAATAGGTTTTGGCTTCATTTAAATAGTGTTACGTAGGTAGAAACATTAGTTGACTTAAGTGGCATTTAACTGGAGATTTAAGCCTAATTGACTAAGTTTTTATGACTTATGACTTAATATTATACAACTTACTCATACATATACTCAACATATAACATTATACACCATACACTCATAAAAATAAAAGCTAAAACTACCCAAACCCCCCCCCCCCTCCAAGAAACCCGACAGCCCTAGGAGCAAATGAGGAGGTTTTTCTTCAACTTTGGTGCATGGAATTGGACTCTTGGCTTGATCTAGGAAGAGTTTGAGGCAACTAAGAGCTCCTACAACTTGTTTGCATCATCTAATTGTGAGGTAGTTGCATATTTGGTTGATTTAAAATTTATGTCAAGTTTTACAATTTTGAGATTTGTTGATTATGCCTATAGTTATGGTCATATATTGTTATATACATGCTTACTATGATATCTAGACCATGATGGTGTTGTGTATTAACTTTTGGCATGGTTAAAGCTTGAATTCTCAATGAAGATGATGAATAGTAACCAAAAGTTAGGGTTTTGATAAAACTTGCTAATTAGAATGAATTGAGGCATCCTTTAGCTGCTCTAGGCTCTAGTGAATCTAGTTGGGAGGCCACGTGAAGTTGAATCACCTGAAATTAAGCAAAATGGAAAAATTATCTAACTTTAAAAAGGAAACTATTCTCATTATGCAATCTGGGCATGTTTGAGCTTTAGAATAGGTATCCTTGGGGCATGGAAGCACTTTTGGTGCTTTCGCTAAGTGAAATTGGGGTCCAGATAGGGTAGGTGTAGTTAAAATTCACTCGGGGTCTTCCCGAGCTTTTGCCTCCAAAATAGGTTTTCATGGCCTTGAAATGTGTCTTTTGGCTTAATTAGGAATGTGGAATGATTAGATTATGGTTTTGTAACTTCGAAACGCATATAGGAGAATAATAACTTGGTTAAAGAAATAGGAAAAGATATGTTGTTTGCCCCTTTTGGGATTAGAACCTTGAATCTCGTATGGAAATAAAATTGTTTAGTTGTTAAAGGGGGAATAGTTTCAAAGTTTAATTAAAGGTTGGAGATTGCTTTCCAATTGATTGATTCGGTGTTTATATGCATTTGTATAGCATGTGTATACCCTATTGGTGAGATTTGTGATTTGAGTTGCTTAGCTACCTTGTTGGGATATGAGCATATTTTGATTGTATTGTTATATTACTTCTAAATTGTAACTATATGCGAGAGTATTAATGAGTTAAATGCATGTTAGAGAACGAGAGGTGCATGATAATTGTATTATATTATAAGTTTAAAGTGTAATCACTTTTGTTGCTATGAGGTGGAATGATTCATTACCTAGGATGTTAGAATTCTAGTGTAGAGAATGTCATTTGCAATATCAAAGAAATGATTTAAAGTTACTTACATAGTGTTATGTGAGAATATATTGTATCTTGTCTATATGGTTGTACTGTTCTTATTACATGTTAGTATCTTGGAATTGGTCAACTAATAATTAATTACGCTTGTGTGGAGTGTTTATTTACTTGGAGAAGTTTGTGAGTTGAGCCATTAATGTGATATTATTGTGTTGGTTACGAATGTCTCTAGGAGATTCTTTGTGATAAGTATATGTTCTATTATATGCTAGGGTTGATCCATTGAGCCAATCCAAGGTGTTGAAAGTAGACTGACGCTAGTTCTTGTATCCTTTAGCTACCTAGTAGAGGTGAGGGAGTCTTCATCTCTTCTGTGTATCTTAACTTACTTTACTGATTCTAGATTGTATTCTTTAGTAATTGATAACGTTTACATGCATTAGTTACTTTCCATCTTGTGTCTTTTCATGTTATCTGTATTTAACTACGAGGGCAACCTACTTTGTCGTCCCTCTTATGTGTTATTTGATAAATCTTTATTCTCGTGGACTTGTCTCGAGGTTGCGCAACCTTTTCGAGCATGGTAACATTGAGAAACACGGGCGACATCGGGCTTGCCGTGCTCTCTCGACTACCATGGTGCCTTTTCTCTTTCTCTCGCTGAGTATACTCCACTACCCCAAAGGCGTGGTTCACCTGCTGGGTATATGGACCTACCTCAGGAGAAATGGTCGTAGGATCGAGGTACATCCGGAGTACCCCAATTTGGAGGAGTAAGGGTTTGCCGGCACTTGCTTGAAAATCTTGACTCGTGACTCGTGAAGGAAGACAAGTGGAACCGTATCCTTTTTATACGTGGATAAATACATGTCTAATTAATTTGTTTAATTGTGTTATTAATATTTTATCTTGTTGTATCTCACAAAAACACACCCTGATTTATTGCATCACCTCCCTCACTGAGTAACTTTGGTTACTCATTCCTCGTTTTAATATGTTTCAGAAAAAGCTGTGGTTGGATGCTATGTACTAGTCTATGTGCAGGAAATGCAAGTTGCTAGTTGTATGTGTTTTGTTTTGAAATTATGAAACCTTGTGTTTGTTTCTATTGTCTAAAAGGTTGTAATATAAAGTAAAGCTTGTGTTCATGTATAAGTTAATAATTGTAGATGAGTTGTAATAACTTCAATGATTTACTTGATTGCCTAGTTAGTTTGCATGCTTGTGTGAATGAGATGGTACCTTGGAATTGGATCATAGTTTTGAGGATAAGTTACTGCTGGTAGGTGAACTAAGAGCCCTATAAACAAGGAAGACTTTGTCCGTTTCCTTTCGTTTTTCGTGACCTCCGGTATTGGGACGGGGCTCCGGTCTCGTGAAGAATCGGGGCGTTACATATGTCATCCTCAACCCCAGTCCTATTGACTAAAACATATTATTCATAGCGTTTTCATTACCTATTCTAGTTATCAAGAATTAGTAATCATAATTGTCTTGATCCTACGACCATACAATAAAGTGTAGCTTTAGAGATTATGGATTCTCAAAACCAAATAACACAATTGTTCCTCATAACTCTTTTCAAATTTGAGACACCGCCGAATCAGTGCCATGCAATTTTCAATATTACCAAAAGGCCATGTCATTATGACATGTTGACATATTAGTGCTAACAATGCCACATGAATGCTACTCATACACTATGTTGGCATCACATGCGTAATTAGTGATAGGGGTTCGAATTAGATTCGAAACGAATCAAAATAAAAAATTACCTCTGACAACCCTTCACCATTTTGCTTGCCCAACAGCCCAACTCCATGTGGTGGCACGACATTAGTTAGTTAAAAATAACAGGATATAAAAATATGACTGCACATTACAACCAGTGGAGTAGTTCTAATGCAACAGTTATCATGGTATGTTAGTTCTCAAGTGTCACGGGTTCAAAGCTGCGTAGACGCATTAATTTTTTCTAACGTCGTTTTTTTTCCTGATACCCAGCAACACATGTTGCTTTTTCATAGGGTCGCAGAAATTAAAAAAACTAACAAAACTAACAAAGACTCAACAGTCGTCTTCTCCAATTGTCCAAAACAAAATTTCAGACCATAAACGGATCTTTAAAAATTTGAATCAAACTCATTTTAAGTCCAAATTTCATGAAACTTGAATTGACAGATTCCAAATTTTGCAAAGAACACAAAAATGTAAATAATTTTTCACTTTAATGCATATCACAAAGACCTATCAAAATGATAAAATACGAATACACGTTTATGGACATGCAAAATGCACAAATCTCAGAGAAATTTATATAGACATAATAATAGAACAATAAAGCTAGCCTACAAGGCTTTAATACTACTACAATCCGAATTGAGATTCTAATCAGGCATATACTCTGCTAGACTACTTCCAAATATGATAAGTATAATTTTGCATAGAAACGAATTTCTTAAAAGAAATTCCAGAAGCATCCAGACAACACGCAGATTATATAAAATTGTAGAAGGGTTTAAGTCTTAAGATTATTGGCAAAATTTCATGTATATAAACTTGCATGTTGAATAAAACGCATAATCAAAGTAAATATTGATTAATAAATTAGAAGACTTACTTGATGGCACAAAACTTATGCAAAATGTAATGAATAAATACACTAGATCGAGGCTTGAATTTTATTCAATGTCCTTAAGACTTAATCACCCCGCTATGGTGCTTACGGTCACCAACGGTAGTCTTTCAGGATACAACGATCATTGTCAGACGGTATGAGCACTCCAAATTGTTCAAACACAGCAAACCAAATAATGCAGAACTCTTCCTCTTTTAATGCAGAGTATGAAGTTATGAAAAATTTAATTTAATTTAATTTTTTTTTTAAACTTATGTCAAAATAATCGCGGTATTTATAGAGTTTTAATGCTTGTTCATAAAAAAGTATGAAACATTTCCTAACTAGTTATATTCATTCAAAAAGGAGATGTCTCTTGGGAAAATAAAAAGAATTTGGAATATAAATTTTTTTAAAAAATTAATTCCATTTATTTTTTCTAATTTCTCATTCACTCTTATTTGGTTTAAAACCAAATTACAACAATTTTTGTATAGAGTGTATGCTCATATGAACATTTCTTAAATCCCTCCTTAGAAAAATAAGCATCTATACGACTATACCAAGCGCGTGGAGCTTGTTTTAGCCCGTATAATGCCTTTTTGAGTTTATAAACATTATTTTCACTTCCAAGCTTTACATAACCAGGAGGTTAATCGATATATACTTGTTCCTGCAAGTCTCCATGTAAGAATGCTGATTTCACATCCAACTGGAAAATAGTCCATGAATGTTGAGCTGCCAATGCAATCACCAATCTGATCATATCATGTCTTACAACAAGAGCAAAGACTTCTCTGTAATCCACACCAAATTCTTGTTTATAGCCTTTAGCTACTAAGCGGGCCTTGTATTTGTCAACTTCTCCATTCTCTTTCAATTTTGTCTTGTACACCCACTTGACACCGATTGTCTTATGCCCTCTTGGAAGATCAGTCAACTCCCAAGTATTGTTCCGTTCGCTGCAATTTTTTCGTCCATTGCCTTTTGCCATTTGGATTCTTTGATTGCTTCTTCAGAAACTGCAGGATCACAATCAAAAAATATAGCAAAATGTGTAAGTGGGTTATCTGATTGGTCAATTTCGGTTACCTCATAGTCAGTCATCTATGCAGGCCTATTTCTATTGCGTTGAGGACGTCCACAGTTAAGATGTTCATTGTCTACTTCAGCAGTTGGTGGGTTTGGAGGGACTTCAAAAGCTGGTTCTTGTTGAATTGTTGAAATACTCTCTGTTTTATTCTCCATATGTTGTTCCCTTTCATTTTCTTCATCAAAATTTGCTAGAATTTGTTTTTCAACACCATCTTGACTCCATGTCCAGGTCTTCTCTTCATCAAAGATGACATCACGACTAATAATGATTTTCTTGGTGATAGGATTATGCAATTTATAAGCTTTTGATTGATCGCTAACACCAAGAAAAATACATTTTTCTCTTTTGTCATCTATTCTTTTTTTCTTTTTTCATCAGGAACATGGGCATATGCAATACACCCAAAAATTATGAAGTGATCAACCCTTGACTTGTGACCGTTCCATGTGATACCCCAGACCTAGCATGTAGTGAATAGTGTCCATTTGCATATATTTATGTGTTAATTTAATTGATTGGTTGAATTTAAGTATTTATTTTAACTTTATATATATATTTAGTAACTTTACTTTTAGTATTTATTTAAATGTGTAATTAGTACTTAATTAAATTATTAAAATATTTAATCCCTTATTTTATTATTTGTAAAATGTGATATTACTTTCTTATATTTAATAAATTAATTTCCATTATTTTAAAATGAGCCACGAGTCCGAGGTGATTTTTTAAGTACGTTATTTTTTTAAATTTTAAATTTTGTTTTCATTATATGTTTATTTTCATGCATACGCTTATAATTTTTATGTGCATGGTGTTTTAGGAAGGTTGGTAGAAAATTGATTAGTATAACAAATAAATAGTATTCGGGGTATAAAATTTGACTATTTTATTTTTCAAAATTTATATTTTTTCTTTATTACTTACCTTATTAGATGTATTTCGTCCATTGGAACTATGTGCATAACATGTCAATAACGTGAGATATAAAAATATTAGTGTCCTGAATGAATAGTATTACGAAAGAATAACAATTTTTTGTAGAATTTTTATTTGGGCTTCTAGTGAAGTAGCTAAACTTTGGACTTTTATTAGACCCTTAAATATGTTTAATTAGACCCAATTTACCAACCGAACCCGTTATTTCCTTAGTCTATTATCTATATAACATAATAAGAGCCAAAACATAAAAAAAAAAGAAAGAAACCATCGTCTAGGAGCAAAGAGAAAATGTGAGAAGCTAAGAGCTAGGGCTTGGTATTTTTCTTCAATTTTCAGCCATTTTAGCTAAGATCAAAGGTGTCTCTAGCCAATTTTTTTCATTTCCTAGCTTTACCAAGTTAGGGTGCAAGTTGAGCCAATTCAAGGAGGTTGGAGTGAATGTAAGCTATTTTCTTGCATACTTGGCTTAATCCAAGGTAAGGGAGTCTTCACCTCTTATGTGCATCTTAACTTGATTTATTGTTTCTAAATTGAATTATTTAATAATTGATAAAGTTTATATATATTATTTTACTTGCCATCCTGAGCCTTTTCGTGTGATTTGTGATTAACTGCGAGGGCGGCCTACTTTGTCATCCCTCTTATGTGATATTTGATATTATTTGGCTCTCGTGACCTTGACTCGGGTTTGCGCAACCTTTTTGGACATGGTAGCGTCGAGAAACACGGGCGGCATCGGGCTTGCCGTGCTTCCTTGACTACTATGGTGCCTATTCCTTTTCTCTCACTGAGTATATTCCACTATCCCAGAGGCGTGGTTCACTTGCTGGGCATATGGACCTATCTCAGGAGAAAGGATTGTAGGATCGGGGTACATCCGGAGTACCCCATTTTGGAAGAATAAGGAGTTTGTCGGCATTTGCTTGAAGATCGTGGCTCGTGATTCAAGATTGAAGACATGAAGTTGAACCGTATCCTTTTTATATGTAGTTAAATACTTGTTTAATTAACTTGTTTATTTGTGATATTAATGTTATTATCTTTGTTGCATCTCATGAAAGCATACCCTGGTTTACTACATCACCTCCTTCACTAAGTAACTTTGGTTACTCATTCCTCGTTTTAACATGTTTCAGGTGCAGTTAAAACAACTACCTTGTGTGCCATGTTGTTGGTTTCTTATCTTGCTGTGGTTAGAAGCTGTTTGTGAAGATGGGACATAATGTATTTTTGTTCTGTTTTGAAACCCCTTGAAGTCTTGTATGTATTTTGTACGACTTGTTGGATAGTAAATTAAATTAAGAACTTGTGTGGTTTGATAGAATAGTTGGCATGTAATAGCTAAAGATAGATTTTATTGCCCTTTTAATTGCATGCTTGTATGATTATGTTTTGTCTAAGGCTCGGATGGCCTTGAGATTAGGAAAAGTTGGACAATTGAAGTTGGGGTGTTGTATTGTGATTATACTTGCTGCTTGCAGGTTTTTAATTAGCCTTATAAACAGGGGAGACTCCGTCTGTTTTCCTTAAAATTTTGTGCCCGGGTTTGAATTTGGGTTGAGTATAGTTTGGTTAATAGAAGTCCCGGTTCCGTGAGAGATTGGGGCGTTACATTCCATGCTTCATCAGGCGTCATATTTTGAACAGCAAAAGTAGGACATCTATTCAATATATGAATGCTCCAAAGTACTGCTTCAGGCCAAAAAGTTTTTGGAACACCACTCCTTGCAAGAAGACTTCGAACCATATTCTTAAAATAGTGCGATTTTTCCTTTCACACACCCTGTTTTGTTGAGGTGTATAAGTTGTTGTGAGCTGCCTTTTGATTCCATGCATCTCACAAAAATTTGCAAATTCTAGTGAGTTAAATTCTCCACCACGATCAGTTCGAAGAATTTTAATATGGCAACATGCTTCTTTCTCAACAAATATCTTAAACCTTTTAAAAATAGAAAAGGTTTTAGATTTTTCTTGCAAAAAATAAACCCAAGCTTTTCGAGTAAAATCATCAATAAATGTGATGAAATATCGTTTACCTCCATTTGATGCAGGATTTATAGGCCCACAGAGATTAGAATGAACAATCTCTAGCACCTTTTTCGCTTTCCAAGATTTTCCTTTTGGAAAACTATCACAATGTTGTTTTGCAACAACACATTCTTCACAAATTTCAGAAGGCGACTCGAATTAGGGAAGACCCTGTACCATATTTTTCTATTGCAAAGTTCTCAATCCACCAAATTTAGATGCCCATAGCGAAAACGCCATAGCCATGCAACATTCTTTAATTTTGCAGAGAAGCATGAATGAGTAGTGTTGTGAAGATAAAAAGGAAACATATGATTTTCTGTCATATTGACTTGAGCAATTGTGCCTAATTTTGGATCTTGAATTCGGCAAACTCCATCTTGGATCATAATTTCATATCCCTTTTCTTGAAGTTGACCCATGCTGAGCAAATTTGTTTTCAAATCTGGAACATAGAGAACATTAGAGATAGTCTGAATTGAATTTTCTTTGGTTTGGATTTTTACCTTTCATTTTCCTATAATAGAGATTGTAGAGTTATCTCCAAATTTTACAGTATTACGAAAGAATTCATCCAAATCAGAGAATGCTAACTTATCTCCACACATATGATTGCTACAGCCTGAATCCAAATACTATAAATTGCGTTGAGTTTCCTCTTTAAACTCTTCCAATCAGAAGCTCTTTATTTATAGAGCTAATACTCAACTAATTCTACACAAAATTAGGAAAGCAAACCCACTAACTAATCAGCAAAATACTTGGTCTACAACAAACTCCACTACAAACAATTCTTAATGACTAGGACTTAGCTAACAGACTCGATAGACTAGGACAAAATAAACAAATTATTTCCAACATTATTCACTTTTAGAAGTCCTTCAGTGAAATTGTTGAAGGCACTTTCTCGGACTTCAGGCATGATACGAGTTTTTTACATCAAGTTTTTCTTTCCTACATTGTAAAGCACTTGGAGAGTTTCTTACACCAAGTCGTGCAAACGATTCTCATTCTAAATAATCTGGATTTGAATCCCCTAATAAGATTGTTTGTATAATAATGTTATTAGGGAAGAATTTCAACGGTTCATTTGCTAAAAAAACATCTAGACCCTTAAATATCAAGCAAAATCAACCTAAATTCTTTCTTAATTTATTTCTTTTCCATCGTTTCTTTTCCTAGTTTATTTCCCTGCCAATTTTTTTTTTTTCCATCGTTCTTTCCATTCACCAACCGTACAAATCAAAGTAGCAACAAATAAGAATCAATAGAAGATTATTCACAAGCTTGTTAGTGATAATTAGCATTAAGGAATAAGAATCAACTATAATATGATGTAATGACGTTATATTATAGTTATAAATCTTTAGACTTGACACGAACGTGAACAAACACTTGCTAGTGATAATTAGCATTAACGAACAAGAATCATTTACCTTAGCATCCCCAGTGCAAGGAAGAACGTTACCTCGTTAACATGATTCCTTTTGAAATTTTTACATATCCTGATATATAAAAAGAAACCGATGTTGTAGAAGAAAATGGTTGATAGTAGTAAATAATTTTTAAGTGGTTGAATTGTCACTAGATTATTATAGAAAAATGCTATTTCAGTCTTCGACTTGGTCAAATTTAGTGAGTGGGTTCATGTTGGTCTTCAACTATGTTGATAGATGATCCCCGACATAATCCAGTACTTATCACGTTTATCTAGTGGAAATTAAGTTGTCTTGTACGATGGTTTGAGTTTAAGCATAATTTAGTAATCATTATATGCATTATCTTGCTCGTTTTGACAAATATTAAAAACTTGAACAATTGAGATATCATGAACAATTCAAACATCATTCACACCATATCATCATAATCCAAATACCATTCTCACAACATCAACAGTCCCAATTTGATTGATAAATCATTAGTGAACTTCATATTACAACTATTCCTTTAGTTTTTATCTGCTACAGAATCAGTAAGTCAATCCTTTCATTGAATGAAATATGAGTCCAAATAGCTTGAATTCAAGTCGAAGGCCTAACAAAAATGTAAATTTATAATATTAAAAACAAGAAGGTATATTAGAAGTAATATTACAGTTCTTGTTTATAAGCTAACCTGGCTAGTGACTATACTAATAGGTCCTTGACTTTGGTCATATGGCAGTCCCTGTCCATAGTAATTAGATGTCGAAGTTGAAGGCACAAGCACAGGTATTGGCACATTTGTTCTCGTCACATCCTTCATTTAGAAAGCAAATTAGTACACGATCCAACACAAAAAACCAAGGCAGAGTAAGTGTAGTGGAATAGATGAGAAAGTTCAGTGGTAGGAGAAGGCAAGGGAAGATATATTGGGATCCTCAATGGTTGTCTCAAATAACCAACTGAAAGAATCCATTATTTCATCATAAAGCAAGGTAGCCCCAAAAATTGTTATCTCACATTGGAGAGAGTCTAACAAACATACCTTATCAAGAATAGTGTGGTTGTATGGTTGCAGCAAGCACTTAAGTCTACAACTGAAAGAAATTTCCATCAAAATTTTGTTAGAAAAATTATTGCGTATAGTGAATAGCCCGTGCGCAAGATGATTCAGAGGAATGGAAATAACTTAAATGGAACAAAAATAAAACCATATAAAGACTTTGGTTGCTAACGGTGGCAGTAGAAGAACTTATAAACAATATAATTACAAGAGAACATGCGTACAAGAATTTAATTGTTAACAGTAGTAATAAAATGCAGTGACAAACGGAGAAAGCATAATATAATTACCGTGGAACATGTAATAAATATAAACGATAAACAAACCGAGGCTTGAGCTTGGCTAGATATCCTCAAGTTATTCACCCGCCGCTAAAGGTGCTTAACCTGTCGCGAATACTTTCCATATTGAGAATATGTTGTAATTAATATAGAATATTGTATTTGCCTTAGCTAGGAAAGCATCATATAAATTGTGGATCACAGTTTTGTAGCATTAGATGTAGGTTTTGCCTTTTCTATTGTTTTCGTGTATATATGTACTGCACAACTAGCGTTCCTATAACACAAGAAATATAGAGCCTATCATCATCCCAGGAACTACCTAGCTCTTTTTATATTGGTATCAATATCAGGTTTCTAATTGGTCCACTTTAAATCTCACCAGACCATGGCAGACAATCAAACACCATAACCCAAATCCACCATTTCCAACACAAACAATTCCAACGCAAATAATTCCAGCAACACTAGTATGGATTTATCAAATCCATATTACATTCATCCTTCAGATCACCTTGGTCATGTACTTGTTTTTGAGAAATTGAATAGTACAAATTATTCATCTTGGAGCAAATCTATGCTTCATGCCCTTCGAGCCAAGAATAAACTTGGGTTTATCAATGGAACCATTCAACCTCCTTCAGAAACCAAGAATCCAAGGGAATATGCTCTATGGGCACAATGCAACAGTATGATTCTGTCATAGATTTCACATTCAGTGGAATCTCATCTTTCCAAAGGAGTTGTACATGCTGATTTTGCGTACAAGGTATGGGAGGATTTCAAACACCAATTTTCACAGCAGAATGCATCAACAATTTATCAGATACAGAAAAAGATTGCTTCTTTATCACAAGGCACCATGACTGTGTCCGCATACTTTACAGAACTCAAACATCTTTGGAGCCAACTTGATGCATATGAAGACCCTATTTTTTGCAACCTGATGGATAAACATACTGAACAACGAGAAAAATATCGGATGATGCAATTTCTTATGGGTCTAAACGAAGCTCACGACATAGTTCGCACTAGCATTCTCATGATGACACCATTGCCCAATGTTCACCAAGCTTATTCATTCGTCAGCAATCACGAGCAACATCGCCAGTTGTCATCAGAACAACCTCAACAATTGGTATCCGAAAATTTCCCTCTTGCAACTGTAGTGCAAACCCGCTCGAAGTCTTTCTCCAACAATTCCAATAAGCGTTATTACCATTGTAATCGCAAGAGACATACCATCGACAATTGCCGCACTCTAAAATACCATTGCAATTTTTGTGACAAAAGGGGGCATACAGAGGAAAGATGTCGAATTAAGAATGGCACATGGGATGGAAAATCCAGTCGAAATCCCAGTCAGGGGGGAATCTTCCTCTCGTTCTTTTTCCACTGCCCATGCAGCAGAGACCAGTTCAAATCCTCATGGGCCATCCCTGTAGCAGTCGACATATTCCCCTACTCCATCCAATCCTTTGGGTGCACTTTCTACCGATCAAATTCAACAATTAACCCATGCTCTCTCACTACTTTCCTCTGGTAATGGCAACGCTTATGCAAATGCTACAGGTCTGAACTCTTTTTCTGTTGCTTCAATTAATTTTGTGTTTACTAAGTCATGGATCTTGGATAGCGGGGCTACAGATCACATAGTTTCTGATTCCACTCCACTTACTAAAATCAAACCTCCATCTATACCCGTTGTTAATTTACCCACTGGTTCTTCAATTCCAATTACTTCTTCCGACACCATACCATATAATTCCAATATCACTTTGAATGATGTCTTGTGTGTTCCATCTTTTAACATCAATCTCATGTCAGCTAGCAAAGTCACTAACTCTCTGAATTGTTGTGCCATTTTGTTTCCCACCTTTTGTATTTTGCTGGACTTGGCCTCGAGGAAGATGATTGGTTCGGGTAAGATGCATGGTGGTCTCTATTACATGTTGCCTATACAACAGATACCTGCCTCTCACCAAGTCTCCCATCTTTCCAATTTATGGCATCAGTGACTTGGATATCCATCTCTTTCTCGCCTTAAATTAGCTTCTTCCTTATTATCTTTTAGTGATGTTTCTTTTAATCAAAATTGTAGTATTTGTCCTTTGGCCAAACAGACAAGACTTTCATTTTTCTTAAGTTCAATATCAACTCATGCACCTTTTGAACTATTACATTGTGATATTTGGGGTCCTTACAAAGTTCACACTCACTCTGGGGCTCGGTTTTTTCTTACAATTGTGGATGATTTTACTCGATGCACTTGGGTATTTTTAATGTGTCACAAATCTGAGACTCAAAAGCTCTTGAAATCTTTTATCACTTTTGCTTACATTCAATTTCATGCCACAGTCAAAACTATTAGAGTAGATAATGGGTCTGAATTCCTATCAATGCGTGAATATTTTCAATCTAATGGCATCGAACTTCAACGCACTTGCGTTTACACTCCCCAACAAAATGGGGTTGTTGAACGCAAACATCGCCATATCTTTATAGTGGAACGTGCATTACGCTTTCAGTCCAACATACCTCTCATTTTTTGGGGTGAATGTGTACTTACTGCGGTCTATCTTATCAACCGCTTACCTTCACCTTTACTTTCCAACAAATCACCCTTCGAACTATTACAAAAATGTCCACCTTCCCTTGAACACCTTCGAGTTTTTGGTTGTCTCTGTTATGCCACCGTTGTCCATCCCATACACAAATTTGAACCTAGAGCCCATCGATGTGTTTTTGTTGGTTATCCCACAGGTCACAATGGTTACAAACTTTATAATTTAGAGACTAAAAGGTTTTTGATAAGTCGTGATGTCAAATTTCATGAGACTTCGTTTCCATTTTCTAATCTACCTTCTGATGATTCTTCTAGCCTTCCACCTACTGATCTTTCCCTCCCCACACTAGCCCCTACTTTTATCTCCCCTATTCACCCTTTATCCGTACCTACCGAACCACTAATTGACCCTATCCCTGCTTCTCCAACACCACTCACAGACTTAGATTCTCACTCTACCTCATCATCTTCTCCAAAACACCAAGTTGTGCCCCTCTTCCCTGATATCGATCCCAGTCCTATCCCACCACATCCCACATCTCCTTTATTTCCCATATCTCCTCCACCTATTATTCCTTCGCTACGATAGTCCACTCGTCTCAAACAACCACCGGTATGGACTAAAGACTACCACTTGTCTCACCAGGTCACTTATTCTTCCTTGGCACCATGTTCTGCAAAAGGTACTCGCTATCCCTTATCTGCTTTTCTTTCTAACTCTCGTTTCTCCTCTACCCATTGTTCCTTTTTAGCTAACATTTCAGGTCCATCTGAGCCCACCACCTATGCTGAAGCTATCCTTGATCCTAATTGGCAATAGGCTATGCAAACAGAATTAGATGCATTAGAGCATAATCACACTTGGGATTTGGTTCCTCTTCCTGTTGGTCATAAGCCTATCGGCTCCAAATGGGTTTTCAAAAAGAAGTACAAGTCTGACGGTTCTCTTGATCGTTACAAGGCTCGTGTTGTTGCCAAAGGTTATACACAAGTTGAGGGAGTTGATTATCAGGAAACTTTCTCACCTACTGCCAAACTCACCACTCTCTGCTGCCTCCTTACAGTTGCCGCTGCTCGTACTTGGTTCATTCACCAGTTGGATGTTCAAAATGCCTTTCTTCATGGCACTCTTCATGAAGAGGTCTACATGGACCCCTCTCCTGGTCTTCGCCGATAGGGGAAAAATGTTGTATGTCGGCTCAAGAAATCCCTGTATAGTCTCAAACAGACATCTAGAACCTGGTTCACCACTTTCTCAAATGTTATTCAGAAAGCAGGCTACCATCAGTCGAAAACAAATTATTCTTTATTTACCAAGGTTTGAGGTACTTCAATCACTGCTGTTCTTATTTACGTTGATGACATACTTATCACAGGAAACAATGTCCAAGAAATTGACCATCTCAAATCATTTTTCCTCAAACGCTTCCGTATTAAAGACCTTGGTGATGTAAAGTATTTCTTGGCTATTGAATTTGCACGCTCAAAAAAGGGGATCTTTATGTCTCAAAGAAAATATGCACTTGATATTCTACAAGACTCAAGGCTACTTGGTACACGTCCAGACTCTTTTCCGATGGAACAAAACTTGGCACTTATACCCACAGACGGAGCATTGTTGAAGGATCCAACTAAATATAGGAGGTTAGTTGGAAAACTGATTTATCTCACTGTTACTATACCCAATATCGTCTACTCTGTTCGCACTTTGAGTCAGTTTATGCATGAGCCATGGAAACCGCATTGGGATGCAACCATGCGAATCCTTAAGTACATCAAAGGGACTCCTGGTCAAGGTTTATTATTTCCTGCTGATAATAAACTGGATTTGAGAGCCTTTTGTGATTCTGACTGGGGAAGATGTTGTGCCACTAGAAGATCAGTCACATGTTATTGTATTTTTCTTGGCAGTTCACTCATTTCATGGAAGTCAAAGAAACAAGATAATGTATCTAGATCATCAGCTGAAGCAGAATATCGTGCTATGGCAAACACTTGCCTTGAGATAACTTGGCTGCGTTATATATTGCAAGATCTACGAGTTCCCCAGAAAACTCCTAGTTCATTGTTTTGTGATAATCAGGCAGCCTTGTATATCGCAGCAAATCCCGTTTTCCATGAATGTACCAAGCATATAGAGATAAATTGTCATATAGTTCAAGAAAAATTACAAGCTGGTATGATTCGCCCTACATATGTGCCTATGATTTTTCAGTTAGCTGATATATTCACGAAGGCTTTGGGAAAAGATCAATTTGTGAAGTTGCGAGACAAGTTGGGTGTTCATAATCTTCACTCTCCAACTTGAGGGGGGGTATTGAGAATATGTTGTAATTAATATAGAATATTGTATTTGCCTTAGCTAGGAAAGCATCCCATAAATTGTGGATCACGGCTTTGTAGCATTAGATGTAGGTTTTGCCTTTTCTATTGTTTTCGTGTATATATGTACTACACAACTATCGTTCCTGTAACACAAGAAATATAGAGCCTATCATCATCCCAGGAACTACCTAGCTCTTTTTATTTTTCCAAGATACAATGGTTGAACCTCCGTAAAAGCAGCACTATAATTTACGAAACTTACTAACTGACAATGGCGAACCCTCTCTGTAATGCAAGACTCTAAATGCTCTAATATGTATACGATGCTATGCTCGGTGTATGTCGAATGCTGAATGCAAGGAAGGTATTTATAGGCATGAGACTGACCAGCCACTTCCCCGCATTGCTTGTGCATCTCACCCCACTTCCCCACTTTATCCATTCAGCACAATCAAAAATCGTGGGACACTAAGACTATCCCACCACCTTTGCTTAAAATGTGCAGCTACGAAGCTTGTTGAGAGTTGAACGTGGGCTATGCCCACTTTCTTCACTCCACGTGCACAAAATGTGCTCTACTGGATGCAGCAAAATATGGGCAACAAGAACATGGGCATCGTGGAGCAAAGCAAACGTGGGCATGTTGGAAATGAGAATTAACCCCCAATTTCTCATTAACTTCCTTCCAACAAATTTATCATAGGATTGACAAATTTTAGCATTTCTGAATATTATAAACCCCTTCTAGTTCTTAATTGCTCTACTGTTGACTGCAATGCTCACCACATGATTGTAAACTCTTTTCTTTTTCCAAAAGAGAGAGAGAGAGAGAGACAAAATGGTGGACAAGAGCGTTCTAATGATGCAAAGGAAATAGGTCTCAACAGTGTCGAAAGAAGTTACAGTAACGCTCATATATATTTAATATCTAATGACTGTATCTAGCCTTGGATTAATGATGACACAAAGATGAGCTAGGGCAGGTCACAAAGGGTAGGTTAGCGACAAACAAAGAGAAATATTTGGTAAGTTTGAGTTCGAAATTTTTTGACTACTTATTAACTTCACATTCTTGAATGAGCTGAAACATATGTTGGGATCAATGTTGCACCAGTGAGTTTACTAATTAGTGGTCAGACTCCACCAATTGAGTTTTCACGCTTAAAAAAAAAGGGAGAAGAAAGGTGAACTAGGACATTTTATGCTACATCGACAACATATGCAAAAGTTGCAATCTTCACGTTGAAAACTTATGTGAAATCTAAATTGACCCAAAAATGGGGAATTTCACAAGAATTAAATGGTTTTCGGAATGTAATAATAATTTTTTCTAATTCTCTCTTATTTACTTCATGTCAATAATAAAAATTTGTTACGCCATTGGATCAATAAATATCTAATTGAATTTGAATTTCATCATTAGATATATTGGGGTACATACTCTATAAATGTTTTTTTAAAGCACCCATTCCAAAATATTTTTTGAAACAAAATACTTTTTTTTGCATATATTAAAAGTAGTAATTTGTTTTTTCTCTTACTGGTAAAATTTTTAAAACATCTAAACTTATGCCTCTACATACCTCCTTTAGGATTAGAGTTGGGAATACTAGGCAACGAAAGAAATTTTTTTGTACTAATTTTTTTTTTTTTTAAAAGATTGTTAATTTAACTTTCAACTTGTAATTATTATTATTTTCTTTTAAAAGTAGTTATTGCAATTGCAATGCAATGAATATTATTTTAAAATTTTATTTATTTCTTTATCTTTTAAAAAGTAGAATTGCAATTTTGTGTTTTAAAGAAGCTACTGGTTACGTTGTAACTTGTAAATTGTTGTAAACTTTCAATGTTGCATTCTCACATTACTTAATGCACTATTTCGAATTTTTTATTATTTATAAATGGACTCTAGTTGGACCAGAGTCAGTCTTGAGTTAGGCTGGGCTAGGTTAGGCTTTCGAGTTGGGCTGGGCTAGGTTAGGCTTTCGAGTTGGGCTGGACTGGAATTATGTCGTAATGGGTTTGAGCTCAAATGAGTTGGGTCAAAAATTTTATATCCTAGCTTAACCTACCTATACGTGATAGATTGGGCCAAGTCGATATCAATTTAAACTGGGTTCGGCTTGATCTAAAGTTTGGTATGTTGGGCTATGCTGGACCCAAATGCCAGCTCTAGTTGTGACCAAAGATTCTAAATTCAAACCTATCTTTTCATTACAAATATTGGCTCTTGCTGGCCCGGAGCATGAGATGGAACATGCATTGGAGCTTGTCGCACCACCACGAGATTTATAGTATTAGGGTGAATTTATTGTGATCCTACTTAAAAGAAGTTCCTCGTTATCAACAAAAAAAAAAAACAAATACAAAAAATAATCTCTAGAGCAGTTTTGCCCATAGAATACCATTGAAATGCTCACTGACACGGGCTTAAACTCTTCCCTTTTCCGAAAGAAAAAAATAGTGGATTAAAGTCTTCAAATGCTGCAAATCAATTAAAATGTCATAAAAAGCATCCCAAAAATTACACGACTATTATCACAAGTATTATTCTTAACAGCGCGCTCTACGTCATAGGATAATATTTACAGAAGATGAATTAGGACATTCTACGAACACAGGAATGACATAAGACAGAAAAAAATATATATATATGAAATAGATAACCCAACGATGTACGTTGCCCAAAGGCCAAAACCAATACGAAGTATTGCAATTGGATTTTGGCTAAAAGCCAAGAGATTTGGTTGTCCATCAACACTACTAGGTCATCATCGGGTCCGTTGTTTGAAAAAAAAAAAAATTTCTTAATATTTATTTACAATATATGTTTTTTAAAAGGGAAAAAAAAAGAAAAAGAAAATTGTTATTGCGCTTGAAAATTAGAAATATTGCACCCTATTCTCCCTCTGTTAATGTTCCTGCCCGTTTATGTTGTATAATGTTTTCACCCTACATGCAATGGATATGCAATGCATTGTGCAGAGAATATACTTGTGTATTAGAAGATTTATCAAGCATGTCTTATCAAGCATAGTGTGTTTGTATCCTTGCTCTTTTGCCCAGAACTAACGAGTCTACAACTAAAAAATTTCCATCAAAAACCTTCATAGGATTGACAAATTTTAGCATTTCTCACTCTTATCAACCCCTTCTAGTTCTTAATTTCTCTATTGGTTAACTGGAATGCTAACCTCTTGGTTGTAAACTCTTTTCTTCTTCAAAACAGATAAGGAAAAAAAAAAGGAGAGAAAATGGTGGACAAGAGCGCCCTAATTGATGCAAAGGAAATAGAATGTCACAAACGGTATCCACAGAAGTTAACAGTAATTCTCTCATAGATATTAACTTTCTTGAAATATGAATGAGGGCATTCTACAAATACTTGAACGACATTCACAATAGTTGCAATCTTCACATTTAAAGACCATATCAGGATTCAAATTGTCTCCAGAATGGTCACAAGATGACTTTAATGTGGCCTTTCGCTTAAATTCGAGAGAAATAGGTTGGAGCTCACTTCAAGTATGCCTTCAAACTTGGTACTAGGAAATCTTCCAAGCCTGGAAACACATTCTGATGAAAGGAATTATCACATTGAGAACAATGATAAAGTTATAACTTCGGATGCCTTTCCTCCTCGCACATATTGCTAATGAAATCATCTAGATGGTCACTATATAGCGGAAACCTCAGAAGAAGAGTGAGTTTATCCTGTCTATGGAGTACATTGCACAGTTGCACAATCGCGGAGCAGCTTTAAGCTTAAACGTGCACACACTGAGTTGTGGATTTTAAATTTTTTTTTAATGTTTAAACAATGATAAGCGATGGGAGGTAAAAAAAAGTGATAGGAGGTGCATTATTTTTACTTTTTGGCTAATGATTTTTCAATTATTTTCTCACGCTGAGAATAACATGTTATGTATTTCTGTTAAATGGATAGAGAGAGAGGCCGAGAAAAGAGAAAAGATAAAGAGAGAAATGACAGAAAAATATAAGAAAAGCTGAGCAAGTTTTCATCAAACATAAAATCAGACAGTAATTTTTCTGGATTAATCTAAAATTGGTAAGCAGATTCGTAACTCAAGCTTCTACAATCTGAAAGGTGCAAATGGATTTTAGAGCTTTCTAAGTTCATATTCTGATGCGTGTGCAGTAGCCTATGTTCTTTATAAGTTATTGTTCTAATTTATGCTTGAAATATTTTTTTATCTCAATTTGAATTGAATTTCTAATTTACTATTTGTTACATAGGGCACCTGTAAATGTTAAAAGAAAATTAATTTATAGTGAAACTTTGCATATATCTAACTAAAGGGACTTTTTAATTTACAATGACTATAGTTATTTATATTCTTCTCCTAGTATATTATGTCATTACTATATTGAGGGGGAGTCATGTCTTGAAAACTTCATTTATTCTATATTGTGCTTAAATTAATATTAGTTTAGTTATAACATATGATGATCTGTCATCATCAAAATATGATTTTAGTCAAAGTCAACTACTTTTTTATATTTATATAAAAAAAATGCATAAATGAGTATCGCAATCCTTGGTTATTGAACACTATAGTATCTGCCCTGACCTCGAGTGTTTGATTGTGCCACTGGATGCAAATAATATTTGCAAGGCTCACAGCCGAGGCAAACTCATCAAATATGTAACCACAAGCATTGCATAATCTATTTAAAGCATCAAACTGAAAGAGGGTTGGTTATGATTTTGGTGCTCAATAACAGTAGGCAAAGCATCATGTTTTACGTCAAGGTAGGAATCACAGGTCTTGCAATCGAAGAAGAATCCATTAGAAGACCAATTGCAGTTATTTCAATTAAAGATATTGTTAGGATATGATTTTAGCTAATGTTTTATTGGCTATGTTTTAAGCAAAAATTATGGATATTACGTGTAGTAGTTTGAGCTTGCAGGATTCTTTGAAGGAGTCACAATTAGGAGGGATTCAAGTTCAGAAGAGTTCAAATGCTAGGAGTATTCTTGAGGAGTCCATATTACTGTGAACAATATCTTAGAGCTAATGTGATAATGTGAAAGAGGTCAAGGTTATCAAGAACTCTTGTGCTAAATTGGATTACCTTGAAGACTCTTTTGCTTATACTCAACTTCCTCAGCAAATCCTTCAAATAGGCGTGACGATTCCCCGTTAAAAGTACAGAGGATATAGTGAGCAGAAACAAATAGTAGCAGAATCATGAGAAGTTGTAGGCAGTCTGTGTCTGGTCGTATTGTAACATGCTGTGTAACAGAATGTACTGAATATTCTATTTTGTGTTGCAACACAGTCTGTTTTTGTCATATGTATTGACCAAACTATCTAGAGTTTCAAGACTCTTTATTTATGTTTTAGTGTACATTCTTCGGGAAAAGAAAGTGTGTTCTCGGGAGATAACTTTTTGTAAGTTGAGGGGAGCTCGCCAAACTAAAGAATCTACTAACGGAGTCTTACACCTAGGCAGTAAGGGTTAAGAGGGAGTCTTCAATTGCGAAAGTTTTCATTGGTGTCTGTAATCTCTTGAAACTTAATGGATTGGTTTGTTGGCCAGGGGATGGCCACGTGGATGTAGACCAAGTTGGTTGAACCACGTTAAAATTTATGTGTCCTTATTTTTGATGAAAAAGCGTGGAGGGTAGTTGTCGTAGGATGGGCACATCCTACAATGAAGAATGATGAAGGAATTGATGTGCCGAAAAATGAGGATCAATGGACCGCAAATGAAGATCGTTTGGCTAACAATAATTCTAAGGCTTTAAATGCTATTTTTAATAATGTAGATCTAAATCAATTTAAACTGATTTCAACTTGTGAAACTACTAAAGATGCTTGAACAATTTTACAGACTGTTTATAAAGGAACAACAATTGTCAAAGTGTCCAAGCTTCAAATTCTTGCAACAAGATTTGAGGAATTGAAGATGCAAGAGGATGAGACTATTACTGATTTCAATGGCAAGTTGTGTGACATTGCAAATGAGGCGTTTGCAATAGGTGAAAAATATTCAGATTCAAAACTTGTGAGGAAGGTGTTACGATCACTTCCCAAAAGATTTGCCATCAAGGTTGTTGCCATCGAAGAAGCAAAAGTTGTTAATGATGTGAAGCTGGATGAATTAATGGGTTCACTTCAGACATTTGAGATGAAATTTAAATATAAAAGAAGAGAGAAAAATATTACATTCCAAGCTGAAGTTCAAAGTCAAAATGATCAAAACTCATACCATGATGAAGATGCATAAATTACTGAATCTTTAACATTGCTCACGAAGAATTTCAACAAGTGCTAAAAAAATGGAATAAGCAGATATGTGGATATAGGCCAGCAACTTTTGAAAGCAAGCGGACTGTTACAACAAATTCTGAGACATTCAGAAGGCAAAATGGAAAGTCGTTCGAGGCGAAAAAGAAGAAGAAAGGCATTCAGTGCAGGGAGTACGAAGGATTTGGTCATATACAGACTGAATGTGCAAATACCTTGAAAAAAAAGAACAAGGCAATGAACACCATTTGGAGTGATGAAGATTCCGATGATCTTTTTGAAGGTGATGAAGGATACCCCAACAATTATGTTGCATTCGCTGTTGCAACAAGACAGAATGGCAGAAAGACTATTTCAACTAATGTCACACCATCTGTTGCAACAATGTCCACAACAGAACATATGTTATCAGATGACAGCAGCACATATTTAGAAACAGATAGTGATGATGATCTGGATGAAGAAGGAATCATGAAAGCATACAAGGAAATGTATGAAAAATAGCTAATTGTATGCAAGAAAAATCAAGAGTTAAAAGAAAATATCAATGAACTGGAGGAACAAAAGGCTGACTTGACAAAATCTGTGAGAAACCACCAGATCCAAGCAGCCAATAGTCAATAGAAGATTGAAGAATGCAACGTGAGCTGAAACAAACTCAGTGGAATGTGAAGATGCTGAATTCAGGAACTTTGAAGCTTGATCATATGTTGTCAATTCAAAAGCCAAATGGAGATCACAATGGACTTGGGTTCTAAGAAGGTCTTTCAACGGGAAAAACTATATTGTCAAAGAATCTAAGGAGCCAAAGGTGGAACTGCATGTTGCAATATCCCCTGCGACAAAGGCAAAAATTTCAGAAGGAAAGCAAAGGAGATTTGTTCTAATTTGTCACTACTGCGGCGTTCCTGGACACATCAGACCATGATGCTATAGGTATATTGATGATCTGAAAAGAGGTATGTTTGTCAATCCCTTCTTTTATGATAAGCCTAGGAAATCACCAAAAGAAAGGGTTGATTTGTCACAACAGAACTTGAAACAGATCTAGGTAAGAAAATCTGACACATTTGAAGCATTCAAAGATTTGTGCTTAAGGTTAAAAATAGAGAAAAGTTGCAACATAGGAAAGGTTATTAGAATGAAAAATGATCATGGTAGACAATTTGAGAACTTTGCATTTTTTGATTTTTGTAAGGAATGACACACAAGTTTTTAGCACCAAAAAACACCACAACAAAATAATGTAGTTGAAGCAAAAAAAAAAAAAAAAAAGATTGTTCTGGAATATGTTGCAACAGAACATCCACTACAAGAAAAACTGTCAAATGTGATAGTCCGTCTCCTTTTCGTCGCCAAAAAAGCGACGAAAAAGAAACGAAATTTTTGTCACTTGAATAGTGACCCTTACAAGACGATTGGGAGACGACTTAGATATGTCATCTCCGAACCGTCTCCAAAGGCGACTATTAGGAGACGGTTTGGACAATCCTCTCTAAACCGTCACCAACCCGAGATGGTTTTTAGACGCTTTATTTATATCATCACCAAATCGTCTCCTAATTGCGATGATTTAGTGACGATTTTGCAATTCGTCTCCAAATATCACCAACCAGAGACGGTTTGGTGACGATTATCTATGTTGTAATGCCTGAAATTTTATCATATCTTTTTAAATAACTGTTGCATAAACTTCTTGAGCATTTTATGTGCATTTCTTTTCTTGCTTTACTAGCCTTACTATTAGGCATTATTCATAAGAATTTTGACCATCTTAAATGCTTGATTTAATATTTTTCCTAAACCACATAGCATATAAAAGGAATTAGAAACTTGTCATTTTGAACTTTAGAGGCCTGGAGTATGCATTTGAAAAATATTTTTCGCGTCACTTGAATAGTGTTACGTATGTGGAAACATTAGTTGACTTAAGTAACATTTAATTGGAGATTTAAGCCTAATTGACTAAGTCTTTATGACTTTTGACTTAATATTATACAACTTACTCATACATATACTCAACAAATTACATATACACCATACACTCATAAAAATAAAAGCTAAAACTACCCAAAAGCCCTCCCAAGAAACTTGACAACACTAGGAGCAAAGGAGGAGATTTTTCTTCAACTTTGGTACATGAAATTGGACTCTTGGATTGATCTAGGAAGAGTTTGAGGCAACTAAGAGCTCCTACAACTTGTTTGCATCATCTAATTGTGAGGTAGTTGCATATTTGGTTGATTTAAAGTTTATGTCAAGTTTTACAATTTTGAGATTTATTGATTATGCCTATAGTTATGCTCATATATTGTTATATACATGCTTACTATGATCTCTAGACCATGATTGTGTTGTGTATTAGCTTTTGCCATGGTTAAAGCTTGAATTCTCAATGACGATGATGAATAGTAACCAAAAGTTAGGGTTTTGATAAAACTTACTAATTAGAATAAATTGAGGCTTCCTTTAGGTTCTCTAGGCTCTAGTGAATCTAGTTGGAAGGCCACGTAAAGTTGAATCACCCGAAATTAAGCAAAATGGCAAAATTAGCTAACTTTAAAAATGGGACTTTTCTCGTTATGCAATCCGGGCACATTTGAGCTTTGGAATAGGTATCCTTGGGGCATGGAAGCACTTTTGGTGCTTTTGTTACGTGAAATTAGGGTCCGGATAGGTTAGGTGTAGTTAAAATCCACTCGGGGCTTTCCCGAGCTTTTGCCTCCAAAACAAGTTTTCATGGCCTTGAAATGTGTCTTTTGGCTTAATTAGGAATGTAATATGGTTAGATTGTAGTTTTGTAACTTCGAAATGCTTATAGGAGAAGAATAACTTAGTTAAAGAAAGGGGAAAAGATAAGTTGTTTGCCCCTTTTGGGATTAGAACCTTGAATCTCGTATGTTAGTAAAATTGCTTAGTTGTCAAAGGGGAAATATTGTCAAAGTTTAATTAAATGTTGGAGATTGCTTTCTAATTGATTGATTAGGTGTTTATATGCATTTATATAGCATGTGTATATCCTATTGGCGAAGTTTTTGATTTGAGTTGCTTAGCTACCTTGTTAGGATATGAGCATATTTTGATTGTATATTACTTCTAAATTGTAACTATATGCGAGGGCATTAATGAGTTAAATGCATGCTAGAGAATGAGAGGTGCATGATAATTGTATTATATTATAAGTTTAAAGTGTAGTCACTTTTGTTGCTAAGAGGTGGAATGATTCATTACCTAGGTTGTTAGAATTCTAATGTAGTGAATGTCATTTGCAAGATCAAAGAAATGAATTAAAGTTACTTGCATAGAATTATGTGCGAATATGTTGTATCTTGTCTATATGGTTATACTGTTCTTATTACATGTTAGTGTCTTGGAATTGGTCAATTAATAATTAATTACACTTGTGTGGAGTGTTTATCTACTTGGAGAATTTGTGAGTTGAGCCATTAATGTAATTTTATTGTGTTGGTTACGAATATCTCTAGGAGATTTTTTGTGATAAGTATATGTTCTATTACATACTAGGGTTGATCCATTGAGCCAATCCAAGGTGTTGAAAGTAGACTGACGCTAGTTCTTGTATCCTTTAGCTACCTAGTAGAGGTGAGGGAGTCTTCATCTCTTCTGTGTATCTTAACTTACTTTACTGATTCTAGATTGTATTCTTTAGTAATTGATAACGTTTACATGCATTATTTACTTGCCATCTTGTGTCTTTTCGTGTTATCTGTATTTAACTGCAAGGGTGGCCTACTTTGTCGTCCCTCTTATGTGTTATTTGATAAATCTTGATTCTCGTGGACTTGTCTCGGGGTTGCGCAACCTTTTCGGACATGGTAGCGTCGAGAAATACGGGCGGCATCGGGCTTGCCCCTGCTCCCTTGACTACCATGGTGCCTATTCTCTTTCTATCGCTAAGTATACTCCACTACCCCAGAGCATGGTTCACCTGCTGGGCATATGGACCTACCTTAGGAGAAAGGGTCGTAGGATCGAGGTACATCCGGAGTACCCCAATTTGGAGGAGTAAGGGTTTGTCGGCACTTACTTGAAGATCTTGACTCGTGACTCGTGAAGGAAGTCAAGTGGAACCGTATCCTTTTTATACATGGATAAATACTTGTCTAATTAATTTGTTTAATTGTGTTATTAATATTTTATCTTGTTGTATCTCACGAAAACACACACTGGTTTATTGCATCGCCTCTCTCACTGAGTAACTTTGGTTACTCATTCCTCATTTTAATATGTTTCTAAAAAAGCTGTGGTTGGATGCTATGTACTGGTCTATGTGCAGGAAATACAAGTTGCAGGTTGTATGTGTTTTGTTTTGAAATTATGAAACCTTGTGTATGTTTCTATTGTCTAAAAGGTTGTAATATAAAGTAAAGCTTGTATTCTTGTATAAGTTAATAACTGTAGATGAGTTGTAATAGCTTCAATGATTTACTTGATTACCTAGTTAGTTTGCATGCTTGTGTGAATGAGATGGTACCTTGGAATTGGATTATAGTTTTGAGGATAAGTTACTGCTGGCAGGTGAACTAATAGCCCTATAAATAAGGGAGACTTTGTCTGTTTCTCCTCGTTTTTTATGACCTCGGGTATTGGATAGGGGCTCCGGTCTCGTGAGGGATCGGGGTATTACATATGTCATCCCCAACCCCAGTCCTATTGTCTAAAATATATTATTCATAGCGTTTTCATTACCTAAAAACACTATATACTACATTAAAAATTCATGAAATTAAATCATGAATAAAAGACAACCTTAACTTTCAACCCATATATTGATAATTAAGGATTACATCTGAGTGGTAACAAAATACGTCATTTTGTATGTACATAACACCTTCCAACGTACATAATCACACATGAAAAATACCAAGAAATGCTATTCTCACATTATTGATTATTCTGCATCATCTACTTAACGAAAACTAAATACATACTCCTAATAACCTTAATATGCTAAACTTAGTAGAAATATTAGCCCAAGGCTTTGGGGAAATAAATCTTCAGCATATCATGAAAAACTTTTTGACAAACTTGAGCTTCTGAAATATAGCCTTCTTCCTTTAGTGGAGTATTAAGATCAATATTCCGTTTCACACATTTCTTCAAACTCCGTTCAATTTTTTCAAATGTGTTGTCATTTTCTTCTGTAAGACAAAGATTTTGTGACTGTTGTTGTTTCTCCTCACTCATGATTGAAAAAAAAGGTTGATAGCTACAAGATGAATGCAACTCATTCAACCCAAATGAAAGCTCTTTAAATAGACAGCAACACAAACGCAACCTTTCATTTTCCGTCTCTTTTTCGTCTCTCATTAGATACGAAAAAGAGACGGAATATGATTGTGTCTCCAATTCATCTACAAATGGTGTATTGATTTGTCTAATCAGTCCACCATGGCGTGCACGCCACTACTTGTCAGTCTGAGGGGCTGAGAAGCTCAGACTTTTCTGTCTCCTTTTTATCTCTAATCGGAGACACTTTAGTGATAGAACATGATTGTCGTCTCCAATTCGTCACCTAATGGTCTATGGATTTGTCCAATCAATTGAAGATGGCGTGCATACAATCTTTTGTCAGTGTGAGGCCTGAAACTGTCGTGTTTTGTCAGCTTTTCGTCTCCATTCGACGACAAAATAGTAACAGACTATTTGGTCTGTCTCCTTTATTTTTTCCCCAAAAGAGACGGACCAAATTGTCCGTCTCGCAAATTTAAAAAAATACGCAAACAGACCATATCCCTTTTTTTTTTTTTAAATATTTTTTTTGAGACAGACCCCATCTCCTTTATTTTATTTTATAGCCCAAATGAGACGAACCATTTGGTCCGTCTCCCAAATTTAAAAAAATACCCAAAGGGAGACGGACCTATTAGATCCGTCTCCTTCTTTTAAAAAAAATAATTTTTTTTAAGTGCCAAAGGAGACGGACCATTGGGTCCGTCTTCCAAATTTAAAAAAATACCCAAAAGGGAGACGGACGATTTGGTCCGTCTACATTTAAAAAAAAAATCTTTTTTTAAGCCCAAATGGAAACGGACCATCCGTCTTCCTTTTTTTAAAAAAAAAAATCTTTTTGTTTAGGGCCAAAGGAGACGGATCCAAATTTTAAAAAATACGCAAGCGGAGACGGACCTCCATTTTTTTCTTTAAAAAAAAATTCTTTTTAGGGCCAAATGGTATTTCAAAGCCTGAAGGAAACGAACCATTTGGTCTGTCTCCCAAATTTAAAAAAATACCCAAGAAGACGGACCATTTGGTCTGTCTTCTTTATTTTATTTTAAAGCCTGAAGGAGACAGACCATTTGGTCCGTCTCCCAAATTTAAAAAAAAAAATCCAAATGGAAATGGACCTATTAGGTCCATCTCTTTTTTTTAAAAAAAAAAAATCTTTTTTTTTAGGGCCAATCCTTTATTTGATTTTAAAGCCCAAATGAGACGAAAAAATACCCAAATGGAGACGGACCGATTATATCCGTCTCTTTTTTTTTTTTTTGAAAGCATTTTTTTAAGGCCAAAGGAGACAGACCAAATTAGGTCCGTCTCCCTGATTTTTTTTAAAAAAATCTTTTTCTTTAAAGCCCAAAAGAGATGGACCATTTGGTCCGTCTCTGTTATTGGGTTTTAAATCCCAAAGGAGATGGACCAAATGGTCCGTCTCCTAAAATAACAGCACAACACTTAAAGTGACGTGTTGTTATTAATATTTTACTTGAATGGGATTTGGTCCATCTCCTATTCACGATTGCCTTCAGCACTTAAATCTCTGTTTTTGTTTTTAACAGCCACCCCCCACCCCCACCCCACCCCCACCCTACCCTACCCTAACCCTATTTGGTTTGTCTCCCATTCACGATTTAAGAGAGCCTTCAGCACTTAAATTTCTATTTTTTTTTAACAGCCACCCGCCCCCCCTCCCCCTCCCCCTCCCCCTCCCCCACCTTACCCCAGGCCATTTGGTCCGTATTTTTTTTTTAATATTTTATTTTTAAAAAAATTAGGGCCAAATATTTTATTTTAAAGCCCGAAGAAGACGGACCATTCCCAAATTTAAAAAAATACCCATATGGAGACGGACCTATTAGGTCCATCTTCTTTTTCTTTTTTTTTTAAATTCTTTTTTTTAGGGCCAAATGAGACGGACCACTCCCAAATTTAAAAAATACTGAAATGGAGACGGACCGATCATATCCGTCTCTTTCTTAAAAAAAAAAAAAAAAAAATTTAAGGCCAAAGGAGACGGACCAAATTAGGACGTCTCCCTGATTTTTTTTTAAAAAAAAAAAATCTTTTTTTTTTTAAAGCCCAAAGGAGACAGACCATTTGGTCCGTCTCTGTTATTGGGTTTTAAATCCCAAAGGAGACGGACCAAATGGTCCGTCTCCTAAAATAACTCCTAAAATAACAGCACAACACTTAAAGCGATGTGCTGTTATTAATATTTTTAACTCCTAAAATAACAGCACAACACTTAAAGTGATGTGCTGTTATTAATATTTTTCCTGAAAAATAGTCCGTCTCATATTCACGATTTAAGTCTCTATTTTTTTTTTAGCAGCTACCCATCCCCCCCCCCCCTCTACCCCCACCCTACCCCAAGCAATTTGGTCTGTCTCCCTTTTTTTTTAAAAAAAATATTTTATTTAAAAAAAATTAGGGCCAAATATTTTATTTTAAAGCCCTAAGGAGACGGGCCATTTGGTATGTCTCCCAATTTTTAAAAAAAATATCCAAATGGAGACGGACCTATTAGGTCCATCTTCTTTTTAATTTTTTTTTTATATTATTTTTAGGACCAAAGGAGATTTGATTTCAAAGCCCAAAGGAGACGGACCATTTGGTCTGTCTCCCAAATTTAAAAAATATCCAAATGGAGACGGACCGATTATACTCGTCTCCTTTTTTTAAAAAAAAAATCTTTTTTTTAAGGCCAAAGGAGACAAACCAAATTAGGTCTGTCTCCCTAATTTTTTTTATAAAAAAAAAATCTTTTTTCTATAAAAAAAATCTTTTTTTTAAAGCCCAAAGGAGACAGACCATTTCCGTCTCTGTTATTAGGTTTTAAATTCCAAAGGAGACGGATCCGTCTCCTAAAATAAAAACACAACACTTAAAGTGTTGTGCTGTTATTAATATTTTACTTGAATGGGTCTCCTAAAATAACAGCACAACACTTAAAGTGTTGTGCTGTTATTAATATTTTACTTGAATAGGAGACGGACCATTTGGTCCATTTGCCATTCACGATTTAAGTGTTGAAGGCAAAACATTCAGCACTTAAATCTCTGTTTTTTTTTTTAACAACCACCCGCCCCCCTCCCCCCCACCCCTTAATACCACTTCCTATCTCTAAAATTTTCTACTTCACCCCCAACCCTTCCATTTTTCAAACCACATTAAGGTTATATTTATGTATATGAAATGCATATGTATATGTAGATGTAAATTTAGATGTAGATGTAGATATAGATATATATGTATATGAAGATGTATATACGTATATATATGAGTTTATATATGCATTTGCCAATCCATTTGGTGTATAAGGCAATATGTTGTGGTCCTGTACAATATCAATGGATGTATCCATTCGAGAGGTTCTTGCATCGATTTAAAAGGAAAGTAAAAAATAAGGCACGTGTTGAGGGATCTATATGTGAAGCATATCACATCCTTGAAACGTCTACTTTTTTATTCATATTATTTTGAACCCTACGTGGTAACTAAAACGCAAAGGGTTGGTAGGAATGACCAACATAACGAGGTGAACTACCGTAAAGGATGTTTGTCTATATTTACTTACCCGGGTTGTCCAATTGGAAAGGAAACAGTACAAACATTGGAGGATGCAGAACTGCATGCAGCATACTTATATGTATTGATGAGTTGCCCAGAGGTTGACCCATATATCAGGTAAGGTTGTGGTAATTTGGTCTGTCTATTATAATTTGTTAATAATCATATGGAAAACCTAATACAAATAAATTTATCTTGATTGCAGATTGTTTGAGGAAAATCTTGTACGAAACTTTCCCCTATTGACACCCGTACAGATTCAAAATCAAATTGAGAGTTGGTTCCCAAAATAGTTATATGACCAAGTAAGTACTTATGCAACTAATGAATCTTATCCTATTAATTTGGATTATACCATTAACGACTTGTGATTTTTCCAGCTAATCGGCACTAATGGAATAGATGACCGTGTGAAATGTCTTTCTATGTGGCGAAGTTGTAGGGTACGCACATGGTCAAGATACTTAGTCAACGGACACAAATTTCACACATTCGAATTTGGAAAATTCAAGTCCACAATGAATAGCGGGGTATTTGTGAAAGGGGTTGCAGTTGGTAATATTGAGGATATTGTGTACTATGGAATGCTTAATGACATTATTGGACTGGAAAATCATAATCTAATGGTGCACCACACTAGAGTAGTTCTTTTCAAATGTGATTGGTATAATTCTACAAAGGATAGAGGTGTAAAGTACTATAGGAAGTCTCAACTGGTTGATGTCAACATGAAAATGAAATATCACAAATATGAACAGTTTGTGTCGGCAGAGCAAGCATATCAAGTATACTATTGTAAGTATCCAAGGGGCATGAGGGATCAAGTGGATTGGCACTGTGTGCTTAAAATACGATGTAAGAGTTTCTCAGATGTGTCAAGAATGGTAAGAGAAGGATGACGAATCAGCTTTCCAAATAGATTAATTGAATGTACCTGAAGTACAACCTACTAATACTGTTTTACCTTCACTTTGTCATGATTCGGGAGACAATGAACTAGAAGAAGACAAGTTAGAAGTCGACAATGAAGAACAAGAAGAAGAAGAAGTAGAAGAAGAAATATAAGAAGATGATGATGATGATGAGGATAATGATGATGGTTATATAAATGATGATGATGATGACGATGGTGATGACGACGATGATGATGATGATAATGATGATGACACCGACGCTAACGATAATGCTACATATGATATTTAGTTATATTGTTGCATTATTTATACATGTGTTATGTACTAGATGAATCATTTTTTTTCCAAATTATATGTATCTTTATTAGTCTATATGTTAAATTGAATATGCCTTTTGCCAAACACAGTCATGTAAGGTGGAAAACATCGGAACACGCTTAGACGATTTATTACTCCTAGGGCATTACGAGGTGGTGGGAATTCAGGAAGACAAAGTATGTCGGCTGGTCGTAGCCAGTTAAGAGGGCAACAATTGGCTGGAGGGGAATCAACTGCAGGAGTCGCACTGACTAGCTGTGGAGCAACTGGAGTACATCAATCAATTGGCCATGGATCCACGGGAACAAACACGTCTACTGGTTGTGGATCATTCTCAAATTCCGTGGGATCGAGCCAAGGGATGCCTCAATCACCGATGCCAACAGAAGATGGATCCCCTGTGGCTGCCTCTATAGATACGGATTTCTAAAATGTATTATAGGAAGTTCTAGTCGAGGAGACAGTTAGTAATCCTAGGGCCCACCCTAGGGCATCTCCTGAGCAACCAGAGTTATCACGCGTACTTGAGAGGATAGATGAGCGACTTGAGGATTGACAGAGATATGGATTTGACTGTTTAGATGCCTATATTGCGTGGCAGATTGATCTTCGCACGTATTTGCAGATCGATTGTGCCGCATAAGTATCGACTTAATACCATTTTATATGTCCATTTTGCTTTATTCATAGATCCATAACTTATGCATATATTTGTTTTAACATTGTAGATAGATTCCTTATGGAGCCTCTAAAAATGTAAAAAATGCTATAACTGCCGCGTATATTGAGGCTTGGCCCAGTTGGAAACATGTTCCAAATGATGTCTGAGATAGATGGTTCTTTACATTTAAGGTATCTTGTACATGATTATTATAGCACAACTCTTTAATAATGAAGTTATATTTATGTATTAGCTTTTGATAATTATATTACAGAAAATGTACAAATGGTTCCCTTATGATGAACCTACTATTCGACGCGTGTTCAACGCTAGAGCCCAACACTGCATTCGAAATAATTTGAACAAGAGGCGTGCCAAAGATAAGAAGCCAAAATGGACCGGCAATGCTGTATGGCAAGCACTAACTGAGAAATGGGGTACTCCGGAATGGATTGTGATTTCTGAGTAAAATTCAAAAAATTCCCTCAGTTCTCCGTCACCACACTTTTTAGGTTGTATCGCATATCCAGAGGCTAAGAGGAGTTGGTATATATTGAATTTTTCTTTATGCATCAAAATACATTCTAATTATCAGAAAAGTACATAACACTTATTTTTCAATGATTAATTATATGTTTTTGTGCCCCACTAATTCAGGAAGGGGAGCATGGGCAACCTGTGACCCGTTTTGATGTATTCGTAAAGGCTCATCGTAAGGGTCCCGAAGGTGCATTTTCAGACCCCCAGGCAGAACAGACCGCGGTACGCAATTTTGATATGTAGTTGGAAGTTAATTAATTCATTAGTAAAAATGGATATATATGCACGTGTTGTTTTTTATATTATTGCTTCTAAAACTCGGTAATTAGGCCGTAGAGAACCTTTTTAGCTATTCGTAATTAGTTTATATCATATTTTGAAGTATTTGAAAATTGTAGGTTGTTTAAAGGCTTATTTGTTTGAAGTTATGCAAAACCTTGTATCCTAGCGCAACTAAGATGTTCATAATCATTATTATGTTGTGCTACCATCACGTAGTGGCTTAGAATTACAATTGGAATGCTTAATTTAGCGGGTGGTATTGGATGGAATTTTCGGATCATTGGATTTTGAAGCCTTTTGGGTGGGTTTTATGTAAACATCAAAAATTTAAGATTTTAGTTAAAGTTGGTTGTCTTGCCATGTAATATCATAAGTGTTTTTTGTTTTGTATAGTTGGTTAGGCTTATGAATTTATTTATATTATGCGAATAAAAGTTTTCAAGTATGTAGTTGTATTGTGGCAGACGGATTAAACTGTGGTTTGTTGGTTTTTGAATGATGATTTGGTTGTATATGGTGGATGGTTGGTTTTTTAATGATGATTTGGTTGTATATGGTAGTTGGTTGGTTTTTGAATAATAATTTGGTTATATATGGTAGTTGGTTGGTTTTTGAATGATGATTTGGTTGTATATCCATATTTTTCTCGTAATGTTGTGCATGTTTAATTTTTATCCCAAAGCCATATTACAACCGTTATAATGCTAAAATTCTTTTGCGTATTAACTTGATTATAGGAACATCGCGAGTTGGGGGATGACATTGCCTTATTCCTCTAAACTAAATCAAAACAATTGATGTTCTTTCCTTTTTTGTAATAAACTGCAGGCTAGGTATCTTGAGCTGGTGGAGCAAGCAAATCAGTCGGAGGAGGAAGGTTCGATGGGTACGCCTGTTGATCATGATGCCCTATTTCTCCAGGCTGTTGGAGGGAGCAGCAAAGGCTGCGTGTACGGGATGGGCTTTCAAGCTTCTGTAGTGTCCGCACACAGTGTCCCATCTTCAAGACGCCATATCATTGAGATGGATATCCAAGCAACTGTTGCCAAAGCGACAAACGAGGTGATGTGTAAACTAAAATTAGAACAGGCGGAAGAGACAGGCTAGGTGGTGCGTAAACTAAAAGAAGAACATGCAGAGGAGATGCGTAAACTTAAGGAAGACAAAAACGTAAATCTCCGACAACTTGAAGACAAGATTGCGCTACTCGTGAAACAGTTCGATACTCCTCCACAACAACTTGATCTGGGTGATTGAATAGATGATCAACCCGACTAATAATTGTCCAAACTTTATAATAACGTATTATGTCACATACTAATTGTTTTATGATGTGTATACTTTAACTTCCGAACATAAAATGTGGACATTACAATCTAGTTATGTTAATTTAATGTTTTTGTAATAAGTATATCAACTTGTTAAAATTTTTGGAATGTATAACAGGTTGATTCGAAATTATTTTTATTAAAAAATATATATATATATTCAAAAAAAAACCCAAACTGCGATGGAAATGAGATGATTTGTAAAAATCGAAAAAAGAGACGAAAAGGAGACATCTTGGAAAAGGAGATGAAAATGAGACAAAAAGGAGACAACGTGAAAAAGGAGACAAAAATGAGATGACGTGAAAAAGGAGACAAAAAGGAGACAACGTGAAATAGGAGACGAAAATGAGACGACATGGAAACAGAGACGAAAACGAGATGATGCAAAAACGGAGACGAAAAGGAGACGACATGGAAAATGAGACTACATGAAAAAGGAGACAAAAATAAGACGACGTGAAAAATGAGATGAAAATGAGACGGCATGTAAACAAAGATGAAAAGGAGACGATATAAAAATGGAGACGATACAACAACGGAGACAATTTGGAGACAACCTGAAGTCGGAGACCAAGGGGAGACGAGTTGGAGACGAACTGAAAAGGAGACGATTATTATGGAGACGAAATGGAGACGAATATAATTTTCTACGAAAAGGAGATGATTTTGAATTTCGTCTTCGTGTGAGACGAAATCCAAAATTGATGATGACGCGAACGGTGATGGCACATTTTCGTCTCCTTTCAAGAAATGGAGACGAAAATGAGACAAAAATTAGCCGTCTCTGTTTTTTAAATTTCTTGTAGTGATCAACTAGCAGACATTTTCACTAAGGCACTTGACTTTGTGAAATTTGAAGTTTTGAGAAAAACTATTGGTATTTGTACCAATTAATGTTGGCACATGCATTGAAACATGAAAGTGGTTAGTCTCAAGAGATGTGAAAGTTTAATAATTAAATCAACTTGAGATTTATTATTTGAACCATATTTCTTGTACACACTATATTTTGATCTGATTGAAAAACTGATTTTAATAGTTTGTAAGTGCAGGAATTTGAACTTCCTAGTGACTTTGGATATAAAGAGAAGTCTATTTATCTATTCATGTACTCTATTCACTCATAAAAAGAAAAGAAAAAAAAAGAAAGAAAAAAAAACAAACGTGAAAAAAAGAGTGAAGTCTGGAAAAAGCTACCTAGACCAGATTGAAGGTTCTAGAATGAAAGCTACCAAGTCCAATATTCATGTGAAAATTTTTTGCAATGTGATTAGATGATCAGGTTGTTTGAACAGGTTGTTTTAAATTCTAAACCTTGCAAATCCTGATTATGAGGAATTTCAAGAAAGATCTTTATATAGTTTTCACACACACACATGGTTCAAGTTATAAATCCTTCTGTAATTTAAGTATTAAATAAATATAATTTCTTGTTGATGATATCACAATCAATGTGGATTTTACGTGACATTCATTGTTTTATGTTTGAGAAATAATTCATAAGTTTGAGTGCTTAAGTGGCTGATTGGTGAAATAATGTTGCAACATGTACTGAAACAATATCTCTCATTAAACTTGTGCCGTAACACAAAAGAAAAAAATGGGAAAATAAATTTTTTCTTTGACGTCAATTCTATTTGTTGACATGGCAGATATGTGTTGACATTGGTAAGCTAAAAAGTTGTGACTATTCAAGAGAGTTTGAGTTCCAATAAACTTGTGGCATCATTGCATGTTAATCTAGGATTCTAATCATTGAAAAACTCTTTCTTATATAAAGTTTGCTCATCTAAGGTTTCTTTTGTCTCATACGAATTTCTCTCTCATCTATTCTCTACTCACCACTTCATCTTCTTGAGAAAGTACTAAGACATTGTTTTACAGGTTTCTTGAAAGTAAGGATGATATCCACTCATTCCGGAGTTTTTCTACCAATTTTTTACAGGGTTAGCATAAAGTAGATATTCAGGGGAGCCTCAAGCTGAAGGGCATATTAGACCAACTTTTGTAACAACTTCTGATGTGTTGTTGCAACAGGTGCAGAAACATCAGAGTGAAGTCTATGAGTTGTGCAGCGATCAAGCCACTATTAAAGCTAATCAGCAGATGATCATGGCTGATCTTGAGAATTTGATGGAAGAACAACATACCCTACTTGATTTCGTCTCCAACTCCGCTGTTTGAGTATTCATTGGCTTGATGATTATTGCTATGCTACTTTACTGATTTTGTTTTTGCTCTAATACTTTGTTTTGTTTAAATTCTGCTACTTTGCTGTGGGTTCATATTTCTGTTTGATGTTTTATGTTATGCTTCTATTGCTCTTATACTTTTTTCTACTGCTTTGGTTTCTTTTGTCAAAGGGGGAGACACATGACAATGGTTTATGTTTATGTTTTAAAGCCTTTGCTTCCATAACAATGGTTGATTCAATGGTTGATAGTGGTAGGATAATGATTGAATTTGGCAAGATGATGATTGAATTTGGCAAGATGGTTTATAATTGTTTGGTTTATGTTTTGAACTTTGCTCAATTATGAGTTACCTTGCTAAGGGGGAGATTGTTTACATTGCTTATTTTGATGCTAACCATTGCTTGTGAATTTTTGCCAAAACAAAGCCAAAAGGGGAGATTGTTAGGATCTGATTTTAGCTAATATTTTATTGGCTATGTTTTAAGCAAAAATTATGGATATTACGTGTGGTAGTTTGAGCTTGCAAGAATCTTTGAAGGAGTCACGATTAGGAGGGATTCAAGTTCAGAAGAGTTCGAATACTAGGAGTATTGTTGAGGAGTCCACATTACTGTGAACAATATCTTGAAGCTAATGTGATAATGTGAAAGAAGTCAAGGTTATTAAGAACTCTTGTGCTAAATTGGATTACCTTGAAGACTCTTTTGCTTGTACTTAACTTCCTCAACAAATCCTTCAAATAGGTGTGACGATTCCCAGTTAAAAGTATAGAGGATATAGCGAGCAGAAAAGATAGTAGCAGAATCGTGAGAAGTTGTAGGCAATCTGTGTCTAGTCGTGTTGCAAAATGTACTGAATATTCTATTTTGTGTTGTAACACAGTCTTTTTTTGTCATATGTATTGACCAAACCATCTAAAGTTTTAAGACTCTTTTATTTATGTTTTAGTGTACATTCTTCAGGAGAAGAAGGTGTGTTCTCAGGAGAGAACTTTTTGTAAGTCGATAGGAGCTCACCAAAGTAGAGAATCTACTAAGGGAGTCTTACACTTAGGCGGCAAAGGTTAAGAGGGAGTCTTCAATTGCATAAGTTTCCATTGGTGTCTATAATCTCTTCAAACTTAGTGGATTGGTTTGTTGCCCAGGGGATGGCCGCGTGGACGTAGACCAAGTTGGTTGAACCACGTTAAAATTTATGTGTCCTTATTTTTGTTGCACCATTTTTACTTCCTATAAATTTACTTTATCGATTTGTTTAATTATCAAATTGATTAAAGAACCAGAAACTGACATATATCATAGAGATTCTTGTAACGACACAGGGAGAATGGGTGGGGATGACTAGGATGTTGTAATGTGGTTGGTAAATAGCCACAAGGAAGTTGAAGAAAGTAAATACATTTCACACTAGAATAATAAGGGGCATAAATCAGTTCAATGCAACAGTTGCATAACATTTCCTGCTCTTCTTCCATGTCTTTGTCATTTTGCTCCTCATGGTTGAAAAGAATCAATGGGTGCTCCGAATGGCTCCAATGTTTGATCTCCAATCTTTGGCATTCTTGTGGTGTTGAGCTCTATGGCTCATAGTTGTGGAGCTTTCGCTCAGATTATAAATGTTTCATATATCTCATATTTATAGTTGAAATTTATTTCTAAAATTTTTTAACTTTCATAATCTGAATTCAATCTGGCTTTGATATGTAACTGGCTGGCTGCAGATGCTGATTCAAATTTGTCTGCTTGATTTTGATTTTCTCAGATCTTCCACGTTGTCTCTGATGTTGGACTTTTCTCAGCTCCATAATTTTCTCATGTTTTGTAGCTTGATTTCCAACATAAAATAGTGCGAGATTTACTCGAAAATTTAACAAGCAACAAGAATGCATTTGTCACTTGAAGTGGCCCAGTTTGCATAACATATTCAGCCACACATAACCAACCATTTCCATTGATAAGATTTTTCCATTATTGTCTCCGCAAATAATACAGTAATACCTGCCGATTTCCCTTTCAGATAAATTTTGACTGTACCTGCTGATTTTTACCATCTTGACTTTCATATCCATTCTTCATAGAATAGGCTCCATTTTACAGAATAGACTGTATTCCAGAAAATTGTTGTAAGTGGTGAATGAGAAATTGATAGTCAGGTTGACTTTATCGATTCATTGTGGGAATCGATTTCAACTTTCATTTACGCAGCCAAAGGGAAAAGAAATAAAATACGTGCATGTTATTCAATGAGGAAAAATGATGCTTACGTTTTTCTTGCCATTGCTCAATGTTTGAGATTGATCAGCCTTTACATCAACATTGAAAATAGAATGTAAAGGCTCATTGATACTACAATACGTTTGGAATGTAATAGGTTGTATATTGCATGCAACGTTTAGATTGTAATGCAATTATGGTGGCTGCAATTTATTCTCCCATTTATGGTGGTCTTTATGGTGATCATTGCATTGGTCATCTTCAACTACTATAAATTCCAAGCAAGTCTTGTGTTTTCATTACACGACATTTTCACTAGCAATTTAACATTCATTGCATTGGTTCATACGAGAAAGAGTTTCAGGCACTGACAGGTTCGCAAGTTCTTGTGATTGGTAGTGCTGTCATCATGAGAAGAAATATTGTTGTATCCTAGGAGGTTTGCGACAAGAGCCGTTAGCACCGAAGCAGGTCATTCTAAACCTTAAGCAAAAGTTACAATTTTTGCATTTCTAGGACCAAATAGGAAGCAAAATGGACTCGACAACTAGATAATTAATGGAAATGTGTCTTGTTCTTCCTGTGTTGATTATTATTATTATTTTTAATTTCTTGTCGTATAATTAATGCTTTCAACCTTAATTGACCCTAGAATCATACAGTGGATATGCAATGCATTGTAAAGAGAATCCTATAAGCTTGTGAATTGGAATTGAAATATCTAGGTTAGTGGATGAGGAATTTGTCGTTAAATCATGAAATTGCGTGGAAACAACATGAACATAGTAGTCCCAAATGAGCGAAGTAAAGCTTTATAAGCTAAGAGAAGCCAATGAATTGGTGGAAGTTAAACATAGATGGTTGCTCGAAAGAAAACCTGAGAGCAGCTGGCGTAGGAGGCTTATTTCGGATGAAAAAGGTGATTAGATAATAGTATTTACCACCAAACCAGGCGTAGCTTCAAACAATAGAGCAGAACTCATGGCCATGCGTGAAAGGCTGTTTAAAGCAGTTGGGTTGGGTGTATAAGGCCTTGTTATAGAGATGGATTCATGGGTTATATTGAACCTGCTACAAGGGGTCAAGCCCGTGAATACTATAATTTTTACTTCATGACTACAAAAAGGCACTGCTTTGTGAGGGAGGTTTTAACGTGAAGCATATATATTGGGATGGACGCAAACTGTTCCATTGATTGACTTACTAGTTTCAACCTTATACATTCATTGGTCTACACACTGTGAAGGACATCCCATACCAACTTCTTGTTCTTATGAAAAAAAAAAAAGAGGGATGAAAAATCTTCCAAGATAATAATAATAATGTAATAGCTTCGTCTCCCATGGAAAAAGAAAAAAAGGAATTTGCATGGATAAACTTTCCTATAATTGACTTTTTCCAGCATTTCTCACACTAGTCAACATCTTCAATTTCTTAGTTGCTCTGCTCTCAACTAGAAATCTCACCACATGCTTCCAATGTCTTTGCTTTCTTATAAGAGTAAAACATTAAAAAAAAGGAAAAGAAAAAATGGCGGTCAGAAGCATTCTAATGATGCATATACAACAAAAGTTCATAGATGGTTTCCCAAGATATTACACGCTACTTTTCTAGATATTATTTTTAGGCACTGATTCTAGCCCATAATATAATAATGACAGAAAATGAACTAGGACATTTTTTCATTACAATCACAACATAGGCAAAAGTTACAATCTTCACATTCAAATACCGTATTGTCTAAATTGTCTCCACAATCATCACAAGAGGACTTTAATATAGCCTTTTGTTTAAACTCAAGAGGATGCGGGTGGGGGCTCAGTTCATGTGTGCCTCCAAACTTTATATTAGAAAAATTGCCAAGCATGGGAACACATTGGGGATGAAAGGAATTATCACATTGAGAACAATGATAAAGCTAGAATTTGGGATGCATTTCCTTTTCACACATATCACAAATGAAATCATGTGAATGATCACTATATAAAAGAAGAGGTTGTTTATCCCATCTGTGCCTAATAGCTTGAGGGTGAAGGATGAAAATCGGATCTTTAGCTTATATCTTAAAATATCATGAAATAATTAAACTAAAACATACCTTGATGTACCTTAAAAGATAGAATAGCATATGAACTTAATATATACACATATTTTATGGTGTACATCATGAATTATATGCCTATGATTAACTTGATATTCTCTCTCCTTATTCTATACACTTTTATGTTTGTCAATTAATAGGAATAACAAACATTGGGGATGGTTGAGTGGACAGAGGCACAAATAGTCCTTTATCTAGTGATCTTCCAATTAATTCCACCTATCATGGATTTAACTAGAAATGTCATTTCATGAACCCACTAACCCTATTAAGTATTTCATAATGTAGGATTATAATAAACCACTAACCCTACTAAGTATACCATTATGTAGGATTATAATTTAGGTGGTTACATGAATCTTTCAAAAATATGGATTCAATATCAGACTAGATACATGGACTCTTTATATTCTTCTTGTTCTTTCATGAATCCACTAAATATTCATCATGTAGGAAATTACATATTGGTTCATGACTTTGGTAATTGAACCATCACAATTTATTTTGCATTTTATGTGGTCATGAAGGCCACTTTAAGCAAAAACATTTTACATTCTCCCACTTGACCAAATGATCACATAACACTTATGATACCTATTATTGGATTCATTTAGTGCCACCTCACTAATAATTTAATATTTATCTAAACAAACAACTAATATAGATCATGGCGGTTTTATATCAAATTAAACGATATAATTCCTTCCATGTATCACATTACAGTCATTTACTTAGCTAAATCTTAATGGGGAATAACAAAAATAATATGATGCATGCAAATCCTTAAAATAAAAACAATAAAGTCCCACTTTATGTCAATAATTTAACAATTTCAGTTAACTATAATTCATCAAAATGTGCACAAGGAAAACTGGAAAAATATTGCTTTGATGTGTCTAACTATTAAGAATAACATTGATTGTCTGGCATTGATGGTATGTGCTCACGAAGTACAAAACCCTAAGGCATTCAGAATAGCAACCTCAGATGAGACCTGTATTTAAGGAAGTCAAGGTTCGGTTTGGTTTGGTTTCCTATTAACATTGTATTAGAATCTTATGCTACTAGTTACGCTAAAGGGTCTATAAATTGGATCAGTTGCAGGGGATGCTTCCATGTGATGCTCAGTCTGCACCTATGTGATGTTAATTAACCATTTGACATGGGATGAAATCTGCACTTCTCCTTACGCTTCTGATCATCTCAAATTTGTTCTGTGGTCACTCAGAGAAGGACCACGCGAGGTATGCTAAATTCATAGCACCATGAAGTTGATATTGAAATCGTAACTGGCTCTCTTATCATTATGTGTACAATAACATGATTGCTTGCTTGCTTACTGATATTTCGTTGACATATGTCTCACACAATTTGTCGCGAACAAGTGTCTTAAGTTATTCGTCTATACCCACTACACTTATTGTTTCCTCTTCAAATGTCTTAAATTCTGGACCTATTCTTCACGGTGGCCTTCTCTGTTGTGCCACTAACCCTTTACATGCCACCAATTCAAAGCCTTAATCTCTTCGTGGAATCGATCGAGTTGCTCCTCTGTCACACCCTCCGTGTCTGCCTCGCCTTCTCTCAATTTATCCACATATCCCCGATAAGGTAACAAAAGATCGTATTCAGTGCATGAACCTCTTGTAAATAGCATGATCTGGGTAAATACGCGTAGAATAAAAAATAAATGAATAAGGAAAAATTTCTTTAGTAATTTCTTTCTCCTTTTAAATTTGAGTTTTGATCAATCTAAGAAGTCTCTATGTATTTCCTTTTTCTTCTATGAGATCTGATGCTTAGTATTTTTTGGTGTTGTACCATGTGCTGGGACGGTTGTACTTAAGTGTACTGTACATTGGAAAAAGATTCGATCATTTTTGCGTATTGTTTTGAAGGAATAAGAATAATATGTTCACTTTGAGCTTCACCCAAATGGGTATTTCTTCATTTCTACCTAATTTTAATGTCCAATTCACAATTTGTTGTATCCTGTACAAATGTTGTTGTACCTTATATGAGACTAAATGTTAGGTATTGGAAAACTATTGTATCTTTTTCGTTGTTTTTGAAGGAATAACAAGTTTACGTTTAGCTGGACCCTTATGGGTTTTCTTCGTTTTTAGCTAATTTTTTTTTAATTTTTTATTGGTAAACGTTCACTTTCAACTTTTTTTTATTTAACATATCATTATGAATATTTATGTGGAACTAAATAATGAAGTTATTTTTTATTTTTTGAGAATAGAAATAGGAAGACAAAATTAATAGAAATTAAGGTCTTTTGGAAGGAAAGAGAAAAAAAGAACACCCAAGGTGATTTATTGTGACAAAGGTCCAAGTTCAAACCTATCCCTCGTATCACCAATATCATTAAAGTTTTAATTGATCTGAAGTATGCGTTAAAGCACATCGTTGCACTACGAAATTTATAATATAGAGTGAATTTAATATTGTCTTAAGTCATATGAAAATTTGACTTTGAGTTTGTTAAATAAGGCTTTCTTATTAATTTTTAAAAATTGAAGTTTAGAGTTTTGGAGTTGTTTGTTAGTTTATGATCTTTGATTGACTTTGTTCCTATTGCTCTTTTTAAATGGCTTTTAAAGTAGTAACACAATGCATCTTTAACGAAGTGAACCATTTTAGAGTGTGGCAGAAGTATTTGGTGAGTCGTATGAACTAATTTTTAGGCATTTATTTCTTGTTTGGTGCAAATATGTCTTTCTAGGTAAACAAAATCAAGTTGGATTCTTTTCCTTCATTTATGAATTGGTGATACAGATTAAGGGTTTCATCTTTTTTTCTTTTTTTCTTTTTTTCTTTTTTTCTTTTTTTCTTTTTCTGCCCCTATCCTATGAGATTTGAAACCTAGTTTTTTAACTGTTAGTGATAGTAGTCCACTACTAGGCTATTCTTGGATCTCATATTAGAGTTTCATCTTTTCATAATCAGTTCCAAAAAGGGACAAAGAAAAATGAGTGTGTGAGGTAGATGATGATGAGCGTAAAGTTTTGTTAGATAATCATATAAACTTTAAAATTCCCGTAGTGGTATAAATTTTGGTACGATTTGATTTTTCGTAGAAACAATTTTTATTTATTTATTTTTGCTGGGTCAGCAAGAGTAATTTTCATTTTACTATCAAAAAACAAGTTCGGTTATGCCATGTACATTTGTGTCTTCAATTTACAAAAGAGAAACAAAAACTTTGAAACTTAACAAATTATCTCAAGAAGGTTCCAAAGACTACTAAGCTCTCTATTGCTCCTGGTACTCTTGAATTTTTTTGCGGACTGCATTTTGAATCATTTTCTATGAAGATAAGCAAGCTGGCTTAGGAGTGGTATGTAGGAAAGTAGTTTGTATGTTCTGTAGTTTAGTTAAGCAAGTTGAGGCATTCGCCTGTTACTAAGCTTGTCAATTTCCAACTACCAAAGGCCTCACAGATTATGTCATTGCTGCCATCCAATTTATTCTAAGGTTTGATCGGAGACTCTCCTTCATTGTTTAGAACTTGTTGTAATTATTATCCGTTAGTCTTGGCTACATTTTCAAGCATGTTTCTCGATAGAGAACTAATCTCACTAGGATTGCAATTCACCCCGGCCTCCACGTAGTGAGTTTTACCTCCTTGTGCCTAAATACGTTGCATTAGTAACTAGAATAGACTATCCCCTGGATATGTAATCTTACTAGGCAGTATCGTTTCTTGCACATAGTGACTTTGAAAGTATTGGGATTGATTAATACCTTGATGTGTTATACGGTTTTGTATTGTTTTGGAATCAATGACAAAAAATAAATTAATCCAAAGAATACTCACATTTTTTTTGGGGTTCCATAAAGCATATATGTATTAAAGAAAAATACGAATAACCAAAAAAAGCCCAACAAAAGACAAAACTTAGTCCCAGGAAAAAAAAAAGACTTGGTATAGTAACAAATACCAAGTTGAATGCCATGAAGGAAGGCACAGATCCACTAGGCATAACCAACAAAAAATCATACAATAAAATGGGTCAAGCCCACAAGTAACAAACAAGGTTTGGGCTCAGAGTAGTAGTTTTATGAAGTAATGGAGAAAAAACTAAGCTTTGTGATATTCAACAAATGTAATAGGGTTAATACATTAATTAGTCTCTCATCTTTACCTTGTGTTATTTTTAAAACCGCTGCATTGTTAGTCTTTTTGTCCTTTTTTATAAAAAATAAAGTAACGAATGAGTCACGTGACTCTATTATATCGCTATACTTCACCATTACTTTTTCAAAAGAAAAAGATAAAATAACTAACGGTGTCACAAATTGTAAAGTTAAAAGATTTAGATGTAACACTTTTGGAGATAAAGAACATGTTTGTCAAACACAATAAATATCAAAGACTAAATAGAGTATCAAAAAATTCTAAAGATCTCGACACTAAACAAATTCTAAAGATCATTAGTATAATCTCTAGACATTAAACAAATTTTAAAGACCTCAACACATTTCGAGGAAACAATAACATATAAAAAAGTCATCTCTTAACTAATTTGGGTCAAAATTTTAGTTTATCATACAAAATTTTATTGGAATTTTGATTTATCTTTTCATAGTTTGCACCATCCTAATTTGCCAATCGATTACCATAATTTTGATTTGATTTTCCATCTCTATTCAAATCCATTTTTTTCTCTAAAAACAAAAAATATTTACTTCAGTGGATAATTTGAAATTAACGCATCATGCTATTTCTCTATTGATTTCTTTTTAATTCTTTATCAGAAATAATGTTTTCAACCTTAATTATCTGTGATTATACAATGGATAGGTAATGCATTGTAAAAAGAATCATATAGGCTTGTGAATTAGAATTGAAAGATCCAGTTTTGTGAACCATAAATTTCTCGAGGGAAAAAGGCATTCCTTTTTCAACATGTTCTATTAAGCGTTGGTTTCTTGTATCCTTTACAATCTATTTGGATCTCATAAGCGAAAAAGAATTGGACAAGGAAAATGAAAAGAAAGTAAGATGAAAAATAATAAAGGAGACTAAAAGAACAAGGGTGTGTATTAATAAATCCTCATGGATTCTTTGGTTTCAAAAAGCGTAAATGTATTTTCAAAAAATGTATAATTACAAAAAGCCAACAAAAGTCAAGACTTATTAGTCTACCAAGTTCAACACGATGAAGAAAGACACAAATCTACGATGCCTAATCAACAGAATAACATACAGTAATATGGGCCGAGCCCACAAGTAGCGAACAAGGTTTGGGGCTAGAGCAGGAGCTTGTGAAGTAACGGAGTGATTATAAGCTTTGTGAATTGTGATGTTCAATAAATGTAAGAGAGGAAATACCTTAATTAGTCTAGTGTTTACTAAACAAGTTCCTTCCTTTAACCCCAACCCCCCTCCCCTCCTCCACAAATTTTTTCCCAAACTCTAAAGATCATTAGTATTTTCTCTCAACACTAAACAAATTCTAAAGATCTCAACACATTTTGATGAAACAATAACAAATGAAGGAGTTGATTCTTTACGCTCCTAGGTCAACTTTCAGTTTTAAAATCCAAGATTGTGTTGAAATTTTGATTTATCCATTCAAAGTTAGTACCTTCCTGTTTGTGATTAGTTGTTGTTGTCACTATTTTTTATTTTTTTTTATGTAAAGAGTTTTGTTGAGTTTAATAGATTCACTTGTTAAAAAAAAAAAAAGTTAGCAACTTCTTAATTTGTCAATCAATTGCCAAAATTTTGATTTAATTTTCCATCTCTATTCAAATCCACTTAATTCCTCTGTGATCAATATTTTGCTCGCTGGATAATTAGAAATGCATCATGTTCTTCCTCTGTTGATTATTCTTTTTCATTCTCTGTCGTACAATAATATTTTCAACCTTAATTGACCGTCTGATGCTACAATGGATATCGAACGCATTACAAAAAGAATCACATAGGATTGTTCAATGGAATGGGAAGTGAACCAGGAATTTCTCGAGGGAAAAAGACAATTATCTTTCAACATATTTTATCAAGCGTCGGTTTATTGTATCCTTAAGGAAAAATACCATATTTAGTTCCTATTATTTCTTTTTTTAGTTTTAATTTGGTATGTATTATTTAAAATGTCTCAATTTTATCTCAATTACTTTCTTAAAAAAATTTCAATTTCGTCCCTATTATTTTTCTAAAAGTTTCAATTTTATCTCTATCGTTCTCTTAAAATTTTAAATTCATCCCTATTATTCAAAGACTAAATTGAAATTTTTTAAGAAACAATAGGGCCGAATTTGAATTTTTTTGAAACTTTAGGAAAACAATAATGATGAAATTATGTGCCTTACATCCTTGACTACACACTGACTTAGATAATTGAGATTTTTTAAAAAACAATAGGAACAAAATTGAGACTTTTTTAGAAATAATAGGGACGAAATTGAGACATTTTAAATAATAGAGACCAAATTAAAACTAAAAGGAAATAATAGAGATTAAATATGACATTTTCTCTATCCTTGACACTATGTTTGGATTGCACAAGAAAAGTGACCAAAAAAAAAAAAAAACATACGAAAAAGATTGGACAAGAATGAAAAGAAAGTAAGATGAAAATAACAAAGGAAATGAAATGAATGGGTATCCTCATTTGGAGTTGAAAAACTGAAAAGCTTTTTTTAAAGAAAAAAAATCCTAATAATTGACTAATTTTAGCATTTCTCACAATTATCAACCTCTACAAGTTCTTAATTCCTATGCACTTAATTATTGGGATGCTTATTGCAGTGGCGAACTCTTCCGTTTCTCATGAAGAAACAAAGAAAAAATGGTGGACACAAGTGTTTTAATTATGCACGTAAAATATAGTAAGATATTATAAATAATATCCCAAGATATTAAGACTACTTTAGTAGATATTATTGTTAATGACTCTTTCTAGCCCATAGCATTATTATAATCACAAATAATGAACTAGACCTTTAAATTGCGAACACAAGAAATACATAGGCAAAAGTTGCAATCCTCATATTCGAAGACAGCATACATATCTATATTGTCTCTACAACCATCATAAGAGGACTTCAATGTGGCCTTCCGTTTAAACTCAACAAGGTGCAGGTGAGAACACACTTTAACTGTGCCTCCAAACTTGAAATTCTGAAATCTGCCAAGTCTGGGTACACAATTCAGATGAAAATAAATATTGCAATCAGAGCAATGGTAAAGCCAGAACTTGAGATGCATTTCCTCTTCGCACATATCACAAATGAAATCATCTGGATGGTCACTGTATGGCGGAAACCTCAGGGGAATAGGGTGTTTATCCCATCTGTGCCTAATAGCCATGGGGAACATTGCACAATCATGGTACAAACTAAAATTGCAAGTCTCACAACCAAAAGCGAGACTGTTTAATGTAGTATTACAAGCATTGCATATTTTATCTGAAGCTTCAAATTGAAAGAGATGGTGGTTATGATTTTCGTGAACAATAGTAGCAGGCAAAGCAGCACATTTGACATCAAGGAAGAAGTCATCACAGGTGTCACAATCGAAGAAGAATCCGTTTGAATACCAATTACAATTGTTGCAGCGAAAATTATTGTAGAATTCCTTGTAGTTGTAGATGTTGAGTGGGTGGGGATGGGTAGGATGTTGTAGTTTGATTGGTATATTGGCACAAGGTAGATGAAGAAAGTAACAACATTCCACACAAGCATAATAAGGAGCAGAAATCGGCGTAATGCAACAGTCGCATAATACTTCCTCATCTACTTCTTCGTCATCGTCGGCATTCGGCTGCTCATGGATGAGTATCAATGGATGTTGCTTATGGCTAAAGTGCTCGATCTCTGGTTGAATATGTGCAAGGCTATTCTTTCTAAGTAGGAAATGTTTAATCATTCCTGATATGTCAAGCACCGGTAGTTGGAATAGATCATCGTCAAGTAGAACTTTCAAAAGTTTTTGTTCGAACTTTGCATCGCCGAGTAGATCATCGTCTCTAGAAGAAGAAAAATTATAAAACATTGTCAAAAATGTGTAAGCACAAATAGAAAAAAGTGAAATTAGGATTAAAAGGAAAAATAATGGAAAAAGAGATGTGGAAGGAGGAGGATGAGTCTGTTACAAGTTAGCTTCAATATGTTGGGTCTCAGATGTCATACACTTGAGGTGAACAAAATATCTGCATAGGTGACAATAATAAACCCAATATTGGTGATATATCTTGTGGCTGCAGATATCACAATTGAACTTGAATTTTTTGCAATGAGATGGAAAACTATAGGCAAGGGAGAGAGTATGATCATGGTGTTTGTAATTGGTTGTGCTGGGTAATGACACACAACTCTTGTGTATCATAAAGGGGCAATAAGGACATAGGTAAAACAAATATTCATCTTTAACGCCACAAGCATCGCAGCGGAACAACGCTGGCCTTGGTTGGAATATCAGTGAATGTTGGTGACCCTTGGTAACGATACGGTCCTTGAAATCATATAATGTGTCATTATCCTTGAGAGCACAAGATATATCCAAATCAAATTCACAAAGGGAGCAGTGATAGGTGAAACCAGAGAAATCTTCGTCACACTCGTTGCAAATGAGACTATCATAATAAGATGATTCAGATAGAAGGATGAGAGAATGTTGATCATGTTTGGGATGAATGATCTCTCTTGGAAGTTCGGCACATACTTTGTGGAGGAAGTAGCCTTCACTATGTGAGTTGGTTAAAGCTCACTTTGAGCCTTTGGTCAAAAGAAGACAAAAAACAATGGAAAATGAAGAAAAGTCTTTGGTTGCAAAGTTAGGCACACATAATTTTTGGTTGATTTCACACTACATGTGGGAAGACTTTTTATGCAAGATGAGCTTATAAATAGAGGCTCAAACTTCACCATTTGAGCATCACCAAAACATTCCAAATCAGAGAGAAAAATCAGCTTTCTCTTGAGTATTTTTCTTCCTCTTTTGTTGTTCTATATTTATAAGTGAGAGTTAGTTTCTCCTATTATTGGAGAGAGTGATATTGTTCTCTCCTTATATTAGAGAGAAGGTTATTGTAAAATACTCCACATCATAGTGAAATCCTCCATTATTTGCCCGTGGTTTTTCCCTCGATTTGTTTGAGGGTTTTCCACGTAAATCTTGTGTCTCTACTTTCTGTGTTCTCATTCATATTTTAGCTGCGTGATACTACTTATCCCTGACCATTTCACTGCGCCAATACCCAACAGTGGTATTAGAGCCACTGGTTATGGGTCACTGGTATACATACGTGTCTACTATTCACTATTACTTTTCACCCATACGGTATAATACTATTTACCTATCCGGTATTGATACTATTCCCGTATACGGTTTTGGTACTATTTATGTATACGATACTATTCATGTAAATAGTACTATTCACAATGAAATAGTGGGAGCCGGTTCAAGTTACGAAGCAGATCGTCGTTAATACTATGATGACAAAATTTGAAATCGAGAAGTTCAACAGGAGAAATTTTTCCCTATAGAAATTAAATATGAAGGCAATTTTGAGAAAGGAAAATTGCTTGGCAGCAATTAGAGACAAACCAGCGGAGATGACGGACGACAAGTGGAAAGAGATGGATGACAATGCTATGGCTAATCTGCACCTGGCATTGGCAGATTCGGTATTGTCAAGCGTTGAGGAAAATAAGTCAGCAAAAGAAATTTGGGATGCGCTAACCAAACTATATGATGTCAAGTCACTTCACAACAAGATTTTCTTGAAGAGAAGACTCTACACCCTTCGGATGAGTGAGTCCACATCGGTGACATATCACATCAATATCTTAAATACGTTATTCTCTCAATTGACTGCAATTGGGCATAAAATAGCGGAGCTTGAACGTGCACAAATTCTACTTCAAAGTATACCTGATTCGTATGATCAACTCATCATTAGTTACACTAACAATGTTCTTTCAGATTTTGTTATTTTTGATGATGTTGTAGCCGCTGTTCTGGAAGAGGAATCTAGGCGCAAAAGTAAGGAAGACAGAATCAAAAGTTCACAACAAGCAGAGGCATTATCAATGATGAGAAGTAGATCAACGGAACATGGCTCTAGTGGGAGCAACAACCATGGTAGATCAAAATCAAGGAGTAGAAAGAATATCAAATGATACAACTGTGGCAAGAAATGGCACTTCAAGAAGGATTGTCGAAGCAACAAAAAGAATCCCGAGGTGACAAATTCTCAGGAATGTGTGGCGACTGCATCAGATGATGGAGATATTTTATACAGTGAAGTAGCAACTGTATCAAAAGGCAGAAAGGAGCTCATTGATGCTTGGATAATAGATTCGGGAGCAACATGGCATATGACCTCTCGTAGAGAATGGTTCCACACCTATAAACCTGTCTTTGGAGGATTTGTGTACATGGGTAATGATCATGCCTTGGAGATTGTTGGCATCGGTACCGTCAAAATTAAAATGTATGATGGTACTATTCACACTATTCAAGGGGTACGACATATGAAGGGCTTGAAGAAGAACCTATTGTCCATTGGACAATTGGATGACCTTGGTTGCAAGACCTATATCGAGGATGGGATCATGAAGGTTGTCAAAGGAGCGCTTGTGGTGATCAAGGCAGAAAAGATCGGGGTAAATCTATACATGCTTTTGGGAGATACATTGCAGGAGGCAGATGTATCAGTTGCATCAGCCGGTCAAGAAGAATCAACTATAATGTGGCATCACAGATTGGGCCACATGACAGAACGAGACTTGAAGATTCTCGCTGAACGTAATCTCTTACCCGAGCTCAAGATGGTAAGCTTACCTTTCTGTGAGCATTGTGTTACCATTAAGCAGCATAGATTGAAATTTGGGAGATCTACTGCCAGAAGAAAACACATTCTAGACTTGATCCATTCAGACGTTTGGGAATCACCGGTTTTGTCCCTAGGAGGAGCCAAATACTTTATATCATTTATTGATGATTACTCCAGGAAACTGTGGGTGTATCCAATCAAGAACAAGTCAGATGTGTTTCCAATATTCAAAACATTCAAAGCGCTGGTTGAACTTGAATATGGGAAAATGATCAAATGTTTGAAGACAAACAACGGAGGAGAATACACTAACGGGAGCTTCTTGGCATTTTGCAAGCAAGAGGGTATTCAGAGGCAATTTACTGTTGTACATACACCTCAGCAAAATGGTGTAGCAGAGCGGATGAATAGAACTCTTCTTGAAAGAATAAGAGCTATGTTGGAAACTACAGGTCTAGCCAAATCATTTTGGGCAGAAGCAGCTAGAAATGCATGTTACATGATAAATCGGTCACCGTCAACTGCAATTGGGTTGAAAACACCAATGGAAATGTAGACCGAAAAACCCATATATTATTCTACCTTGCACGTATTTGGGTGTCCGACATATGTGATGTATGGTTCTCAAGAAAGAACAAAGCTGGATCCAAAATCCAGGAAATGTGTATTCTTGGGAAATGCTGATGGTGTTAAGGGGTATCGCCTATGGGATTCGACTGCCCACAAGGTTGTCATCAGCAGAGATGTGATATTTGCAGAAGATAAACTGCAAAGTGAAGACGACAGCAACACTTCAAATGAGACTACTATAATACAAATTGAAGATAAGTCAAAACAAGGATATGCTTCTTCTGAAGTTGCACCGTAGCACGAGGAACAAGAACCAGATGATGCTGAGGTTACAGAAGTCCGACGTTCATTGTGTCAGACAACAAGACCAACTTGGCATTTAGATTTTGTCATGGCGAGCAATGTTGCATACTGTCTTCTAACAGAGGATGGAGAGCCATCTACCTTTCACGAGGCTATAAAAAGCCCCGATGTTGCCCTGTGGATGACAGCAATGCAAGAAGAAATTGAAGCTCTACATAGAAACAAGACGTAGGAGCTTGTTCCACTACTACCTGCACGGAAAGCCATTGGTAACAAATGGGTCTACAAGATCAAGCGAGATGGTAATGACCAAGTTGAGTGATATCGTGCAAGACTGGTGGTAAAAGGATATGCTCAAAAAGAAGAAATTGATTTCAATGAGATATTTTCTCCTGTGGTAAGACTTACAACTATCAGAGTAGTCTTGGCCATGTGTGTTGTGTTAGACTTACATCTAGAATAGTTAGATGTAAAGACGGCTTTTCTTCATGGTGAGCTTGAAGAAGAGATTTACATGCTTCAACCAGAAGATTTTGTTAAGAAAGAAAAAGAAAACTTGGTTTACAAGTTGACCAAATCTCTGTACGGTTTAAAGCAGGCGCCAAGGTGTTGGTATAAGAGATTTTATTCCTTCGTGATTAGCCTCGGGTACAACAGACTCAATTCAAACCATTGTACGTATTACAAGAGGTTTGACAATGATAATTTTATCATTCTGCTGTTGTACGTGGACGACATGCTGGTAGCAGGTCCCAATAAAGATCGGGTCCAAGAACTGAAGGCACAGTTGGCTGGGGAGTTTGATATGAAGGATTTGGGACTAGCAAACAAGATTTTAGGGATGCAAATTCACCGAGATAGAGAATGCAGGAAGGTATGGATTTCCTAGAAGAATTACTTGAAGAAAATCTTGCGACGCTTCAATATGCAAGATTGTAAGGAAATCTCGACCCCGCTTCCTATCAATTACAAATTATCCTCAAGTATGTGCCCTAGCACTGAAGCGGAGATGATAGAAATGTCTCGAGTACCATATGCATCAGCAGTGGGAAGTCTCATGTTTGCTATGATATGTACGAGACCAGATATCGCTCAAGCAGTTGGTGCGGTCAGTCGGTTCATGGCGAATCCTAGTAGAGAGCATTAGAATGCTGTTAAGAGGATCCTAAGATATGTCAAAGGGACCTCGGATGTTGCGTTATGTTTTGGAGGATCATAATTTACTGTCAAGGACTTTGTTGATTCGGATTTTACAGGTGATGCCAATAAACGGAAGTCCACTACAGCCTATGTGTTTACACTTGCAGAAGGAATTGTAAGCTGGGTATCTAAATTACAGACTGTTGCGGCCTTATCTACAACAGAAGCTGAATACATGGCAGCTACACAAGCCTACAAAGAAGCAATCTGGATTAAACGGTTAATGGATGAGCTCGAGCACAAACAAGAAAAAATTCCATTGTTTTGTGACAATCAGAGTGCTTTGCACATTGCAAGGAATCTAGCATTTAATTCCAGGACGAAACACATAGGTGTTCAAGATCACTTTGTTCGAGAAGTAGTGGAGGAAGGGAGTGTGAATATGCAGAAGATTCACACCAACGAGAACCTAGCAGATGTCATGACAAAGCCAATCAACGTTGACAAGTTTGTTTGGAGTAGATCCTCTTTTGGCCTAGCAAAGACGTAAGCAACATGAAATTGACAAGTATGGAGAGATTTGAAGATCATTCAAAGTGGGCTTTAAGTGGGAGAATGTGAGTTGGTTAAAGCTCACTTTGAGCCTTTGGTCAAAAACAAAAAAACAAAAAACAATGGAAAATGAAGAAAAGTCTTTGGTTGCAAAGTTAGGCACACACAATTTTGGGTTGGTTTTACACTACATGTGGGAAGACTTTTTGTGCAAGATGGGCCTATAAATAGAGGCTCAAACTTCACCATTTGAGCATCACCAAAACATTCCAAATTAGAGAGAAAAATTAAGCTTTTTCTTGAGTATTTTTCTTCCTCTTTTGTTGTTCTATATTTTTGAGTGAAAGTTAGTTTCTCCTATTATTTGAGAGAGTGATATTGTTCTCTCCTTATATTAGATAGAAGGTTATTGTAAAACACTCCACATTATAGTGAAATCCTCCATTATTTGCCCGTAGTTTTTCTCTCGATTTGTTTGAGGGTTTTCCACGTAAACCTTATGTCTCTACTTTCTGTATTCTCATTCATATTTTAGTTGCGTGATACTACTTGTCCCCGACCATTCTGCTACGCCGATACCCAACACACTACACTCTCCACACATATGCAGGCTCCTCCTCTTGCGAGATTGGCTTTTCACAGCCAGAACAGATAACTTGCCTTTGATCAGCCTTTGGGACATCTTTGAGGAACAAGCGATGCTCGCGGCTAAAATGTTTTATGAGTTCCATCTCTCTCTCTCTCTCTCTATGTGTGTGTGTGTGTGTGTGGCGCACTGAAATTTATTCTTGGGTTAATCTTTATATCACGTTCAAGAAAATAGATGTTTCCTAACCTTTATAATGTTTGGAACTCTGGTGTCTAGTCATTAATAAAATGTAAGGAGTAGTTAGCTATAATTAAATGAACGAGATTAAGATATGACATTTTTGTCTAGGAAAAGACTTATTTATTATTAATTTGTAATGACGAGACATATTAATTATCTCTATTCTACTAATATGTATCATTATTTTGGTAAAACATATATATAATATATCCAGTGCGTCTATTAAATTTTCACAGAGTCTTAAATCATCCACTAATTTTCGTTTTACTTTTTGGATTGTCCACTAAACATATGAAATCTATATTTTAATTAATCGGGAATTGCGTTTAGCTTTCAACCACTGTTGCTTCACTCAACTTGTAACTTACCTAATCCTATAAATCCCAAAATATTATGTAAAAACCCACCCCTGAGGATGAAACCCAAGCTTGACCCAAAAAAAAAAAAGGATGAAACCCAAGAATTATGTCTAAAAAGATAATCTTCTCAACCAACTAGGCTACATCTCGTTCTCAAATAATCCTCATAGACGTTAATTAAGCATGATGTCTTAGGTGTTAGAATATCTATATTTGGAAGGTTCTAAGTTGTTGTATGGCTTGACTGACTTGGATTAATCATATACACTAAGGAATTTATAGTTTTGGGCTGAATTCAATAAAATCCTATTTAGGGTGAGTTCTTGGTCCCCAAACATAAAGTAAAACAAAGATAAATCGAAGTCATATATATAGTTGTGCATCATCATTTGCTTTAAATAGGATAGATCAACTGATTAATAAAATTGTGTTATTGGTATTGAAGACAATAGATAAATATAATAAATTCCTTTCTAATAAGTTAATCTTTTAAATAATGTGATAAATTTATATGGTATCATAAATCAAATTAGTAATTTGGTCATGGGTTCAAGTATCATCTAATTACCTATTTAAAAACTATTAATGTTCAAGGCTGAAAATGAACATCCCCTATACGTACGAGTGCATGTTGACGACAATAGATAAATATAATAAGCTTATCTCTAATAATTGGTAAATTAATACTTGGATCAACTTAGTGCTGTAAATAGTGACATGTAAAGTGAAACATTGAATTTGTCATACAAAATGAGTTATATTAAGCTATAATCGTCCCTATATTTTGATATCATAATTGCAAAAAGTAAGAGCAGAAGTTGTATCAAATATATTCGTTTACTCCTTTCTCATTTACTCTCTATGTGGTGAAGCATCTTTAGATATAGATTTGATATTCAACACATGAATTCTTGCCATATAAAAAAGGGATGATGGGATAAAAGGATGATATGAAGCATTATTCGATATAAAGATATGAGCCTTTATAGAAAATTTGGAATCTCTCATTTAAGGTTCTTCCACCTGTCTAAATACAAATTTAAAGAAGTTTTTTGTTTTTTGCATGGCCATAGCCATCCATTTTAGCTTTTACCTGTTATATTTGATATACGAACAACATAATCAAATTGTTTCTCAGATGATTTCACACTTGATCATTTCCAGAAAAAACTAAATTCTCATCGTTCTACACAAAGGTGATTTCGTAAAGTATTTGTAGCTAATGTCAATTCATTGTTATGTCTGTCATTATATTATATGAAGACAATTTTTTAGTTCAACTGACGTATATATGGTATTATTTGAATGGTCACTTGCTCCAAATCTTTGGCGTTCATCTTCCCAGATTATGCAAAACAAGTTATTTTCATCTTGTCATGGTTGAACTGTGGTTAGTTGAATCAATTTTTGCATGCCAAGAATTGATAGACTAAGTTAAGAATTTGCCTTAGGAGAGTCTTTGGGTCGGTTGGACCTAACTTTTAAACTATTAAAAATGTTTATTGTGAGTTTAGAAGGTAAAACTAATCTATTTGGTCTATTTTCTAAAGAGTTTTAGACAAAAGTCGAAGGTAAAAAAAAGTTGAAAAATAAAAAGCTCTTGAGCTTTTTGAAAAAGGTTTTCATGAAACCATTTTCTTTGTCCTAAAAAATACATTTTCATATTTTTTGAAGCCCAACATTTCTCAAAAATACCCCTCTATATTTTTTTTTTCACGAAAACCGTACTTCTAACATGACAATATTAAATAGTCAATAACTTCTATTAAAAAATACTTTTAATCAAAATTTCTATTATTGAAAACTCTGTAACGGCTAAAATTTTATAGTTAGAACCTTGGTTCCACTTATCAGATTGTTACTGAAGAAAGTGATCAGAGGAATAAATTATAGTTTCAACTTATTACGTTCAGACCAAAAAAAAAAAAAAAGAAAACTTATTGCGTGGTATATGAAATTTCAACATAAGCAAATTATGTTTTCTCCATTTGATTTAATATTTTATCATCCTTTCAATTTTTAACATTATTAAATAAATATTATGAATATTTTAGTATCTAAGGTGAAGATATGTTTTATAAAGTAAAATATTAAACTTATTTTATTGAAAAATTATCTATTAATAAATGTATAAACGTTAAGTGAGTGAATTTCACGGTTGGGATATATGCATATAATCCCCTTTGGTAGTTTGGTACATATTTTATGGAAATAAAAGCTTTTACACTCATCTACACTCGTAGGAAGGCTTCACCCCTGAGATTTTCCTTTCACACTTATTTTTAGAAATTCGGGGTTATTTCCTTAATTTTAGAGATTTTTTTTTTCAATTTCACTCCAACACATTCCTATTCTAATCAGTCCTTTATTTTAGAAAATTTCTATTTTGATTTTACTTCAACAAATTTCTTATTTGAGGGGCTCTCTATTTTTGTTTTACTCTAATATCTCTCCATTTTAATTAAACATGTTATGTTAATAATTTTTAGTTTATCTTTTTAATTGTTCACGATGATGCAATGTTCATAATTACTAATATAATTTTTTCTTTTTAATTAATATTAATTTTTATTTTTTATGTCATGTGATTGTTGGGATGAGATGGCGGATAAAGGATACGTGAATGGGATAACAAATGAGATAACAGTGCCCTTTCATCTGCTTTTGGCATATCTTTGATTCACTAAAAGAAAAGAAAAGAAAAAAAAAAAACCCTTAGTCTATCTCTCGCTCTCAATATAGACTTTCCCATCTAACTTTAATAAACTTTAATTAATTTTGGCAGCAGTTAGCAGATAGGGCTATGGTCCCAGTTTATAAATTCTCGCCGTGTGATAGGAGATGTTTCTGATTGGAAAAATACTTCTATTAGTCCAAATTGATACATCAATTTTAAGTAATATTTGCACGTATGACTCCTATTAATATGTAATATGTAAAAGACTCATACTCTAAATTGATTGAAAAGTCTCCTTTCTAATTGTCCACAAGCTGATTCACTTTACCATAGCTCAATTATGGTCAGAGGAATACCCACAAAGCTTTTCCAAGTTTTTCTTCTTTTTTTTTTTTTGACATTTTCCCCAGTTTTGCATAATTGTAAAAATGGCCAGTAAAAAAGTTTAGAAACTTAAAAATGGCCATCTTTCAGTCACGCAAGAAGTAATGTTAAATATCATATTTTCTTATCACTCTTTATGTATATATTTAGTTAGTCGGTTAAAAAAAAAATACCAAAAAAAATTTATTAATTTACCATACTATAAGAGAAGATAAATAAATAATTACAAATAAATGGTATCTAGCATTTTTCCTTACTCTTACTCGTTGTTGGTCTACATGTGTTTCTCTTATAAAAACTCTTACTACGTGGCGAAAGTTAATGAGCTAGGCTAGATTTTGCCCCACAAATGTGAAAAAGAAAGTGAAGAAGAGATAACAAGGTGAAATGGGTTTTAAGATGACTGGAGATAGAAAATTAATTAAAAGATGAAAAAGAATAGACATCCAGCTCAGATGTATATCAAGAGTAATATTTATTAATTAAAAGATGAAAAAGAATAGACATCTAGCTGAGATGTGTGTCAAGAGTAATATTTATGTGATATTTGAAAGGATGATATATAATGTTACTTTTAAAAATATACGTGAGAATGAGAAATTATAAGATCCGGCTCCGCAATAACACCATTAGACATGATAATTTAATGTTTGTGTGTTTGTTTTTGAAATTTGCCAATTGGAATTAGGTTAAATAACGAGGATGCCCTCGTGCTTTAGGTGGTGAACACTTCATTTTTCATTACTTAATATCACTTCCTATATATATTAGTTGACATGCCTAAAGAAATAAAATAGTTTGTTATTTGGTGTGCCACTACGGATAGGCATAACAGGTGATGAATAATTAATAAAAGGATGATATCTAGTAACATTCTTGACGAAATAATCAAATAAAAAATTACAAATGGCAAGTGGTTGTTAATTACATCCACTCTGATCCTCCTTAATTTTGTAAGCATGAGTTTTTTTTTTCTTCTGAATTTGCACTTGTTATTTGTGATATTCTATCTCACATCAGTTTTGTAAGATCTATGTGTTCAATTTATAATGACTTGTGCTTACTACTATAATTAAAAACAAGTTTAAGCACTTGGTTGTTAGATGTGATATCAGAGTAAGCTACCAAAAGAAAGTATGGACTCTCCGTACTGTTGGTGGTTTATATACATGTTCAGTTTAGTTTAAGCATTTGTTTAATTATTTGGGTTCATATGATTAAATGATTTGACAAATTTAGGTTCTTAACCTTACATTGTGCCATTAACTAGTCATATAAAGCCGAACAGTAATTTTTTCAAACTTTTGTTAGTTTATCAACATATTTAAAGAATCTTTTACATGAATAATATCACTCATTTTTTCAGGTCATATGTCTTGTGACACTTCTAGTGTAAATTTTAAAGACTTCCCAAGAGGAGTTCTCTGTCATAAAATATCTAACTTATTATATGTGGTAGATGACATTTTAAGACAAGCAAATTATATTTTCCTAATGATTTAATACTATATCATTTTTTTTTTCATACATTTCATCATTTTTTTCAATGTTTAAAACATTGTGTTCAACATGTAAATTGAAAGTTGTGTGTCCTTAATTTTTAGGATTTGGATTTTCTCTCATAATATTCCAACAGTGGTAAATAATTCAAACAGATATTTGCAATTATGGTTAAGTGTGGACAATTCATTATTATTAGATTTTTTCATAATATTACTTGATAAAAGAATATCTAATATCTTATTTTAACCAAAAGTTGTCAAGACTTGTCAACAGGGATTCCCACGAAATTTTGTAACAAACGGTTGTCATTTTAAATTTTAAAAATTCAGTTATTGATTTTTTCTTTTTTCAATTTTTTTTTTTAAAATTAAAGGAGACTTAAGGCCATACAATATATATTATAAACGTAATCAACAAGACTCAACCACAACCTCTTATAAACACTGTAAGTAATATACTACTAGATCAAAGTGCGAGTAGTGAAAAAGTATGTTTATGGATGATATCGCTGTTGTGGGTCTCATACAAGTTTAATGGGAGTTAGTTTCAAGACTTTTCCGTGTTCCCAAATCCCACTACCCCCACCTACCTATATCTATTGCACGCTAAGACTGTAGGTAGGGCAATGTGTCTGGAAATATTTTTCATTGTGTGATTTTGTTGCAATATTAGTTCAACTGTGAATTTTTTATTCTTTTTTTTTTGTTTTTTTGGCCATAAGTAAACTATGATCAGATTACCCTAGTTAAACTATGATAAGAAAGAAAATAACAGCCAAAAAATAAATTGGTAAAAAAAAAAAACCATGACAATTTTTGTATAGGAGTACAATTTTCACTTGAGATTCATGGAAAAAAGATTGGATCCAAGCTTTAGCATAACCGTTTAAATTCGGTCAAAAACTCAAAGGGTTATTTTGTTTCAGACCCCTTCACTTTTAAGAAAAATGTGACTCAGGCCCCAAATCTTTTGAAAAATGTGACTTAGACCCCTTCTGTTAAATATTCTGTTAAACTAAAGGGTAAATATGTCAATGAGCATTTTTTCCTTTTGGTAAGATTAAGAAATTATCGTTAATTGTTTTCTTTTCTTTGTTTAACAAAAAATAAAGCCAAAAATCATTTTCTCTCTCATCCTTTATTCTTTTCTCTTTTTCTCTCTTATCATCTCTTCTCTCTTTCTCTTTCTTTCTCATCCTTTCTTCTCTGTTTCCATTCTTCTCCCTATACACACAAACAACTTGATATTATAAAATATTCAAATCACAAATTTTATTTTATTTTTTATGTTATTTTCTTGACCACTGTTACAATCTTACTTATTTGACTTTTTTATATTCTTTTATCTTAGGAACAAGTGAATAATTAAAAAAGTAACAAAAAAATATATCAAATATATAATTAAAATTAAAACTAGATGTGATAAAATTATATATTTGATATATTTTTTGTTACTTTTTTAGTTATTCACTTGTTCCTAAGATAAAAGAATATAAAAAAGTCAAATAAGTAAGATTGTAACAGTGGTCAAGAAAAGAACATAAAAAATCCAATAAAAATTGTGATTTAAATATTTTATAATGCCGAGTTGTTTGTGTGTGCAGGGAGAAGAATGGAAACAGAGAAGAAAGGACGAGAAAGAAAGAGAAAGAGAGAAGAGATGGTGAGAGAGAAAAAGAGAAAAGAATAAAGGATGAGAGAGAAAATGATTTTTGGCTTTATTTTTTGTTAAACAAAGAAAATAAAACAATTAACAATAATTTCTTAATCTTACCAAAAGGAAAAAATGCTCATTGACATATTTACCTATTAGTTTAACAGAATATTTAACAGAAGGGGTCTAAGTCACATTTTTCAAAAAGTTTGGGGTCTGAGTCACATTAAAGTGAAGGGTCTGAAGCAAAATAACCCAAAACTCAAATAACACTTGACAATAAAAGAGAACTCGAATAACACACAAATAATTCTTATCTCACTTTCTCTGGCCTGCAGACTCAGTCAAAAAAAAAAAAAAAACAAGAATAATGAATTTTTTTTAATAATCTAAATTTTTAGAAGATTGGATTAATTAAAATAATATTAGAGTACAAATTATCAAAATAGTTATAGATTCAAATTTTGCTGTCACTAATCAAAAAGAATATATCTATGTGCTATGCTGGATATGCAAAATGTAGTTCCACCTAGGGTGAGGAATATGTTGAAAATAACAACTATAAGTGACAAAGTGTTTTAAACATAATAAAAAATTATATTAAATCCTTTTAAATAACTTAATATTTTTTTAAAAAAATAGCCAAATAATTATTTTTTGGATGACGTAAGAATGTAGTTGGAGGAGTCCGATCACCGAATTATGCAATAGAACTTGACCACTAACCAGTAAACCTTCGGGTGTAACGGTGTGTCCCTACACATACACCAATTCAGTTAATAATAGAATTTTAAAATAAAAAAAAAATATCAAACTTACAACCTCACAAAAATTATTTTAGTCTCACTAACATTGAATCATGCCCCCAGAAAGCAATTGAACCACGAAAGTTGCTTAGAAGAACTATGCATCTTCAATAACAATGAGGATGGAAAGGCATGAATGTCCTCTGTTTTACCTTACTCATATTGCACCATTGTTTAGTAGACAATAGGATTCGGTCTTGCAATTCTGTTAGGTAGGCATCATAAATGCTGTCATAAACTCTTTGATGAATTTCTTGAAGATTCGAAAAATATCAACATCTAATTAGATGTATTGTCCGAGCCTTGAGCCAGTAGTACTGCAACTAATTGAATATACTTGTACGCGGAGGGAGAGAGAGAAAGCATTCATGATCACGACGAGAGGGATCCAAGGACAGGGGATGGGATAAGAAATGAGATAGCGGATAGACGTTCCCATCTAACTTTAGTGATATGTCCTGCGCTCGTTGACGAAGACTAAGGAAGGAGATGTTACCAATTGAGAAAATACTTTCATATGTATAAATTGATAAATTATTCTTTCACATAATAAACGAAATTTATACGAGAGTTTCACCAATATATAAGAAGATTTTTTTACCTAAGCCCAGACCAAAGGCCAAATGATAGTTGACATCTTTTTTGCGTCTGAAAATTGAATTCATTGAGCGAAGAAATTTACATCAGCCTATTCCCATTAAAGGGAATCAAAGTCAAAACGGCCTGAAGAATCACAGGAATAATGACACTCTAATAAAGAGGAAGTGAGTTGTTCTAACATTTTTTTGTTACCCAATCTTCAGCATGGTCACACGTTCTTTTAATATAATTGAGATTAATTTAAAGGAAAGGTGGAAGAATTTTCTCTCGTTGCGACATTGTGCTACAGCTTCAACTACTTCAAAAGCGTCTGACTCTAAAATAGGGCAAGAATTGTTCAAAAATTTAGGAAGCAAGCAAGAATTCATTTGTCACTCAAAGTGCCCCAGATTGCATAACATATTCTTTTTGGATTCAAGAGAGATCTAAAACCGTGCAACACATATTAAAGATATAATCAACAAAAATCAATTTCGCAAGATCTCACATACATAAGCTTGCATAACATATTCAACCTCACATCACCAGCCATTTCCATTGATAAGATTTTACCATTAGTGTCTCTGCAAACAATACAGTAATACCTGTCGATTTCCCTTTCACAATCAATTTTGACTTTCACGTCCATTCTTTACAGAGAATAGACGGTATTCCAGAAACTTACAAGATTGATACTGCATCGATTAATCTTAATAACTAGCTCTAGCCCATACAATAATGATGACCAAATTAAATATGAACTAGGACATTTTAATAACATAGGGTTGACAGATGCAAAAAAGTTGCAGTTTTCACATTTTTAAGACCAGAGGGGAAGCAAAATTGACTCCACAACCTCACAAAAGGACTTTAACGTGGCAATCCGCACACACTTGAGAGCGTGGGGGTAGGAGCTCACTTCAAGTATGCCTCCAAACTTGATTATTAGTAAGTCTTCAAAGTCTAAGAACACAATCTGGATGAAAGGAATTCTCACATTTAGAAGAATGATACGCCAGCTTTTTGGATGCGTTTTCTTGAAACTTTGATTTATCCATTCAACGTTAGCACCTTTATAATTTTCCAATCGATTATCAAAAGTTTAATTTAACTGCCCTTTGAGATCATACAACGGATGTGCAATGCATTGTAAAGAGAATCATATAAGCTTGTGTATTGGATTTGTCGAGAGATCCAAAAATGTGCGAAGTGAAGCCTTTATAGGTTGCGAGCATCCAAGGAATTGTTGGAAGTTAAACATAGATGGTTGTTCAAAAGGAAACCAAGAGCAGCTGGTGTAGGAGGCTTATTTCACAATGAAGAAGGTGATTGGATAATATTATTTACCACCAAATGAGGCGTAGCTTCAAACAATAGAGCAGAACTAATTAAAACAGTTGGGTTGGGTGTGCAAGGCCTTGTTATAGAGATGGATTCTAGGGTTATATTGAAGCTACTACAAGGTGTCAAGCCAGTGAATAATTCTTATAGTTTTCACTTCATGACTATAAAAAAAGTATTGCTCTGTCAAGGAGGTTTTAGCGTGAAGCATGTATACTAGGATGGGACACAAATTGTTGCATTGATTGAGTTGTTAGTTTCACCGTTAGGCATTCGCTTGGTCTACACACTGTGGAAGACATCCTTATTGGAAAAAATAATTAAGAAGGGTAAAAAATCCTCCAAGATGATAATAATATAACAGCTTTGCCTCCCATGAAAAAAGAAAAAAGGACTTTACATGGAAAATCTTTCCTAAAACTGACTTTTTCTAGCATTTATCACAATTGTCAACCTCTTCAAGTTCTTAATTGCTCAGCTCTCAACTAGAAAGCTCACCAATTGTTCCCAAATTCTTCCCCTTTGTTCTAAGAGTAAAAAATTAAAAATAATAAAAATGAAAAAGAAAAAATGATGGTCAAAAGCATTCTAATGATACATATATAATAGAATGTTATAAATGGTTTCCCAAGATGTTGCAAGCTACTTTCCCAGATATTATTTTTAGGCACTAATTCTAGCCCATAATATAATAATGTCAGAAAATAAATTAGGATATTTTCTCATTACAATCACAACATAGGCAAAAGTTGTAATCTTCACATTTAAAAATCATATTTTCTAAATTGTCTCCATTGTTAAGAATTAATCAAAAGACATATAGACAGAAAATAGAAGAGAAGATATTGAAGTGATGATTTATTCCTTGAGCAAACTGCTCTATTTATAGATGATACAATAACTAAAATACAAAATAATAGGATTAAAAATCTACTAATCACACCTAACTCCAATGGGCTAGGTACTCAACTAATTCCAATAGACTAGGAAATCTAATCTCATAGTTTGCTAACTTATTTGACTGATTATTTTAACTAATTCACTTAACAATCTCTCCCTTAAGCTGATGTTTTCAAACATTCAGTTTACAAATTAAAATTTATCTAATTTGTAAACACCTAACAACTTTCTTAGCTTCACAAATACATGAAACTTGAGGGGCTTGGTAAATATGTTAGCCAGTTGATTTTCAATTCTGCAATGGACGAGATCAATTGTTTCATCCTTTGTGAGATCTCTTAAGAAATGATATTTCACATCTATATGCTTACTCCTACCATGTAGAACAGGATTTTTGGAGAGTTTGATTGTTGAAATATTGTCACAAAAAATTATCGTAGGCCCATGTTGCTTAAAATGAAGCTCTTCAAGAATTATTTCAACAATACAACTTGACATGCACAAGAGGTTGCAGCAACGAATTTAGCTTCAGTGGTTGATAAAGTAACAATTGGTTGCTTCTTCAATGACCACGAAACACTCCTAAACCCAACATAAATACATATCCGTAAGTGCTTTTTCTATCATCTTGATCTTCTGCATAATCACTATCAATAAAGCCAACCAAATCCGATTTTTCTCCCTTTTTGTAGAACAACCCGAATTCTATGGTACCTCGCAAGTGCAAAAAGATCCTCTTGGAAATTTGAAGATGTATCTCTATTGGATTCTCCATGTATCTACTAATAAGACTCACATAATATATTATATCTGGTCTTGTTGTTGTTAGATACATTAAACTTCCCACAATTTGCTTGTAAAGTGTGTTGTCAACCTTTTTTCCATCACAATCTTTAGTCAACTTCAAACCAAACTCAGTTCGTGTACTTACATAATTACAATTCTTCATCTATAACTTTTCTAATATTTCTTGATTATATTTTTTTTTTTGAAAAATAAACATTCCAGCAGTAGATTGAACTACTTCAATACCAAGAAAGTTATGCATTTTTCCAAGATTAGACTGATGAAGATACTATATTTGAATTTAAACTTGTACATATCTCACCAATTACTCAGTCATATCATTTAGTATAATTCTCGTATCACTTATGATTCTTTGTATCTCTTTGTATCACTTATGATTCTTTGTAATATCCTAGCATATTTGCAGATACTTACATGTACTATAAAGGTAGGCTTATATATTGTACAATGCAATTAGTTTAATAAACATTTTTCCAATACTTACATGGTATCAGCAGAAACATACGACTCACGTCCTTTTTCTACCCATTAGCCCACTCACGTTATTCTCTTCTCAGTTTACTTTCTTCTCTCTTATCAAACCTCATGGCCGAAACAAACACCCCTGTTTCTAACATCATGGCTTCCCCTACTTACTCTTAGCACCACACCTTTCATTCTTCCAACCTATAATGTTAAGGTCTATGTTACTATTACTTTAGACCATACCAACTATCTTACATGGAAGACACAAATCACTAACTTTTTCACGTTCAATAATCTACTTGGTTACTTCAATGGCAAATGTCCTAAACCGGATGCCACTGTCACCACGTCTTCGTCCTCCGCTACTCTATCACTCGAGGACTGGACACGTTTAGACAGCTTTGTGACGTCGTGCATAACAGCAACTCTCTCTGATTCACTTGTTCATCAAGCTTCTTGTTACTCCTCCGCTCGTGAATTATGGGAATCGCTTGAAGAGTCCTTCCTTCAACAATCTTTGGTGCGGAAATCTCTCCTCCATGCCCAACTTCGCTCTCTCAAGAAAGGGTCTCTCACTACAGCCGAATATCTTCAATCCACTTGTCTCACTTCTGCTGCATTAGCTGCAATTGGAGAATCCTTGCCTGATTCAGACTTGGTACTAGTTACATTGGATGGACTTCCAACAAGCTACCGACCCTTCATTACATCTATTGAAAATCTTCCAACACCACCTACCTTTAACCAATTGAAAGCTAAATTGTTAACTTATGAGCAGAGGTTGCTCTTGGACAGTGAAGAAATCTCACCATCTATTGATTCCACGACGACAGCTCTTGTAGCCCAAACTCGTCCCACGCAATTCTCTAATCGTGGGAACACTGATTCTACTATGCCTCAAAATTCTCTCAACTCCAATGCATCCCCTGCACCTACTTCAAAAAACAACCAGTCCCAATGATCATCTTCTTCCTCTTATCGAGGCAAGTGTCAAATATGTCAAAAAATTGGGCACTCTGCGGCACGTTGTCGTTACCGATATTCACAATCCCAAAACAGTGGTTTCAACACTCAATACGCTGGTTTTCACTTCACAAACCAGAATTCTCCAGGTCTTTTGCCGACTTCTACTTCTTCATCTTGGCTTCCAGACTCGGGCGCTACTTCGCATATGACTTCAGACCCATCCCTTATTTAGAATCTAAATCCCTATAATGGCTCCGATCAAGTGGTGGTGGGTGATGGAAATGCACTACCAATTGCACATACAGGTTCTTCCTCCTTTTCAAATTCATCTGCAATTTTTAAACTCAAAACATCTTACATGTTCCTCGCATCACTCGAAACTTGTTATCTATTTGCCAGTTTACAAAAGACAATAATGTTATACTTGAATTCTCACCTTCTTCTTGTTGTGTCAAGGACCTCCACACTGGGATCACGCTTCTCAAAGGACGGGTTGAATCAAATCTCTATACACTACCATTGCCACCAATCTCTCATCTATCGTCTCATGCCTATGCTGCTTCTCGCGTCTCCTCTGCAATTTGGCACTCTCGCCTTGGTCATCCATCATCATCCGTTCTATCAAGCCTTCGCTCAAAAGCTTTAGTTCAATTTTCAGATTTTATCTCGCATAATAAAAATATTTGTATGGATTGTATGCTTGGGAAAAGCCACAAGCTCCCTTTTTTTCTGTTTCCAATAATAAAACTTCATTTCCTGTAAAAATTATTCACTACGATATTTGGGGTCCTGCCCCAGTTGAATCTTGCACTGGGTTTCGATTCTTTATTCTCTTTGATGATGACTTTTCCTGGTACTCATGGATATATCCTTTGGTGCATAATAGTGATTGCATAAATTCCTTCTTACATTTCAAAAGCTTAGCTGAAAATCAATTTAACATAACAATTAAAGCTTATCAATGTGATGGTTCAAGAGAGCTAACTCAAGGCCATCTTCGAAATATTCTTACCTCAACAGGAATTCAATATCGTATTTTTTGTCCCCATACTCCCGAACAAAATGGCCATACCGAAAGAAAAATTCAGCATTTGACAGAAATGAGACTCACACTCATGTACCATTCTGCTATGCCAAAGAAATTCTGGCTTGAAGCTTTTGTTATTGCAATTTTTTTGATTAATCGCCTCTCTACTCCTGTTTTGAAAAATTCCTCTCATTTTCTAACTTTATTTAAACGGCCTCCAGATTATTCCATTATTTGCACCTTTGGCTGCCGTTGTTTTCCCCACCTTGGTACCACTAAATCAGATAAGTTGGCTGCTAAATCTCTTCCTCGTGTCTTTGTTGGTTATGGACCTGAATATCATGGCTATAGATGTTTAAATCCTGATACATGCAGAATTTATGTTTCCCGGCATGTAATTTTTTATGAGTTACACTTCCTCTTTGCACAATCATCTACTGTGTCCCTATCTTGCACTGGTTCATCAAATAATAGGCCATCTATTCATTCAATTTCATCTAGTCAACTTCATGAGAATGCACCACTTTCTGGTTTGCCTCTAATATCATCTTGTATGCCTTCTTCTACGTCACCAACATCTCCTAGCCTTACTACATCTCAATCTCCATCTTCTTCAGTGCTCAACACATCACTTCATCAATCACCCACCAATACTCATGATCGACATTTCCCATGGATCAATTAGTTACCACCTTTCGTGATGATTCTACCTCGTCGTCGAACACCAACTCTCACTCGTTACCTACGTCTACTGAAAATCGGCAAGAATCTGTTCAATCTAACCCCAACACTCATCCAATGATAACTCGTACATGTGATCAAACACGTCCTGCGAAAAAAATTTCAAATTACATTACCTTTCATGCTAGCAATCAATCAGCTCCTCAGTCGTCATGTTCCAAAATTGATTATACATCTTTTGAGCCTTCCACTTTCTCCCAAGCTTCGAAATTTTCTTGTTGGTGCAAAGCAATGGACTCTGAATATAATGCGCTAATACAGAATGCCACTTGGTTATTAGTCCCAAAACCACCCACGGCTAACATTGTAGGTTGCAAATGGGTCTTTCGAATCAAACATAAACCTGATGGCTCTATTGATCATTACAAGGCTAGACTTGTTGCGAAAGGCTACAGTCAAGAGGAAGGTGTTAATTATACAGAAACCTTTAGTCCAGTCGTACAACCATCTACCATTAGAGTTGTCCTTTCTCTAGCATTAGCTAAGAAGTGGCCCATTAAACAGCTTGATGTTAATAATGCATTTCTTCATGGTTTACTCAATGAGGAAGTGTACATGATGCAACCTCTTAGGTTCACTCATCTATCATTCCCTAGTCATATCTGTACACTTCAAAAGTCTCTTTACGGTCTTAAACAAGCCCCACGAGCTTGGTTATCTCAGCTTAGTTCCTTTCTCACTCATCTTGGGTTTTCTTCTTCGAAGTCTGACTCTTCACTTTTTACTCGTCATACTTCGCAGGATGTTACATTTGTCTTGGTTTATGTCGATGACATCCTTCTTACTAGTAATAACATGGATGCTCTTACCTCTCTCACAACCTTACTTAACAAGCAATTTTCTCTTAAGGACTTAGGGTCTCTCTCATTCTTCCTTGGAATTGAAGTCCTACCAACTCCAGATGGTCTTCTTCTCTCTCAAAGAAAATACATTCATGAAATTTTGCAACGTACCAAGCTTGATGGTATTAATCCTATTGCTTCTCCGATTATCGCAAACCAGTAGCTCACACAACATATTGGCGATCCTTTTTCTGACCCCTCTCTTTATCATAGTACAGTTGGAGCCCTTCAATATCTCACTGCCACACGACCAGACATTGTTTTTGCCATAAACAAAGTCAGTCAATTCATGCATAATCCCACTGAACTCCATTGGACAGCTGTTAAGAGGATTTTACGGTATCTTAAACTTACTGCATCACATGGGTTACATCTGAAATACTCCAATGATCTTTATCTCCATGCATATTCGGATTCTGATTGGGCTGGTTGCCCAGATGATCGTCGCATCACTCATGGATATTGTATTTTTCTTGGTCCTAATCTTATTTCTTGGGCATCTAAGAAACAATCTACCACGTCATGATCAAGCACTGAGGCAGAATATCGTGCCATTGCTTTTGCCACTGCCGAACTTTATTGGCTTCAGTCACTACTAGCTGAACTTCGTGCTCTTCCTCTCACTCCACCTATATTTTGGTATGACAACATTGGCGCTACCTATCTCACTGCCAATCCCATTTTTCACGCTCGCACCAAACACATAGAGATTGATGTTCACTTTGTTAGGGAGAAAGTTGCAAAATGGATAATTTCAAGTTCGATTTATTTCTACACCGGATCAGTTAGCTGATATTATGACCAAAGGCCTCTCTATCTCACGGTTTCGTGCTCTTCGATCCAAGCTCACCGTCAACGATCTGGATTTGCTTGAGGGGGCATGATGAAGATACTATATTTGAATTTAAACTTGTACATATCTCGCCAATTACTCAGTCATATCATTTAGTATGATTCTCGTATCACTTATGATTCTTTGTATCTTTTTGTATCACTTATGATTCTTTGTAATATCCTAGCATATCTGCAGATACTTACATGTACTACAAAGGTAGGCTTACATATTGTACAATGCAATCAGTTTAATAAATATTTTTCCAATACTTACAAAGACATATCAAACTCAACCATCATGGATTTCTTAAATTTTTCAAACGCGGCACTATCATTTCCAGTGAATATAAGGTCATCTATATATAAGCACACAATGAGAATTTTTCCTCCATCTTCAATTTTGACAAAAAGTGTTTGCTCATATGGACATTTTTCAATGCCTTTTTTCAGAAAATAATTATTGATTCGACTAGACCAAACCCACGGGACTTGTTTTAATCCATATAGAGCTTTCTTTAATTTATAGACTGTATGTCAATTTCCAATCTTAACATAACCTGAAGGTTGATCAATAAATACCTATTCCTCTAAATGTCCATGCAAAAATGCCGATTTCACATCCAACTAGGAAATAGGCCATGAGTTTTATGTTGCCAATGCGACCACTAATATGATTGTATAATGTCTTGCAATAGGAGCAAAGACTTCTTTGTAATTCACACCAAATTCTTGCTTGTAGCCTTTAGCTACAAATCGGGACTTGTATTTGTCAACCTCGCAATTCTCCTTCAATTTTGTTTTATAAATCCATTTAACACCAATCGTTTTGTGCCCTTTTGGAAGATCGATTAACTTCCATGTGTCATTTTTTTCAATGGCTACAATTTCATCATCCATAGCCTTTTTCCATTTCGATTATTTGACAGCATCTTCAAAAGTTGTAGGGTCACAATCTGAAAATAGAGCAAAACGGGTAAGTGAATCCTCATATCGGTCAGTTCCAATTACCTCATAATCAATCATCCATGTTGATCTTTTTCTAATGCAATGTGGCACCACTATGTAAGAATATAACCAATTTCCCAGAAACGTCTTAACAACAATCAAGTTGAAATACAACACTACTCGTTATAACAATTCAATATAACACTTACAAGATAATTGTCCCACCATGCGCTCTCAAGATTAGAGCTTCAATGGCTTCTGGACTTACAAGAAGAATACAAGAAAGAAAGACTAACTTAGGATTGTGTTTGGAGTTGTGTTGTGAATGAATATGATGAACTAATGCATGCCTATTTATAGAATTCAGCTAGCCCACTATAGGAGACTTCCTATCAAACATTTTCCATCTTGGTTGGCTTTACCAACCATATTTATCACATGGGTGGCTACAATTGATCACATGGGTGGCTAGCATTCAAGTCAACTTCTAGGAAGTTTCATTTGGTCAAATTGGCTAACTTTAGCATTGCATCATCCCGACGTCATCTTAGGCAATTCCAAATTTCTGAACTTCTTTCTTGTAGCCATCGCGGTCTCTTTTGACCTCATCGACGTGTTAGTCGGAATCATTAATTTATGCTACCACATAAATTAGCGATACTTATTATAGGTGGGCATTGATATATACCAACACCCCCCTCAATGTTCACCTCATGTTGACTAAGCTATTGGGCCAACACCCAATGTTTGAAGATGCTTGCTCAATTGGACGCTCCCTAACGCTTTGGTGAAGATATCTGTACAATTATCTTTTGTAGGGTAGTACTCCATGTAGATTTCACCTTCCTCGATCAGTTCCCTCACATAGTGATACTGAATCTCTATGTGTTTTGTTCTAGCATGAAATACCGGATTCTTTGACATGGCTATACAACTCTGATTGTCACATTTCAACATTGTTGCTTCCTCTATTAGAATGCCAATATCAGTCATGATGTATCGTAGCCAAGCAGCTTCACAGGATGCTACACAAGCAACCTTGTATTCCGCCTCCGTTGATGAAAGTGCAACGGTGGGTTGCTTCTTACTAGCCCGTAAGATGACTCCACCACCGAATATGAATACGTAAGCTGTAACAGATTTTCTTGAGTCAATATCACCAGCCCAGTCTGAGTCATAGTACCCAGATAAAGTATCTCCAGACTTGTATGATATCCCATACTCCAACGTGCCTTTGAGATATTTGAGGATTCGCATCCCTACTTGTTAGTGACTTTGTCTCGGTTTATTTGAAAACTGACTAAGAACTCCTACAGCATAACTAATATCAGGTCTTGTGTTACAAAGGAAGATTAAACTTCCTACCAACCTTATGTGGAGCTTGTTATCAACTTGTTCTGAAGGATCGTCAATTGATAACTTTGTATTCACTTTCATCGGGGTGACAACTGGTTTGCACTCGAACATACCAAATGCAGTCAAGAGTTCACGAACATATTGTTGCTGCGAGATGAAGATAGTATGAGGTTTTTGCCATACCTCGATTCCCAAGCAATAATGAAGAAGACCAAGATTTGTCATTTCAAATTCTTGGCTTAACCATTCTTGCGTCTTCCGAATATTATCTTCATGGTCACCAGTGATTACAAGATCATCCACATATAGGACTACAATTACCTTCTTTCCTTGTTTACTTAGAACATACAAGTTGGCATCTAATTTGCTTCTACAGAAACCATGCTGCAAGAAGAAAGAGTCTATACGTTTGTACCAAGCTTGTGGTGCTTGCTTTAACCCATATAAAGCCTTTTTCAATTTGCAGACTTTTTCTTCTTCACCTGGTATTTGGAAGGCAGGGGGTTGTGCAACGTATACTTCTTCTTCAAGTTGCCCATTAAGGAAAGTTGACTTGACATCCATTTGATGTACAATCCATCCATAATGCGCGGTAGCTGCAATAACTAGCCTGATTGTTGACATTTTTGCTGTTGGAGCAAAAGTTTCATATACATCGAAACCTTCAACTTGCGAAAATCCTTATGCTACAAGGCGTGCCTTGTATTTTTCAAGACTTCCATCTGCCTTGTACTTCACTTTCCAGATCCATTTGGTGCCAATGATTTTTTTGTTTAGTGGCTTTTCAACGATCTCCCAAGTATCATTTTTCATGATATTATCATACTCGGCTTGCATAGCTGCTCTCCAATTTGGATCTGACATGGCTTCCTCCACAATTATCGATTCTTTCATTGTCTTGATGATTTGGGTCATCAAAGCCATGTTTACTAGCTGTTGTCCTGATCTGTTTTGCTCCTCTATTCTCATTGATCGTCTTAGTCCATTAGGACGTGGACTATAATCAGTAACTCCTAGATTTCTTCCATCAAAGAGCTGTTGGAACCACTTCAGTTGTGGCTTCCTTGTGAGTACAACAGGTTGGTCTTTAGTCTCCTCATCATTAGAGACTTCTTCATTGTTCAATGGTCGTTGTTCAGGCACTTGGTAGATTACTTCATTGGTTGATGACGAAATGGCAGGACCGCTATCCTCCATTAAGTGTGGTCGCTCATTAAACACCATATCTCGGCTTATGATTACCTTCTTGGCCTCTACATCATAGAGTCTGTATGCTTTAGACTCTTCACTATATCCCAAGAAAATGCCCTTCTTGCTCTTGTCATCCAATTTCTTTCGATTTTCATTTAGAATGTGTACAAAACACTCACACCCAAATTTTCTTAAATGAGACACAGAAGGTTTTGTACCATAATAAGCCTCATTAAGAGTCTTATTGTTGAGTGCCTTGGTTGAGTACTGATTGAGGATGTATACCGCTGTGTTGACTGCTTCAACCCAGAATGTGTCAGGTAGGCCAGCACCTTTCAACATGCATCGAGCTATTTCTACAATTATTCGATTTCTTCGTTCCACAACTCTAGTTTGTTGTGGTGTGTATGGAACAGTCAATTGGCGTTTAATCCCAAGCTTGTTGCAGTAGTTGGTAAACTCTGTAGAACATAATTCCCCTCCACGATTGGTACGAAGTTTCTTCAACTGTGTTGTGTTCTCATTTATCACAAGTTTGTGCCACACTTTAAACTTTTCAAGAGCATCAGCCTTGTCCCGAAAAAAATACACCCACATTTTCCTACTATAATCGTCGACTAACAACATAAAGTAGGAAGATCCTCCCAACGCCGTGGTAGTCATTTTTCCGCAGAGGTCAGCATGTACCAACTCTAGAGGAGCCTTGGATCGGTTATGACTCTCTTTGGGAAATGACTGTCTATGTTGCTTGCCCAACATACAAGCTTCACATGGTCCTTCAACTTCTTCAATTGAACGCAAGTCGGCCACTATCTTCTTCTTTTGTATTTCCTTTAACACAGGATATGAAATGTGCCCAAACATTTCATGCCAAAGTTGACTTGTTTTGGCATCCACGACAGCAGAAAGAGAGCTGATTTCGTAAAGGTTATTTTTGCGAATACCTTTACTTACTATATTTTGACCCCTGTTAAGAATCAAAGCTTCCGTCTTCTTGAACCATACTTCTAGATCATTATCTGTAATAGCAGCTACAGATAGCAAATTTCTGGTGACCTAGGGTACAAAGAGTATGTTGGATAACTTCTTGCTTCCTCTATCTTTAGACACGAGCAAGATGGTTCCAGTGCCCTCAACGGGACACCTAGCATTATTCCCGACGACAACATTCATTGGTTCTTGTAGAGGTTTTATGGAGTCATATAACTCCTTCTTGCTGGTCATATGTCGGGAAGCTTCACTATCTAACACCCATGCACTTGTTTGATGTACATGTGCGCTAGTACATGTTTCCTCTGATATATATGTTATAGTAAACAGATGTACTTCTGTTTCAGCCGGATTCTTTATTTCTCCAATTTGGCTTTAGAGTTCCGTTCTTCTCGTCATGGATTCATTTCCTGCAATCTTTGACAGTATGGTCTTTCTTATTACAGTAGTAGCACGATCCAGAGAACGTCTTCTTCTTTCCTTTCTTCTTTTCTTCTTGGTTACTCATCGTTTTGGCTACAAAGGCAGAGTCAAGTTGATTTTCTCTACTTTTTAGCCTCATCTCTTCCTCCATCAATATGGCAATGAATGCTTCAAACGTCAAAGGAGGAATGCAAACTTGTGTATTGAGTGCTATGACAACGCCGTCAAATTTTGGAGGCAATACTCTAATGCACCTTTGAACTAATTCCTCAGTTGATTTGGCAATACCAACTGCAGCCATTTGATCACGTAGGTTTTTCATCCTACTGATAAATGACTCAACTACTTCATCTTCACTTAATCTCTCAGCAGCTAACTGATTCTCCAAGTTTTGAATGTGAGTTTGATTCCTTGTTTCATATTGATTTCTCAGTATGTTCCAAGCTTCAAATGCCTTGGTTGTGTGTTGAATTAGAGTAAGGACGGAATCCTGAACACTTGTTACAATTGCACAAAGTGCGTTAGTATTTCTTCTCCTTCATTCTTTGACAAGCTGAAGATCTGGAGGTGTGACCTTTTTTGTGTCATCTTCAGCACGGACTGTAACTGGTTCTGCATCTGTGCCTAACACTGTATCAAGGAGTTCGTAGGAGTCCAGAACTGTAGTGATTTTGAACTTTCACAAAAGATAGTTCGTGCCATCAAACTTTCCTTCTGTGAAGGTAGAGGGACGTATACAAATTGTCGGTACTAAACCGGAACTAGAACTGGTAGAAGAAGAACTAGCACCTTGAGTAGTCATAGTTGTTGAGCTTTATTAGACAAGATTGTTGTTAAGAGCCCCTTAAACTCTTGATACCATGTAAGAATATAACCAATTTTTCAGAAACGTCTTAACAACAATCAAGTAGAAAAACAACACTACTCTTTATAACAATTCAATATAACACTTACAAGATAATTGTCCCACCGTGCGCTCTCAAGATTAGAGCTTCAATGGCTTCTGGACTTACAAGAAGAATACAAGAAAAGAAAGACTAACTTAGGATTGTGTTTGAATTTGTGTTGTGAATGAATATGATGAACTAATGCATGCCTATTTATAGAATTCAGCTAGCCCGCCATAGAAGACTTCCTATCAAACATTTTCCATCTTGGTTGGCTTTACCAACCATATTCAAAGTATTGACCACCCATATTTATCACATGGGTAGCTACAATTGATTACATGGGTGTCTAGCATCCAAGTCAACTTCTAAGAAGTTTCCTTTTGTACTTGGGCTTTACCCAGTTAGTTATTTTGGGCGTGGCCCATATGATGTAGTTTTCCATTTCCTGGGTCTAGTTGGTTAAGCATTTTCTTTGTAATTTCGTTATGTTAATATAAGCTATTTCATTTGACTAGAAAAAAATTATTGCGATGTCCTTATGTTTCAGGTGGTGGCGTGTGTGACTGGAAAACATGAATAAAAAATTATTGATAAAAAGATCCAATAAAAAATACTAGTATTTGTTTGGCAAGTGGGTTATAATATTCACACTGGTGCTCCTCAATTTGTCACTTTTTTTTTTCTTGAACTCTGCACTTGTCATTGTTTGTTCATGCTTTTTTTTTAACCCTTTTTGGTTCCGGAAAGCATAACTGAATTAATTAGTGATATTCAACAAATGTAAAAGAGTTGATATCCTTATTAGTCTCTGATATTTATCATATTTGACACATAATTTCTTTATATTTGAAAGTGTTATATCTAATTTATTTTAACTTTGTAACATGTGTTGTCTTTAGTCCTTTTGACCTTTTTGTAAACAAAACTAATGCTAAAGTCACGTGTTTTTTATTTTATCCGTATACTTTTTGGTTATTTTTTTTAACAAAAAAGGGCAAATGGACTCACAAGTTGGAAAGAAAAAAAAAATTAAATATAGGACTTTTTTAGATAGAGTATTTATTTGTCAAACATAGTAATAATATCAAAGACTAATTACAAGATTAACAAATTCTAAAGATCATTAGTATAGTCTCGTAATACTAAAAAAAATCTTAAAATCTCAACACATCTTCAGTAAACAATAACATAACGAGTTATCTCTTAACTCATTTTGGTCAAATTTTAGTTTCTCATCCAAAACATTTTCTTGAAATTTCAATTTATCCATTCAAAGTTATCACCTTCCTATTTTGCCAATCGATTACAAAAATTTTGATTTAATTTTCCATCTCTATTCAAATCCATTTAATTTCTCTACGATCAATATTTACTTCGGTGGATAGTGTGAAATGCAACTTGTTCTTCCTCTGCTTATTTTTTTTTTCATTATTTATCGTATGATAATGCTTTCAACCGTAGTCGACCTTGTGATCATACAATTGATATGCAATGAATTGTAAAGAGAATCATATAGGCTTGTGAATTAGAATTGAAGGATCTAGTTTAGCGAAGGCAATCATCTTCCAACATGTGTTTTCAACACTGGCGGAGGCACGTAAGGGTCAGCCGGGGTTGCAGCCTCCACTGACCCATAAAAATATTAAAATTTTTATGTATTTTTTTAAAAAAAATTAGAATTCTATGTATTTTTTTAAAAAAAATTAGATATCTATTTATTTTTAGTTAAAAAAAATTAATTAGCCATCACTGAAAAAAAAAAGTACTCGTATAGTTCAAAAATTATAGATTTTAGCCCCTACTAGCCCATAAAAATGTTAAAATATCTATGTATTTTTTGAAAAAAAAATAGATATATATGTATTTTTAGTTAAAAAAATTAATTAGCCCCCACTAAAAAAAAAAAAAAGTATTCTTATAATTCAAAAATTATAAATTTTAGTCCCCACTGGTAAGAATTCCTGGCACCGCCCCTAGTTTTTAAGTTTCCGTTTCTTATATCCTAAACACTATGCTTGGATTGCCAAGGGAAGTGAGTAAAACTAAAGAAAAAGATTGGACGAGGGAAATGAAAGGAAAGTAAGATGAAATATAATAAAAGAAATGAAAGGAAAGTGGTGTTCTCATTTGGATTTGAGAAAAATAATCAGGGAAAGAAAAGAAAATAATTCTTTTGATTTTTTGTTTTGAATATCTTTTTTATATTCATTGTTATTTTAAGAATACATTTAAAACTGAAAGGATTGCAAAATCCTTTTTAATGCCACCATAACCCACAACCTACCTCCTTCCAAAATTTAATCCAATTCGTTCCCTTTAAAAAGTGCAATGTGAACACTATTTATATGATAAGCCCGTTGAATCTTAGAATTAATGAGCCTATAACTAAAAAACTTTGCATCAAAAACTTTCAAATAATTGACTAATTTTAGCATTTCTCACGGTTGTCACTTGTCAACCTCTACAAATTCTTTAATTGCTCTGCTTTTAATTGCAATGCTTACTACACAGTGGCAAACTCTTCTGTTTCTCATGAAGAAAGAAAGAAAGAAAAATGGACACAAGCATTTTAATAATGCACACAAAATACAAAAGAATATCATAAAACGATATCTCAAGATATTACATGTTACTTTAGCAGATATTATTGTTAATGACTCTTTCCAGCTATATAACATAATAATCACAAACGATGAACTAGACCTTTAATTTATCATCACATACGGTACATAGGCAAAAGTTACATTATTCACATTCGAGCACTGGAAGCCTATCCGTATTGATTCCACAACTGTCACATGAAGACTTTAATGTGCCCTTCTGTTTATACACAAGAGGGTGCGTGTGGGAACTCACTTTAAACGTGCTTCCAAACTTGACATTGGGAAATCTGCCAAGTCTAGCTACACAATCCGGATGAAAAGAATTAATATCACAAAGAGAGCAATAGTAAATCCAGAACTTGGGATGCATTTCCTCTTCGCACAAATCACAAATGAAATCATCTGGATGGTCACTATGTGGCGGAAACCTCAGGGGAAGAGGGTGCTTATCCCAGCTGTGCCTAATAGCCATGGGGAACATTGCACAGCCATGGTGCAAACTAAAATTGTAAGTCTTACAACCAAAAGCGAGACCTTTGCATAAATAACCACAAGCATTGCATAGTTCATCTGAAGCTTCAAATTGAAAGATAGGGTGGTTATGGTTTTCGTGCACAATAATAGTAGGCAAAGCAGCACATTTGACATCAAGGAAAAAGTCATCACAGGTGTCGCACTTGAAGAAGAATCCGTTTGAATACCAATGACAATTGTTGCAGTGAAAACCACTATAGAATTTGGTGTACTGGTCGAGGTTGAGTGGGTAGGGATGAGTAGGATGTTGTAGTTTGGATGGTATTTTGGCACAAGGAAGATGAAGAAAGTAACTACATTCCACACAAGCATAATAAGGAGCAGAAATAGGCGTAATGCAACAGTCGCATAATACTTCCTCATCTATTTCTTCGTCGTCATTCGGCTGCTCATGGATGAGTATCAATGGATGTTGCTTATGGCTCCAGTGCTTGATCTCTGGTTGAATATGTGCAAGGCTATTCTTTCTAAGTAGGAAACGTTTAATCATTCCTGATATGTCAGGCACCGGTAAGTGGAACAAATCATCATCATCAAGTAGAACTTTCAGAAGTTTTTGTTCAAACTTGGCATCATCGAGTATATCAACGTCTCTGGAAGAAGAAAAATTATAGAACATTGTAAAAAACGTGCAAGCACAAATAGAGAAATGAGAAATTAGGATTAAAAGGGAAAAAAAGAAAAGGAAAAAGAGATGTGGAAGGAGGAGCTAGGATGAGTCTCTTACGAGTTAGCTTCAATCTGTTGGGTCTCAGTTGTCATACACTTGAGGTGAATAAAACATCTGCACAGGCGACAACAATAAACCCAATATGTTGGAAAGATAATCTGGCGGCAGATATCACAATTGAACACGAAATATTTGTAATCAGATGGAATGTCGTACACAAGGAAAAAAAGATGATAATTTCTCTCATGTTTTGTTGTACTCTGTAATAACGCACAACTCTTATGTATATAAAATGGGCAGGAAGGACTAGATAGGATTGATCTTTATCTTCCACGCCACAAGCATCGCAGCGGAACAACGCTGGCCTTGGTTGGAATATCAGTGAATGTTCGTGACCGCCATGCCTAATGATGCGGTCCTTGTAAGGGCATAACGTGTCATGGTCCTTGAGAGCACATGCTATGTCCATTCAAAAATTACAGACTGTGCAGCTGTAGATGAAACCATTCCAAATAATTGTGCCACAAACATCGCAGGTGTACATGTAGTTATATTCTGGCAAATCTGATCTAGGGAGAAGGATAAGTGAGTGATTATCATGCTTGGGATGCATCATCTCTCTTGGGAGCTCCGCACATACTTTGTGTAGGAAGTACCCTTCACTGCACTCTCCACACACATATGCAGGCTCCTCTTGCGAGATTGGTCTTTGACAGATAACTTCCTTTTCATCAGCCTTTGGGAAATCTTTGAGGAACAAGGGATGCTTGTGGCTAAAATGATTCATTTTTTCCATCTCTCCGAGTGTGAGGCGCACAAAAATTTATTATTTGGTTAGGCTATCCCGTTCAAGAAAAATAGATGTTCCCTAACCTTCATAATGTTTGGAGCTTTGGAGTCAGTCAATTATTAATTTTAAAATATAAGGAGTAGTTAGCTGTGTGATTAACGCTTTTTATATATATAAAAAAGAATGTTTAGTAAGTGACTAAAATTTCGTATATATTTAGTTGTTACCTGCGTGATTAAAAACTTCCAGATCACTGTATAATATATCATGTATGGGTTATTCTATCTTTTATCAATTGGTTTGAAGATGAAATTTCATGTTAATTTATGATAGGTTAATTTATTATAGTATATGAGCTGGGAGGGCCTACCACATCATATCTTGGGTCATATTTCACCTAGTACTAATTGATTTTAATATAGAACTTAGGTGGCATTTGGGTTAGACAGACACAGATCAATTTCAATAAATTACCCTTGTTTTAATTTACATGTATTGTTTTCATATTTTTATTTTAATTTATGTAATTATATATTATTTTTACAACGTAATTAGCAAGACTCAAACTTACAACCTCTCGCAGACATAACAAGTTACATACTATTAGACCAAAGCCTTAGTAACACCAACTTATCTTGTTTAATTTCCAAGTCAATTCAAACAAAATGAATTATATTAAGCTAATAATTTCCCCTAAAAGTTTTTTTTATTAGTATTGCAAAAAGTAAGAGAAGGAATTATATCTAATATATTCATTTACTCTTTTCTCATTTTCCATGTATTCTATATGTGGTAGATATCATCGTTAAATAGAGATATTTGAGCCTTTATAGACAATTTGAAATCTCTAAAGTTCTTCCACTTATTCTTTAACTCATTGTTCTACATACAACTTTAAAGAGGTTCTTTTTTGCATGGCCATAATCATCCATTTTAGCTTTTAACAATTTATAATCTTCATAAAATTTTACAATCTTAACATTCTATAGTTTTCACAGCATTTCACATAATTTTGACCCTTTCAACAATGATAAATAAAAAATAAAAAAATTAACGAATATTTTGTTGTATAAAATGAAGATGAACAATAGAATAACTCTGATCATGATTGAATAAGCTAAATTATTTACAAACACACAATTAGTAGCTCAAAGAAGCTTAATAAAGAAGATAAAACATATGAAAGCAAGACAAGACAACCGGGTTATATTAAAAAATATAATGTTGCAATAAGTAGTAAGAAAGATGTTTCGATTCAGATTTTACATCTACATTTCTCATTAGTTTGATCATGCATCTATAGTTGTTAAAAAGGTTCCTTGATTCAATTACATAGTTTTCACATCAACATTTGCCATGATTAATCAAACAACCCATGAAAAAAAAAAAAGACCCAGCTCGCTTGGGTTTGTCAAATAACCCAAGTAAAATAATGACCCACTTGCTTTAGGCCGAATAATGTCTGAATATTAAAAATTCTCTTGTGTTAGTTAAATAAATCACAAATAGAAAAACACTTGGCATTAGTCAAATAAATCTTTGAAAAAAAAATAAAAAATCTTGCATTAGTTAATAAAAATGTTCGTGGGGTTGCATGCAAGACATCACAAGGCCCTACAAAAAAAAAAAAAAAAAAGCTCCGTAACCATTATAACGTTTTGTGCACTGGATTCCAGTGAATTACTATTAAAATATACGGAGTAATTAGTTATGATTAAATGAACGAGATTTATAAAAGTTTGATATTGAAATTGTTATTAGAACAAATAACTATTCGAATATTTTACCTAATGTTGAGTGTGGTTTGATATTGAAATTATTAGTAGAATTAACAAATAACTATTCGAATATTGTACTTAATGTTGAGTGTATGGTTTGATATTGAAATTGTTATAACCAATCTATTTATTATATTAAAAACGATGGCAAAAAGGCAAGTGGTCATATCAGCACTTGTGTCCTTATTCCTCAATTTTTAAGATTATTTCTTCCTTCAAATATGCAGTTATCGTTAGTAATCGATGCCTTTGTCAGTCACGAAGCATAAGATAAAAAGAGGTAATCAAAGTCACATATATAGTTGTGCATCATCAATTGCTTTAAATAGGATCGGATCAACTATTCCACAAAATTGGGTTCTTGGTATTGAAAACAATAGATATATAATAAGGTCCTATCAAAGTGGTTAATTTTTTAAATAGAGTGAAAAATTAATATGGTATCAAACTCAAATTACTAAATGGTCATGAATTCAAGTTTCATCTAATTATCTATTTGAAAAAATTAAAATTATCAATATGTAAGGTTAAAAATGAATATTGCCTATACATACGGAGGTTGTTGAAGATAACTAAAACTTTTAGATAAGGTTATTAAAAAAAAGTATTATAATTTTTTTTTTTTGGTATTATAACTCTCACTTATTGTAGGAGGTAGATGACATTTTAAGATAAGTAAGTTATGTTTTCCTATTTGATTTAATAGTGTATCATTTTTTTCATAAATCATATTCAATTCTACATTGTTTAAAACATTATGGTTCACCATGTCAACTGAACGTTTTGCGTCCTTGAGTTTTAGGATTTGGACCTTCTCTCATAATGTTTCAATAGTGATAAATTATTTATGTAATTATATGTAGTTATAGTTAAATAATATAAATAATTCATCATTATTAAATCTTTTCCATATATAATTTGATATGAGGGGATCCCAACTCTAATTTGTAACAAAATTTTGTGCAATTTTTTTTTTTTGCTAACCTGGATAAACAAGGCCACTCAACCAGTTCACAAAACATAGACAAGATTAGCCATCACTTAATAACATCGGATGAAATATGTCAACGAGCCCTCATTGACCTAACGGCTGAATGTGAACAAAAACCTTCGAAATATAATTATCCGACTCAAAACATATATCAAATAAATTAAAATATAATTTCCAACGATAATAGATATACTCGAACTACCTTCTAACAAAAAAGTATGACCAGTACCAACTGGACGATCCTTCTGATCAATTTTGTGCAGACTTGTTGATGCGGATTCCCACTAAATTTTTAACAAGCAGTGGTCATTTTAAAATTCAAAATTTCAGTTGTCGATGGAACCTATAAACTTTAAATGGTCAGTTTCAAAGACTTTCTCGTGTTCCCACTACCCATCTACCTATGTCCATTGCACATTAACTAAGACTGTGGGTAAGAGCCATAAGTTCAAGTATTATTATTATTTTTTTTTTGCCAATAAGTATGATCAGAACACCTAAAGGTGATTTAGTTTACATAGTTAAATATATATATATATATATATTTATATGGGTAAGATCTATATGTTTAATTATTATTATTATTATTATTTTTTGCCTATAAGTATATATATAAACTAATTCACCTTTAGGTGTTCTGGTCATACTTATTGGCAAAAAAAAAATAATAATAATACTTGAACTTATGGCTCTTACCCATATATATATATATATATATATATATATATATATATATATATATATATATATATATATATATATATATATATATATATTTTAAAAGAAACATAGTTAAACTATGATAAGAAAGAAACAGTACAGTCAAAAAGCTTGGTTCCAACCATTCATTTGATTTAGTAGTATAATTTTTACCTTATATACGAATAATTTTGAAACAATTTTCGAATTGTGCAACTTTTGAATTAAATGAAAAAAAGTTTGGAACCAAATTTCTACATAACGGTTAAAAGGCTAGTCAAAAACTCAAAAATCATTTAACAAGAAAAGAGAACTCAAATAACACGTAACGAATTCTTACTGTAGCAGTGCCACATTATTTTAATCAAATGCCACCTTTGTAATTCTTATAATTTAACTGGCACTTTTACCAAAAAAAAAAACTGGCACATCTATCTTTTACACCTCTTCAGATGTATCTGCACTCTGAAACTGTTACTTAATTTCTTATAGAAAGATAAATAGAAAAAGATTTTCTTTGGATTGGAGTGCGTGCATTAATTTCTTGCTAATAATTTAGATTTTTACCGTTGTTCCCTCCTGTTTCCTCCTGTTGATCCCTCCTATTGCATTCAGACTCTGTCGAAAATAATAAACAAAAGATAATAAATTAATTTCTTGCTGATAATTTTAATTTTTAAATAATGTGATTAATTAAACTAGTATGAGAATGCAATCCCATCACGTGAGCGACGACAAAGTCGCATCCTCGTACTCCTCGATTTTTAATTACGACCTAGGTTAGGTTGTTGGGTGTGTGTGTGTGGCTTTGAAAAATGTTATTGTTTTTTTTAAAAAAGATCATTGATAACATAATTTTTTTTTTGTCAACATTGATAACATAATCCAATAAAGAATACAAGCGCTTATATGGCAAGTGGGTATTCATATCCACACTGGTACTCAATTTTTAATGACGATAATCCTAGAGATCTATACTTGTATTGATAGTGGTGCATTTGTTGGTACGAAGCTAGTGAGAAGTAGAAATTGAAGTAAAATACATATTTTCGCATCACCATATTTATTCTTTCATTTTTTTCGTTTTGTTCGACTGGAAATTTCATTAAACAAAGAGAAAACAATAAAAATAAAGCTACCCAATGCCCTTGTTGGTACTAGAGGGGGTGATTGTATGTGAAGTCTGATTTAAATAAAGAATAATGCGAGAAATATGACACGCAAATTTATGTGATTCAGCTTGAATTCTATGTCTACGGATAGTAGGAGAATAACTTTCACTATATAATGAAAAAATTCAAGAGATATTACTCTTACAATAATGTCTTATCAATCACTCGTGTATGCACTCAATATTTGCTACAATTGATACAAAGCTAAGGAACTCATTATATAGATGTAATAAGCTCCACCTACCACATCTACCGGCCACATCTTGGACCTTCTAGATGTTGGGCTTACAAGCCCATTGAGCATGATCCACAAATACAAGCCACCGTTTCAACAAATCTCCACCTTGAACCGTATTTGATCCAATCATCATATATTTTCTTCGCTCCCAAAATGCCCTTACTGGGGTTCATTGTTGCGCACTACAAACACCAACCAAGCCCAAGCAATGCCTAAACTTGCTGACAAGAATCACCTTGGTCATCATATCTGCTGGATTCTCATGTGTAGAAATCTTTTGCATCGATACGATACCCTGTAATACAACATCTCTAATAAAATGATTTCTGACATCAATGTATTTCGTCCTCTCATGATACAACATCACCGGTGTTGCGATCATTGAAGATTTTGGTCATGATCTGTCAGAGAAAGTGGAGATCTTGAATTGACCCTCTAATCCAATTTTTAATGTTATCAAGTCTTCCTTTGGCAAAGTGATCTCCTAACCCTGAATCAGATGATGTTTTTGTTTTGGCTTGGTGAACCTGATGGAGTTTTTCTACTAGATCTGCTTTTGAACTTATCAGACCCAAACACCAAGTGATAAGAGTGTAGCGAGACTGTCTGGTTTAAGTACCACATCCCGAAGCATGCTTTCTGCTCCTGGTGGTTTTGGCGCAACAGAAATCCCACCAAAAGGAGGCTTCTCAATTAGGGTATTTAGGTTGATGCTCTCTGTGCTTTCTGTAAGCTTTATATTGAAAACAAAGATCACTAGTACTTTCAATGTAGTCTCAAAAAAGAATCTGGAAAAAGGGGTATAAGATTGGCTAAGGGGCCTCACTAGATCTATACTTGGGATCATATCATTGTTTGGATCAACAAAAATTGTAATGGTTACGTTGCACTCGAGCTTGATCAAATTGTTCTTCCAAGCTGATGTTTATGTCATTTGGCGAGACAGGAACAACATCCTCCATGACAACACTACTCTCAATGAAGATCAATTGTTCACACAGATTTGGTTTCGTTTTAGACAATTTGTATAGGGCTAAACACTTTAGAAACAGTAACTTGAATCTTAGGTTGTATAGAGTTTGGGAAATAGATGTTAACAATCTTAGATAGGCTTAGTGTTGAACCGATTTATTTGTTAAGTTATGTAATTTTTTTTGTGATTGATACAAGTATTTGCTTCTGAGAAAAATAAAAAGAATAAAATGTCCACTTTGAGCTTCATCATATTTCTTCATTTCTAGCTGTTTTTCTAATTAATTTTAGTGTTCAATTTACATTTTGTTATACTCTGTGCTAATATGATTGTACCTTATATGAGATTAAATGTAACATGTATTCGAAAAGATTGTATCATTTTCCTTCTTTTTTTTTTTTTTGAAGGAATCCTTTAGCTGGTCTCTTGTAGGTTTACTTCGTTTTTAGCTATTTTCTTTAATTCTTTATTGATAAACATTCCCTGTCACTTTTTTTTTTTTTAATATATCATTATGCATATTTTATTTGTAACTAAATAATGAGTGGTGAGGTTATTTGAGCATAAAAAATGGAAAATTGAGGTGTTTTGGAAGAGAAGCCGTGAAAGGAAAAAGATAATGTATGAGGAATAGTAAAGCAAAAAGAATTAAAAGAACTTACCATCGACATTTTTATTCTTTTTTTTTTTGGTTTAATCTTAAGGCTTTTAACTAGTCTTTTACCTGTGCGATACACGGGTATGGCACGGGTGTAATCTGAACACTCTAAAAATATGAAACATAGAACCAATTTATTGAACTATATATTTAATCACATTATCTAGAGACCATAATATATACCTACTCTATATATTATATTATTACAAAAATAAACAAATAAAGAAAACAAACATAAGCATCTTTTTTTCTAAAAAATATGATAGTAAATACTATTTTACATAGATCAGGTGTTTCAAAAGATACATGTATGTATCTCTACAAAGTTCACGACATCTTCTTATAATTTGACGTCATTCTTACTCATTGCCCATACCTTTGTAGGATATAATTAAAAATATATGATCTGATTTAAATTAAAATACAAAATAAATCATCTCAAAAATCATATAGTATAGGACTTTATTTTTATTTCTACTACTACAATATAACGTAAACAATGACGAAAAGGAATCTAAACATGTTAAATATAATCAAATGTACGATACAAATAAAAAGAAAGATATATTTGCCTAATTTATTCTTTGGAATACTTCTTTGTAAATGACATTGATTGTAGTTTTTGATTTTTAATTTATCATTGCCATTTTTTATAAAAATTCTCAATCCTAGTTCACTTGTCTCTCTTGAAAATGTAACATATAGTTGTTTATGACTAAAGACAGATCTTGAAAGATATAACCCATTGTAAAAAAGAGTTTGACCTTGACTTTTGTTTATAGTTATGGCAAAACTTACAAGCAAAAAAAGTTATGTTTGCTGGAATTTGGAGGAGTTTATATTGTTGCATGCACAATTTATTGCTGACTTTCATATGAAATGACAAGCAATATTTGTCTAAAATCTCCCCCTCAAACAACGATACCCCCAAAAGGTTCTTTAAGGGTTTTATCTACAACTTTGACACAAAATAGATTAATCATTGGGGTTTCATCCTAGATAATTAGCTTAGCTTTTATCAGTAATTCAACTTGTGGACTTCCTTGCTTAATTTTACAAATTGAATCTCCATCAATTTGTATAAGAATTACAAATCTATAATAAGTTGTTCTTTCACCTGGAAGTAACAAAGACGCAATTCCACTCGAAGCAACATTAAAAATGATACCACCTTTTGATCATAAGACTACTAATAGAATTTTCCAAATGAAAGTCTTGTCAGTAACTTATATATATGTACGGAAAAATCCTCCTCTATTCTCTGCAACATCTGTCATTATCTTGTTATAGACAGTTCTTTGCACATCAATAAGAAATGATAGTAACCTTTTATGATCCTTAGCCAATTTAGTTCTATCATAATTCAATTCATCAAGGATTAGTCTATTATAAACTTCCGATGACAAATAATATCTTTTGGGTAAGGCATTGTCACAAAAGCTTTTACTCTATAAAAGCTTTTCAATCTCTAACAAAGTATGATATTTAAGCTCCTCCTCAGTTAAATTCAACTTTGCTGTATTTCAAATAAAAAAAATTATCAGTAAATAGGAATTCATGTTAGACAATACAATCTAACAACTCAAATTTTGTTAGGATTTGACTTGTTTTAAATGATAACTACCAAAAATTGATATTTAAAATATGAAATATTGTAATAATTTATAAAAATATTAAATATTAATATGATGTAGGAAACGACATTGCAATTATCATTATATATGATGACATATTTCATGGAAGATGAAAAATATATCAAAATCGACTAAATAAACCTTACACACCATTCAAAAAAGAAAAAGAAAAAGCCAAATCTGACTAATTAAAAATTTTAAGAAATACTACCTAAGTTAGATAGAGAATATAGAATTCTAGGAATTAGCATGGTTGTAAAATCAGGTGTGATCTTTGTAGACACTAAGATACAACGAAAATAGATAAAAAGGTGTCCAATTCAGCTCATGTACATGCAAAAGAAAAGGATAAAAAATGTAAAAGAAAATATATAAAGTCATATAATTTTTAGGAACTAAGCCCATAATTTTAATGACTTATCCGATACAAAATTTTATTTAAGAAGCAGCAAGAAACAATATGATTAACTTTGAACATCTTCACACACAAAATGCATGGAATTAGTACACGAAAGTCTGGGTGTTGTCCATCTATATATTGGTTCAGTTATATTTCCTGATTATGTGGATTCTCTTCCATTGTTACGTAAGAAAATTTTTAAGAAAATTTTGTTATGATAGTTTGACCTGTATACAAACAGTTATCGGATATGGAAAAAAAATTGTAGCTCATAAAAATTCTCTCTAATGCCATTTTATTTATCTGACATTTGAAAACATGTAAAAAAAATAAATTGATGATATAGTATTACTGAATAAATACTTTAGTGGTATGATTTTTTGTTTTTTGTTTTTTGGGTCAAGTGGTATGATTATGATACTCACTTTGTATATGAAAAATCTCGAGATTAATTATTAACAGATGTGACATTCTTTGTATGTGATGTAATATTAATTTAGGCTTTCTTTTAAATCAAAAAAATAAACGGATGACAATAGTAGTTAGGACGTAGCTATTTTGGTTAGAGATTGTAGCCCTCACTATTTTGAAGAGTGGAATCATTAAGAAGTGAGTTTGTAATGTATGAATTAAAAATCAATTTAGCTCCTATTTAAAAAAATTATTCATATACAAGTGCGAAATTGTGTATTTTTAACTCCTACTAAACAATAATCCTAAATCCACTCATATACAGTAGATTTATCGTAATTTTGTAAGTTATGGCGGGATCATATGATATAGTAAAATTTTACAATGTTATATGTTATGCAGGAATTTAAATCCTTTTTTGGTCTCTTCTTTTGTTGTTATCGAGTAATTGGAGATGAAAAAAAAAAAACCCGAAATTTTGTGAATAATGCGGAGTCGAATTTGTTGATTCTCGGATACGAAGATATTAAATATGCTACATCAAACTCGCATGCCCGTAACCCATGTGTGGTATTTAAAATGTCTTCCTAGTTATATTGCGAATCTTTTAGATAAACGTCTTAAAATAGTTAGAAGGCTTAGTAAACTGTGATGTGTGATTTGATAAGATAGAGTTCTGATATACATAGGATACAAATTTATGATATACTTAAATTTAATACATCAAGTGGTGTTTATAATTCAATTCAATTTAATTTATTATCATAAAAATTTTAATTTCTAATATGATTTACACGTGACATAATTTAATTTTAAAATTTATTCAAGTAAAAGAAGTAACATTTTTGCAGCCAAAAGCTCCAACCCAGTTGTAACCCAACCTTGAATTTCACCATTAAACCAAAATCAAGAAGAAAGCGAGAGATCCTTCGATGAAGAAAGTTAATCATGTTCTGCTCTGAAATGCTGGCGATATATATGCTTCTATGAACTTCACAAGCGAAATGATCAGCAACTAAATTAAGTTATTCACTTTGGATCATCCTTCAAAAATTGTTTCCAAGGATCAGCATAAGTTGAGAACTTGGCAGCTCACAAAGCACTGATCCACATCTTTCTAACTTTCAACCTTGATCATCAAAGCAATATAAAAAGGAGAAATGGATCAACGCTACAATGAAGCAAAAAGTGTAAACAAATAGAGTTCAAGAGTGTTCTAGCGTACGAAATTTAGCATGACCAATTCTTAAAAACTTGTACCACCTTCTGTCTCCAGTGCTAGAAACCATGGTAATGTTTCTTAAGTGCATTCATTTTATGTCTAAGATAATATATATAGCTTCGCCCTCCTCACTTTCTTCTTGTCTAGCACCTTGATCTCCTTCATATTAGGTCATGAATACCTATTATCATCTACTCATTTAGCGATCATTTATTGAGCAAAGTAATGAAGAAGCCTAACATAATAGCGATATATATAATGGTAATTAAAGCAGTAATAAGATAAGGCAATTGTTTAGCTTGTAACTCGTTCATGCACTAAAAGCATAAAGATGTTGACATCTAATATCATTCCAAAGGCAGAAGTGTATATTTGGTGGCAAATAGAGATGCATATCATAAATGATGGCTGGAACTGGTCTAATTAAAAACCATCATACATGATAATTTTTCAAAATGGAATTACTGGAGTCAACTATCACTAAGCAACCACATCTGGACCTTTCCAAAATTTCAGCAAGATTTGAATTGTCCTTCCTCTGTAAAGATAATACTATATATTAATAAAGTAGAGATAACATTACAAATAAAATAAAGATTTCTACTGATAGAGATAAAAAAATTTAAATGAAGATATAATAGAGTCCTATGATAGATAGAAAAATCTTATCAAAATATAGAATATAAATATAAATAAAATGATTTAGATAATACTGCATTTAATAATTATCTGTTACATTATAATAATTTGTAAAAAGCTGAATATAAATTCAAATAATATAATTTAGATAATACTGCATCTAATAATTGTCTTTTACATATTATAATCTATAAAAATCATTTCAAAATTAATTATTTAGTAAATTATAATGTATAAAAATCATTTCAAAATTTTAAAATTGGCATGATATGATTGTTTCAGTAGAGATGCTCATTAATTGATATGTGGCATAATGGTTGTTCTCTTAGAATATTAATTAATTAATTAGAATGGTTGACTATGGTTTATTACATTTGTTTAAGATCTTTCATTAATTTTGTCAACTAGCAGGTACCAATGACCTCAAAAATTATAGGCATATTTGGAAGTGTTATTATTTTTTGTTTTTTAAAATAGCTTTTGAGAACAGTTTTCAAAAAATGTGTAATCATGTGTAAATTGTTAGAGTTTTTTAGTTGTGGGCTATCACTGATTGAGACATTTTCTTATTTCGAAAAATAGGTTGAGGTTAATTGGTAAAGTCCAAAACATATTTTATAGTGATCCACTCCAGCTGGGCTTAAGTTCGTCTCATGGATATTTTTGTTAGTGGTATGGTATGTAAGGCGTAAAGCCTGTTTAAATTTATAGGGCAGCTTGATGGGGGCCCAATAAAGATTTCAGGCTAGACACCCTCTCCCATCCAAAATACTAATAGTTTATAAATAGGTTGGTTTGCAGCCACCATACAGAACTTGGAGAGGGAGAGGGAGCCCCTGGTCTAGACGTGTCTACCATAACACGTTGCCCAGATTTTCTTGCAGGATTACCAAAGGCTCTTGAAGATTGATTGCAACAAATAAAGAAATATCGCATGGACTTCTAGTATGTCTCGACTCTATAAGATTATTATGTATTTATTATGGTGTTCTATTTTCTGGTATTGAATCCTCTAAAATCTAATAAGTGGTATGAGAGCCAATAATACCAAAGATAGAACTCGTAAAGCAAAACGATATATTCAGTTAATTTGGCATCCAATTTTGTATTGCGAAAATAGGTCGTCGGGGCCACTCGGATTTAAGTTCGTAGATATTGGTCATATGTTTTGCACTTAGTTGGGGAACATAAGAAAATACTTTTATTTCTTAGCAAAAAAAAAAAAAAAAAAGACTTTTTTATATAATCATTATATGTTTTCTCTATCGGAGCTGACATGAACTTATAAGTATTTGATATCAAACTTTTGGGCAAAATCAGTTTTTCTTCATATGAAAGCATAATTTAAATCAAATATAAGATGCTGCATGCCAGCAGATATAGATGATGAAGCGTTTTTCATTGTCCCGTAAATTCTTTATATGACAGAATTCTACATCGAAGCATATGGCGTAAAAGCAATTAAAGTAATAATTAGCCAGGTCTTATATCAGGGTTGCATGTTGTCCTTTTTGTTGTTCTTGTTTGGTTCACAAGATTAGTTCATGGTTAATTGCCTACAGTTGATTGCTTTTCTAGTAATTGTCATATTAATTATTATCAGGCATTATATTTACAAGGCATATTTTAGTCTCTTCGGTGAAAAAAAAAGGGGCTACATATGATTCAAATTATTCTCGTTTCCAAGGATCTTCACGATCTGCTTTATTTAGACACAAGATCTGATATTGTTTGTTCGTATATTACAACGTTATTTAATATTCGATTTGTACTGCTGAAAGCTGAATTTTTGTTCTGGAACGAGCTAAAAGACAGATGTCCAGTCTAGCAATATTAAATCCCCGAGCTTGTAAACACTACACTACAGCTTTTGAAGTCACGTTACACCATCATGTTATGTGCTAACATAACTTTAACTCTTTTATATTAATTGCTTGCCATGGACAATAGTTTACTAATTAAAGAAACTCATAGCCACGGTTGTGTTAAGGGCTAAGCTTAATTGGCTATAATATTACTTCTTTTAAGTTTTATTAAAGACTACTTGATGGCTTCCGCTTTTGTTTCTCAGATTTTATAATTATAGTATTTTTTCAAGTTTTGAAGTCATACCAATGCTGTCAGTATCCTTCGAGTAACAGTCGGGAAGTATCACATCCCTATAAAATTTATTTTAGCTACACTGAAATTCAGTTCTTAATTTTTCAAAATGGCTTGAAATGTATAATCTACTTCCTACAGCTCTATTTTGTCAAGACATGCAATTTGGAAATATTTTCTTCATACTGGAGTGTGAAAAACTAAAAACTACTTTATGACTTTGGTCGTACTTGGGATTATGAATTCTTACCGCTAGTGTTTGTCAAGGAGTTTTTTTTTTTTTTCATGTGGAACTACTCTTAGGCGTTATCTAGTCCCCTCCCGCTCTTCCTTTTGGCTAGCATGCAATAATGTTCTATTGTTATATCCTTTGTTTATATGTTACGGGATCAACTGACCTGTCCTTGAAACTTAAAGTATGGTGACCATTTTGGGTCAAGTGTTATTTGTGGCTCATGCAAGGTTGGTTTGAGAGGATGACGTCCCTTACGGAGGCCTCAAGAACTCTCGCAGTAAGTGAATAAGTAAGTTTAATTGAGTTATTTTGGAAATTGATGAGTTTCTCAAATTCATAAATTCCTTTTAAGTTGTTTAACGCGTTAGTCATATCTAGATTTCATAAAATCGTTACTACTTCTGGCTGTTCTACAAGTTCACAAGGGCATAAAATAAGTTATATAAAGTAAATTGTTCTAGACGTTGTGCTGCATTTTAAATATTGGAATTTAATCATGAATCTAGCTAATTCTGATATAAAGTCATATTCAGGCTTTTTACATTCAGTTACTTACATAAAGGTAATTTTTTTGTCCAGTTGAATAATTTTGTGATTGATGTAGACGGTTGCGCCGAAATGGACTTCTATATTAATTATAATTTATTTGATAAGGATCCTGGGATGTTTGTTTCTCCTAATTAGTGTATGCAATTACCTGCACAAAGGGGAATTTATTTTTCCAATTGAATAATTTTGTGATTGATGTAGACGGTTTTGTCGAAGCGGACCTCTATATTAATTATAATTTATTTGATAAGGATCCTGGGATGTTTGCTTCTCCGAATTAGTGTATGCAATTGCCTGCACGAAGGGAGTAGTTGTGTATATTAGTTTAAGGGAAGTGAGAGTGGCTGTAAGGGTTATTTTATTTGACATTAGAAGGATTTGTTTGCTCGGAGGGGATATATTCTTTTGGAGTTGTCTCACTGTTTCACTTAAATGGGAGATTCATACCGCATCCTGTGTATTATGCCCGAAGGGGAATATGCAGTGTGCACTTTGAACTCTCATAAGGATGTTGTTGTTACAGTTTATCCCCTTTTGATTAAGTCACCATTCATATTTCTATTATAGTCAGCAACATCCTAGTAAATAATCAAAATGTTTAATTAAGTCTGACTGGAAATGATTATTTTTCATTTATCATGCAATATGAGTGTTATAAATGTTAATTTTTTAATGAGGTCTCTTTCAAGATAATTTCATTCAAAAGTGAATTTGAGATCCTCGAAACCATTAAAGTTTTTCAGATTATAAAGACATTTTAAGGTTGAGATACTATAGTATAGTTGGAAGTGCCTTTTATTGGCTTCTTTTGCACGTATCAAGATTGATATTTATTCCAATTGTGGAATTATAAAGTTTGTTTTCTTACAAAGATGTACATGGGCACTCCCTTTGTAGCATATAAGTGTTAGATTAAATTACATGAGTACTTAATATATTTGTAGAGCTATTATGTTTGATAAAGAACTATTAGGAGATATCAAGTTTGTTCCTCCTGTAATTACTATTTTCTATATATAATTATTTTCATTATAATTGTTAAATATATCTCTGGAGATTAAGAAGATATATTTTGTTAAAATTGTATGAAAGTGAACTATTATTATTTAGGTTATCTCATGATTGGGATACCGATGTCATCGACACATTGTATTTACTTGTAGATGATTGTTCAAGTTTGACTTTTGTGGTGATTAAGTAAGGTTGAAAGTAAAGGAGTATTCTCCCATATTAAAGTTGCATGCTTGGCTAGTTATATTTAGGTACTTCTTCTCAAGTTAGTTTTAATTATGTCATCACAATTTCTAAAGATAGAAAACATAGCACTTTATTTATTTGTTTCTTGTATAAGTTTTCTATTTTGATGACATTACAACAGTATCATGGTTAGAGCAATATACTTTTGGCAAGGTTGATAATATATATAAAATATTTTCAATTTAATTGGAGGTTCTCCATGACCAATGTTTGAATGTGTGACTAAACTTGTCCAATAATATAAGGATTATAAGTTTGTCCTAGACCCTATAAATGGTTCTTACCATGTCAGATTGTTCATTAAGGCTTACAAGATTTTCAACAAAGATTTTAGGACATATAGTTTTATCCCAGTTGGACAAAATCTAGATGAAATTTTATAACTTAGCCGAAACGGGTTATCCATTATGGTTTACAAGACATCAAGAAGGATCTTGGGATAGGTTACTTCTTGGAAGGACAATAATTGTGTACATTAGCTTTGAAGAGTATGAGCAAATAACAAGGATATTGAAGTAATTTTATCTTGGGAAATCTTTCTTGCTCAAAGTTCAGGTTTCTATGACTATTCGCTTGTGGAGACTCTAAGACATAAAATAACCTTGCTTGAAGGTATTTATATGACATGTCAGAGTCTCCAAAGGGGACAAATTTACAATAAACAATGTTGAAGTTGCAAGTTTGTGTTATTTTTGTTATGTCGTGCTCAATGGTAAATTTGAAGTGATGGTTAAAGTTATTATTATAGCACATCTTACTTGCACTTTAAGTGTTCATGGAAGGTTTATTGGACATAATAATGATTGCCTCCCTCATGCTTCTATTTTTTACACATGTATGTATGATTGTTCCAAGGTGGATAGATATTTATGGAACTTTATTCCCAATTGAGCCTTGTTTTTGTCGTATGACAAATATATAATTAATAAAGTATCAAGTATGTTACCTCTGTGTGTAATATTTTCTTATTTAAAGGGATTCCATCTAGAGGATTTATAACGTGGAAATTGTTTTGGAAGCGTATATGTCAATACATCCTTGCTTAAGGCTATCAAGTTTTTCGAAGTCAAGTGCTTGTCTTATATATATTTTAAGTGAATGTTTCCTTTATTTGTGAAAGAAAATAAGGCTTGAAGTTATAGTCCTTAAATTGGCTGTTCAAGAGTATATTTTCCATTATCTTTAAGATTTATTGGACGGATCGTGTTTTTCACTCATTAATGCACTTCGGTTTTTATTAAATTTAAACTTCCAATAAAGAATATTATTATAGAGTTTTCTATCATAGTAGTATTATATGTTAATAAAGTTTTCTGGTAGCATATAATTTTGCAAGTGAAATTATTACAGAAAAGTTTCATGGATGTTTTCATGATAAAAGAACATATTCCATGTTAGAAGGTTTCACTTGCAATATACAACTTTAAAGTCATAAATAATATAAAATTTTAAAGTGATAAGTGAACTTTAAGGTCAGTGGGAGTAACATATTCATAAGGTCATGTTCTCCAATGTATGCATGTTTATTGTTAAGAAAGCAATAAAGTATCATGCCTAAAAGCAAACTCATGTATACTACAGTTTTAATATGAGCATGAGGTATATATCTGATTTAAGCATATGAGATAAACCAGTGATATAGAAGCCATTGTGTCATTGCATTCTAAAGAAAAATCAAGGTTGGAGGTTTATAAAGTGACTTATATGTTTTAAAGACAACTTGATGCAATTTGTTAAACCTTGACATGCTCATATTATTGAAGTGTCTCTTTATATAGAGATGAAGTTTATAGAGTTTCTCTTTTATGAGAGTTAAACATTCAACACTTTTAAAGTTAAAGATTACAATCAAAACATGTTTTTCAGGATTGTAATGTCACTAACCAAAGAAGTTGTCATTAAGTGCGTACGATTTCATGAATTTTAAAGTATTTGGTTAGTGGGAGCATGGTTTCCTTTTACCAAAGTGTTAATACGTGATTATTACTCTCATATTTGGTCATTAAAGTATTTATAGTTACCACTGTACAATTATTTATCTCAGCTAATGGTGGTGATTGTGATTCAATCATGTTATTGTTATTTTCTTAATTATTTATACAACTTGGATATGTTGGTGGGTTATAAAGGCATAAGCTATGGAACTTTATTGACAACAAGTGTTTAAGGTATACTTGTGTGTTTAGTATGCTTATGCAAGCGTAAGCAGGTTATACATCAAATTAGAATGCACTGATATTGTAATGCATGCATTTTGGGAACTCATGTTGAAGCTCTGTTAATGCTTCAATTCAAAGGCTTCAGGTTAGAAGCTTAAAGTGTAAGGGTACAATTTATTTTGAGTAATTAGTTACAGTATCTTAAAGTTTTATTCTCATTATATTCAGCAATCACTATTTTATGTGTCCACAGATAAAGTTATTGTGAGCTCACGCAGGTCTAAATATACAGTTAAAGGCTCATTATTGAAGTGACTTCAGTTTAGAAGCATTAAAGGGGGTTCGTATACCCAAAAAAAAAGTTTAAAGGCTTGTTATGAGGCAAAGGAGATTTAATCCCATAAAGGGTCTTACAAGACCATAGAGTGACCGATTGTGGTTTGACATGCTCATCATTATAGTTGGATCACATGTGCCAAAATTCACACTACACTTTACTACACCATGGAATTCACATGTGCCAAAAATCACACTACACTTTATTACACCATGGAATTCACATGTGCCAAAAATCACACTACACTTTACTACACCATGGAATCCATGTCGATGGGGCATTTGTATTTGTGATCATAGGAGTCCTATGTTGAAAGATGGTGTAACGACTGTTATGGTTCAGTATTGATGACTTGTTGGATCGGATTCTGAATTGAGACATTTGTTTTATGGCCACTAAAGGTTTTTTCAACCCGAGAGTCATTTTATAAAATAAAATATTTTCAAAATATAAAACCAATTAGTATTGCCCAAGTGGGAGACTGTTAGATTTTTTTAGTTGTGGGCTACCACTAATTGAGACATTTTCTTATTTTGAAAAACGGGTTGAGATTAACTGGTAAAGCCCAAGACACATTTTACAGTGATTTATTCCAGTTGGGCCTAGGTCCGTCTCATAGATATTTTTGTTAATGGTGTGGTATGCAAGGTGTAGAGCTTGTTTAAATTTATAGGGCAGCTTGATAGGGGGTCCAATACAGTTTTTAGGTTAGGCACTCTCTCCCATCTAGAATACTAATAGCCTATAAATAAAGCTATTAGGGTTGACTTGCCCCATTGAGAGCCACCATACAGAAGTTGGAGAGGGAGAGGAGAGAAAACCCTTAATTAGTCTAGACGTGCCTACCATAACATGTCTCTCGGATTTTCTTGCGGGATTACCAAAGGCTCTTGAAGATTGATTGCAACAAATAAAGAAATATCGCATGGACTTCTGGTATGTCTTGACTCTATAAGATTATTATGTATTTATTATGGTGTTCTATTTTCTGATATTGAATCCTCTAAAATCTAACATAAATATCTCATGTCAGTAATCGTCCATCATGACCGACAGTATAATGTGTTCTTATTAATCGTTTTTACTCGACCCCTTTATTCGAATCATGCTCATATCGTTTGCAATTGGTTAGTTTTTTTTGGGAGAAACCCTCTTATTGAGCTTTGTTTCTCTCACCCATTTTGCCTCTGCACTGTTTCCTTTACAAATTATAGTGTTCTAGTGGATTGTTAGCAAGATAAAGTAGCCATGTTTCTGGATTGAGAAGGGAAGACCAAGTGATGGTGATTAAAGTTTCGAGAACAAAACTTTCTTTTAGTGGGGATTCGAAGGATGTAATGACCGATATTTATTGGTGACTTTGATTGTCGAAATTAAGGTCCATATTTCATGCCATGATAGGAATGATCTGTGGAAAGTTTATTTTACTTGAGAGATATGATTTGACTAGCTAATTTAAGCGAGAGATAAAAAGTGTACGATGCCTACCCTATTTCCCAAACGATACAAAAAGAAAAGAAAATATTCCTAAAAGCAACGAAAGTGACGAGTTTTCTTAGGTTTAGTGCTTTACTTCTCTTGGAGTTTGAAAGGAATGAGGCGATTGTTCTGAAGCCTTTTTAGTCAAGGCAAGTGGGTTTCTCTTCTCTTTCGTTTCTCCCAAGCGTTTTCCTTGCGTGTTGACCATGATGTTTCGATCTTTCATGTCTCTATTGCTATCAATTGTTTTGTTACGATTATTCAATGCAACCATCGTTGTTTCCACAACTTACAAAACTATTGTTTGGTTCACAAATTTGGCTTAGTTTATTCCCACGATCTCTATTATTCTCGTCGGAACTTGAGTCTCGCCAATTGAATCCACTCATGTAGTACGCCACTTTTGTTCTCCATGACTGATTCAAAGGTGTCGTTGGTGCTTCTTCAATCAATTTCTTTATTACCTTATTTCAAGTGACTTGTATGTCATCCAATGTTAATTCCTATCATCATGATCTCATGTTACCTAAGATAATCTGACTCCTCATTTGAAAAAGCATGACATATGGAAATATACGTAGGAACTAAGTCTATCAGTCACCCATTCTACTTAGCATGATTTTTATAATTGACTTGGCAAATTTTCCATGCTCATTATTGAAATCCGATTGGGCACTGCCTTTATTGGTTACTCCTGATTCGGCTTTGGCTAATTTACATTTAGTTAGATATTAATTTCCATCAGATGAACTATGTATATCAGTTCCTCTCTTCGTTACGTTACTGTTAATCTCGAAACCCATTAGTCTATATCATGCTCAAGTCATTATTTGTTTTATAAATTTCTTAGCTTTAAGGTTATGCACATCTTTGCAAGCGAGTCAAGTTAAATTAAATGCTTCATAATGAGCTCTTTTTTTTTTTTGCTAACAAGAGAACCCAACTAACGGAGACCACTGGAATCCGGAGAAACTCGACCACCAGTTAGTAAACCACGGGTGTAGAGCCTCACCCCAAAGATACACCAGGTGAGTCAAGAACGGAACCTCATGATAGAGTAGGATTTAAATATGTGACCTACCACAGATTTTTCGACACTTTAACCATCCGAGCCATACCCTAGGGATGAGCTATCTTGTTTTCACCTTTATTTATTTATTTACTTTACTGGTATTTTAGCGTTAAATGTGCCATCCTTTCTTCCTCATACCACATTCTTGATCACTCACCATAATTTGTAAAGAATTACCATGGCTTATTTTATTTCGTTGTTGGCATGTGAAAATATTATTTGATAGATTAATCTCTCACTTAATCTTTTGGAAAGTGAGAATTATGTAAAACCTTACTTCTATGATCAAAATTGAGTGTCTGTCCTTTTACAATGGCGAATTACTTTCATGTCATCTCGTTAGTCTTATCCTTAAATTCTCTTTGATCTTGCGTTCGATTTCTTCTCAAGTGTGACGTGAATCTCTAGAATACTTGTGTATCTATGTTGATCCTTTACTCTATAAGTCGCATTCATAGCATGATGTGCTTAAATTACCACCCTTCCATGCATGTAGTAATTGTCCTATCATACTACATGTAAGCCTTCATGTTGAGAACTCTTTGACCATCCATTAATTCAAATTGAATAAAACTTATTGTATGGCATCTCAATATAAACCTTGGTAACCGATTAATTCAAATGAACATTATGTCGTTTCTCATTCATTCTTCTTCTACCTCATTTTACGTGTAAGTCGTATCTAGTCTTTGTCCCATTACTATTTCATCTTCTAGTTTTTATCAAGCATGTTGTGAAGTGAACTCGCGACTCTGCCATTTATTACTCTCTTCTAATTGAGCAACAACCTACCTCATTCCTGAGATATTATTGTGTTTGACTCTTTAGTTTTTTATTTAGAATCCTCCCCAGGATAAACTAGTATTGAGTCAATCTGTTTGAAATCCCCTTTGAGTTGCTTTACATCCTCTTTCTAAAAGTTAAGTGGATGTCTCCCACACACTCGTGTTCTTTTATTGAATCAACAAGTATTAGAATTGTGTTCGTGATATGGCGTGAAATACTACACATTTCAGGACAACTCAATTACCACCCCCTCTCTTAGAATGTAATGACATGTTTATATTGTGAAAATTTGATTCTTTTTGTTATAAACTCTCATCCATCTAATTTGATTATAAGTCTACTTTCGTGAAATTCTTGATATTATTAAAGTTGTGAAAGTGAAAGTGAAAGTGAAATGAAATGATGTGGTGGTGAATTATTTTCTTATCGTGAATTGTTGGTGAACTATTGCCATATAATGTCGTGACTGGGATCCCATATTATGAGTGTTTGTGGGGGCCTTGTTCCTATATTGTGAGTGCTTATGGGGGTCTTGTACCCATATTATGTTATTGATCGCGAACTTGATGCTACTTGGTAGTCATAGTTTTAATAATATTCTTGTCTCTTTATATTGAACAACTGTTACTGAATTAAATTACTCTTGTACACGCGAAATTGTAAGAGTGTTCTTGTTACCCGAATAATCATGTGTTACTTTCTAGTATGAACACTCTTTTGTCATAAAACTTTCGTGGAGTGATCCTTGTCAGTCATTCTCTTACTTTAAAAATAGTCTTATTACCCTCTCGTGTATATATGTGGTTCTATATATTTATATGTTTGTGACTGTATAGGTGACTCTCTTAGCAAATGTTCTCGCATTTTCTTGATAAATCATTCTCAATTTCTATTTTCTTTTTGTAATCATGTGTAAATACCTCATGCCAGTGATTGTCCATCGTGACTAACAGTATAGTGTGTTCTTATTAATCATTTTTACTCGATCCCTTTATTCGAATCATGCTCATATCGCCTGCGATTGTTTAGTTTTTTTTTTTTTTTTGGGAGAAACCCTCTTATTGAGTTTTGTTTCGCTCACCCATTTTGCCTCTACACTATTTCCTTTACAGATTATAGTACTCTAATGGATTGTTAGCGAGATAAAGTAGCCATGTTTCTGGATTGAGAAGGGAACCAAGTGATGGTTATTGATAGTGAGACTTCTCTTTAGTGAAATGTAGCATGATGTGGTTAAGCGACGAGTATTGTGTATCAGAGTAATTTATGTCATGGTTGTATGATTTATTTATTGAGAATTTAATTTAGCGAGTTAGTGTGTTATACATTTGATAATGAATTTTAGTACTCTGATTATTTTTTTTTGGATTGAGTGAGCTTTGCTTGTTTGAGGGAGTGATGCCTCTTAAGCATGCGGCAGTCGCGTTTTCGAATTTTACTTCTGCAAATTTGAGGGCATGACACACAATTATACATACACACACAATAACACACACATACATACAATTACACACACAGTATGTATGTGTGTGTGTGTAATTGTATATATGTATGTGTGTGTGTAATTAGTGTATGTGTAATTATGTGTGTGTGTTAGCATTGAGCAAAGAAAAAAAACATGTGTTCATGTGTGTTGGGAAGAATAAGACAGGAAACAAAAACACATGAAAAGTTATTCTTGTTTTCTTATTCTTGAAAACATATTTTCTAAAACAGTTTTTTAAAACAATTTCCTAAAACAACCCATACCAAACAAGTTTTCCAGTTTTTTGTTTTAAAAAAAATATATATAAAAAACTATTTTCAGAAATACTTTCAAACAGGCCTATGCTTTTTAGACTTGCCCTAAGGTTTGATTAATGATTAAAGACTCTCCTCTATTGTTTAAAGCTCGTTGCAGCTACTAGCTATCAGTTCTGGCCACATTTTTAGGCTTGTTTCACGATAGACCAACTTTTAGGAAGATTGGGTTTTGCATAAGTAATTACGATAGACTATCACCCAATAGAATGGATATGTAATCTTACTAGGGCTTTGTTCTTTCTTGTACAAAAGAATTTAAAACTACTAGGATTGGTTAATGGCTCGATGTATTATAACGTTTTCTACTGGTTAGGAATCAAATGATCAAAAAGAACATCCAGAGAATCCTCACGGATTTTTTTTTTGGTTCCAGAAAGCCCAAGTGTATTAAAAACAAATAAGTATAATTCAGAAAAATCCCAACAAAAGGCGAGACTAGTTTCGAAAAGCAAGGGCATAATTAGGAATTTGATTTTGGGAGAACAAAATTCAATTAAAAAGATTAACGATAAATAAATGTAAAAAATCAGGAAGAGCCCTAGCATTTTCTTTAAAAAAATACATATGTTTTTTATTTTCTTTGTTAAGCTTGGGGGACCCAACCCCCCTCTAAAAGACAAGACCAGCTTAGCCGTCCCCCCACCCCACCCCCAATCCAAATTTTTTTTTTTTTAAAACAAGGAAAAAAGACAAGACCAGAAAATGTGATTCTCAAAAATAAAAAATTATTATACGAACCAAATAAACCCCAAGTTTAATACAATGAAGAAAAGCACAAATCTACCAGGCCTAACCAACAAAAAAACATACAATAATATGGGCCAAGACCACAAGTAACGAACAAGGTTTGGGCTCGGAGCAGGAGCTTTGTGAAGCAATGACGAGAAATAAAGCTTTGTAGTATCGTAAAATAAGTCAATTAAAAAATATTTTCAGCCTGTAGAAGAAATTTATATGGCTGTGAAGCGAAGTTTCATTCGACTGTAATAGCAAATATATAGCCATGTGCATATCAATAAACTAAGCCTAAAACTATGATAAGGTACATCATCGGATGCACTTGCGGAGCTATATTGGGGCCAGTGGGGGCTGCAGCCCCCACTGACCCATAAAAATCGTTAAAATTTCTATATATTTTTTTAAAGAAATTAGATATTTATACATTTTTAGTTAAAAAAAATTAATTAGCCCCCACTGAAAAATAAAAGTATTAATATAGTTCAAAAATTATGAATTTTAGCCTCCACTAACCCATAAAAACGTTAAAATTTTTATGTATTTTTTTATAAAAAAAATAGATATCTATGTATTTTTAGTTAAAAAAAATTAATTAGCCCCCACTGAAAAATAAAAGTACTCGTACAATTCAAAAATTATGGATTTTAGCCCCCACTAGCTTATAAAAACGTTAAAATTCTATGTATTTTTTGAAAAAAATACTTGTATAGTTCAAAATTTATAAATTTTAGCTCCCACTGACAAAAATTCCTAGCTCCGCCCCTGATCGGATGTCTAATATGCTATCTGATGCAAAAGGTTACATGATTATTATGATATCCTATATACAAGTAAGCTTGCTAGCTGAGGATACACGAGACATATATGTAACCAGTTACGCCCAATAAAATGCAAAACAATAGTTACAAGGAGTCTAAAATATTTTATGGTGCTTTAGGTGATGAAAAAACACTGTGTATTTGTGTGATTAAAAAAATCTTCTATCAAAAAATGCCTTCTACTGTAACAGCCGATATTAAAAAATATTTTATTTTCTATATTTTTCCCTGTTAATATTTTATCCCAAAACATTTTTCCTACAAGCATTGAAAACCTTAGTGAAATTATTGAAAACATATATGCTTACATTATGAAGCAGTTCCAAACCTCATGACACGTGTTTCATGCACTAAATTATTCTTTCTTACATGTTGAAGCACTTGGACTGTTTCTTTCTTAAGTTGTAGAAACTATTTCTTGTGCTAAATTCAGGTGCTACAATTAGAAAGTAGCGAAATTTCGCAAAGGAAATTATGATTGAACTTTCTTTAAGTCGTTTCTATAAGCATTATGATGTAGTATAACATATGGAACAATAATGATTAGACCCAAAATGGAGCTATTTTCCCACCATACATATTGATGCTTTTGAACAACCAAAGATTAATCATTTATCAATGAAGATAAACAAGCTGGCTTAGTAGTGGTATGTAGGGATCACAAGAGTTCTATAATTGATGCACAAGTAGTTTGTATGTTTTGTAATTTAGTTGAGCAGGTTGAGGCATTGGCCTATTATTAAGCTTGTTAATTGTCAGTTACCAAAGGCCTCATAGATATGCCATTGCTGCCTTTCAGATTTACTCTGACGTTTGATTGAAGACTCTCTTCCATTATTCAAAACTCGTTGTTAGTTGTTTTCTGTTAATCTTGGCCACACTTTCAGGCATGTTTCTCGATAACCTTGTGCTTGAATACATTGCATTAGTAACTAGGATAGACTATCCCCCAATAGACTGGATATGTAATCTTACTAGGGCATTATCTTTTCTTGTACAAAATGACTTTGAAATTATTGGGATTGGTTAAAAGAAGAATAAGTTTAATCAGAAAAAAGCCCAACAAAAGACAAGACTAACTTAGTCCAAAAAAAAAGAAAAAAGACACAAGACCTGGGAAAGCAACAGACACCAAGTTGAATTCAACAGAAAGTAAAAACAGACACCAAGTTCAACACCATAAAGAAAGGCACAAATCCACTAGGCATAAACATAAAAAAAATACAACATGGTCGAGCCCACAAGAAAAAGAAAAAGAAAAAGTTTGGGTTCATAGCAGTAGCTTTGTGAAGAAATGGAGAGAAAATAAGCTTTGTGATATTCAAGAAACGTATAAGGGTTAATACATTAATTAGTCCCTCATCTTTACGTCGTTTCCTTATCTTCGAAAGTGCTACACCATTAGTCCTTTTGGGCTTTTCTATAACAAAAAAAAAATGTAAAGTCACGTGGCTTTATTTATCCCTACACTTCGCTGTTACTTTTTTAAAAGAAAAGGACAAAAAAAACTAAGGTGTCACAAGTTGCAAACTTAAAAGATTTAAATATAGTAATTTTGGAAATAGAGGGCATGTTTGTCAAACACGGTAAATATTAAAGACTAATTAGAGTATTAACAAATTTTAAAGATCTCAACACTAAAATTTTAAAGATTGTTAGTATAATCTTTTGACATTAAATAAATTCTAAAGATCTCGACACATTTTGAGGAAACAATAACATATGAAGAAGTCACCTCTTAACTTATTTGGGTCAAATTTTAGTTTTTCATACAAAATTTTCTTAAAATTTCGATTTATCCAGTCAAAGTTAGCACCTTCCTAATTTGCGAATCGATTACGAAAATTTTGATATGAGTTCCTATCTCTATTCGAATCCACTTTTTCTCTAAAATAAATTTACTTCGGTGGATAATTTGAAATTAATGCATCCTATTATGCCTATGTTGATTCTTTCTCATTCTTCGTCGGAAATAATGCTTTCAACCTTAATTGACGTTGTGAGGCCCCATACATAATTTCCGAATATTAGCATATTAATATGACCTTATATGCTCATGTTAAGAACTAACTCAAACTTAGAAAATATTAGAGACCTAATATATCAAACTAAGCATTTGTTTCAATTAAAAGGAAAGAATAACCCGGTAGGTACATTTGGATACTTTGAGCATTAGAAATATTAAATCTAGTCTTTCATTTGGATTGAATTATAGCTTTATTCCTTATTTTAGTTAGGATTTACTAGGTAACAATGTGACATATATATAGATAAATAAGTAATAATAATAATAGCTATATATAACATTGTAACTTATGAAATGAAGAAAGAAACTAGTATATTAAATCTGGTCGAGATGAAAACACTTAGCTTGATTACTAACAGTTTACAAATTAAAGGTATTGGGTTAACCTAGCGTACTACCAATGCTTGTAAATAACTTATATGGCAGCTAGATGATAACCCTACTCTATAGATATTAATTGGCTACTCTAGTTAGGATACAAGATATAGAACTTACTGGGATATAGCTTATAAAATGAAAGGGAATAATTTAAATCTGGTACATTTGGAACCGCTACTGGAAAATTTTAGATAACTTAGGAATGTTAGATTCTTTTTAGGATTAAGTCTTCATTTAAAAGTTTAGGGTTGTTACCAAAAGCTTTTAAGTACATTGGGAAAAGAATTAAGTTTTAATTTGAATAAAGATTTGGTATTGTGGAAGATAGTTTACTAGCATAGCTTAGTTATTTACTCTGAGACTATTACTAGTTATCTTGGAATATGGCTACCAAAATGTAACATTTACTAGGGAATTATATAACTTGTAATAATCTTGATTATAGTAATTTTTGAAAGAAGGAAAATCTAGTATAACAGATAAGCATTTTAGACTAATAGAAACACGAATTATTTTGGAAATTCTTAGGCTGCTACTAAGATGCTTAAATCAATGTCGCATAGTAATCCTAACTTCTAAAAAGAAAATATATAACTCGCTAGTTCTTATTCACGTTATTAACTTCACGATAGCCCTCTACACGCCTTGTCTAATTAAGCTCGAAACACTTGCCTCCTAAGGAGCAGCTTGCTAAGAATGTACAAAAGTCACCGCTGCCTTAACCAATTAAAACACAGTCTACTCACCAATTCTAAGTTCTCATCCTAAGATCATCATCATAAGCTAAAGTTGTGGCATCATGAGCGGTTATCACTCGTTGCCACCTTAAACCAAGAACATACACCTAGCAGCACACTTGTTATTCTACCAATTGCCAACAAATGAATCAGATTATCCACAACACACACGACATCACCATAACCATGCATGAACACATGGCTTCGTCCCAAGCTTAGCCGAACAGATTCATCATTCATCGCCTATCTTCATAGGCCATTCTACTCATCAACAAAACCTTGCGTGTCTACCTTGGCTGTCCAGCAAGTCATCACCATATCTTGCCACCACAAACCAAATTCAATTCCTGTTGCACCGCTTTGCCAGAATCATCATAACCTACCAATGCTAAGTCATCAACGCTAGTGTAATAGCCTGCTAAGTGCCGAAATATCATCAAGCAGCAAACAAATAAAGCCCTTAGTCAGCAACACACCGTGTGTCGCTGGCTTCTTGCATGTGTACTAGAAAATCATAAGGATTGTTAACTAATGCCACCTAAAGCTAATCATTAGAGCTCATCATTTAGATACCTTAGCTGCACCGCTACTTCCTCCAAATAAGTGCGCATTTTCATCTCTATATAAAGAGCTGGGCAGTTCAGTTAAGTAGAACAGCACACAAAAACTGATATACACACTAGTTTAGTTTTATATTACATAAGCATAGTGATTATAACATTGGCTTAATCTGTTGGAACTTTGGTAGTTTTTATTAGCATAGCAAAAGAAATATTACTATCAACTCACTGACCAATGTATGCTAATAACTTACGACACCTTCATTTCATCATAATCCAATTAAACTAGAACCTTGAAATCGGGCACTACACCCTCGAGACACAAAAGTTAACATGTGTTAGCTAAACTCCACAACCGTGGCATTATTGAGCGAAGGTGAGGATATTTTATTAAAAAGCATTACTGTTTGATTATATGAAGTAAATTAGTTTATTCATGCAAGATTATAGTCATATGTGAAGAAAACTTTCATAAACTCATGTTATTAACTTATAGCTCGTAAATTATATGTTATTAACTTATAGCTCGTAAAGGTTGACCATATATATAGTATGTTATACACCGTAAATACGAGGAATTTTCCTTTATAAGTGCATCATTTATGTGAAAACAAGTGTATGAGCTATGCTAAGATGGTTTATTCAGAATAAGCTGCCTACTTTCTAGATTTTATTTTAGATTTGAAGGGACTTAACAAGTGTAACTAGTTGAACCATAGTTTAATAGTAATACTATTACCTTCTCAAGTATAGGCACTTGGAATTGGACTTACTCTTTAGTATTAACAAATTTACGGTTGAATTAAAAGGGGCCTGGAAAGCATTTACAAGAATAGAATATAAATAATACCGAGAAACATAGTAAAATTATAACCTTTATTGAGAGTGAATCTAAATAGAGGTCTTGAAAATAAATGTATAATTTTCTTTTGTATGGTAAACTTATTTGAAGATATTCAGAGAACATTTAATAAGATCTCAATTGACTTAACTAGCTAAGGTTACTAAACTTCCAAGAAACATGACTCTTAACCCAACTTGAGTTTACTTTGTCGGTAGCATATGTATCTACTATTTGCATATGTATATAGTTATCCACTTTTACTACAATGGGGTTTATGAAATACATCATTTTAAGTGACAATAATGAGTTGCTATGGATTACATTCTAGTACCAATATGTACGAGTACAACCTCTTTTGTTGTTCCCTACCTATGTGTTATAGAATTGCGTGATCATAAATTGTAAAATATCAATTTGTGTTACGTGATTACTTGTGCATGCGGGTACTCCTATTTGTTAGTGCCTTCTCTTGCTAGGGCGGTTAACTCCCTGGGAGAGTTGGGACGCTCTTCTTGATAGTGCCTTTCTCGCTGGGGGGTTTGACTCCCTGGGAGAATTGAACGCACTTGTTCAATCATTAAAGCATTCTAATGAACCCCATGGTAGAAGTTCCGGTATCACCTCGGCGGCATCGGGCTTGCTAGGATGACCCGGCTACCATGGTAATTCGTGGTGTATATCCAGATATCACCCTCCTATTTGGCGTTTGGGGATATGATATTGACAGAAGACATGAGACTGACCATCTCCAACAAAGATCCGTATCATTTTTTGTTATGTGATGTGGAAGAACTAAGTACTATGCGGGGCAAAGTGTTACACCTTATAATGGTGGGAGCCACCTCTTGAGCCCGTAGGAACTACCTCTAGAGTCCTGCATATATCATTTTTATTATGTGTTTAACTACTCTTGCTTGATTCCTAGAGGACCTCGGGGAGGAAAAACTGTCTATCTATATATCACTACTACTGATACGTGAATCAAATGTGATAGAAATCCCTACTGATTATCATATGTTATTGTATCATATCGTTTATCATATGTAGATAGTACATTAATGTTATCCTACGTGTAATGCATCACATCATGATTTTCAAAGGGACATACCAAAAACGTTTTCAAAACTTCTCCTATTCCATCCTCATTGAGCTTCCAAAAAGCTCACCCTCTTCCCCCCGCCACCCCCCCCCCCCCCCCTTGCAGGTAAAGTTTAGGTTGAAATGGGAATTATTGTTATGTGCCAAGTTAGTTGATTGCATGCTCAAAGTTCTTTGCCTGCCATGTTCTGATAAATGAACCAAGTTGTTAAAGGATAGAATTGTTCTCAAGTGGAAGGGTAGTTATTGTTGAAACCCTAATTTGCAATATAATCGGGTAGTTCTCAGGTCTCGGATGCTGTAACACCCATCGTACTAGAATTATTGTTTAATAACTAGTTATCGAAAGAAAATATTTATACTTTATTTCTTTTAATATTGACCGCAACAACAGTGAGTGTAGACTCTGACCTAGTCTTAAGAAGGGTTGGGTTGGGGTCGTTACAGATGCTATGATCATACCATGGATATTTAATGCATTGTAAAGAGAATCATATAGGCTTTGTAAAATGGAATTGAAAGAACTAATTATATGAATCAGGTATTTCTTGAGGGGAAAAGAAAATCGCCTTTTAACATGGGGAAAAGACAATCGTCTTTTAACATGTTCTGTCAAGCATTAGTTTCTTATATCCTTAATATTCTATATGGATTGCATAATAGAGGTGACAAAAAACAAAAAAAAAGATTGGACAAGGAAAATGAAAGGAACGTAAGATGAAAAATAATAAAGGAGACGAAATGAATGGGGGTGTATTAATAAATCCTCATGGAACTTTTTTTTTTCTTTTTTGGGGTTTTGAAAAGCATAGTGTATTTTAGAAAAAAGTATAATGAGAAAACAAAAAACAAAAAAACAAACAAAAGCCTAGCAAAGGAAAAGACTTATCAGTCCAAAAAAGAAAAAAGACTAGGGAAAGTAAAAGAGAAAGTTAAGACCCAACTAAGGCCATCATCAATGTAAGCTCTAAAACACAATGGTTACAATTTTTTTTGCAGATATAGAGCCTCTTGAAGCAAAAAAGCAACACCATTGTTTATTATAGAGCCCCAATTTGTTACAAATTGTTACTTTAGTGTCAAATTTAACAAATTTCACCAAAAATAGAGCCCTAGCAAAAAGACAAAAAATTTTACAGCCCATACTATCTATGTCAGATCTGACGAGTCAGATCTGACTTCAAAAAAAAAAAAGTTCAAACAGATGCAAAAAAAAAAAAAAAGAACCGTTGCAATTTCAACTTTTACGTTCAAAAAAAATATAACCGTTGAATGTTAAATTTTTCTATATATTCAAGCAAAAAAAATCCAACACCCAACTTCAACAATTAATCCTTTCAAGCAAATACACCCAAACAGGAAAAAAAAATTTGCATCAGCCAGAAAAAAAAAAAGGTTGAAGCTTAATATCTGCCCTTTTTTAAAAATTTATTCTTGAATCACCTGTAAAAAAATAAAATTAAAAAAAAAAAAAAAATATATATATATATATATATATATATATATATATATATATATATATATATATATATATATATATATATACACACATAAAAAATATCAAATATTTATAAATAAATAAAAAAAGCTACATCAGGGGGGAAAGTGGGGAAGAGAGGAGAGGTGGGGTGGGGTAGGGTTTGCGAGGCAGTGAAGGGAGAGGGTGCCTTCGTCGGCGGCGGGTGAAAGGAACGGGGGGAGAGAAGGGACGGGGGTGGGGGGTGGGTGCGGTGCAGAGAGAAGAAAATGGGGGAAGGGGGGGGGGGAGGGAGGAGGAGGGGCGGCGACGGGTCAAGGAGAAAATGGGAAGGGTAGTTGGTTTTTATATGAAGGGTTTAATTTTTTTTTTTTTTTTTAATGTTTGGGATTAATTGTTTTTTGAAAATATTTTTTGTTTTTTAAGTGGTTGGGATTATTTTTCTAAAAACTTCTTTATTTTTAATTTTTTTTAATCCTTTGTTTTTAATTTATTTTTTAAATGGTTGAGATTAATTTTTTTTAAATCGTTTGTTTTTAATTTTTTTTTAATCCTTTGTTTTTAATTTGTTTTTAAATGGTTGGGATTATTATTTTTTAAAATCGTTTGTTTTTAATTTTTTTAATCCTTTGTTTTTACATTTTTTTAAATCCTTTGTTTTTAATTTTTTTTTATAAATGGTTGGGATTAATTTTTTTTATCGTTTGTTTTTAATTATTTTTAATGGTTGGGATTATTTTTTTTTAAGTGATGGGATTTTTTTTTTTAATCCTTTGTTTTTAATTTGTTTTTTAAATGGTTGAGATTAATTTTTTTTTTAAATCCTTTGTTTTTACATTTTATTAAAATCCTTTGTTTTTAAATTTTTTATAAATGCTTGAGATTAATTTGGATTCAACTTGTACACTTTGTAAATTTAAGTTTTAGTGGTAATTTATTGTTTAAATAATTATTTCTTTTTCTTACTTTTGGTAACAATCCTATTTTCTTTTTTGAAAGGTATGGAATATACCGATGGCACTTCGAGGGGTCGCAATTTCACTGTTCAATAAGATATTGCTTTATGTCGAGTCTTCATCGCAATTAGTGAAGATCCTATTATCGGGCGAGACCAAACAATAACAACAATGTGGAACAGAATTCTTGAAAAAATTGAAGAGTTCCACCCCCCGAACTATCCAACTGAAAAAAGGACATCAAAAAGTCTAAAATGCCTATGGTCACCCATGAACCAAAATTGCACACGATTTGCGGAGTGTATTGCTCAAGTACATTTGAGACTAAGGAGCGGAGCAAATGCTATTGACAACGTGAGTTTTTCAGATATTATTAATTTTATATTGTAGATGTTATATAATATATTACACTTTGCAAAATTAATTTGTAAACATTTGTTGAATTGTTTTTTAGCTGAATGACACTCGACGCGTATACTCTGCTGTCGGTGGAAAAACTTTTACCAAGAAACATTGTTGGGAAATTTTACAAGATGGTCAAAAATGGAGAAAAATTATCTATGTTCAATCCACACTGAATGTCAATGATCCGTGTAACACCCAGACTTAGCCTATAGACTTTAAATTAGAATTGCATATTTAAATTGCATATTCATGGAAAACGTGTCATGAATTTTTTTCTGTATTCACTCAATTTTAATTATTTGATTTGCTTAGAATACTTATTTCATCCTTTTATTTAGTAGACATTATTTCATTTATATTCTAGTTAATTGACTTTGGTGTGAAGCCTTGATACAATTACTAAATTAAGTAATAGAATCAAATGAAATGATTACTTTACTATTGTTATTATCATGCAAATTTATTAAAATTGAATCCAATTAATTTATGAGAAACAATTAGTTAATATTTTGTTATTGTAATTATTTTAATTATGTTTAAACGACTTGTCGTGATATTTATTATTCAATTTGTTTAAATTTATTCTACATATCTTTAAATTAACTTGTTTTACTATTAAATGCAAGTTAGGACCGGAAATTGAATAAACTATTCTAATTGATTTATTTTATGATCTATTTATTTAGACTTTGTTTATTTTTTTACATAAAATAATAAATCTAATAGTTTTATTAATTATGAGTATCTTAATTTTAATTAAGTGATTTTTGTCTATTAACTGAATTACTAAAACTATAAGATTAAACTTGATTGGCTTGATTTAATTATACTTATATATTTATAAATAAAAAAAAAGAGAAAACGACTCACACACACACGGGTGCATATCAAGCCACACAAATATGTATCTCACCAACTCTCATGTTCACACTATATGCATAGCCACACAAAAAGGGAAAATCTCACCTAATCCCTCACCACCTCACACAACTCTCACACACACACTTTACAATTTAAGCAAAACAACTCTCAACTCATCATTCACTCAACCCTGACGTTGGGCAGGGGGCAAACCAAGGGGAAATAATAATAAAATAGAAAAGATTAGTAGTGGCTGACGTGAAGAAGGAAAGAGAAAAAAAAATATTTAGCTAGGGCTCAAGGCTTCTCTACGCGTGGCTGAGGTTAGAAATCAGATCTGGAGCAGCGCAATCAAGTGAGGGATTTGTGCTATTTTTGTGTATATTTGTTTGTTAACATGTCTATAATCTTGATCGTAAATGGGTATGTAACATATGTGCTTAATCTCTTAGGAAATTTGGATTATTAATTAGATTGGTGTGGTAGAGCAATTCTTTAGGTGTTAACATGTGAATGTGAGGGATTCACTTAACTCTTGTATTTGAATCTGGGTGTCATGTATATATTTTACTAGTTATAAGGCTGATTCATAGTATTTGGGGTTGACAATGCTATGAACTTTAGCTTTAATTACATTATGGATATAATCTTTAAAGTAGTTGGTTTTGATTATTGAAAGTTACTTTGCTGAAATGCTTTGTTAGCTAAATTACATAGTTGCATGCTAGGTGTTTGTTGATAAGCTTCAATGAGATGTGTTGAACTATAGGTGTTAATTAAGGGCTGAACTACTAGGAATCCAATAAACAAATTATTTAGACATTGTGTAAGTGTGCGTGAGTGAAATAGTGGCCTTTGGCCAAGCAGATTTAGCGCCGGTAGCGGCACCGGCGCTGGTTTATTTTTCCGGCAGTCCACTGTTGATAGTGAACTGCCAGTGCTCTTACTTTCTTGTCCTCTAATGTTTAGTAATTGTTGTATTAAGTATTAATTAAGCAATGTGCTTCCTGTTTAGCCCTGTACCTTAAATATAAAATTGAGTATTGAACTATTGTTTTGATTAGTAAAGAGTAGTTAGCTAACTCTAGAAGAAAGTAGACTAGGTAGTTGGGGTTTAACCATGAAAAAAAAAAAATGGGTCAGGAGCAATAGAGAATAAGATAACAGTTAATCTAATTAGGTTGTGTTTAACATGCTATTTAATTAGTCAAGGTAAAAATGTCACTTATTTTAACTGTAAGTGACACAATTTTAGCATTTAAAGTGCATACTAACGAGTATAGGAGTACATAGGAGTAAACTTATCATATATGGATATGCTTTTCATGGTGACCCTGAATTTCCAGGGTATTAATTATAGACTAAGTGTTAATATATCAAGTATGCTAACTTATGCCTCAAAGGGGAAAAGCTCTTGTTTAAGCTAAAACCTAGTCATTAATGAATATATTTTAAGCTATGAGTGCAGAGTAAAATATTAGGACTGATCTTTAAGATGGTATTAAAGAGTAATGTATTGGTGAATCTTTATAGTATTAAGGGTGTATCCTAAAATAAGCTTTATAAATATAGTTATCTTGGAATATATCAAGATATAAGAGTGAAGTAGAATACCGAGTCCCATCTTCTAACTTTATAATGAAGTGTGTTATAGAAATGGAATTTAGAAATGCTAATAGGTTATTGTAAAGATAATGATATTACACACTAATTGCAATAGGTAGAATGATTTAAAGTGGCACTAGGCAAAAGGTTAGTATAAGGTAGTGGTTAAATTTAAGTAAAATTGTTATGCATCCATAAGTATTGATGTTAAGTGTTGTTGATTGTTAAACACCTGAATCTTTATCTTTTCGTGTGCCAAAGCTTTAACTAACAACATATGCTCATGCATAGAAATATAAAAAGGGATTCAGTGAACTTAGTATAAGGCCTGGTTATCTCCTAATTATTAAAGTCAGTTAGTAGTCAAATAACTCATGGTTGACTTTTACTACTGGTTGATTTATTCAATCCCTTACAAGCCATTATTTACTCATTAATGCCTATCTTTTTGAGTGTATAGATAAGTTGCATGTTCAACTGGAGTTCTTTAATGACTATTTGATTCTAAAGCTATGTGTTTGAGGTCAACCTACTTTGTTGTCCTCATTTCTGTGCCTAGCAATAAATAAATGTTGCATGTACTACCTATTTGCTATTTTGAAATTGTCTTTTGAGGTTGCGCAACCTTTTCGGACATGGTAGCGTCGAGAAACACGGGCGGCATCGGGCTTGCCGTGCTCTCTCGACTACCATGGTGCCTATTCCCTTCTCGCTGAGGCATACTCCACTACCCCAGTGGCGTGGTTCACCTGCTGGGCATGGACCTACCTCGGGAGAAAGGGTCATAAGATCGGGATACATCCGGAGTATCCCAATTGTTAGTGTTTGGGGTTTGCCGGCATATTCATGAAGCTCGTGGTTCGAGATTAAAATCAAGAAGATGAACCGTATCCTTTTCAATATGATTGTTACTTATAATTGTATTCCTATTAAAGTGTTGGTTAATGTTGAGTTGTTGTTTAATGTGTGAGATGTTTTACTGTTGTTTATGATTTGTTTCTGAGCTAAACTTCTAAAGTAAGCTTGTAGCTTTATCTCCTTGAGTTAGCATTTAGTCTTACAATCGATTTTATCACTTGGTCTTGTTGTTACTTGAGCTACATGATACACTTGTTTAATTGCATTGCATGAGAATCTTGTGAGAACCTTTCCAGGTATTTGTACACCTCCCTTACTGAGTATACTCATAATGTATACTCATTCCTCTTTTTTTTAAACTATTTCAGGCGAGGCAGGTTCATTTCCTCTGGAGACGGAGGAGGAGGCTCGGGAGTCTCTTTGAGTTCCTGTGCAGTGTTATGTGGTAGTTCTTATAAATGTAGTGGTTAATATGAAATCTTTTGAGGCCTGTGTGCCTTGTAAATATTTAATAAATGTAAATATGTAACTAAGCTAAAGTTCACTTAGGCTAACGGTCTGTAATATTTTTGGAGGACATTAAGACTGTTAGCTATCTAATCTAGAACTCTATAGACTATTTTTCTAAGACTAGATAACTAGCGTTTTCTTGGGAATTTCAATGTATTTTGTTAATTGTGGAGTTTTTGTGTGAAAATTCCTCTGGAAATAGGTGTTGGAATATCCTATAAACAGGGGAGACTCTGCCCGTTTTCCCTCATTTTTCGTTCCTCGGGTTTAGGTTTGGGACTCTGATCTCGTGAGGGATCGGGGTGTTACAATCCGCATGCGTCGGTGACTCAACCCGAAACTCCAATCGAAAATCCAAATTCTCTCGATAATGATTGAGAAAGGTTTGAGGACTTAACTTATATAGAAAAATGAATGTATAAAGGATAACAAACGAACGGAGGAGATTGATTTTAAAGAGATCCAATCCAATGGGTGTTATTTGGATAAGAGATTTGAGATAAGAGATAAGAAACGTACGAACAAGATTGATTTTTACAAAATCCAATCCTATGAGTGTTATTTGGATAAGAGATGAGATAAAAGATAAGAAACGTACAGACGAGATTGATTTTTACAAAATCCAATCCTATGGGTGTTATTTGGATAAGAGATTTGAGATAAGAGATAAGAAACGTACGAACAAGATTGATTTTTACAAAATCCAATCCTATGAGTGTTATTTGGATAAGAGACTTGAGATATAGATAATAAATGGACGGTTGAGATTGAATCAAGAAAATTCAACCCAATGAATTAAATGTAAATTAATTCACAAAAGGGAATATAATAAAATTAAAAAATACAAATCAAGTGTAATTAAACGTTATCTTAATTCAATAATTTTTACCGTTGTCAGAATTAAATAATTTTTTGGTCCAAATATTCGTAAAAAAAAGTTACAATTATGACGATAATAATTTATCAAAAAAAAATTAACACACGAGAAAAAATAACATATATTCAAATTAGTTTGTAAAATTAAATTTAACACAATATAGAGCCCTAATTTTATAGAGCTCTTCATTGGGGATGGATTTTTTTTAGAGCCCCTAAAAAATACTTGGAGCTCTATATGTGGCTCTAAATTGCTAAGGGGCTCTAAATTAAATTTTAGAGCCCCTCAATTTAGAGCCCCCATTGAGGATGACCAATTTTATAGAGCCCCTCATTGAGGATGGATTTTTTTAGAGCCCCTAAAAAATACTTGGGGCTCTATATGTGGCTCTAAATTGAGGGGCTCTAAAATTTAATTTAGAGCCCCTTAGCAATTTAGAGCCCCATATAGAGCCCCAAATATTTTTTAGGGGCTCTAAAAAAAAACCATCCCCAATGAGGGGCTCTATAAAATTAGTGATCTATATTTTGTTAAATTTAATTTTACAAACTAATTTGAATATATGTTATTTTTTCTCGTGTGTTAATTTTCTTTTAATAAATTATTATCGTCATAATCGTATCTTTTTTTTACGAATATTTGGACCAAAAAATTATTTAATTCTGATAACAGTAAAAATTATTGAATTAAGATGACATTTAATTACACTCGATTTGTATTTTTTAATTTTATTATATTCCCTTTTGTGAATTAATTTATATTTAATTCAAATTAAAATCTCTGATTCGAATAACATCCATTGGGTTGAATTTTCTTGACTCAATCTCAACCGTCCATTTGTTATCTCTATCTCAAGTCTCTTATCCAAATAACACCTATAGGATTGGATTTTGTAAAAATCAATCTCGTCCATACGTTTCTTATCTTTTATCTCAAATCTCTTATCCAAATAACACCCATAAGATTGGATTTTGTAAAAATCAATCTCGTCTGTACGTTTCTTATCTCTTATCCCAAATCTCTTATCCAAATAATACCCATTGGAAGGATTGAATTTTGTAAAAATCAATCTCGTCCGTACGTTTCTTATCTCTTATCCAAATAACACCCATTGGATTGGATTTTCTAAAAATCAATCTCGTCCGTACGTTTCTTATCTCTTATCTCAAATCTCTTATCCAAATAACATTCATTGGATTGGATTTCGTTAAAATCAATCTCGTCCATTCGTTTGTTATCCTTTATACATTCATTTTTCTATATAAGTTAAGTCGTCAAACATTTCTCAATCACCAAAATTTAAACAATACAATCCCTATCTCTCTTTCTATAATGGCCCAACAAAGAACCAATTCTTCTTCATCTGATGACGACATCGATGGCCACGCAATGATGGTGTCGATGCACGCACAATATCAATCACTAATGGGCGCTGCGCATGAATTGAGTTCGGATAAACATAGAGGTACATCGTCACGCCGACAATCTATAAGGAGAGATCGGGGAAGTGCTCATAATATGCTTATGCATGATTACTTTGTTGATCACCCTTTGTATCCTGCTTTTGGATTCACAAATAGGTTTCGGATGAGGCACGAATTGTTTTTGAAAATTATGGGAGAAATTGTGCATTTCGACAATTACTTCATGATGAAACCAGATGCATTCAAAAAGCAAGGTTTCTCGCCATATGTGAAAATGACGGTCGTGCTTCGTATGATTGCCTATAGAAGCCCTACTGATGCGAATGACGACTATTTGAAAATTGTAGAAACTACATCTTTACAGGCAATGAAGAAATTTTGTCTTGCCGTCAACGCAGTATATGGAGACCAGTATCTTCGGCGACCTAACAACGCAGACATGGTTAGGCTACTTAGAAAAGCCGATCAACGGGGGTTTCTTGGAATGTTAGGAAGTGTAGACTGTAAGCACTGGGAATGGAAAAATTGCCCGACAGCGTGGGCTGGGAAATATGCCGGGCACCATGGTCATCCTACGATAATCCTTGAAGTGGTTGCATCGTACGACTGTTGGATATGGCATTCGTACTTTGGAACACCCGGTGCACGCAATGATTTGAATGTATTATATAGTCCTCCTATTTTTTCTGATGTTTTTGAAGGTCTATCTATAGGCATTCGGTTTACAGTTAACGGTAGACAATACAATCAAGGTTACTACCTTGCTGATAGTATATATCCCCGATGGTCAACGATAGTGCAAGCATATCCCAATCCAAAAGAACGAGATAAGACGTTATTTACTAGAATGCAACAAGCGTATCGTAAGGATGTCGAAAGGGCTTTCGGAATCCTTCAAGCTAGATTTGAAATTATCAAAGGGCCATGCCGTTATTGGCATGAGAATGATATCGGGGAGATTATGAAGACTTGTATAATTCTTCATAATATGATTGTGGAAGACAACTGGGTTGAAGAAGGTGATGATTTTGTCGATGATCCGGAACGTTATCATGTTGAGGAGCCTCCTGTTGTACCCAATCGAGACCCTATAACTATTACTCAGTATTTAAACAATCGTGCTCAAATGAGAGATCAACATGCCTATTTTATGCTCCGAAATGATCTTGTGGATCATGTGTGGAATGAATATCGTGCAGGACATCTTAATTTTTAATCTAATTTTGTATTACGATGACGTTTAATTACATTGTTCTTAATATTGCGAAATTGGTCTTATTCATTGCTGTCTTTTCGCTTTAAGTAATTCAATTTTTAGGTATCTCGAACTAAATTTGTATTAATATTAAAAAAATTAAATATAAAAAAGGGAAAGTAAAAACACAAATGTGAAATTATAACAACATCGTCAATTCAGAAATTTAATGAGTACAACAGAAAATAAACTAGCCAATACAAATAATCCATGATTTAAGGCAAACTGGGACTGTATACATCATCGTCAAAGTCTATCGAATGGGAGGTCTTTCTTGCAATAATGGCCCTTTGTTGCTCAATCAAAAACACTCTTCTTTCTGGAGTTTCGATTGTCGAAGTCTTTATATTCATAGTCTTCGTATCTGCAAATTCTTCATACCTATCTGTGTACTTCTTCATAAATTTTCCCATATTTCTTGCTTCTTCAACGATATCATCGACACTGCCCTTACCTTTTAATTTTTTAGCCTTCTTGTTCCCCATCAGCCTTGACGATGTAGGATTGCTTTAGGTTTCCACCACCTACTCATTGGGATAATCATTATCGAAAGAATTTGGATTTTCGATTAGAGTTTTGGGTTGAGTCACCGACACATGCGGATCATTGACATTCAGTGTGGATTGAACATCGATAATTTTTCTCCATTTTTGACCATCATGTAAAATTTCCCAACAATGTTCTAGGGTAAAATTTTTTCCACCGGTAGCAGAGTATACATGTCAAGCATCATTCAACTAAAAAACAATTCAACAAATGTATAAAAATTAATTTTGCAAAGTCTAATATATTAGATAAAATCTACAATATAAAATTAATAAAATCTGAAAAACTCACGTTGTCAATAGCATTTGTTCCGCTCTTCGGTCTCAAATGTACTTGAACAATACACTCTGCAAATCATGTACAATTTTGGTTTATGGGCGACCATAGGCGTTTCAGACTTTTTGATGTCCTCTTTTCAGTTGGATACTTCGGGGGATGCGTGACACCCGATAATTTTACCATAAAAATTTAATTATAATCGTTGCATACCTATGTGCGCATTTCAACGTGCATCATTTTTCCTGCTTAATTGTTTTTATTAGGGGCTACTATTCATAATATTTTTGATTGTTTCAAAAGCTTGATTTTAAATTTTTCCTAGGTCATATGACACTTAAAAGGAACCAAGAAATTTTCGTTTTGAACATTCGAGCTTAGGCGTATGCGTTTGGAAAATATTTTCCGTGACCTTTGAATAGTGTTACGTTAGAATAGTGCTAGTATTATAGTAAAAAGCATTTGAAATTGCAGTTAGCATTAATTGATCAAATTTTTGAGACTAATTAGCTTAAGTTATTAATTATGCACAATATATAAAATAACTAACTCATGAAATTAAAAGCCATAACACATATTAGTCATAAAAACAATTGCAAAAATGCCCTCTATGTCCTCTCATATGGCTGACCCATTCAAGGGAAAAAGGGAGATTCTTGCTTCAACAACCTTGCATCTTGAGCTTCTAGCTTGGTCTTGGGAGGGTTTTGAGCAACCTAGGGACTTCAACAAGCTTCATTGTCTTCAAAAATTGTGAGGGAGATGCATTTTGTTGTTTTTAAAGTTTATGTTCATATATTTAATTTTCTTGATTTGCCAATTATAGCTATATAACTTGTTATGAATGCTTCCTATGAGTTATTTGATGCCTATAGAGTTAAATTTTGAGGTTTGATAACAAAGTTAATGGTTGAAATTTGAGTTTGATCAAATAGATGATGAATAGTGTCTAGAATTAGGGTTTTGAGAAAAATTGATAATTGGCTTGAATTGATGCTTCAATTAGGTGCTCTAGACCCTAGTGAAGTTAGTTGAAAAGCCCCGAGAGGTTGAGTCACTAGAAACCGAACTTAATTGCATAAATAGCCGACTTTAAAAAGGGGGCTTTTCCCGTTAAGCAATCCGGGCAACTTTGGGCATTGATTCGGGTATCCTTGAGCTAAGGAAGCACCTTTGGTACTTTCGTTTAGTGAAAATGGGATTCGGTTAGTGTAGTTGTAGTTCAAACCCGTTCGGGGCCTTCCCGAACTTTTGTTTCAAAAATGAGTTTTAATGACTATAAAAGGTACCTTTGAGCTTGATTAAGAATATAGAAAGAATAGGGTATGATTGGGAATCTCGAACCATGCTTAGGAGAAAGAAAACTCGGTTAAAGAAAGGAAAAAAAGTAGTTTTGGCTATATTTGATGCAATTGGTACTTGTATTTAAGTTATCTTGTATTGTATAGAATAGTTAGGATATAATTAAGTTATTTGAATAGATTGTGAGAATTAATTGTGTTGATTGCTTCTTTTGGAATCTTTAAGCTAATTTCATGCTTATGTGAATTTATATCGTGCATATATGTGAGGGCGGCCTACTTTGTCGTCCCTCATACGTGTTATGTGATTTCTTGAATGCTTGTGTCTTGTCTTGGGGTTGCGCAACCTTTTTTCGGACATGGTAGCGTTGAGAAACACGGGCGGCGTTGGGCTTTCCGTGCTCCCTCGACTACCATGGTGCCTATTTCCTTTCTCGCTGAGGCATATTCCACTGCCCCAGAGGCGTGGTTCACCTGCTGGGCATGGACCTACCTCGGGAGAAAGGGTCGTAGGATCGGGATATATCCGGAGTATCCCAATTGTTGGTGTTTGGGGTTTGCCGGCATGTTCGTGATGCTCGTGGATGAAGACTTGGAAGTGCAACCGTATCCTTTTTTAAGTGATTAATAGCTTGACTTATTGTCTTGTTGGTTTTGTGGCATATATATATATGTTTTCTTGTGTTGCATATCATATTGCATGTTGGCATGTTGCATCACCTCCCTCGCTGGGCAACTTTGTTGCTCACTCCTTATTTGAAATATTTCAGGAGAAGCTGAGGTGAACCCCCAGTTGTTAGAAGTAGAAGAAGAAGAAGAAGTTCACATAGATCAGAATCCGTGACTTTGTGTGCTGAGGTGGATATTATGTGCTACTTGCGTGGAGTTCTTGTTATTAATGTATTTTGAGATCTTGGAGTCTTGTGTATATGTCTAGTAGTTGTGGACTAGAATATTAAAGAAAGTTGTTGGATTGTAATAATGAATTCTAGACTTAAATTTCTCTTGCATGCTTAGAGTGTTTGTTGATCTCCATATGGAACTTAGATTATATTGTAACTAACTACTTATGACTAAACCAACTTATGTTGCATGCTTGTGTGCTTAAGTAGATGGTTGTTGTTCCAAGGCTCGGATGGCCTTGTGATTTTGTTTTGCCCTTGGAGATGTTAGAGGATAAGTTGTTGTTTTAGTTCAAATGTCTTGAGTGAATGTTTACAAGTAACAGTTTTATCCTTGGAACATAGGAGACTCTGTCCGAGTGACGGCTCCGAGCCTGACTTTAGCGTGGGGTTGGGTTCGGGGCGTTATAGGGTGGAACTCTTCAAATTTTTCAAGAATTATGTTCTACATTGTTGTTATTGTTTGGTCTCACTCGATAATAGGATCTTCACTAATTGCGATGAAGGCCCGACATAAAGTAATATCTTCTTAAACAGTGAAATTGCGACCCCTCGAAGTGCCATCAGTATATTCCATACCTTTCAAAAAAAAAAATACGATTGTTTCCAAAAGTTAGAAAAAGAAATAAATTATTTAAACAATAAATTACCACTAAAACTTAAATTTACAAAGTGTACAAGTTGAACCCAAATTAATTTTATTAAAATTGACCCCTATTATGAAATTTTTTTTAAAAATTAAAAACAAACCATTTTAAAAAAAATTAATCCCAACCATTTAAAAAAAATTTAAAAACAAATGATTTAAAAAAAATGTAAAAAAAAGGATTTAAAAAAAAATTAATCTCAACCATTTAAAAAATAAATTAAAAACAAAGGATTAAAAAAAATTAAAAACAAAGGATTTTAAAAAAAAAAATTAATCCCAACCATTTAAAAAATAAAAGATATTTTTAAAAAATAATTAATCCAAAACATTTAAAAAATAAATAAATAAAACCCTACATATAAAAACCCACTACCCTCCTAATTTTCCTCTTCACTCGCCGTGGCCCCCCTTCCCCCCATGCACTTCATTCTCTCTACACCCCACCCCACCCCACCCTGCCCCCTACCCTCACCCCCACCCCCACCCCACTCCACCTCCTCTCTCTCCCCCCTTCCCCGTTGACGAAGGCACCCCACCCCACCTCCCCTCTCCCCTCCCCCTCCCCTCCCCCGCCCTTTCCCCTTCACTGCCTCACGCACCCACCCCACCCCACCCCACCTCCCCTCTCTTCTTCCTTTTCCCCGCTGACGCAGCCTTTTTTTTTGGATAAATATTGAATATTTTTTCTATGTGTGTGTATATAAATATATATATATATATATATATATATATATATTTGCAGGTGATTCAAGAATAAATTTCAAAAAAGGGGCAGATCTTGAGCTTGAACCTTTTTTTTTTTTTTTCTGGCTGATGCGAATTTTTTTTTTTTCTGTTTGGGTATATTTGCTTAAAAGGATTAATTCTTGAAGTTGGATGTTAGATTTTTTTGCTTGAATATATAGAAAATTTAACACCCAACAGCTATATTTTTTTTGAACGTAAAAGTTGAAATTGTAACGGTTGTTTTTTTTTTCAGATGTTTGTACTTTTTTTTTTTTGTTTAAAGTCAGATCTGATATAGTATAGGCTATAAAAGTTTTTGTCTTTTTTCTAGGGCTCCATTTTGTTCAACAAATTTGTTAAATAAAATAGAGCTCGGACTCTATTTTTGATAAAATTTATAAATTTGATATAAAAGTAATAATTTGTAACAAATTGGGGTTCTATAATAAATATTAGTATTGCCTTTTTACTTTGAAAGATTCTCTATTTGTAAAAAAATTATAATCATTGTGTTTTAAAATTTACATTTAAAATGACCTAACAATACTACAAAAGTTAGCCATGACCCACTACTGAAATTCCTCTAGGCACAAAATAGTATCTAAACTCTGCCAACCCCAAAATAGCCCTAATCTTTCGTTGTAGCCCTAAATCTCGCCTCCCGCCGCCGCTACCCACCACCTCCGACCACCAAACACTCACCTACATACATCCCACCCCAGCTACCATACCCTACTTGTCTAGGTAACAAAAAAAAGCGTTCACGCTAAATGTCTCTAATGTTGAGATTCCTGTTACTAAATCTCCTATTTGACTTGCAGGGAATATGTCTTCTCCTAAGTCTCTATCCGTATTGGACTCTAAGGACTCCCCATATAATCTAGGTGACACAATTGTGTTTTCCCTCCTTGGAGATGATGCAGGTTCATTTGAGGTAGCTAATCTTCCTCTTGGTAAATCTACCATGGATTTACCATCTTCATCTCAAGGGTCTGATGAACCTGATTCATCAAAGCAAGCTTGGACCTATATGTTCGAAAGTCAAACGGGGAACCTTACTAGTCTTCAATTTCACTGCCCTCTAGAGTGTAATGGAAAAATTAGAATGGTACCGCCACAGCCAGTCAGAGAGACTGGAAGTAACTATTGGAAGAATGCTCTTGTGGGGCAATTTATGGAGAAAGTTCCACCATATACCCTTGTGAAACTTATGGTTTCCAACATTTGGAAGAAATTTGGAAAAGTAGAAATTAAATCTACTGAAGATGGCCTTTATTTTTTTAGATTTGAGACGGCGCAAGACTGTGAAGCTGCCTTCCAAAAGTAGTTGCATGTGAGGTTGAGACCCCTTTTCCTCAGATCATGGCAACTGGGTATCGAATTGCTGAATGCTCGATTTAACAAAATTCCAATCTTGGTCAAGTTTCGTAATGTACCAATAGAATATTGGACGGGGTAAGGTATCAGTTACATGGCAAGTACGGTTGGTGTTCCTTGCAGATAGAATCCATGCTGGACTTTAACACGAAATTGTCCTACATTCGTGTTTGTGTAGAGATTTATACAAATAAAAATCTCCCTGAAGAGTTTGAACTTGAAGTCAGCACGAACAAAGTTGTGGTTATTATGGTTGAATACCAATGGAAGCCTACCTCTTATTTTTACTACCAAGATTTTGGCCACTCGTCCAATAGGTGCCCTTCACACAAGGTTATTAACCTGTGATTATTATAACTGGAAATGGAAAAACTCCTAAAGTTGCCCCGGCTAGAAAGAATCGCAATTTCCTCAATGGAAAAATCTCTATTAAGGAACCAACTGCTTTAGTTCTTAATCCGCCTGTTGCCCAAAGGAGATCACACTCCCCTTAAGGCACATAATGAAAACAAGGAGACAACTCAACCTCTGATGAATTCCAACAAATTTGCAGCTTTGGATGGCTGTATAGAGCGTTTTGATCCACCTTTGGGAGATCCTAAGCAGGTTCCTAACCAATCTGATTTAGGGGATCCTCCTATGGAAACCCTCTTGTCCACATACCACCTGATCAATGAAATAAGCCTTATAAACAAGCAGATTTACATAAATTGTGAAGAAATAAAAATTTCTCTGTAGGGTGCTTGATTAAGACTCGAGTTAAATCATGGAATGCCTATGCAAGTTTGGACGAAATTAAAAAACTGGAGTCACATCAACAACTACGAATGCGACAACAGTGGGCGCATTTGGATTCTATGGGATTAGTCTAAGGTAAACATCTAAAAAATTGAAGCATCTGATCAATATATTATTTGCTTCATTAAATGTGTTACTCAAATAAATATTTCTATTTTTGCGTTGTTTATGGTTCTAATGAGGCTTTGCAACGTTAACTTCTCTGGAATAATATTGGGAGATGTTGTAAGTATTATGAAAATTATCCTTTGGCTGTTGGAGGAGACTTCAACGAAATTTTGGAACCCGGTGATCTAGCTCTTGGGAGTTTATTCACTACCTGAATCAAGCTGGAATTTCTGAGATGCATAGTTTGGGCCCTCTCTACACCTGGACCAATAGCTCCCTTGGTTCTATGTTCAGGGGTAACTAATTGGATCGTATCCTCTCTAATGGTGAATGGAACAAGTCATTCCCTGATGCCCCTTCAACTTGGTTAAGAGCATATCTATTCCATTTAAGTACTTCAACATATGGTCTTCTCATGAAAAGTTCTTTGATCTGTTGTTGAAAGCTTGGTCCACTCTTGTTTCAAGTTATCCCATGTTTAGAGTTATATCTAAACTGAACTTACTCAAAAAGGAACTAAAATTACTGAATGACAACTACTTCAGGAATATCTCACATGATCCTAGTGCTACGCGGGAGAAAATTCATAAGGTTCATCTTAAATTCCTCAATGCCTCTAGAATTGATGCAGGCTTTTGGACTAAAAATTCTCTGGCCAATAAACTCAAGCAGTTGGTTATCGTTGAGAAGAACCTATGGAAATAGAAATCTAGGGTCCAATGTCTTAAAGAAGGCAACTCAAATTTATCATTCTTCTTCAATTATGCTAAAGATCGAAGTGCTAAAAATGCTATCACTTTTTTACTCGACCATCATAGTAGACTTCTTTGCTTTGAAGAAGACATCAACAAAGAAGCCACTAATTACTTCAAAAACCTTATTGGTACTCGACCCCAACTTAGATGCATGACCACTGCTGAGGATTTGAGATATCTTCTAAGTCATATTCTTTCTCCTGAGCAAGTTAGTGTTCTTGATAGACCTGTCTCCAAAAAGGAAGTTAAAAAGGCTCTCTTTTCTATTAATAGCAACAAAAGCCCTAGACCCAATGGCTTTAACGCACATTTTTTCAAAGTCTCTTGGGGATCATTAGAGAAGAAGTCACAAAAGCAGTTCTCTTCTTCTTCAATTCGGGCAAGATTCTTACAAAGATCAACTCTACGGTTGTTGTTCTTGTTCCAAAAGTTAAGAATCCAACAATCATGCATGATTTTAGACCAATTGCTTGCTGCAATACAATCTATAAGTGTCTTGCTAAAGTTATTGCTAACAGGATGAGCAGCCACATGCAAGTTCTTATTTTGGATGTCCAAAGTGCCTTCGTGAAGAACAGAAACATTTCAGATAACATTCTTATTGGCCAGGATCTCGTTAAAGGTTATGGTAACAAGGGTACTAGCACCCGTTGTTTGATTAAAGCTGATTTAAGAAAAACATATGATACAGTGGACTGGAGTTTCTTGCTCATAACTTTAGAAGCCTTCAACTTTCTAAGTACTTATATCAATTGGATTCAAAATTGCATTACCACTATTAGATACTCTGTTTCCATTAATGGTGGTCTTTCTGGATACTTTAAAGGATCAGGGGAGTTAGACAAAAGGGCCCAATTTTCCCCCACCTCTTTGTCCTTGCAATGGAAATGTTTACGGAGATTCCCAACAATATTTCAGCTAGGCGGGAATTCAAGTTCCATACTAAATGGAAGCAAAATAAGTTGAATCATCTTACTTTTGCTGACGATTTACTCATTTTTTGCAAAGGGGACTTGAATTCTAATTTTCTTTTCAAGAATTGACTGGATTTCTTCCAATCTCTTTTGGGCCTCAATGTTAATCCTGAAAAGAGCAAAATCTACCTTGGTGGATGTAGTGAGCAGTTGGGTAATCGGCTGATTGAGATCTTGGGTTTCAAGAAAGGCAACCTTTCAATGAAATATTTAGGTGTGCCTCTGATTCCTGGCAGAATGCTAAAATCCCATTGTAAAGTTATTGTTGAGCGTATCACCAGCCGAATTGAGAGCTGGAATAATCGACTCCTTTCACAAGCTGGTAGATTACAATTGATTCAATTTATTTTGAGCAACATTCATTCATACTGGGCTAACGTGTTTATCCTCCTAAAGGCATCCTCAAGGAGATTGAACAGAAACTTGCTAATTACTTTTGGAATTCTGGTATGGCTAGCAAAGCCAAAGTTACTTAGGACTTTGTCACAAGAAAAATCAAGGAGGGGGTCCTTGGTATCAAGCGTTTGGTTGGTGTAAATTAGGCTAATATCTTAAAGCATCTGTGGATCATTAATACTCGGCTAAAATCAGTCTGGGTCGTTGGATCTATGCCAATTACCTTAAGGTTTTCAATTTTTGGAGCCTTCCGATGCCTTCAAGCCCTTCTTGGGCATGGAGAAAAATCCTTCTGCTTAGACATGAAGCTAAACATTACATGATCCAAAATTTGGCAATGGACCAAGCACTCTCTTTTGGAAGGATTACTGGCATCCACTGAGTATTCTTGAGGATATTTTTGATGCCAACAGTATTGTCGAATACAGTATTGTCGAATCAGGGATTGAATGGAATGCTAAAGTCGAGATTTGTGTTATACAAAAAGAAGGGATATGGTCCGACCAAAATGGAGTTACACAATTCATCCAACACTAACTTGGTTCCTTGAAGTTGGATGCTAATCATGATGACAAAATCATTTGGGTTAACTCCCCTACTGGTAGCTATCATTATACCTTGATGTGGGACCTTATCAGAACCCACTACCCTACTGTTGGCTTGTTCAAGATCATCTGGTTCAAAAAAGCTATTCCTAAACATCCTTTTTGCTCCTGGTTCTATTGGCTTGATAGGCTTCCTACGAAGAGGAGACTTATTTCTTGGGGCCTTGATATCTCACCTTTATGCATCTTCTACCATTTCTGTATTGAACACTAACGACACCTTTTCCAAAAATGCAATTTCACTAAGAGCATTTGGCTCAAAGGGTGGCAAAAATCCAAAGGACCGAAGCTACATATTTGGCACCAAATTGAGTCCTGGATTATTTTGCATTCTGGAGTGATACTCTTCAAGCTACTTGCATTAGATTGTTTCATGGTGCTTTCATTTTTCACATCTGGAAAGAGAAAAATAATCGTATTTTTGTGTCCACTATAGTTATTGATGATCAAATTTTTGATAATATTATATTGCTTTTAATGTTAGAACAAAGCTGTATATGACTAGAAAAGTTAAACCTTCTCTGTTGAACTAGACTTTTGCATTGCCTGGAATGTAGATATTTAGGATTTGATGTAAACCCCGTGGGGACACTAAAATATGTAAATATTTTCTAAGACATGAATGAAACACAAAAGAGACCAAGTTCAACACCATGAAGAAAGACACAACTCTACTAGGCCTAATCAATAGAAAAACATACAATAACATGGGCCGAGCATACAGAACAAGGTTTGGGGCTAGAGCAGGAGCTTTGTGAAGTAATGGAGAGAAAATAAACTTTGTGATGTTTGATAAAGGTAAAAGAGTTAATTAGTCTCTGAACTTTATTGTGTTTAATTAACAAATTCCTTATATTTCAAAGTGTTACATTTAAATCCTTTAATTTTATTCTGGCTTGAAAAGAAAAAAACTCTTTTAATTTTGTAACATATGCCACCGTTAGACCTTTTTGTTTTTTCGTCAAGAAAGTAATAGTGAATAATGTGACTTTATTTAACCCTTACAAAGTACTATTACTTTTTAAACAGTAAATGGCAAAAGGACTTTTAGAGATAGATCACTTGTTTGTCAAATATGATGATAACTAAGGACTAACTAGGCCATTAATAAAATGAATGGGTGTCCTCAAATAATAAGCGAAGGAAAAACATATAATTCTTTTAAGCTAAGAAAAGAAAATAATTTATGATTCTTTGGTTTCATTAGAGGATGGAAGGAAAGAAAATAATAGTTTTGAGCAGAAAGAAACTTAAATACCCTTTTCATATTCATTATTAATGTCTTAAAGACATCATGAAATATGCTAAAGTACTAATGACACCATGAAATATGCTAAAGTACTAAAGTCAAAATTGATAAGATTGCAGAATCCGCTCACCCTTCCAAAATGTAATACGATTCCGTTAATTTCCTTTAGAAACTGCAATCCAAACACTATATATTTAAATGATGATCTCGTTGATTCTTAGAACTAACGAGCCTACAAGTGAAAAACTTTTCATAAAAAACTTTCCGATAATTGACTAATTTTAGCATTTCTCACGATTGTCAACATCTACAAGTTCTTATTTCCTTTGCTCTGAACTGGAATGGTTACAGTGGTTAACTATTATGTTTCTCAAAAAGAAAGAAAGAAAAAATGGTGGACACAAATATTTTAGTAATGCACATAAAATACAATAGAATATCACAAACGATATCCTAAGATATTACAGACTTCTTTAGCAAATATTATTGTTAATGACTCATTCTAGCACATAGCATAATAGTCACAAACGATGAACTAGGACATTTTGTCAGTACAATCAACACACAGGCAAAAGTTACATTCTTCACATTCGAAGACTTCATAGTCGTCTATATTGTTTCTGCAACTGTCACAAGAGGACTTTAATGTGCCCTTCCGTTTATACTCAAGAAGGTGAGGGTGGGAACTCACTTCAAGTGTGTATCCAAACTTAAATGATAAGCCCGTTGATTCTTAGAATTACTGAGCCTGCAACCAAAAAAACGTTGCATCAGACAGTTTCCATTAATTGACTAATTTTAGCATTTCTCGCGATTGTCAAGCTCTTCTCTTTACTGGAATGCTTACTACACGATAGCAAACTTCTTCTGTTATTGAAAAATAAAGCAAGCAAAAATGCTGGACAAAAGTGTTTTAATAATGTACGTAAAATACAATAAGATATCATAAACAAACGATGCACTAGGACATTTTTCAAATACATCCAGTACATAGGCAAAAGTTACATTCTTCACATTCGAAAACATCATACCTATCTATATTGTTTCCACAACTGTCGCAAGAGGACTTTAATGTGGCCTTCCGTTTATACTCAAGAGGGTGCGGGTGGGAACTCACTTCAAGCGTGCCTCCAAACTTAATATTAGGATATCTGCCAAGTCTAGGTACACAATCTGGATGAAAGGAATTATCACAATGAGAGCAATGGTAAAGCCAGAACTTGGGATGCATTTCCTCTTCGCACATATCACAAATGAAATCCTCTGGATGGTCACTATATGGTGGAAACCTCAGGGGAAGAGGGTGTTTATCCCATCTGTGCCTAATAGCCGTGGGGAGCGTTGCACAGCCATGGTGCAAACTAAAATTGCAAGTCTCACAACCAAAAGCCAGACCATCGAATTTATAATTACAAGCATTGCATATTTTATCTGAAGCTTCAAATTGAAAGAGAGGGTGGTTATGGTTTTCGTGAACAATAGTAGTAGGCAAAGCAGCACATTTGACATCAAGGAAGAAGTCATCACAGATGTCGCACTCGAAGAAGAATCCGTTTGAAGACCAATTACAATTGTTGCAGCGAAAGCGACTATAGAATTTCTTGTACTGGTAGAGTTTGAGTGGGTGGGGATGAGTAGGATGTTGTAGTTTGGGTGGTATTTTGGCACAAGGAAGATGAAGAAAGTAACGACATTCCACACAAGCATAATAAGGAGCAGAAATGCAACAGTCGCATAATACTTCCTCATCTACTTCTTCGTCATCGTCATCATTCGGCTGCTCGTGGATGAGTATCAATGGATGTTGCTCATGGCTCCAGTGCTCGATAGGCTATTCTTTCTAAGTAGGAAACGTTTAATCATTCCTGATATGTCAGGCACGGGTAAGTGGAACAGATCATCATCAAGTAGAACTTTCAGAAGTTATTGTTCAAACTTGGCATCGTCGAGTAGATCATCGTCTCTGGAAGAAGAAAAATTATAAAAACTTTGTCAAAAACGTGTAAGCACAAATAGAAAAAAAAGAAATTAGGATTAAAAGGTAAAGGAAAAAAAAAGGAAAAAGAGATGTGGAAGGAGGAGGATGAGTCTCTTACGAGTTAGCTTCAATCTGTTGGGCCTCAGTTGTCATACACTTAAGGTGAACAAAAAATCTGCACAAGCGACAGCAATAGAGCCAACATAGGGGGTAAATTATCTGGTGGCAGATATCGCATTTGAGAGCGAGTTTTAGGTAATCGGATGGAAGGCCGTAGACAAGGTAGAGAGTATGATCATCTTCCTCGTGTTTGGCTGAGCTTGGTAGTGATGCACAATTCTTATGTATCAAGAATGGGCAAGAAGGACATAGGTAAAATAAATCTTTATCTTCCACCCCACAAGCATCACAATGGACAAACGCCGGCCTTGGTTGGAATATTAGTGGATGTTCATGACCCTCATGCTTAATGATGCGGTTCTTGAAAGTACATAATATGTCATCGTCTTTTAGAGCACATGGTATGTCCATAAGAAAATTACAGAGTTCGCAGTTGTAGATGAAACCAGTCAGAACAACACCATCACAAACATCACAGGTGCCCGTGTATGCTGGAAAAAGTGATTTCGGGAGAAGTCTGAGAGAGTGTTGATCATGCTTGGGATGCATGATCTCTCTTGGTAGTTCTGCACATACTTTGTGGAGGACGTAGCCTTCACCACACTCTCCACATACATATGCAGGCTCCTCCTCTTGCGAGATTGGCCTTGCACACCCATAGCAGATAATTTCCCTTTGATCAGCCTTTGGGACATCTTTGAGGAACAAGCGATGCTCGTGGCTAAAATGTTTTATGATTTCCATCTCTTTGATCTCTGTGTGTGTGTGTGTGTGAGGTGCACAGAAATTTATTCTAATTTATTCTTTGGTTAAGTCTCTATATCACGTTCAAGAAAAAAGATGATGTCCAACCTTTACAATAATGTTTGAAACACTGGAGTCTAGTCAATTATTAACAAAATATAAGTAAAAAAAATGATGAGATTATGGAAGTAAATATTCTTGCATTTATTGTTACTGCATTATTCATTCTAGTTTCTATCGCTTTTCTACTTTATTATTTACGTAAAAAAAGAGCCAAAATGATTACTCAGTTATTAATTAAGTTGAATGAAACTTAACTTCTGAGTTCTTATAAAAAAATTGATGAAATCAAATGAAAATGATTTTAATTTCGGGTCTTAAATGAACAGACTCTAATTGGCTGTATTCTATGAGATCTGATAGCATGGTAAGAAAATAATATATGAATCTTTCTTTCTACCATACTATCTAGCTTGAATGAATTATATATATATATATATATATATATATATATATATATATATATATATATATATATATATATTTCAAAAACTTAAAGATTATTTAATATATTTTTATTTTATTTTTAAAATTTTAATTTATTTGATTTAAAAAATTTAAAATCTAGAATTTAACATTAAAAATAATGTTCAATATAAAATTCGAGTGTAACTTAAAAAATTAATAATTGTTATTTATTTCATTTTATTTATTTTAGTTTCTATAAATATTTTATTTTATGTAGTTTTCTTTTATTTTATTCTTTCTAATTTTATTTTATTTTATTTCAGCTTATTTTCTCTTTTCTTTTATTTTATTTTCTTATTATATTTTTTTATTTTTTAATTTAATTTAATTTAATTTAATATTTGTTTGTTTTTTTATTTTATTTTATCTTATATTTATTTTAAAATATTTATTTTTTTTTTTTTTTTTTCTTTTTTTCTATTTTTTTTTTTTATTTATTTTTTTTCTTTTTTTTATTTTTGTTTTATTTATTTTATTTTATTAATTTCTTATTTTTATTTTATATTTTATTCTGTTTCATTTTTTACGTTATTTTATATTATCCTATTTTTATTTTTTATTTTATTTATGTTTTAACATGGATATTTGCGTCTTTTATTTTTCATAAATTTTTTCATAACTTGAGATTGTGAGATTTACACCCCCCTCACATATGAATAGAAATTGACCAAATTATTGAAATATTGCATTACCACGAATGTGATATTCTCATAAATAATATTTTATTTCCGAACTACATATAAAAATGTTATATTTCATACTTCATATTTTTAAGAATTTTGTAACATTCTGTAATCTGAGCACCCTCTTCTAAATCCTAAATTATTCAAAGCCTAATATAAAACCCCATCTACAATGGAACCCTAGAAATTGTGTCGAAAAAGCTAATCTTCTCAATCAACTAGGCTACATCTTGTTCTCAACTAAAAGTAATCCGTACATGTGAAAATTAAGCATGATGTTTTAGGTGTTTGCATATTTTTTTATTTCGGTGCGCATTAAGGCCTAAGCCACTCTGGTTCCACATTAAAATTTTTATTACGGATAGATTACTAGTTCTATACACCTCTTAGGTGTCTATTAGCATATTTTAAAACATTTTAAACATGTGTTATAGATGACTACGAAGTTGACCCGAACATTTTGCCGCCCTTACTGGTACAATAAAAGACAACTAGACAAGTGACGGTGGTGAGGCATTATCTGGATTTTGTTATGGGTTGAATCCCACTTATTAGGGCCTTGAGAATATTCAAACTCACCCTTTGCCCCTAAAAGATTATTTAACGCAAATTGCCATTTGAAAATTTCTAAGTTATTCTCTTGCCCTGGATTGATTTGGAACATTGGGGTGTTTCGATGTAACACGAAATCTATAGTTTTGAGCTAAATCTAATATAATATTACGTGAAAACGATAGCAAAAGGCAAATGGTTATATCTTTTATGATGTATATTTGTCGTATGTCGAAAAATTAAAAATTTCAAAATCACCTTATAATATCATGGACTACTCCATCTGCTACCAATTGGTTCAAATATAGAACCTCAGGTTAATATACGATAGGTAAATTTATCATGGTATGAGAGCTGAGATGGCCTACAACGTCATTATTGATTTTAGGATGAAACCCCATGATTTTAACAATATCATCACTTTGTGTTCCTGATCAATTTGTAAGATTATTTCTTCCTTCAATATGCAGTTATCGCTAATGGAAGTCAGATACATATAATAAATCTCACTCAAATAGGTTAAACTTTTAGATGAGGTAGTTCCTTAACATAATATCATATTATAGGTACCAAAAGATTCTGAGTTCAGAACTTACCGCCACCTATTTAAGTATTAAACTATCCAAGTGTAAGGCTAAAAAATTAACTCTACCTGTATTTGCGAGGACGTTTTGATGATAATCAATAATATAATTAATAAACCCTGTCTAATAACTTAACATTTTAAATAAAATGGTCACTTAATAAATTAAGAGTTCGTACCCATTCCTCGCTCCATTCCTCATTTTGCAGTCGTACCCTCCCCTATTGAGGATAGAGCAGTGTGAGCACTCGAAATATCCATCCAATTACCATCTTTAATATTCACCCTAGGATCGGGTTTCGTTAACGGGTTCATTTCTTTCTCAATTATGCACTTATCGTTTGTAGTCGATGCATATTTTGGTGATGAAGCATAGGGTTCAACAAAGGTAATTGGAATCAGATACATGGTTGTGCATATGATATGATCCAGGGGGGTGATTCAATACATAGCTCGCTGAGACCATTTGTTGAGAATTACAAGATCTTAACGAGCCGTAATAATTATAAACTAGACCATATATATCATAAATACAATAGTTGTATGGATTGATTTGTTAATTTTGGACTCCATCAACTTTTGGTGCTACGAGGCTTGAAACATTGTCGGATCTTTTGGAGTGGCTTATTGGAACTAAAAGGGTGTGAATTTCCGTAGATAGTCAATTTGTAATCGATTTTTGCTTCCAATGCAGCCAAAAAAAGAAGAAGATGAAGTTCAAACAAACAAGACGAGTCTTTATAGTTTGGCCCTAAATTTTTTTAACAAGTTCAAATAAATTGAAGAGAAACAATACAATAATTCCGATATGATTTAAGGATAGACTAAATTATCTACGAACATACATAAGTTAAAGTAGCTCAAAGAAGCAAAATAGAGAAGATACAACATGTGAAAGGGAAAACATGACTGGTGTTCTATTAAAAATATCATGATGTTGCAATAGGTAAGAAAAGTTTTTTCCAATTTAGACTTTAGATCTACATTTTTATATTGTTTGATTCAATCATTGTCCATTAAAAAAAGGATGAAGCGCAGGATTTTTTGTAAAGTTGCATACTATTTCTTTGTATTTTTAAAAGTGCATGGTACCCCCTATGATTTCTGAAACTAAGCACAATAGTCCAGTGTGACTTTAAAAGTCCACGCTACCCCCCTATGATTTCTAAAACTAAGAACAATAGCCCCCCTCTATCAAAAAATTCACTTATTTTAACGAAAAGTGTGATGCACGTGCATCAAATGCGATTATTCAAAATTATTTTGCTTGAATTATTAATTATTTAGTTAAAAATACCCTTATATGACACATTTTTTTCTTTAGGGTTGAGAAAAATGGGTATTTTTATCTAAACAATTAATAATTTAAGCAAAAAACGCGTTTGACGCACGTGCATTATACTTTCTGTTAAAATAGATGGATTTCGTGCACTTTTAAAACTATTGGGACTATTGTGCTCAGTTTCAAAAATTACAGGGGGTGCCATGCACTTTTAAAAGTACAAAGAGGTAGTGTGCAATTTTACAAAAGCACAGAGAATCCTGTGCACTTCACCTTTAAAGAAAAAAAAAAGCTCGCTTGCATTAGTCAAATAACCCATAAAAAAAAATGACTCGCTTGGCTTAGGCCAAATAATGTCTGACTATTCAAACCCCTCTACATTAGTTAAATGAATCATTAAAAAAAAATGAAAAGTCTCGTTTGCGTTACTCAAATAAATCATTGAGAAAAAAATGACCCACTTGCGTTAGTCGAATAATCCCTAAAACCAAAAAATAAATCCCTCTGCGTTTGTTAAATAATTCATTAATAAAAACCCCACTTGGCCACTTCCCGCTCTTAACCCATGTAGGGTTACATACAAAAATGAGTCCGGCGAGCAAATTAATACAAAAAAAAAAAAAGGTTTTCAAGTGATTAGAATTTCGTATATATATATAGTGGTTACTTGCATGGTTAATGATTTTTATATTGGTTGTTAATAATGAAAGTGTTGAGTGGTTACTTGCATGGTTAATGATTTTTATATTGGTTGTTAATAATGAAAGTGTTTATTAGGATTTTTCTTCACTTAGGAAAATGGAATCCATAATTTATTAATTGAGAATTACAACCACTTACGCTTCACTCAACTTGTAACTCACCTAACCCTTTAAATCCTAAATTATTCATAGCATAATATAAAGCCCTATCCCTGACAATGGAACCCAAGAAATTGCATCGAGAAAAGGTAATCTTCTCAACCAACTAGGCTACATCTCGTTCAAGTATAATTAATTCTTAATTAGAGACTTTAATTAAGACTGACGTTTTAGGTGTTAGGATATTATAAACATCGCAAAAATGTATTATAGATGGCCATAGAGTTGACCCGAAAATTTTGTCGCTCTTACCGCCAGAAGTATAATAAACAAATGATCGGTGATGCGTGAACTGTTTTAAGGGAAAAAGTCTTTATACATTACCGGCTGGTAGTGAATGTGAATATAGGTGTGGGGAGGGGGTAGGGAACACCAAGACGTATGGAAGCACTGGCGGACGCATATACGAGCTAGTGGGTTGTAGCCCCAACTAATTTATAAAAATTGTTAAAATTTTTAAGTATTTTTAAAATAAAAATTAGATATCTATATATTTTTAGTTTAAAAAAAATTAATTAGCCCCACTAAAAAATAAAAATATTCGTATAGTTCAAAAATTATGAATTTTAGTCCCCACTGGCCTATAAAAAACATTAAAATTTCTATGTATTTTTTGAAAAAAAATTAAATATCTATGTATTTTTAGTTTAAAAAAAATTAATTAACCCCTACTGAAAAATAAAAGTACTCGTATAATTAAAAAATTATGCATTTTAGCCCCCATTGGCCCATAAAAATGTTAAATTTTCTATGTATTTTTTGAAAAAAATTAAATATCTATGTATTTTTAGTTAAAAAAATTTATTAGCTCCACTGAAGAAAAAAAAAATATTCGTATAGTTTAAAAATTATGAATTTTAGCCCCCATTGACAAAAAACCCTGACTCCGCTCCTGTATGGAAGAGTTTCTTGTGTTAGAAATATAATAATAAATAAGTGACAGGACATAAGATTTAGGTAAAATCATCAAATAGTAATTTATTATAACAAAAAATTCTGAACTAAAATCAATACATCGCCCTCTATAATTAACAGAAAATACTGAAGAAACAAGTGACGGGACATGAATTTAGCCAAATAAAAAATAAAAATTCAAGTATAATGAACTGTAAAGTATAATTAATAAACAAGTGATAGAGTTATGAGGCATCATGTGGAATTTCCAGTATAATTTAAGATAACTAGACAAGTAAAATGTGGACTTGGTGAAGCATAGCAGACATAGATAGTAAACAAGTGACCGGCCATGAGGAATCATGTGGAATTTCCAGTACAATAAAAGACAACTAGACAACTAACGGTGGTGAATTTTCTATCTACTTGATATTTTGTTATGGGTGAATATCACTTATTAGGGCCTTCAGAATATTCAAGCCCACGTTTTGCCCCTAAAACATGAATTAACGCAAATTGCCATTTGAAGTTCTGAGTTGTTCTTTGCACTTGATTGATTTTGAACATTGGAGTATTCTGTTGTACTACAAAATGTATAGTTTTGGGATAAGTCTAACATAATATGATATAGAAACGATAACAAAAGGCAAGTAGTTATATGTAAGAATATATATTTGTACCACATTAATAAATTAAAAACTCTAATACCAACTTATAATATCATGTACTACTTCACATGCCACAAACTTGTTCCAAGATAGAACCTTAAGTTAATTTATGATAGGTTAATTTATCATGGTATGAGAGCTAGAAGGTTCTACCACATCATATCTTGAGTTAGTTCGCCTAATACCAATTGATTTTCACTTTGTGTTTCCTTCAATATGTAGTTATCGTTAGTAGTCGACCAATATAGTGGTTTAGAGAAGAAAAAAAGAAGAAGAAGAAAATAATATTTTTTTTGAGTTAAGAGTGTGCACAACCACGAACAATTGTCCACATAGATCCGCCACTAAATCATCATATTTCTTTACATGGGATCAACTATTACACAACCTTGTGTTTTTGGATCAACTTGGTGCCAATGTAATGTAAAGCCCAACCATAAATTTGTCAAACCTGTTACTCTAACGTGTTTCAAAATTCTAACTGTAAAAAAAACTTCAAGCTTTTTCAATCAACTTAAAGTTATATAATGTAACTAATAAGACTTGAACTCACAATCTCTCGCATATATAGCAAGTTACATACCATTGGACCAAAGCCCTATTGGTACAATCAAGCTTATCTTGTTTAATTAGCAAGTCAATTCAAACAAAAAGAATTATATTAAGCTAATAATTTCCCCTAAAAGTTTTGATATTAGTATTGCAAAAAGTAAGAGAAGGAATTATATCTAATATATTCATTTACTCTTTTCTCATTTTCCATGTATTCTATATGTGGTGGATATCATCGTTAAATAGAGATATTTGAGCCTTTATAGATAATTTGAAATCTCTAACTTAAAGTTCTTCCACTTATTCTTTAACTCATTGTTCTACATACAATTTTAAAGAGGTTCTTTTTTGCATGGCCATATAATTTTCATAAAATTGTACAATCTCAACATTCTATAGTTTTCACAGCATGTCACATAATTTTGACCCTTTCAACAATGATTAAAAAAAAAAATAACGAATATTTTGTTGTATAAAATGAAGATGAACAATAGAATAACTCTGATCATGATTTAAGAATAGGCTAAATTATTTACAAACACACAATTAGTAGCTCAAAGAAGCTTAAAAAAGAAGATAAAACATATGAAAGGCAAGACAAGACAAGCGGGTTATATTAAAAAATATCATGTTGCAATAAGTAGTAAGAAAGGTGTTTCGATTCAGATTTTACATCTACATTTCTCATTAGTTTGATCATGCATATATAGGTGTTAAAAAGGTTCCATGATTCAATTACATAGTTTTCGCATCAACATTTGCCATGATTAATCAAACAACCCATAAAAAAAGAAAAAGAAAAACCAGCTCGCTTGGGTTAGTCAAATAACCCAAGTAAAATAATGACCCACTTGCTTCAGGCCGAATAATGTCTGAATATTAAAAATTCTCTTGCGTTAGTTAAATAAATCACAAATAGAAAAATACTTGGCATTAGTTAAATAAATCTTTGAAAAAAAAAAGACCCACTTGCGTGAGTCAAATAATCCTTGAAAACCAAAAAAAAAAAATATTGTGTTAGTCAATAAAAATATTAGTGGGGTTGTATGCAAGACATCACAAGGCCTCAAATAAAAAAAATGATTTATAACCTATCAGGTCCTTTATCTTTGTGGTTATTATTTTGTTAGTCTCTTATTTTTAAAACGACCATATGTCAGTCCTCATCTTTCAAAGTTGTGCCACCGTCAATCCTTCCATCACATTTCTAACAGAAATACCATGTGTCATGCATGTGGGTCATTTTTTTCAAGGCAATGTGGTCTTTTCAGGGCATAATCGTCTTTTTCCCATTCTAACACTTAGCCAAGTCCATCGTTGACCCCAATTCCCTCATTATACCCGATTGACTCAAAATCCCTAAATCCCATTTGACCCCAAAGCCCTAAATCCCATTTGACCCCAAAGCCTTAATCAACGAACCAACATCTCGCCGCAACGGTCACGACGACAAGACTCCAAGCTCGTCGCGATGGTAACAAGTAAGTATGCGTTTTTTTTATTTCCATTACGGCATCAATTAATGGATATATATAATCAATATAACTAGCCTTGACATTAACATCCATGTAGCTATATGTGTTGGCTATATAGGTCGAGCCAACAAGTAACAAATAAGGTTTGGGCTCAGAGCAATAGCTTTGTGAAGTAATGGAGAGAAAAATAAGCTTTGTGATATTCAAAAAATGTGAAAGTGTTAAAACATTAATTAGTCCCTCATTTTTACCTCATTTGATAAACAAGTTTCTTATCTTTTAAAGTGTTACACTTTTAGTCAAGTGGTTTTATTTTATCGCTACACTTCACCGTTAAATTTTTTAAAAGAAAAGGACAAAAGGACTAATGGTGTCACGAAGTTACAAAATTAAAAGATTTAAATATAGCACTTTTGGAGATAGAAGACCTATTTGTCAAATACAGTAAATATCAAAGACTAATTAGAGTATTAACAAATTCTAAAAATTTCAATACAAATCAAATTCTAAAGATCATATAAATCTCTCAATATCAAACGAATTCTAAAGATCTCGACACATTTTGAAGAAAAAATAACATAAAGAAGTTATATTTTAACTTATTTGGGTCAAATTTAGTTTCTCATCAAAAAAATTCTTGGAATACGATTTATCCATTCAAAGTTAGTACATTCTAATTTGCCAATCGATTTCAAAAAAAAAAAAAATTAAAAAGATTGGACAAGGAAAATGAAAGGAAAGTAAGATAGAAAATAATAAGGGAGACGGAAGGAACGGGGGTATATTAATAAATCCTAATGGACTTCTTTTTCTTTGGTTCTGAAAAGAATAACTGTATCTAATATATACATAACATATAATTGAAAAAATCCCAACAAAAGACAAGACTTATTGGTCCAAAAACAAAAAAGTCCAGGGAAAGTAAAAGTGACCAAGTTCACCACCATGAGGAAAGGCACAAATCTATTAGGCCTAATCAAAAGCAAATCATACAATAATATGGGCCGAGCCCACAAGTAATGAACAAGGTCTGGGGCTAGAGTAGGAGCTTTGTGAAGTAACACAGAGAAAATAAGCTTTGTGAATTATGATGTTCAATAAATGTAAAAAGAGTTAATAATTTAATTAGTCTCTGATCTTTATTGTGCTTAACAAACATGCTCCTTATTTTTAAAAGTGCTATTAAATCCTTTAACTCTGTTCTAATTTAAAAAGAAAAAACAACTTTGTAGCATGTGTTACCATTAATCCTTTTGGTTTTTTCCTTTAAAAAAGTAAAGATAAAGTAATGTGACTTTATTTTACCTTTACACTTAACCATTACTTGTTGTACAATAATGCTTTCAACCTTAGTTGACCCTGTCATCATACAATGGATATGGAATTCTTTTTTTTTTTGGGGTCAAGGATATGGAATTCATTGTGAAAAGAATCATATAGGATTGTGAATTGGAATTGAAAGATCTAGTTTAGTGAACCAAGAACTTCTCGAGGGGAAAAGAAATTGTCTTCCAACATGTTTTATCAAGCGTCGATTTATTGTATCCTTAATACTATGTTTGGATTGCACAAGGGAAATGACAAAAAAAGGAGGAAAAAGATTGTACAAGGGAAATGAAAGGAAAGTAAGATGAAAAATCACAAAGGAAATGAAATGAATGGGTGTTCTCATTTGGGCTTGAAAAAACATAATAAGGGAATGAAGAAAAAAAAATTACGATTCTTTGTTTTTATTAGAGAAGGGAAAGAAAGAAAAAGTACTAGTAACAATTAAAACATTTCACCATTAACCTTTCTTTTCCCTTCCCTAAAAGAAAAATTGATAAGATTGCAAAATCCTCTCACCCATCCAAAATTTAATCCAATTCCATTAATTTCTTTTAAAAAGTGCAATCCAAACACCATTTAAATGATCTGCCTGTTCATTCTTAAAATTAATTATAATAAAGAAAGAAAGAGAAATGGTGGACACAAGCATTTTAATTATAATGCACACAAAATACAAAAGACTTATCATAAAAGGGTATCCCAAGATATGACAGACTACTTTAGCAGATATTATTGTTAACGACTCTTTCAAGCTTATATACCATAATAATCACAAACGATGAACTAGACCTTTAATTTGTCACCACATAAAATACATAGGCAAAAGTTGCATTCTTCAGATTCCGAGACATCACACCTATCTATATTGATTCCACAACTGTCACAAGAGGACTTTAATGTGGCCTTTCGTTTATACTCAAGAGGATGTGGATGGAAATTCACTTCAACTGTGCCTCCAAACTTGATACCAAAAAATCTGCCAAGTCTGGGTACACAATCCGGATGAAAGGAATTATCACAATCAGAGCAATGGTAAAGCCAGAACTTGGGATGCATTTCCCTTTCGCACATATCACAAATGAAATCATCTGGATGGTCACTATATGGAGGAAACCTCAGGGGAAGAGGGTGTTTATCCCATCTGTGCCTAATAGCCTTGGGGAGCATTGCGCAATCATGGTGCAAATTAAAATTGCAAGCCTCACAACCAAAAGCGAGACCGTGAATTTTAGAATTACAAGCATTGCATCTTTTATCTGAAGCTTCAAATTGGAAGAGAAGGTGGTTATGATTTTCGTGAACAATAGTAGCAGGCAAAGCAGCACATTTGACATCAAGGAAGAAGTCGTCACAGGTGTTGCACTTGAAGAAGAATCCGTTTGAATACCTATTACAATTGTTGCAGCGAAAATAATCATAAAATTCCTTGTACTTGTAGAGTTTGAGTGGGTGGGGATGAGTAGGATGTTGTAGTTTGGGTGGTATTTTGGCACAAGGTAGATGAAGAAAGTAACGACATTCCACACAAGCATAGTAAGGAGCAGAAAGAGGCGTAATGCAACAGTCGCATAATACTTCCTCATCTACTTCTTCGTCATCGTTGTCATTGGGCTGCTCATGGATGAGTATCAATGGATGTTGCTTATGGCTCCAGTGGTTGATCTTTGGTTGAATATGTGCAAGGCTATTCTCTCCAAGTAGGAAACGTTTAATCATTCCTGATATGTCAGGCACCGGTAAGTGGAACAGATCATCATCATCTCTGGTAGAAGAAAAATCATACAATGTTTGTCAAAAAAGGAAAAAAATAAATAAAAATAAAAAAAGAGAATTTTTTTTTGAAAAAAAGGAAAAAAAAAAAAAGTCAAAGAGAGATGTAGAAGAAGGATATCTTCACTTACGAGTTAGCTTCAATCTGCTGCTGGGTTTCAGTTGTCATGCACTTGAGGTGAATAAAATATCTACACGGTCCACAAAAATAAACCCAATATGTTGGATATATAATCTTGCCGCAGACATCGCACTGAAAATTGAATTTCCGATTTGCAGATGGAAGGCCGTAAGCAAGCGAAAGAGTATGATCATGGTCCTCGCGTTTGGCTGTGCTTGGTAATGATGCAAAACTCTTGTGTATCAAAAATGGACAGGAAGGACAGAGGCAGAGTAGATTTTTATCTTCTACCCCACAAGCGTCGCAGCGCAACAACGCTGGCCGTGGTTAGAATATGAGTGAATGTTCGTGACCCTCATGCCTAATAATGCGGTTCTTGAAAGCACATAATACGTCTTTGTCCTTTAGAGCACATGCCATGTCCATATCAAAATTACATACTGATCAATGGTAGATGAAACCTTTCTTAGAAGTCAAGCCACCAGCAGAGCACTTGTAAGAAACATTTGCAAAAATTGACATAGCCAGAAGGACGAGCGAGTGTTCATCATGCTTGGGATGCATGATCTCTCTTGGTAGTTGGGCACATTCTTTGTGGTGGAAGTAGCCTTCACTACACTTACCACATTCATATGCAGGCTCCGATTCTGGGATTGGTCCTTGACACCCGTAACAGATGACTTCCCTTTCTTCAGCCTTTGGCACAGCATCTTTGACAATCAGCTGATGCTCATAAGCAAAATGCTTCATTTCCATCTCTCTGATCTGTGTGTGTGTGTGTGTGTATTTTTTGTTTTTTTTTTGTTCTTTTGAGGAACACAAGGCTTTTTTTTATTATTTAGTCTATCTCACCCTCAAGATAAAGATGTTGCCCCTACGACGACCTTATATATAGAAGTTCAGAGGTTAGAATCTGCCTTACTTCGTCGGGAGATGTGTGAGATTTACGGAATTTGCCTTACTTCGTCGGGAGATGTGTGAGATTTACGGCAAGGAAAGTATCAATGTAGGGTACAGTCAGGTCTTTCAAGTTTTCGTAATAAAAAAAATATATAATTCTCTCATAATATTATAAAATTATGAATTAAATTCAATAATTATGAACTATCTACATAATTTCACCATAAATATACTAACAATTCACATTCGTATCACCTATGACATCATAACGTTATCACCTATGTCATTATAATGTTATAAACATATTCATTCTCGTATTAAAATGCGGAAGGTGAGTAGCATATTGCTCACAATCTTCTTCCTTTTTTCTTCTTTTTTCTTTCCTTCATGCCAAGTAAAGGATCGGGTCCTAGCTTTAGTCCGATTGTCTTCCCTCTTCGACCTTCCTATCAAGATTCTACACAACTTTTGCTTTCTCCCATCAAAGATTTTGCCTCTTCAAAAAGAATATATTGGGAAAAGGGGATTTATAGATCCCCGGAAGCGTAAGGGCTATCAATCTGGAAATTATCTAAGTTGGATAACGTAGTACTCACACGACTTACTCTCACTGGACACCCATCTTCATGCATGCCACTCGCCAACTACAATGGGTAGAGCACTAAGCACCCTAATCATGATCTACATGACCTCCCATATCTTACCACGAGCCTAAGAAAAGAGGAGAAGTTGGCACCCCCCAAAATCGGAAGGAATGATTAGATAGTAATTGTTTGTGATCTAAAATTTCGAGTTTGAACTTATTTCCCTCCTCACAAATATAATTTGACTCTTAACTAGCTAACCCATCTCAAATGCTGGACTAGGTTTTCATTTGATGAACATCTATTCCACGTTTTAGTTTGATGAACATCTATTCCACTTTTCATTTGGAGTTTGTGAGTGATTAAGGACTTCAATGAGATATGCTTAGTTTATGTTGAATCAAAGATTTCAACTATACACATCTTGTCTCATGAAGTGCAAAAATTTTGCATGATTTGAGACAGTAGCAATAGTTTTCTTTGTAGAGCACCCACATATAGAAGTACTATCATATGTGAAGTCATGACTATAATAAATGACAAGAGCACTAAGGAGTCTCTTGAGATGTCATAGGATTGAAACTAAAGACCTTTATATATGAATAAATATAAAAAATATTTAGTTTGTGAACGTCTTTTATGTGGTCCGAACAAACACATTGTTCTACCACAATAAATCTTTATCGTGAGTAAATTGAACACATCGATCACATCACATATCAATTGTTCCACAAAGATGAACAAAATACATATTTAACATCATTTTGACACCCGCCATATCGATGCAGAACTACATTTTGTTACAAAATAACATAAAGTATCTAGGCAATTGTAATTTAGCAAGATACATTAACACAAATATTGCATTGACTTATGGTTCTTCCGGACCAAGAATTTTTTTGTTGTTATCTTCTCAACAACAAAAATGGTCCTTTTCAATATTAAAATATCGCATAATTCTATGCTTAAAAAAAAAAGAAAAGACACTGGGAAGTAAAAAAGTTTTACTGAGTGAGCAATCTCAAAATTAAACAACACTTAACCCTTTAAACATCGAAACCTGGTAACATTCAACCAATTCACATGTGATCAATATGATTTACCACAATTTGGCCATGCAAAAACTTCGTAGAAAAAAAAAAAAAAAATTCTCACGACATGCCAATAGAAAAATCAAAATATAAAGCCAGTAAAGGTTTCACGTTTAAATGCATAAATTATTTCAGGGACCACGAAACTATTCTGTTAATCCTATTATAACCCTTGAACTATATTTGACTCCAAAAGAGAAATTTACCACCTTTAAATTCTCCTTCCTGATGCTGCTTGTTATAAAGTGAAATAGCTCAACTTGTAGAGCCAATGCAACTGGAATTTTAGTTTCTTCAGAAAAGCATACCATTGGCCAATTGTTTTTACTTTTAATTAGTAAAACCATTCCATTAAAGAAAAAAGAAAAGGTTTGTAAATGTTAAGGATAATATGTACTATGTGTCTGTATCTGCCTGGTAAACATGTTTGCAGCACTTGTTCAAGAACTAAAGGCAGCCATCCAACATGAGGCTTTAATAAAGCAAGAGGCATTTTGTTCATGAATTTCTCTTATTTATTCATTTCCATATTCCGAAGCACTCAAATACTCACCGTGCTCTTCGAAGTATTCAATTAAGCGTTTCAAGAATTTATCGCTACTCACTGTCTCCGTGTCACAGACAAGACAACACTGTCTCCTTGCTCGTGTCACGGCAACATTCATTCTTCTGCGATCGCTAAGAAATCCCACCTAACATGCAATTTTTTGCATTAGAATTGTAATGGCGATGAAATTCTGGCAATTCCAAACATAATACCCAAGAAAACCTGCATACCTCCTTCTTTGAGTTTGATCGAACCATGGAAATGATAATGGCTTCCTTCTCTCGACCTTGGAAGCCATCAACTGTTGAGATCTCCACTTCTTTCAACTTGTCTTCATTGCTTTTCAACATCTTAAGTAAAACAACCTATGATAGAAGTTGCAACTAGTAAGGAGGAAAAAGAGAAAAGGAAGAATGATAATCCGTTACCCGATCTCGATTTTTAGTCTTGTTATTATAGCTGAAAGGCCACAAGAGGAGGTTGAGCACTTGAGCTTTTCAAGGACTTCATGAACACACCCTAATACTAATTGATCATTGCATGCTTATGGAGATGTCTACAGCAGAGTGCATAAATTTACCTGTGCTGCATAAGGGGTGATAATTCCGATATCTGAAGCTTGAACTCCACTGAGGACAAGTCTCTTTGCGTGAGCTATGGCAACTTCAGCTTCACCCTCATTTAAAGTGCTATCTTCCTCGTCCTTTTTTTCGTCCATGTCACAGCTGATACAGATCGTATTCAAAATTGAACAATAACAAGCTCAATATATTTAATGAAGGTTTTGAAAGAAACAGGACACGAGCTGCAAATATTGTTTACAAACACTAAACAATAATTCTCCAAAATAGTAAAATGGCCTCTCTGTTAAGGGCTTTAACTATCAACTACTACTCAAGTTAGAAGCCAAACAAATGATAACCACCAGTTCAGACAATTCTGTTGTTTCTAGTTCTACCATTTTGCCTGAACCCTTAATAGTTGATCATAATGTTGGAAATTCAATAATAACCATTTAATTACACTATAGTTTTGTGTGTATATCCTGTACACAACCATTTTGACTGGACTATTATTCAGTTTTGGAATTGCAGGTCGAGAGAAAGACCCATCATAAACCAGTGCATGAGCCAAAATAATCAAAAACAAACAGCATACCCAGCTATGTCTATGAGAAGAAGGGTTGGTTCAGTTGCAGATGACTTTTTCACAGCCTCAAGATCATATAGCATATGTGCAGCGACACTTGGATGGGCTTCAATCTGTCATAAAGAAAGACAGCAACAACAAAGTTATATGCAAATATTATTCATTTATTTCTTCCATATTGCAGTACATAGGTCAACCAGCAAACAACGAAGAAGAAAAAGGAAAAGAGACGAAAAAGACCAACTTCATAAATTTGAGAAGAGATGATTTGAGCACCTTACTGTCGTATAGCTCTTCAGAAGACCAGTTCATTATAAGCTCATGCATGCGGTACTGGACAGTGAGCATAGATATGATCTCATCTCCATACAAATCGGCGAGGCGTTCAAAGAGGGTTCTGCCTAACCCTTTTTTCTCAGCTTCAACACTTTGAATGGTTGGAGGGAGCTGGAGATGATCGCCGGACAGTACACATCTTGGACCCTAAAAACGAAACTGAATCTCTTTAGGAATCCTGTAATTCCTACCCTCCTAGCTACTGTCTCTAACAGGCTAATATAACTGGTCATCTGCAACTATATTTGAGTAATATTGGATTTTCTTCAGTTTTCCACTTAAAAGGCAACAATACTGTTGAAGGCAATAAATAATATAACAAATCTCTCTCTAACAACTTATGCTTTTAGATAAGGTGGTAACTTAATAAATAGAAAATTGTTCAGGATAAATGAATCATAAGCCTCTTGAATCCTCTGCCTTTATCATCTTTCAAGTAAGTTTTTATACCAGCACATCTCACCACTTTCCGTGCCCGAAATTTCCTTGTAATTTTAACTCTGCATAATGAAATCCACAACCCTTAATGTATTACCTCATTTATAAGAACTGCCCATGAAAACTCCTAACATATATCCAGTTCAGAAAGGTCTTCTAAACCCCTTTTCACTGATAATGTCATAAAATATTATAAGTTCTAACCTTCTATCATTGATTGTAACTCTCACAAACAAGCCCCATCTCATCTGAACATAATACCCCGATTATCACACTGACACGAACTTACTCTTTAATAATCCAACAAGAATAACCATCGGCAAATCATTGCTATTAATTGGGACATGGAAAACCCATCTACCATTGTGAGGGTTTGTCTACATTAAATGAATACATTCATGTATATCAGGCGAATTATGGTCTCACCTTCAAAAGAGCTATCCAGCATGCTATCTCAAGTGCTTGAGCAGCTTCATCAATAATAACCAAATCAAATGAAATACCCTCCAACTTTTGGGATAATGCACCAGTCAAGGTTGTTAACACCACTTCTGCGTTTTTTAGTACATCTGTCACTGCTAGCTGCTGCCGTTTACGCTCTTCTTTGGATAAAGTCTTCAGCTCCCTCCTAATATCCCTCTTTGTATTTCTATCTTTTGCTTTTAAAAGTTTTCCATTTAATGCCTGCAGTGGTCCATCATGAAAACAAGATGGTGAGAAAAGAAGAGCATATAATGGGAAATTTATCATATTGCACTTGCATCAAACCCACAATAAACTATGTCCAGATACGAGAATCTAACTTTAGATCTTATCAAACAGAAAAAAAAAAAAAAAAAAACAAACGAACTTTACATAAAGAAATGGAAAGGTGGAAAATTAATATGAAAAAAGTATGTATTTACACTTCAAACACCATCACATATATCTATGAATGTTCTCCCTACCAGTCAATTTAAAAAATTTCTTAGGCAACTGTCATCATAACTCATTGCTTCTCCAAAGTCAAGTATTTTCGTTTATTCCTAACAGGCAAGTGACGCCAAACAGAAAAGTGACGGTCTAGATGAACAGTGTATGAATGATTCCATATATGGTATAAAATGTGAACTATTACCAGATATATCTGTTGTGCCAGATTTAATTTCTTAGAGTGACCTAGCACAATGTCTCAGATAAGGGTTGAAAGTGGGGCCAAAGACATTGAAACCAACCAAGGATCTTAATTCCCTTTCACACGAGTTAATGAGCCATACAAGAATGTCAAGCAAAATTAATTGGCGAACAAATATACAAGATCACCACTGTGACATAGAATGTAATAACGGTATATTAATAGATATATATAATAAGACAGAAGGAGCTCCCATTGAAACAGAAGCAACAGAAAAAAGAACCAACTTATTTTCCCTTCATATCATTTACCTTCATCTCTTTGCGGATGTCATTTGCAAGAGCACTATTATCTCCACGTAGAACCTACAGGAAACGAGCTTAACTATAAGTAGAATTTTTCACTCAATAAATGAAATTATGAAAAACGGGTTTTGGAAAGGGAGAAGAATTATATTAATGCAAAAGGCCAAGAAGTCAAAGAAAAAGGAAATAGATTAACGATGTCTGCACAAATTAACATGAAACTCAAAGTAAAACTAAAGACCCAAAAGCTTCAGACAGTAAGGATTGGTTACAGTATTTTTTCAAGGTAGAAATATGCCTCCATAACTAACAACTTCAAAGAGAGAGAAGCCACAACATAGTTATGTTAAAAAGGACAAAACGTGGAGGGAAAGAAAGGAGCAATCAAAACATGCATAACTTATTTGTACATCACTTAATCAGGTGAAAAGCTGTGAAGAACATGGCAATGAGTTACATAATGGCATTGCCGCTCCACAATTTACATAAAGGATAGAGGTATTTGTTACCAGTGCATCCAAAGCACTCTCCAACACTTGAGGAAGTAAACGTGCAGGATGCCCCACCCTCACCAACTTTACTCTGTTAAAGAAATAGAGACAGAAGTAAATAATCACAGTAATTCCCAAATGATACAATGAAGATTGTGTTCAGAGATTGTGAAAATCAGTCGCCAAATTGAATCTATTAATTGATGAAAAGGACAGCAAACTTGATTAAATTGATCCTAGATTTAGGCTATAAAAACTTGCATATAAACAGATCAATAAAAGTTACTAACTTACTACATATATGATACAGATGAATAAGCAGAAGTTAACTAGTTACCTGAAAAATGAACAAGCAAAAACTACTTAGGAATGCCTAACACAAAAACCCTATCAAGAGAACTTCATTTTTACACCAGAAGGTAGTAGAGCACCATATGATTAGCAAGAAGGCAACGAACAGCAATGTGTATGCAGAAACAAAGAAGCACAACTGATTTCTGATCACTGTAGCACATTGAAACTTCCATACATGTGAAATAATAATATCGTAGGCTGATATTGCTACTTGTAAGTGGAAGAAGTTGCAGTACCTGTGAGGAACGAGTCGCTCAACAATGTTATCAACCGCAATATTTGAAGCAGCACAAGCAAGAATTTTAGATCCACGTTTCACTTCCTGTAAAATAATCTCAACTACAGTGGTTGTCTTCCCAGTGCCAGGAGGTCCATGCAGTAAAAAGACATCCTTGGAGGACAGCGCCTTTGAGACGGCATCTTTCTTTGGAGAAAAGGAAAATATGTTTAGTTTCTTCATAAAATATAAATAGAAAATCTAGTACAAGGGTACAGAAAATGCAAAAGATAAATATATTCATTTGAATGTGTAGATGCAGAAGAAATGATAGCAGAAAATTTTAATCGAAATAGCCAATGGAGTTTCATAGAACAACAGCATTTGGAGGTTCAACCAGGGGAACATACAAGTAAAATATGTAACTATCAAGTATAACGGTTGTCATATCTTACGTAGGTTTTGCAGACCTGCATACTTAACACACTGGTGGGTTACTGCAGCTGCAATCCCTTCCCCCCTCCCCCCCCCCCCCCCCCCCCGCCAAAAAAAAAAAAAAAAAACAAAACAAAACAAAACCACCAAAAAATCCATAAAATCTTGGGTCTGAGCCTTTTCTTAGGAATTTTAAAAGACAGCAAAAAACAGTTCGGTCATCAATACACAGAGAGAATATATCCGTATGGAAAAGCAATGCCTTAAGGTTAGAAGTTGAAGACCTGAGAATGATCAAGGTTGGAATTGAATGGAGTGAACTTCACATCCTTCTTCGCCGTTGTTGGTTGTCTCTCTCCAAATAACACAGGAACTAAGTCAGCAGCTGGTCCCCTCTGCACTCCTTTACTCAATTGTATCAATGTGTCCTTCATTCGGCGATATGTCACCTAAATAAACAATTGAAGGTAAAACAATTATTCTGGTTTTAAGAATAGAACATAGCCGATACTTAAGGAAACAGTCCTAATTTGATATAAAGGAAGCGTAATGGAAATCTCATAATACATGTACATAGTCAAATGAGATGCCTTACAAGATAACATGACAAAATGCTTAAAAGTACTAAAACAAGACAAAAACTTAAAACAGAATACGAAAAAAAGAGCAGGAATAGAAATTTATAATCATAGCCAAATAAAACCAACTTAACCAAGAATAATAAGCCCATGGATAACATGTACCTCATTTGCCACTTTCTCAAGGCGTAGTGGACTATTTAGACCCTCTTCTGGGATATCATCAAAAGCAACAGTAATAGATGAATCCTATTCAACATAATAGCCACGTTTAACTACCAATGGAGAAGATCAGAAAGACAACTATGATGGAATTAGGAAAAGTAGACTGAAACCAATTGCAACATCAGAATACCTTTATTCGATAAACAACCCCCTGTCCAAGTGGAGGAGAGCCCAACTCAGCCTTGTTTGGTCTCAATACGACAACATCATGAGTGCCGAACTGCATACAGAAATAATTAGAACTCTATCCTGAGAAGTTCATCTAATGAAAGAGTTGCATTTGAATATCCATCTAGTTGTGACAGTTTGTAAAAGATTCACAATTCCCCCCAAGTCGTCTTTCTAATTTCTCTCCTCTAAAAACCATTTTTACTTAGGATAAGACTAACAAGAATAAAGAAGAGCAAATACAAAAGGAAATTTATAGCTCTAATCAATAAATTTTCTTCTGGCAGAAACTCCTTTTCTTTTCCAATATAAGGTTTCCACAGTATCATCGTATAAATAAAATTTCAACTACATCAAAAATCCAATCTGTAATACTTTTCTGTTCTTTTGACTAATAATCTCCAAGTGCAACATTTATCCCATAGCTATATTTACTGGTGAACAGCACAATAGAAAGGGGAAAATGAATTTCTAATGCCAATTGAGTTGTTTACATAAATTTCAGGATACTGCTTGAGCAACTATCTCATAACTATTTGGCAATTATTGAAAAAGTCAAGATGTGCATTAACTTTAAGCATAACTAACATCACAAAATTCAAGAGACTTATTTAACATGAGATAGTTTCAACATTTTCTTTTCCTTCCTAATGATTCACAATATAAATGAGATATTATTTAGAATGTTTCTCTCTTCCTAATGAAGTCACAAGATTATACACACTCCAAATGTGCATCACATTACAGTTACTCCTTATATATATCAAGAAACGAAAAAGAATCCACCTTGTGAGGAGGAAGTACATCTCCTTTGTTGGATTGGAACTCAAGAAGAGTCTTCCCCAATAATCCTGTCTAGATCCAAAGACAGTATTAACACAAGGCCTCACCTAAAATACAGATTTATCCAGAAGTGCGCTCAGAACAGTAAATAAAATTTAAGTATTCTACTACCTGAACATCTACACACTTCAAATTAAGAATGGCGGATCCCTTCTTTCCGGCAGTCTCCAAACTTCTTGTCTCAGCTGTGCTCATCGAAGCTGATATTTCAGCTTCCTAATTCAACAAATATCTTGATAAACATCAAAAACTTACATATCCAATATTTCAAAATTATCATAGAAAAGAAGCAACCAGGCTCGCATTCGCAAATCAGTTTAATAATACTTCTCATGCTTTCTTCTCAATTTTTTGGCTAGAATAGCTATGTCCTTTTGTCAATTCAAACTCTGGTATGTGCTAAATGACTTATCATCACTCATCCACCTAAACAGAAGCTATTTCTCATTTTTTTCCAGTGTGTGTAATTTTTCTCTTATTTTTCCCTTTCCAGAAAACAAAAAACAAAGTGAGCAAGAATGAAATTACTGTGATATACAAACGAGTGAGCGACAATAAAATTATGATCACACACAGACTAAGAGATTATAAAAGCTAACATGCCCAAGATCTCTAAACAACCGTAGAAAATATGCGGTCTTTCTCTCATTTCCAATTTAGTTTACAACTTTGTATGCTTTCTTTTCCATTTTTTAGGCTAAAAGGGCAATACCCTTCTGCCAAATTACACTCCACTGAGTGTTTAATGATATATTCTTAATCATACACCTAAACAGAGGCTATGCACTCTCATTCTTCATATTTGCTTTCCCTTTTTTCTTCCTCTTATTTTCCATTTTCTCAACTATTTGTCCTCTTATTTTCCCCTTTACATAAAACAAGAAACAAACTGGCAAAATTTGAAATCATTATCAAGAAATAAACTGAGCAAAAAATGAAATATTATCATATACAAACTAATTATAAATTAGCCACAGGCTAAGAGATTATCATAAAAAGCGCAGTCCGATCCACGAAGCACCCTGCTATGCGCCGGTCCGGGGAAGGGTTGGATTTACTTTGAGCCATTTATACGAGATTTATCGCACATTTCATTATAAAGTCACTAAAAAGTTAACAGCTTCACGTCAGAATTTAAGCAAAAGCAACAATAAATATTACCCCAAAGGAAAAAAAAAACAAAAACAAAACAAAAAAAAAGCAAGTAAATTCAAAAAGGGAAAGCATTGATAGAGAGAGAGAGAGAGAGAGAGTACTTTTTCCATGTCAAGCAAAGGGGCCATGGTAGAGATAAATTGGTCAAGAGTGATGGCGCTTTTCTTCTTGCTCTTTCCTTTCTCCATTTTCAGTGTGTGTTTTCAGGGTGTTTTTCCAGTGTGTATTGATGGACTAACTTTTTTGAGTTATGAATGGACTATGCAATTCTTTGGGGGGTTTTGCAGGATTTTTTAGATTTTTCCCATTTTTAATTTCTTCTTTGTTTTTTTCGGGTCTTTTGTTAAAATACATAATTGTACGAGAAATTTGCACATATGGTCCAAGTTTTCTAAAATTTTAAATTCGTTTTTATTATTTAAAATTAATCATTTTAAGATTTATATTTTTTAAAAATTTTAAATTCGTCATTCTTGTTCAAAATTAATCAATTTATTCTCTATTATTTTTTAAACAAATATTCAATTTAATCCCTACTTAAATTGCTTAAATTTTTTTGAGAAGTACCTAAATTGCCTAAGTTAAAAAAAAAAATTAGAAACAATATGCACTAAATTGAATTTCTTTTAAAAAAAATAATAAAGACTAAATTAACTAATTTTAAACAATAAGACAAATTTAATTTATTATTTATTAACTAATTTTTATTAATAAAACAAATTTAAAATTTTTAAAAAAAACAAAAAAAAGGCAGTTTGTACAATTTTCTCTAATTTAAAAATAATAATAAAGACTGTTTATACAATTTTCTCTAATTGTACCTTTATATTGCATACAAAGGTAAATATATATTACAAATAGGAGTCGACAATAATTAACTTGAATAATTATGCTCGGAAAAATTTCTTCCCTTTTCCTTTGTTAAGAAAAGAAAGAAAGAAAAAAAAAAAAAAACTGAATTTGGCATAGTTACTATTAGTAGTTAGCCCCAAGGATCGTTACAAACCAAAATTAATTAATCTATTCGCACGTCAATATACTTATCGAAATTATTAATCCTTATTTTTTTTTAAAGGCCGTATGAGCATTCTCAAATCCTATGATCAAATCCAATGATGTGCATCAATTTGACTCAATTATTTCCAAGATCTAATTATAGCTTTTTCTTATGTAAGACTTATTGGTATTTAATGCAGTAGATGCACCTTGATGAGTGCAATTTTTCTCCCATTCGGCCGTCAAATTATATCAAAAAGAAAGTGGATCCCACATGTAAGACCGAACAAAAACCAACAATCATTTAAGAGTTTTTTCCTCTTTAAGAGGTTTTACTCGTTTCAAAATGCCAAGATAATCTAACCTAATGGTCAATATATAACTAAATTTGAAAACTCGCCTACTTATGTCCAAGAAAGAAAATTAAATCCATATGATTAACCTCCGCAGTCAATTAAAAATAAGAAATAAAAAGAAAGAGAGAAAGAAACGCGCGCAAAAAACACACACAAGTTAATCCTTTCCCGCACTTCTTTCATTAGAATGATTTGCCAAAAAAAGGGCTGTAGAAGCATCACATTTCAGGAAAACTCTTGGATCCGGCTAGCCGGACATGAGTGTCGCACACACTAATGCACCCCACATCATAAGAGTCCTACCAATGTTGCGAGAGCCAAGAGTGTTCCGACTCTTACAAGCCAAAATAGAAAAAAAATATGAAATAAAACAAGTTCCCTGCTACGAATGGGTATCAGAAACTTATAGAACTTCCATGCCGAAAGCTCCACTGCTAAATTAACAAACAATGAGATGTCCAGGCCCTGTAGATTGAAGAAGCATAAACTACCAGAAACAATAATCAGAAGAAGGTGGCTTTTCCAGATATCTTGTGGCTACAAAGGACAGAAGACAACTACAACACACTACAATGAGTAAATCACTCAAAAAGTACAAGACCTGTGAGAACCATATGGGAGGAACCCCGAGTTCCGACTGCAGCCAAAAGCTTTTTATCAGAAAGCATGCATCCAAGGCTCGAAAGCCTATCTATTTCAAATCAGTTGCCAAAGAAGAAGAATGCATACTTGTTACACCAAAGCAGTCATGTCACCAAATTGATATGATAGTTCATAAGAAATTTAGCCCAAGCAAAGGGCTTCAATTCTTTCGGCATGGGAAGTATCATCTTGTTCCCATAGAAATTTCAATCTCTCAATATATATTAAGGAGATTTTCAGAAGGGAAAAAAAAAAAAAATTCACTTGTAAATGAGGGCATCACGACCTGGTCCAATGCCAATGTAATTGATGGGAACACCAACTAGTTCTTCTATCCTTTCAACATATTGATGAGCAGCCTTTGGCAGATCAGAATACTTTCTGATGGAAGAGATATCAGTCTGCCAACCAGGCATGACTTCATATTCCACCTAAAATGTGAATGAGATAGAAGGCAAAATCAGAAGTTACATTGGTGTTAAAGAACAAAGGAGAGAGCATAACTAGAAGCAAGCAATTATAAATTTCAATTATTGGGACATGGAGCAAAAATTAGATTGACAAATCACTGCAGTAGTCACAACATTACAGGCAACTTTACAGTCATCTCTACTTCTCTTTTCTTAGTTTTCTCCTTTTTTCCCCTTCTTTTGTTTTATACTTATTTCGGTTTTACTTTTCCTTTTTTTTTTTTTTTTTTTTTTTGGGTCGAGAAAGAGATGCATTGATCAAAAGTAAATTATATGAGCTTATCCAATTCCAGAAGGGTCATGGTCAGCTCTCAAGAGATTACAAAGACATATCAGGGGTTTGACTAAAAAATCCGCAGCAAGATCGCCTCCTAAATTACATTTGGCTAACCAATCTGCAGGCTTATTGCCCTGCCTCCTAACCAAGGAAAACTGAATAGAAGGCGCATCAGCTGTGATCTATCGGATGTCTTGAATTGTTGGAGCAATTCTCCAGTCCACCTCAACATTAGGTGTAGTAATCGCCTTGTACACCACCTCAGCATCAATTTCAATTATGATACTAGATGAGCAATAGCATTTTTCCAGTAAGCATGCATTGCGCAAGGCAAGGGCTTCAGCTAAAGGAGCTGATCCAGAACAGAAATTCCAAGTATTGCAAGTCAAGGGGTTAAAGAAACAACTTTAGCAAAGATTACAAGATTGTGCCTGTTCAGTTCTTATTTCTGAAAGAGATTTAAGTTTAGGCCAGCAAATGTCATGATATATAGAAAGAAGAACATGAATTTCTTCTTCTCCTCTCTCCTTTTGCACAAAAGAAATTGGAGGATGAATGAAAACTGTCAGAAACTTGCAATTATTCAGGATTTTGCCTCCTGCCAATTTTTCATTTTTCTCCAGGTATTCTGGTGTGCAAATATGACTCCATTTAGGATGAAGGTGCATACTTCTACGAGTGACTTTACTCCAAATACCGTGGGAAATCTAGAACTCCTTTGCCTTGATAGCGTACAAGTTCCATCTTTTAATTTTTATCAAGCTAATTTGTTATTAATTAAAAACTCAAATTCTTTTTCTCACACCCAGCAAAACTGGACTCCAGAATCTGAATGAATTCACACAAGGAAAACCATGAAAAGAAAGGAGCTTGCCTTAATTTTCTCTAGAACACGAAGATCTCCAGGGAATGAGTCGACTGGTGTACCATCTATTTGTTTGTAAGAAACACCCAACTGAATTTCCGACAGCTCTGACAATACATCCAGTTTGGTGAGATTGAGCGAAGAAAAGCCATTTATCTGACAGCAGTATCTCAGTGCAACTATGTCAAGCCACCCACAACGACGAGGACGACCAGTTGTTGTGCCAAACTCCTGCCCAGCAAATCGAAGGAGGTCTCCACCTTTACCTAAGATTTCTGTTGGGAAAGGACCTGAACCAACTCTTGTTGTGTATGCTTTAACCTGCACCAACGATGTCAGTTAAAAAAATGAACTCCCCATTTCAAAAGTCATTTACCAGGACCTATCGTAACACAATTAACAAGCTTTTGATAAGTAAAGTATCTTAATTAAGCAATTGCATCAAGAGCGTGCCTGACTGCCTCCCATTTCCAGAATAGGTATTACCCATCACATGCTAAAAGAAAGATGAATCTGCCCGAAACTCAATACAACAAAAAAGAACTAGGATGTGCATTTTCAGTCCAAAACAAAAATGAAGAATTGAATAAATACTGGAACACATGGGCACTAGTCATGTTCAAATTCAGGTTAATCTCTCTCTAAAATTGCCATCTCTCATACTCTCAACCCCTTTATTCCCCACCAAAAATGGGTATGTGGAAGAAGGAAGTACCACCAAAATAAAATTAAACTTTTGTGTAAGACCATCATGAGAGATGATGAGAAAGCAAGAAGCATAACTCCACTTACCACACCAATAAGATCACCAATGACTCTAGGAGCAATACCAAGACCTGTGCAGATTCCACCGGCTGAAGGACTAGAAGAAGTCACAAACGGGTATGTCCCAAAATCTATATCCAACATGGTTGCCTGACCACCTTCCACCAAAATCTTCTTTTTCTGAGTGATAGCTTCATTCATGAAATGCACAGTGTCAGTAATGAAGGGTTCCAACCTCTCAGCAAATCTCTTGTACCGTTCAACTTCTTCCCTGAGCATGTCTGGGCCATATTTAAAACCAGGGAATCTGGAAGCTGCATCCGATAACAAAAGATCAAGCTTTTGAGGGAAAGTATCCATATGCCGCAAGTCACCTACTCTAATGCCATTTCTGATTACCTTGCTCGAATAGCAAGGACCAATGCCTCTCCTGGTAGTGCCAATAAAGGATTTAGCCAGCTCAGCTTCCCTAAGCCCATCTACTACTTGATGGAAGTCGAATAACAAGTGAGCACGATCAGAAACCAAAATTCTTCCTTTGCAGGAAACTCCATTTGACTCAAGACCATCAATTTCTTTAAAGAATCCAGGCAGATGCACCACAACTCCATTACCAATGACACATAGAGTGTCCTCATTAAGAATTCCCGAAGGAACAAGGTGAAGTGCAAACTTCTTGCCTTCTGAGTTGTAAATTGTGTGACCCGCATTAGCTCCACCCTGGCTCAAGTGTCAACAATGTTTCGAGTGAGGAGATGAAAAAGATTAGTAAAAACCACAATTTTCGTTCAAAAACTAATTCCCTTTTCTGCTATGAAATGAATGTAGAAGCATTGAGCTTCCCCCTAAATATCTAGATGGCAGACTACATGATTAAAAATAAATTTCATGGTTCGATACAATGAATCGCATGACTTAGCACTTCATTTCCACATAGGCATTTCACAGAAGAATTATATGGCTTAAAAATCTGAGAATTTTCCAGGTCTTGAATAAGCAATTCGGGCAATTAACTAGTTAAATACACATATCAAGTTCTGTTACCTGACCTCATGTCCATGAAATTAATAGAAAAACTAACAAAATATATGCTCTCAACACGAACAAGTGGTATCACTCGGTCCAAATAACCGACTCCACTAATGGGACACCATCTAGTTTGGTTTGGTTTGGTTAGCTTATACATGTGTGTGCACGCAGGCACACTCCTTCAATAAATTCTACAAAATGTGTTAAAAAAATACTAAAAGTCTTCCAGAAGATCATATCGAATAGTTACATAGTCAACATTCTATAGAACAAAACGAGAAAGCTAAAGATTGTAACGATTATTCAAGTAAAATAAGTATACATAGACGCGTATATATATATGTATGTATGTAATTATACCTGACAGCGAGCGACTACGTCGAAGTGGTTGGCGAGGATATCAACGAGCTTGCCTTTGCCTTCATCACCCCACTGGCAACCCAACACGCCCGATACTTGACTCAGCGATTCGATTCGACTCAGTCCCGACTCAGTCAACCCCACCGCTTGTTGCGGTTTCTGGTTGTCAACGACAGCCGCGGCTGGTTTCCCACTGCAGCACACGCTGAAGTTACCACTACTACTACTACTACCACTGTTACTGAACAACAACAACCTCTTCTTATTACTCCGCTGCTGCTGCTGCTGCTGGTGGAAGAAGAGGTGGTGGGACCCACATGAGCCGCCGCCGCCGCCCACAACAACGCCAACGACGTTGAGCCTGTGGGACCCACCAGCGTTAGTGAATGAGAGGTTCATCGTTGACGACTGTGTTGGTGTTGGTGAGGGTTATGGAGGAGGCCTTTTACTGTTTTCGATTTTTTCGACGACGGCTTTTTGTACTTATAATGGAATTGTTTGGGTTGCGTAGTATTGAATCGATTTTTTTTTTTTTTCAATTTAAGGCATCCTAGCACATTTTTATACCCAATCAAATATTATATATGGTAATAAATCTTGACACCTCTTACATTTAAAATAAGTTTCATATCACCCAATTAAATGGCCATTGGTTGAATTGGAAAAAAATTTAGCCAATTTAAATTGATTCATACATGTAAATTTTACTAATTATATAAGAAATTAATATCATTACAAAATAATTTTCCTCTAAGCTATTGTTAGAATTGACAAATTTCATTAGATCTTCTTATCCGGTCTTCAAAATAAATAATATTAGTCTCATTCTTTACAAAAATTAATCAAATTAGCTTCACATCAAAAAATTGATTTAAAAATACAAATTGGTCACATGTATGTAGGGATGACAGCAAGTTAGTTGACCGTAAAAAATGAGATAATCATAATCGATAATGTTTAGCATAACTCGCAACTACAACCGTAACTATAACAATACGGGTTTAAAAATTATTAATTATAATCGTAATTGTTAAAAATTCTTAACACTGTAATTAACCGTAATAGTAACTATTTCCTTAAATAAATATTAATAATATAGATATAAACCAACCAAAAAAATGTAAATAAATTCAATTTAAATTCATTGCAATATTGTTCATAATTAAATACTTAATACAAATAAAACTAAAATCGATAAAATATGTAACTATATACAATAAAATAATAAAATTCGTAAAAAACTCCACAAATGTAAGAGAGTGTTAAGGGTAATGATATTTCAGGATATAGCGATATAGGTACCTTAGATTTTTTTATTTTTAAAAAAAAAGCTAAATTAGGGCGTAAGGTAGTATTTGGACGTAGTCCATTTCCTGATTGGGTTACACCTAAAAATATAAATTTATGTATTATCTTATTAGGTCATCATAAAATATAAATAGTAATAGTCAGTTTTCGAGTTTCGTTTTAAAAATAAAAAATAAAAAACTTTAATTCCAAAACCAATTGGGTGACCTGTCGGTTGCTTCTTATAAAAATTAAAATTTAATGGGTACCTCATCGATTTCGCATTTGGGTTCATTATCAGTTGGATATCCAACAATTTTAATTTTAAACCCTACTTGTTGTTATCTCTATGTACATAGCCTAGCCATTATTTGAAAGGTAAACAAATTTTGTCTCAGTAAGACATGTATTTCTAGCTCCTAAAAATTTCACCAATTATTTGATCACATCTTGGGAATTGGTTTTACCTAAAGCATCAAAGTTCCAAAACTAAGTCACTTCACACATTTGGACTAGAAAAACCCGTGCTCAAGAAATGCTAATACGAATAATTTATGAATATTAGAATTTAGCTTTGTATAACTCAAAAAACACTTGTTTTTTCTGAAAAATAATAAATATTAATTTAGTCCCCGAGTCTTACGAAACAAAGTTCAAACTAATTCCTAAGCTTTACAAGAATTTAAAATAGTACCCAAAATTTTACTAAGAAATTCAAATCAATAATACCTTTAAGTTTATAAAAGAAAATTTTAAAAAATTCCATGCAACCAACATTAAATCCCAACAAATGGCACATTTTCTGTTCACTTGCGTTTTAAATGAAGAATGATTCCAACCTTAAATACCAGTGGCAAGAATAGTTCATAAAATGCACCTGTACCTATAGTTAAATATCAACAACCTTTGTCATTACATAAGCTAATAGGAACCTGTACACAAAATCATACCATTGACATGTTTGTTCACTCAAATACAAAAATCATTATCCTTATATAACATGTTTGTTCACTCATATACAAAACCTTTGTCATTATATAACATGTTTGTTTACATAACCCTTTAAGATGCATAAGAGCCTTGCGGGTTTAGGAAGAGTAATCTTAAGAGAAGTAATCTTCTTAGACTCAAAGCATCACATTCCCGAATTTAATCCTACCAAATTTGAGAGCGTGACAACATCTGCAAAAGAGGCAAGCTGAATACATACTTAATATTCTCCAAACTTGTCTAAATTAAACCGTCTGCATGTGAAATTAGAAGCGAAAAATGTTTCACCAAGACTGTATCAGGACATTTGCTGGTGTTTGAGCATTACAAAGCTGCATAGTGAAAAGGTAGGAGCAAGTAGATTTTTTCATAATATTCTGGCGGTTATGGAAGTTTTCCACATTATTCTTTTTTGGATAGACAAGCTATTCCACTCGCTATAGTAGCTAATGTACAACATACCGGTTTATGACAGACATCACCGGCGGAGCCACGTCACCCGAAACTTTGGGATTTTTTTTTTTTTTCTTCTTATTATGGAAACAGTAAGATATGTCTATATGTGTGTTTTTTTGTATGTCAATGTATGACTGTGTTTCTTTATATGTATATTCATTTGTACGAGTCTTTCGCTATAGATGAGTGTGTCTATGTAATTATATGTTGATGGTGAGAGAAAATGAAAGAAGAAGAAGATGAAAAAGAAAAATAAAAAGTAAATTTATGGCACAACGTGATGTTTGAGAAAATAAAAAATAAATTTATGACACACCCTAATGTCTAAAAAAATAAAAAATAAATTTATGGCATATTCTAATATCCGGTGCCTGACTCCGTCACTAAATGTACTCATAATATTAAATCCATGATGAATGGACATGCACTCCGTCACTAAATGTTCCAAGGGTAACTCGGGTCTTGCAGCATCGGGAGGCATCATTCGGAAAGATACAGGTGATTGGCTCACAGGTTTAGTCATTAATTTGGGGATCACGACTAACAATACGGCGGAGCCCACTGTCCTTTTTGAAGGTATGCGTTTGGCGGTGAGTTTGGGTATTAAAAATCTGTCTATCGAAACCGACTCACAAGTTGTTTTAAGATTGGTTCAAAGGGAAATCCCTGTCCACAGTCCATTAAGTCCCTTGATCCACAAGTGCAAAGACATCCTTCAAAGAGAAAGTGGATACCATGTGAGTCATGTCTTCCGCAAGGCGAATATGTGTACTGACTGGTTGACAAATTTTGGTCTTTCTCAACCTCTTGGTGGGTGTGTCTTAGATGCTCTTCCGAATGACCTCATCAGTTTCAACACTAAAGACAAAAAGGAGAAGACTATTTCCAAAATTATTCCTTAATAGCTGACTGTGCCTCTATTTTAGGAAAAAAAAAATGGACATACACTATGCTGATCAAGAATCAACCTGTGCCATCCTTGAGAATGTCCTCAACACCATCCCTTCTTTTGATGAAGCCAATATCATCAATGGATTCAGCAACTGCGCCTGAAACAATTTCATTCTCAAAATAAGGAAAAAATTTCACATTTATATTTCAATTTCGTCTTTATTGTTCACATTTAGTCTTTATTATTTGTAAAATATTTTAATTTAATTTTTATTATTTAAAATATTTTAATTTAGTCCCTATTATTATTTAAAATTTCAATTTCGTTCTTATTGTTCACATTTAGTCTTTATTATTTGTAAAATATTTCAATTTAATTTTTATTGTTTAAAATATTTTAATTTAGTCCCTATTATTGTATTTAAAATTTCAATTTCGTCCTTATTGTCCACATTTAGTCTTTATTATTTGTAAAATATTTCAATTTAATTTTTATTGTTTAAAATATTTTAATTTAGTCCCTATTATTGTACTCAAAATTTTAATTTCGTCCTTATTATTTAAAATGTCTTAATTTAGTCCCTATTATTTTCTAAAAAATTTTAATTTCATCCCTATTATTTTTAAAAAGTTTTAATTTCATCCCTATTATTTTGTTAAAGATTCAAATTCGTCCCTATTATTCAAGGACTAGATTGAATTTTTTTGAGAAATAATAGAGACGAATTTAAAACTTTTTAAAAATAATACGGACGAAATTGAAATTTTTTGAGAAACAATAAGAATGAAATTGAAAAACTTTAAATAATAGGGATAAAATTGAAATTTTTAGAAAAATAATATAGACTAAATTAAAACATTTTAAATAATAAGAACTAAATTAAATTTTTTTGTAAATAATAAGAATTAGATGTGACATTTTTCCTCAAAATAACGTAGTACTGCTAATATATGCACTATGCAGAATGACACTGAGCACTAACCTCCACTGAAGTAGGTTTTCCTCACCAATTTGGCAGCTTCTATTGTGATTCAACATTGAGACAAATTAAAGAGAGAGGGAGAAAAGACGATGTCAGTTACTCAATAAAGTAAACAAAAAGAGAACCACGCACAACTTGTTAACCAAAATTACAAGTCACAATAACATGGAGGCAACAAAAAGACCACTTTTTTCGCAGCATGTTATCACCTTTTGTATTGGGACAAGTTTAACAATTTTTTTATTTTTTTCTCCATAATAAAGAGTTAAATTGATAATTTTTTATTTTTATAGACTATCTATTTCAATTTTACTCTAACAAAACTCTCTGTTTCTGACTCTCAAATTAATTTCACTCCAATAATTTTCTATATTTTATCTAAACTCATTTAATAATGTCTTTTTTATCTTTTATTTTTAATTATTAACAATTATGTTCTAAGAAAAATTGTAATGTTAATATAATTTAAGTTGTTAAATGTTATTATTTTTATTTTTCCAATTCTTACTATTTTTGACTAAAAATAAAATTAATTGATATTTCATTATGAATTGAAGAACAATATCCTCCTTGAAGATATTGACTTCCTCAATTGCAGGTATGACATTCATTCATATTCCCTTCAAGGTGTTATATTTTGATCAAACCGAAAAAAAAAAGGTGTTTATGTTGTTTTTTGTCATCAGTACTCAGTAGTAGTAGTAGTAGTGGTCTTGTGAACATGCTTTTGTAGTGTCGTGGACTGACTAACAATAGTATGTAGCGAACATGATTCACTCGCTACAACTAGCGAGCAAGTGAAAGCATTTGGCGAGTTATTCAATTTGGCAAGATGAAATAGCTAGTTTGTTGGAGTATGTTTTTTCGAATTGACTCTCTACTTTGATTAAAAAGTCAAAATAGAGAGCTTGTTGGACTTGCTCCCTTCCCCCACTCCCAACCAAATCAAAATTTATTATAAAGAACAACTAACATATAACAGAAAAGGAAAATCAGTTATATAACCTTTTTGTCTAACTCATAACATGCACTCCACCCAAAAAGAATTTATTGAATTTTTTTTGAAAAAGCAACAGAAAAAGTAAAATGGATGACCAAGAGAGGAAAGCAACACTCTTAAAAGGGCTGTTACCATTTCGAACAAGAAGGGTACCAAGGGCAGTTGGATAGCCAAAAATCTGGAAAAGATTAAAAATTCGGGCTTAATATATATCATTCTTCAAAAGATCGAAAAATATTTCAACATTTAACTTGGACAACCATAAAATTCATAGGTCAACCACCTTGTAGAATGAGATGACAACAAAATCAGCCTTGTATTTCGATAAATCTGGTGGATCTGTTGCTCATTCTTTTGCAGCATCAATGAGAAGCACCCAACACCATTTGTTTTTCAAATATCAATGGTCATGGTTGGAACTTGTTCTCTGACTAATATCAGTCTTGTAATTGTTTACAATGTCGTTTTCTAATTTGTTTAATTTCTCATCGTATGTCATAGTTATCTAGCTGTGTGTGAGCTGATGTATAAAACAATTTTGTTAATCCAGAAAAAAGTTAACCAGCTAAAACCTATTACATGAAAGTTCCAACAAATTTCCGGTAACATATTGTGAAACTAATACTATCCTTGTCTTGTTACTCATTCTCAACTGAAAGGATTCAATAGTTACTTCCAGAAAGTAGTTCAAAGTACAAACTTCTTGCTATGCATGAGATCATTTGAAGAATGATTTCAAAAGAGTGGATAAAATAAATATTTACTTAGAAAAAGACCAAATCATTTTTGTAGAAATGATCATTTGAGTTCTCTATTTTATTTTCCATCAAGTGACTTTGAGAACTTTCTATTGGTCATTCAAATGGTTATGTTATATTACATTTTGATATGGAATGGTCCGGTAGTGATTTTTTGTGACTGAAGTTCAAAGTATGAATCTATGTCATTGCATTACTAATATTGTTTAACCCTTAATTAACTTAGAATATACGTTGCGACGCACAGCTGCACCACAAGATTTAAAGTCTTAGCGTAAATTGAATGTCATCTTACTAAAAGTGAGTATCTTGTCATAAAAAATAAAAATAAAAGAATTTTACATCTACTATACAAACGGGACATTAAACATTCAATGTATTGAAAACTTGGAATACACACATTTCAATTCCAGTATATTGATTTTCTTTGTAAGAAGACTGTAAGATTAACTACACAAACATAAAACAACGAGGAAATCAATTGCTTCCTCTTTCAATTTTAATTACAGTTTTTTTATGAAAGCTACAAATTTTCCCTCTTGCTATACAATTGATTGAAAAAATGAAAAAGAAAAAGAAAAAGAGATCGATTTATTCGACAATATAAGGCATCCGATCCACACATCATATGGGTCACAATCTACTACTACGGGCCAAGCCTAGTTTGACATCTAGGATCGTTGGGCTGGGATGATACAAACTTTGGTCACTATTCTTACTACAGTAAAAATAATAACACATAAAAGGATTAATTATTGGCTAAAATTTCACACAAAAATTATGCCTAGAAAAAGTTAATTATACATTTCAAAAATTTCCATATAAGTAAATATTTTGTATTTAGCCTAAACTTTTATGAAGAAAATTTGAACCCATGCCTAACCACGATGCGTATGTGTTTCAGTTTATATGCATATCTTTTATGTGTTGTTGATGAGACTCATGGTATTATTTGATTGATTTAATCTACTAACAGGGCTTTCACCATTTTCTTTAAAAAATGAGAAGACAAGAATTCCCTTACAACTTAAGGGTTATCAAACTCTGTTAAAGTCATAAGGGAACTTGGGTAAAATTCAGCATTAATTCATAGGAAACTTTGAGATTTATATTAAAGATATGGGAGAAAATGATATTTTTCGTGTAAATATTTGAATACGTTCTAGTCTTTAAAAGATTTTGCAAAATAGGAAACGATGTTCATATCAAACTAGCCTATAAACATTTAGTTCAAACATTAACTAAAACGGGTTTTACTTTGTAACTACTAATGTAAAGTTCAAACATGAACTAAAATGGATCTCACGTAGTAACTTGTAATGTATATTGTAATATGAAGATAATTTCCATTTGCTAGCTATAAGTTATAATTTTATGATGATAGATGAACCACATATTACTTATATATTAAAACTATAGTTGTATTAGAAATAAATTTACGCCTATTTCATGTTACAATTCAAGTCAAAGTCATACCTAAAAATCTTACATTGCCCATGAAATTTTAAAAGGTCTATGTTCAACCTCTAATTATCATTTAGAATGTGACTAATGAACGGTTCATATGAGGTTAGTCTTTGACAAAAACTAATTACAATAAGAAATTCTCTTTATATAACTGCTCAATAATGATCTTAAAGAATTATCAAAAGCTCCAATCTTTGACACCATTCTTGATAATTCCAGCACATTTACATTTTACTAGAAACTTTGATTTGTGCATTGAGGATGGCTATGTTGAGAAAAATCTTTCTCGTTTGTCTATGCACTCTCTTGGTCTGCACAATATTTGCAGAAGTAGCTAATGCAAAAGGAGTCGACCCTTCACGTCTCATGGGACACAAGTACGAGGCAAACAAGTACAATCGAGGTTGTAATGCAATTTCACGTTGCCGAACAGAAAGGAAACTACTAAGCAACAATCCTCTTGAAAAGGTTTATGAAGAAGTTTCTCTAAAAGTCTAAGATGTCGTGTGTGAGAATGTTGTATTGGAATCGGCTTTCATAGTATAAGCTTCTATATTTATATCCATAATAAATATCATAATTACTCGGTTTTCATCATGTTTACATGTTAGCTAACAAACACTCTACTTGACGAAAATCCTTACATATTCTTGAATTATCATTTTTCTTCTATTAACTATTCTATACCCAAAAGAGAAAAAATGAGAAACATAAATTTATTTATAATGCGCTATCCAACGGTGTTTGTTCCCGCTTCTCAAATTAAAATTTAAATTACGTACACACTAAGGAAAATAACATCATATTAGTGTTTACAATTAAGAACGTCCAGCCCAAACAAACACACAAACAAGAAGAAGCTTAAAAAATGCAACATAACTTCGGCCAAGTTTGATCCATATATTTATGGCCTTTCAACATATTCTTTACAAGCGCATTGGTATTAGATAAAAATATTGGCCAATACCGACATCATCAAGATAACTACTAGTATCAACAAGTAAATAGATATATATTCATTTTTAGTAGCACAGTGATTCAATCAAAACGTAAGTAGTTTTTTTTTGGTAAAAGAAAGTAAGTAGTTTGCCAAGCTATTTTAGTAGGGCAATGAAAAACTCCATTAGTTGATCACCCGAAATGATGAGAATGATGTGACCACAACAGGAAGTCAAAGGTCGAACATTTGTAAGCTACAATAGTTTTTCTATACATGTAACTGATTTAGAGCATTTTTTAATATATAGTGATTCCTTAACAGTTTCTTTATATTTAATTAATCTTTTAATTTTTTCAAATGGTTATGTTATATCACATTTTGATATGGAGTGATCCGGTAGTGATTTTTTGTGACTAAAGATTTAAATCTGAATCTAAATCATTGCATTACTAATATTATTTAACTCTTGATTGACCTGGAGCATGTGTTGCAATCATGGGCGGAGGTAAATGGGCTTTAGCATATGCCTGTGCCTATGCTAGAATTATGCAAACTTTTTTTTTTTTTTTGTCAAATAATTATGCAAACTTTGCAAGGCCATTTAATTCACTTATCACTGATCAGTGAGCTGGGTGTAGTGTAGTGCTGTGTTTTTTTTCTGCTAGGATAGTGTTGTGTTGTGTATACACTAATGCTTCACGCCAAAATGGCCAACTCTTTGACAAAAAAATGGTCAATTCGATCTTATTAATTAGAACGATAATGATGAGTACAAAATAATTAACTTGAATTATTACTTAAACTAATAACATTAAATTATAAACAAAATTAATATTATGTCTCACAATTTTAAAAGTACATTACTAATTTATGAACGCATATCATGATTCACATATCAAATACACTGTCACTCAGTAGTAGTATGGATTTCAAATATTATGCTTGTCATACACTAAGTCCATAATATTGAATTGCCAAATGAGACAAGTGTTATAGGTTTAAAAATAATTATCCCACGTCACAATGATTGATTTAATTTATTGTTTCGTTTATAACATTATCTTATCAAATACGAGTAGGGGGAAAAGATGAAGCTAATAAGGTCGTGTTTACAAACAATTGAAAATAACAATAGAATTTACAAAGATTATTCAAATTCATTAAAAGTGATACGTATCATCTTTTAGAGATGGAATCAGGCACCGAGCGCTTACAATGATCCCGGGTGCCTAGCTCCGTCCCTAGTTGCAATGCACCGTTTTGCCGTTGTACCACAAGATTTATAGCCTTGGCATGAATCGAATATGATCTTACATAAAGTGAGTATCTCATTAAAAATAAATAAATAAATAAAAGAATCTTACATCTACTATATAGACGGGACATTAAATATTCAATATATTAAAAACTTGAAATACACACATTACAATTCCATTATATTGATTTTTCTTTGTAAGAAAAATGTGAGATTAACTACACAAACAGAAAACAATGAGGAAAACAATTGCTTCCTCTTTCCATTTTAATTACAATTTCTATGAAAGCTACAATTTTTTTTCTCTTGCTATACAATTGATCAAAAAACTAAAAATGACAAAGAAAAAGAGATCGATTTAGTCGACAATAAAAGGCATCCGATCCACAAATCATATGGGTCACAATCTCCTACTCCGAGCCAAGCCTAGTTTGACATCTAGGATCGTTGGGCTGGGATGATACAGATTTTGGTCACTATTCTTACTGCAGTAAAAATAATATCACATAAAAAAGAGTAATTATAGGCTAAAATTTCACACAAAAATTATGCCTAGAAAAAGTTAATTATACATTTAAATTTTTTCCAAATAAGTAAATATTTTGTATTGAGCCTAAACTTTTATGAAGAACATTTGAATCACCGCCTAACCACGATGTGTATATGTTACCCTTTATATGCATATCTTTTCGGTGTCAGTGTGCGTATGTGTTTGTTCTCTAATCATCAAGGCAAATCTATGTGTTGTTGATAGGACTCGTGGTATTATTGTTGGGAATTTCGGCTATTCTCTAGCCCAGATTCTATAAGATCGTATACAGAAATTTGTGAAAATAATAAAAAGAGACACAATAATTTTAACATTGTTTACCCAAAATTGGCTACGTCCACGAAGTAATTCATCAACTTTTACACAAGGATTTCAACAGTGTGATGTTTGTACGGCTAAAATCTAACCCACCCTCACAATATAACTTTTGAACGGACAAAGTTATAAACCCTCTCCAAGGCTCGATTTTCTAGCAAAACACGAGAACCTCTCTCTCACAAATATTGAATTACTTACTCTCACTCAATATGTTTTCATTCAATTTTGTTTGTATTTTTTCTTCACCCTAACCCCCAATTTATAACAGAAATAGCTAAAGGGACAAGAAACCGTGTACATTTTCCTTCATTTGGTCAGAGTGTGCATGCAGTTGCACACTCTGACCTTTACCCTTTTTTCTTTTCAAATTTTACAACTATAGGTCCCACTACAAATTGGTGATGACCTAACAATTCTCCCCCTCGACCACGCGCTCGTGCTTTTGATCCCCTCTCGTGCAGTATGACCCTCCAAGATGCAAATCTTTCTCCAATTCATCTTGCCACACAAGATCAATTTATCATGTTTGTAAACTCTGCATCGGTCTCATTCGCCAATGTACTTGTATCCACGTGATGACAACACTCCCAATGCAATGATGTTGTGACCACTGGATGGTACGTACCTCACATCGCAAAGGATTCTGACAGTACCGTTATTTAGCTTCAGGCGGACAGTTCCAACACATTCAACTTTCATCACCTTGTTTTTTGCAACGACGATGCCAGCAAACTCCCTCTCAGCATGCAAAGTCTCAAACATACCTCTCTTGCTGCACATATGTACAGAAGCGGCAGAATCAAGAACCCATTTGAGGTTCCTTTCATCAGTTTTGACAGCATCAACAATCTTTCCCATCAACATCATTGGTTCCTCCTCAGCACCCAAGTACAGGTTCGAATTTGAGTCATCACTCTTGGCTTTGCCCTTGGACAACTTCATCTCCTTGAAGTTCTTCATGTCTTCCTTGAATTATGGGTACTTCGTTTGGATATGGCCCTTCTTTGCACAATAGTAGCACTCATTTTCACTTTGGTGACGTACCTGTGATCTCGATGTACCTTTGTACTGACCATTTATGCTATGACTCATTCCTCGATTAGAATCCTATACAGCTAGTGCTCTATCGTTCTCAGTTGAATTTCTTTTCCCCATCATTCATTGATTTTCACGAATGAGTGAAGTGACATCATCCAATTTCAGTGTCTTCCTCCCCATCAACATCGTATGTACCAAAAATTTGTATGACCTTGGCAAAGAAGACAACAATATAATTGTTTGCTCCTAATTTTGAGTTTGTCCTCAGGATTCTCTTCCACGTTTTGAAGTTGGCATACTAGCTAGTTGAACTTGTTGATGTGATCCTGGATTGTTGTTCCTTCCTCCATCTTTAAGGAATAAAGATCCATCTTAAGGCACAGTCGATTGTTCATTGATTTTGACGCATAGATGTTCTCGAGCTTCTCCCACAATGCCTTTGTTGTTGTCAATTTTAGGACATTGTATTGTATCTCAAGAGCAAGGGCAAATCGGATCGCACACACAGTCCCTCTTCTGTATGGATCTCCATTCGCTATCTTTTATCTCTACAGGCTTTCTTTCCTCTAAAGCCTCATCAAGACCTTGTTGTACCAAAAGGTCTTTCATCATGCTTTGCCACAAAGTAAAACTAATATTTCCATCATAATATAACTTTAAATTTGGAAGCAGACGCCATTTTCTTGGCCTCACAGGTACCAAATTCACCACACTTCAATGATACAACGAGAAGTTGGCAAAACTGACTGCAAAATAGAACTCAAAATGTCGAAAAACCTTATGATGAACCTCGGTCAACTCGATCAGCCCTTGGTCAACACCCTATCAACACGGTCGAAGATTTTGCTCTCCTTTAGCCAATCAGGTGCTAGGGTGCACCAGCCTTCTATGTACTATAAAACACTAGACCCGCACCTTTGGATCTGATTTGAATTGGACGGCTAACATTCAATGGTTGATATCTCAAAATCTAACCGTCCGATTTTCAAACGGCCAACGCCGTTGAACTCATTGTCAGACGGTGAACCTACTGCTGGTCTTCAACCTCCGATCGGTTCGATGGTCAACATTAACCGACCTTATAACATCCGCTAATTGCTTCTCAAATCTCAGCCACTTTCGACTTCCTTTGACAACATGAAAGTATGGTTGACTTCCCTCGAGACAAGGATTCAAATCATCTACTTTAATTTGGATTTGGTTCACCAGAGGCTCCCAAATTGAGACAACACCTTCACGACTTTCTTTATTCTTCAGCGATAATCCGGCCAACAAAGATGAAAAAACCACCGCCAATCTCTTCCTTTCATTGTTACGAGTCCAACGATACCTTTTGTTCGTTCTGATATGATTCGACGAAGAAGATACGAGGTTGTCTTCTTTCTTTCTCTCTTGAGTTACTATTTCATGAACAGTACCTCTATGGCACTATTCCGACGAATTTTTTCATCACTGGTAATGCTTTCCGGTAGCACAAATTTCTGTACAATACCACAGCTCTGATACCATTTGTTGGGAATATCAGTTATTCCCCGACCAGGATTTCACAGGATCGTGTACGAAAATTTGTGAAAACAATAAAAAGAGATACAACAATTTTAACATGGTTCACCAAAACTTGGTTACGTCCATGGAGTAATTCACCAACTTTTACACAAGGATTACAACAGTGTAATTTTTGCACGACTAAAATCTAACTCTTATTCACAATATAACTTTTGAACGGACAAAGTTATAAACCCTTACCAATGCTATATTTTCTATCAAAACATGAGAACTCTCTCTCACAAATATTGAATTATTCATTCTAACTCAATATGTTTTCATTCAATATTTCTTGTATTTTTTCTTCAACCCAACCCCCTATTTATAATTGAAATAGGGGGTGGGAGTACACGGTTTCTTGTACATTTTTCTTCATTTGGTCAGAGTGAGCAACTGCATGCACACTCTGACCTTCTCCCCTTTTTCTTTTCAAAATTTACAACTGTGGGTCCCACCACAAATTGGTGAAGACCCAACAATTTTTCCCCTCCACACCAATTTGTAGGTGTGCAATTAGAATCTGGCTCCCCCTAGCTAGAAATTGGTTATTTGTTAAACAGTTTGCTTTCCTAGCTCAACACTTCCATCTTCTAATGAGAGTCTCCAAACACTTCAGAAACCTTGGAGAACGTCATTCTCTTCTCCATAGTTTGTTTTGGATAAATGCTTTTCCATCGACTGTTTGTGCTTCTAATCCCCTCTTGTGCAATACAACCCTCTAAGATGCAAATCTTTCTCTGATTCATCTTGCCAGTCAAGATCAATTTATCATGTCTGTAAACTCTGCATCGGTCTTCTTGGCCAACGTACTTGCATCCACGTGATGACAACACTCCAAATGAAATGATGTTGTGACCACTGGATGGTATGTACCTCACATCACGAAGGATTCTGACAATATCATTATTTAACTTCAAGTGGACAGTTCCAACACCTTCAACTTTCATCACCTTGTTGTTTGCAATGGCGATGCCAGCAAACTCCCTATCAACATGCAAAGTCTCGAACAAACCTATCTCGTTGCACATATCTACAGAAGTGGTGGAATCTAGAACCCATTCAGGGTTCCTTTCATTAGTTTTGACAACATCAACAGTCTTTCCCATCAACATCACTGGTTTCTCCTCAGTACCTACGACAAGTTCGAATTTGAGTCATCACTCTTGGCTTTGCCCTTGGACAACTTCATCTCCTTGAAGTTCTTCATGTCTTCTTTGAATTGTGGGCACTTCGTTTGGATATAGTCCTTTTTTGCACAGTAGAAGCATTCATTTTCACTTTGGTCACGTACCCATGATCTCAATCTAGTTTTGCGCTGACCATTCATGCCATGACTTATTTCTCGATCAGAATCCTGTACAGCTAGTGCACTATCGTTCTCAGTTGCACTTTCTTTCCCCATCATTCGTTCATCTTCACGAAGAAGTGCAGTGACATCATCCAATTTGAGTGTCTTCCTCCCCACCAACATCAGTTGTACCAACAATTTGTATGGCATTGGCAAATAAGGCAACAATAGAATTGTCTGCTCCTCATATTTAAGTTTGTCCTCAGGATTCTCTTCCACGTTTTGAAGCTAGCATACTAGCTAGTTGAACTTGTTAATATGATCTTGGATTGTTGTTCCTTCCTCCATCTTAAGGCACAACCGATTGGTCATTGATTTTGATGCATAGATGCTCTCGAGCTTCTCCCACAATGCCTTTGTAGTTGTCAATTTCATGACATTTTATTGTATCTCAGGAACAAGGGCCAATCAGATCGTACTCATAGCCCTTTTCTATATGTAATTTCCTGCATCTTTCAGCTGTAAGACTGATAGCATATTTTTCTTTATTCTTGGCACATGGTAGACATGATTGAGCTACACTTGACTTCCTTTATGGTGAGGCTTGATTGTGGTACTCCCTACTTGAGCGATTGGTAGTCGCGTATTGTAAACAATTACCATGACACGTTGCCCTTTGTACTTGGATATGCCCTGTAGCTTCTCAGCTTTTCCTGTCATATGCTTGGCACAACCTAAGTCAACGATCCAGTCTTTGTTGTAGTCAATCTCTTTTGGATTACTGGCTATGTCTGCTGGTATCTCCTCTATCTTGGAGAATGATGCTCTAACTTGTTTAACATCTTGTATGTGACGCCCGAGATTTTTGCCGTTCATTCATTCACTGTTGCATCCACTAATTGCGCATTTCTTCTGTGCTTTGCTTGTTGTCTTCTTTAGTTACTATTCATTCTATTTTTCAACTACATAATTATCATGAATTAGCATTTTTATTAAATCATATTAATTGTTATAGGAATAAAAAAAATGTGCATTTGAGCTTAAAGCTATAGGAGCTTTCGTTTGAAAAATAGTTTAGTGAACTAATGAATAGTGTTACGTAACTTAACTTAGTGTTTTAATTAGCTAGCACTCATTTTGCACCTTAGACTCGTTTTAAAGCTTATTAGACTCATTTTAAAAGACCATATATGCCCCAATTTAAACCCAATTTAATATATATTATCGTAAGCACCACATAAGCTCATAACTTAGCAAAAACAAAAAACAAAAAATGCAAGAATTACTGTTTAAAATCCGAACAGCCCTACAGCAGCCAAGGGAGAAGATTTTGCTCACCAATTCATCAATCCAAGCCTCTCCAAGCCTAGATCAAGTAGTTAGGGTGTGTGCAAGCCTTTTAGGTGCTCCTACGCGCTTTAGGTGAGGGATTTCATGACTATTTTCACATATTAAATATGTTGCATTTTTCTTGATTTGTTAGAAATGCTATCAAATGCTATTGCAAAGCTTATCTATGCTATTATACATTGTATATAAGTGCTAGAGAACACACTTAAGCCATTAGTTCGCATTTTAAACGGTTGAAATCGTTACTTTGATTTTTTTAGGTGAATAATGACGGATTTTTAGAGTTTTGTGTAATTGTGCGTATTGACTTGATTCATTATTTATAATAGATGCTAATGAAGGTAGTCCAATAGTCCCGTGCTCTAGAATTGCTCTAAACTTGGTTAAAACGTGAAATAGCCAACTTTTAAAAAAGGATTTCGGGGTTAATGCTAATCCGGATTAATTTGAGCTTCACTTTTAGTATTCTTAGACTACCTAGATGCTATAGAAGCTTTGCTAACCCTTGTTTGCATTCCGATTATGGTATGTATAGTTCAAAGCCATAAGAGAGAAATTAGAGCTTTTGGGGTAATTGCGAGTATTTGAATGTGTTTGAAGGTTATAAGGGTGCCTTAAGGGTTAATTAGAAGTATGGTATAGCTTCCCCATGAATTTGGATCTTTAACTTGAGTTTGGAAGAAAAACTAATTAAATAACAAAGGGGTTTAAGTGCAAATTCGATTGTCTCACGCTTCTAAGACCTTGGCATGACTTCTTGTGTATTTAAATGTAGTTTCAAGTTGTTTGGAGCTTTTGGTAGGGTTCTATGCGTATCTTGAATATGCCCCTTTGTAAATTTCTCAATTGTTTATATGAAATTGCTTCTATTTTATCTGTTTCGAGGTCAACCTACTTTGTTGATCCTCCCACGTGATTACTGCTTATATTGTTAAAATTGTCTTGTCATTGCTAAGTGCATTGCATAGTAGTTGCGCAACCATAGTGTCAAGGGAGGTTGTATTGGATATCGGCTGGGTGGCGGCGGGCTTGCCAGTGGATATTCGGTCTCCGTACCCTATTCCCTCACTCTCCTAGTCCGGAGATTGCCAAGGGATGTTGGGTCGTAGGATTATCGGGGTACATCCGGAGTACACCCACTGGAATGATTAGGGATTTGCCGGCATATTGATCGTGGTTCGTGGATCGTGGTTCGTGATCAAAGATAAGAAAATTCTAGAGTGTTGGGGTTAAGTGTATCGTATCCTTTGATATGTGTGGTTATTTACGGTTTCAAATGTACTTTACTTGCCTTCTTGCTTAACTTCTATAATTGCTGCATTGCACGTCCCGAGTAGTAGTTTCAGGTGACGCAGTTGGATGAGTTGCCTTAGTTGTTGTGTCTAGTTGCCTGAGGTGAACTATGTTCTTGTTGATGAGAGTAGAACTTGTTTGCTTTACTTTATGTTATATTTTGTAGCCTAAGTGATATGAGTATGTTATATAGTTTGCAAATTGAAGGATAGATGTTGTAGTAGTAGATTTAGAACCATGGCATGTAATAACTTATGTTTCTATTTCTAACTACCTTGCATACTTGGGAGTGAACGCTCTGATGTTTGATTGGTCTCAATTTCTAAGAATGTTTAAATGCTTTCATGGAGTGGTATGATAAGCGGTTTTAAAAAGGAATTAAGTTGTAAATGCATGCTTGTATGTATATCAACTATTTGTTTGTAATGCTCAAGGCTCGGACGACCTTGAAGCTAGGTTTTGATTAGAATTGGTGTTCTAGGTTATTTTGTAGCTATATTGAATGTTTGTAGGTTTCTAGAATGTCCACGGTACAGGGCAGACTCTGTCTGTTCTCCCTAAAATTCTGAGATCGGGTTTGGGATTGGATTGAGAATAGCATGGTTCTTAGAGCTTTCTGTCTCGTAAGGGATCGGGGCGTTACATTGTATCTCCACAAAGGAAGCCTCGACATCCTAGTCCTCGTCTTCGTCTCCATTTGGATGGCTGGTTAAGGTGGCTACATTTCCTTGAGTCTCCTTGTTGTTGTACTAGCAATCTCGAGCGTAGTAGCCTTTCTTCCCGCACGTGTAATACTCGCTATTGTGGTTCCTGCTTTATTACCTGTTAGCTTGATATCCTCGATTAGCTCCCCCTGTTTGAGACCTTCCTCCATTTTTCTTCTTTGACGTATCCTCGAATCTCTTCCTAGATCCTGAAGTACACCACCTATTGGGTCAGCCTCTACCACTAAAGAGTGCTTCCTCGTCACTCTTTAGTGAGACCCCTGACATTCATTTATCTAAAGCTTCTTGGTTGGCCAGTAAATTTTCTAGTTCTATAAGTGTTGGTTGTTCTTACCAACCTTGAATTGCTGCGATAAGGTCTCAATCCATGAAGGATAATTTTTCTCATTCTAGCATTCGAAATTTTGAATTCAGGATCTAACTCAGATATATCATTACAGAGATATTTTACCTTATTAAAGTATTGGTTGATCATCATGTCTCGTTGAGCCACTGTCATCAACTTGCTCTCTAAAAGTTGTAGCCATGCAGTATTCTTCTTCGAGAATAACTTCGTGAGAGTATCCCACGCTTCCTTTGGTGTATCAACCTTCTTGATGTGCTGTAGGAAGTCGTCTTCCACTGTTTTCCTTATCACGTACATAGCATTCTGAACCTTTATTTTCCACTTGCAGAACGCCTTCGCATTCTTCTTTGGTAAGGGTATAGTCTCATCACCACCAATGACCTCCCAAAGGTTTTGCCCCTGCATATATACCTCTAGACAGCTGGACCATGAGCCATAATTGTTGCTATTGAGCCTCCTGTAGTTCCCAATAGCTAAGAAATCTACCATAGTGACTTTGGTAATTCTTTTCCTTGTACCAAGTAAACCTGGTCCAGACTATGAATTTCACTGTGCCTAACAAAGTACCTACAAAATCTCCACAATGATAACCTGTGATTTCGGTCTCAGACTGTATGACTCTGATACCACTTATAGAATAATAAAGAAGAAACCAATATATTAATGCAACACAATTTATTATACACAAAGTGATAGGACCCACTTGTACTTTATGACCCTTACACAATTTACTAAAACTTATATACTGATGCATAATACTATAGCACACTTATTACACACTAGAGCACTTCAAATAAACTACACCTGACACTCTCACGTCACTTGCACTATCACGAGACACTAGTACCTAGCTATCACTTTTGGCTTACTTCTCTCCAGACTTGAGACTTCTCAACTCCACGTCACACAATAACACCTAATGCCTGGTTATATATGTGAATCACCGCCATTATTGCCAACTTGGATAGAGAATTCCAAAGTTAATATTATAATTATGATATTTTTTTTCCTGGGACAACAAAATAAAATTTTTATTTCACTATTCAAAAATTTAATGGCAAAATCATATACATGTATGATTTACAATACAAACGAAAGAATACTCGAAATGAAGAGACAATCTCTTGAAGATTCCAAAAATAACTAAGATCCATGTTAAAGCGATTGTTACTGTATTTTTTTTCCTATCTCATATCATCAAGAATGTGTTTCAGAAGATGTTCTTTAGATATGAATTCATTCTTAAAAATTCTGTCATTACGCTCTCTCCAAATGTGGTAAATACTAGCGCAGAACATAAACTTGAAAATATGTCAATTTCACATGAAATTAGTAATCCCATGGAGGAATCAGCCTTTAATTTGTTGATGGAAAGTAAATATATCATGTAATGGATAAATTTTGGAAACGACTGTCACTACTTACATTACTATGTTTATGATTTTTTTTCTCCCTTTACTTTAATGACAAATAGACATTATAGACATCTGTTCAAAAAAGTCATCATTTTAAAGAAAAATCCACATATTTATGGTGAAAGAAACCCAAGCGAGCCCATGAATGCAAGTTTCTCACCAAACCTAAATGTCAAATTTTGGCAGAGATGTAAAGCTAACCTCTTTTAAGAGTCGAAAGTAACATTGAACTAAGCATAAGTATCAAATATGACCAAAAACAAAGCATAAGCATCAGAATATCAGATAGCATAATAGAAATCATAACATTTATAGTCCATACATCCCCTAGGACGAATGGTGCATAGTGCTAACAGGTTTGTAATTACCGACTACGTAAAATTCTTTAAATATTTATATATTTTTTTGTCAAAAAAACATAATTAATTATCAATGAAAAATATTTATATATATGTTTATGTGCAGTAAAATTATGTGTTATAACCCACAACTGAAAAAGAAAAAACTCTCTATCCAACCGATACATTCCATCTAACATGTAACTTGGGACATCCACTTATTATAAAACATTGTAAAATAATTATAACTCCTCAGAACATGTTGTCCTGGGAAAAATGAACATATATATTGGTTCAAACTTCAAAGTGAGAAAATTTGATGGCAGTAGAACGCTTTAATTGACGATAGCTTGGCAAGTCCAGGTAAATACAATGCCAAACAGTAATGTGAAATGGGTTTTCGGAGTAGCACATACACGATAGAGTCGAATAGATTTGAGAAATTGTTGGGCTTGAATTAAGACAAGATTTTGATTGTTATATTTACTACAATATAAACAACTACACACATGAAAAATTGATTACCGACTTGAAACAAAATTACAACCACAAGAAAATTAATTTTAAATTTCAAATTTTCTATAATTTAGTCTAAAATTTTGATGATAAAAGAACCGAATGTTATTTAGATTTTAAAAGTAAATTTTTATTTGGAAATATATTAATACTTTTTTTGTTACTATTCAAGTCATAGTCATCCGTAAGTCTAACGATTGTTCATGAAATTTCAAAAGGTTTTAATTCAACCACTAATTGTCATTTTTTAATGTGACTAACGAATGACTTATATGAGGTCAATTAAAGTCTTCCGACCAAAACTAATTACAATAAGAAATTCTCTTTATAAAACTGCACAATAACAATCTCAAAGAATCATCAAAAGCTCCAATATTTAACACCATTCTTGAAAACTACTGCACATTTACATTGTACTTGGAAACTTTGGTTTGTGCATTGAGGATGGCTATGTCGAGCAAATTCTTTCTTGTTTGTTTGTGCACTCTTTTGGTCTACGCAATATTTGCAGAAGTTGCTAATGCAGAAACAATTGACCTTTCACGTCTCATGGGGCACAACTCTCCATGCCATGGAGCACATTGCCAACACAAGTATGAGGCAAACAAGTATAATCGAGGTTGTAATGCAATTACACGTTGCCGAACAGAAAGAAAACTACTAAGCAACAACTCCTTTGAAAAGTTTTCTGAAAAAGTTACTCCAAAAACCTAAGATATCATGTGTGTAAGAACGTCAAATTGGAATCGACTTTCATAGTATAAACCTTTTATATTCATTGTACTACATTTCATGTATATCCAAAATAAATATCATAATTATTCTGTTTTCATCATTTTTGTATGGTAGCTCTTTGCATTTCTTTTTGAACCATTATATTTTCGAAAGGAAATTCATCGATATTAGATAAAATATTACCAATACCAACAAGATCAGATAAGAGCACCTAAGAGCATTGACAAATCTAGATTAGAGCCCAAAAAATGTTAAAAATTAAATAATATGTTTTAACCTAGTTAAAAAATAATTTGTTTTAACCTCCACTGATAAAAAATTTTAAATAAGCTCCTGCATAATAGACTTGTTATTTTTCACAATATTCAATTGGGGAAAGGACATTTTGGTCCCTCAACTTTGCGCAAAAGGCCATTTTGGTCCCTCACGTATGAAAAATAACCACTTTAGTCCTTCTGTTAAATGCCCTCCGTTAAAATTAACTATGATAAGGGTAAATTCATCTTTTAGCAAAAAAAAGCAAGAAAGTGGTTTGAAATGAGCATTTTGATCTCAAGCAAAAAAATATATAGTTTGAATGGATTGTTGCAAGATTATGATATTCAAACACTAGCTTTGTATCTACAGTAGTATCTTTTATTTTTGAACTTAATCAAATTATCGTTTACATATTCCCGAATATTTGATGATAATGATGATGATGTTTTAGACATTTAAGCAAATTTCTTGAAATATATTTTTGTGACTTTTTGCCTCTAAGAATATTTCCTTTTTTGTTTGATGCAGCAAGCAGAATTGAAGGAAAATATATGGAAAAAAATGAGATTAAGGCTTCATTTGTTTTCTGTAAAATAACTTGTTTATGAAAAATATTTTCCTTGAAAAATATTTTTCTGGAAAATAAAATATTTTGCAGGTCTCCATTTGTTTGCTGTAAAATAACTTGTTAGGGAAAAATATTTTTCTGAAAAATAGAATACTGGAAAATATTTTCTGGTGTTTGGATGTACCGTGAGTTCTGCAAAATATTTTCTTCTCTCAAAAGAAATGAAAATATTTTTCAGAATTTTGTACTAGTCACAATTGTTGACCAGAAAACATTTTACAGTTGACCAATTTTTCGGTGTTACCAAACACCATAAAATTAAGAAAAAGCAGTCTCAATTGTTTATTGAAAAATATTTTACAGTTGACCAATTTTCCGGTGTTACCAAATATCGTAAAATCCAAAAAATATTTTACGGCAAACAAACGGAGCCTAAGACGCATGGCTGGGTATAAGGTATTTATACCCAGCCATTCTAAAATAGCTGCTATTTCAAAATCTTTCTTTTTTTTTCCTTCTCTTTCACGTCCAAAATGTACAAGGACAATTCTGTCTTTTAACACGGTTACAGGTTTGACCGTTAATATGACACTAACGGTAGTTAAAATGAAGGATTAAAGTGGGCATTTTTCATACATGAGGGACCAAAATGGCCTTTTGGACAAAGTTGATGGAGCAAAATGGTTTTTTCCCATATTCAATTTCACAATGTATTCAATCAAATAAGGCCATAGGTTCTATGAGCTATGATTTTTGCGAAACTTTTTCTAGGAGCAAAATGGCTTCTTTTTTTTTGGCAAAGATATGGATATGTTAGAAGATAATATCTTGAGACACTTGTTAACAGATTCGAAGTTATGGAGATAATATCCTATGAAGATAATACCTAGTAGGAGGGGTAGAAAAAGACCTAAGATTAATTAGACATGGATATTTATGCGAGACTTTACTTGTATGGAACTATCAGAGGAAACAGCTCTTAACGAGAATGAGTAATATCGACAGATTTATAAAACTAATCCCATCTAGTAGGAAAAAAGTTAAGTTTGGTTTGATTTGATTCGGTAGGTATCTTCTTGAATTGAACAGGTCATTGGCATAGTATTTGTTTTGGCTTTTCTTTTCTTTTTATTTTTTCTGGTCTGGAATTTAGTATTCTAAACAACCAATTCCTTCATGTAACAAACACAAGGAGTCTGTTTAAATACAAGAAAGCAGACCTTAGAAGGCTTAGATACTATGACATGACGAGAAAAGCTCTGCAACAAAATAGGATGCAAGTCGAAGTTCAGCCAAGGACCGACGTATTTACGGGTTATTAGAACCTGCAATCCCCACTGCAGCTCCCATGGACATAAAAATTCCACATTAGAAAAACAAAATCAATTCTAATAACTGTTAAAATGTGTGTTATAACTTCCAATGAAAAAATAAAATTTTATGCATCCATCCCCGAGTTCAGTATTTGCTACCTCTTTCCATATTGTTGTATTCGGCAACGGATTTCAAAAAAATAAAAATAAAAAAAGACATGAATTGTTTTATTCGAAATTTTAAAGTTTTACTCTTTGCATAACAAAAACAAGAAAATGATCATTAAAGGAGAAGCCATAGTCAACAAGTCTTAGGCTCTATTTGGTCTAATTGTCAAATTTTAGTATTTGAGGTATAGAGTTTTTAGCAATAGAACTTTCGTTTGAAGTGATGATAAACAAAAGTTGTTGAATATTTGTTCTATGTTGAGCAATATTGAAATTTTAGAAATTTTGAGAGCAATATTTGATTTTTTTTTACAAAGAAGAGGTACATTTTATAAATAAAAGGAAAAGGAAAAAAAAACAGTTTCTCGTATTATGTAAAAACAGTTTAGTGTACATGTACGCCCCCTCAACTTGGAAAAAAATATTTTTTTTTTTTTTTTTTTACAAAAAACACTTTTCATCCAAAAGCAAATAAGCATACTTTCATCTCCTTCTTCCTTCGGCTTTTTCCATTCCTGTCAAGCTGAGGTTTTTTTTTTATTGAGCCAAAAGAGTGAAATTGATTATTGATTATTGTCTAGTAAAATACATGTTTAAGATTTTACGCATGTTTGGAAAAAAATTTAGAAAGAGTGTTCAAATCGATTTACTTGGCTACATAATACTAAAAATTGTTTATTACAGTGTCTACAATTGCACGTATTTAAATACAGTTAGAAACAAATTAAAATGTTGCTTAGCACAATTCGTATTTAAATACAGTTAGAAACAAATTAAAATGTTGCTTACCCATTGTGCTAGAAAAATCACCACCTCCATAGAAGGTTATTAACTCTTGGCCTGTGTGTACACTACAGGCACCCCTGATCCCGAGTGTCTGAGTCCGCTACTGGATATGTAAGTCTATAAGAGGTGATATTTGGAGACCAAAAAATTAGACCAAAGCTAAAGAGTCAAATTCATGAGAACGAATCATATTATTATGTTATGAGTAAAATCTTGTAGTACTAAATTAATAATACAATTATGATAAAATAATCTTCGATAATTGTGAGTCGTTAGATAACTTAAAAAGTGACTCTCATTCCAAATTCATTACAGTAACATAAAAGATCGAGAGAACATAACGACAATACAATGTGAAGATCTTGAAGACGTATAGTCTAACTGTTTTATTGACATGAAATCATGTTCAACATCTTCTGGTTGTTTGTCTTATCTTTACTTCTTTTTCTTATTTTTTTTTTTAGTTTTTCTTTGGCTCGATCAGCGTCACATAAAAATAGTACTCCCATGGAGGAATTAGCCTTTGGTGATGGAAAGTAAATATATCATTTAATGGATAAATCTTGAAAATGACTGTCATTAATGGAATTACTATGTTTATGATGTTTGTTTTTAATCTCTTTACTTTCATAACAAAATAGACATTATAGACAGGCGCCGTTCAAAAAAGTCTTCAATTTTTTTTAAAAAAATCTGCATATTTATGGTGAGAGAGACCCAAACGAGCCTTTGAATGCAGGTTTTTCACCAAACCTCAATATCAAATTTTGGTAGATGGTATATCATGTTACATGTGCATGACGATTTTATTTGGGACATGTTTACAGAGAGGTAAATTTTTGTGCAAATTAGCTTGCTAATCATGCTTTCCAATGGCCGCTAGAAGAACAGACAATGAACACCATCCCTTATTCACTCTTACTGTTGAAGAAGGATTGGACGACCGATGCATCCATTGTTTAGTCGTTTTGTAATTTCTCTAGCCTCCTAGGAAGGGAAAATTTTTGGCAGAGATGTAAAGGTAACCTCTTTTTTAAAGGTCCAAACAAAATCTAAACTAAGTGTAATATCATATATGACCCAGAAGAAGAGCATAATGAGACGAGGCACGCACAGCAAACACCCGTCTGGTTCTCAACTCCGGAGGTCATGGGCTGAGATACGCATTTCCATTAGGTCAACAAGTGTAAGCGTGTAAAAATAAGGTTTAAAGAGGTTGATAATACCTGAAACCAAAGGATACTCCGTTAAATCATCGTTCAATGCCACTAGTAGGGTTTGGGTCCCAACCCAGTACCTAGGGGTATCTCTAAAACTCTAAGCCCGTGATACACTCCCCCACCCAATTCGGAAAATGCCCTCGTTACGGGCTTTACCCGATGGAATTGGAATTTCACACACAATCAGAAGCCAATGAGCAAAGCATTTTGTGAGTAACAACATCTTCAATCAACACGCCCGCTCCACAACAGATCAGACTTTGGACTACCTCCTCTCAAGCTCACTTGCCAACCAACCACAGATATCACCATTGGAAGTACTCGGCATTCACTAATCAGGAACCAACACAGTCATAGAATAGGACAATGACAAAAGGTGGACGAACAGGTATGGCCTGAGACATATCGTCCAAGTGGAGAGAATACCCTCACGCAAGACGTCCCTCATAAAGGTCAAACCTACCTGGTTGTACCCAAATGAGGGGTGAGATACCGCACTCAACGCCACCAGGAAAAATAGGTGCACCACCAAGCACCATGTCAGCATTCCCCTTGTTGGATCCCCCACAAAATGTCCTATGTTCATTGATGATGACCGGCTGGCTCTGACTTCAATTGAGACGGGGCGCGCGGAATAGATGCCCATCCGGCTCCTAAACCCATAAGTGATGGGCTGAGATACGTATTTCCACTAAGTACACTAGCATAAGCGTGTAAACACAAGTTCCAAAGAGATTGATAATACTTGAAACCAAATGATATATCCATTAGATCATCGTTCAACGCGACTAGTAGGACTTGAGTCCTAGCACAATATCCAGGGGGTCCTGAAAACTTTGAGCCCATGACAGTAAGCACCAGATGGCATAGTGGAATCACAACATTTATAGTCCGTACATTAGCTAGGCCGAAAGCTACATTGTGCTAATGGGGTTTAATTTGTGGCCCCTACTGACTAAATTAAGTTCTTAAAGCTACAGATATCACCATTGGAAAAATATCCCTACCCCCACCCCCATCCCCTCCCCCTCCCCCTCCCCCTCCCCCTCCCTATGCCGACCCACCCGTCAGCCCCCACCTACCATCCCCGTCACCCGCTCCCCACCCCCCACCCTCATCAGTCACACTCCCACCCTCTGATTTGTGTATGTTTATAATATATATATAGATATATATACACACACACACACACACACAAATATATATATATATATATATATATATATATATATATATATATATATATATATTCTGATTTGGGGTGGGGGTGGGGGTTTACGAGGGGATGGGGGGTTTACGAAGGGGTGGCTGACGGCGGTGGAGGGTTAGGAAAGGGTGGGGGTAGGGGAAGCTTTTATTTTTTTTTAATTTTATATGTATGTATATGTGTGTGTTTGTGTGTGTATATATAAATATTTTAAGTTTAAGGGCTTTTGGGTCAATTTATGGCTCATATAAAGCCAAAAAACTTGCCAAGTTGTTGTTTAAGCGCATGCATTGCACATTTAACGGCAAAACTAACGAACTGTAAACGGAGGAGGGCGGGGTGATGAGTTTCAAAAAACACAGAGAAATTTTGATAGTTTTGCATATCACAAGGGATAACGTGATATTTTTCCTATTTTTTTTATCAAAACAATCAACTAACTATCATTGAAACACATTTACATATTTGTACAGTTGTAAAATTTTATTATAATCTGAATTGAAAAAAAAATTCTATATCTGTTCGTGTACATTCCTTCTAACATGTAACGTCCTTGGGGCATCTACTTATTATAAAACATTGTAAAATAATTAAAACTCCTCAGAACATGTTGTGCTGAGATCAAATGGAAGAACAGGGCTCAAACTTCAAAGTGCACAAAGTGGGAAAGGCCGATGGCAGTAGAATGCTTTAATTGATGATAGTTTGTCAAGTCCGGGTAAATACAAAGTCAAGCAGTGATGTGAAACTGGTACATTTGAGAAACAGGAAAGTTATTCTTAGATTTTAAAATAGTTTGTTTTTATGCGAGTCGGGCCCAGTTTAACATTTAAGATTATTATTAGGCTTGAGCTAAGACCACATTTTAATCGTTAATACTTACTCCAATATAAAGAACTACACCCATATAAAATTAATTACCGACTTCAAACAAAATTACAACCACAAGAAAATTAATTTCAAATTTCAAAATTTTTATAATATTTAGTCTAAAATTTTGTGAATAAAATCTAAAATACTATGTGTATGTTTTAGATGGGACATATGGCATTATTTGAATGATTTCATCTACTGACAAGGTTATCTCCATTTTAAAAAATGAAAAGACAAAAATCCCCTTTTAAAGTTTATTATTTATGGGAGACTTTAGACTATTCAATAAAGCCATGAGAGAAAACAATTTTTGCCCTTTTAGTATTAGAATACATGTATAATATTTCTAAGATTTTAGAAAAATCAGATAAGATTTTTGTATCTAACTAACCTATGAAGCTTTAATTCGGAGATTAACTAAAGTGGAACTTATTCTGTACCCTTCTAATATATATCATAATATATAAATAATTTCCCTTTGGCAGCTATAAACTATAGTTAGATGATGATAAAAAAAAAAAAAAAACAGCATGTTATTTAGATTTTAAAAGTAAATTTTTATTTGAAAATATAATTAAACCTTTTTTTGTTACTATTCAAGTCATAGTCATACCTAAGTCTAACAATTGTTCATGAAATTTCAAAAGGTTTTAATTCAACCTCTATTGTCATTTTATAATGTGACTAATGAATGATTCATATAAGGTCAATTAAAGTCTTCTGACCAAAACTAATTACAATAAGAAATTCTCTTTATATAATTGAGGTTGTAATGCAATTACACGCTGCCGAACAGAAAGGAAACTACTAAGCAACAATTCCTTTGAAAAGGTTTCTTAAGAAAGACCAAAAGCCTAAGATATCGTGTGTAAGAATATCAAATTGCAATTGGCTTTCATAGTATAAACTTTTTATATTCATGGTACTACATTCCAAAATAAATATAATAATTACTCTGTTTTCATTATTTCTGTATGGTAACTCTTCACATTTCTTCATGAACCATCTTTGTTTTTTCACAAAGAAATGCATTGATATTAGTTATAATATTACCGAATACCAACAACATCAAGATCCAGCTACTATTAGTAGGGCCTCGATCAATCTTGGAGTCTCTGAGTTAAGATTTTGAAGTCTTTATTGTTGGGATATTATTTTTCAAATCTAAAATTAATAAGTCCACATAAAAGTATTAGCGGAATATATTTTAATCTAGTTAAAAAATAATGTGTTTTAATCCGTATTGAGAATAATTTCTAGATCCGTCCTTGTATAAGAGACTTGTTACTCTTCACAATGTATTCAATCAACCAGGGGTGTATGAGCTATGATTTTGAAGTGTTTATGACGAGAGCTTAGAGCTTATTAAGTTGGTCCATTAATATCTCTGATTTAAAATTGAATGCAAACGTTTTTCGATGAAAACTTGAACAGTAAGATAAACTTGAACAAATAAGGCCACTGGTTTTATGTCAAGTTGAAAAAGATTAGTTCAACTTGAATTAAAGTAATTAATTATGCTATTAATTGAACAAATAATTTTCAATATTTGGACGGAGATTAAGATCTTCGCAGAATGCTATCTTACTATGGGACACCATTGTCAATTGGTGAAAATGAGAACGAGAATGAGGGAGAATCTCTGAGATGATATGGATATATTACACGACCAATGGAGGCATTTATCAAAAGTTATAAAGATAATACCCCATAAGAGGAGTAGAAAAAGACCTAAAATAAATTGGACGGACAAACTTAGAAGAGACTTATCTTATATGAAGCTAATAGAGACGGCTTTCAATGAGAATAAGTAGCATTGACAAACACATATAATCGACCCCACCTAGATGGAAAAAGCTTGATTTGATTTAGTTTCGTTTGGTTGGTATCTTCTTCAATTGAACAAGCCATTGGCATAGCATTCATTTCGGTTTTTCTTTTCAATTTTTTGGCCTGGAATTTAGTATACTCAACAAGCAATTGCTTCATGTAACAAAGTCGAGGAGTCTGCTCAAAGAAAGCACATCTCAGAAGGTAAGATATTGTCATATAACATGACGAGAAAAGCTCTATATCAACATAGGAAGCAAGCCGAAGCAAAGCCAAGGGCGGACGTACCTATGGGTTAGTAGAATCTGCAGCCCCCACCGACATAAATTTCCATTGGAAAAACAAAATTATATGTATAACTGTTAAATATGTGTTATAGCTTCCAATAAAAAGATAGAAATTTATGCATCCGTCCATGTTCGACATTTGCTACCTCTTTCCATGTATGCTAACATCACCTGCATTCTACATATACTTCTTATCATTTCACCTTAACCTTCAGAAGATAGTATAATGCGCATTCTGAAGTAGATATTCAACATATAGACGCTATACACAACCGTTCCAAATAGCTGCCATTTTACAGAAAAATCGTCTCATGGTTAGAAGGGACCCAAACAAGCCCGTGAATACAGGTTTCTCACCCAACCTAACAGTCAAATTTTGGCAGGGATGTAAAGCTAACCTCTTTTTCAGAGTCTGAAGAAACATTAAAGTAAGGATAAGCATCGGATAGCATAGTGGAGATTACAACATTTATGGCCATAGTTTTCCGGGGGCAGATGCAGCATTATGACTATAGGATCTGTAAGCCTCACTGATCCTGTAAAATTCTTTAAATATCTATATATGATTTGCCCAAAAAATTAATTAACCACCACTAAAAGCATATTTATGTATCTGTATAGTTGTAAAATTAGATTTTGTGACGCATTTTGCTCATAGGGATCAAAAGTAAAGGGTCGAACATTTGAGTAAATTTGCCTTGGTACTCCCTTTCAAAATGCATGTAAAATATACACCAAGATGGAGAGAGTAGACATAATTGGATGCTGCTATGCAGGAATTGTACTTAGCTTAAGAAAAAGTGAAGCTGAATATAATGAAGGTCCAAGAAAAGGATGATCACATATCAATTAAAATTGCTTACAGTTATTCCTCCAATAACAATATTCAGCCGCGTATTAAAATTCAAAAGACAGAGACTTTGTGCTGCTGAATGATGATGAAAAGGAGGAGAATAGAATAAATATGTAAGTGACTGTGACAAACCTTACAAGTGCAATGGCGTAGCTCTGGGAATGATTGTCAGGAAAGGAAATAAATGGAAGAAGATGGATCAATCTCAAACTGCACAAAGTGGGAAAAGTAGATGGCAGTAGAAGAATGCTTTAATTGACAATAGCTTGGCAGGACCGGATAAATACATTTCCAAGCAGTTACGTGAACCTGGTGTTCAGAGCTACAACACAAAGGAGTCCGGTAGAGGCACAAAACTTGTTCCAAGAGGCTCTGAGAAGCGGAATAGAATTTGTCAATTTGAGAGAGGATCTTTTGTGTGCCAACCTCTGCAATCCATTTGAATTCCCAAAGTGTCCATAAAAGGTGCTTCTTGTTTTCATACTCAAAACTCAGTTATCCTCGGAAAGAATGCAAAGAAATTCTGGGATGGATTTTGTAATCTGGAATGGATTTTGCAAATGTTGACACGAGTTCCCATCCTATTTACCAATAGTCTCTGCAAGAACAACATCCATCTCTGAAATGGTGAAATCGACTACGATCTCGCACAACAATTTCTCGGTTATATTCTTTTGATATCAGCTTTATAGCAATGTGACAATCTGCACACACCCTCAAGTTCTTTATGATTCTAATCGGCGTCCCAGCCGGTGTACTAATCAACATAAATGCAAGTGCAATTTTCTCGCTATGATAAGACAAAGCAGTCTCTTTCTCTTCATCGTCTATGTCAGCAAGCACATTCGATGTGTGAGGCACATAGCCTTTCAATCTCAATAATGTGGTCATCTCCTTAAGCATCGCATATATAGCCTCAGTTTGAGGATGAGATCTATCACCCATAACAAACTCATGTACACGATTGCCTAACTCAACAAAACTATACCCAGGGACTTTCTTCACACCTTCTTCAAGCATTGTCCTCCTTACCTTATGCACATCCGACCAACGTCTCTCAGATGCATACAGGTTGGCAAGGAGCACATAGTCCCCACAGTGTTTAGGCTCTAAGTTTCTGAGTTGATCTCTTGCAACCTCCCCCAGAGCCAAATGCCCATGTATTGTGCATGCACCAAGTAGAGTCCTCCATATTACAGCATTGGGTTGCATTGGCATGTTCTGAATGTACTCATATGCTCGTTGAACCAACCCGGCTCTTCCCAACAAGTCTACCATGCAACCATAGTGCTCAACCTTAGGGTCAATACCAAACTCATTCTTAATCCTTTCAAAGTAAGCAAACCCCTCATCCACCATACCACAATGACTACAGGCGTACAACACCCCAACAAAAGTTATCTCACTAGGCACAAAACCCCTTCTCTCCATTTCTTTGAAAAGCTCAAGTGCTTCCATACCAAAACCATTAACAGCCAACCCAACAATCAAAGAAGTCCAAGACACCACACTTTTTTCCTTCAACTCATCAAAGACTCTTCTTGCTTCCTTAATGTTCCCGCACTTAGCATAAAGATCCAAAAGAGCATTTGCAGCATGCAAATTCCAATTCAGTCCTACCTTCAACATGTACACATGGGCCCTCCTGCCCAGAGCCAAAGCCCCAAGTTCAGCAGAAGCAGTGAGCAAACTAACTAAAGTAAACCCATCCGGTTTAATGCCATCCAAACTCATTTGCCTATAGAGTGTTAGTGTCTCATTGGGCCGACTATTCACAGCATACCCATTGATCACTGAATTCCAACCCACAAGATTCTTTTCAGTCATTGATGCAAACAACCTGTGTGCACTCTCAGCTTGACCACAAGCACCATAAAAATGAATTAAAGCATTTTGCACAAAGACTAATGACTCGTACCCATTTTTAATCGTAACAGAATGCATCTTCTCACCCTCTCTCACAGCCATCAACTTAGCAATGGCTTTGAAAAGAAAAGGATAGGTATGCGTGTCTGGCTCAACAGAGCTTACACGCATTAGATTATGTATATCAATACCCAGACTAGGATTTTCACTCTCAGCATAGCCTCGAATCATCGTATTCCAAGTAAATATATTTGGGTTTTGGATTTGGCTGAAGATCCTTTGAGCATATGACATTGGTCCAAAGAGGGACACAAGGGTGAATATCAAGTATTTTCCCATGTCTGGGCATGTGACCGGGACACCATGTCTGATTGAGAAGGCATGTACTTGTCTGAGTTTGTACTTTGAGGAGGCACATGAAAGCAATAGAGCAATGCATTTCTTAAGTATGTATGGCTTTTGGGCTTGCTGAGATATGTTTTGATTGGGATGTAAGTAATTGATAGAATGACTTCTTAGATTACTGTAAAGAGAACTTGATGACAGAGAATATTCGGCTTGCATGTCAATTCATTTTGTGCGCGATAAAGGCATTCTAGTTGACTATTTTAAATACATTAAGACAAAAGGATAACTGGTCTGGTCTCCGTCGAGCCTGGAACAAATACTCTGCAAAAGCAACTTTGTTTTTTTAGTATCGAGTATGCGTTCAGAATCAACAAATTAACATCAACATATCTGTTTAAAATTAGCCAAAGGACACTGCAACATACCAATTGCTAATAACATCAAAAGCAACTGAATTCTAGTTTGTGAAAATGGTAACATCTTCAAATTGATTCTCCAGTTACGTTCACAAGCCACGATACCACTTTCAACACACAACGACATATACATATAACTGTGGTAACTCTTCAAAAGGAAGTTCCGAATCAAATCAGTGCTTTCACTTTTGGCTATGCTCTGATTCGAGTGGCCAAAGTTTTGGCTCAATAAACTTTTAAGTGCGTTCAATATATCCAAAAATTGTATTCTTACGAAGTCAAGCCTGGTTCATTCTCGCACAAAAGGGAATATGGCAATTTGGAAAAGCCGATAAAAGATGCAATTATTTAAGTTTGAGTTTTAACATAGAACAAAAAAAAAAAAAAAAAAAAACAACTTTATGTCATCCACCTTACACTAACTAAAAGCATCCCTCTTTGTTTTCTCAACTAAATGAAACCGAGTAAAACCTGAATACAATCTGAAAAACATATATATAGTCATATCCAATATATATAAACTTTTTCTATGATTCTTTTTCCTAAAGCATAACTTAAAGAGGGCAAAACCGACAGTGAACTTATCTACACTTTATATAAATGACATAATAAGAGGACTTGGTGCACGAAATTATTGTTATATACAGTTGCGAGTAAGTGTTGGACCCACATTGAGTCTACTGCATACATGTTATTTACACAATAAGGAATAAAAAGTTTAAAAAAAAAAAAAAGTTGTAAAACAGGGTACTTATTGAAGCTTTTCAACAAACAAGTACTGAGCATACTAAATATATACACAGACGAACACAGATATATATGTGTATACATAACGCTATAAACCAACTAAGATGAGGCTGTAAAATAAGCTCAATGTTCTCACCTTCAAGCTAGAAAGAAAATGGCGGTAAAAGAATATGGATGCTAGATTTTTTGAATGGGGGTTGGGTTGGTAGTCCAGTTACGAGGTTGAGCTCATCCAATTTTTCGTAATGTTCGTACGACTGAAGATCCAACAGGTCCTCATATGGCCTATGGGGGTGGTTAAGCAATTGTGAAAACGTCAGGGCCATTTCAGAAATATTATTATTACATAATTTACACAAACCTCTCTAGCCTACACCCAAAAATTGAGTGAATTGGGCGAATAAGAATCCGTTGTAAGATCAACTCTAATAGTTTCTCTAATTTTATTCCCTACATGTAGAGGATAGGAGCAATTTTTCTACATTTGGATATCCCGTTTTACTTTTACTCTAATAGGTTTCTTATATTTAATCAATCCCTCATTTTAGGGATTTTCTATTTTACTTTCATTCAAACAGTTTTCCTACATTCATAAAATTTGCTCTTTTTGACCATTGGAAGATTTTAAGGGATAAGATAGGGGATTGTGCGTTTTTTCCCAAATGTAGAGATATTGAAACTAAGTTAAAGGATGTCCTAAAATTTAAGAGATTACCTAAGAAAGCTATTATTGGAATAAGAATATTATTGGAGCTTATCTAAGGCTATCTGCAACAGGTTCACTATCTCCCTTTTTTCTCACATGTAGAAAAGTTGTTGGAGAAAATGGTCTCCAACAACTTTCTTGATGATTCTCTACTTTGTAGGAATTTTTACATCTAATTTCAGCATCTCCACATGTAGAGATGTTGAAACAATATCTTTTAAATCCATCTCCAAAACCTATCTAAAATAAGGATTTGATTAAATGTAGGGAAACTATTGAAGTCAAACTAAAATAGAGATTTCTTAAAAATAAGAGATTGATTAAACTTAGGAAAACTATTGGAGTAAAATTAAAATAGGGATTCCTTAAAATAAGATATTGATTAAATGTAGGGAAGATGTTAGAGTGAAACTAAAATAGAGAATTCTTAAATGTAGGGAAATGGCCAAAATTATCTACATATAGAGAAATAATAAGGAAGTCGTTAGAGTTAGTCTAATCAGGTTCTAAGTTTGCACCACATTTCACTTTTGTTGTACCAAAATAAAAGAAAAAGAAAAAGAAAACCTCATAAGCCTTATTTAATAAGGTAAATGATTATAGGGCCAACAAATTATTTTGTAATTTTCTAATTATTAAATTATTTTTAATACTACATATATCATTAAACATTTAAATACTGCTAAATGAAGGACCTTGACCCAAAAAAAAACTAAAATTAAAGATAAGCAAAACGTGGTTAAACACAAATGTGAACATGGGATTAATTTAGTTTCCTTTATTTTATTTTTTATGTTTGTTCTTTTAGCTGTTTTTCTTTTTCTCTTTTTACTCCTTTATTTTTTTCTTTCCTCTATTTCATTTATTTTTTCTCTTTTTTCTTCTTCTTCTTCTTTTCCTCCACTTTCTTCAAACCACCAATTTTTCCATTCTTTTAGTACAAATTAGTAGCGTAACATAAATAAAATGTCTTCCTCATCATTAATATGTTTGCTCGCGGCAATTGTGACCTCTCAAGAAAATTGATGACTACATATTTGACGCAGTATTAGTACATCTGAGAATCATAATCACCATTAAAGAAAAAGAAAAAAGAAGAGGAAAGATAGTAAAATCTTTTTCTCATTTTGCAATAAGTATTGATATTTTGACATATAATAGTTAAATACTTTAATAATCACATTTGTCATGTAAAAGTACATTTTGCAGTCATTTACTACTGTTTTAACATTAATCTATATTGATAACGAACATAAATAGTGATGGAAATGCCGGATCTACCTTAGTGCCAATGGGATTGCACCCTAGATTTTTCTTAAAATCTATAAGTATTTACCCTTGATTTCATAAAAAAATATACATATATATATTTCTTAGCACGAATAAGAAAATTAGCCCCACTGAAATAAAACTCTGGATCTGCCCTTGAGTGATGGCAACGAGAATGACTTTTATATATATCCATCTCGTTCCTATCACATAAATAAGGAATGTGGCTAAAAATGAGCATTGAACTCTTCATAAAGGGGTGGGATAAATATTTTTGCCTCACATAACGTGTCATATATAAATGTAAAATCATTTTAAACTTTTAGTTCGCATAAAATTATTAAGGTTATAAATATCAAAAGCTAGAAAAATGGCATAAGATAAAATAGAAAATAAATGACAGCTCACAAGAGTTTTATAATTATTCTCTTAATCAAGAGGTTGCACCCGATTATTTAGCTTCTTCAATCATTTACATGAATGCCCTTGAACTGTTGTTGATCATATTAGATTTAGAAGATTTATATATAGTCCTGCTAACTTGCTTCAAGATAGTACCAAAGAATACAATAAATAATGAAATCGTGAATATTAATGATGTGAGAAATATAAGACATTTTGATGTTTAAGAATAGATTTGTGATTACTATTGATACATGGACATCCAATAGCAAAGATAAAGGTTTTATGATAATTAATACACACAAATAAAAAAAATATATTTTTTATCTATAGATAGTTCTAATATTTAGTTGTAATTGTGAGAATTTATTCTAAATGCTTGAAGTTTGGTTACTATATTATTATTTTTTGTTATTTAACTAAAGGCATAGAATTTAATACGTAATTCATATTTAACCTGACACCTATATTTATATTGCACACTTCAAAGCAAAAATCTACGGGTAGTTATCACTAACCTCGAGGATTTAAGTAGAGTAAGACGAGGGATAAAGGTAAAAGAGCTTAGGGTAGGGGGATTATTGAGGTAGCCTTTTAAGTGAGAGGTCATGGGGATAGATATCCTTATCCTAAGCCTGTTATACTGTCATTTTTAGATATTGTAAATGCCTAAATTAGTCTTAGCCCAAACCCCAAAAAGACATTAGAAAGCCCACAAAGGAAATTGGTTGAACGAAGGGAAGAAAGAGAGTCTAAACCCTTTAAGGCCCAATGAAGAAAAGCTCGCTAAGTAAAACAAATGACGGTGATGGTTCATATAAGCACCTCGATACCATGCGTTGAAATAACGATCATGAGGTATTAATGTATGGTGCAGGTATCTCAGCCTTGGAAAACACGCCATTAACTGCGACCTTGGCAAACTAAAGTGCCAACAGCATAATGTTCTAACGCGCATGAAGCTTTGAAAAATCATAGAGGAGAACTTGGATGAAATAACACAAATCTTCCCACCAATGAAAGTCATTGTAGGAGAAAGAGGGCATCCTACTTGCTGATTGTGACTCCATGTCATCAACACCAATTAATACGAAGCATGTAGTTGAAGCCACTTGATTCGATGTGACTTCACTAAGAGGTTGTTGATCAATTGGGATCAAGTAAAACTCAAGACGAACATGGGACCCATTTTGAGAACCTAAAAAATGGACAAAGATCATCAAATGAACCTAAACAAGGCAGCAAATAACCAATCCTTAGAACAATAACATAACCAGGGATTATCACTCGATTGCTCCCAAAAAACATACACACACACACACACACGCATACTTATGTATGCTTTTGTTCATCTTCTAAGGTATAATATAAAAAAAGACATTCTTATCCCATATTTTTTGCTACACTCCTCCAATCGCCGAGGGCTAAAACACTAAGCATCTGCAAAGGCCCATTAATTAAAACAAAAAAGGATTATGAGGATTTTCAGTCCTACCTAATATTGATTGTAGGTTCACGGGGGGATCTACAAAAATAAACGATGCAAATGGGACATATTGACAACAACAAACTTATGAAATGTCCAAAGGCAATTTGTAAAACTTAATCTAGAAAAAATAATATACAAAGGGAATGAATTGATATACAGTATAACCTCTTTAAATTAATAGTGTTAGGACCGCTAAATTTTATTAATTTATCGAGATATTTTTAGTTTTTTTGGCTTAATAGAAAATATATTATATTTAAACTATTGTTTTGAAAAATGACTCATAATTTTTCAAGACAATTTGAAAAGATAAGGATAAAAGTTTAATGAAAATAGAAGATAAGAATCTAATTTAGTAGGATTATAACAAGTTTATCTAATCTCATATTAGGATTAGGATTAAAACAAGTTTCTCTAATCTCATAGTCATTTATTATGTAATTTTTAGTTAATTATTAATTTATAAAATATTTTGGTCGATAAAATACAAAGAAAATATTTTAAATGTATTATCTTATAATTTTATCAAAATTATTAAATTTTTATATTGGTCCCAAGTCAGGACCAAATATTTTTATTATTTAAAAGAGATTATTAATTTACCGAGTATTAATTTAAAGATGTTTTACTGTACACCTTTTTATTTTTTCTCAATAGAATAAAATATTATACATATTTAATGCCTTATGGACAAAGATGCAAAATCGCTATTCCAAATTAGCTAATGAGCTAACGCATAAATTGTTATAACACGTAAAATAGTTGAGTAAAATAAACTGCATCTTAATTTAAATAGGGTAACTAAATTATCAAAATAGATTCAATGAGGACATTCAGTTAATCGCCGAACAAAAAATGACTTATGAAGTTGATTTGAATGTACAAGTAGCATGATGAGCCAAGGATAAACTTGAAAAAGTATACGAAACAAAAATAATTTTGAAACTCTCCAACTTTCTTATACTAATCTCCTTTTCTTTATTCCATTAAGCTTCATATTTCTTTTTCCCCCCCTCTTTTTCTCCTATTTCTTTTCGCCTTCTTATACTCTTATGTGCTCCCTTTGCCTCATTGTTATACTGACACACACAATTATTCCCTTTATAAACGCTAAAACTAAATTGTACACATGGCAATTGTGCACACACGTCAACTCTATCCCCCCACCTTAAATTCTATCATCTACCAGGAGAAACCAAAGCCCTCTTCTTCCTCTATCTTTACATGTACAGAGAACACCATAAGAGACACTTCTCACCCTCGTATGAAATGTTATGCAAGTGGAAAACGACCAACAACTTATATCCCATAACACACTACCCTATCCCCTACTCTCATCACATGAGTTACAGATGCAAATTAGCTTCATTTGCCATTTTTGGACGTTGATTGGTAGATTGGCCTTATTGACTTCATTTAGATAATTTAATAACCACTATAATCCAAAAATAAACCAATGATCAAGTACCACCACAAAATTATGTAACTGCTAATCGAATAATTTATCCAATTATTTTATATCTTTTACTAGATTTACTCTTGACTTATCACGTAGTTACAAGTGTAAATCTATTTTGGTTAGTCATTTCTAAATGAAAATTAATTGCATTAACTTGTATAATCCGTTTTTGATAGTTCAATGGTACTTTTAAATATAAAATGAATTTAATGATTCAAATAAGCAAACATAAGCATACACACACAAAGTGAAGCCCTTTAACCCTCCACTCCGCACCCCTTCCTCCACTCCGCATCCCTTCCCCTACCTGCACCCCTAACCCCTAGTAACCTTTACCATCACATTCTTCCCATGTTTCACCCGTTTGACTGATGACAATAAGGTCGGTTTAAAGTAGGAGGACCTATCTTTGTACCCTTCCCCGTCACCTAAAAATCTTCCCTAACACCCGCCCTACCCTTGTATTCTGTACCCCTATTCCCCTGTACCTACCCCTATCCTTAAGTCCCTATGGAGAATTGGGATTATGCACTAGTTTTTTTTTTTATTCTTTAAATCTTGAGATACTAAATTAAATTTGAACCATGTAACTTCAAATTTTAAATAAAAATTATAATAAAAGATGAATATAAATATGGGTGTTAAATAATGGTCATATATGAATTAGTTTTTTTATTACTCTTTTAAACTTTGCGATCTTAAATTTCATTTGAACCATATAATTTTAGAATTTAAATAAAAAATATAATAAAAGACGAATATAGATGTAGGTGTTAAATAAATGTCAAATATGAATTATATATTGAGTAATGTGCTTTTAGTTAAATAGTGAAAATAATAGTAATTGAGTTTCAAGTATTTAAAATAAGTTTTGACTAGAATCATTGCTTATGAGAACCACATGTGAAAAAAGAAAACTTCTTTGTGTTATGGATGTGCATTGTTTATTGTAAAATCTTTTTTTTTTGTTATTGCATGTCGACATATAATTAGTAATCACAATTATTTAAAATATTATCCTGAATTATATTGATTGAAACTATCATAAAGAATTATTGAGAACAACAAACAGATTTACACGGCAGAGAATAATAAAAAAATTCTTAAATCGTTATGATCGACAATGAAATGGAGGTATTCATGCAAAATAATTGCAAGGCAAATAATTTCTTGATTAAAAGAATTATTATGAAATTATTTTGAATGATTCTTTTTCTCCATTTTAACAATATTTTATTTAATCTCAATTTTCAATAATTTTTATATTTATAACTTCAAAATTTTAATACATATGTAATAACTAAAAATACAAAAATAACTTTATATATTTGTTGGGTGACTTATGTGGGGTAGAAAATACTTATCCACGTCCAGCCTTGCCTTCGTGCAGGGATTAAAAGCTAATCTAGCCCTCACTCCATTCCCCAATATTTTTCACTTCAATCCCCACCCCATTTGGAATGAAAACAAAATGGGTACCTGCAAAACCTGTAAAACCCAGCACGAGACCTCATATGCATATAGATCATATCATATATCATTAAATCATTTTATATGCATTTACCTTATTTTATATGCTTTTATACTGATTTATGTGTATTTACCTCTAATAGGGGTGGGGTTCCATCCCTGGTAATAATGGTCAACCCTGTTCTTCTTCGAGCCCTGAACCCAGCAGAGTCGCTGGGCAGTCACACAAGCAAGGAACCCATGAGGATAAGGATAAGACCAAAGAAGCTGGATGAGGAAGGATTCATGGGCGATATAATCCCCATGGATTGCCGAGCAGATGAGGACTCTTAGGAGTCCTGATCTTAGAGGAATCCTTATTTATTTAGAGAATCTCCTTATCACAAGTATAAAAAGGGAACAGCTCCACAGAGGAAGGTAGATAAAAAATATCCATCTTTCATAGCTTACACGCTCCATCTCACATTAACTAACTTGTGCGTCGGAGTGGGTACCGCGGGCATCCCCCTCGGTTCCTTTGTTTTGCAGGTCTAGGTCTGGCTTGGAGTGCAGCTCGGAGCAGTTAAATTTTTCCACCTTCACAGTTTGGCGCCGTCTGTGGGAAACTGTTCAACATCCCTACTGAGATTCCACGATGGTTCACACACGAAGTCAAGCCAATACCGGGAGGAATCAGAATCTTCCTGAAGAGCATCAAGCTCTTGAAGGTATCGCTCCTCTAGTGGCTCCCGTCCCCACAAACACAGGGGCACCAGGGAAAACTACCACCATAGTCCCCCCGATATTTGTTCTAGGAGATATGCCATCCTCGTCCCAACATGTTGATTTGCCCACCTTGGTGCAATTATTCAATGGTTTGAGAGGAGCTTTTAGTCAGTTCCTTCAAACCCAGAGACTGGCACGCCCAGGAAGATCCGATAGCAGGGAACCTGCCTTAGGTCCTGGCATTTTTGACAGATACAACAGCCTCAGCGGAACTACAGGGAAGGCGGGGGCAGGAAAGGCAAGGGAGACCCCTATGACAGAAAAGGCCAGAGGATACCCGCAGTCATGGAGGTCAGCATCAAGTCTTGGTGGGACAGGGGAAACATTATCCCTTTGCTAAAGAGGTTATGCGGGAGCCAATGCCATATGGGTACAAACTTCTTAGTCTCCAGACTTATGACGGGATTGGAGATCCGGAGGATCACTTTACCATTTTCGAGCACCACATGACGTTTCAGGATATCCTGGATGCCATCAAATGTCGGGCCTTTCCCGTAACGTTAGTAGGTGCAGCACGGAAGTGGTTCGCTGGCCTGCCTGAGGCCTCAGTTCATGGTTTTGACCAGCTCGCTGGGTTGTTCCTTGCCCGATTTGCTAGCAGTAAGAAACCCCCGAGACACACCGCGTCTCTGCTTTCCATAAAGCAGCAAAAGGGGAGACCCTCCGAGATTATACTCAATGATTCAATCAAGCGGCCCTGGAAGTACCAAACCTTGACCAATCAGTAGCCATGGTAGCATACATGCAGGGCCTGTACTTCAAACCTTTGCAAGCGTCCTTGGGAAAAAGGATGCCCCGTGATCTGGAAGAGCTCATGATGCAGGCCTCCAACTACATCAATTCAGATGAGGTCGTGTCCGCCAAGAAAGAAGAGAATAAAGGGGCCGCGGGCAAAGGAAAAGCTCAGGAAGAGGGCAGGCAAAAAAGAGCCTCGGGTGATCGATCTGAAGGGCAGAGTAGTGGTAACCGAGAGAGGTTTGATCGGAATTATACCCCCTTGAATGTGCCCAGGGCAGAGATATTGCATGAGATCCAGACCCACCACGAATTTCACTGGCCGTCTAGGATGACTGGTAACCCAGACAAAAGGGTTAAAGATAAATATTGTAGGTACCACAGAGACCACGGTCATGACACAAAAGATTGTAAGCAGCTCAAAGCCGAGATAGAAGTCCTGGTGAGGAAAGGGCTGTTAAATTAATTTGTCGCAAGAAATCAAGAGCCTCGGAGAGAGAGGGAAAGGAGCCCTAGGCGAGATAAGGAATGCAGCCCCCGACGCGAGAGGGAGTGCAGCCCCCGACGCGAGAGGGAGTGCAGCCCCCGACGCGAGAGGGAGCGCAGCCCCCGACGCGGATGGGATCAGGGTAATCGATACCTAGGCATGGTGGATACCATAGCTGGGAGATTTGTCTCTGGTGGAACCAGTAGAAAGGCAAGAAGGTCCTATGCTAGGGCCGTGACGGAAGAGCCTCGGTATCATGGACAAGGAGTTGGAGAGCAGTTGGCATTCACTGCGGATGACCTTAAAGGTGTAATTTACCCGCATGATGATCCACTGCTCGTAGAGGCCCAAATCTCTGATTATATAGTCAAGTGCTTGATGGTGGATACCGGCAGTTCAGCGGAGGTGTTGTTTCTGAAGGCCTTTGACAAATTGAGAATAGGCGGTGAGAGGCTTCGCCTTTTGAATGGTTCACTGTCAGGGTTCACAAGAGAAGCCTTCCGTCCGGAAAAGGTTATAAACTTACCCGTAACTTTAGAGGAAGGGCAAAAGAAAGTGACAATTATGGCAGACCTCATTGTCCTTGATTGTGAGTCGGTGTATAACGGAATTCTGAGCCGGGTAGCACTGATGAAGTTCCGGGCAGTGGCATCACCGCTTCATCAAGCCCTGAAGTTCCCAATTCCTGGAGGGGTAGCCACCATTAGAGGAGATCAGTTAGCCGTTCGTCGCTACTATGCAACTTCCCTCAAGATGAAAGGCCCGGAGCCCTGGAGTCCCGATGAATCAAAATGCAAGAAAAGGAAGGAACTTGCTCCAGCTGAGGAATTTGAGGAGGTTGAATTCTCACAGGGCCGGCGAGTAAAGATAGGCTAGGACCTCCCTTCTGACTTGCGACAAGATATAACTAACTTTTTTTCTCATAACCTACATATATTTGCTTGGAATACGACTGACATGACAGGAGTAGACCCATATGTGATGGTTAACAAGTTGAACGTGGACCTGATGTTCCGACCCATCTGCAAAAAAAAAGGGAATTTTAGGGAAGAAATGAGTAAGAACATCAGGAAAAAGGTCCGAAAGTTGTTGGAAGCAGGCCATATGAGGGCTGTACAGTACCCGGAGTGGTTGGCCAACGTGGTTTTGGTGGCTAAGGGCCCCGAAAAGTGGCGTTAGTGCGTTGATTATAAAGACCTCAATGAGGCGTGCCCTAAGGATTGTTATCCTTTGCCTCGGATAGACCAGTTGATAGATGCTACCTCTGGTTGTGAGTTTCTCACATTTATGGATACATTTAAGGGATATAATCAAATCATGATAGCCCCCGAAGATGAGGAAAAAACAGCCTTTACTACGGACATGGGAACCTACTGTTACAGAGTGATACCTTTTGGGCTGAAAAACACCGGGGCTACGTATCAGCGCATGGTGAATAAGGTGTTTGACAAACAAATTGGGAAGAACATGGAGATGTACGTTGATGATATGCTAACTAAAAGCAAGCACACTCACGCCCATGTGGCAGACCTGGAGGAAACCTTTGCCGCTTTGAAGCAGTACGGGACTAAGCTCAATCCAGAAAAATGTGCCTTCGAGGTTCGGGCAGGCAAGTTCTTGGGCTTTATGGTTACCAGTCGAGGCATAGAGGAAAATCCGAATAAGGTTCAGGCCATACTAAATTTGAACCCCCCAAGGAGTGTCAAGGATGTACAGAAGTTGGCCAGAAAGATAGCAGCCCTGAGTAGATTCGTGTCCAGGTCTACGGACAAATGTGCTCTTTTTTTCAGGGTGTTGAGGAATCCAAAAGACTTCCAATGGTCAGATCAGTGTCAAGAAGCCTTTGAGGAAGTAAAAAGGTACCTGGCGTCACCTCCACTCTTGTCGAGGCCAGAAAAGGGAGAAGTCCTGACATTGTACCTCGCTAGTTCAAGCAAGGCGGTAGTTGCAGCTTTGGTAAGAGAGGAGGATCGGCTCTAGAATCCAGTCTATTACGTGAGCAAGGTCCTGCGGGGACCGGAGCTCAGGTACACAACCCTGGAGAGGATGGCGTTGGCTCTCTTAACTGCAGCATGGAAACTTAGACATTACTTCGACGCCCACACAATCCGAGTTTTGACGGATATACCTCTCAGGCAAGTGCTGAAAAAGCCAAAGGTTTCCGGGTGCTTGTTAAAATGAGTCGTGGAGCTCAGCCAGTACGACATCATCTATCAGCTCCGAACAGCCATTAAGGCACAGGCCCTAGCTAAATTTGTGGTAGAATGTACGGGGGACCAGATCAAGGAAGATGATGCTCTCTGGAAGGTACAGGTTGATAGAGCTTCAGGGAAGCAAGGGAGTGGGGTTGGGGTTCTGATCATCAGCCCCGACAGAACAGAGAGCCAGTACTTACTCAAGTTCCTGTTTCCGGCTTCCAACAATGAGGCTAAATACGAGGCACTGATAGCAAGCTTGAAAACGGTTATCTCACTCGAAGCAAGGAAGGTGGATATGATTACAGACTCACAATTAGTAGCGAATCAAGTGCTGGTGAGTATGAGGCGAAAGACTCGACCATGTTGGCCTACCTTAGCAAGGTCAAAGAACTAGCCCAAGGGCTCGAACATTTCCATGTCAACCAGGTACCGCGGTCTGAAAACGAGAAGGCAGACTCTCTTGCAAGGCTGGCCGTGATTTCCTTAGAACCGGAGCGTGGTAGAAGCCCTATCAATTCAAGCCCCGGTATTGGAGGTAGCCGCCATAGCCATGCGTAAAAATTGGATGCAACCCATAAAGGCCTATTTGGAGGCAAATGATCTCCCTTATGATTGGGCGGAGGCACAGAGTATAGAGCGACGAGCTTCGAAATTTATTATGCTGGGGGGGCAGCTATACAAGCGGGCCTACGCCTTGCCTCTGCTGAAATGCATAACTCAAGAAGAGGGCAGTCAGGCGCTCAAAGAGATACACGAAGGGGTATATGGAAACCACTTGGGGGGCAAGGCGTTAGCCCGGAAGACCCTTCAACAAGGGTATTTTTGGCCCACGATACAGAAAGATGCATTGGAAATGGTGAAAAGATGTGACACATGCCAAAGGTTTTCCAGGATACCTCGGCAGTGGCAATGCAGTTAACTTACATGGTCAGTCCCTAGCCTTTTGCCCAGTGGGGGCTGGATATTTTGGGACCTTTACCTTGGGCTAAGGGTCATAAGAAGTTTGTGTTTGTGATGGTTGACTACTTCACCAAGTGGGTGGAAGTTGAGGCTATCCCTAGAATTTCCGAAGGAGCAGCCTGGAACTTTGTTTAGAAATCAGTAGTGTGTTGCTTTGGGGTGCCTCGAGCCTTGATCACAGATCATGGCAGGCAATTTGACTCTAGTTACTTTCGTGGCAAATGCGAGGAGCTAGGGATAAAACTAAAATTTGCTTCTGTAGTTTATCCCCAAACTAATGGGCAAGTCGAGGTAACTAACCGTGCTATTTTGCAGGGCATCAAAACCAAGCTGGAGCAGGCAAAAGGTCTGTGGGCGGATGTGTCACGCCCCAACCCGACCTATAGAGGCTAGACTAGGGTATGATCTAAATCATTTATGCTATTTCACGTACTTAGCCATTTGTTATGGTTTAACACTTAACGTTGGTCTAGAACCCTAAAAGATTTTTTGAAAAACTGACAGCATAACGGTTGTAGTTAGGACCTTTTAGTTTGACCTAATTTCTAAACGCCTCAATTATTCCAATCATTAATCCAATTCCATTAAGGACTCCTATTTTGTCATCAACCGATATGCCTACTAGTCTATCTTGAAAGTCTCGTTTGGTTAATAAGCCTAGCATGATAACCATGTCCCGTTTATTTGTCAATTTCCTATCATGCAAGTACCTATTATCCTTTAATTTATAAATGAGCACCTAAGTGAAATTAGATAGAATTAACTTAGCTAATTTTTCACCTAGTGGTTTAATTGTCTACAATAGCTACTATTCAAGATAATGAAAGCAAACAACCAAATAAAGGGTTCATCTGGTTATAGATAGTACAATCCAAAAATTAGATCCAAATTACAACGGGGTCATTTACATCAACAAAATAAGTATTCTTCAAAGCAAACACAACGTTCACAAAACAGCCACTATCAAGCAAGGCACATAAAGCACGTAATCACTCAAAGGAATCATCGACAGGCACATTCTCTTCAGGTACCTGTTCCAAATCTTCTTCACCTGTGATGATAAAAGAGGGTGAGTCCTTATGAACTCGACAAGGGGAAACGAGAAATAACGTTTTAAAAACTCTTTTCCGATTAATCTTATGAAAAACCCTTTTGAAAATATGTCATATGAAATAAGCAAGTTCATAACATAATATAAATATAAATGAACACATTTACCCGTCTTTCCTCCTCGAGGTCCTCTAGGAACCTAGCGAAAGTACTTAAACACATAGTGAAAATGATACGGTGAGCTTTCGCTCTCAAGATCAATCGGTGAGCATTTGCTCTCAAGATCATTTTCGATAACAATTGTTGCGGCCGGCTTCAATCATCCACTTATCACTCCAAATTGGTGTACTCCGGATGTACCCTGAAATCCTACGACCCAACTCTCTGAAGAAGTCTAACCCCCAAGCGAGAGAGGGAATTGGACCATGGTAGTCACGGTAGTACCGGCAAGCCCGATGCCGCCCGGCGTGCGTGAAACGCTACCATGCTAGAATGAAATGTTACAACCTTGCATGCAATGCACATGTATGCCATTTAACATTTCACATTGGGAGGTCAACAAAGTAGGTTGCCTCCGAGTAAGTATATGATCACATTTTGACATATTGGCATATAAGGCATTGTAAGAACATGTAATCATTGCATATATCAATTTGAAAGCAATTAAACTTTCACAGGCAGCCAAGTAACCATGTTCAAATAAGCCATAGCATGTCTTTTAACAATTCACATTAGGGGGTCAACAAAGTAGGTTGCCTCCGAACAATTTCAAGATCACATATTGCCAAGTAAACAAACGAGGCATGCTTAATACGAATTTTCACTTTGTAAAACACATAGAGTTATATGAACACTAAACGGGCAGCCAAGTAACACATATAAATCAAGTCATATAACTCATTTCGGAGTTCACATATCAAGTATTAACATTATACAAGCATGCAACGATGCTCACACGAGACCGGGTGTAAAGATAGCTCACTTATCAACATACAATCATCGGAATCATATTTAGAGTTATAAGGACAATTCCGGGCAGCCTATTAACATTCCTCAACATCAATCTTAAGTCACACAAAGGTGGTTTATGACTTGGGAATTTACGGGACCATTAGGGTTTGCAAAAATCGTACTCAAGTGTCGGTTTGTTTGCTAAGGACCACAAGAGATACTTTAACCATTTCAAGCATACTTAGCATTTATTGGACAGCCTACTAACCACAAAATTGAACACATTTAACCACAAGATCATCACTTAGCAAGTTTTCATAAGCAATAGGGCTTCAGTTTCATGCTACACATGCAATTAAGCAACAATTCATCATGTAATTAAACCCAAGCCATGCATCAATTAATTAAGCATCCTCAATCATCCAAAACAGCCCACACAACTTCTAATTGCCACAATTCCAAGCATTCAATACCACAAGTAGAGTTACAACATGTTTCAAAGCATTTTACTAAGCAAAAACCCTACTGCAATGGTCTATTTTCCCACATTCAATTAGCCAAGCAAATAATCTCCAAAGTCAGTGAACAAAATGTCAAATTAAAGATTAATGAGTGATTTAAATCTATGAACAAACCTCGCATCATTTGGAGTTCATACTTAGGAGTTATGACCAAAACTATGAGACCACGCAAAACTGTCCAGTTTTAGACACATTACGATTTTTTCCATTTTTGAGGGTCTTAGAGTCAGATTTAGCTTTAGCCTATTTCTAACAAAAATGTCTAGAACTGCAAAATCTAGCAACATACCAATTTTTATGCATTTTAACCAACATTTACTAGGTCAAAAATACTTCGTTCTACAGAGTCAGTAATCTGTTAGAAACCTATTTCATTTTTCCAATTCTTCTAGATTTAGACACCTCACGATGTTTGACCATTTTGGAGGCTTTAGAGTCAAAATTGGCCTTGGCTTATTTCTATGAAAAATGATTAGAACTGGAAAAAATAGTAACCGACCAATTTTCACGCATTTGTATCAAGGTTTACTAAGTCAAATGCACTTCGCTCTACAAAGTCAGAAACCTGCCAGCAATACGTTTTTACCTATCTTCAAGTTCTAGCCAAAAATCTAGCCATGCATGGGTATATAAGCTCATATACACACATATACAACAACTACATAGGTAAATATAGTCATATGAAGGCATGTATGTGATTTTTGAAAGCTTTTAAAAGAGTTTAACCCTCACCTTAGCCTATTGATGGTTAAAGATGCACAAATGCTCTTCAAAATGCACAAAGGGAGCTTCTTCCTTGCTTTGGCCGAGAGATGGCTTGTCTTCCCTTAATTTCTAACTTAGTTAGCTTGTGAGGAAGGTGTGCATATGTGTGAAACCAAAAGAAATGGAAGAAAACTATCAAGACTTACCTTAGGCCGAAAATGATGAGTTTTGTGAGCTTGTGTGCGTTTTTGAGCTAGTTGCCTTGCTTGTGGTTGCTATGGCCGAGATTGGGAGAGTCTTAGAGAGTTTTTAGGTGTAATGCCCCACGCCGAGTCCACGGGGGGACGGGGTACATCACTACCAAGGTATTATCCGCTTTGGACTCGCCGCATGGGAACGAGGCACCTCACGGCTTTGTTCCTTCATGGATCTCTCCTCAAAAGACGCCTTGGCAGATAGAAGGAACTTTGCCCTTATATCTAGCTGTATCACTTCCTAATTTCTAGATGTGGGAGTTCCATGTGGGCGAGTCCAAAGCGGATAATACCTTGGTAGTGATGTACCCCGTCCCCCCAGTGGACTCGGCGTGGGGCATTACATTAGGAGTCTTGAATGCTCAAGGGGCTGCCATGGTCGAAAATGAGAGAGTAGGAGAGAGAATGAGAGAGTTTGTGAGGAAAATTAAAGTTTTAGTGTGTGTGTATGTGTGCTCGGTTTTGGTGAGTTGAGAGAGCATGTGTGAGATGTTTTTAATGTAAAATCTGAATTTTAATTGTATTTGGGTGCCTTGGTCGAAAATGAGGGCTAGGGTAGTGTGTGGTGTGTATTTTTTATGCATTCTTGTGCTTTGTGAGAAATATTGAGTGTTTAAAATATGATTGTTTTTGTTTTGTCTATCCTAGGTAGCATGATATCTTGTGTTGTCATAGGAATGTTGGAAAATTAGGGAATCTAGGTAGAATAAAATATAGGAATGTTTGTTGATGAGTTTGAATTATGAATAGAATAACAGATAGTGGGAAATGTACGAATAATTTAGTTTTATTTTATTGTTAGTGGAGTTTGTAGAGAATTTGAATTAGGAATATAATATTAGTTAGTGGATTACGTAGGATTATTTTAGTGTTTAGTGCTTTGTGTAGGATTCTTTATTGATTAACGTGCAGGTACGTTTTCCTAGGTCTAGGGCACGCACTACGAGATAAGGCACGAACTATGAGACAAATGCACATATTCCAAGTAAATGCACGCAACCCTAAATGAATACACGTAAACCAATGCAAGGGACGTAAATCGAGACACAACTCTTAAACCTATGTTAGGGCACGCAATTCAAGATAGGACACACGAAATGAGGTAACGCGCGCAATTCGAAGTCAGGGCACGTAAGTCGAAGATTAGGGTACACAATTCTAGGTCAAGGCACGTATGACGAGGCATGCACGAAAACCAATATAGGGCACGTAATCTAAGGTCAGTCATATAATTCTGGGTCTAAGGCACGCAAATCGAGGTAAGACACGTTATTCAGGGTCGGGGCTCGTAGGATGTGCTGCCAAAGGTCCTGTGGGCTCACTGAACAACCCCAAGCACCATAACAAGGAAGACTCCGTACTTATTAACATTTGGCATGGAGGCGGTACTCCCGGTAGAGATGGGCATCCCAAATAGTCGGGTGTAGCTCTATGAGGAAGAAATAAAAGATCAGGGACTCTGTGAGGATCTCGACCTGATCGAGGAGTTTCGGCAGAAGGCGCAGATAAAGATGCTGGAGGGAAAAAGAGCCATGACCAGATCTTTTGCCAAGAAGATCCGACTCAAAGATATCTGAGAAGGAGATTGGGTGCTCAAGAAAGCCATCTTCAAATCCCAGCCTGGACAGGAAAAGTTGGGGCCAAACTGGGAAGGTCCTTATCTAGCGTCAAAGGAAATCAGGCCAGGAGTCTTTAGGTTAAAAGAACCTAGTGGAAAGGAGTTAGCTAATGCATGAAATGTTGAACACCTTAGAAAATATTTCATGCAACATATCCTGGGTGGTACAGCACCAAAAACTAAGAGGTCATAAATCCTAGTAGGACCTGAGGGCGTTGTGCCTGTACGATGGTGAGAAGACTTAGACCTAGCTCTCTTGGAACTCTTTCTAGTACCTCTAGTGGAAGGAGGACTCTAAGAAATCGAGATGGCAGCGATGGGTTCGGAACTTCTAGGGGTACGTGGGATACCTCTAAGACCGTCGCTAGAGCCACCGGTCTGAGGGGACCTATCCATTAGTAAAGGAAAAAAGGGAAAAGCGTACCTAGACAGTGGTAAGGCGTAGTAAGCAAGGATTGGCGAAAGAGTAAATGAGAGTTGAATAATAATGAAATGCGAATGGAGCATGAACCGGGGAGGACTCCCTTTATAAAGGACCCCACGGGGCCCCACGCACGGATGAGTCAACCCATGTAGGATCGTGGGGAGTGACGACGTGAATTTCGGGAAACGTGCTTGCAAAGTAGTAGCGAAGCTGAGGGGACGTGTACAGTGGGCGGTTGTAACGGCTAGTAACCGCTGAGGAAGATGAAGAGCCCCAATGTTGTGACAATCCCCAAACCTGTGTGCCAGCTCAGAGGATTAGGGGGCAGATGATAGGGGTGGGGCTCCAGCCCTGGTAATAATGGTCAGCCTTGTTCTTCTTCGAGCCTTGAACCCAGCGGAACCGTTGGGCAGTCACGCAAGCAGGGAACCCATGAGGATAAGGATAAGACCGAAGAAGCTGGATAAGGAAGGATTCATGGGCGATATAATCCCCATGGATTACCGAGCATAGGAGGACTCTTAGGAGTCCTGATCTTAGAGGAATCCTTATTTATTTAGGGAATCTCCTTATCACAAGTATAAAAGGGGAACAGTTCCACAAAGGAAGGTAGATAAAAAATATCCATCTCTCATAGCTTACACGCTCCATCTCACATTAATTGACTTGTGCGTCGGAGTGGGTACCGCGGGCATCCCCCTCGGTTCCTTTGTTTTGCAGGTCTAGGTCTGGCTTGGAGTGCAGCTCGGAGCAGTTAAAGTTTTCCACTTTAACAACCTCGATTTAGGTGCATGTGCATCGTTTAACATGTCTTTTGCATTGATTAACGTGCATTTGAGTATTTTAGATAGCGTATACAATAATTAGATTCTATTGTCTATACTAGCTAACTAAACAATTGAATTAGAACAAGAATGACATGCTAGTAATTAAGTTATTAGTTAAGAGGGCTCTTTAGTCATTAGTTTTTCTTGAAAATATCTCACCTAATTAAAGCACCCAAAACTCACACAATACACATACAACACATGATCAGAGCACACACACACACACACCCCACACGTCTAGATCAAGGAAAGAGAGAAAGAAGAAGAAGGAAGAAGGAGCAATTTCAGCCAAATCTAATCCATATTCAATCTAGTTTCTTGCTCTTACAAGCTTGATAATCCATTGTCTTGCATTTTGATTTAAGATTGAGGTGAGGGATTCTTTCAAAAGCTTTCTTAAAGCTCATTCAAGATTATTTGATGCACATTTAGTGATAATCTTGCTTATAGTGCTCATTTATAAGCTTATTGTGAAGATTGGATACTTTTGTGTGTTGTGGAGCTAGGGTTTTGCCTAACTTGTATTGGATGGTCTTGAGAAGTTGTTTGATGAGTTAGATGTTGATCTTGTGTATGTTGGAGTGTATATAACTTGCATGTGAGGTTGGGAATAGAAGCCTAACACATTAGGACTTAGATGGTGTTCTTGGAGCAATTGATGATTCTTGAGAGTTTTTGGGTGTTATAGACATGTTGTTAGGTTGTTATGTTGTTTAACAAGCTTCTTTGAGTATACAATATGCTTAGTTGTTGATCCAAGCAAAAACAAGAAGTTAAAATAACAATAGAAGAAAGAAAATGTGTGTTTTGTGCTACAGGATCCGATCGATCGGATCTGACTCCAGTCAACTGGATCAGTCGTCATGATATCACTGGTCAAGATCCAGTTGACTCCAGTTGACCGAATTAGTCGACTGGATGGTTTTCAACTTTGCACAATGTTTTTCTGGAGGGTATATCTCTGTCAATTCAACTCCAAATTGAGTTCCGTTTGATTCTAAAATTATCTACTTTCGATAAGCTTCAATTCTATACCAAAATCAGATTAATTGAAGTTTGGAAGCATAGGGAACTTAACTGATTAAGTTAGGCTAATGCAAAACTATTGAAGTGACTTAGTGTACCTAGTGGTTCTATTGGTAGGTATTATTGTTTAAGTGGCCAACTTGCAAGTTCTCGTTATTATGTGCTAATATTAAAGGAGTTTATAAGCAAGATGTTTATATGAATATTATTATGCTCTTGATAATTGGAAATGCATTTGAATTGTATACGCGTGACGGTTGCAACCATTATTGATTGAGGAAGTGACTAGACCTCCAGGTAGTGACGGGCTTGCAGGTATATCTCGATCCTCAAAGTACTGATTCCTCCTCTTGCTAAGATCATTGATCCTTCTATGGGTCGGGAATTAATCTTTCTATGGGTCGGGAATTAATCTTCCTATGGGTCGGGAATTAATCATCCTATGGGTCGGGAATTAATCCTCCTACTGGTCGGGATCTAATGATACCTTGGAAGATAAAGGTTACATGTTTGGAATTGCGAGTATTTGTTATGATCACCTGCGCGTTCTTATGTGCTTGACGTATTTATTAAACTGTTTACGAAAAGATAAAATCTTGTGAAAACTTTTTTTCCCTTCAATCCTCACTGTGCTAAGTGTTGGTTTAGCTTACCCCTCTTTTGATCAATTACAGGTGAAGTAGTGCCTGAACAAGCCCCTCAAGTTGACGATAGAGAACCTTGGTTCGATGAGAATGATTTTTGCTTGTTGTGATCAACATGTGTGATAATTGAAGTCAAATACTATTTAGACAATTTGATATATGTAATATTATTTTGGTCAACTATATGTAATTAAGTTTATTACTTCCATTCTTTTGAGACCTAGATACCTGATTATTGGCTAGTCTTTATGATTGAACATGTGGATCGAGGTCTTGTATATATGTAACAAGTTATGGTTAAACTCTAAGGCCAATGTTTGAGACAGACTTATGAACTTTTGTGGAATATAAATGATTGAACAGGTTGTTAAGCTTTTAATTTACAGGTTTTATAGTTACAAACACTGCGTTTCGACCTTAGCCTAGCGATAAGTCAGGATCGGGGTGTGACAAAACCCGCCCCCACTGTCATCTATACCTTTGACTCCTTATCCCCCACCTCATAACTCTTACCAAGCCCTCTAGGCCTTACCCCTCTAACCCCTTACCTTGTTACCCCCACTATCCTCACCCTTGAATTCCTACCCTACACCCCTTAGTCCCCCTAGCCCTTTTATCCCCCACTCTTGTGTTGTTATGTATGTGTATATGTTTATATATATACCCCCATATATATATTTTCGTGCATATGTATATACCCATATACTTATGCATATGTATATATGTGTGTATATGGTATATATATTCGTGCTTTTATATGTGTGCATGTATATACATATAGAGAAGGATATGTTTTGAATTTTGTTAATTTAAGTATGGAACATTTTATATATTTACTTTTTAAATTGATCAACTTTTTAATGATAGATGATAATTTGGACTAACTTTTTAAAACAATAAAAATTAAATTAATTATTTTAAACAATAAAGATAAATTTTTAAATTTTAAAATAATAATAAAAACTAATTACATAATTTACCCTTTTAAAACAAATCCGTTTTAAAAGTTTAATAGCCTTAAAATAAGTACCTTAAAAAAAATTTATAGTTGGATGTGTGGTATATGATACACCTTGAAAAAAAAAAATAGCTATTATAGCGGACCAGTGACCTGTCCTTCATGGCCTCATCCATCTACTCACTCACATTCATAAGAAAAATTATTCTATCAGCCATGACTGATCATCAGCCAAAGTCATCTTAGCTATTAAGATAATTTATTGATCATCTCAACCATTAAAACTCTTTAAATACTAACCTTACAATAATAATGTCTCACAATCTTATCTATTTATTTTTTAACTGATCATCAATCATGACTGATGAAAGAATTATTCCACTCACAAACATAAATATCATTCACTACTCACACATGTAACTATATAAATCAATCAATGACAATGACAACAAAAAAACTATATATATATATAAAACAATCGATAAAAAGGTCAATTATATAAATAAAGTTTTATTTCCAAAAACCACAAAGACACGACACCGTTATGCTCTTACTCTAGCATCATTTCCCGATTTCTCTCTACTCTCTCTCTGTATCACACAACCTATACATACATATATGTTATACATATAGATCGTTTAAATTGGAGCAAATTAATTAGTGTTGGCCATGGCGATTGCAGCGGCAGCTGTTATCGTCCCAGTGGGAGTACTCTTCTTCATCTCTGGCCTCGTCATCAATCTCATTCAGGTTTATTTACTTTTTCTTCCAAAAGAACAAAAAAAAAAAAGTATATAAGCATTTCTTTTTTTCCTTTTTTGTGTATGAATATATATATAGAAAAACAAAAATTTAGAATTTAATGTATATATATGCTTTTTTTGATTTGTTTTTGTGTGTGTGTGTGTGTGTATATATTGTAGTAGATTTGATTTGCTTTTTTTGAGCTTGGTTCGAGCTGATTAGATAGGGCTTTCCCTCTAATTTCACTCGCAAACATGATTTGATATATTTATCTGCATGTATATATATTGTTTATATTTAAGTATGTATGTGTGTAATTATGTATATGTAGGTTGTATGTATACATTTATTGCTAGAGGTTGCATAAGATACGGTTTTTCAGCGTTACATTTTTCAATTTGTTCACTTGTGTAATGTTTATTAATGTGTGTGTGTTTAGAAATTTAGAAATTAATATGTATTTATGCTTGTTTTTGTTTTTGTTGGTATATATATATATATATATTTATTGTAGTAGATTTGATTTGCTGTTGTTGAGCTTGTTTCGAGCTGATTAGCTAGGGCTTTCTCTGTAATTTCGCTCGCGAACATTATTTGATGTATTTATAGCGTGTATATAGATATTTAGGTATGTATGTATTTATATTGAGGTTTATGTAGGTTGTATGTATATGTGTATTCATGGAGGTTACATAGATACAATATTTTAGCGTTGTATTTTTAAATTGGTTCACTTTTGTAATGTTTATTAATGTGTGTTTTTTTCGAATTAATATTTATTTTAGGCGATATGTTTTGTCATTATACGGCCGGTGTCAAAGAACATTTACAGGAGGATAAATAGGCGTATTGCGGAGTTGCTGTGGTTGGAGCTCATATGGCTTATTGATTGGTGGGCTGGAGTTAAGGTATAACAATGGTTTTGATGACTATGCGTTGCATTCCCATTTTACCAGCATTATTTTGCAGTTTTTCTGTATCAAGTATGTCATGAAATCATAGCATTAGCATTCAACGCTGCACGGCTCATCTACGTGTAGCATTAGCATTCAACAATGCATGACTGATCTACATGAGAATTGTTGTATGGCGTCATTGAGTTTTGTTTTCCTTTTGATAGCTCTTCTATTGTTGCTGTAAATGTTTAAAGTAGCACATAATGCTAAACTGCCTATGTGGGCAACAAGGGGATATATCACAGTTTTGTGGCACTTAGAAGTGGAAACTTAATAGTGGAGTTGGTAACCGGACATCATCAGTAGTAAAATTAGCTTGATACACCTAGCAGCTGTTGTTGATTAATTTAATTAGGAATACAACAGATTTCAATGCTATGCTAAAATAGCTCTAATATATTTTAAAATTTTACAAGTGTAGAAATATGCCCATTAGGTGCTTCAAGTGGGGAAAAACAATGCATAACTTTTTACTATCTATGTGGTGAAAGAGGGGATATAACACATTCTTGATGCTTTAAAAGTGGAAAGTATGATATCTCAGGCATATTCAAGTGCTTGAAGTTTGGTTAGGACGGGACATTGTAACTAGTGAACTTAGCTTGATCCACACCAGCTTCCTTTCTTTACTTAAATAAGAAAGTACATGAAAGAGGAATAATGCTATCAGGTTTTAAGCTCTATTCTTTTGGTAGTGTTTTAAATAACCTATCAGATGCTTTTCATAGCAAAGATAGGGACTGAAACTATCATGCTGAAAAAATGGAAGGTAAATAGTGTATCATTATTGTACATCTAAGAAAGGGGTTGCACTTATTTGAGATAAAAACAGATTAATATACGAGGGTGGTAGAATTATGTATGCCAGTTATGCGTAGTTTGTTCCTATAATTTAAATACATAGATGGTGTTGTATCAATGATCATAAGATGTATAATGATAAAATATTACCGGTGATACATGATAGAAAAATGAGATATTATATGAAGTTTGTAGCTATTCAATATGGAAAATAGGTTTGCAATTATATTTGCCCCTGTATGTCCTGTTATAGATCCGTAACACTTGCTGTGTCAGTACATCCATGTTGTGTCATATAAGTTATGATAGTCCATGCTTCTCAGTGTGATGGTGTTTGCTGTAAAAAAGCTCTGTTCGCTGATATTATGTCCTTGGAGTCTGAAGTGGACTATTATGTCCTTTGAGTCTGAAGTGGACTAAGTCACTAAACCATATAATCTACATTACGATAAGGGGCTGCTAATCCAAACTATCATTGATTGAAATACTAAACTGAATATGTACTTGTGACACTCCATTTCAATCATTTTACGCATCTAACCAGCTCGCTTAAACACCGGATCCACCGAAAACTCTTGAGTTGTTACAATAAAGTTAGTTTGTCTTTTTAAAATTTCTAGTTTGAGAAGTTGTCTTAGCTAAGTATTTGATTTATGGATGCAGTTTCAGTTCTATTCAATTTTTTACAGCCATTGTTTTATGGATAATCACTGATTCGATCATTTTCAAATAGGTTTTATCATTTGTGTAAGTTTTAATCAGCTGATACCCTACATCAGAGATGGCAGCGACCAGCATAGTGGGTCTCTGTGACTGCATCTTAGAATAACTGTCCTCACTAAATTAAGGGCAACATGATTGAGATATTACTTCTGAGTTGTGAGATTATACAGGGTTGCACCATTGTGGTTACAATATAAGTAAATTTTCCATATGTCAGAAGGACTTGAATTTTTATTGCTATTTTGATTTCTTGAGAAAGTCATATATACTGATAAATCTTTTTTGGTTTCAGATTCAGTTGTTCACTGATCCAGAAACCTTCCATTTGATGGGTAAGGCTACCACATTAACATTTGATTCTTTATCTGCTCCTTCATGCGTTGGAGAGTGAAATGTATTGCTAGTTTTTCATGTTATAAGCTCATGCCAATAAAACTTTTACCAGGTAAAGAGCATGCTCTTGTTATGTCCAATCACAGAAGTGACATTGACTGGCTTGTTGGATGGGTTTTGGCTCAGGTTTGGACTTTGTTTATTTCTTTTTGATGAATTTAGGAAGCTCTATGTGTCTATATACACAACTTTTCATATATACGTCACACGAAGTTGTGTTATTTTTGTATTCTTTAAAATTAACGCTTATCATTAGCAGAACTGTCAGAATTGAGATTGATTTGCGACTTCACTTAGTCTCTTCTAAATGACTGCATGGTCTTCCAATGACAGAGATCTGGATGCCTTGGTAGCGCTTTAGCCGTGATGAAGAAATCATCAAAACTCCTTCCGGTAAGTCTTTTTACCCAAGCTTTAGTATTCAAGCAATTTATAGGCAGTCTTCAAATTTGTTATTAATTGTATCATCGTAGTTTATGACAAATTTTCAATGGGGAAATAAATTCTTAGTTTAAAGATGCCAAATCTAAAATATTTGTTTGCCTCGATTTGGTACTGCTCTCGCGGCCCGCACCGAAACAGTGGTTTACCCCTAGATGTCCTGTCAACTGCTGCGCCTCAATGCATTTCGGGGATCTCGCTATCTTTTGCAATCTAGTGAGCTTCTTTTTGTAACAATAGAGAGACATTGACTTTGATGCTAGAAAATATTCAGGAGGGGTGGGGGCAGTAGCCCAAAATCATGTGCTAATTCAGCATAAAGTTTGGCATTTTTGGTGGTTCATCTGACTCTTGATTCCTCTTTCCCCTTGGGGGTGCGGAGCAATGTTTCAGTGATGTATTCCTTCTTGGTTCCTGTAAAAGAGCCTTGTTGGATCATTGTTTGTGCTGTTCAACACCTAAAATTAAGGAGTACTAATAGAACATAGAAATGAATGATGCCCCCATTCCTTATTGCTGGATGATATAATTTTGACTGGCAGTAAATTCTGCTGACTTGTTTATGCTGTGGTTTACTCTGCTTTATACTCTTATGTACCATTTTATGACCCTCAAATATTGCCATATGCAACTTCCCATTGTGTTCAAATAATTAGATCCGTGTCATGAGGATGTTACTGTTACCAATATGCAGGTCATAGGTTGGTCTATGTGGTTTTCGGAGTATCTTTTTCTCGAAAGAAACTGGGCTAAGGATGAAAGCACATTGAAGGTAGATATATAGGTCTTATCGCTTAAACCTGATATTTGTGTGAATCTATTGGTTAGTGTATGTGCCTTGATGTATCTAAACAAAAATTTCAACTTCCCACTACCCTAATTGAATTTTATTTCAACTCTGCTGGATTCTATGTGCAGTTAGGTCTTCAACGGCTAAAAGATTTTCCTCAGCCTTTCTGGCTTGCACTTTTTGTTGAGGGTACTCGCTTTACACAGGCAAAGCTTTTAGCTGCTCAAGAATATGCAACTTCAAGAGGATTGCCCATTCCAAGAAATGTCTTGATTCCTCGTACTAAGGTTGTAATTAAGCAGATACTACTGAAACAGATAGTTGTAACCATTCGCGTTATTCTTTTTTTTTTTTTTGCCATTGCTAGTATTGTTTCTGTTTACTTTTCATTTTTATAGAATCCATTCTTTTTTTCATAGCTTCAAGAATAGAATCCACTCTATTCCGATAGTAAAAAAGGAGTCTTCTGATTTTAGTACATTGGCTGTGAGTCCATTAATTGCTGTCTCTAAACGTATTACTCTATTGAGGCCTTGCAGAACCCAGCTAACATACAAAGAAAAAAGTATGTTAACCATAATAATCATCCATGTTCAGCAATTTTTGTAAACAGAATAGCAGTTAACTAAGTAAAAGTTAATTAAGTTTTTCTATCATTTACTTTGCACAATCATTCATGAAGTTTGCTAGCTCTAAGAAATCGCTTTTATCTGCCAGAAGTTGGTTTCACAAAAGATTTATGCATGTATGTAGTTGCTAGGTGAATCCCCCCCCCCTCCTCTTCTCTCTCTTCTCCTTCCCGTCCTCCCTTCCTTCCATCTTTGTCTCCTCTTTACCATTCACCTACTATGGTTACATAGTTGTATCTCCTGTTGCCTACAATATTTCGCTCTTCCAAATTTGTTGCTATTTTGTTGTTCTAAAGAATCTACTTGTGTTAAAATTTCTTTCAGGGTTTCGTTACGGCAGTAAGCCATATGCGCTCATTTGTTCCAGCCATTTATGATTGTACAGTTGCCATTCCTAAAACTTCACTGCCACCGACAATGTTAAGACTCTTCAAGGGGCAACCTTCTGTGGTAAGCCTCCAGAGTCTGATTGGTTGGAACTCTTGCATGGAACTGTTTTTTTTTTAATAGTAATTCAATCTAACTTGATTCTGATTGTTCCCCATTGCAAATCTACTTGGTTTACATAAGACCTCCTTCGGAATTTTTTTTGTTTTTTCTTTAGAACCCATCATTCTCTCCAAGTTACGTTTGGATATTTTCAAGATGTGAGAATTTATCTCTTTCACATTGAGAAAGAAAAAGGATGGTGCGATCCAGGGAGGTCTAGTACAGTAAACCAATTGCCGGATATGAGGTGATTCCGTTTTTCTCTTTTGAGGGGGGATATTGGTGGAAGGAACTACATTTGGCAGCCCTCTAACATATGGCTAAGCATTTGGTCTTGGGTTGTATTTCTGGAGTTGAAACAAATTGGATAGCTGGCTTTGAGATACTTTCGGGGCTTCTTAAGTTTATTGCGAGGATTGTTACACTGAGAAATAATGTTGATGTAATTGAGCCAGGGAAAACGAAGCACGTAGAAAGACATCTCATGTATGGCCTTCTTGAAGTACTGTGGATATTCATGTCTCGTAAAAGAAGTCATTCTGGTCTAGAAGTTACACTTTTTGTTGAAATGCACGAGACTGATAATGTTAATTTATGACCTTACCAAGAATCACTCTTAAACAGTTTAATGTTAAAAAGCTTGTTGTTTCTTTTGCTAGGCTCTAACAGTTTATTTTTGGCATAGATACACGTACACCTCAAGAGGCATCTGATGAAGGATTTGCCAGAAAATGATGATGCTGTTGCTCAGTGGTGTAAAGATGTCTTTGTAGCTAAGGTGCACCCCTTCCTTACTTGTTCCTTCACTTTTACTATTTTTCATTACAGACGTTTTTGGTATTTGGGGAAAAAGAATGTACTCGATAAGGTTTGAAGTGATGTGTTCTGAAATTAATTCATCATCATATCCTGCACATTTCGTGCTGCTTTTACTTGTTATGAACATAGTACTTTCTGATAAGTTATGTGATTTTGTCTTGCTTGCTTTTTGCTGAACGCAATCCTTACCAGGACAAGTTGTTGGACAAACATATAGCAGAAGACACCTTCAGCGACCAACCACAGCAAGACATTGGCCGACCATTGAAATCCCTATTGGTAAATTACATTCTATAGATCAGTGGTTACATTTAATAGTTTGTGTGGCATTGGTTTGGATACTCATTAACTATTCTGAACTTGTATGTAATAACAGGTGGTCATCTCTTGGACATTTCTGCTTCTTTCTGGGGCCTTTAAATTCTTCCAGTGGTCGTCACTTCTGTCCTCGTGGAAGGGATGCGTAGTCTCGGTAGTTGGTTTGGGAGTTGTTACATTTCTTATGCATATCCTAATTCAGTTCTCTCAATCAGAGCGCTCAACCCCTGCGAAAGTTTCCCCGGCAAAACTAAAGAATGGGGTAGAGCCTTCCAGGACTGGAGATGATAAACAGCAGTAGTCTATTTCTTCAGGTATTTGATAGCTCAGGCTGCCTCATCTGTAGCGTCCATTTTGAGGGAAATATGACGATAAATTATGTATCATGTAGCTAGTTTTTTTCCTGTAAGAACTGATACCTTGTCATAGTAAATGTTTTTTTTATTTAATTTTTATACGTGTATAGCTAATAGAAGAGACGGCTTGCAATTTGATTGAATAGCGTCATCAAATCCATATAGCTGGCATAATCTAGTGGGTTAAGCTTTAGTTTGGTTTAGTTTTATACAAATGCAGATTGCAGCATATGAATGTCATTGATTTAGTTCAGCTTGGTTGATTTGCATCTATAATCAATAAGAACTGGTAAGTTTTGCTATTTTGACCTATATTATCTTTTGCCCCGTCAATTGTGCCTAGATGATCTCATTGTAGGAAACTAATGCTTTACGTGAAGTAATGTATACTGGAATCTTAGTTGATCTAAATTTATTCTCTTGGACGTGAATGAGTAATGTGGTCCGATTCATATAATTGACATTATCTAGAGAGAGAGTTTGATTTAGTTTGGTTGGGATTTGGATTTGTTTACTTTTAGGAAAGTGCTTTTCTATTTGGATGCGACAATGGACCCTTCAAATCTCGGAGTTGAGTCTTTTCATAATTTTATAACGTTGAAAGGGAAATCTAATAATAGTGAGCTATCAACAGTTCATTATTAGTGGATTTTTTTTACAATGTTATATGTTAAGAGATGTTTCAAATCCACCAAATCTGAAACAACGTTGCTTTGGTATAACGTTTCCTAATATAATTTGTAGTTATACATCTTAAATAGATTCATCCACCACGATTTTTCTAATGTCGAATGGGGAATTACTTGTTCGCTACTCTTTTGACACTCGCAATTTTGTCATCGAACGAGAACTCTTTCACATGACAATATGGTATTGAACTGACATTAGAAAACTAATATTTGGTTTCCTGATATTAGTCCTCTAATGTTTAGCAAACGCTTTCTATTGAATTTTTTCAAAGACATCCCATATATTAAATATTGGTGTATTTGTTATGTGGAATGAAAAAGTTATTTTCTTCAAATTTATAAATGTGGTGCATCATGTGTCTCATTAGTGGAAAAGCTTTACCTCTTAGCTGATCAGTTCACAAACTGAGATAAGATGTGCTCCCTCTTAATTGGAATTATTAATATCCCTCAAATTTTGCAAAACATTTTTTCGTTCTCTTTTTGTTTGTTGATTTGCCTACAACTGGAGTAGGGTAATGTAATCATGTTGAAAGTTTTCAATACAATTATCTTACTTTGATCAGAAGAAATATGTACTTATTATGTTCTTGTAGTTATTTCTCATATTATACTTTCAACTCTAAAGCAAATATAAGTTTGTTTGACACCTATCCCAAAGAATAGACCAAAATACTTTATTAAAGGAGACAATGGTTAGAAAACTTCAAGAGCGTGGAGATATACTAGATGAAAAATAGAGTATAGTAAAATTATTACCAAAATAATATATAAAATTAGATCCTAATTAAGAAATTTCAAAACTAACGAGATATAATAGATTACAATTACAATTTTGGTATAGCTTTGATCTAATCTATTACAATTATAAAGATAATGTGTGGACCACACTAATAATTTGACATTGTATACTCTGTCATAGTTCTTCTCTAAATAGACATTATGCTTTTTGTAATTTTATGGGTGAAATTACAACTTTCAATGGGTAATGACTTGTGATTTGGCATAATTTGGTTGCTATACTATGTAATCCATGGTAGAGGCGTTTCTGTTCTTAAGTATTTACTTCTTTGCCTCTTTTATTATCCAGTTCAAATAAATAGATTGAATAAATTATCCATATAAAAATGGTTTTAGCATAGTCATTAAAAATTCAACTACTTCTTTCATTGTAGAGTTTTTATATCATGGGTTTCAATTATAGACTCTATAGGATGTACTTTTCCAGTGTGTTTGGATTGAGGGGAAAATAATTAATAAATGAGCGAATTATAAAAGAGAAGAGAAGAGAAGATTAAATAATGTTTGGATTAAATATTTGAGGGAAAGAGAGTATCATAAATGTTTATGAGTGTCTTTTGTTTGGATTAGGAAGAAAATGAGAGGAAAACATAAATTTTATGTGTAAAATGACTTTTATAGAGGAATTAAAGTTTCTTTCCCTTCTATTTTACCCCAAATTGAGAGAAAGAAAATGGCTTGAGAGGAGTTGCTTTGACTCATCCACTTCATTTCACCTCGAAAAACTTTTAAAACAAACAAGAAAGATAATTTTTCAATCAATCTCCTTACCTCCCTTTCCCCCCATTCCGTTCACTCCAAACAATGCTGAATTCATTTCAATGCACTTTGTCATATATTTCGGGTTTGTATTCCAACAAATGCGTACATGTTTGCCTTATTGCAATTATTTATAAAGCAAAAGGTTTATTATCAATTACCCAAAAATATTGGGTTCTCAAATTTAACTTGAAAACTCAACTAAAAGCATCATTTATCAAGAAAAGTTGTTTTGGCTTAAGGTTAATCTCAATTTTTTTCGTTCCTATTATTAAAAATTAATCAATTTAACCTTTATTATTTTTCAATTTTTTTTTATTTCGTTGACATTATTTCAAATTATCCAATTTAGTCCCTGTTACTTCTCAAAAGAGTTGAATTTCGTCCCAATTATTCTCCAAAAAATTTCAATTAGCCAATTTAAGCAAGGACTAAATTAAAATCTTTTAAAAAATAATAGATATTAAATTGACTAATTTTGAACAACAAGAACGAATTTGAATTTTTTTTTTTAAAATAGGAACTAAATTGATTAATTTTAAATAATAAAGACAAATTTAAAATTTTAAAGAAACAATATGGACTATTTGCTTAAATTTTCCATTTGAGTAGGACTATTTATTAAGTTGTTTTTTAAGTTGTTGGACATATATCATAGCTAGATAAAAACGGGTTTCATCTCAAATTTAAGAGGTCAATTATCAAATTACCCCAAACATTAGGTCCTTAAAATTTTAACTTTAACAAAACCCATTCTAAAGCCATGAATAGAAACAGGTTTTGGCTCGTGTAGCCGTCTCAACTCTTTTGTTCCCCAACCTTTCCCCTTCCATGTCAGGGTTTTAGTAAAACCCTTCCGCGCGCACACACACACACACAAACACACACACTAATATAACACACTTGCGCCTCCCCTCAAAAACCTTACTTCACCTTCTCTCTCTCTCTCTCTCTCTCTCTCTATATATATATATATATATATATTGCTCTAACTCTGTCTTTCTATCTCTCTCTCTCTCTATATATTCCTATAAACAAACACACACAGACATCACACATACATATTCAAAGATGGCTCAAACGACTGAGGTAACTTTTTGTTTTTTCTGAGAAAACATCTTGATGGTTACGTGCTCATTTAAAAGTTTAAGCTGGTAGAGATGATTTAATTGTATTATTTATTATATTCAACACGCATTGCAGTCGGGGTTCGTTTTTTAGCCTTGCACTTGGATAATTTTAATATATTTTTAAATGGCTGACAGTGAGCTGAGAGGGGTTTAATTATATTATTTATTATATTCAACATTACTTATAATTGTTTTGTTTTTATTGTTTTAGTGTGTGACTGAGGCGGTGGAGGCAGTGCGGTTTGGGTTCATGACATCGGAGGAGGTGAGGAAGCTGAGTATAGTGAAAATCGACAACCCCAATTTGCTTGATGCTGTGCAGAGACCGATGCCTGGTGGGCTTTATGATCCGGCTATGGGCCCCGTCGACGAAGCATCTTCGTAAGCCAAATTTGTGAATTTTTTGTTTGTTTATTACTGTAGTATGCTTGAGCTTTATTCTTGTACTTTAGAAGGATACGGGTGCTGCATTAAGGAGTTCCCCAAACCATTTATCGAAATTTGCATTTTTTTTTTGTTTATTTGTGTGTTTGCTTGCTGAAATCGATGTCCTTGTAGATAAATTATTGTGAAAAATGTAATCATGGTGTGGAATTTCAATTAGTGCCTGGTTACTTGAGTAATGCAAGCACTAGTATTCCTACTGTTCGGACAATTTTTGTGAAAAATGTAATCTTTGTGAGAAACTTTGATTAGTGCCACGTTAAATTGGGTATGCTCCATGAACAGTCTGTGTAAGAACCTGCGAATTCGTGTAGTGATCCTAAAAGATTTAATAATTCTTGTGAAAAATGTAATCTTCTTATGAAAATCTGATTAGTGCCTTGTTGAAGTGGATCCCTTTTGTGAACATTCTTTATGAGGACATGTGAATTCGCAATAGCAATTTGCCTGTTATTTCTCGAGCTAGCTAATGACATTTATTGTTGAAATTTTAGGATATAAATGCAGCAATTAGGAGTTCCTCTTCCTCAACCGTTTATAAGATATTACTGTTTTGAATTTTTATCTCCGAAGTAACCGATTTGATTGAGAACAGTTTCTTGTCGATGCTGATGACAATTATTCACTAATTGAAATTTTAGGAATTAGAAGGGATTTTAACTGATAATAGTCCTTATTTTCCAGAACTTCTATGTAATTCTGTCTGGGACTGTGCTTAAAATTTGATATTAAAAACTGCAAAGTTGCTTGTTCTGGTGGCTAGCTTCTTCATATATGACTTAAAAGCCTGTTATTGTAGGAATAGGAACTTGCATAAGTTAATGGTTGATGCTGCAATCATTTTTCAGTTCTTTGCCTCATGATATGGTTCTACTAGAGCCTGTGCTGTTACGGATCTTTTTCTGTTTAATGTTATGGTTTTAAGGGTGAAAGCGAAATTATAGTTTTTGAATTATTTTCCCCCTTTCGTAGTAGAGGACTGGGGAGGGGAGGCTGGTTAAGTGAGCTAGAGTCATAAGTTCTACTATGACCTGTGATTTCAATGGACTGGACTCAGTTACAGTCTGTGGTTAGTTACTGGGCTGGATTGGTGGAGTTTAATACTTGAAAACAAAAGTAGATATTGAGGCTTGGACATGACCTGTATTTCAAAAAGTACATATTAATATGCCTTTCTCAACGGAATACTACATTCATGGGGGTTCTAATCATGGATTTTATTCTTTTTATCTTGGTATAACTTACTAATCTTGTTTAATAAGTCATCTTCTTCCTAATTCTTACCTTATTGCCTTCCAAAAAGATGAAGATTTTTTTCCTTTGCAATCAAATTTAGGGACATGTTGATGCAAAGGTTGCATTTATTGTTTGGGAAGTTTCGGAGCAATGTATTCATTGCATATAATGATATTAAAGAAAAGAGAATTAAATAACTTAGCTCGAACGTCCAGAGTTAGATGCTTAACCTATGCCATCCCTTTCAGCCTTAGAATGTGTAAGAAGATGGAGGGAAACTGATGACCATCTACTTCTTCATTATGATGTCTCAGATAAATTTAATCGTTTGCTTTCAGCATGACAATAGGCAAAAGTTTGCTCTCACCCAATAGTAGTTCTTTTTATTCCTTCAATTAATAGCTTGTACGCCTATGGTAGTTAATAGTTATATGTCCTGGGTATGAGAGTTATATTTTGACATTGTCGCATGACTGCCCAAGCATGGATAGAGAAAGATTCTGGTGTAGGACAAGTATGGAGGGGCACTTGCCTACAGTGGCAGGGGGATGTAAATCCTATTGGCCGTTCGAGACTGATTTGGGCTTGATAAAGTGGTGAAATATCTGGAAAATAGGGTTTGGGGATGGGTAGCGCTTAGTCATAGTTTAGATTTACAGCAAGGAGAAAATGAATTGGAGAGGTTGTTTTAAGTGTCAATGAACCATGAGAAAGAGACAGAAATTATCGAGAATACAGGTTGCTTCAATCTTGTAAGTGTTAGGCAATTTCACCTGCAGAAAATATTAAACACTTTTATTCAATTTCACAACTGAATTGAAATATGAGATAAATAGAGCACATGACTTGAAATTGAGAGTACCTGGTTACGTAGGAAATAATTTGCTAAAATCTTTTCTAGAACAATTATGACTCTACTAATAATCTAATAACATTAAAACCTAATTCCACGTCTTATGGACTCCAAATAATCTAAATATATGTCAATAATTACAAAACTGTCCTTTATCGCCAATAGTATAAGAATACCTAGTTAAGTAGTGAATTTTCCTTCAGAAATTGCCTCCTAAGGATCCCAACGTTCTTCTTTTTGAGTTTCTGCTCTATCACTTCCGACTCTGACACGTTCATGAAGATTCATTCTTGAATTTTGAATTGTTGCAAGATAAGATTCCATTTGTGAGGTTAAATGACTTGAAACTTTCTTGAATCAATTTGATCCTTTGAAAAGGAGGACACTGATCTAGATTTCTTTTTTCCTATATCAACTTCAATTGTTTGTAGACTTCTTATAAACTTGACATATGCCGGGGCTTGTGAAATTTGGGCAGGTTTAGCTTGTAAAAACTTGAAATTAACCTTCGTTACATTAAAATCATTGAATTTATTTTGTTCTCATCAAGAATGTCAACAATCTTGGCTTTGTGTATTCATTATAATTATATTAAGCTACTTTTGCTTTAGATTTGGAGCCAAAAAAGTTGAACGTGCAGCCTTTTGATGAATAATTTGATAGAAAAGCTTCAACCGTGGTCTTAAAAGGACTAATAGTTGTTTCCAACGATTCAGAATTTAGAATCTACAGTTGCAAACTTGCAGCTGATTATTTGTTTCATTACACCCAAATCATGCTTGAAAGTTGAAACGCTTACTTTTAGCTGGCAATACATTTTCACTAATGTTCTCTAAAACCATCTAAAACCAAGCCTTCGTGTACCCCTGTAGGTAGGTTCGGCTAGTTTTCACTTATGTTCTGTGTTAACAAATTTCAACGAATTGAAGGATCTTTAGGATGTTTTTGCTCTGATGCCAACTATGGAGGTAGGTAAGTGTTGGTAGCAACATGCGAACAATGGCTGAAAGATCTGTAGGTGTTTATGATTCATTTGGGTTTGAAAATGTGAGTAAAGTATGTGGTATTTGAGGATGGATAATGGTATGGGAAAGGACTTAAGCTATATGAATGAGGAAAGAATGAGTTGCAAGGATTATTATTTAGGGTGCTGGTGTATAGGAGATGAGGAACAAAATGAACGAAGATGAGCTGAGTGAGTGCTTCACAACCTTGAAGAGAAAAGCAAAGAGCACTTCAACCTTGCAAGGGTTAGGCAAAATCGTTCTCCATAAGTGTCGATACACGCTATTCAACTTCTCTAGTTAAATTTTAGGAAGTGTAGTCAGTAAAGAATGAAACAAATAACAAAAACACTTTCCTAGAAATATGCATGCTTGAAATGATAGTCAAACATCATTGAATGTCTAATTGTAACTTTTTTTGGACTCAGCAGTTATAAGCTATGTTAGAGAACTAATCTTAGTAGCTTGTCAAAGTAATAATATATAAACTTCCAGCAAAAAAACTAGTAAACTGTAGCTCAGAACTTGTCCTGTATAACATTTCATTTTATCCCTTTATTTTTGTTCTCATGCTTTTAGTTTGTTGCTTTTAGGTTGCCAACAGTTAGCGTAAGACTTTGTTGGGTTCTAACTTACATGGTGTTGAGACTCCATGATACTGTTTGGCCATTCCTTATACAATGACCTTCTGTAGAAATGAATGGTCTCTTCTGATCAATTTAGATCAATGTAGCTGACTCCAAAGAGAGGGAAAAGCCCTGGTTTAAATTTTGTTTGGAAACTGACAAGGTTTTCCTGTAAGTTAAGAAGATATGGCATTGTCTAAAATCTTTAAGAACCAATTAACGCTGTCTACAATGTTTTCAAATTTCATCAATGAATGAGATGGAGTAATCGAGTGGTGGAGGGAGACAAATATATAAAGGAAAAAAATCCTGAAATGCAAAACTTGAAAGATGTGGAAGAAAATGTATTCATGATCAGCCTAAAATAATTTGGCTTCTTATTCATTGTTTATTGTATTGCTTGTGGATGCATGCCTGTGTTAGGTTCAGTCATTCAAACTCTAAAAGCAAAATTTTCTTACTACCATCGTTGCAGGATTAATGGGAACATAACTACTTTCTACTGGATAAAACGCATTTAGTCTATTATACTTAGCATATACATACCTCTTTTGAACTTATACTTGGCATATATATACCTGTAGTGGTGCAGATGTAAATCTTGTGGCCAGCGTTCCTTTTACTGTCTGAGTCATTGTGGTCACATCAACCTTGTTGCACCAGTGACCAGTCTACAATCCTTTGCTATCATTCATACTCAAAAAGCAAAATTTTCTTACTACCATCGTTGCAGGATTAATGGGAACATAACTACTTTCTACTGGATAAAACGCGTTTAGTCTGTTATGTATACTTAGCATATACATACCTCTTTTGAATGTATACTTAGCATATACATACCTGTAATGGCGCAGATGTAAATCTTGTGGCCAGCGTTCCTTTCACTGTCCGGGTCATTGTGGTCACATCAACGTTGTTGCACCAGTCTACAATCCTTTGCTATTTGATATGTTGCACAATCTGCTACAGAAGACATGTCTCTTTTGCTTCCACTTCCGGGCAACAAAAAATGAGGTAAGTAGTTTGTAGAGGTACCATTTGGGCTCCAGTCTTATTTTTCCTATCTTATTGCTGCATCTTTTTGGTATGTCTCTATGATTCTATGCCTTCCCGACTTTCATACTGATGTCTCATATATGCCGTTTTATGGGGAATGTTTTGTTGACATAGGTTGAGAAATGTGTTAATCAGTTGAAACTAATAGCAAAAGGTGATATTGTGGGTGCCAAAAGGCTGGAGGGAACCTCCTTAAATGTCTTGGTTGATCCAGAGGACAGTGAAGGGAGCCATATTTCATCTCCTACACATCACTTTGGTTCAGATGATAACTCAGAGGATGATATGCAGCAGTCTTGGGATTCTTTCCAGTTTACTGAAGCGATGTCTGTTCTGAATAATTTTCTGAAGCAAAAATCAACCAAGTGTAAAAGGGGTAATTGTGGAGCTGAAAATCCACCGATCAGAAAACCGACTTTTGGATGGTTTCATATGGTATGTTTTGTTAACTTAGTCAGTTTAGTATAGGATAATACCACACTAAGAAATTAATTTGTCTTTTTATGTTTTTCTGGCGATCTCCATTTTGCACAGCTTTATACCAGTAGACTTGTAAATGCATTTGCCTCTGTTGTCTTGGCTCTTTGATGGTTTTTTGTATCCCCTTAAGCTCTTGTGAGAGAGTTTTTCTACATTGTGGGTCACTTATCTAAGAGTCTGAAAACTCTATTTATTCATCTTTTCGCTGTTATAATTTTGTTTGCCCATCTTTTATTGTAGCCATGAATCTCTATGCAAAGTGATCTGTCGTCTTATATTCATTTTTATGTTTACCTGTTGCTTTTCCCCTATCAAACTCATTAAGTGATACAGCTTTGGATAGTTCCCTTGTAAATCTGGTTCTACTTTTCCTCCATTTGAAACTTGTGTTGCAATTCTATTTTTTACTTTTCCTTTTCTAAATGTGCCTTTGATACTTCTTTAGGCGGGTTTGTCAGACTCCAAAGCCACAAAAAATGCAATGCACGGTCTCAGGTTGTTTGGGGGATTAACAAGTGGCACTGGAGAAAGGTCTTCCTCTGAGGTGGTAAATGCTAAAGAAGATTCATGGAGGAATGGACTGGAGACTGCTGAAACCAATTCATTTGTGGAGGACCATGATGAAATTGAAACTTTGGGGACAGAGAAGCTTGTAAATCAAGAAATCAACATGCGTAAGACACGACCTCTTTTGCCTTCTGAGGTATGATTGCTTTCACTTTTCAAACCTATGTCTCATATTAACATCAATCTTAGTCGTTTTAATATGATTCTACCATTAGAACCTCATAATCTTTATCTTTTTGGGGGCAATCACCGCAGTTTATTCCTCAACTTTGACAGGTTAGAGATATTGTAAAGCAATTGTGGGAAAACGAAACTCCCCTCTGCTCATTAATTCGTGACATTCAGCACAATCAAGTTAGCAGCTCATTCAAGAAAGAAGGTCATTCTATGTTTTTTCTGGAGACAATACTTGTACCTCCAATCAAATTCCGACCTCAAGCCAGAGGAGGTGATTCTGTGAGTTCTGAGAACTTTCATCTTCAGCTTGCATTAGTTTTGTTTCTTTATGTCAAAACTGAGATCTAACATAATAGAATATTTAATGTTTTTGTTTAGCTGTATATTTTACGCTTCTCTAAATGTAGTTTTTGGTATAGTAAGGTTACATAACAAGCATGTTAACTAGAATTGGGAGATCTTTAGGTATAGGTCATAACAGCTTTTTGCTTGGTCATGATTATGGTTAAAAATTTTTGTATCTTTTTTATATGCTCCTTAAAGGTACAGTGTGCTGGGGACAAGCTCCTCTGATCCTTGTATTGCTGTAGATGAGCCTATTTACAAAGTTTGTTAGTTTTAAATTTTAGTTTGGTGCGCTCCACAAATTGTATGGTGGTTACTGTTCTACCCTTCATTTCTGATCCAGGAACAAGGGATCTTTATGTGGTTTGCATATTTGCCTTGTATATATTCCCAAGTTGTTGGCTCTTTTCTCTGGACTTTACTTCTTCCCTTGTGCCTTTGACTAAACATTGGACCTTTCTTATGGAGTTTTATATCCAGTATCCCCCTATTCCTCGCTGTCCTACACATACTTTCTCTCTCGTTATCTTTGGGGCAGTGATGTGATCCTCCTTTCTTTTGTTGTATGGACTGATAGTCTTTTATGCTCTTTGGTGCTTCAACGAAACAAGATACTGACAGCACGTTTCCCTTCAGGTGATGGACCATTCACATACTGTTTTACTAGGGAAGGTGCTGGAGTCTAACAGTGCTTTACGGAATGCTCATATTAACAAAGCTGAAGGCTCCAAGATAGTGAATCGGTGGATGGATCTTCAACAATCAATAAATGTTCTATTTGACAGCAAAACTGGCACAGGTAAGTGCATTCCTCTGCTTGCACAACTTTGCAGCGACTTCTCTTCAGTATAAGAACTTCCAGTATCAGTACTGTTTGGAAAAGTTAAAAATTTGGTTAGTTTTACTTCCCTTACTCTGGGGATCAGAAACTCATGCATCATTTAAACCAGTGTATGCTTATGAATTCGTAAACTTTTTCTTCAATTGGCAAATTTATTGTAGTATAAACGAGTCTGTTTAATAAAGGAATATTGTATTTTCAATGTTGGAGGTCATGTTTATTGAAGAATGATGGGAGAGACAACACCCAATTACCCTCACTCCCAAAAAAAAATAAAAATAAGCAGAAAGACAGTAAAGAAAAAACCATCAAATGATAATTCAATAAGGAAATGATCTATGATACATACGTCAAACTGCCTCTTTTAGAGGTGTGACCATCCTTTTCTGGTGGAATTTATGTTGTGTCTATCTCTATTGCTCCATTTGAAGGCTCACATTATGTATTATCTGACTTCATGATGCCCTAAGCTGCATCTCTGTGATATAGTCTGGTGATATTTAGAGTGATCCAAAGTAACGTAGGAGCTATTCTTGCCTCAGCCCTCCTATGATAATTTTTTTGATTTCCTCCACTTTTTGATGGAAAGCACCAAATTAAAGAAAAAGAAAAGCAACTATATTGTTGCCTTGCACCATCTTCTTTTGAAGTATCAGACGGATATAGTTTTTAGCATATGAACTCGAGCAAACAATCCCATGTTTCATGTTGGAAATGGTCTTCAGTCACAGATGGTATAGTTAATTACATGAAGCAACTAATATTCTTTTTCAACATACACATGCACATACGGGTTAAGTGAAGCTCTGATCCTTTTCTAGTTGCTTCCCTGTGTACTTCCTTGTTTATAAAATTATATCTAATCTTTTCCCATTATTAAACTGGGAACAACTTTTGGTTCTTCTTCACAAACTTAGACTGATGTAATAAGAAAGTTTCATCAATGTTCTCTTGTTTATTAAGACTCTGTTCATACGTTATACAAGTACATGTCTGTATATACTTACACCTATGTAAAATTATAATTGGCCTACACGTCCATTTCTATGTCTATGTATATGTATGATAAGTGTAGAGCCCTCTATCCTGTATATTCACAACAATCAAATGTAGAAGAAATCTTCTTGTAATTTACTTGTATATGTCTATGATGTCATTATGAAAGTGGTCTAATTCAACTCATTGTTGTTAGGGTTGTAGATAGCCACCTGTCATTGATGGCTATGTGGGATTCAAATTTTACTATTAAGATACTCTGTACATATTTCCTGACACGGCTGATTAGCCACAAAATTATGTGAGGAGATCATGTCAGATGGGTGCTCTAAATATACTTTTGTACTATGTTGCGACTATTATCTTCGGTGGTAGACCGTATTCATATTTTGGTGGAGAGGTTTCAGGTGGTGGTCATAGCTCAATGCACCTACCACCTTCTAGGTAATACTGGTGCTGGCACGCAAGTTCCCCAATAAGAGTGAGCCTTGTTCCATGGAGGTTGTAGGTGTGTTTTTGTTTCTCTAATGGGATAGTGCTGGTGGCGGCTTGATCTCGGCTTATCTCTGTGTTAGACGTGTACTTATCTGTACATCCATTTGGGATATGTACAATATTCTAATAGTTGTTCTTCTATTGAGTTCTCAATACTATTCATTAGTGTATAGGATGATCAGTTTTATGTTGTAAAGACTGGGGGTTTCTCATGTTGTATAGAAACTTCACTATCTTGGTTCTCAGTTAATTAAGCTTTACTTATTTTAGGAAAACAAATGAACAATATACGTGAATTCTCATGGATAAAATGCCGGTATATTGATTATAGTTTTTTTGGTCAGGCATATATTCATTGTTGAAATCTTGTAAATTAAGGCGGTCAGAAACATATATTGATTTTCTGTGAAGCCTATATATTGTTGTGTTCACTGACCTCATCATTTTATTTTTAGAAAGGAGAGAAGATTTGGAAGTCCTCAGTATGTGTGTTCTCTCCTAACTTTTCCTAGTTTTCTTACGATAAGGATGCACGCCTTAGGAATATGGGTTGCATTATGTTGCAGTCAACTTGTCAACCCAAGTTCATCATGTAGCTTTTAAAATATTTCTCATCTGGTATACGTTAAAATTCAGTTCATTTTGCTATCAATAATCAGTTTTAGGTGGAACTTGCATAGTGTACCTTGTTTAAACTCTATTACCTAATAGGCTAGACTCTCCTAATTGCTGGCTCATCTCTGTTGTTACCATTTGGACGTTCTATTTATCGTGGGCATAATTGCTGAATTTTATTGGGTGGTGTTGCTTAAATTATGTGTGGTTGTTATGTGTTAGATGTGTGCAAGTGAAATAATCAATAGAAGCTTGCCAACTTATTCTAATTCAGAAGGGAATTATCCGAGAAGCCAAATGTTGCATTTTACCTTTTCCGTTATGATCAATTTTTGGACCTTTAGCAAGATGCTTTATGTTTAATGAGCATGCATGATATGTGATTTTTTTTTTAATGATTTTTTGATGTTCCCAATTGGTATAATTTGACCCTAGTAACTGCTTCACGGAGCGGGAGCGTGAGAGAAGCAACTCTTGAAAATCTTATGTTTGAGCAATGGTAGAGAATCTAAAAAATGATTTAGAGAATCTAAAAAATGATTTTGTCACTGTTATGTAGGCTCCAATGCCAATAAATTTGTTAAGTTTTCCCAATATTTTACTCAATATTAATGGATTGAATCTTATTCGTGGAATTAGAAGAGAAGGAGATGTACTTTTTCATAATCATATTTCTTGAATATTTTTATTGTTATAAATATTGTTGTTATTGATTTAATCCAACACTTCAAGCACACCTGTACTGCTCAGATGGTTAAGGCTACTTGTTGATCGGATCCTTGGACATAATTGGTTCGAGACCTGTAAGTTGCATTTTTGCAATGACTGGAAGATGCTAGAAAACGTATGCGAGCCATGTCGCTGCAAATTACTGCAGAAAAGTATTGGTTGACATAGTGCGACTTTGACTATGAAAAACCGCTGACTTTACAAATGCACGACTTTCTTTTTGTGAAAATTCAATGTTTTGCACCAAAACAGTCTCTTGAGTGCTTACACGGCCTAAAATGGGCACAAAAGCTTACCATGAGTTTTAGTTACTATTCTATTTGTTCTGTGGTTTTGATCTATTGTTGATTTGTTCTTTAAAGAATCTGCTTAGTGGAATAATTGGTGTATATGATGGCAGGTCCAGGTCAAAGAGATGTTGCTTCTGGAATATGTCAATTGCTGGAAAAGAAAGAAGGTATTTTCCGTCAGAAAATGATGGGGAAGAGGGTCAATTATGCTTGTCGCTCTGTTATCTCTCCAGACCCTTACTTGGCAGTCAATGAGATTGGGGTTCCTCCATACTTTGCTTTGAGGTTAACTTACCCTGAGGTATGGCTGGTTTTACTGTAAAGTCTCTTTAACTTTCTGCTGTATATAGATTTTGATCTTTTGATGCTTCATTCAAGAAACAAAAATTCACGAATGCACAACATATTAAATTCTATATTGATCTGTTGTTTTATCCAAAGCAGAACCACATTATTATACTTCAGGTTACTTGTCATCTATCTTATTGCACAATTTTTCGTATTATAAAATATTCATTTCTTTATTCTAACAAGGCTCGTAGTCCCTCCACCCCAATGTTGGTCTCTCTTTGGAATCCAACTTTGCAAGAAAATTGGCTTTTTATATTTGAAATTGGTTAAATTGTCAAAGTTACCCTCTTGTATAATTTAAATTTGGGGTCTAAATATGATATAGATAGCGTACAAGAAACTATAGATAGTTTAATTAGTTGATGTATATATTTTTGAGTTGCACCCCCTTGGTGCATATCAATAAAATTCTTACTTCTCAAAAAAAAAAAAAAAAAAAATTTGGGTCTTATTTGGGGTGAAGTGTAACTTCGAAATATGAGCTAAGAGGTATAGCTTATTGAACAAAGGACAATCGAAGCTAAAATTACCATTCTTTCAAGGCGATCTAATGTAAACTCCTCAAACAGGATCCTATATCTTCCTAGGGAACTTTGACCAAAGTGAAAGGGTAAGGAGGTGTGAGTTCTTAGCAATCTGGACATAAAGAAATTAACGAACAAGAACTATTTTCTATTTATAATTTGGAATGATACCTTAATGGGGTCTAAATAAAATAAGTTGGCTTCGTGGACTTACTTTGACCCACTGAAGTTTTGCATTTTCTATAAGCACATATCTTACTGCATGAGATTGTAATAGATAAACTTTTCTCTTCCTCTGGGCTTGTGATAGACAATGTGATTTACTTTTTAGGCTGGTATGTTATCTCAGTTGGCATCACTGTGAAGTGAGATTTTAGAATTTTGAGGCTGATAGGGGCTGTCAGGTGAAGTTTGATCTTGGCAAGGACAATTTATCAGAAGTTTTTTCCAACTCCTGTCTTTTTGAACTGCATAGATTATAAAATAAATGTTGTCGGATGAGTTTGTTTCATACACAATTTGGTTATACTTCTCTAAAAGAATGAGAAAGCTGATTGACCATTGGACTATTGCGCTGTTTGGTCTTACAAACTTATATCTACATGGAAAATGTGTCATATCTGAGCATCCAGTTTCTAAGCTCACCTGCAACCTGAAAGCATTAAAAAGGGAAAGAAATAAATAAAATGGAAACCGTCTGGAGAAAAGCTCTCTGTTGCAGCTGTTTGCATTGGCCTTTTACTCATCTTTGTTGTAGCTTTCATTCTACTTTTTCCAGTAATTGCTTATCATAAATTTTTGACATTGTTTTGCAATTTTACTTGCAGAGAGTGACTCCTTGGAATGTTGTCAAACTAAGAGAGGCCATCATCAATGGGCCTGAAATCCATCCAGGAGCAACAAAATATATTGATGAAGTGTATAGCTTAAAATTACCACCGGTAAACAAAAAGGCGCGCATAGCAATATCTAGAAAATTACCTTCTTCAAGAGGCGTGATTACGCAATCTGGGAAGAACAGTGAGTTTGAATTTGAGGGCAAAATTGTACATCGTCACTTGCAGGATGGGGATATAGTGCTTGTGAATCGTCAGGTACTCCCTCCAAGAGATAAAATTCATACCAAGATTTCTCAATACTGCCCTTATATTATTTGGTATATACCTTATTGCTTGCTTGCTTCCATCTGTTCTGTGTTAGTGGAGCTGTGTTAGGTCCTACATTCTTCCTTAATCTGTTCTTGATATCATACATCCTCCAGCTAATGGCAGTTGCCTCTACTTTATATATACACATATGCTGCTCATGCAGTATACATTAGCTATTTTTAGCCCCTACCAACTTACTTACAGATAGATATTGCTAAACTTAAGTTCTCCATTGGCATCTACAAAATCAATAGAAAAGGGGTCGAAGCTTGTTAATATATTGCATAGTAGCCCAGCTATATCCTCAAGTTTATTCTGCTGGAAGAGAGTACTTACAAGTCATTTAATGAGACCCTGGCTGAATTCCCATCTTGATACTGGTCTGTAATTCAAAAAAAAAAAAGAAGAAAAATGTATGCAATTCTTACCATTTAGTTATTAAGATGTCTTTTGCTATGTCGGCAATCATAAACTGCTTCATACCTCATCTTCTAGGATCCATCGGTTGCTCCAATAAGTTAAACTTGCAAACTCATGATTCCTTCTTCTCATTCCCTCTTCAGACCCCTTTTTTTGGGGACCAATTAATGTTACTGTCTCCGATTAATGTTACAGTCCTACCAATACGGATGCCATGAAATGGCACCAGGATTACAAGTGGTTTTTAACCAGTACAAGCCCTTGATCTGTTGTGTTACATATTTAACTGATTATGAGATTTGCTTGGCATTCTATTTGTTTTAACTGAAGGGGTCGGTGGGTGGTTCTTTCTTTACCAATAGTTCTCTCGGATCTCTCAGCTGGGCTTTCCTATTTCTGTGGATCTCTTAGGCTATACCTTCAAAAAGGTTGATATCGTTCCCCGTATATGTTCAGTAAAGACTGGTAGATCAAGACCACTGTTAACTGGGTAGGCTCTTTCTTTTTGACACACATCAGGAAAGAATGAAACTAAAAGCACCTGTACTCTTGAGCTTCTTGCACAGAAGACATTTTCTCCACCTTGTTCCTTTGTCGCATCCAGTGTATAAAAAGGCGTGCCTCTGCCTTAGGCGCACCAAGGCGCGCCTTTTTATATTAATTTTATTTTTTCAATAATTTTTTTTAATTTGTTAGTATGTGTGCAAAGTACTAGATTACGCTTGATTTGCAAATATTTCTAAGCCGAACCCTAAAAAAAGAAAAGAAGAAATAGAAGAAAAAGAAGATAAAAGAAGAAAGGACATCTCTGAAGTCTGAACTCACAGTCATGACAAAAAAAAAAAAAAAGAAGATGATTATATTTGAATTAGTATCCTTTGACTTTTAGTACTTAGTATTACATAGCATGTTAGTAGCCAAGTATGATTGACTTATATTTATTTTGATGTGATGGAAGAGAATTATATAGATATCATGCATTTTTTTGTGGATTTTATGATGCTTTGATGATGCTGATGATATATAATGTAATGCTTTTTGATGAATATATATACCTTTTAGATGTTGTTTGGTTAAAGTATTATCTAATTAAAGCTTCTATCATTGTATCGTACATAATTCTTTGATTTCATTGCTATTTTTCAAGATATTAGAAATGTGCCTCACTACCCTAAGGCGCGCGCCTTCGCCTTGCGCCTAGGCACTAGGGCCCCCTAGCGCCTCAGTGCACTTTACGCCTTTTTATACACTGGTCGCATCTCCTCTTTTTGATTTCTTGGATTCTAGCTTTCTGTCTAATAATCTTGCAGTTCTCTTTTGTTTAATGTAACTCTTCAATGTCAGCCTACACTTCACAAGCCAAGTATTATGGCACATGTAGTTCGTGTATTGAAAGGGGAGAAAACTCTTCGTATGCATTATGCAAATTGCAGGTTAGTTTTCAGAATGCTTTTCAAGCTTTTCTTCCTTATGTACTGAGATTCCTTTTCTGAGGCTGACTTCTTATTCCATTTTGCTTTAGTTCATACAATGCTGATTTCGACGGTGATGAAATGAATGTCCACTTTCCTCAAGATGAAATTTCTCGTGCTGAAGCCTATAACATTGTAAATGCTAATGAACAATACATTGTTCCAACAAAGGGTGATACTGTTCGAGGCTTGATTCAGGTATAAGCATCTAGATCCATACCTCACTGAGTTTTGGGAAGATTCATATGATAGTTTATTTTCTTTTGCTTTCTGTTGTATTACGTTTCCATTGTCATACTAAATATATCATATCTACATGTTGAACTTGCAGGATCATATTGTAAGTGCCGTGCTTCTTACAATGAAGGATCGATTTTTAACTTATGAGGAGTTCATCCAACTTCTTTATGGTTCTGGTGTATTTGCTGCTGGACCTGGTTCATTTTCTGGCAATCACTCCAGCAAAGTTTCTTTGGTGGACTCCGAGCGTCTTATGCAGCCTGTATTGCCTGCCGTGTGGAAACCAGAGCCTCTTTGGACTGGGAAGCAGGTGAATGTTTTTAAATTCTCATCCCTGTTTGTGATATGTACTTGAGAATAGTGAGACCATCCAGAAATCGATTTCCTGGAGTTTTATATAAGACCTCTTTTCTATTGGGAGAGTTTAAGATAGGCAGGGGAGCTGGCAAAACGAGCATTATGCATTATCAGAGCCACAAGGGTAATAGCATGGTGGTTTCACAATAATATTTATTAGATAAAAGAAAAAAGCAAAACAAGAAAAGAAGCTCAATGCAATCCGGTTAGTCTTTCTTTGATCTTGCATCAGTGAAGAGAGATATTGGATCTGTGTAAGTCATTCAACTGGATCCCTGAACGCGATGGTTCTTTTCGAGGGTCAGAGGACCATGTCCGGAGATTTCGAGTTCAAAATTTTCCTCCCCCTGTCATCATGTATTAGAAACCTGATTCCTGATTTTTGATTATCTTAGAATGGTTGAATTTATCATGTGACCACCTCATCTAAAAGCTTAACCTGTTAGAGCTGAGTTGGTTGTATTTATTTATTTTGTTCAATACGCCTCCTCACGTGTAGGCTAAATAGTTTTTGATTGAGCCTTACAAGTGGACATAATTTTTCACTTGTAATTTTACAAATGGGTGGTGGGGTGAGTTTTGAACCTAGAATCTTTTCATACCTAGACTTTGATATCATGAGCACCTCATCTAAAAGTTTAAGCTGATAGAGGGGTTTATTGTATTTATTTATTGTGTTCAACGGTATTTTAGTTGATATAACCCCAGAGACATGATCCGTTTTGAACAACTTTCCAGGTCATTACTGCTTTGTTAAATCAATTAACCAGAGGTTTTGCACCTTGTACTGTTGAAAGTCGTGGGAAAATCCCATATCAGTATTTCACAAGTGCTACTGGTAATAATCAACTGAGTGATGATGATGACAAGAATGCTGAAAACAAGTTGCTAATTTGGAAGAATGAGCTGGTGCATGGTGTGATTGACAAGGCTCAGTTTGGGAAGTTTGGTTTGGTGCATACCGTGCAGGAGCTCTATGGTTCAAATGCAGCAGGCATCTTACTATCTGCGTTCAGTCGCTTATTTACAATTTTCTTGCAGGTTGTTCTTAGTTTCTTCTAACTCTGAAACCTTTATGTTATGAACTGCTTTTGTTTTTTTTTGAAGAGTCCTGCACTATGTTTACATTCATATATATATATATATATGTTTACAGATGCATGGCTTCACATGTGGTGTAGACGATCTTATAATATTACCTCACTATGACATCAAAAGGAAGGAAGAACTTGAAGGTGAAGATGTTGGTGAAGAGGTTCATTGTGATTTTGTCAATTTCAAACCGGGACAAATAGGTAACATGGTGTACTCTTATTTTTTAACAGAATTTTATTTTTGAGTGTACTATATTATGATGTTACATGTTGTCTTCGATTCACCTGATTTTGCAAAAAGGTTCGGTTTTGTAACAGTAATTATGTAAGAATATCCAAACACCGTGTAGTAGATAGTTAGGCATTCGTCTATTAACCAGCTTGTTGTTTACGGCTTAACTGCAGAGCTATATCACGATACTGATGTTTTTGTCTCTGTCCAAGTGAACTAATGCTCAAACAGTATAACGGATTATGATTTTTTTTTTTTTTTTTTTTTTTTTTTTCACTTAACGTTTTACAAGTAGTCTGGCATGGAAGGAGTAGGATATGTCCTTCCAATATGGGGAGTCCAGTGTTTAGGGTCAAGTATTCTTCCCTTAGGAACTTGTCTTTGTGGTGTAGGAAGAGAATTTTAAAGTGTTGGGTTTCTTCATCCAGTTTAAGGGATCTCTTTACATATGTAGAGTTAACAAAATGATAGCTAAGGAACTCCAAATAAGTTGACAGCTAGGGAACTCCGAATAAGTTCTGTGCTTCTAAGAAGGTAGCAAATATTGTAATAGACTCAAACTTGGAAGAAGATCTCAAATCAGAAAAAGCTATTTAAAGTTTGATCATTCTGGATTCAAGCCTGATAGGTAATGGAACCTTTGATATCTATTTTGTGGTTTCCTATTCAATATGAATGGTCAAAATCAGTTGCACTTAGTTTTGATAAATGAAATCAGTTGCATTTAGAAGTTACAAACTTTAAATCCCAAGATGAAGAGATGTTACTCCATCACTTGTAAACTCGAGTGGGTGCAGATTCCTTTGTGGTTGCATTTATGCTATCCAGCTCAATAAACTTCACTGGATGCATGCTGGCTACAGATATCTTCTGATTACAGACAATATCTGTCTATTAATTTAATCTTAGGGTGAGTATGTGGTCTATGGTAATCTAGAACGTTGTAATGATATTCCCTAACCCTGAATAGAGTCAGCTCAAATAGATATTCTGCATCTCTGAGGATGTTAAAGTAACTGTAACATCCATCGTAATTTAACCTGCTAAGTAATGAGTCTATCTATGTTTTCTAATAGAGTAGTGAGGTGCATTTGAAAGAATATATTTTCAGTTTGAAATCTTCTTGATCTTCTTGATCTCCTGGATCTTTCACTTCTGAGGGTACACTTGCTTGTGGTTTGGGGACTTCTTCTTGCTAGAGATGCAGGTACTAAATCTGCCACTCTTGGCCTCTGTCCATATTAAATGGGATCCTACCCCTTGACTCTTCTTTATGAGGCCCAAAGGAAACTTATCAAATTCCTGAACCTATATCATTGCTGTACCTGTTGTAAGATTGTAGAGCTCAAAGCTTGAGTGGGAAAGCAAAGAAAGAAAAACCTTGAGCTGATGTAAGGCAATTTGCCCCAAAAAAAAAAGAAAAAAAGATACTATCCTGCATTTGGCTGTGGGAAAATAGAGGATTAGGGGGTTCGTAAGGATTATTGTGGTGGTGAAAGCTAGAGCAGATTATTGGGAAGTTGGGTGAAGGACGGGTGATGGATTGAAAGGGTATTGAAGTCAGTTGAAAAGTGAAACTTTTAAGAGCTTTTAGGGGTTGATGAATAGGGTATAGAAAAATTTGATAGGGTTGTGGGGTCGACCGCTTCTAGTTACAATTTGTTGTTCGCGGTTTTATGTTATGGAGGAAATAGTTGCAATTAGGTCCTTATATAAATTGCTAAACTTGAGAAGGGGAAGAAGAAGAAAATAAGGAAATGTGCTTATTAATGTACACAATCATCACTTATAAAGACTTCTAATCATGCTTTGTATGTTTAGAGCTGCAAATCGAATAAGCCTAGTGTTATTTCAGCTTCTTTCCATAGAGCTCAGATTAAAGTAAATGGTATGCATTTAAACTCAACTCTGGAAATCCTTCTGGTGCTACCAGAAAATTGCAAAAATTGACTCATGATAGCTTTCTAGATTTTGACTAACCAACTTTTGCAGGACAGGGTTAGGAAAGGTTTTTAAAATGACTGATCTATGTGACCAATTTTATAGTCGAAGTTATCTACATTTGATCCTTGCCAGATTGTCAGACAGGTTTGCAAATGGTTTTGATTGTTTGAAACTTGCTAATGCTCAATCTAGCATAGAAACATAGCTCTAAGTTACACTATAGTTTCTCTAACCCAGGGGTCTAGACGTTCTCAGTTTCCTGTACCATTGGATGTGTTAAATTTTTTCTTTTTTATGCTAGTACCATGCATTCAAGAAAAAAAAAAAATCATTCGAACGGTCCTTATTGCTATCATTTGGAATTTATGGAAGGAGCGAAATCGAAGAGCCTTTGAAGGGGAGGAATCGACTCTAGTATCCTTAAAAAGCCAATGTTTTTACGATTTATGTTTTTGGACTAAAGGATCTTGTAAGGTAGATGTAGATAGTATTCTTTTTTATGCTAGTACCATGCATTCAAGAAAAAAAAAATCATTCGAACGGTCCTTATTGCTATCATTTGGAATTTATGGAAGGAGCGAAATCGAAGAGCCTTTGAAGGAGAGGAATCGACTCTAGTATCCTTAAAAAGCCAATGTTTTTACGATCTATGTTTTTGGACTTAAGGATCTCGTATTCAAGAATGTATAGATACTTTACAATGTTTATGTAAATAGTTTTTGAGATGCACCCCCTTGGTGCTTATTAATAAAATGTATTCATTTTTTGAAAAAAAAGAGTACCATGCATCCAAGAAGAGTTATAATTCAATTATGCACAGTGTATCTTTGGCATACTCTTTTGAAGCTCTTGCTTCTCTCAGCCTTAAAGTTCTTAAAGTTCATTAAGGGACATGGTAGACTCTGTCTGCCATATGATTGCTGCATGGCTTTATTTGAGTTTGTTCATGAGCCACTTTGTGGAATAGGAGCTTTATCAAATTTCATTTATTCTAAAGGGAGATTTCAAACATAACAAGCTTCTGGCTCAGGTTTTACTAACTAGCAGAAAAAAACTGGGTCTCTCATTTTTTATTTTTATTGGCATACGTAGAGTGAACTTTCTACTCCTACATGTTTTACCGAAAAATTATATTGCTGTAACATTTGCCGGCTTCATGAGGATAAAAAAGAAATTCTGTTTGCAAAATGTTGCCATACTGCTTGCCTGTTATTTGCTGTACCCCAGTTTTCTCTTTTTCCTTTTCCTTCTAATAGGTGCTTCTCTCTTTCAATAGTTGAATTGTCACCTTTGTATAGTTCTTGTTATGTCTTTCTTAGATTTCAGATGATTGTTTGGTTTTGCAGGTCCCATTGAACTGCAATTGGAAATTGAGAAAGCCATATGCAGTAATAGAGAATCTGCTGTAGCATCCTTAGACATGAAGATGAAAAATAAACTGACCAAAAAAGGTTCTCAGATCAGCAAAGATTTGCTTCTTAAAGGATTATTGAAACCCTTTCCAAGGAACTGCATTTCTCTTATGACAATAAGTGGTGCCAAGGGTAGTACGGTAAGTTGTCAAAGTTGAATATATTATTTCATGCATTATTTTCTGTTTGCTTGCTAATATGAATGTAGATCAATGTTTGGACTACGGTTAGCAGGAATTCCAAATTCGCTTAAGGAGTTTCAAATTGGAATGGTCATTGCAGAAGATGTTAGGCTAGCAATATGAATCGTTGAATTTGACATTTAAATTTTTTTCATGACAAACTAATTTATTCAATTTTATGTAGTAGAACTTCCACCATTGCATGCCCTTCTCATTTTATATCCATAGTTTCTGTAACTATTGCATCAGTTTAGTAAAACCCGTGTTAATTGCAACATGTGGAGGCTTTTCTTTTTACATGCTGACCTTGGATAGGATTAGAATGTCACTAGGAGGCACTATATCAAATGATGATTACGGTCAAGTATCTGGATAGACCTTGAATTGATTATGCCAAATCTGGGGGCCTGACCCGTTTATCATTAGGTGTGCTCTTGATCACCTGGTCCATGATAGAAACCTCTTTCACATTTTATTTTGGCTTTGTATTTTCTTTTTTCTTGGCTCGTTTTGATATCTTCATAAACTACTAGTACGTTCAAGCAGTGGTATTTTGGTGAAGCCAAATAACCAATAATAACTCGAATTGGGCGATAATATTGTCCTCATTGAGGCTCTGAAAGGGGCAGGCTACTATTGATCATATTAAAAGTCGGTGGCAGTTTCTCATTACTCTAAATCAGAAAGTTTAAGAAGATGAAGCTAAGCTTTTCTCAGTCCTTAGAGATGACCCCTGCATTTCTTATCATGTTTGTTCTGGTTAATTAATAAAGACAGATGTTAGAACCTTTTCTTTTGATATGTCGATGTCCCTTCAGCTCCTGGATGGACTTCTTTAGTTCACTCAAAGCTAGACCAGTTCTCCAACACAAGATTAATTGGTTTTGTTAGGCCTAGGTTTCTGTAGTTTTATCACTAATTTCCCTATGACCAACAAGGGGGGAAAAAAGAAACTGTTCTCATCCAGTTTGTGGTTATGGATCACCAAATGATAGTAAGGTTGCATCTAATAACATGATCTTGCAAAATTCTTCTATGCCTGCACTTGTCTCCTGCTATACTGTGACAAACAACTTGATGTTGGACCCAGAATTGTAGAAGATGCTAACAAGACTATTCTTTTTGTTAATATCTTTCAAATTTGAATGTATTACCATGGAAGCGGGGATCAAAAGAAGGCTAGAACTGTGGTAACACCCCAATTATGTAGCTCAGATAGCATTAGTGAAGGAATCACATGTTTCTTAAATTGTGGTGTTACTGTATTCTGGCAAGATGCTTCGTGCGCCATCAGTATCTTTTCTGCTTTTCGAGCGTGTAGTGTTTTTTTTTCTTTTTTTCTTTTCTGAGCATTAGGAGGGTAGTTTCTTCTATTTCTTTAGCATGTTTCTATTGATTAGACTTAAGTTAAATGGTATTCTGAAGCTTGTAATCTTCTTCATATTCCTTTTCTCATCATCATCTTGTCATATTTTTTACCATTTTTTTCCTCTCCTAATGCTTTTAATAGGTTAATTTCCAACAAATATCTTCTTATTTGGGCCAACAAGAGTTGGAAGGGAAGCGTGTTCCACGAATGGTTTCTGGAAAGACTTTACCCTGCTTTCCACCATGGGATTTTACTTCCAGAGCAGGCGGCTATATTACTGATCGCTTTCTCAGTGGTCTTCGCCCCCAGGAATATTACTTTCATTGCATGGCTGGTCGAGAAGGGTAAATCCGAATTTTTCAATCTCATTTGAATTCCTTTAGACTCAAATGATCCCTACCTTCCGAAGTTGCTTTAGAGAATATCTCAAGTTTTTCTCGTTTGTATTGTAGCCTTTATTGCTCATATTTTCTTTTTATATAATTCCTTTGGATCTTCAGTACACTAAAATTCAACTACCTTCTAGTTCTAAGCCTTCTTATTCTTTATCGTCCATGCATATTTCACCAATTCTGCAGAAGAGAGGAGGCTTGTGAGAATTTTGTCAGATTTGTGTCTATAAAGAAGAGATGATAGTTACAGTTTGTTTTTCTAGATTTAAAATGTGGACCATAGTTATTTTTTAAAGGCTTATTAAATTTAATCTGTGTCAATTTAACGCTACAAATATTTGTGCTTGTGCTTGTATTTCTTTGCTTCTAAGTTTGTATTGAAGCTACTTTCAATTCTTAATGCAGACTTTGTGTCTCTACTTGCGTAGTGATTTGGTTCTATTGTGGCCTACTGCATGCTCATTTCTTATATTAACTTAGTGTTTATCATGGCTGCCTACTGCATGCTCATCATTTCTTATATTAATTTGGTGTTTATCATTGCTGCTAATTGAAAGCACTTGAATAAGACTGGACAAAGAACAGATAATGATCATTGTTTAGTCTCTGTTAAATACTTCTTTCCTGAAGCATATAATAATGCTCAGTTGTGAATCTGTGCACTTAGGTTACTACTACAATTTTTAAAGTGTGATGCATAAATTATCTTGCATTTCTCATGGCTGTCCGGGCTTTTGCTAAATTTTAGTACTGTTATACAGGTTAGTTGATACTGCTGTCAAAACATCGCGCAGTGGATATCTGCAAAGGTGTCTGATCAAAAATCTCGAGAGCCTGAAAGTTTGTTATGATTATACTGTTCGTGATGCAGATGGATCTATCATTCAATTTTGTTATGGGGAAGATGGTGTTGATGTCCATCGCACAAGTTTTCTTAAAAATTTCAAAGCACTGACATATGTAAGATTTTTAGGTGCTCATTCCTGTTTGTGTTATGAACTTATGATGAATATAAACTCCTTTGATTTGTATGAATGAATTTCTGAAATGGCCGAGATATCTCTGGTCTTTTGTTTTCCAGAATCAAGAGACTATTAGCCAAAAATTTTATCGCAAACGTGAGTTCAATTCCTATATCGAGCAGTTGCCTGCTGGGCTTCACAAAAAAGCAGAAGAATTTATAAAAAGCTCAAAAGTACAGGGTCGAAATTTTTTTTTGAAGTTAGTGGAACAGAAATACCTCTCAAGTCTTGCACCTTCAGGGGAACCAGTTGGAGTAATTGCTGCTCAATCTGTTGGTGAACCATCCACACAGATGACGTAAGTTAACACATCTTTCTCCTCCTCTCAATCAACTCTGCATTCTATAATTTTGCATCTTTCCAGACCTGTAAACTTGCTTCTTTTGTAAATGTGTAGACTCTGTGTGAGTTGGTGGTGAGATGATATTAACCCCTTAATTGGTGTATTTCTATCATGCTCTTACATTTTGGTGGGGTCTGCTTATAGATCTCCATACACCTTAGTTCTGTTGATTTGGCAGCCTTATATTCTTTGGTTGGTTATTATTTTCATTTTCAGACTGAACACTTTCCATCTCGCTGGCCGTGGGGAAATGAATGTTACACTTGGTATTCCACGTCTTCAGGAGATTTTGATGACTGCTAGTGATGTTATTAAGACTCCAATTTTGACATGCCCCTTTCGGCAGTGGAGATCAAGGTATGTTAGATCTATTTTAACTCGCAATGTGAGCTTACGTTCTGATCAGTCAAAATATTGGACTTCAATAGCGATGCTTTTGTTTGATGCATATGTGATAACCTACCTGCACATCCATATGCTAAATTTTAACCTCTCATCCGTGCTTATTGGAAGCTGCGAGTGGTGCACTGCAAAAGAAATTTTATGGTTTCTTTACATATAGTTGGAGTGGCACAATTGAGATGATAGCTAGAAGACACGCTGAGTTCTGTGGATTTATAGCTAGCCAACTGCTCTCTCTCTCCGATATGCACGCATGCATGCACACACTTCCACAAAAGTGTCTCACACATGCAGTGATATTCACTTGCTAAATTTGTCTGTCCTATATGTTTATGATGTGCAGGGATGAAGCTAAATCTCTTGTGGCAAAAGTGAAGAAGGTATCGATTGCGGACTTGATAGAGAGTATGGAAGTACACCTTCTTCCCTTATCAATTCACCAAGGCCAAAGCTCTAGAATTTATAAGCTTAATATAAAGCTTAAAGAACATGAATTCGTGTCCTTGGAAGACTGTCAAGTAACACTCAGATATGTATTCCTTAGAGAATTAGAAGATGCGATAGAAGCTCATCTTGCCCTACTCTCTAAAATTAGTGGCATAAAAAATTATATGTCAAGCTCACGATCAAAGGCTTCAAATGACGGAGAGGAAGATGCTTCTGGAGACAAATCACAAGAGGAAGACGATGTTGATGCTGACGATGTTGATGATGACAGAGCTGAGGATCTTGGTTCAGATGTGCAGAAGCGGAAATGGCAGTCTACCGATGAGATGGATTATGATGATGGCGCAGATGAAGCCAGTGGTGATGAATCATCTGCTGAACTTGAAAAACACGAAATGGATCTAGCCAATGATGAACTTGGAACTGGAGAGGATGGAGAAACTGAGATCAATAGTGACAATGAAACTTCTGATATTCAAAATGAGGATGGAGTCAAATCAAAGCCTAAATCAAGTAGTAAAAAGACCAAATCAACAAGCAAAAGAAAGAAACATTTGGAAGGAAGTTTAGTTACCAAGGACTCAGATAGGCATATTTTTGTGGAAGTTAAAGGGTTGCACTTCGAGGTCCATTTTAGATTTACCTATGAACCTCATGTGTTACTAGCCCAGGTATTACTTCTCAATCCTATACCAATTTTTGTCTTTTTTATACGAACAAAATTAGCCTGGCTGTCTCTAGTTGTGCAAGTGATTTCCTCTTCAGGAACAGATCTTATTTTTCACCCACTACCTGCCTCTGAGATAGCTAAAATTTCTTTAGCTTCTCCAAGATGCTTCTGAAATTTTGGACCTGGAACATGATCTTGATCATTTTGAAGTTTCAGCCTATGTTGCACTTATTGTACTTGACACTTAATAATACTGCATATGAACTATAACTTGACGGTCAAGTCGTTCAATATATCCTTTTTTTAGCTGGCGTTACCCTTGGGCTGTTGATTTGGTGGGGGCCTTTTAATTGCTAGCAGATTTCTTAATGGTTTACTAGAACATACCCAACCTCCTCCTCCCCTAAAGATTTGATGAAAACCTGTAGAAAGAAAAATCACGGCTCTATCTTCTACTGTTTTAGTTATGTTTGTCTACCTTTGGTAGGATTTTACTGCTCCGATTAGTGTCCCAATAATGATAATGGCTCATGACTGATGCAGATTGCTCAGAAGGCTGCAAAGAAAGTTTATATCAAGACCTCTGGTAAGCTTGAGAATTGTAGAATGGTTGGATATGATGTAAATGAAAATACAGTTATGTGGAATGAGGAGAACAAAAAGAGGGATCCCGATGTTCAACAGCCGCAGACTGACAAAGAAGACGGCTTTGGTTATTGGGCACTGAAGGCAACTGGAGTGGATTTCACTGCATTCTGGAACATGCAAGATGACATTGATGTTAGCCGTCTATATTCTAACAACATCAATGCTATGCTGACCACGTATGGAGTAGAAGCTGCCAGGGCCACCATCATCAGAGAGGTGAAAACTGTTTTTGGTATTTATGGGGTAGAGATTGATTACCGGCATTTGAGTCTAATAGCCGATTACATGACCCACAGTGGTGGGTACCGGCCAATGAGCAGACACGGAAGCATAGCTGAGTCGTTATCACCTTTCTTAAAAATGTCTTTCGAGACAGCTTCTAAGTTCATTGTTGAGGCTGCGTCTCATGGGATGACCGACACCTTGGAGACACCATCTTCTAGAATTTGCGTTGGCTTACCGGTACAGATGGGTACAGGTTGTTTTGATTTGATGCAGAAATTGGAAGTTTGATGTACAGCACATTGCTTTATCAGTATTTATCCATCGTGTAATGTTATATTAAGCTTTTATTTTTTCTGTATTTGATGACTTGAGTTGCAGCTACATCGAGTATAAGATATTCTAGCAGCTGTAAGTTATGCTGCTTTGTTTCCAAAATCTTTGTAAACATTTACATATACTTCAAGAAGTCAGCTGACTCTGATTTTCCCCGCGAAATGAAGGGTGGTGCAGTTTTGTGAGGGTTGTTATTTGTTGTTCTTTATCCCTTCACTGTTCTTTTGTACGATAAAGAATCCATGTATTGAAAATCAGATTTCTCATGTATATGATCAAATTCTAATATATAGGGAATGGTGAAAAGTGATATAGAGGAACACTAAAGTGTCTGCACTGTCTAGTTCTTCACAACTACGCATATTTCTTGCTATATTTCAATGTCGTGTTTTCTTTTTGTTTTTGGGTTGATTTGAAGGAAGGTTTAGCCGATCTAACAAAAAAGGAAGCACGTTGAATGGCTATCCAACACTAGTCATCAGACAACAATCCGCCCAGGGTGGTGTTGCAAGAGTAACCTCCATTTACTTCTAAGTTGTTGCTTCGAGGCCAAAATTATCAATTCATTCTACACAAGCATTTGCTTCACGAAAAATATGCTGCAAATAACTTGGTTATCCTCTGGCCGTGCAACAAAATGGAAAAAAGAAAAAAGAAAAATTGAGCAAACTCATAAAAACTCGAGAAAAAATTATTGCGTTGTCTATATACTGTTGTAGTTCTAATAGGACGACAAGAGATTTCAACCTTTCCTCATTTAATGGGGAAGGAGGACATTTAAGATCATTGATGCTTATTTCTTTGTTCAAGCTCCAAGCTTTTTAGAAAGTATCTTTGAATTGCATCCAATCGGTTTGGATCTCTTTATGTTGTTATAATTATTTAGAGAATATATTTGAATTACATTTCCATGAATTTGGATATCTCATGACATTATATTTCAATCCCTCGTTATATTATACTATTTGTATTTCCTAGATAAGAATTGCCACTGTATATATTTGGATCCGTTTATAATGTAGGCATTATTTGTTTTCTCTTTCAAAAAAGAATTAGAAAATAGCTATGATAACCATTCGAGTTGACAAAATTAGTAATATTATCTATGAAAGATTTAGATACAAAGCAACAAAAAATAAACCAAATTTGATACCCGAATATTAGGTTTTGGCTAAGGAATATATCTCCAATGCTTTATGATCAATGACTTCCCAGCAATTGGGATTGTTTTTTTTTTCTTTTTTTGGTCAAAGCAAGAGAAATTCCATTAAAATAAATCTGATTACAGATATTATCCTATGCCGGATAAAGCAAAGTCAGAATGCAAAATGATGAAAAGTCCTGAAGGAATATTCGAGAATCAATCCAAAAGTAGGTTATCAGTCAATACATATTTTGCTATCTAATCAGTAACTCTATTTCCATTCCTATGAATAAGAGAGAAAGAAACTTGAGGAATAGCATGACGAGAAATGCGGATATGGGAGTTGGGATTGTTTGATGTACCCAAAAAGCTCAATGGCAATTCAAAACAAAGCAAATAAATGTAACTCAAATGAGATGCACGCCAAAGTTGAGCACGTTTGGTTATGTATCACCCAGAAATCAATGTATGCTTTTGTTTTGTTTTTGTTTTTTTTTTCTTTTTTCCTTTTCCCTTTTGCCCCATTCTTAGCAGCCAGGACCAACACATAGAAAAAGAGCTAAAGAAACCAATCCATGACTTGACATCAGTACAATACTACCTCCAATTCCTGTATGTTCGATAAAGCCAAAGATTCCTCCCTCTGCCGCCCTCCACCACACTGATCGAAGTATGACAATTACCCCCCAAACTGTACAAGATAATTACCACTTATCATACAACTTTCTAACTTTAATTTTTTTTTTTTTTTTTTTTCTGGTCGTTTCGTTCTATTGATCAATGATAGTATAAGAGATCTGTAACCCCCGAAATTATTTATATAATAATGGATCCTCCTTCCTACCCATAGTTAGCACGTATCTCCTCAAGTCATACTTGAGTATCATATCATAGACTCCTACCCCAACTCTATCTTCCCTATCAGTGAACCGGAACATAGTGCATAGATGCTCTTCGATCTATGCATTCTTTTGTCTCCAAACAAGATATCAGATGTAATCAATTGACCATAGTCATATGTATCAAGAAGGCGCCTCTTTTACTCTACAAAGACAAAAAAAAAAAAAAAAAAAAGTAAAGGAAAAGAAAAAGAAAACGCTTATCCCTCTAGACTTTGCAACAGTAGGGTAGGTGAAAGAAGATAAATTTGTACATCTGCAATAGAAAGTGGCTCACACAACATCCACAAAAGAGTCCCTATAGCAGCAAAATGTTTATCCATATAAACCAAGAGCACAGATCAGCAAGCAGAGATTGAGCACCATCATGAAGAGCACAGTGAATGTTGCGCCTCTATTGCAGAAAAATGTTTCTCTACATAAACCACGACACGGATCAGCAAGCAGAAGATTCAGCCCCATCATGAAGAGCACAGCAAACTGTTGCTTTATGATGCCCTTGGTATACTTTGATATCTTTTCCAGAAGACGTTGACCATAATCTTGCTGTTGTATCAGAAGAAGCTGCAGCATTGATTTTGCACCCGATAAAGATGAAGTTATCAGACACTAGGAAGTGCGTAAAATTAATTCTCTAATAAAAAAACGTCAGTAGCAAATAGTCAAACACTAAATAAGCCATTAGAAATTTCTTTATGATTCAAAACTTCAATTTGCAGTACACTGGCATGTTTTATCATAAAACGATAATTTAACATGGACAAGAAAGTAAGTTCATTGCCCCAAGTTATATATTAACTCATTGGCTAACTTGAAAGCTTAAACTGGCTCAAATGCTATAGATAGTAGGAGTCTTAAAAGCCACATGGCAGAGATCAAAGTGGTATGCTCAACAAAAGGTTAAAGCCAATCCCGAGTAAAGTCGCATACTTATATAATGACTTATTCTGAAATGTAGTAGAAGCATGTAACTGGTATCCTGATGAACTCACTCAAATGAAAGATTAGCATACTGCATCTTTGGAATACCTGTGATGAGAAAAGCACCATCTACAGAAAAAACACAATCCCAAACCCAGCGTTCATGTCCTGAGAAAAGATAAATAGAACAAAATATTGGAAAGAAAGGGTTTAGAGATAGCTTCACCAAGAAGTAGATACGTGTAAGAGAACTTGCGTCAGATGATCACTTTTTCTCTCTATTATTTGCTTAGATAAGTTTGGTGAATTGATCTATACCTGTCAGTGTTTTCTCTAAAGTAAAACCATCTACATTCCATATCTTGACGGTGTGATCAGAAGATGCCGTTGCAAGATACCTAAAAACGCCAGAGATAGAAGTAAAACAAAGTATATTCCATTGACTTGTACAGCAATAATACTTGGTAATTTTACAAAGAAATGTCATGACAAGAGGGCTGGCAAAAATTAAATGAAATGAGAATAATAATGCAGAAAAGTTTCCATGAAGAATTCTAACCGCTGAGGTTCGCATAGTTCAGGGGAAAGGAGACACTTGAGGATATATCCATCATGAGCCTGTAGCTTATGAAGTGGCTCGAAGTTGGACATAGTCTGCAGCACAATGCAAAATACAATTTTAAATACAATTTTAAATACAATTTTATCCACTTTTAGGTTATAGTTGAAGAACAGGTACAGCAACAGAATATATTAATTTATTTGAATATTGCCTGGGTGCCACGCAACAAGCGCCAAACATAACATGTCCCGCGGTTATTTGCAGCAACAACCAAGCTCCCGTCCCACATTACAGTCAACGATCGTACAGCTGTATCCACCTCTGGCACCTGCATTTGAAAAGATATATAGACTTATCTACTTCTTGTTGTCCAAATCTTCTTGAAAGACTTCTGTTATAAAGTGCTCTTAGACTCAGACTGATAACCAGTTCATCCTACAGAGCTTACCACCTCTACAGAATTTCGGGTTCTCTATCTCAGCATTTTATTTTAGGTGTTAACCAAAAAAAATTTGCAAGTGAACAATGATAGTATTATAGTAATACTCGTATAAGAAATAAAGGGAAAAGAAAAGTAATCGTGTTAAAACATAAAACAGAAAAGATAGCCATGGCTAATTAAGTTCTAAACTGAAAAAGTCCAATAAGATATAGTGAGAACTGCAAATAGCATGATCACATACCAATTCACAGCTGCATGAATTTGCCGTCAAATCCCACACACGGATATTGCCATTTTGGTCCCCGGATATAAGCTCAGTCTGTGCACCACAAGAGATGGATAAGCAAAATATAGCAACTACAACAATGGCATATGCCAAAACAGTGCAACCATCTATAAATTCCAACCAAAACTCTCTATATATGCATGATGCAAACTAAGTGTTCTAATTCATATGGTGCTCAAGATTTGGTGGACTTAAAGTCTAATGGCAAAATTTTTAAACGATTCCCCATCAAGATCTTCAAACACCTTTCCATGATGATTCCCCATCAAGATCTTCAAATGGTGTTCTAATTCATATGGCGTTTGAAGATCTTGATGGGGAAACTCTCTACATATGCATGATGCAAAATTTTTAAACAATTCCTCATCAAGATCTTCAAACATCTAATTCAGACATGTAAATTTCATATAATCAGCCTGTCATAGACAAGAAATTACACACTTATGATGCCTGAAAGAATTAAGATGTTATACGCTGAGTGGGAAGGTTAACAGCTGATTAAAAATTATAGAACTCCCAAAGGCTGTTTTACTTCTCAGATCAGATTAGCTATCAGAAAAATAACAGATTATATTAGTGTTTGCACATTAAATCAACCCAGACTAATAGCATTTCAGTTTTAAGTTCGAACATTGAAAGAAATATGCAAAATCTGTAGTTCCATGCTCCTTTCATGCTTCACTTTCTTCATGATGAGTTGCACCTTCCATGATAAATGAGGACTCTTTCCGCGTATTGTTTAATTATAAGTTAAGAGAAAGAAAGAAAAGCCTTACGACTTCCCAATTTTTCAGATCCAGGAACAAATGTAACGACGAAAGGATGTGAACAGGTATAAACTGCATTATTTTAAAAGGTGAAGCTGAGTTTGACCCGCAGCTGATGTCAGTGTGAAACAAGTATAAAGGCTTCAAGCAAAGGTGTCAAAGCATCAGTTTTCAAATTTTATTCATTACAACTGAGAAATAATGTGAAACCCTAAAAGTAATGGTGGCTAAGATACTTTCTTATCCCATTACATAATAGAGATACTGAAGATGCCATCAAGTTATAGTGGCTACTTAAAACTTTTTACATTGTTTTTTAGCATCGTTTTCTTTTTGAAAATGTTTCTTCTATTTACATAATTTGTTCTTTTTTTTTTTTTGGGTATGTTTTTCAGTAAATTTAAGTTTTTGAAATTAATAATAAGAAATTTTGCGGGGTGTAAGCTCGGAGCAAGAATGATAAATTGCCTCAACGTAAACCTTTGTATTGAATGCTAGTTGAGTGAGAAAAGGAGAAAAAGTTAAATGAAGTCTGAAGTCTTATGACAACAATTCCATGTTGAACTAACAAGAGAAGATTCATATAATTAATCTTTTCTTGTATCTGGAAATCTAGAAATTTTAACTCCTTTGAGATTTTAGTCAAAGGAGGCTTCCATAGAAATTAAGAAATGAAATATTAGTAAAACTAACCTGATTTGGATGCAAAACAACCGTGTTAACAGCTGCACGACTTTCATATTCTCTCTGACAACCTGGGGCCCTATTGACATTCATAATTGAGGTACACCGAAATTTACACCAGCTGACATATTGAAAACTAAAAGTTGGGGAACCCATGGCATGGATTGTAATTATACCTCAAGTCCCAAATTTTTACTGTGCCATCTTCTGAACCAGAATACATCCATTTTCCATCACGTTGAAATCCCACGGCCATAACATTATTAGTGTGTGAATCATAGCTCATCACCTGTCATCAATATGAGAAAGGAAATTTTATTGGTCAAATATGTGACAAGGCTATAAATCTGAACAACCTCCATGACAGAGAAAGAAAGAGTAAAAGTAGCCTTAGACACATACAGGCTGTGGGCTGTTTGAATTGACATCAAACAGTCGAATGTGAGGATTTCCAGCTGCAGCCAAGAAGCGTTTGTCAGGAGTAATCTCAAGCCGGTTAACTTGCTGAACACAAAGTCAATGAATAAGATACCCAGAAAACAACTCTAAATCAGCCAATATGTCCCCTCCTTACAGAAGAAAAGATGATTAGCTGAATGTTTTAAATTCTTCAGACTCTACCAATAACAGCAGAATTAAGAATTAAGAATCTCTAATTTCTAAAAAGGCTGTAATATTTTCCACAAATAAACCTACCCATTCTCACTAAGAAGCGAAAACTGCTTAACGCATAAATTGGACAGTTAAATGCCAAAACATCTCTGGCATATCATATATTTTAATTTGCAAATTTCATGGAAGAGATGTCAGCAGATAGTTGAAACAGGCCAAGTCATGTATATTGGTAAATGAGCTGACTATGAATTCTTAATAAAGTCAGTAAAGCAGATGAAAAGTTGTGCAGCAATGAACAGAGGTAGGATGGTTATGGTGGCACCTTATACTGAAGCACTGGTTGCTTGGGCCATTTACTCTTAGTGATATTCATCAGTATGCTATTATCTATTTCAATTTAAATCAATACGGATGAAGGCGGCCACTTCAGCAAGCCTTATGGTAAAACTAACACATTTTTTTCTTCTTATGCTAACTTATAGCAATTCTCCATGTGGGTCACAATTTCTGGCAATATTACTAAAAACCACATATCTATGTTTTTTTCTTTTTCTAAAAAATCCTGTGCCGAGCAGTAAACCATGATGGATAAAAAACCAAGTATAAGATTTCCTATGTCCAAGGTTATTTGCATACTTACTACGTCCATGCCAAATTGCAAATAACCATGAACATCATGTGTACCTTTTGAATACATACTCACAATTTATGAATACAAAAAAGAGGTTTTACTTAAATTTATCGGTGACATCACGTAGGCACATAGAAGAACACCTAAAAATTCAAAAATATCCAAAGTAAAGCCAATACGAAAATATATGATCTATTCCCTTTCCAATTACTATTAAAAGAAAGTGATATCTAATCTTTCTCATCCCATGGAAACGCAACAAGCCAACAACTAGTTATTATTCAAATCTATCATATAATATAAAGCATTTGCAAATTCTCCATATTTTTCTAATTAAAATTAATTTAAGCAATGGAAAAAACAAAGACAGGTCAAATGTTGTCGAAAGTTAATTCAATGAATCTCATCATTTACTTCTATTCCAGCGCTGACGTCTCTATAACAACAGTATCAAGTTTGAGATTCCTACACTTGTGAAGTCTTTATTACACACATAAACATACACATGTAAAAGAAAATTAAACAAAAAAAGTCTTGAGCATGTGGTAACATATATTAAGACGAAGAATTCGAGAGCGCCTCACAGATTCTGGGTACTGAATAGTTCTATAACAACGCCCACTTTTGGCCTCCCAAAATCGAATTGTGTGATCATAGCTAGCTGTAGCTAAGATCACTGATGGCTGGCTCATCTTCTGTGTAAATAAATTATGTCTATTCTCCTGATCAAATACACCACAGTGAAAAAAACAAATAAATACATAAATCAATTACCTTTATATATAGTACATTTTTATATATGCATAATAAGCAACAAAGTTACAATCTTTGAGGATTTTCTTAAAGAAAACGTGGAAATAACTATTGGGTTGTGAGGATTTTGATATCAGAATACTAAAAAGGCGTGTACAAAATATGTGTGTGTGTGTGTGTGTGTGAAAAGTTCTAAGCTTTGGGAATTATTTGAAAGAAAATGAACATAATTTCTGGGTTGTGAATATTTTTACATGAAAATGCTCAATATAAACATAATACACAAAAAAAAAATAATAATAATAAATAAAGGGGTTGAAGAAAATGAGAAAATAAAATATGGGTTGTGAAGAAATTTACCTGAGAATTTGTAGAAGTATGTTAGATCATTAGATGGGGGTGATTAGGTGAATAGAGTTTATTGGAGAGATGGGTAAAAGCTCTCATGGCTAGTAGAGGGATTGAGCTTCAAGTCGAATAATAAGCAGCAGTTTGAGTCTGGAAGGGTTTATGCATTTTTTCTTTGCGTTTCTATGCCGCTGAAATTTTGCTGATGCTGAGAGTCATAAGTCACAAATAAATGGGTTAATTATGTCATTATTCTTTATTATTTCTAGTTCTTTTAAGTTAGTTCCTATTACATTCAAATGGTCAAATTAGTCCTCTATTTTTTTTTGGTCAAAGGGAAAATTTTATTAAAACAAAAATAGATCAGATAAATCATGTCCCAAAAGTGATCGGACAAAAAGAATGAGTGACAGCCTATAACAACATACAAAAATTATGAAAATAATAGAATGAGTTAAAGCCCTACAAACATGAATCAGAAAATTAATAGAATGGGCTAAAGCCCATAATATAAAATTAGGAAAAAACCCTAATACAGATAAACTCCGGAAACATAATCTAGTTAGCATGAGAGTGGAAATCCAGTCGCACAATAGCGCAAGAACCCAATTCATTCCTTCTCCGATCCCCAGATTTAAATCACACACAAAAGGTCTTAAGAATCCTAGCGGAGAAGCTGCTGCTGAAGGAGAGGAAGAAGAAAAAGTCACCAAAGTATACTTAACGGGGCATACTAACCCGACTAGAGGCTGGGCCAAGACGATCCAAACAGTCAATGGTCTAAACCCTCCAAGAGACACAAGGGACCATCGGTATTCTGAGCTTGAACAAGTGGTATTAAAGGCCACCCTATCACCACCAGATAAACCACAATGTACGGTAGATGAGAGAGCAGGATCAGAAACCAAATGTATGAAAAACAAATGGCAATCACAACGAAGAAGCTAGAAAGGATGGCACAAATCTACGGTAGATCTAAAAATATTAAGCATGTTATGTTGGATCCACAACCTGGAGAAAGTGAGAAAATTTCAAAGTAATAAGATCTAAAAGTAAAAGTCTCAAATCTATAAATATCAAAGGCCAAACATCATCTTCACCATCACTTTTAGGAACAAAGATAAATAACACCCAAATAGATGTTCAGCAAATATTTTTTGCAAGAGAGCAAGAGCTCAAGATAATATCACCCATAATAAATGAAGACATACAACAGATCCACGAGGACGTGTCTTATCCATGTTACCGGATGAAGAGGAGATAAGAGCCATAGGGCCCGAATGAGAAAGATACAGCCTGAACATGAATAAACCCCATAAAGTTGCCATGAACAAAGTTGGGTAGTGGAGATAATATGCAGAAATTGCAGAGATAAAATAGGGGATTTTTTGCATTTGCAGCACTTTTTGGCTTGAGATTTCTTAGGAGATGTAGTATTTTGCTATAGAAAACCATGGGTTTAGCTATGGGGTTTCTCCCTTGGTGGGTGTAAGAAACCCTGAGGAGAAAGAAAGCTTTTACAACACACTCATTTTCTCAAGCAAAAATGTTATGGTCAGTTCAAATTAGTCCTCATTTGCCAAAATTGATCAAACTAGACCATACAGTAATTAAACATAATAGTGCTACGTGTGGCTTGGTCGGATATTTGTAGACCCCTTGATGAAGGGGGCCTTGGTATCAAGTCCCTTGAAGACACCAACAAAGTTGCTATTCTGAGCCAATTTTGGCATATGCACACGGATGCTCAATTTATTTGGGGTTCATGGACTCGAAGGGTTCTTCTCAAAGATCAAAGCATTTAGAGTGTAAATATTCCCCCAGATGGGTCGTGGGCTTAGAAAAAGCTACTAAAAATTAGGGAACTTGCTACCAATTTCATCAAAAACAAGATTGGCAATGGGAAGAAGACTTATCTCTGGTAGGATGCCTGGCACCCTTCGAGTAGATTGGTCTATCATGTTCCAAATGAAACTATCACTGCTTCTAGGCTTGGCAACCAGATTAAAGTCAACAAAGTGATCAGAGATGGGGCTTGGCATTGGCCTCGTTGTCTATCTATTGGCAATGCATAGACAGGTATTAACTTCATGCCAGAGAGAGAAGATAAGTTCATTTGGGATGGTAACAGCAATGGTGTTTTTCAGTTTACTACAACTTGGGAAGCAATTAGACATAAATTCCCAAAGGTTCCTTGGTTTCATCTTATCTGGAAGAGTCCATACATATTGTTAGCCTAAAGGCTTTAAATCCTATATTTTGATGATAACTAAATCTTGATTATGAAATTGATCTATTGACTAATCATATCTTGTAATGAGTTTATTGTTTGAGAATTAGTCAAAGCTTGAAGGATATTCAACATATTAAATAAGCTCATAAGGATTAGAGTAATGCTCATGGAAAATAATGATCAAACAAAAGGCATCCTCCAACAAGAAGATCAAAGTACTTTAATGGTCAAGATCTATGAAGTTTCAAGATGTGATCATCCTAGCTAAGATCTTGTCCTAAAGAAGGAAGATTGAAGAGATGAACAAAGCACTTTGTGAATATCAATGTTATACAAGCTCAAGAGCAAGTCCATGAAGAATGATGTTGATCAAGCTCAAATGATCTAATCATGACGATAAAATGAAGAGTTCAACATGATCAAGCTCAAATGTCTTTTTGTCAAGATCTTTACAAGCTCAAGTTGTAAAGATTCAAGTGAAGATCTTTGTAGATGAAAAAGGAGTTATAAGAAGAGACGTGGCGACATAAGGGGTACCGATTAGGACTTGACTGGGGTTTGGGTCTTGTAAATGGTATATGCTCAATGGTGATTCTTAAAAGTTATTTTTGAATCAATTGAAAAAGGCTTTACAAAATACGTTCAAAAGAAACGATTTCAAAAAACCCAACCATTGCAATTTGGAGCCCACCGGACGACCCCATGTCGATCGGTCGACCGGTGGCTAAAGGGACTTCCGCCCGAGGCCTGTCCACCGGACGAGGGTCTCTCGACCGGTGAAACAGGGGTCGACCGGTTGGGCCAAAATGCTGATTCAAAATATAGCCGTTTCTGAATGTTGGGAGCATTTATTACACCATTGTTTCAGCTCTATTAATGCTCTCAATTGAAAAATCTTAAGGCATTAATTCAAAGAAATTACTCTTGTTTTCTAACACTATATTCATCTTTGAATTATTATTGTGCTATACTTGAGCAAGAATTTGTGAGCTATATTGAGAGAAGCATTCATTGTATTCATCTACCCTAAAAGAGGGCTTTTATTGCGAATTTCAATCACTTATCAAAAGAGAGAGTTAAACACTTTGAAATGAAGGATTTCCTTGTCAAAGGTTTAGGGTTGGAGCTTTGTATTGAGAAAAAAATTTTCTATTATAAAAGTTTGAACTACCGTTGTAGTTGGTTTGTGGACTCACCAATATTTGAAGAGTCACAATAGTGAAGATTGTTGAAATCCTAAGCGGGAAGCTTAGGTCGTGGACTTAGGCGAGGGCCGAACCACCCTAAATCGCGATTTGTAATCTCTTTCTCTCAACTCTCTATTTGCATTAATTTATGCACACTAAGTGTTTGATAAATTGTCTCACTCACATCTTATATTGCTAAAGTGCATATTTGATTAATATTGTTTCTGATTAATCATTGCTAGTATATTGCCTAATCGAAAAAGTAGTAGCATTGCCTATATAACCTAATTCACCCCCTCTTAGGTTTAATTAAGGGACAACAAGTGGTATCAAGAGGTAGAGCTTTACATATAGCTTAACATCTAGTAAAGTCAAGATCATGGCATATACTACTACATCCCCTCACATTGAAGGATATTCAATTGATAGACCTCCTTTGTTTACATGAATCGATTTCATGAGGTGGAGGAATCATATGACAATATATATTCAATCCGTGAACTACACATTGTGGCATATTGTTGAGCATGGGCCATATGAAGTTGAAGATGAGTCAACTGAGCAAAACATTGCCAAATTGACCAAAAATGCTAAAGCTATGCATATTCTCTATTGTGCTTTCAATGATCAAGAGTTTGAACAAATTCGAGAATGTACATCCGCTCATGAAATATGGAATCTCCTTGAAGAACTATATCAAGATCAAAAAGGAGATAATAGAGAAGAATCAAGAGAAGAAGAAAATATTGCATGCTTCGTTATAATGGATGAAGAGGTAAACCTATCTTATCAATCTTATTGCTCTTCATCTAGTAACAATGATCGTACAATGGAAGATTTGGAAGAAGCCATTTATATTGTTCATTATGAACTAACGTTTGCTATATCTAGAAATGTGAGCATTCTTGAAAAAGTGAAAGGTGTCGTACTTGATTTAAAAGAGTTTGAAAAGAAGAATACTCATGTTATTAAAACCAACTATAAGTTTGAAATAGAAAACACTTTCTTGTTTGACAAAGTGTTAAAAGATGAGATTTATTGTTTGAAGAAAATATATGATGAGTTGAATTAAAGAATCACCAAATCTTGCAAGGAAAAAGAAAAATAGGATATTATGCATGATTTGCAATACATAGCATGTAAATTAAATTTGTTAGGATATAAATCATGTCTCACTCAAAATCTCTTGAAGAAATGTTTTTTCAAATATTCAAATCCTAATGTGTCATCTTCCTCTAAAGTAAATCAACATGATTATTGTGATGAAACAGAACAACTTGTCTCATTATTTCATAATATGAAACTAATTGATGATGAAACAAAAGTTCCATGGTGGCTAAAACACAAATAGATTGTTAAAGCCATAACAAATGTGATTAACCCCCGAGGACCCAATTAAAGATGGGTACCTAGATCTTGCTTTGTTGTAGGAATGTCAAGCAACACCAAAGATGATGGTGATGCAACTCATGAAAGAGGCAAGATCTTTGAGATGAGGAAGCACGGGTAATATTGAACTTATTTTTTATATGTGCTTCTTGAGAATGTTTTAAAATTTAACTTGATTAATCAACTAGGTGATATTATACATATGTGATTGAAAATGAAAATGATGATGCATTATTTGATAATTAAGTGAAAATGATCATGCCAATGAGTTTGATGAATCTGCGCATGAGATGTTATATGCATTATTATGTCATGTGATTTTGAATATACATGTGTTGAATGAAAATGGTAAACTTGATGGTTTGAATGCTATAAAAGAATTGTATTATGATAAATTTGATAATCGTGCCAAGAAAGGTTAAATGAGAAAATATAATTCTTTGTAATGATGATTTGTTGATTTGTGAAATAATCATGGTTAGAATCTTTATTGTCTTAAGAATTCCTTAAATTGGATGAGTTAAGCCATACTTGGTGTTTGAATATGAGATACATCATACATCCAATTGGATAGGAATATATTGGTACAATGAAAAGCACTTTAGTAAAAATTTGAGGTGCTTCCAAAGAATGTTAAAAGGTTATATTGAGAAAATTAAGGTTCTCATTTGAAGAAGATGAACTAGCTTCTAGTGGTGGAAGATAGAAGCTAAAAGAACCTTATCACCCATGTGACCTTGAATCAATTTCTTTTTGTTTAAATTTTGTGGTATAAAATTAAATTGAATGAATGAATACTCATGTATGAATGTCATATGAAGTGAATCATATATACTCGAGTTTGATATTATCAAATGTTGAATGTGATAATTCTTGCAAATGCAAAATAAATGGTTGAATGATATGCATGATGAAATGGGATGTAACTTATGAGCTTGATTCTCTACTTAAAATGATTGTTTTAAATTAATGGAAATGGGTTAAAAGAATAAGTGAATATGATCTTTTGATGTCCAAAAGAAGAATAACACTATATGCTCTTTTCTTGACTTAAATATTATTACATTTAGAGAAGAAGTGGAGTAATAAAAAAAAATATTAAAGAACTTCAAGAAACAATATCCACGTTTTCTAAGGACAGAAAAATATTAAACAAAATTTTGGGAAATGATATGTGCTTACATGGCTCATTGAAATATTGAAAATATGTAATGATTGCAATATCTGAAATATTTGGCTTCTTTTTATCATACACATGGAGTTTATCATGAATCTTGAAAATTATCAATCTTCTAAATGATAATGACAATACTTGATTATGATATAAAAAGAGCATGCTTGTTTGAATTTTATTTTGATGCCATCTTGAAAATATATTAATGCATCAAATGCATTTCGATGAGAGAATAATTCTTTAAAGCATGTAAAGTGTATTTTAATTAAGCAAATAAAGGGAAATTCAAAGTTCTTCCACGCACTACAAATCAAGAAAGGATGTTCACAAGTTAAACCAAGATTACAAAGGAATCAAACCCAGAAGTTTGTACTTGTTCATGACAAAGCAATCAAGAACTCAAAAAAGAACATCAACCAAGTTCTGCATAGATAAGAAAATGTATATTGGTTGAGAAAAATGAAGGATAAAGGTATGTCCTATAATGTATTTCATTCAACTACCTCTAACATATTGATAACAATGTTCTCTTTGCTAAATAGTAATATTGCTCCAAAATTTTTATTAGAGCATTGTAAAAGGAAACTTAAATTGTCTTTCAGTCATCGTACCAAAAAGTTATTATAACTTCTTGATGGATTGTGCTCTTGATCATATTTGACTTCATGAACATATGAAATGCAAGAGAACTTTGATGATGCTAATCTCTTTGCACCTAGAAAGATTAATGATGATATAGGCGCTCAAAAAAATAGAACTCCAAGTGAATCTACTACATCAAGATCTCAAGAAAACGGATCTCCTAGTACTTCAAGGGATTAATGCAATCAAGGAGTTCAACCAATCTTATAGGAAGAAAAAAACAAAGAGCAAATCAAGATAAACAACAAACATCCTATAAGCAAAGTATTGATCAAAATCTCTAAGATGTTGAAAGGATGTGAAGATTCATCCACATGATAGGATCCTAGGTAATTCACCAAAAGGTATAAGAACTCTCTCAAATTTAAAGATCTTTTTGAACATGATGAGTTTAATTCTCAAATTGAACAAATTGTTGAAAATGATGTGTTATAGCAATGAACATACGTGTTATAGCAATGAACATACTTGTTATACTTGTCTCTTGATATTGGTAAAGTAGTATGTTCATCTCATTAGCATATACAAGAGAAAAAGATAACTACTGAAGTAATATTGATTGAGTGCACATGATGAAAATGTTTGATAGGAAGACATGTTTACTTGATTTCAATTCTTAAATTTACATTGTTGCAAGCATAGATACTTGATAACAATACCATGTATGGTTGGTAAATATCAAGTTGATTCAACTAAGGTCAACACACTTAATTTTTTTTTGAGTTGAGTCAAGGACCTTGTTGGACTATTTGATCTTGTTGGAGCAACTAATCATTTTCTTTGTGAGATTTCCCTAAGTACTTGTATAGTTTATTCAAAGATGAGTATGAAAGAAGACTCAAAGGTTCCCTCTTAAACTCTCAATCAAACAATTTAAGAAAAAGTATTCATCAATCAAGCCAAGTATCCAAAAGTACAAAAGAAAGATTGGGCTTAGTAAATGAAATGAATTGAGATTCCAATGGACACATCAATCACGCTCTACAAATGTGCTCATTCAAATGTTGTTCAAATCATCTCATTAAAAGCATTGTAAAAGAAAACTTGAATTGCCTAAACCCGAGTTATTATATACTTGCGTGCTTGTTTCAATCATGTCTTAAAAATCCCATTAAAACATTGAAACACGTAATTTCAAATGTCACTTCATCATGCGTACTAAATGTCTATCATGACTTTATGATGGATTGGATTCTTGAACCATTTGATCTTATCTTCTTACAATGCATATGGACTTTCATAGATAATCATTACAATGCATTGGATATTTGGTTCTAGCATGTGCTGTATACTTATGTGAGAAAAATACATGCTTGAGATGAATCTATTGAGAAGAAGAGTATATATGAAAGGCTTGATTGTATGAAAATATGACATGTGCTTATATAGAGATGTGTACTTTGAGGTGAAACATATTGTTGAACATACATACCAATTACCATCTCTAGATTTTTTTTGGATTTTGATTCTTCTCTTGAACTAAAACTTGCGTCCTCCATGAATTGGCTTTCATCATATTTTTTTTGTATTCCTACTACTTGCTCCTTAGCATACTTATTACTTGTTCATGATGATTACCATAAATGAGAAGTATACATGATATCAACATGGATGAAATGTCAAACGAATTTGAGAAATTGAATATCATGCCAAATGAGGAATATGAGAAAACTATACAAGATTTGGAATTAATGATGAATACCTTGAATACCATTTGTGCTAAATTTCTTATATGCTTTGGTTGAATACCAAAGGGAAGATATAACAGTGGTATCCAATTCTAAAAGGGGAGAAATGTAAATCATTTTGTATGCTATGATTTGTGTTGTATGTAAATGATCTGTGCCCATAACGTACAATGATAATATGATTAAGATATGTATACAACAAAGAGGGAGCTTACTTGTCTGAATGAAATCATCCTCATGCATTGCTCTTGAAAAGAGATATATCAATTGTTATGCTATAAAATTGTCATATGCTTTGGTTGAGTACCAAAGGAGGAGAAGCAATAATGAAATGATAACAATACATCAAAGAAGAAAAGTTATGGAGAAAGCAAATGCGTGCTTCAAGAAATGTAAACTCATGTACCTAAAATGCTATCTTACAAGTATATATATTATATCTTACACCTCCTTAGTGTGAAAATTTGTTTCTTTGTTGATTACAAAGGGGGAGAGAGAGATGTGATTAATACATGATCTAAAAGAAAAGTCTTTGTTCTTATTATGCACTTAGTATGGGAGAGTCTTGGTGAAAATGACCATTGTGATGCTATTTTCATAGAAGATCACATTGAGATGTTATCGTATGACCAAGAAACAATATAAGGTATGGAGAGTTATGCAATATAATAGATGAGGACTTTATGTGTTTATCATTTCCTTACCTATACATATTCTCAGAGAGAGCTTGCATACTTTGTGAATTTGATATCAAATGGAGATGTGATACAGTGATATCATAAGCTTATTTTAGTTTGTGCTTGGATCATATGCTCTAAGTTAAAATTCTTTTTATGATATGCACTTAGCAAGGGGGAGCTTTGCCTTGTAGTGCTATTTTTCATAAATGATACTTGTCCTAAATCCCATTGAGATGATATTTTGAAAAAATCCTATTGAGCTTATCTATGCATTGTCCCATTCTGATGTTATCTTGTATCTCCTATGCTTAAGTCTCTTTGATGATGCCAAAGGGGGAGAAGAATGAAAGAACATAAGAATAAGAAAATGTATAGGGAGATTATGAGAGAAACCTTGAACATGAAAATTTGAATTTGATATGCATATAGTAAGGGGGAGTTTTGTGTGTGTCTATTTGAAAATCTTACTTATGCCTTGATATCAAATTATGGTACTTTATTGTGCTTCATTGTATAAGATTTTGTCATCCTAAAAAAGGGAGAGATTGTTAGCCTAAAGACTTTAAATCCTATATTTTGATGATAACTAAATCTTGATTATGAAATTGATCTATTGACTAATCATATCTTGTAATGAGTTTATTGGTTGAAAATTAGTCAAAGCTTGAAGAATATTTAACATATTAAGGAAGCTCATAAGGATTGGAGTAATGCTCGTGGAAAGTAATGATCAAGCAAAAGACATCCTTCAACAAGAAGATCAAAGTACTTTAATGGTCAAGATCTATGAAGATTCAAGATGTGATCATCCTAGCTGAGATCTTGTCCTAAAAAATGAAGATTGAAGAGATGATCAAAGCACTTTGTGAATATCAATGTTATACAAGCTCAAGAGCAAGTTCATGAAGAATGATGTTGATCAAGCTTAAATGATCTAATCATGACGATAAAATGAAGAGCTCAACATGATCAAGCTCAAGTGTCTTTTTGTCAAGATCTTTACAAGCTCAAGTTGTAAAGAGTCAAGTGAAGATCTTTGTAGATGAAGAAGGAGTTATAAGAAGAGACGTGGCGACATAAGGGGTATTAGTTGGGACTTGACCGGGGTTTGGGTCTTACAAATGGTATATGCTCAATGATAATTCTTAAAAGTTATTTTTGAATCAATTGGAAAAGGCTTTACAAAAGATGTTCAAAAGAAATGATTTCAAAAAACCCATCCATTGCAGTTTGGAGCCCACCGCCCGACCCCATGTCGACCGGTGGCCAAAGGGTCGTCCGTCCGAGGCCTGTCCATTGGACGAGGGACTCTCGACCGGTCAACCGGTGAAACAGGGGTCGACTGGTCGAGCCAAAATGCTGATTCAAAATATAGCCGTTTGTGAACGTTGGGAGTATTTGTTACACCATTTTTTCATCTCTATTAATGCTCTCAACTGAAAAATCTTAAGACATTGATTCAAAGCAATTACTTTTGTTTTCTAACACTATATTCATCTTTGAATCATCATTGTGCTATACTTGAACAATAATTTCTGAGCTATATTGAGAGAAGCATTCATTGTATTTATCTACCCTAAAAGAGGGCTTTTATTGTGAATTTCAATCACTTATCAAAAGAGAGAGTTAAACACTTTGAAAAGAAGGATTTCCTTATCAAAGGTATTGGGGTTGAAACTTTGTATTGAGAAGAAATTTTCTATTGTAAAAGCTTGAACCACTGTTGTAGTTGGTTTGTGGACTTACCAACATTTGAAGAGTCATAGTAGTGAAGATTGTTGAAATCCTAAGTGGGGAACTTAGGTCGTGGACTTAGGCGGGGGGCGAACCACGCTAAATCGCGATTTGTAATCTCTTTCTCTCAACTCTTTCTTTGCATTAATTTATGCACACTAAGTGTTTGATAAATTGCCTCATTCACATCTTATATTGCTAGACTGTATATTTGATTAAGATTGTTTCTGATTAATCATTGCTAGTATATTGCCTAATTGAAAAAGTAGTAGTATTACCTATATAACCTAATTCACCCCCCTCTTAGGTTCAATTAAGGGACAACACATACCCATATAGAGTTTTTGTTCGTGGATTGCCATTCTTGACAGACTACCTACCAAGTACCGTCTTCTAAGTTGGGGAGTTCAAGTTCAAAGCACTTGCAGCCTTTGCAATATGGTTTTGAAAATAAGAGATCACTTATTTTTTGAATATTCTTTTAGTCGTCGAATGTGGAGACACTATGCTAAAAAAGCAAAAGAAAAGATTTTGGGATTTAAATGGGAGAGAGTCCTTCAAGGTAGTTGCAATCTTGAAAGAAGGAAAATTATGCAGGCATCAATTTTTAAGCTTTTGTTCAACTCCAGCATTTACCACATCTGGCGTGAACGAAATGCTCGGATTTTTACGAATGAAGCTACAAATATTGAACAAGTTATCAAAAGAATCTTTAACGATGTGCTTTATAGAATAATGGCAGGGAAAAGTTCGAGAACAATAGGTTTAATAGAGATCTTTGTAATTGTTATAATCTCTATGACATGTTAGTTTAGTTTTCTTGGAGGCTTTTTCTTTTCTCCTTTTGTAAATTTTACATGTAAATGGTTTTGCCATCTCGTTTTTGGATAATGGAATAAAATATTTGCTTGTTGACCCAGCAAAAAAAGAAGGGTAAAATTGAAAATTTTATATAAGTTCAATAATTTGTTTTTATAAATATCCAATCTAGTTCCCAAATCTTTTAAAAAAAGTTCAATCTAATCGCTTTTTTTTCTTCTTTTCCTTCCCCTTCTTCATCTTCATCACATGTACACATCCCTTTATATACACACCCATTGTGAAACCCCACTTTTCTGCTTTACCTCGATTTACGCGTTTTATCTCGTTTTACGTGCATTTGACATGTTTATGTGCTATAGGACCTAGAAAGTTATAATTTTGATTTCAATACTCCTAATACGTGCTAAATGTGCATTCATGAAATTTTCATCAAAAACGGAGTCAGAAATTTTATCGTCGATTTTTAGTAAATAGTGTTTTCGAAACACGTCCGCTATAATTTTGAAACTGGTCTTTTTAACCCTTCTAGACCTAGTCCACGGACTTTAATAGACCTGTGTTTGATGAAAACGATTTTAAAATTGGCTTAAGAATTTATTAGGGTTTTTACACCGACTTTTGCGAAAATCGAGTTTTAAGCCGACTCGGGTGAAATTGTTGGATTGTAAAACTTCTCGTCACCTAAAAATAATCCACTTGAGATATCTTGGGGGTGGCATAATTATTTTTAACTTGGTGAGCACTAAAATGCAATTAAAGTCATTAAAAACACAAAAATACCTATTAAAACTAACTTTGACTTTGCATTTTTTTAATTGACCAAGCTTTTTATTATATAATGTCATCAACACACACTCACACAACACAAAACACACTCCAAAAACACACACAAAACCGTGGCTCCTTGGAGGAGAAAGATAAGGCATTTTCAAAGCATTTTTCTCACAGATTTTGCGTTTCAAAGCCGAATTGAGTGATTCAAAGCTTGAAATTGATTGTTTGGCATCCATTCTACACATTTCTTGCATCAAAACACATCAAAGGTGAGAGAAAAATTCTAGATCTCAAAATGTCATTTTTGTGTTTTTGCGTATAAATGAAGATTGAACCGTTAGAATTGAAATCTGATGATAGATTATTGCTCCTTGCATGCTAGGGATCATTATATACTAATACTACGAATTTCTGTCGGATGTAGCATAATTTTTATTTTCCGGGTATTTAATTTTGATTAAAATGTTCAAAGTTGATTTAATTGAGTTGTGTTGATCGAAATCGATTGCCGTCGATTTCTAAATACTTGATAATTACGTGTTAGCGCTGTTGTAATGCCGAATTTTCGATTACATTGTTTGTGTGAAAATTCGGAAAATCCAGCCATGACATCTTAGGATTTTAGGGTTATCGGGCATGAATTGGAGGGGTTATGGTGGATTTCCGAGAGGGCTAATGTAGTAGGTTGAATGGGTGAGTGATAGGAACTGATTTGGCAATGTTTGGATTAGTAGATTGTAAGTTATGAATTTTAGAAGTTTAGGTTGTCATTCTTTAATTTCTTGAACGATGCCTTAGATGGTTGGGTAGTGTTCGAGTGATGAATGGTGAGTCGTTGTTGAGTAATTTAGGGTTTAATTATGTATATTATGCATGTCCGGTTAGATGGCCTACTTTGTCATCTAACTACGTTGTTTGTTGTTTAATTTAATATTGATGTTATATTGATGTTATTGATTGATTATTATTGAATGCGGGAATCGGGCACTCTTGTTGCTGATCTCCCAATTGATTGATTGATTTATGCTTGCATGATGATTGATGAATATGGAGCCTTGGTATGTGTGTGCCACCTCTCGGGCAGCGTCGGGCTGTCGGGTTGAAACCGGCATGACTGCCATAGGCTACCCCCAGCTCGCATGACGGAGATGTCATGGAGGGAAGGGGATAGTGAGGTACCTCGGGTGCGTGAGTAATGGGGAGTTATAAGAAGAACAGTTGAGATCGTGATGGCGTTTGGAGCTACACCAAATAGAGTATCCTTATTGATTGGTTATATAGTTATGTGATGATAGCATTATTTATGTAATTATGTGATGATAGCATTATTTATGTTGTTATGTGATGATAGCATTATTATTGTTGTTGTGTGTTTACTTGCTCAAAGGACTAAATCCAAGGAGTGTAGTGAATACTGTCGAGATCTATCGGATCCTCACTGGGCTTATGTATATAAGCTCACTCTCTATTAATGCATGCTTACAGGTGTTGCAGAGCCGGATTACGGGTATGTGCCTCCTGAAGAGGAGAATGTGAAAAATGTGCTTTACGTGGATGAGTCATATGTTCCCGAGTCTTATCCATGACTTTATGTTGTTAAATGTCTTGTGTATTAGTTTAATAGACTTTTATATGCTTTGCGGTTCTTAATGTAATAGATATTGAAAAGATGATGAATCAAATGGTGTTAACTTAGTGGCTTTCTTTTGTCTACGGTTAAGTTGTAAATATGTCTCAACTTATTTTTGAAATGTATGATAAGGTTGAAGTATTGTATGTTATGTTGGAACGGAGGCGTATAACGAGGATGGTTTATTGTATATTATGATTGTGTCGTATGTTGTTGTTTGAATTAAGGAGTTGCTGGATGTATGATGTTTAATGAGGTTGGTTTGGAACCTCGGAAATCTGTTTACTGTCGTTATGCCGCCGAAATTCCGTTGCGTCCTGACTGATCGTAGGTGGGGTCGAGTTGGGGCGTGACAGTTTAAGTGGTATCAGAGCGCATGTTAGCTGTCAGCCGGGGTATCCTCGGAATGTGGGTAGTGGTCTAAGCATGCAAGTATGTATTAAGTGAAAGAAAAGTGAAACATATGTTAATATGTTTATGTGATTAATTTACTTATGTGTCTAACTTTCTATGTGACCAATATGCCTTGTGTGTTAAGTGAATTAATGTGGTCAATATGTTTTATGTGATAACGTGTTATACGTACTCAATGTGTTGTAATTAATGTGCATTATGTGATTAATGTGTATTATGTGACAATTGTGTTTTATGTGATTTTGTGCCTTGTGTGAAGTTAGTTGTTTATGTGCTTTTAATTGTTTATAACTAGCTTATGTGAAACAACGTGCTTTAGGTGGTCAATGTACTTTAAGTGACCAATGTGAGTTACGTGATCAACTTGTCTTATGTGAAGTTTGTTGCTTATGTGACTTTAATTGTTTATAACTTACTTCTGTGATATAACCTGTTTATGTGATGTTGGCTTCTTATATGTTGAATTGTGTGTTATGTGATAATGTTGCATTGTATGATAATTGCGCATTACGTTATACTTGTCTTTCATATGATATAGTTGCATACATGTTTTAACTCGTGAGTGACCTTTTAATGTCTAGGGTGGTTGTAAGAATTTTCGGAATAGAGATAGGCCATGATTTTGAATTATTATTATTCTAGAAGTTTATCAGTTAGATTTTAATTGTTATGTTTATGGATTTTAGTTTCGGCTTAGTGGAATGATCTTGATGTTCCTTTAGCGAGAATGAAGTTGTTCGAGGAAAATAGCAATGTATCTTGATGATTATAATTACTTTTGTTGCCATGTTTAACTTGTTATTACTTGGAGATGGATCATAAGTTGAGGTTTTTGTGAGGTTGTGATTAGACACTTTTGGAGTCTCAACTCAGATTATACTTTCTTGAGGTTATTTTAGAATGAATTTATTTGAGGAATTAGTGATGTATATTTGTGAATGGAATGAAGTGTGGTATAACATGTGAATATTTCTACTATTTGGGATTGCTATATTATTAATGGATATTTTGGAGTTTTGATCTTTAGACCTTGGAGACAATTGGAGTGATTCTTGACTAAAGTTACTTCATTCGAAGATGCAATTGTTCGGAGATAGAATTATTTGAGGAAATAAGAATGCATTTTGGTGACTGAACATTTACTTACCTACATCAAGCTTTTGAGTTCTAGGTGGTATGACTCTCTAAATTGTTGATTGGAGATTCTTTTGTGTTATAATGGGTTAGTATGAATCTGTATTGTGTTATCAGATTTTGGAGTCCTCATTAGTTAATCTTGTTGGGTAATCGGTGATTTATCTTGTTTAGTGATTGGTCTTGTACGGAATGTAAAATTTTGGGGTGATTTATCTTGTTTGGTGATTGTTATGACTCCTTAGGTTCTTTAGATCTCCTTAGTGTCTTGTTTTGGAGGAAGATAGATTGTAGGATTTGACTTGTTGGTGTTTAAGTGTGTAGGTGGGACACCCTTCTTGTACTCCATAATTCTATCGGTCTTATTATTATCTTTTACTCTATTCTCACTTATTTGAGAGAGAGTTACACTTTTCTAGCCTATCAATTGTTTCTTGAAAGTTTGCTTATTGGATTAATGGATCCTATACTCATTTGACATTGTTTCTATTCTTAACATTCATATTTGCTTCTTATAGCAATGTCGCTTATTGGAGTTAAGGTTTGAGACTTCTATATTTCATTCTATATCTCTAGCCATTCGTTTCAATATTTCATTTCATCCTATTACGATTCATTTGAAAGTAATTTTTCCTTTGGTATACCATTTTACTTATTCGAATTTCACTTGCTTGATGTACTCCCTACCTAAGTACATCATTGTCATTCTTGTTGATCCTTGTTAATCCTATTGTTTCATTATTAAATCTTGAGTCATTACTTTGCTTGTAATTGCTCATTCAATATACTCGGCATTGTCCTTCTTATTAATACTTCTTTGGTTATTGCGTGCTGAGATACTCATTATCTTGACACTCATATTTTCTATTGAATTAATCATCTCTTATCTCTTAATTTTATTTCACCTTAAGTACAACTTACTTGTTGGTTCCTTGAACAATCATCGAGAATTGAAATATCTACTTGTTCAGGAATTTTTGTTTAACATACTCAGCACTGTGTTGACTCGTCATCATCCTTTGTTCGTACTTATTTAACTGAAAGGTGCTGAGACATTTCTTATCTTAGTTATCATGCTTCCTTATTAAACTATTAGCCTCTTGATTCTCTAACTTGTTTGACCTCTTGCTCCCTTGATTGTTGGCTCAAATATGACTTTCCATATTCTTAATTCCTTGTAAATTTCATAAGAGCCATATTCTGACAAATGTCACTTTTGAGATATTTCCTTGATCAGTAATCATTCATGTTATCGTGATTGAGTTTTTAAACCCTCGGGGTGTTCATAGAGCTCTTTAGTGTAGTAGGGGATGATTGATAATTAGTGGTGTCATGCTAAGACTTTGGAGTTGCGATTTCTTTCATATGCAATACGATATTAGGTAGGAGAGAATTATGAATTGAAGATTGTCTTGGAATTATGATCATCAACTTGCAGTCAACAGAGTTTGTTCTTTTGAGGTCTTTGGTTAAGTGTCATCCTAAGAGATAAATGAGAACTAAGAGAAGTATTATTAAGTGTAATGATTGGAGATTTAATTGTCTGTCAGTTCGAGAATTGCGCGGACGCAATTGTTTTAAGGAGGGGAGAATGTGAAACCCCACTTTTCTGCTTTAACTCGATTTACGTGTTTTATCTCGTTTTACGTGCATTTGACCTGTTTATGTGCTATAGGACCTAGAAAGTTATAATTTTGATTTCAATACTCCTAATACGTGCTAAATGTGCATTCATGAAATTTTCATCAAAAACGGAGTCAGAAATTTTATCGTCGATTTTCAGTGAATAGTGTTTTCGAAACACGTCCGCTATAATTTTGAAACTGGTCTTTTTAACCCTTCTAGACCTAGTCCACGGACTTTAATAGACCTGTGTTTGATGAAAACGATTTTAAAATCGGCTTAAGAATTTATTAGGATTTTTACACCGACTTTTGCGAAAATCGAGTTTTAAGCCGACCCGGGTGAAATTGTTGGATTGTAAAACTTCTCGTCACCTAAAAATAATCCACTTGAGATATATTGGGGGTGGCATAATTATTTTTAACTTGGTGAGCACTAAAATGCAATTAAAGTCATTAAAAATACAAAAATACCTATTAAAACTAACTTTGACTTTGCATTTTTTTAATTGACCAAGCTTTTTATTATATAATGTCATCAACACACACTCACACAACACAAAACACACTCCAAAAACACACACAAAACCGTGGCTCCTTGGAGGAGAAAGATAAGGCATTTTCAAAGCATTTTTCTCACAGATTTTGCGTTTCAAAGCCGAATTGAGTGATTCAAAGCTTGAAATTGATTGTTTGGCATCCATTCTACACATTTCTTGCATCAAAACACATCAAAGGTGAGAGAAAAATTCTAGATCTCAAAATGTCATTTTTGTGTTTTTGCGTATAAATGAAGATTGAACCGTTAGAATTGAAATCTGATGATAGATTATTGCTCCTTGCATGCTAGGGATCATTATATACTAATACTACGAATTTCTGTCGGATGTAGCATAATTTTTATTTTCCGGGTATTTAATTTTGATTAAAATGTTCAAAGTTGATTTAATTGAGTTGTGTTGATCGAAATCGATTGCCGTCGATTTCTAAATACTTGATAATTACGTGTTAGCGCTGTTGTAATGCCGAATTTTCGATTACATTGTTTGTGTGAAAATTCGGAAAATCCAGCCATGACATCTTAGGATTTTAGGGTTATCGGGCATGAATTGGAGGGGTTATGGTGGATTTCCAAGAGGGCTAATATAGTAGGTTGAATGGGTGAGTGATAGGAACTGATTTGGCAATGTTTGGATTAGTAGATTGTAAGTTATGAATTTTAGAAGTTTAGGTTGTCATTCTTTAATTTCTTGAACGATGCCTTAGATGGTTGGGTAGTGTTCGAGTGATGAATGGTGAGTCGTTGTTGAGTAATTTAGGGTTTAATTATGTATATTATGCATGTCCGGTTAGATGGCCTACTTTGTCATCTAACTACGTTGTTTGTTGTTTAATTTAATATTGATGTTATATTGATGTTATTGATTGATTATTATTGAATGCGGGAATCGGGCACTCTTGTTGCTGATCTCCCAATTGATTGATTGATTTATGCTTGCATGATGATTGATGAATATGGAGCCTTGGTATGTGTGTGCCACCTCTCGGGCAGCGTCGGGCTGTCGGGTTGATAACGGCATGACTGCCATAGGCTACCCCCAGCTCGCATGACGGAGATGTCATGGAGGGAAGGGGATAGTGAGGTACCTCGGGTGCGTGAGTAATGGGGAGTTATAAGAAGAACGGTTGAGATCGTGATGGCGTTTGGAGCTACACCAAATAGAGTATCCTTATTGATTGGTTATATAGTTATGTGATGATAGCATTATTTATGTAATTATGTGATGATAGCATTATTTATGTTGTTATGTGATGATAGCATTATTATTGTTGTTGTGTGTTTACTTGCTCAAAGGACTAAATCCAAGGAGCGTAGTGAATACTGTCGAGATCTATCGGATCCTCACTGGGCTTATGTATATAAGCTCACTCTCTATTAATGCATGCTTACAGGTGTTGCAGAGCCGGATTACGGGTATGTGCCTCCTGAAGAGGAGAATGTGGAAAATGTGCTTTACGTGGATGAGTCATATGTTCCCGAGTCTTATCCATGACTTTATGTTGTTAAATGTCTTGTGTATTAGTTTAATAGACTTTTATATGCTTTGCGGTTCTTAATGTAATAGATATTGAAAAGATGATGAATCAAATGGTGTTAACTTAGTGGCTTTCTTTTGTCTATGGTTAAGTTGTAAACACGTCTCAACTTATTTTTGAAATGTATGATAAGGTTGAAGTATTGTATGTTATGTTGGAACGGAGGCGTATAACGAGGATGGTTTATTGTATATTATGATTGTGTCGTATGTTGTTGTTTGAATTAAGGAGTTGCTGGATGTATGATGTTTAATGAGGTTGGTTTGGAACCTCGGAAATCTGTTTACTGTCGTTATGCCGCCGAAATTCCGTTGCGTCCTGACTGATCGTAGGTGGGGTCGAGTTGGGGCGTGACACCCATATATGTATATATATTTATTTATGTATGTGTGTGTGAATTTATATATCACAAATCATACATCAAGATATGTATGTATATATATATGCTCTTGTATGTTTGTATTTATTTGTATGTGATTGTATTTTATGTGTTGTGTTGTTTGTGTGAGATTGTTTAATCGTAGAGACTAATTTGACTAATCTTAGGCCATTTTAGAATAATGGGGACTAACTTAAAAAGGTGGTAAACAATGAGGACTAATGGCATTATTAGTCTAAGGTGGCGATTGGTGTCCTTGAATAATTTTGGATATAAATAAAATAAGTTAAGGAATGTAATGACCTTAGGAATATAATGAACTTTGAAAAAGATATGTCATATTTGGTATACTTTAAGAATGAATATATATATATATATATAGCCACACAACAGAATAATAATGAAAATAACTTATATAAAATGACAAGAATGTGTTTTGTTGCTACAGATATGTTATTTTCTTAAGAATAAAAATAAGCATCATATTAATAATACTAATTAGTGTGAGGCATATTATTATTATTATTATTATTATTATATTTGAGGCATATTATTATTATTATTATTATTATTATTATTATTATTATTATTATTATATTTTGATGAGGAATAAAGTGACCGACTTCGTAAATGGTACTGACCTAATTACTATGACGATTATAAGATCCGCATTAATCCTATAAGGTTGGGCATGTCCGACCTAAGAAGACTTAAACCAACGTCCAACCCTTTTGAGAATCTTATCCGCATTGAAAGACGGTAGGTAAGGCCGACAGGATCCCGCAAAATCTGAAATAATATTCACTTAGAAGGGAAAATATGAAACTTATCCACACTAAAAAGGTAACTCATATTTCCTCACAAACACACTTTTACATACATTTAGTTATCTCCCAATATCAAATTAATAACTTGAGTGTTAGAGTGCTCATGCGGAACAAACTCGCATTTTGTTCATTGTTCGCAAGAGAATGAGGAGCTCGGTCTAGTGCTCGAGATCAATCCACATCAAATTTCTACCTTAACATATTTATTACTTTTTATTTTTATTTTTATTTATCTTAAATCATTATTATTATATAATATTTTTATTAAATTACTATATATTACTTATTATTATGATTATTATTGTTCATATTCACTATTATTGTTTACTATATTATTTATTGTAATAATTTTCTCTATTTATTTTTATTATAATATATTATTTATATATTTTATTATTTTATGATCACTATATTATTATATTAATAATAGTAAATAATACTAATAAACAAAAATAATATTTAATGATACTAATAATTATATTAATAATAATGTTATTTATATATTGTTTAATATGATTTTTTTAAGGGTCTTTTGGCCACTTGAATAATAAATTCATTCTAAAGCATATGGAACTAGACTACTTCCATGCATTTTGTCAGGAATGGGTATCCCCATATTCGTAGGAATTGAATTACTAAATGAATAAGATTATCAAATTCATTCCCTTATACCATGCATGATAATTGGAATAGAATTGATAATACCATTCTATTCCTAACTTATATTCTCACATACCAATCACCACCTAAGTGTAATTTAGATATTTATGCGTTTTTCATTAAATTCAATCAAAATTTTAATGGTTAGGACTAATTTGACAAACTTTTGAAAATAATTTGGATTGATTTGGATAAAGATTAACAGTGGGGACTAATTAGTGAAAAGTTAACAATAATGGCGACTAACAACATAATTATCCCTTTGAATGTATAACTCATAAGTTCAAAAAGAGTTTAATTTGAAACTACTTTATCTCTGTTTATTTTTTCCTTAAAGAAAATTATTTCAGGGTCCATTTTTTATAGCCTTTATGTTTTGACAATTAAATTACTTTTAGGCTCCAAAACTACTATACTATAATCTAAATAGGCTCAATTATCTTATTTTGTCTGCTATCATAAAAAGATGCTTCACAGTTTGGTTTGTCACGTGATGATATTATTGAGACTTGTATGTCCTAATGACCATTAGAACTAAAACATTTCAATATAAAGGATATTATTCAGTTAATAAATCAGTGCATTCATTATGAACATGTTTATTTCTCTCTTTATATTTAATATATGTGTATGCATAAGGCTCCATGATTCAAATGAATAGCATGGGTGCGTGGTGGTCTCACACAAAAGGTCTATGGCAAGAGGCTTGATTCAAAATTTTGAGTTCATAGTCGAATAGTGAAGATGAGAACTTCACTATGATAAGATTACAATGAAAGAGTCTTTTATTTGTAGGGTGATCTACCTTGATTATATGAGGGTTGTCTGGACTCTTCTCATTGGTGCATGTGAATGCTTTGAACATAACCACAATAGATGTGATCTCAATAATAGTATTATCATTCGTATGAGATTAAAAATATCTCAAGCTACTAAGTTGCTAGTGCTCTAACTCTTAAGCATATGTGGATGAACCAATGAACCTAAGTACCTGTATTTTGATCCACTATAACTTAGTGCTTTAGATACATGGAATTTATTAATTAGGACATACATATACATTAGAGATTCTATGCCACCATGTCGGTGGATAATAACCCCCTTGAAATTATCCTATTAATCATCTAAATCTAAGTACTTAGTAATATAATCAATTGGGATTATATTTGGATATTGACCTATGGGTTGTTTCTCGAATCAAGATAATAATATCTAGATGATGATTATTTATGGATTAGAGGTCCAAGATTTAGATGTAATCAATAGAGGTTGATAGTACAAGCAAAAACCTAGTATTGATTGTGGGTATTACATAAAGGGGTATTTCGATCATTTTGCTTAGTAGGTCAAAGACAAAGGTCAAACTAAATTTGATAGGCTTCTGGATAATCAGCATTCATCCTAAAGTGCAGTCATAGCTCTTTAGTAGAATGAGTTAGGGCTAAAATGCACAAAATGCAGCTAAGGACTAGCGAGGGCATTTTGGAGTTAGAATGAATATGTCTTTTTGGTCTCTCTTCTAGCTACTTTTCCAAATTAATAGTATACTTTCCCTTATTCTTAGTAGTGGCATGTGGAGTATAATTTTGGTAAGAGATAGGCATGTGGATTACATAGGAAATAGGATAGAGAAATATTGTAGGCTAGCTTAATTCATAGGACTCTTTATTTGTGGTATTTTCTTTTTGATAATATAGAAATGTTACAAGATAAATAGAGAGTGATATTCGAATTATTCTAGCAGGAAAATAATCTAGACATATATATGACAATATACATTCCTAATGTGTATAGAAGTCTAGATTGCAACATCTCTCTCTATCTCCCATACACGACTAAGGACTATTTTGCTAAAGTATGAGAAATGTTTTCTCTTGGGAAAAGCACATAGAGATACACAACACTTCTAGAAAAAGAAAATGGCAGAGTTTTATTCATTCGTCCAACCATGATTTTCCCATAGACTGGAAGTAAGGTAGATTAGAAATCAAAATGAGACATTATTGAGGAAGCCATAGGCAAACAAAGCTGATTTCTCTAGGCCTCATGCACGTTCAACCACACGACCTATACCTACAAGGAAGGAAGCCATCGCCTACTTCAATTAAGCCATTGACGAGTGTGAATATTATGTATACAAGCCAATATTCTTAGGTAACTCAATCTGTCTGGAATTTATTTAAGCACAATATTTGTGTGTTCTTATAGTTTATGCATGTATCTGTGATAATTTTGGTCCTACATCTTATTAACTGTGTTAAATTAGTAAAATGGACCCTAATACTGATTAGAACCTGTTGGACTTGGGTCATGACCGCCTAAGATAGGGTAGCCTAACCCACTTGGGTCATGTAGTGGGCAGTTATAGAACTACTCACTATCACTTATATCATAAATACAGAACGTACGTTTGTTCTGTAGATGAGATATTAATTATTCATCCAACTCAAAGAAACACATAAAACTCCCTCTAAAAACTCTCACTGGCTTTTGGTATCTAAGTTGTGGAAACTTAGTGTGTGGTCTAGTATTACACACCATGATTCCCTGCATATATAGTGGAACGAACGTGGCATTGATTCTTGCTTCCGCCAAGTAACAGGTATGTTACTTTTATATTATTGTTTAGCTATGAAGGAACGATATATATATATATATATATATATATATATATATATATATATATATATTAAAACCTTTATTGGTATCAAAGCAGTTTTTGTTCGTTCTCTGTATTTCGTACCATAATATGCCCAAGAATCCATGATTTTTTTTTGTGTACTTCTAGCGGTTGTATCATAGAATAACGTTTCTATGACTTGTCTTATAAATGCTTGATTTTGGTACTACTGGAAAGTACATTTTTTTAAGGATTCAAACGCAATAAATTTCAGAATTTTCAGCTGTGTACTAAATAGGTTATGATTTTTAAAATTTGGAATAACCTTTTGGCTTTTTAATTGCGTTACTGTTGACAATCATATTTGTGCATCAAAGTGGTACTGCTAGAAACAACGTGTTTCAAGGATTCTAATGATATAAATTTTATAATTTTTGGATAGCAGATGAATAAATTATGAATTTTTGAAGCTTTTAATGTGTGTTGTGTTCGTACATTTTTTGTGCATGTTCTTGGTGTTTGTGCGTGCATCAGAAAGTGGGGTGACATGGGAAACATGGGGCCAATTAAATGGTAACACGTGTACGCGGTTAGTTGGTGATAATGATAAGTTCATTATCTTAAATTAATTTTGAATTTTAAATTAGGTTTAAAATAATTCAAAAACAAAAATAAAACCAACTGACACATCACCATTGGGGCCACGTGGCAACCATATCACGACTATATGGGCTGACGGTTGCCATGTGGCCACCACATCACCACTACATGGGCGGCCGGACTGTGATATATATATATATATAATAATTTTATATTAGTTATATAATATTATTTTTTATCCCCATATCTTTGTGATATTTCTATATTTGACCCTATGGCCACAAAACTTTGTGTTTTTTGTTTTGGGCCCCCATGTCATGTATTTAAGCCCTATATATTTGTGATATGCTTAATTTTGCCCCCTACCTTTTATGATTAGAATACAAAAATTTAATTAAATCAAATTGAGACTTAAAAATTATGTTATTTTCTAAATATTGTCTCAATATATGTGATTTGTGTTGTAAAATTATATTTCCGGGGATGAGATTTTGTGAAATTTCTTGTAAAGCCAAGAAAATTTGAAATTTTACAACTAAAAGACATGAAATTTTAGTAATTTCATTGAGATACATAAAATTTGTGTAATTTTATTTGTTGCTATGTGCAGCATTTAAATATGTTGTGTGCATCAATCTCTTTGATTTAATTTAGACAAGTTTTTTTTTTGGTCCCAGGGCTTGTGTAGCCGACTGGTGAGTATGAGACGCAGTGAAAGAAGAGCCCTAGCTATAAAAAATGGTCCCGACAATGCTTTTAAACAACGTTTGCTTAAACAAATATATGAGTCTGCGTTGGACAGATAATAAGTCTTTTTGTCAAAATATGGACACACTATTACACGCTGTTAACGAATTGTGTACTAAGTTTTTCTTTCAATCTAAACCAGAGGAAGAAGTTAAGGGCCTACTTAATTTTCTCCCTAGCATGTATGACCCCGTGAAATATAAAATAACTCAGATGTGTGATGATGTGTTTTTCTCGGAGGTTATGAGTAAAGTAGAGCAATTTGAGAGAGTGCTCCTAGGAATTAGACGCACTACCCTATTCGCTTATGTTTTTCACATTGATCTACCTCACTACCCTATGTTCACAGCTAGGGTTGTGTGTAGGGACACTTTCGATTGTAACCGAGTAGTTCATAACATAGCTATCAAACTGAAGATAACAAAGGTGTCTGACTTCATAGGTAGTGATAAGGAAGATTCTAACCTTATATGGCAAGAGACGAGCTTCCCAAGCTTTATGCTGTTGGGGAACTCTGCAAGGGTCTTACCACCTTCTTGAGGAGCGATAAGGCGTCGGGACCAAAGGGAATTTCAAATTCATTCATGGTAGCATGGTCACAAGAGGAAGCTGTTCTTGTTCATGCAGCTTCCGCCTAGGAAATTCATTCATTCATTAGAAAGTTAGGTCTACCTTCTTCTTCATAATAAGAAACAGGCAAAGCAGCTATAAGTACTCGATGGGAGCATATGTACATGCACTGAGGATCCAGTCCATAACCAAATCGCCGAGGATTTCCAACAAAGGAGCTTAGGGCTCACAGAAGAATCAAGAGCAAAGGCTAGAGCTAATGCTTTTGCGATCGCCCTGGCTTCTGCCCTGATGGGAATTATAGGATTCAGTTGGATGGAAACAAATACTGTTGAAAAAAAAAAGTAGATATTCCATTCCGGCCCTCACTAGCTCTTCGCTTGCTTGTACAAAAGACGTCTGGTCCTGCTGTTGATGGACAAGTAGGTGTGAGCCCCGGGGCGGGTTCTCCTCCGGATTTTGCGAAACTGGAGGAAAGGGGTCCGCAGGAGAAGGAAACGGTGTAACAAAGCGTGATTAGTTTATACTTTCTGCTAAATTTTTTTTAATGTGTTTTAATACTCTTGCTTAGCATTTCATTCATGGATGTTTCATATGTTTTTCTTGGAATATTATTGAATAAACATATGTTTGTTTTTCCTTCAATAATAAATGGAATGCTTAGTCTTAGTGGGAGTTCCATGATAAACTGTGTGATTATTATGTGGAACTATTTCCTAATGTTATGAATTTTAGTGATTCATCTTGGGAATTGTTATTTTGTTGGAATAAGTTTAGTTGTACCTCTTAGATACTTGTCTCACAGATGATGGCAGATCGTACTATGATTTGTTGATTTTGTATCTTGTATTTGTTAGTTACATTCTAACACTTGATCCAGCAAGATTATCGAATATTAGTATGTGCTAAATGTCTCTTACAAATGTCTATGTAAAGTCTCTTAATGGCATAAAAAACCATAATAGTTTACCTTAACAAGGGTGACAAGCTTAACGGAGAAAATTACGACGTGGGGCATTGTAAAGTCCAGCACATCCTTGGGGAATAAGAAGTTCATGAAACATTTAATCATGTAATGGAAGAACCTGAGGAGGGTAATGGAGCTTAACATCACAAGGATGTTGAAGCTTATTAGGTCTGGAAACGAAAAAATACAATCGCTCGCATTACGTTACTGAGCACAATGCAAGATAAACTGATTGCTGAGTTTGAAGTTTACTCGACACTACGGGCATGTAAGCTGCCTTGAAAGAGAAGTTTGGTGGGACTTCCGTATCGAGATTGTGTCGACTTACCATTAAGTTTGACACTTATAAGAAGAAACCTAGTGTCAGCATAAGGCAACACATCAAGGAAATGTCAAACATGATTAGAGAGTTGAAGACAGCAGGCCACACACTCAAGGATGAGCAACAAGTACAGGCTGTCATCCGATCCTTTCCAACTAGTTGGGAACATATAATTATCAATATGACGCATAACGAGAGTGTAAAAACACTCGAGGACATTGCGCGTCATTTGGAGCTTGAAGAGGAACGTCTCTTGGCGATTAAGGCTACTGGACAAGCCTATGTGGCTGAATCCAACAGGCATAAAGCATTTGGCTCAAAATGCAAAAAAGGAAAACAATTTGTTAGGAAGGCAAAAAAAGATGGTAAGTCGGATGAAAAAGACAAGCAACAGAAGAAGAGGAGCAAGCGCAATGGCAAAAGGAATATTGCTAAAGTTAAGTGTTACAATTGCCAAAAGAAGGGTCATTATGCTCGGGATTGCCTAGAGCCCAAGGCCTAGGTAATGTGTTTTACTAAATCTTCTTCTGAAGCATACGTTTCTAGTTGTATGCTACTGACTGAATCTTTTCATGTGTGGATTATTGACTCAGCAGCAACATACCACATAGCTAGAGATAGAGGAACATATGTAGAGTACTGACGTATCCCGGTTGGGTCCCGGTGGATATACATTGGCAATAATACTAGGGTGGAAGTCAAGGGCATTGATATTTGCAAACTTCAGTTGTGTGACGGCAAAATCCTTGTCCTTCACGATGTCTTCCATACCCCAAACTTTAGACAGAATTAGGTCTTCGCATTAGTCCTACTGCGCTTAGGTTTTAATATTTACATGTCTGGTATTACTGTTGAACTATTTTTAAATTATGTTTCTTTTGGGTTTGGTTTTTTTCATGATGGATTCCTAGTGTTAGATGTTGAACATAACAATTATGTTTCGAATAATGAATGTTTGTCATTTCATACATCTTCTAGCACTATAGATGTGGATGTGAATTTTTGGCACAATAGGTTAGAGCATATAGGGCAAGATCGTATAAATAGACTTGCTAGGGTAGGTATTTTGGGGCCTCTAACGAATGTTAAAATGCCCGTTTATGAAAACTACCTTGCCAAAAAATCCACTAGAAAACCATTTGGCAAAGGCTTAAAGCTGAGTTTCTATTGCAGTTAGTTCATTCTGATGTCTGTGGTCCAATGAAAGTTAGGGCGAGACATGAGGCCTCCTATTTTATCACTTTTATAGATGATTTTACACGATATGGGCATATCTATCTGATGTCCCACAAGTCTGATGTGTTAGACTATTTTCAAAAGTATGTGGCTTTGGTGGAAAATCAACTAGACACAAAAGTGAAATCACTATGTATCGATCATGGTCGGGAATACCTTTCTGATCAGTTCATAAATATTTGTGATGAAAAATGGATAGCTCGACAGCTTACTCTTCTTGAAACTCCGTAACAAAATGGTAGTGCAGAAAGAAGGAATAGAATCTTACTTGACATGGTTAGGTCTATGATGGCTCAAGTTAATATTCCGATTTCATATTAGGGTGATGCTTTGTTAACAACCACATATGTGCTTAATTGTGTGCCCACAAAGTCTGTCAATTCAACTCCCTAAGAGTTATGGACAGGTAGGCGACCTGACCTAAGTAACTTACGGCATTGGGGGGCAGCTATTGATATTCATGATAGTTCCCATATGCTTGGAAAATTAGGACCGAGAGGAAATAAGTGTATTTTCATTCAGTATTCTGAACACTCCAAGGGATATGATTTCATTGGAGAACAAGCAGATGGGAGTATATTTGAAATTGAATCACGAGACGTAACATTCTTGGAGACGGAATTCCCGCATAGGGATGACGTTGATTGGAATATACAATTGATTGAGTTGGACAATCCTACAATTCTTAATACTTCCACACTATCAAGTAGAATGGAAGTAGTGCTTTCATTCCTTGATCCAAGTAGGAGGAATACTCCAGTTACTCATTTTGAATCTAAATCAGTTTCAGAACCGGTTGGTAGATCAAGTTCATTTAAGACCCTAGCAAGGTGAAGTAGCCGTAAAAGTATGAATACACCGATTACTCATTTTGAATCTAAATCAGTTTCAGAACCGGTTGGTAGATCAAGTTCATTTAAGACCCTAGCAAGGTGAAGTAGCCGTAAAAGTATTCCTCGTCGACGTTACGAGATTGAAGGGGAATCTTTTATGGTTACAACACAAGATGATGAGGAGCCTAAGAATGTGTCTGAAGCACTCTCATATTTTATGCAAGAAAGTTAGATTAAAGCGATGGAAGAAGAAATGGATTCCATGAAGAAAAATCAAGTGTTGTCTTTGGTTGATCTTCTGCCTAACATGAAATCTATTAGGAACAAGTGGATTCTCAAAATCAAATGAAAGGTAGATGGGTCCATTGAGAGATATAGAACTCATCTTGTGGCTAAATGATATACCTAGTTAGAGGACATAGATTATAAGAAAACCTTCTCTCCGGTAGTTAGGTTTGCCTCAATCCGGTTGATTCTAGCTATTATCACTCATCTAGATCTTGAATTGCATCAGATGGATGTAAAAATGGCATTTCTCAATGGAAAACTGGATGAAGAGATTTATATGGAACAACCTGTAGGATTTGTAGAAAAAGGTCAGGAGAGCAAATGTGCAAACTCTAACGATCTATCTACGGGTTGAAGCAGTCATCCAGACAGTGGTATCTAAGGTTCAATAGAGAAATCATTTCTTATGGTTTTGAAATGGTTCAAGAAGACCATTGTGTATATGTCAAAAGGTCTCAAAATAGATATATGATTTTATCTTTGTATGTTGACGACATTTTGTTGGCTAGAAACAACAAAGAGTATTTAATCACTATTAAGATGTGGTTATCGTCATCTTTTGAGATGAAAGATATGGGAGAGACATCATATGTGCTGGAAGTCAAGATCCAAAGGGATCGGACCAAAAGGCTTATTGCCTTGTCGCAGGAATCATATATCATGAAAGTGCTTAAACGATTCAGAATGCAAGACTCTAAACCCATAGATATTCCTATAGCCAAAGGTGAAAGCCTAAGCCAAGGGATGAGTCCCAAGACCCCAAAAGAAATAAACGAGATGAAGAATGTTCCTTATGCTGCTGCTGTGGGTAGTTTGATGTATGCCATGGTGTACAAGGCCGGATATCTATTTTGCCGTTGGATTGGTGAGTCGTTACCAATCTAATCCTGTATGACTTCATTGGAATGCAATCAAGAGGATCATGAGATATTTGAAAGGCACCGTGGATTATTGCCTATGCTACCGAGGAGGTGACCTAAATCTCAAGGGATTTTCAGATACTGACTGGAGTAGTGACCCGGATCAGCGTAAATCGACCTCCAAATATGCCTTCTTGCTGAATAGCCGAGCCATTTCTTGGTTTGACAAGAAGCAGACGTGCATAGCGTGATCTACCATGGAGGCTAAGTTTGTGGTTTGTTCAGCAGCTGTACAAGAAGTTATATGGCTTAAAAGCTTTATTTTAGATTTGGGTATGGTCACAAATGCTAAAAAACTTGTGACAATCTTCTGTGATAGTCAAGTAGCCATTGCCTACACCAAAGATTTAAAGTATCACGACAAAACAAAGCATATAGACATCAAGCACAATTTTGTAAGAGATATGGTGGAAAAGAAAAAGGTAATCATAGAATATATCTCCATGCACAATATGGTAGCTGACCCACACACTAAGTCAATTCCTAAGGATGTTTATTTGTCTCATGTAAAATCCCTAGGACTACGTAGTTTTTGATGTTTATGTTCTGTTTGTTAAGGGATGATTACTTTTGTACTCATATGTTAATATATTTTAGATGCCATATAAATAAATTAAATATATTACACTTATGTAGTGTTTTATCTTTGTGATAAATGCGAATGAAGTTGTGTGTGTGTACGATAACACATAATATTGACATCGGAACAGGTTAAGGAGTTGGCTTTCCCACATGAGCAATCGCCTCTAGCGTAATCGAAGCGTGCAGAGATAAGACAAAATGAGTTGGTTAGTGTTATCATGTCAAGGATTAGTTCTGATGACAACCATTAAGATGAGACCTCTTATTGCATGTGTTGTAATTTAAGACTGATATAAGGTCGATATGGATACCCAAGATCCATATAATCTGTCCAAAGCCAGATGTAAAATCTCGATTATTATGTGTATTGAGTTCGATGATTCAGGTTGGTTACTGTGTGATAACCAAGCCAAGATCTGTACGTGTTTGAATAAAGTTAAGACGTACGCCTTTTGCAAAAAGAAGTCACACCGTAGCTCACGTATCATACCATGACTGGTTTAGCGACTACATAAGGGAATTGATGAAATCACACAATAGTCCCTTGTAGTTTTAAAAGTGCATGGTACCCCCCTGTGATTTTTGAAACTAAGCACAATAGCCCCCCTCTATAAAAAAAATCCGTTTATTTTAACGAAAAATATGATGCACACGCGTCAAATGCGATTATTCAAGGTTTTTTTTTGCGTAAATTATTAATTATTTAGACAAAAATACCCTTATATGACACATATTTTTTTCTTTAGGGTTGGGCAAAATGGGTATTTTTATCCAAACAATTAATAATTTAACCAAAAAAAGGGCATTTGACGCGTGTGCATCATATTTTCTGTTAAAATAGACATTTTTTGACGGATAGGACTGTTGTGCTTAGTTTTAGAAATTTCAGGGGGATACCGTGCACTTTTAAAACCACAGGGGGGTATTGTGCTTAATTTAAGAAAGCACAGGGAGGTCATGTGCACTTCACCCTTAAAATTAAAATGATCATCTTATTATATCTGGTCAACTCTCAAATCAAAATAATTAACCATAAAAAACCATCCTTTTATTGCTAATGTCTTTTTTTATTTATTATATTGGTTTGTGAGGTAGCGTGGCCATTTTAAGGTCAAGGGCATTTTAGTAATTCTACTAGTTACACATATGTTTAATGTAATAAGAATATTAAAAATCTCAAATTTTTGTCTTTACAAGAGCGATATGAAGGGATGCTCCAACAGTGTGAGGCTAAGAGCCAAGTTGATCCCACGGCGTCGCCTGTTAACCCCAATAAGGTACTCTACGAGGCAGCTAGTGAGTTCAAGAAGGGGTGTGTCTATGAACTTGGCTCGTAGGGGGTCCGTATTAGAGGAATGGGACGGCCAAATGGGTATGAAAACCTTCCGTAGCCCAAAGTCTTTTTTCTTGTAGTGAAATCACGAGTCCAAAAGCTAGACTAGTACTATTTATAGTTTTAATAATTACTATCTTGAGCCTCAAATCTATTGGCTAAAATGGTTAATTCGAGCTTTTTTTTTCTTTATTCATAGAAGGCAAAGGCAATTATAAATGAACTACTCTAGGAAGTATTTGGTTCACAGATAGATTTTTCATTCCTGTTAATGACATTCTTGGGAATAGGAATGTCATTCCCAAGAATGTTATTCCTGTGAATGTGATTAAAAGTTTTTGATTTGTTAAAAATATTCATGGGAATAAGAATGTCATTCCCAAGAATGTTATTCTCGTAAATGTGATTAAAAGTGTTTGGTTTGTTAAAAATATTCCTAAAAATATTTTGTCAAATTTCTAAGAATGTTATTTTATAATGTTTGGTTTAGACTTAATATTTCTAAGAATGTTGAACAATTTTTCAACAATGCTCCTAACTCAAAAAAATAAGAATATCAAACAAAGTGTACAAATAACAATACATTTTGGTGTACAAATAACAATACATTTTGCATACTTTTGCTAATACGCAATTAAAAAAATGTTTAACATATTAATACAACGAAAATAAATTTATTTTTATAATTTATATATTTTGACTTGACACTTCAAAATTAGAAACTTAAATTTATTATTTTAAAAAAATTAAAAATTAAGATTTAAAGATTATTTAATTTTATTTGTAAATTTGTAAATTTATTTAGTTTAAAATTTTAAAATAAAGAATTTAGCATCTAAAAGAATTTTAAATATAAAATTCTAGTGTAACTTAGAAATTTGAAAAATTTTATTTTTTTTATTTTTCATTTTATTTTTATTGTTATTATTTTATTTTTTAAAAATATTTTATTTTATTTAGTTTTATTTTATTTTATTCTTACTAATCTTATTTTATTTTTTATTTTTCTTTCTTTATTTTATTTTCTTATTTTATTTTTTCATTTATTTTTTATATTTATTTTTAATTATTTTATTCTATTATATTATTATTTTATTTTAGTTTTTGAATTATTTTATTGTATTTATATTAATTTTTTATTTTTTAAGATGATTATTTGTGTCTTTTATTTTTTCAAACATATTCCCAAGACTTGGGTATGTGAGATTCTCACCTCTTTACATGGGAATAAAAATTGACTAAATCATGAGAATATTGCATTTTCAGGGATGTGATATTCTTTGGAATATTTGTTTATTGCACGAAACAAACATAGGAATGTCATATTTCAGATTTCACATTCTTAGGAATCTTGTAACATTTCGGAACCAAACGCCCCCTAAAGGATGTATTTGTTGTAGTCTAAATAGTCGTAGGAGTTGGTGAAGACTAGGCCAACCAATCTACACACATATTGGCCTCACAGTAGACATGAATTACTTGATAACCTTTCTTCTGGCTAAGGATACCCATGCATTCTTCGATGATAATCTTAAGGGGGCGTTTGGTTCACAGATTAGTTTTTTATTACCATGAATGTTATTCCCGAAAATGTTATTAAAACTGTTTGGTACGTTAAAAATATTCCCAAGAATATTTTGTCAAATTCCTAACAATATTATTTTGTTATATTTGGTTTAAACTCAATATTTCTAAAAATTTCGAGCAATTTTCCAACAATGCCCTAACTCATAAAAACAAAAATATCATACAATGTTTATAAATAATGCTACATTTTTGCATACTTTTGCTAATATGCGAGCAAAATTTAGAGACTTAGATTTCTTATTTTAAGAGATTTTGAAAATTTAAAATTCTAAAATTATTTAATTTATTTTTATTTTTATTTTAAAATTTGAAATTTAATTTAAAATTTTAAAATTTAGAATTTAGCAATAAAAAATTGTTTAAATTTTATTTTTATTGTTATTATTTTAGTTTTCATAAATATTTTTTATTTTATGCTTATTTTATTTTATTTTCCTATTATGTTATTCTATTTTATTTTATTTATCTAATTTTTACTTTATTTTCTTTTATTTTCTATTTTCTATTTTTATTTTTATCTTTTTATTTTCAATTTTTTTTTTTTTGATTTTTTTATTTATTTTTTTTTATTTTGTATTTTTTAAGATTTGTATTTGCGTGTTTCGTTTTTTTAAAAACATTCTCACAACTTGAGAATATGAGATTCTTACCCCTCACATAGGAATAGAAATGAACCAAATCATGGGAATATTGCATTCCCAGGAATGTGATATTCCCAGGAATATATTTTCATTTTGCGAACCAAACATGAGAATATGATATTCTAAACTTTACATTTGCAGGAATCTTGTAACATTTCGCGAACCAAATGCTCTCTATGAGTATTGTTGTTTGAAGGCTCTTTCTTAATGCGGCCAATTTTAGCGTTGTCAATGTCTCTCTTGGTTAGCTCAATTATGAGAGTTTATTCTTTTTTTAAGCTCAAAATTCCGTCTTGCAAGACAAAGACAATAAAATCACCTCGAAACTTTTTGAGAAAAAGTTATGATGCTCTACTTAAGTAAGGTTGAATTGAGGCTTATAGAATCCTAAAGAGAGTGTAAGTAGTGGAGAGCCTTTTCGTAAGCACCAATAAGATAGATTATGAGATGTATGATTCCATAAGAGAAGTGAAAGATTTAAGAAATGAAAGTCCCTTACCCAAAGAGAGGAACTTGGTATTTTAGTGCCTATAGTGTTGCTTTTCCTCATGGTAAATACCGCCCATTTATTGTAGATGGAAACTTATTCAGCTTTTGGGAGTTCATGGTTTATCTAATTGAAAATTCTTATAACAGCCCATACTGACTATAAATGTCACACCCCAAACCCGGTCCTAGGAAAACCAAGCTCAAGATACGACGACACGTGAATATTATAACGGCTGTAATATGGACATCCAATAAGAAATAGAAAACCCCAATCACAATTAAATAAAGTCTACATCCAAGTAGACAAGATATTCAACATATATAATCTCAACAAGCTTACATAAAGCCCAAACGTGATCATGAACCAACCATGACCAACCCTATATACAATCAAAATGAGCTAGACTTCAAAATAGATAAGTTATCAAATATTACAAACATCAACTAAACATAACTTCATTACAACAACCTACTAAAAGCCATTAAAACATTGTTTCATAGTCAAGTATACCATCTACTCATGGAATACATGATCAACCTTACTAGTTCCATCCTCACATACATAGTCCACATTATGAAGGAGTAACATGCATTAAAGAGGTGTGAGATAAAAGGAAGTTTGAAAGCTTTAACTCGAAAACCTTTTGAACATATTAGAAGCAATATATCACATAAGCAATCACATACTCACATACGCTTAACAACCTTGAAACACTCACGCCAAACAACACATCAAGAAGTTACCGCTTTAGACATTCATTGAAGCCGACACCTTATAACTCCGCCACGAACTCAACACTTCTTTCACCCGCTTGTGTACTCATGATGTACACTAACCAACGACCAATCTCACCATGACCTTTACCGATCACACGAGAGATAAGACTAGTACATAGTAGTTATGCAATTACCGGCAAACCCTATGTCGTCCAACACGACACAACGCTACCATGACGAACGAAGGTTGCAACCCGACACTTCACAACACATCTCATGCATATACATTCATCAACGACACATCCACTACTCAACAACGCATCCATTAACTCAACAATACATTCAACAACTCAATAACACATCTATCAACTTAACAATACATTCAACAACTCAATAACACATCTATCAACTTAACAACACATTCAACAACTCAACTAAACTTTATTAAACATATAACTAACACATTAGTACCAACATTTAACTATCAAAGAACATGACCTCTTCAACACATTAACATCACCTAAGCTCATAAAAACATGACCTTTACACATTAACACTAATTAAACCTCAAAAGAACATGACATCTACAAAACAACTTCAATTTTTTATCAACTTTTAACCAACCTAGGAATCTTTACAACACATAACCTTAACACAATCAATATAGCAACAATCTACAATGCATTATGAACCTTTTATAACACCAAAACCAAGCACTAAACAAGCCAAACATGCCAAACACAAAATTTGCACCAACACTGGAATTTTAATAAACTCATCAAAATAAACCCCTAAATTCACCATATTCACTCCAAAGCCATGAAATCATATACCATTCACATATATATAATCATAAACACCAAAGCTAACTTAATTTCTCAACATTCAACTAAATAGACAAGCACATGCAAGAACTTGAAACTCTCATCTTAAAATTGTTGAAAAAGATTGGATATGGCAAGAACAAGGTTTGAAGAACAATCTCTGAGCTAAATACACTTTGATTTGGCTTTGAAATGAAAGATTTCTCTTCAAAATTGATAAAAAACCTAACTTTTCTATTTTCTCCTTTTTTTTCCTCTTGGTCGTCCAACTCTAGGATATTTGCTTTGCTTTTGTTGTTTAGTATTGCTATTATATTGTATGTATAATGTATATAATGTATGCATAGGTCAAGAAGTCAAACAAGTTAAAAATGCAAAGTCAACAAGTCAAACATGGCATAATAAGCTATTATCTTATATGTTTATATATATTTATGAATATAATATATATATATATATAAGTAAGACTAAGTCAACTTTAGTAGACTAAACAAAATAAGACTAAGTTTATGTATAAAAATGCAATTTAAATGCAAATTTGATGTAATAAAAATAGTTAAATACATAATTAACACATAATACTACCAAATAATGTTTAAAATAAATAAATACACATATAATGAAAAGCTCGGGTCTCATAATAAACCCTAGACACAAAAGGTAAGCTCTATATGCTATGGGCCCCACTTTTGTATGGGTAGGCTAATGAAAAATTACTCATTATCTAATAGAGATATGAAGCAAAACAAGAAGATGAGGAGTCAACTGAATAAAATAAAGGTCACTTCAATCGTCAGGTAGTTGATAATTCATTCTAGACCATCCATTTGTTGCTTGCTTGTTTGCTAATATATTTTTACATCATTACTAAGTTATAAATTACTCTTGTATATATTATGTATTACACCAATGTGATACATCAATCTCGATTCTGGATGAAGAGGTGTGACATTTCCTTTTGTTTCTTCCTTCTCTGGGCACGTATCACTTATTTTCATAGTAAATTCTAGTGGCTCTTTGTATTGTTGTTACTTATTATTATTATTTTTTGGATAAATAGCACCACAGTCCCTAATAGTTAGCCAAAAGTGCGCAACACCCCCTATACTTTTAAAAGTGTACCAAACCCCTCTATGTTTTGAAAAACATAGGACCACAACCCCCTGCGTCAAAAAAACCATTACTTTTAACAGAGAGAGTGGTGCACACGAGTTAATTGCAATTGTTCATATTTTTTGGCTTAAGTTGGTACTTTTTGGACAAAAATACCCTCATATACATATACATATACATACATATATGTATATGTGTGTGTGTGTGTGTGTGTGTCTTGTTTTACATTTATTTTCTTTTTAAAGATTAAAGAAAATAAAAAATAATTAAAAAAAGCAGTCATCTTCCCCACCCCTTCCCCTTCCCTCCCCTCTCCCCTCCCCTCCCCTCCCCTCACACACTATACCCCACCCACCTGACTGTTTAACCTACCCCAGCCTCCAGCCCCTACCGCGTCGCAACCCCCACCCCCCAAACCCCGTCGCGTCACATCCCCAGCCCATAAACCCAGCCGCGTCGCACCTCCACCCCCCAACCCAGCCTCCTCAAACCCCATCCCTTCCACCCCAGTGCCGTCGCACCGCCTATCCCACCCCTCCTGACCCGATCAAATGTATTTGTGTATATATGTAAGTGTAAATGTAATATATACATTTTTGTTTCTTTATATATATATATATAATTTTTTTTTGTTTTTCTGGTGTTGTGTGTACATATATATTTATATATATTTTTTTGTTTTTGTTTTTTTGGTGTGGTGTGTACATATATATTTATATATTATTTTTATTTTATTTTTTTTGTTTTTCTGCTGGGTTGTGTGTAGATATATTATTATTTTTTTGTCCAGTATATATCTATATATATATATATATATATATATATATATATATCTATATATATATATAAACAAAAGGAAAAAGGAGAAAAGAGAGAAAAGAAAAAGAATTAAGGGTATTTACGTCTTTTACCTATTTCCGTTAAGAAATTGACAGAAAAAAGAAAGAAGGGGCACGTGTGCTACTTTTTCAAACCATAAGAGGGTCTCATACACTTTTAAAAGTATAAGAAATATTGCGCACTTTCGATTAACTATAAGAGACTGTGATACTATTTACTTTTTTTATTTGGGTCGAATGTTGTTACTTATTTCAAGAGTACTATATTTATGGGGTTTTGCAAGGGAGCTAGGGGGCAGAAATGTTGAGAAGTATAGACACCAAGACATAAACGTGGAGGCTCGAGGCGGTGTCGCACTTCTACTAAACACACACACTCGTGTAGTCTCGAAAACATAAAATAGTTGTGCTTGAAAGAGAGTGGGAGATAGGATAGACGATTGTTTCTGGATGACATGATGCTCTTTTCCCTAAGCTCGATAATATCTAACCTCCATTAATCCACTAATAATAAGATTATGTTAAACAATCCCTTAAGATCGTTCATATACATGTCATGTCACATGCCTGTAGTTTTATCTTCGTTTTGAAGGTGCTTTACACCGTGTACACATATTCACATGCCTACAGCGCTTCCCCCTTTGGCATTATTACATTACTAAAATAATATTCCTAGATCTTAGATTTTCTTCATGGAGTTGCCTTTCGTTTTCAGACCCGAGAAACATAGCAAAAAGGTAACAAGAAATCTTGATTAGAGGATTATGTTGCTTAATATAACAGAAGCAGACATTAAATTAACATTATTAAAGACTTAAAAGTATATTTTGAATTTTAAAATAATTATATTTGTTATGACACGAATCTAGATTTAATTTAAGAAGTTACTATCAACTGAATTTTCTAATAAGGTCACTGGCTCACACATTTGTATTTTCCTATTCCAAAACTTTAAGATATAATAAACATACATTATCACTCCCTCTATTCTAAAACAGCCGCTAATATCTTCATTCTACATATATTTCATCTCTATATTTTCTATGTTTTTATTTTTACAAACACCATTTGACCGTTGGATTGCAATAATTACCTGATTGATCTGACATATCTATAGGATGGAGATTATATATACATCGTTGAACATAGAGACCAAGTGTAAACATTGGTCTATGTTGTGGCAGATTAAAGTGAATGCAGACTCAGAGTCCTACATTACAATGCACGATCAATTAACCTTGGCTTCTGAAGATTTCTATTATTTGAATTTCAAACTGCATCCAATATATATATATTTTTTTTAAAAAAAAATTACTTTTAAAAATGTTAGGGTTGGAAAAGCACATGCATTTTCAACATTGGAACTAGAAATACCATTTTTCACTAAAGTGTTGGGACAAACTTAAGTTCAAAGAACAACAAGATAATCACCGCAAGTCTACAATGGTGTACCAAAACAGTTTTCCTTGTAGTTGTGCTGGTAATTTAACGCTTAATATATTAGGGGCAGAATCACAAATTTAATATTGGAGAAACTAAAATTTAATTAGGAGAACTAGTGACAAAAACAAAGGGGAGCGTAATATACACACATATATAAGTAGAGTTCGGAAAAAAATTAGATCCATATATATGATACGGTTTCAGATTTTACTGGATAGATGAAAATATAATTCTACCCTTTAGGGCGTGGTCATAATTCTTTTCGAGGAGGCTTTGGCTTCACCAAAATCATGGATTAGATTTCCTTTCCACCGGGTAAGGTTGGGAGTTTAGGAGAGGTGAAGGAGTAGCTTTGCGGGCCATATGTGATGCCTTATTAAGCAACACCACTTGCTCATTTTATTGTATTTTAATAACAAAAAATTCACTCGAAATAAGATTATATAAAATTTATCTCAAAATCATAAAATTTATAGTACAACGATACTCTACAATGCTATGATTTAAGTTTATCAAGATTCAGATAATATTTATAATAAAATAACATAAATTTAAACTTAAAACATTTGACCAAAACAATTCTTTAATCCACCACTCCACTCAATCCTTTTAGCCACTTGCTTATTTACTTGTTTGTTTGAATTTATCAACTATTTGCCACTTTTTATCCTCACGGGTCTACACTGCGGAATCTGCTTTACCATTTACTTGATCTTTCCTGTTTGTGGGTGGTGCGTTATGATTTGTTTGTCACGCATTTAACTAATCATAAATTAAAAAACCTAATAAACTATAGTTGGAGTTATTTTCATCGTATCTTTAAGAGAAGTGATAGAAGAACTCAAACCTAACAACACCTTCTTACAAGTAATGATTAATTAGGATGAATCGAATGTCATAGCTTTTTTATTAACACCATTTAAAGACTGATTTAAGATATTTTATCAATTAGGACTATATATATGATACGAGAATTTAGTGATTATTGCCCGTGTCCTTACTAATGGCACTAACAATCAAAGGCCTTATAGAAAGTAGGATAATTACTCTGTAATTAGTTTGCAGCATTGCTTTTGGTACAAGGTAAATGTCGCAAATTGTAGGACAGCGAGCTGACAATATGCATGTGAGCATTGAACTATCTAATTAAAGACTTCTAGTAGTGTAAAAGAGCGTGTGATGGAAACTTTATTAGGCAGCTAATTAGTAACTCTCTTTGGACAGTAGAATTAAATCACAGCGTGGTTTGATTACCACCCATAACTATATCAGTAGTACATCTATATACGTTACAACCGCCTGAGAATATTATGTTGGAGATGAGAGGTGAGATATGGCACTTTGTGATAGGGTGATATATAACATTATTCAGATTTGGTATATTACAACCTCATCAAAAAAATTAAATTATTAGAGAAAAAATTATTAAATTTATTTATTATCTTCAACACGCGCATTGTATAGACGGGATTTATTTTTAAACCTTACATGTGGATAGTTTAAAAAAATAATAATAATAAATAACGGTAAAACTTGATAACCAAAATTGTTTGGTAACTTGGAGTGTGATACCAAATTAAATTACTATCTCTTCTAAAAGTTAGAGAGACGTTTATTATATTTATTTATTTCCTTCAACAATATTTCTCATCATTCAATATTAATTTTGAAGAGAAAATAGCACATTTAGTCCCTACTGTTTTTAAAAAAGTTTTAATTTCGTCCCTATTGTTTAAAATTTCTCAATTCGTCCCTATTATTTTCTAAAAAGTTTTAATTTTATTCCTATTATTTCTAAAAAGTTTCAATTTCGTCCTTATTGTTTTCCTAAAAGTTTCAATTTTATTCCTATTATTTTTCTAAAGTTTCAAATTCATCCCTATTATTCAAAGACTAAATTGAAATTTTCTGAGATAAATAAGGACGAATTTGAATTTTTATAGAAAATAATATAGACTAAATTGACTAATTTTTAACAGTAGAGACGAATTTGAAACTTTAAGAAAACAATAAGGATGAAATTAAAACTTTTCAAAAATAGTAGGGATGAAAAATTAAAACTTTTTAGAAAATAATAAGGACAAAAATGAGAAATCTTAAATAATATGGACGAAATTAAAACTTTGACTAAATGTAACATTTTCCCAATTTTGAACATAGTACATGATGATACCTCAAAAATAAAATTAATGCAATAATGACATGGTGCCAAGTGCTCTTGACCAAGGATAAATAGTCTCCTGAAGGGATTTGGCTCATCTACAATTTCATAAAATAAATATCGTGATTGATGTCACTTATCATCAAATATAATCCACGGATTAAATGAGTTCTTCCTCACTAGCCTTGTAACCATGGTTATGAAGCAGTAAATATTATTATGTCATCTAAGTCAAATCTTCCAATAATTATCTAAATCAAATCTTCCAATAATTATCTAAATCAAACCAAATTTATCAACCTAAAAAATTATATAAAAGGAAAAATTATAAACATCCCCAAAATTTTAAAATAATAAAAATTTATCAAAACAAAAAACTAGTCAAACTTATAAGCTGCAGTAATCATCATCAAATAACTTAATATAGAAAATAAATGAAGCGTGTACGGATTAGAGTTTTTTATTTTTATTTTGTCAGGATACATATTAGAGTTTCACACTTGCGCTTTTGTGCATGATCTGAATAAGATGTTTCTTACCGACACAAAAAAAAAAAGAAAAAAAAAAGATGTTTCTTTCTACTAGCTTATATAAAGTTCTTTTTTCTCGTATACAAATAACAACTTGCACTCAGTAACATAAAAAGTTTCCATGATATCATATCATTTGGATTTTGGATCCCAACAAAAACTGAAAGCAAAAGAAAAGAAATAAAAAAGAATCATAACTTATCATTGTTAATTAGTATAAGCTCTACGGCTTAGTTCATTTACTGGAGGTTATAAGTTTGATTAGGTTTTCGGTTTGATAAACTTTTTTTAGTTTAGATAATTGAGATAGTTGATTTAATTCGTGGAATAGAATGAATAATATCACCATATAAATACACCTTAGTTGGCATAATTTTTTAATTTAAATTCAAAAATAATTCAAGCCTACGTTTAAGCACTTGCAATTAATAGTAAAATCATTTAATATGTTTTGTTTTCAGAATCATATGGATATACCGTATTTGTTATGCTAAATATGGTAATTTAAATTTCGGTATTTAATGCTTTCTAACCATGATTGGAATATTAGTTTACCAAAATTAATATAGTCCATAGATAAAATTTGATGATATGTGTCATAAATTCAGATATGTATTGCTTATAATTGTAGAGAATAGAATTATAAACGAGCCTGATCGAGAGGTTCAACACTCTGATATGCATTTGTGCGTAGTCCAACTTCCACTGCAGTCTTTTTTTATTCTTGTTAAGATCTGTAACCTGCTTTTACCATCAGTTCAATTTTATCATTGTTTACTGCAAATCTAAAACGAAAAAAAAGTTCTCTCAATAGTTCGAGGTAAAGGAAGCGATGAAACTTGCTTCCAGTAATGGTCGCAAATCATGAAGTTGGTATAAACCTCAGAAATTAATGGATATATTAATATGATATTCAAAAAGAATAAAAACACTAATATTAACCAATTAAACGAATTCAATCAAATTCCAATCAAGAATTTTAGAAATATTAATTGAAGTGGAAAAGTCATTCAAAATTTTGAGACAAATACTATTGCTAGACTTTATAGGTCTCATGTGTTTTACACATTTATTTTTTTAAAGGACTTGTAAATAGTCATGCATAGATAACAAAAGGTAAAGGATGTAAGAAAAATTAGCAAAAATTTGCAAGTACTTCGTACACAGCATCGAGCAAAACTAATTCATCTGTGGGGTAGGTCTGAACCCAAAGTGTCACAAGTCACAACCCCCAAAGATAAGGAACCGTTAGTCGCATTTACCCTAAATTAAATAAGTGCAGTTATATGATTGGGATAATAGCGCTTAGCGGGTGTGTCCGAAGCAGCTTAAAAATGGTGCTTTCGGTATGCTTTTGCTTGTGTCCACAATTTCACCTCCCCTGAGAGAAACCAATGAAAAGTTAGAGTAGAGCCTGATGTTCTTTACAAATGGATACGACGTACTTCGACTTTGATTAGGCAGGTGAACCCCGTCAAATGAGAATATTGACTCACACAAGGACTACATGAAGGAGCTGCTTCATTGAGCTGTTCTACCCAGCCTTAAAATGCTCATACAAAAAGCTCTTCCTCAGATCTGTTTTGTCTGGCAAAACTTATAAAATAAATTTAATTTAATAGTGAAAAAGAAAAATAAAATATAAACTATTAAGGGTGAATGATAACAATGGAAACTAAACTTTTATCACATACTTAATTGACCAATAAACTCTGTTTGTTTGAATGATGACTCATTCTGTCCATTTTCAGAATTTTACCTTAGTTTTGTATAATTAAATAATAAACATGTTTGGCTTTCAGTCCATCATTTTTAACCTTCAAAATGCAAGTAGTGCCTTATTCAAACTAAATTAAAAGTTTAGTGGATGATATAAAACAAAGAATTGCTTAATTGATGATTTATAATTTTATAGTTGTTTACCCAAATATCAATATTGGCACATCAAGATGCATATTTTCGGCTCCTACCAATTCAATTTTTTTGTTTTCTTGTCAAATCTTGATCATGGTTTGTATACTTTAGGCTTTATACTAGTGAGATTTATGAACCTTTTTTCATTTTTTATTTGTTTTCCTTAATTAGATCGTCTCACAAATCTAATACAGGATTAGTGCAAGTTAGAAATTGTATCATAACTATAATTGTTCTAATAAGCATGTATTACAATATTAATTTTTCTTCTTTTACTTTAACTTTGAAATTGTATCTAATAAATCCATACTTGTGAAATTGAACTAATAGTAAAAATATTAGATAAAAAGGTAGTGAACATGGATAGTCTTATTTAAATTAATGAACCGGATGAAAGTGGGGTTACAAACTACTATTACAAAATATTTTTTATGATCCGTTTAAAATAAAAGATAAGTTGGGTACAAATTCCAGTATACTCCTCATATAACTTTATGAGAAAAGCAAAAATAGGGATATTTTTTCTTGGACAATTTGAAAAGTAGGAAAAGTGCCAATAAAGACATTGAATTAGAATTCTAAATCTTTTGTGAAAAATATGAAGAATTAGATGACAGGAAAATAGTGTTAATAACTTATTATCATCTTTATAATTGTTCATGTCTATTAGTAACAGGTATATTCTTTTCATCAATTTGTATATCTCCTAGTGATGTATATGTATAATTGAGCATTTACCTTATTGGCAAAAATATAGTTCTTTTAATCTTATTTCTAAATGTTTCAATTATCCTTCTAAAATTAGTTAGTCTTTCTAACTAATTTACATTTTTTACGTATATTTCTTTTTTCATTATCTATGTATAACAGAAACAGTCATATGCCTCTACTATATATGTCCATATCAGAAGGAGATATTAGTATTTTATAGTAAGCAATTCCAACAACTAGGTAGAAGCAACCCTTTCATTCTAAAATTGAAATAGAAAACATTGCTTCACAAGCTTAAGAGAACTTTAATACCAAAAATCAAATTTAATTCATGAAGGCCACCCTTAGGTCTCAAAACTGCTTCTAACCAAAAAAAAAAAAAAGTCTCAAAATTGCAACCCTTTGGGTATATGTCTTTATCTAATTTTGTATTAAAAACCAAAGACAATACAACATAGGAAGACCTATCTGAGTATTTGTAGACGTCAAAATCTACAATCACGAATTTCGGGCCACCAGCAACCTATAAGGACAGAAGGCGATAGAACGACGTGAGTCTTGGGACATTGATGTGGTGTTGGTCGAAAACACTCCGACGCTTAAGTTAGTAGTTTATTGAAAGAGGTAAGAATAAAAGGAAAATATGGAGGGAAAAGAGGAGACTACTATGGTATCAGCGTCGATATAGAAAGTGTAGGCCGTGAATTATGTAGAGGGGAGAGGGAGAGTATTACTAGATGCGGCTAATACTTGATGCCTTCTTCTTGTGTAGGCGTTGCCTACTTATAGGTGTGGGTAGGCCAAGAGTCACCGACCCTTGGGAATTGTATCTTGAGCGGACTACTTCAGGCGAGTAACCACTTATCCCGTAGAATAGGGTTGATCCTTATTCCGAGTTTGTCGATCGTCATCCGCTACTAGTAGACTAGTCAATAGGAATGTCTCGTTGATCGTATATTCGCAGATATCTGATGGAGTTCGAGTTGTACTCAAGTTCGTCTTCAATTGTTCGCGTAGGACGATACCGCCATATGGCCAAAGGCCTTGGGCCTTTAGTGGACCTAACTCAGGAGTAGGCCATGACGTATGACATCGTATGCGGGCCTTGGCCCAATAATTAGTGTAGATTGGGGTCAAGTGACCCATCACGGTTGGACCATGAGTCCAAGTCCAATTTTTGCATTAACAATATTAATATTATGCTCATCACCCTCTCGCTCTTTTTTGAAGGCCTTTTCTATTTTCTAGTATGGTTCCTATAGTACAAAGATAGCAGTAAATTGTTAAAAGAATAATGTTGGAGAGGCCAATAATAATTTTGAAGAACTTAAGAAAATGGGCACCAATACACATATTGAAATTCAATTAGAGAATGTTTCAATCTTTTTCTATAAGTTTCACTAAAAGCTATAAAAATTTCTTCTTTAATTTATTACTATGTAAAAATATAGATAGATAACCTATTCATGTTTTGGATTTATCTTACAAAAATAAACAAATAATTTTTTCTAGGTGGAGTCCTATATATTATATTGTCTATAATTTTAAAATCCTAAGATTTGAGAATCCACTCCTTTAATTCAATCATTTCCTCTTTTCTTTTCCAAAAAGAACAATGCATGTCAATTATCAATGGTTAAACACTCTTTGGGGAGGAAAAAAAAAAAAGAAGAAGAAGAAGAAATAACATATAGTTAGTAATATTAATAGAATGTAAATCAATGAGAAAAGATCAGAACAAAAAAAAAAAAAGGGATTGTGAAAGATTATTGAGATATTCTAAGAAAAACTTTGATTCCCTTTCTCTTTTTTTAACTATGGACAAGTAGCACTAGTAGTCTTTTATTTTTTATTTTTAAGTTAAAAAGAGGTTTAAGAACATATAATATATATTAAATATTACTCACGAGAATTATTTTTACTACATCTCGTATTTACAATGAGGAGTTTACACTAGAGCAATGACACGGTAACTACTACTAGTAGTTAAATCTCCTTTTTGTGTTCCTTCTTTGCCTTTATTTCTTTTGGTTAGTTGCGTACTAATTAGTCTCCAGACAGCTCCTCGTCATCTCCATCCTTTGGTCAGCTCCTGCGTTCTCTCTCTCTCTTTCTCTCTCTCTCTCTCTCTTTCTGGTCTCTCCTCCAATCTTTCCACCCTCGCTGATCCCTTCTCAAATTTCCAACCTCAATGGTTTAAATTCAACTCTTCACACAATTTCTCTACTTCAAACCCTCATCATCATCAGCCTTCTTTCAACCACAACTTCAACGTAAGTAGTAGTCGTGTTAATCATAGCAGCTCTCTTAACTATCAAACCCCACCTTCTTCACCTCCTCTCAGAGAAGCCCTTCCCCTCTTGAGCTTAAGCCCAATAAGACATGATCAACAACAAGAACCCTCTTGCACTGACATGGATTTGGACAAAAACAAAGCCAAAGAAGATATCCAAAGCTTATTCTTTTCTAGCACTGCTGCTGCTGCTGATGATGGTGATGGTGATGAAACTGTTACTGTAGCACTACATATAGGTTTACCAAACCCTAGTGCAGCTGATCTGGCCTCTATGCTATCTTCTTCTACTGAAACTACTGATAAAGATGAAGATGCTGATGTTTCTGGCTACCCTTTTACCAGACTCAATAAGGGTCAGTATTGGATTCCTACTCCTTCACAGATTCTTATTGGTCCTACACAATTTTCATGTCCTGTTTGTGGGAAGACCTTCAACAGATACAATAACATGCAAGTAAGTTTCAAATTTTGAGGACCATGACCCCCCAAAAGCTTTCTTTACCATGCATCTTTATGCTACTCTCCTTTCACTTTTGCCTCTTTTTACAAGTAACTGTTACAAAAGTCATCTCCTGTCTTTCTATTTAGATACCAATCTTGAAAATGTACTCAAAAGATCAGTAAAGTTTTCAAGCAAGAAAATGATTGTATATATTTACATTTAGTGTAATTTTCTTTGCTTAATTCAACCAATACGTGTACTTTTTTCTTTTTCTGCATGAATGATAGATTTAGATTGCTGGATTTTAGATTTGAAGATAAATTTAATTGAGGCTGTAATCAATAAGCTTCATTTATGTGATTGAACAACACAGGCAATGTTCCATTTACTTCTAGTACAGTTTGAACTCTTTGCTCTTCAGATTGTTAGCTGAATGGAACTGAAAACTTTGCAGTTTTTTCAGGCTTCAGATAATTTCAGAAAGGAAAGACTTCTTCTTCTATGTGGACCTAGAACAACAGGAGACAGTCTACAGACTTTGAAAAGCCCATACCTAACATTTCAACTCTGCCTATTTCATATATATAAAAATAACAAGGTCTTTTAATTTGCAATCCTTTTTGTCTATATCCTTAGAACACAATTTCTTTGTGTAGACGTTTTCTCTTGCTCTTTAATTTCTTCTATCATAAAAGCAGACCCTAAGAACGGGGAAAGTGGTAAAATTTTCAAGCTTAATGATCAGTTCTTACTATCTTTGAAGAAATCTACTTGGAATTTTGTAGAAAAGGAACTGGTCAAAATATGAATTTCTGAGATGCCACATTTTACATATACTACTAATCACCATTTACAATCAAGTAAACAATCATGGTCTAGATATGATGGTTTATCTTTGCTAGTTGGTCTCCCCCAAAAGCTTTTTCACATGCAGAATAATAACTCAGTCCTTAAAGCACAATCAAGTTTGTTATATTATTTATTCTTTTCGATTTTCCCGCAGGTGTAGGCAAAATTCGTTTCTTAATCTTGTATGAATAGTTTTTAATGTTTTTACATAGATGGTGGTTAGACTTGAATCTAGGATCTTGTGGTACCTAAGTTCTAATAACATACCAACTAACCACTTCATTTAAAATATTAAGCTGTTAAAGAGAGATTTATCATTTTAATTATTGTCTTCAATACTGTTGCTGATTCCCCCCTCCTCCTCCTTTTTTTTTTTTTCTTTCCGTTAAATCCCTGAAGTTTAGAAATGGTTCACAGGCTTGACATTTTCTTGCTATGCTGTTTTGTGGCTGGTGTTTATCACTGATGAAAACAACAAATTAAGCTTTTGGATTTTTGGTGATGCAGATGCATATGTGGGGGCATGGATCCCAGTATAGAAAGGGACCTGAATCACTAAGGGGAACTCAGCCAACAGGCATGTTAAGGCTTCCTTGCTATTGTTGTGCATCTGGATGCAGAAACAATATTGATCACCCAAGAGCCAAGCCACTGAAAGATTTCAGAACCCTTCAAACACATTACAAGAGAAAACATGGAATTAAGCCTTTCATGTGTAGAAAATGTAGCAAAGCATTTGCAGTGAGGGGAGATTGGAGAACCCATGAGAAGAATTGTGGGAAGCTTTGGTACTGCATATGTGGTTCTGATTTCAAGCACAAAAGGTCCCTTAAAGATCATATAAAGGCCTTTGGCCATGGGCATGGAGCTTATCGTGTTGATGGCTTTGAGGAAGATGATGAGCCTGCATCTGAAGTTGAGCAAGATGATGAAACCATGCACTAGTTCATTAAGATGTAGAAGTAGATTAGCTAATTACTTGAACTCTTGTGAGAGCATGATCTTTAAAGTAATTAGAAGATTTTAATCTTATGTTACATGAAGAGCCACATTTTACCAACTGTAATCTGTGTGGGCATACATTCAGCTAAAAACATTATCATGTATATATTTTTTTTGCTTTTATTTTGTTTGGATACAATAGAGATTAAAGTCATGATTTTAACTCTAATTTTTCATTATAATAAATGAATATCCGATCATTTTATTCAACTCTTTTAATTATATTGTTTTTGCTTTTAGCTCATAATGATGGTGGTCTGGTCTCTTTCTAATACTACTCTAAGCCTTACATTTTTAATATATTAATATAAATCTAAGCAAAGGGAGCAATATTTTTGGAACACCTATGGAACGTATCTAGGAACTTGAAGAAACAACCATTGATCATGGGCAGTCAACATGGGAAACACTGGTCCCTAAAGTCCGGGAAAGTTAGGCCAAAGGGAGCTTCAATTTGTTGAAGCATGTAACAGATAATTTGTGGGCTAATGCTATGTCCATACATTATTTATTTAGTTTTGCATATGCAAATCTAGAAAACTTTCTGAAGTTATCATGCAGGAGATGTAGAGCTTCTCGTGTTAAAGACAATAAATAATAATAAAAAATTTAATTTAAACTTTTTGATTATATAGTCACTCAATGTAGTATTAGATTCTAAGTTATCAATTGATTTTGTGTTTAAATCTTACTCTTATCCATTTAAAAACATTGAACTGTCACGTGAAAGGTTAAAAAAAGAATCTTGCCTGCATGTGCTTAAGCATGTTAAAAACAATAAATAATATAATAAATTCGTCTCTATCAGTCTAAGTTTTTAAATGAATTAGTAATTTAATCCTTGTGAAAGAGAATATCATCTTCCAGTCTAAGTTTTTAAATGAATTAGTAATTTAATCCTTGTGAAAGAGAATATCATCTTCCCCAGATTTTCATTTTCAAAATTACTATCTTAAATTTCAGTTTGCCGTTTGCTTTAGCAGAATCATCCTAAAAATTTAATTTACAGCACATATATGATGAGGTATTTTGAAATTTTCAATTCAGACATTTATAGAATTATTTCATCTGATAGTTGCATTTTGTCTCAAACTTTTATAATTATATGATAAATTTGATCCAATGTTCTACAAATAAATTAAATAAGTTTTCTCTGTAACATTATTAGCATTTGATCTTTTGTGTTCGTATATGTTTGAAAGTATTAAGTTACTGTCTCATCTAAAAATTTAAGATGTTAAAGAGAAGTTTATTATATTTATTCATAGTTTTCAATACCCTCCACACATACAGGCACCAGGATTTACTTTTTAACCTTACTCGTAGATAATTTTAATATTTTTAAATGAGTGGCACCAAACTTGATTATTTTTTTATTATTTTAACATTTATTTATTTAAAGAGATTGATATGATTCTTTAAAGCTGGACTTGAGGTAAGTCAGCCCCTTTTGCATATTATGTACCTTCTACTTCCAAGCTTGACATTTATTATTAAATTCGAGTTCGGTTGATTTAATCTTATTCTTCGAATTTTTTGTAGTAATCTCTTGATTTGAATGTCTCTTGTATTTGGCTTTGTTACTTGATACATTACCTTGGCGTAAGTTCCGGTATAGTAATTTTATTGCTATTAAGTAAGTGTAGTACCCTTTGTATACCTCAATTGATTCTATTTAGCTCGTATTGTTGCTTTGCTGCTAATCTTAGTTACTCTGAAAATGTTTATGAGGCCTATGCCCACGTTAATTGTCTTTGGAGCTTGCTATGCATAGTATGATTGTTAATGTTGCCATTATGAATGCAATTACTCAAATATTGTGAATGCAATTAGTGTAATATTGAGTTTTCTTTTTTATCAATATGTATTTATGCTAATCTTGTGAATAATTATAGTAGATTTGTTATGTAGTGAATGCAACTAGTCTAATTTTAATTTATAAAAATTGAATTATCATGTTTGCATTCATTTTAACTGCGCTTTATATTTCTTTTAGTTTTCCTTTCCAGACATGCATGTTTTAGCAACTGCGTGAAATCTAAGAAGAACAGAACGAGGAGCTACGCAGACTTCAACAAGAAAATAACACATAACTCTGCTAACTTCAAGCACAGCTTGCACTGCTCATGAAAATGTTGCCGATTCCACCTGAACAACAGCCTCTGCCTCCGCCTGGTGATGGAACTGAAGATTAATTTTGCTGTTGAATGCTTTGTTAAGATATTAAAACAGTTTGTAATTTTAAATTTATGATTTGTGTGTATTTAATTTAAATTACAATTTTAGATTATATATATTTTTATTTATATGAATTAAAATTTAAATTAAAATTTTTATATTAATTTGAGATTTGAAAAAACTTTTAATTATGTTATTTTAATGATAAAAATTGCCCAAAAAAATTATTTAAAGATTGACAACAAAATGAAGACTAAATAGGTTGGAGACGATATTATTTGGAGACAATTTGGAGATGTCCATTTTTGGAGACAAAATGTGGTTAGAGATGATTTAGAGACGAAATGGTTTGGGGACGACTTGGAGATGACAATTTTCATAGACAATTTGGAGATGAAATGTGGTTGGAGACGATTTGGAGATCATGAAATGATTCAGAAACAATTTGGAGATGAATTTTGGCAACCGAAAAAACTTAGTCGCCAAAGGAGATGAATTGGCGACGAAACTCCAACTTGGCAAGATGTTTTTGGCAACGGATGATTATAGTCCCTTTGTCGTCGCCTTGATCCTTTTGAGGACGAATTGGAAACAGATTTTGGCGGTCATAAATTTTAATTTTTCTTGTAGTGAATATAGTTTAAATTATTAAAGAGAAGTTTATTTTATTTATTTATTTATTATTTTCAATAGAAAGCCAATTCTTACATTGCAGGTACATATGTAATGTAAAAAAGACTTCACTTAACAGCTAAGTATTAGTCTGATGTATGTCCAGAGAAAAGAAAGAAAACAAAGGAAAATGCATGTTTAGAGGTATTTGATCAAATTCAGACAAGGAAAAAGATGTCTTCTACTTTTTGTAAATGATGATACATGCATGCACCATGGATAATCCAAGTGGCCAGTGTGTATTCTTTTTAGGGTTTGCCTTAAACTTTTCATTAGTTTTAAGAGATTTTTGTAGTATATTAGTTAGGAACAAATTCAAGATTTTTATTTAATAAGAGTTAACATATAATTTACCATTTATCTTTAGAGAATTTTTTTAGTCGGGATTAATTAGATTTTTCAATCTCAAATACTTTAACAATATCACATTTTTAAAAATTACAATTCTAATTACTCTTAAATAGGCTCTACCCTTAGAATTAATAGAAGTTACAGTCCCCGTTGATTCATGAATACATGCGCCCATAATAGCAGTCTTGATCAATATTTTACAAGAATCATATATGGATGGGTTCAGAAAAGGATGTATATTTTTACAGGCAAAGGCCACTGGATATCAGGACAGATGAGTATATATATATATATTCATTCCAAATGTAGTTGAGGTAGGCTTTTCATGCTGCAAAATTTTCAGCTTTTGGGCTGCATATGATGCCCTTTTGCTTTGGTCAGTGGAGATATGTCTTTCTTGATGGATGGAACATATACCATTTTTGATGCACTATTGCTTGATAAATTCAAAGCAAATCATTAGCTAAGAGAAGGAAGGAAAAAAGATAGTAAGGCCAAAAGATAGACATATAATCGACAAATAGTAGTGGAATTAGGATTTACCTATATCATTTTTCTTAATTACAATGTCGAATCTTATTGCTAGTTGAATATTTACTTGATACTCAATACATTAATTCTTATTATCATATAAAAAAAAAGTGAAATGATAAAAAAATGACATAAAATATTACTTTATTAATTAATACTAGATATCATTAGCAATAGATAAAAAATTCTATATTATTAGCAAAAAAAGGAAAGTTACATTTTTGGCCAAGAGAATGACGTAGGTTGCAACTTGACCACTAAATATCCACTTGCTTCTTCAACTAAAACCATCTAAAACGACTTAACATACCACATCTGTCCACCCAAATCAAGAAAGCACATGTGACTTGCTAGCATATTTATAAGGGCAAAGCATACAATTTTATTGATCCTTTCTTCGAGGTGCTTATATAGTACTATGATATGCTCCTTCCAAGTTTTTCTTTCTTAGCTTCTTTTTTTTTTTTTTTCCTTCTTAATGTTGTATTCAGCTTTTAAAAGAAAATATATATGTATGCGCCGAATATGCATGGCCGAAAGAGGAAAAATGTAAATCTTCCATGCCTTTTCTTGAGTATGTGTTTTAAGGATTTTTTTTTTTTTTTTTGGTTCTAAAACAGGTAGTTTGTATATCATAGAAGAGAAGTAAAAAAATTTTTTTTAAAGAGGGAAAGTCAAATTACTTAGCCAATCTAAGGATAGTAAGCAAGTTTTTAATTCACTTGACAATTCAGTCTGCACAACTATTTGCTGATCTTCATACGCAACGTCTTTTGAGTCATCTATGTGCTTTCTCATTATGTTTTCTTGACGCAAACAGTAGTAGCACATGGACTTTAATCTAGCTCAGTGGTTCATTTGGAAGAACTAAATCCAATTCATAACTTAATGAATGAAGCTGCGTAAATTACCTCAAGAAAAACTAGTAAGATTAGCATAGGGTGGATGAAAATTAAATGGATGTGGCAGAGTAGTAAGTAAGAGAGAGAGCATGGGCAAGAGTAAAACAAATGCCAGCAAGAATAAGGATTCCATTATAATATTATAGCATTATGAACAAATTTAACAATTGTAAACTGTAACATTATTTTTTCACATTTTTTTAGGTTTATTTTGTATTTAAATTAATTTTTTATTTTTTTAATTAAACAGTTATGATACGATTAACTACAATTTTTTAAATTTTTAACGATTATAGTTATAGTTAATAATTTTTAAATTCATTAGAATTTAATTACGATTATAATTATTAATTTTCTAACCGATTTCAATTACGATTTTTTTATTTTTTACAATTGGTAGAACTAGTATCATTCCTATCCGACCGTTCCCACACAAACCATCTGATAGACCACTGTAGTTCGAAACGACATTTCAATGATCTCTGATATTTTTTTATCTGCATTAATCTGGTTGCAAATTTGTTGGTGACACATGAATACAAGTCTAGTCTATGAGGACAATAATGGCAGTGGGGAATACTATGAAGGAAAGTAAAAGTTGTATGGTATCTAACTAGGGTTGTCCAGACGACAATGACGATTGCGTGTTGTGTAAAACCCTTAAAAAACTAACTGACGTTTGTACAGTGAAGCAGGGAGTTCATCAATTCTAGATCGACCTAGAGTAAATATAGCTGACCTACATGTACGAATGAAAACCAAACAGAAAAGACAAAGCCGCATTTGAGGGCTATCAAAGTTAAATATATAGAAAAGAAAACCCCTAAAATTCATCTCAAGTAATTGAATTGCTCTCTACTTGAAAAGGATACACTCTGTCCAGTAACATTTCTCCAATTGTTTTCTTAGTTGACGATTGGTATATAGTTCTATTTCAATTGTCACGTTTTGTATAAAAGAATAAATTTAAAAATCTCATTATATTTTATATAAGATAATGAATTTGAGAATCTCATTTATTCAATAATTCGATTATTTCATTTCCACGAATTTAAAAGTATTCATTCGTGACAAAACACATAAGAATATACTATTCTTATGTGTTTTAAAATAAACTTATTATTCAAATAGCTAAAATATTCTTAAAAAAATGATATGACACAACTAACCTTTATAATCTTCTTTACCAATCCCTAAATCAAAACAACGATTAACAAGGCTGTCTAATCTTTGCAAAAGTAATTCCATCAATAAGGAACATTTTCTTAATATTTTTAGTATTATTCTTATTATTATAATAATCAATGATGATAAAAATAACATTATTATTATTATTATTATTGTTAATATTATTATTAATATTATCATTTTTGGTATTTTTCTTATGACTATGATAATTAATAATGTTAAAATAATAATATTATTAATATATTTATTATCATTATTTATTAAGATTATTTCACTTTATTATTTTTACTCATTAGTGTTATTTATTATTATCATAACCATTATTCATGACACAAGATTTTCGGAAAAGGTATAAGATTTCGACTTTGATGCATATATTTATCTCAAACCAATTGAATTTTCGCTTTAAGTTAGATATATTATATAATGCGCCAAATCAAGCTTAGGCGCTATTTGGTTTAGCTATGAAATTTAGTTTTTGAAGTGTTGAGCTTTCAATAGTAGAGTTTTGATTAGAAGTATTGTTGAATAAAAATCATCGATTATTTTATCTATGTTGGACAATATTAGACTTTTAGAAATTTTGAGGGTAATATTAGACTTTTAATAATATAGAGGGGTATATTTGAAAAAAAAAAATTTCTCACATTATGTAAAAACAGTTTCGCAAAAGTTTTTATTTTTTTGAAAAGTTTCAATTTAGAGCTTCTTATTTTTTAGTTTTTACTTTCACTAAAAACTTTTTAAAAAATTAGCTAAATGAGTTAGTTTCAACTTGTAAACTCATAAAAAGCAGCTTCAACTTCTACACTTATAAGAAACACTTTTAAATATCTAAAAATTAACCAAACAGGCCCTTAGGCTCTTTTGTCCCTCGGGGTGCCATAAAAAAAAAGGAAAAAAAAAAGACGTGATCTTTTGTCGTATAATTGAAATGAGACAACTTTTGTTTCAAAGGCCCCTGGGAAAAATATAAAGCAGAAAAGGCAACATGATATTGACCCATGATCACCTTTGAAATGAAAAGTTGAAATTAAATATAACTATATGAGACAAGAAGAAACAAAAGTTCTTCTTTCGGGCTATACCTACCTAGATAACTCCTTTCCAGTTATCATTGTCCATATCATATACCTGCTTTGATCCATTTCTTTTGATAAAATTTTCAACTCCCTTTGATGGTGGAGATTCTTCAAGTTGTAGATACTGGGGTATTAATCATAGGGGAATAATCTGAGGATGAAATCTTCATGGTGAAGGAATGAAGCATTGAAGCAATCTTGACGCATACAAATTATAAGCGACTATTTCATCTAAAAATTTAAATTTTTACTTAATGTGTGGCGAGACTTGGTTTTATGACCTTCTAGTAGTAGTGCTATGATGCCATGTTACATGATCACTTGATTAAAAAATTTAAACTATTAGAGATTAAATACTTAATTAGTCCAGTAAACTCGTGAAACATAATTCATGCATATCTCGGATTGCTTTCTACATCATACGATCAAGATGAAATGTGATTTCGCATTATGCCAACCAAATCAAAAGGCTTTTCCTTTTTCTTTTTTTAATCCTAAGAAACATCCTCATTCAACTAGCCTATGAGACATAGACTGAATTAACCCACCCACTCAAGGAGCGGATGTGGTTTTAAAAGGCTTTGTTATCTAAAACTCTTTCATACATCATCGACTCAGTTCGGCTCTCTATATGGGGTGAGCCCCACATGGTGTGGGACCCATCCCCATAGTCACAACCGAACAAGAATTTTTTACTTTTTATCTTAATAGCTTATTTGGATTGGATTTTTGAAAGAAAATGAAAGGATGAGGAGCGAATAAGGAATCTCTTCTCTTGTTTAGATTGTAATTTTAAAGGAGAGAAAAGTTATGGAGGGGTTTTAAAGCTCTTCCATTTCCTTTAATGAAAAGGATTTTGTAATCCTTACAAATTATGATGTTTTGGAGGGAAATGAAAGTATTTTGTAAAAAATCTATTTTGTCCCTATATATCTCATAGTTATAAAAATAAAAAAAGGTGCTTGAGTAATTTTACATTTAAAATTATAATTTTCTTCTACTTCATTCTCCAATCCAAACAAAAGATCATAAAATCATTTTATTTCCTTTCCATTATTATTATTTTTACAATCCAAACAAGATAATTCATTTCTCTTCCTTTCTTTTTCCACTTTACTTTCCTTTTGCTTTTCTTTGTGCAATCCAAATAGGGGGTAAATGTTGAAAAAAAACCTTTTGTACAAACATGCGTAATCACTTATCCTATTTGGATACAAAGGGTCTAATGTTAAGTGATGACCTCATCTAAAATTTTAAACTACTAGAAAGAAATTCATTATGATAATTATTATCTGAAATTTTTTACTTGTTATCTTAAATGTTGAAAGGTACCTTTTCTACAAAAATACATAATCACGTAGCCTATTTGGATATATATAGTCTAGTGTTAAGTGGCCACCTCATTTAAAAACTTAAACTGTTTGAGAGTGGTTTATTATATTACTTATTATCTTTAACATGCCCCCGGAGATTTATTATATTATTTATTATCTTTAATAAGCTCCGCAAGTGTAAGCAGAGTTAGTTTTTTAGCACTGTACTTTGGACAATTTTAATATTTTTAAATAGGTGGCGATGAGTTTTGAATTTAGAATATTTTGATATCTAGATTTTAATACTATGTAAAGTTACTAGCTCATCTAAAAATTTAAACTATTAGACTAGTATTTATTATATTATTTATTATGTTTAACATCTAGAAGCCATACTTGAATACAATGAAAAGCTAAATTGAATTATACCTTAGGGTACTATAGTGATCCAAAGCATTACCTCAAGATGGCAGCGAGTACTAACAGTAACAACAATTACCATCTCTCTTCCCATTTTCTTGAGTGGTCATATTATTAAGTACAGCACAGTCAAACCCTTGAGATCCTTTATGTATAATACATATAATCCTAGCTGATAGCATCAAATCACCCTAACTGTTGGGCAATCAGGGTGCTAGAGCAAAAACCAAACGAGAAATAAGAGATAAACAAAATTTTTAACGTGATTTGGTACATAAAACTTACATTTACATGTAGAAAGGAAAATATTTCACTTTGCTAATAAACGAATACATAAGATAGAGTTCTAGAATCCTTGTCTCTCCTCTCTCCACCCTCTATCTTACACAACTTAATACCATTAAAATCATATCTATAGATACAAGAAGACTCAATTTCTATTAAGAATAGAATTTCAACACAGGTTATAAGAACTAAGACAACCAAGTTCATAACAAATACGGGCCACAATCTTAACACCCAACTACCAACAAAATGCTCCATCAAGAAAAAGTTGTATGAGACAGATTAAACATCATGATTTTGCATTTTCACCTTACCCTTCTAATTAGTTAGACTAGCATTAGACTTAAAGAAGAGCTAAAAGCATTTCACTCTCTTAGATTTCCTAAGATACCCTATGAAGACAATAAACAAGTATAATAATTTTTTTAAAAAAAAAAATAGATGAGCTAATTATTTATAATAGTATGAGAACCAAAGTTACAAAATAGTCTAGGGTTCAAGTCGTCGCCGTCCATTTTAAAAAACAAAATAAATGGTCCATGTTTAAGTCTAAGCAAATCCTCCTTGTATGTGGGTAAGCATCTTGAAGATAATTAATAAATATAATTAATTCATCTTATACAATTTAAAACAATTGAAGAAACTGTCCCTCTAAAAGAAGGACATCAAACCTTTCAACTTCTTTCACCAAAGCTTATTGAGATCCATAGGCAAAAATTCAAAAATTTACATTTCGGTTTTGTTCAAGCAGCTTTAAAACCCATAACTAGATTAGGGTTAAATGTTTCAACTCTTATTCTTCTTAGGGATACAAGTCATCTTATTCTTGACGGCTCTCTTTTAGGGGATATTGAATCCACCCTTTGTGACAAACCATTTTACTTTACTTGTTATCCCAATTTTACAGTCTTTCACGTGTCCACATATTTTAGATACTATCACCTTAAATATACAATCCCATGGTTATAATACCAAGGAAGGAAGAGAACAGGTCTCCCTTATATACAGGGTATATTATAAGGCTATGAATACAGTTTTCCCTAGAACTAAACCAGCCCAGGCTAAAAGAGGAGAAACTACCCTCTTAACTACCAACCTGAGAAAGTCCCAAGTTACTATTCCAAAAACCATTCAGTAGAATCAAGTAACTCTACCTCAAAGATAGAGACTTGAAGCCATTGCACCACCCTACAAGGAAGAACTGTAACATCCCGACCCGTATACCTGCAAAGGCTAAAGCCGGAACAGGTCTCCCTTATATACATGGTATATTATAAGGCTATGAATACAGTTTTCCCTAGAACTAAACCAGCCCAGGCTAAAAGAGGAGAAACTACCCTCTTAACTACCAACCTGAGAAAGTCCCGAGTTACTATTCCAAAAACCATTCCGTAGAATCAAGTAACTCTACCTCAAAGATAGAGACTTGAAGCCATTGCACCACCCTACAAGGAAGAACTGTAACGCCCTGACCCGTATACCTGCAAGGGCTAAAGTCGGAACACGACATTCATAACTCGTAAATCTGTAAATTGAAAGATTAACAACCTGTACATCCATTTTATATTCATCATAGTTCAAAAGTCAACCAAGTTATCGGCCTTAGACAGGGAAACCATAATTAATTACATATGTACAAGACCTCGAACCACCTGTTCAAACATAAGGGCTAACCAACAATCAGGTTTCTAGGCCTCAAAAGAATGTAAGTACTTAATTACATTAGAGTTGTCCAAAATAATAAGTTATACATCATTTATATCTCGATTACATCAACAAGTAGTGATCACATAAAGCAGAAGTCCTCGGGATCACACCAAGGAGTTCTGTCATCATCTTGGGTAGCCTGCTCAGGCTCAACCTCACTTGAAATATGAAAATAGGGGTGAGCTAGATCCTCACGTATAGCTCATCCTCACGTATAGCTCAATGAGGGTGAACAAGAAAGGTTTTCATAAATGTTTTATCATTTTCGCAAACGGTTGATAAAATATGTTATGCACATATCCACGCAAAAATATCATTAACACAAGCCTTCAATCAATAATGAGAAGGTCGAAATATACCGGCAAACCCAGAGGTCCCGTCACTTCCTCTATTAATAATGGGAGGGTCGAGATATACCGGCAAATCCAGAGGTCCCGTCACTTCCTCCTTTAACAATGGTTATAACCGCCGTGCATATACAACTCGAATGTGTTTGTAATTATCAATGGATGTCAAACAATCATATAATAATTATGCATATATAGTACTTGTGGTGCTTCAAGTAATGCCAAGAATCATGAGATAGTGAAAAGACATCAATAGACTACTTAAAACGGAAACAAAATGCAAACATGAGTGAAACTATGAAGCAACTTCAATGTTTTTGCAATAGCCTAACTTAAACAGTTTGTTTCCCTACTCTCCCGAACTCTAATTCACCTGATTTTAGTATAGAATAGAATATTATCGAGTGTAGATAACTCTAGAATCAAACGGAACTCAATTCGGAGTTGAATTGAGTGAGATATAGCCTCCGAAAAAATATCGCGCGAATCTATTAAAAATCCGGACGAGTAAATCCGGTCGAGTAACTCGACCGGATCCACTCTTCCAAATGAGTGGCAGTGAGCATCTGGAAGAGTGGATCCGATCGAGTTACTCGACCGGATTTACTCGACCGGATGGAGCATGTTACACACGAATTGACTTGTTTTTGCTCCAAACTTAATTTTTCAAGCTCATTCCAAGTAGACAACTAAACTCAACCATAAACAACACTAAACCACAAGTTTTCTAGCTCCTAAACTCACACAACTCAAGTACAACACCAAATCTTCTCAACATTCAACTTGGCACCCAAGTTCAAAACTCCATTTTTTTTTCCTTCTTCCTATGTACCAATAACTCAAGCATATCTTACCCATAAATTACTTCACATAACTAATGCCATAACATATCATAATTAACCATAAGTTCTAAAGGCAAGTTCAAAGCAAGAATAGCAATACAACCAATTCTTGAAACCTTAGATGAACAAGCTAAGTTCAAATTCATGAAATAAGCTTACACATACTAATTATCATACTTACTACACCTATATAACTCATCAAACATACTTCATATGTTTTTATAAAACATTTAGAAAACTTCTTTCACCTTTGCTCTTGTGTGCTAGACGGAAATGGAGCAAGAGTCACTTGAAGAAAATTAGGAAACACAAAGAAAGATGCTAGAGATGGCTTGGAGATCTTCTTCTTCTTCTTTCTCACTTCTCTTGGTTGAGTTCTCTAGTGTGTGTGTAAATATTTTGTGTGTGTTGAGTGGTGTAGTGTGTGTTGTAGTGATTTGGTGTGTGTTGAGTGGTGTAGTGTGTGTTGAGATAATATAGTTGCCTAATGACGAGAGTGCTCTCCAACTAAACTATGTTTTACTAGCATGCCATTTTGTCCTACTCAAATTATTTTGGTTCTAATATAAGTATTCTAGTTAGATAGCCTACGCAATAGAATCCAATTATTGTATAGGGTATCTAAAATACTCGAATGCACGGTAACCAATACAATACACGTAAATCGAGACAAATACACATAAATTAATTTAAAAGCACATAAAACAAGGTAAATATATACAAAATAATCTAATTATATATGATATGACCTATATGCACATGTGGTCTCGGGTTGGGCTGTAATACTCGAGCCCGACCATGCATTTACAAGTATTTATTTATATTTATTTTTTTCGTTATTTTTGGAAAATGTGTCTTTGTGATTATTTGTCTGCATTTAATCTATAGTTAATTATCTTACTATTTAAAAATCAATTGGTATTACGATTAATAGTAACCTATTATTAGGTGTCCTTAGAGCATAAATTAATATTAAGCTTAGGGTCGTTACATGGATGTAAAGTTTCATATCATGACCAAGTAAAACTTTTCAAATGCTTACAAGAGCATGGGTGATTTCCTTTAACTTTTCAGGCCATTTCGGCTGTTTTCCCGATCTTAGGGGTTTTTGGTCTTGAAAAGGGGTTTCACTTCGGGGCCCATTATAGGAAAATCGGGATTCCGCCATGAAAAAGGGGCATACGCCATTTGGTTTCTTTTAACTTGTACTACATAACGGCGAAGTTTGGCAAAATTGTATCCCGGCCCGAAAATACAAAAATTGGGGCACCTGCGCACGAAACGGGCAAAAAAAGAAACGTTGGTGTCATTCTCGGGGAGTGACACGTGTCACACATGCATGGACGTGCCATGCATGCGAGACACGTGAAGGGACACGTGTCACACATGCGTGGACGTGCCACGCATGTGAGACACGTGGCGAGACACGTGTTTCCCCTGCGTCAGCTTTGAAAACCTATATAAAGGGGTCACTTGACCCCCTGAAATCAAACAGGCAGACACTTTTCTCTGACCCGATTTCACTAAATTATATCGATTCAGTTTAGTTAACGTTCCGAAAGTTTCAAAATTGGTCTGAATCTTTTCCAATTTTTGGCATTTTGAGGTGAGGAGATTTTATTAAAAATAGCATCTTATATGTTTATATGATTATTATATAATTATAATATGATTTGTTATTTTAATATTCTACCTTAAGATATATAACATGTCTGTTAATATTCTTTATTTGTTATATTTGAGCTAGGATTAACTTTAATAATGTATTGTTTCGGAATTATTAGCTAAGAGCTAACTGTTTATGAAATTAATCACCCTTTGTGGCTACTTGGTATGATACAGTTTTATTCAGTTATTTGAACTTCCAGTGAATTAATATTGTTAAAGGTACTTAACCGGAGACAACATCTTTTATTGTTCTCCACCTACGTGTTTATCAAAGTGCGTGATCATAAATTGTACAAATAATTATCAATTGTGTGTTACGTGAATACTTGTACATGCTTGTGTGCTATTAAAATTAGGGGTTGCAACCTCAGGCCCAATAGCTTGTATGAATGCCGGGCGGCATAGGGCTTACTGGTGCTCCCGTGTCTATCGTGGACCTATTCCCTCTCTCGCTTGGTACCACCCTCGGAGAGTTGGGTCGTAGAATTCGAGTACAATCCGGAGTATCCTCTTGGGAGAGATAAGAAATTGAAATTGTGATCAAGGCTGGCCACCTCGTGAAATGATCGACTTGTTCCTACTCTCGCTTGGTACCATCCTCGGAGAGTAGTGTCCTACTCTCGCTTGGAATTCCACCCTCGGAGAGTAGGCTGATATGTGATGTGGGTATATGCCACTAAATGTGATTATTGTTGCAATATAAATTGATTATCTATCTAAGAATTATTACCGTTACTCGATATGTGACTTGAATAGTAATTTCTACTTGTTATATGTATCTTATGTGAATAATTTGTTATACTACCATACGTGAATAGCATCATGATTTGCAAAAGAGACCGACCAGAAATGTTTTCAAAACTCTTATATTTCATCCTCACAAAGCTTCCCCAGAGCTCACCCTCTTTTCTCCCCCAGTGCAGGTGCAGCTTAGCTTGAAATGGAAATTGACTTTGAATGTTTACATGTTCGAAGTCTCTTGCTGTCATAGTTGGATCCAAGTTGTAAAAGTTAGAGTTTGTTATATTAATTTAGGGAAGAAAGGTAGTTGTGTTGAAACCTCAGTTTGTATAATAGTTGGGTAGTTATCAGATCTTAGATGTTGTAACATCCTTTTGTACTTAAATTATTATATAAAGGCTTGTTATTAAGTAATTCTTTATTTACTATTCCTTTTAATAAAAAGTTATGAACTCGCAATGACAATAAATGCAGACTTTGACTTAATCTTGAGAAGGGCCGGGTTGGGGTCGTTACAGGTGGTATCAGAGCTTAGATAGCTCATAAGCTGGGATAAGATCTTCGGACAGTGGGTAGTTGTCTTTTAAGGATATGTGTTTGGCATAATCATATGTGCTCAATGTGCTTATTTGTTAAGTGTGAATCTATTTTCTATAAGTTGCATGTTTAATTGTGTTGAGGTTATTAATTGTATACATGCATTACCCGTAAAATGGTAAGTAGTCCCCTCTCCCCTGAAAGCGTCAGCTAGTAACGGATCTTCTCAAATGCGAATCAACAATTGATCGGTGGTTTATGGTAGTCTGGAAACAGTGTTCAATACTCGGCGCTTGATCGGCCGTTGGTATCTTCTTTCATATCTTCACTCGGAATTCTTTGAATTCTTAACTAGTATTTTCTCTGGACATCTTACTTATTGGATTTCTAAAGATGAACCTTTATTTGGCATTCATATTGCCTTTATTTGGCGTCTATATTGCCTTTATTTAGTATTAGGGATTTCTTGGTATTTTCACGTGGTATTCCTATATGGTGTTCTTTGGTATTCTCATCCGAGTATTACTATTCGAGGCTCATGTTTGGATTTCTTACTTGGCATCAAATATTCAATCTCGCGCAATGGACCAGAGGTACTAGAAAAGTAAATTGCGAGGGAGCAATTTTTATAAGGGGAGGAGGATGTAATACCCGAGCCCGACCATGCATTTATAAGTATTTATTTATATTTATTTTTTTCGTTATTTTTAAAAAATGTGTCTTTGTGATTATTTGTCTGCATTTAATCTATAGTTAATTGTCTTACTATTTAAAAATCAATTGGTATTACGATTAATAGTAACCTATTATTAGGTGTTCTTATAGCATGAATTAACATTAAGCTTAGAGTCGTTACAGGGATGTAAAGTTTCATATCATGATCAAGTAAAAGTTTTCAGCTGCTTACAAGAGTATAGGTGATTTCTTTTAACTTTTCAGGCCATTTTGGCTGTTTTTCTGATTTTAGGGGTTTTTGGTCTTGAAAAGGGGTTTCACTTCGGGGCCAATTATAGGACAATCGGGATCCCGCCGCGAAAAAGGGGCATACGCCATTGGGTTTCTTTTAACTTGTACTACATAATGGCGAAGTTTGGCAAAATTGTATCCCGACCCGAAGATACGAAAATCGGGGCAATTGCGCATGAAATGGGCAAAAAATAAAACGTTGGTATCACTCTCGGGGAGTGACACGTGTCCTGAGACATGTCCACGCATGTGAGACACGTGTTTCCCCTGCGTCAGCTTTGAAAACCAATATAAAGGGGTCACTTGACCCCCTGAAATCAAACAGGAAGACACTTTTCTCTGATCCGATTCTACTAAATTATATTGATTCAGTTTAGTTAACGTTCCCAAAGTTTCAAAACCGGTCTGAATCTTTTCCAATTTTTGGCATTTTGAGGTGAGGAGATTTTATTAAAAATAGCATCTTATATGTTTATATGATTATTATATAATTATAATATGATTTGTTATTTTAATATTCTACCTTAAGATATATAACATGTCTATTAATATTCTTTATTTGTTATATTTGAACTAGGATTAACTTTAATAATGTATTGTTTCAGAATTATTAGCTAAGAGCTAACTGTTTATGAAATTAATCACCCTTTGTGGCTACTTGATATGATACGGTTTTATTCAGTTATTTGAACTTCCAGTGAATTAATATTGTTAAAGGTACTTAACCGGAGACAACATCTTTTATTGTTCTCCACCTACGTGTTTATCAAAGTGCGTGATCATAAATTGTACAAATAATTATCAATTGTGTGTTACGTGAATACTTGTACATGCTTGTGTGCTATTAAAATTAGGGGTTGCAACCTCAGGCCTGATAGGTTGCACGAACGCCGGGCGGCATAGGGCTTGCCGGTGCTCCTGTGTCTATCGTGGACCTATTCCCTCTATCGCTTGGTACCACTCTTGGAGAGTTGGGTTGTAGGATTCGGGTACAATCCGGAGTATCCTCTTGGGAGAGATAAGAAGTTGGAATTGTGATCAAGGCTGGCTATCTCGTGAAATGATTGACTTGTTCCTACTCTCGCTTGGTACCACCCTCGGAGAATAGTGTCCTACTCTCGCTTGGCATTCCACCCTCGGAGAGTAGACTGATATGTGATGTGGGTATATGCCACTAAATGTGATTATCGTTGCAATATAAATTGATTATCTATCTAAGAATTATTACCGTTACTCGATATGTGACTTGAATAGTAATTGCTACTTGTTATATGTATCTTATGTGAATAATTTGTTATACTACCATACGTGAATAGCATCATGATTTGCAAAAGAGACCGACCAGAAATGTTTTCAAAACTCTTATATTTCATCCTCACTGAGCTTTCCCAGAGCTCACCCTCTTTTCTCCCCCCAGTGCAGGTGCAGCTTAGCTTGAAATGTAAATTGACTTTGAATGTTTACATGTTCGAAGTCTCTTGCTGTCATAGTTGGATCCAAGTTGTAAAAATTAGAGTTTGTTGTATTAATTTCCGGAAGAAGGGTAGCTATGTTGAAACCTCAGTTTGTATAATAGTTGGGTAGTTATCAGATCTCAGATGTTGTAACACCCTTTTGTACTTAAATTATTATATAAAGGCTTGTTATTAAGTAATTCTTTATTTACTGTTCCTTTTAATAAAAAGTTATGAACTCGCAATGACAATAAATGCAGACTTTGACCTAGTCTTGAGAAGGGCCGGGTTGGGGTCGTTACATGGGCCTTACAAGAACCAAGAACTATTGAACATATTGTTCAATATGAAGATGGTGATGCAATTACCAAATTCTCGAACAGGAGAAAAGTGAAGCTGGAGTTCGAGGATTTTTTCTAAAGATCTACTTTATATGTTCCTTATACGGAGCAAGAAAGAGAAAGACAACCATGTATAGTCATAGATCTTAAGAGATCTGAAAGAAAGGTTACTCATCCTCAATATAAGGTTGAAGTAACACCTACTACTGAAACAAGTAGTAGTAAAAGACCCATATCGCCAACTCTCTCAGATATGGGGTACTCAAAGTATTCCATGATGGTATTATCAAAGTCTAACGTTCTTAAAGAATCTAGGTTCTTTGATCCACAATATGATTACCATAGAGCATGGTGTACTACTAAACTCAGTAGTGCCACGCAGAGTTTCTATGCCAATCGATTTGAAGAATGGCTTACTAAAACTAAAAGCAAAGCGAATTTCTTGAAATGGCTCAAATTCGTCTTTAAAAGAAAAGGTTTTTGTTGGCCTAATTTCCAGGACCAAGTCTTCCTAACTATTCTCAATTCAACCGTTTAGTCTTATAAGACTAAACAAGGTGAGATTATTAAATCAAATTACCCATCTGACACCAGAGTTGTCATTAAAAGAGGAGAACAGAAAGCAATTGCTATACCATTCAGGGCAACATTATCCTCTGGAGAAGGAACTTCTACAGCGCCTACCATTCTTGAAGCTCTTAATCATGTGGTAGAGCAAAAACATTTTACTAATCTATACCTACAAGCTATTGGGCACCAAGTAGATCAACTTGAAAAAGCTCTTATAACACTAAGCAAAGAAAAGGTAAAAAAAATAAGAAAAGAAAAACCTTCCATTAATAAAACCACCACCTACTATATCCTTAAAGGATTTTCCTCTTAGTGATCCAGTAAAAGATGATATTGTGGATCAACTTATAGGAAAGATTTATGGGTTAAAAGTCTCTAACAAAGACCCAACAGAAGCACCCAGTAAATCCGTTAGCGTTCTTACCAACACCATGAAATTTAATAAAGTTACATGGAAGAAAATGGACGAACCACATTATCCAAGGCCCTCACCACCAGATCTTTTTCAAGAAGATTATGTGGGTACATCTGTCTTTGATGGTAGTTCTATTTTTGAATGGAACATAGATACTTATTCAGAACACCTAATTATGAATAAGGTTAGGCAAATGCTTATGTACGCCCAAGCTCATCGGCTTAAGGGAAAACAAGACTTCAAAATCACTCAGGCTATAGTGTCTGGGTTTACAAGACAACTTCTGGGCTAGTGGGACAACTATCTAAACCCAGAAACAAAAGTAGAAATATTGAATGCGAAAAGGCCTAAAATCGAAAGTGTAATGCAAGTGGGAGAAAAATCTGACACCATGAATACACTGATATATACCATTACCACATAATTCGTTAGATCTACCACCACTCTCATCGAAAAATCTGGTGAACAACTCTTCAATCTACGGTGCCAATCCCTTGCAGATTTAAAATGGTATAAGGATGTCTTTTAGGTAAACATTATACCACGACAGATGCAGGAGTAAACTTTTGGAAAGAAAAATTCATTGATGGGCTTCCAGCATCATTCGCTCAAAAAATAAAAACACATCTCAAAGACAAAAACGGGAGAATAATTCCATATTCCCAGTATTCATTTGGAGAATTATCAACAGAAATCACCGCACAAGGGTTAAGTCTTTATAATGCTCTTAACCTTAAGTGCATCTGAATAGCCAAAAGCTTAAAGGAAAGAAAGCCTTTGGAGATTTTTGCAAGCGAATGGGGTTCTAAACGTTTCCAACAAGGCATAAGAAGAATCCTTATAGGCATGATAAATTATTTAGGAGGAAATATGAAAAGAAATCTCACAAAGCTCCAAACAAGGGTAAGGACAAGGCTTCTACAAAAAAATCCATTCAAGAAAGGAACTACTAAACAAAGGCCCCAATATATTGGAAATGTGGAAAAATATGGCATTATCTGTTAGATATGGCTCGAATCCCAAGTAGAGTCAGATACTAAAGACAATTAGAGGTTTGATAAGAGTTGAAATACTATAAAGGAGAAAAATCCAAATCATAAAAGGACTAGCACTAATCTAGTATAAATAGGGCTAGTTATGTTGTGTTTAGTTGTCATACACCACAAGGTGGTTAAACCATATTAGATTAGATTAGAGTTAAAGCACATATACCTCTAGGTTGGTGTATTAGAGTCATTATTATAGTCGTTCCTATTAGTAATAAATAATAATGTTTTGTAGATGTAGGCTATGTCGAATCACGTTAAAATAATGTTGTATTCCCAACGTATCTATGTGCACGATCCTTCCAACAAGTGATATCAGAGAGCTAGGTAAAGATGATGGGGAATAGTATGTTCTTTTTCAATTTCCTTGCCTCACTAAGGACAACTATGATAATTGGTCCATTCGTGTGAAGACTCTCTTTGGCTCACGAGATGCTTGAGAGATTGTAGAGAAAGGCTACGTGGAACCTAAAGAAGATGAAGTTTTGAGTCAAAATCAAAAGGACGCATTGATAAAGAATCGCAAAAAGGATCAACAAGCTCTCTCTATCATCCATCTACATTTGGATGAAACTATGTTTGAGAAAATATTATGCACGACTATTGCCAAACAAGCATGGGAAACTCTCCAAAAATCACAAAAAGGGGTAGACAAGGTAAAAAAGGTTCATCTACAAACTTGAAGAGGTGAGTTTGAATCTCTCCATATGAATGATGGTGAATCTATTTTAGATTATATTTTGAGAGTTTTGATGGTTTCTAACCAACTAAAAAGATATGGAGAAGATTTAAAAGATATTAGCATTGTAGAAAATATCCTTCGTTCTTTGCATCCAAAATATGAATATATTATTGTAGCCATTGAGGAATCAAAAGTGTTAGATGACATGTCCGTTGACGAACTCATGGGCTCATTACAAGTTCATGAAGAAAAACACAAGAAAAAGAACCAAGAAGTCTTGGAAAAAGTTCTTTAAAGTAATATTGCTTTGAAAAAAGAAGAAAACTTTGGTAATGATGGAGGCCAAAAAGGATGTGGACATGGTAGAGACCGAGGCCAAAACCAAGGACAAGGGTGAGGATGAAGACGTGGTGGAAGAGGATGATTTAATCAAGAAGAAAAAAATCAAAATTCGAATAAACCTGGGCTTGGAAGAGGTAATTATTCAGGACAAATGTATGACAAATCGCAAATTCAATGTTACAATTGTCAAAAATATGGTCATTATGCTGATGAATGTAGAAGTAATCCTAAAGTTGTGGACGAAAAAATAAATTTTGCTAAAAGACAAGAAGGGGAAGAAAAGATTACCTTGTTGATGACTCATCATGGCGAACAAGATGGAGGAGATACTTTATGACATCTTGATAAAGGTGCAAACAACCACATGACTGGACAAATGAGCATATTCGTAGAACTCGATGAAACTATCCAGGGTAATGTTAAATTTGGAGATGCCTATATGGTCTAAGCGGAAAAAAAATGTAAAATTTTAATCCATTTGAAAGATGGAAGGCATCATTTTATTTTTGAGATTTATTATGTGTCAAAATTAAAAATTAATATTTTGAGTCTAAGTCAGCTTCTTGAGAAAAATTATACAATTTTATTGGAAGAAAAACATTGTGTAATAAAAGATGAAAATAATTTTTTGATAACAAAAGTGCCTATGACAAGAAATAGATTGCTTTTATTAAATATTCAAAACGATGTTGCAAAATGTCTTAAAACTTGTGTAAAAGAAATTTATTGGTTATGACACTTGAAATTTGGACACATAAATTTGAAAATCTTTCTTTAATGTGAAGAAAAAATATGGTGCATGGATTGCCTTCCATCAATCATCTGAAATAAATTTGTGAGGGATGTCTTTTTGGAGAACAAGTTAGGAAAAGTTTTCCAAACGAGGCTACATCAAGAGCAACGAGACCACTAGAACTTGTCCATACTGATATTTGCGGGCCAATTAATCCTTGTTCCTATGGTAAAAATAAATATTTTATCATTTTTATTGATGATTATAGCCGTAGGACCTGGGTTTATTTTTTAAAAGAAAAATCTAAAGCTTTTTACAAGTTCAAGAAATTTAAAGCTCTTGCTGAAAAAGAAAGTGGTATAAGAGCCTGGGACTGCATATAGATATGTTGGTTATTGTCATCTCCAATAGAATATTGTCACCCCGACGCATTTAGCAGATTGATGCCGCGCCAAAGCAATGGAGTTCCAATAGCAACTCCAAGTTCAAAAGATAAGATGGCCAACAGAGAAGGGATGGCTGCGCATCATCGCTGTTGTGCCATGAAGGAGATTACGTCCCCAAGTACGCCGAAGAAGATAGACAACTGCGGTTGTCTAAAAGAGAACCAACGAGCACCACCATTGAGGAGTCACAAGAGAAGTTTGACGAAGAAAGAACTTGTTGTTGCAAGTTAAGAGAGAGAACACAATCAAAAACAAAACAAAAAAAAGGACAAAAAAAACTTTAAAAAAACAAAACAAAAAAAGAAAAAGGAAAAAACAAAAAAAGAGGAAAAAACAAAAAAAATACAAATTTTCCACGATCTCAATGTTGAGGAAAGACCTGGGATTTGCTACAATTTGGCTAGATGGAACTAGAAGCTTTTGATCTAGTTCTTTGCAACTCAAGGGAGGATATCTATTCATGTTGACCAATATTTGACCCACATTGACCAAGCATTGAACAAGGCTTGACCAAGTTGACTGAGAGCTCTCTAAAGTTTTAAATGTTTTGAATCCAAACTAAGGTAGGATTGAAATTCGATGTTCCATAAGTATTGTTAGGTTCAGGAATTTAGAAGATGTTGATCAAGGATTTGAAGCTTGATATTTCTTGCCAAGGGAAGAATTTGTTGGATATGGCTCGAATCCCAAGTAAAGTCAGATACTGAAGATAATTAGAGATTTGATAAGATTTGAAATACTATAGAGGATAGAAGGACTAGCATTAATCTATTATAAATGAAGCTATTTATGTTGTGTTTAGTTGTCATACAGCACAAGGTAGGTGTACCATATTAGATTAGATTAGAGTTAAAACACATATACCTCTAGGTAGGTGTATTAGAGTCATTATTGTAGTAGTTCCTATTAGTAATAAAGAAATAATATTTTGTAGATGTAGGTTATGTCGAACCATGTTAAAAAAGTGTTGTGTTTCCAACGTATTTATGTGCACGATCCTTACAACATTATCTAAATAAGTGTTCCATTAAAAAATGAATTAATACTCTAGATCTCGATGAAGGTTTTAAAAGATCTTCATCCTAGACCAAGTTCAGGGGAAAATAAGAATGTTTTGTAGTTCTTGGGAATTATTTCATACCCAATATATAGCTGTAATACATTGGATTTAATTGATTCTGCAAGCCAGCCTGTTGCATAGTATGCATGCAACCCTTTTGATCAAGTTGATGCTGACTGAGGAATGGCGAGAGCAAAGGCTTTTGGTGTCTAGCAACAACTTAGCTGATAGGGTGAAATCGCTCTTACGAGATCGTGAGTTTGATATTTTTCATTATTTTGGAGTTTCGCTCTCGACTGACCAAGTGTATGTATGGAGGCGCACTGCTGCACTCAGGAGTTTATCAGTTGATGATTGGATTTCGTCAATAATCTGATGATCGAACTCTACCAATTGGGTTCTCACGTGGTCCCAAATAAATTAAATTAAAAAAGAAAAAGAAAAACTTACCTGATAGGGGCTCTTCTTCACTCTTGTGTTGATTGACAACTTGAAGATATCCTCATCTAGCCGATTCTTTTATGATTTAATTAGTCTTATTGACTAAACTTGTTTTTGAGTGTACTGATATGCTTACTTGGTGATCTAGCAAAAAAGGAAAATCAAATCAAATTGAATAATTGGACCAATAACTTACAAACTCGATAATCTTAAGTTGTTAATCTTATTCGTCACTTTAGAGAAGCCAATAAGTCTCCAGATTGGCTTGCCAACTTTGAATTAAGTTGGCCTTTGGGTAGTAGTAGTGTCATTTACTAAGCCCCCACACAACTGTTTATGCTTTTGGATAGGGATAGAGAGGGGAGAAATCTCCTAAATTAGTTTTAGATTAGTTCTGGCTTCGCCTCCCTTTTTACCAAATAAATAAATAAATATATAAATAAAGATTTTTAAGATTAATATATATAATCCTAAAATATTTTATTTAATATTAGTTGATTTTAAGATAAAATCTCAAATTAATTAACAGTAACTAGACAAAGGCTTCATTGGCGTGTTCATCTGTAGCATGTGTTCTATTGCTCAAAAAATCGTTGTACTAAAGGTGATGGTTAGGATTAATCCAGAACCAGACAAGCTCTTTTTTCCTATAATTTATGTGATGATATTTTTCTGATCCATTTTCTTGTTCTTTTAAAGTTACAAACTAGGCTTGAGTGGCCTTTTCTCTGATATAGATTTATAGTTGGATACTATATATACATGATCATGATTGCATATATTTACAAGTATGAACATAATCTGACTTTACTTCTGTTATCTTTTCCTAATCAGAACCGACGATAACAATATTAATTAATTTAATCGAATTTTTACTGACCAATTACATGAAAAGAAACAATTTATTTTTTGTGGACCATGTTATAATGCTTTTCACATCTTTTGAAGGTGATTATTTTCTCCTTTTTATTAATGACCCAACAAAACAGAAAAAGAAGAACAGGCAAGGTGCTTATTTTCAAAAATCATTACATGTTTTTCAATACCTAAACAAGAAAAATTAAAAGGGGGATGTTTTTCAATACCTAAACAAGAAAAATTAAAAGGGGGAACTTTTTCTTTCTAAAAGAGAAGGATATCTTTTTTCTTTTTTCTCGGTAAGTAAGCACTTTGATTTATCAAAAAGTATATACAATAATGGGGTATAGAATAAGTACGTAAAGACAAAGGTAGATTAAAAAGCTAACTTGTGGACATAAAATCATCTAAATCACTTAGACGAAAAGTTTTGCATGATGCTAGAGAATGTAATAAGTAACGGAGCAAAGTTAGGGTTTGTTTGCTGCAAATCCTTTTATTATTTTTTTTTTTGGGTTGTTGTTTGCCGCTGTTCAGATTCACTTTTCAATGAGTGAAGCTCTAGCATACAAATCTTAATCATTTTGTCATATGCGTCTTTCTATATAAATCAATGTGATCTGAGGTGTCGAGCAAAAAAAAAAAATGTGATCTGAGGTTTTTGTTTTTTTGCGCTTTTCATAGGTCCATTTGAAGTCTCATTCACCTTTTTACCAATCTTTTCATTTCTACGTCCAAATGTGTTTGCTTCTTTTGTAGTGTGAGTTGTTTCACAAACAAAACGTAGGCATGCGTACAAGGCATGAACTTGAATTTAACAATAAAACAACTCAAGAGTGATTTGTTCGTGGAAATATAAGCTTGACCAGTAATTTCTACTAATCCTTACTAAAGGAAATTGTCTCTTACAAACAAATCAGAAAGATTGGGATAAATTAATATTATGGTATATAGAATAAACATAAGAACTAGAAGAATGAAGAAAGAAACAATATATCGTAAATATTGTTTCTGTCCAACAAGATGTCTAACATCGATAAGTAAATTATTGAAATGATGTTTCAATAATGTAAAGAATGAATAAGAGAATTTGAAGCAACAACTATCATAAAGTGAAAAATATTGTGTCAGTCACTGACAGACGTCCGACTCTCACTTAATGTAAGACTCTTATCAAAATTCCATTACCGACGGGCTCAAGAGCTGTCCATCAGAAATAGGTCCTACGTTATGTATAGGGGCGGAACCAGAAATTGAGTATTGAGGGAGTCAATTTTTTTTTTTTACAATGTTTTTTGTACAATATTTAATGGATTTTAAATAAATAAAAAAAAAAGATTTGACCCCCCAATAAATAGCGAAAAATTTGTAATAGTTTTCAAAATATGAGTTAGTTGTGGTGGTTAGGCATAAATACATTTATATGGTTGATGAAAGTTTGAGTCACCACGAATGTTGTATGTTATTTTTTGCTAGTTTTTGTCTAGTCTTAAGTTGGTCAAAAAAAAAAAAGGCTAGGAAAGTGTTATATTTTGAAAAAATTTACAACTTTTTCGCTATTTATCGGAGGACCAAATCAATTTTTTTTATAAAAAAAAAAATACATTAAGTGTTTTTTTTTTTTTTTTTTGAGGTAGACTTGAGAGAAGATGGAAATTGCTAAAATAATAAAATTGAGATTTGATAAGAACATGATAATTTTTTTTTTTTAAAAGGAAAAAGAAAAAAGGTACAACATATACATACCTTTTAACTATTTAAAACTAGGCAAAAACTAACCAAAAAAAAAAAAAAACATGCAATTGTGGTGATTTTCATCTCACCAACCATATGGATTTACTTATTTCTAACTACCAAGGCTAACCCATATCTTAAAAAATTTTATAATTTTTAATTTATTTATTGGAGGAGTCAAATTAGTTTTTCAAAAAAAGAAAATATATTAAATATATTTATTTTTTTGGAGGTTGACCACCCCCCGCCCCTTGTTATGTGGTCATGTCCATGTGATGTAATGCGAAATCAATGTTTAGAAGTGGATGTAAGGTAAATTCATAACAGATGTTAGAGTATCTCCAATGGGAGACACTATTTACAAAAACATATTATTTTTGGCAATTTTTAGAGACTGGGTCTTTAAATTTAGAGTCAAAATACATGGGGCCCGCCACTTTTATCAACTTTTTAGCTAAAATAGAGACCCAATCAATTTTTAGGTCTCTAAATTTAGAGATCCAAAAATTGATTGGGTCTCTATTTTAGCTAAAAAGTTGATAAAAGTGACAGGTCCTATATATTTTGACTCTAAATTTAGAGACCCGGTCTCTAAAAATTATCAAAAATAGTATGTTTTTGTAAATAATGTCTCTCATTGGAGATACTCTTAGAAGTGGATGTAAAATACATATTCATGCTTGTTAAGTTACCCGAATTGTTAATTTTTGTGATGCTCTTTTCGAGAATTCTATTGTCTTCAATGCTTGTTTATAGGATGAGTAATATTAGATGTCACCCTTTTTTTATCACCTAATTATCACCTCCTAGTTGACATGCCTAGTTGTCATGCCAACTAGATAGATTTATTTTTATTTTCTCTTCAATCTTATTAATTTTATTTATTTTCTCTCTCTTATTTTTCTTTTTTAATCTCTTAAGTCAACGTTTATTCTCTTCTCTCTCTTTTGTTTAACCCTAACATTTATTGCATTTTTTTTTCCAGATTTTTCTCTTTTCTTGAGGAATATTGATAATTGCTATAATGAAAGAAATTGATATTTTAGGGACATCAAATAACTTGGACGAAATCTGAGACGCATATAAGCTCCTTTCATTCTTCTCCCTTTTATTCAAGCCCTTTTCTCCCTTTTATTCATGCCCTCTTAATGTTTTTTTTTTTTTTGTGTTAATCTGCAAAACTAAATTGGTCTTCAAAATGTACGTAATAGGCAAAAAAATATGAAAAATTTGTGTACACATGACATGAAATTTAATGTTAGCAAAATTGGTTATGCGGGATTATTTGAGAATCCTCATGTTTTCTTTCATTGCTTTTTCTTTTGGTTTCGGCTTGGGGGATATATGTTATTGATTTATGCTATCATCTACTGAACTTTTGAAAAATCCATATTACATATCTTATAGCTGAAATGGCATTCCCATGCCATCCAAATGTTTATATTAGACCAAGTTGATGTACCTCTGTTTTCTTTCATTGCTTTTTCTTTTGGTGTCGTTTTTTTTTTTTTTTTTTTTTTTTTTTTTTGGGGGAGGGGGATTAGTATTCGTTAGATGTGGATAATGCCCTATGCTGCCTGTAACATATTCTCTTGAATGTCGCTTCTACTATATCCTATTCTAGCTTGAGTTCATAGGTTTGAATGCTATTAAATGATTGGAAAGTATTTCCCATGCTTGTCAGTTTTCTCTTATTTATTTTCAGCAATTTCTCTGAAGATAAAAAAGGAAAAATTAGAGAGAAAAAATCTATAAAAAGAGAGAGAGAAAATAAATAAAATTAATAAGATTGAAGAAAAAATAAAAATAAATCTATTTAGTTGGCATGACAACTAGGCATATTAACTAGGAAGTAATAATTAGGTAACAAAAAAATAGTAACGTCTACCATTACTCTTATGCGATTAAGGAGAATCACTCAAAAGTTGCAACATGTCAATCATTGGGTGCAAGCTAATAACGCTACCAAAATGGTGAGATGGGCTTTCTTGAAGTTTACAAATAATATGTAAAGTTTTTAGATAAGGTGATTAATTAATATAATATCAGAATTTATATTATTAAAAGATTTTAAATTTAAAACTTACTAAAGAAAATATTTATCAATAAGTTTCAAAATGAATCATGTCTACATATGAAAAGACGTGTTGAATACACAATAAATGAATATAACAATTTTTTTTTGGGAAATGTTAAGTTTTTAAATTTGCTGATCATTTTAACAGAATCAACTTCACAGAGATAACGATTCAGAACTTAACATACGTTTCAAATTTCTAGCTTAGTCCACCCTTTCAATTGCTGAATTGATTGACCTCAATCCACTTGTCAAATGCTTTTCATGGGATATATATTCTTGATTTCCTGCATTGTTATATATTTTTATATTTTCAAGACTCATTTATTACTTTCCATTTGTATTATGGCATCTAAAAAAAAGAGAGAGAAAGAAAGACAAAAAAGTTTGTTAAGTAATAAAGTTGATAAAAGAGTTATACAAAAAAAAAATGCAATGATATTTAGCATGCATTTCTCTACTCTTAATGTGGTTCTTTCCTCTTTATCCACGTCAATAATCCCACCTTTGTGGATAATTTATTCTTGTAGGAGAATAACGATTACACATTTTTAGATGCGAAAAAACTGTAAGAAAATTTTCTTGGGCTTACCCTCAATCCTATACCCAATTACATAGACTCAGAGTATAAAGTATAATATGCGACGACAAACCATGACTTCGGCTATCTCCAAGAAGTGATTGAAGGAATAATCATCCAATCAAGGAGTAATGTAATTAGTCTAACATTTTTTACTAATCAATCGGTCACCTCATTCACTTTTTTGCAAAAGGGATTGACCCTCCATCTGCCACTTCTGAAAAAAAAAATTGGCATTTTAGTCAATTAGAGATTTGGTTATGAATTTAGTCATTGACACGCCCATACTTGTCAACTGAGGATTTCTTCCAGTCTGCTTCATATTATTCCTCTCCGTCACTGTCCTGGCAAGTTAATTTCACATAGCATTCAAATGCCAACATCATTCAGTACCTGATTTCCTTGTTCCTCTTCCCAATAAAGCTTCAAGTCCATTAATATGGTTCCTTTATAACTAAAAATGGGAAAAATTTTCTGTGAGGCATGTAAAAATCTGTCATAACTACATATTAAGTTGTTATTTTATAAGACTAATTCACGTTAGTTTGTATCGTACAGACATGTCATGTCTGAATATCATAAATTTTTTTTTTTACTAATTTGACCTTACAGAGTTTTAAATAAATTATTATAATACTCACATTTATGACAATTAATTGATATTTGTCAATTAATTAAAACACTTTTTATTCATATAATTATGACAAATTTATCACATACTTCATAAAAAAAAAAAATCCCTAAAAAAGAGGACCACTACTTATTTATCAGAAATGAAGAGGATAGTAACATGCCCTTTTGCCAATTTTCACTTTCACTCTTATTCTAATCTTTACATGGGGCCCACAGCCATTTCTCCTCCTTCACCAATGAATGAAACACTTCACCTCCTTTTCGCTTTAAGTACTTTTTTTTCTACTAACGATAAGAAATTCACTTTAATCAAGATTGTATAGATTTATCTAAATGTTGCATATATCATGATACCGTAATATATTTGTAGACGTCGAAATTCATAATCACGCTCTTATTACCGTGGCCCCATAACTCTCATTATATTTTCCTGCACAGTTACATTTCCTCTACAAATACCTAACTTGAACGTCAAGTGTCTTTCGTCAATACCACATCGGTGTCAAAGAATTATGCCGTTTACTCATCTTCTAATCTCGCAGATTGTTGGTGTCCAAAAATTCGTAATTGTGGATTTCAATATCTACAACACCCCAATGCATGTTTCAAATTAATTAAGGATAATGAGAAAGAAAAAATTTAAAACTTTAACTTAGACATGATGAGTCGTTATTTTACTACCCCGTTCTACTCTTTTGCTTTAAGTAGAGGTGCCTTTACCTTTCTCTTTTTCTCCAGATCCTTTCACAAACTTCACTTTTACAACTGCAATAAAAAAACATTGCCTTTTCTGAAAGAAGGGAAGATGAGTACATAGGCAGCCTTAATTCCTATGATAATTATTGATGTATTTGTCTTTCGTACATAACTTTAGCTGAAAATTCGTTAGTAACCATTACACTGACAATCTGACAATACTCTTGATAGAATTATTGAAGAAATGAATGAGACAAGGACCTTTCAATGAAGATCTATCACAGCTAAACATGTTCACTAGGCAGTGCTATAATTTACATTAATTTGTGGCCAACTATCCGCACTTTGAGACATTCATGTTGTTTCTTTCTAATTGGCAATATCATCTCTTATTGAAATCAGTCACATTAACGCCCTTGCATATACATGGAACTCAAGAGAACTTCTTTGGTCTGTGCTCACCATTAGTCCACTCACATTCAAGTGTTGTAAGATTTACTCATTGTCTCTAAAACTGATAATCAGCTTGGGCTAACCTTAGAATTTTTTTTTCTCAAAGATGTATATTAATGTGTGTATTGTGTGTGTGTGAGAGAGAGAATGAGAGAGGCCAATAGTAGTATACAACTTCATGTCATACGATATTGAGTAGGAATTGTAACGGTTTGGATAATCACGAAAAATGACAAAACCGTATCCAAAACTGTTTAGCAAACTAATAACCATAATCATAACCAAAACCTAACAGTTTTCAAAACCAGTAACTGTGGTGGACCCATGCATAGAGACCTAGGGTAAGCACCGAAGTTCAAAGATCGGGGTTCGAAAATACTCATCTATACATAAATTAATACACATTACGCACATTATAACAATTGTAAAATATAAGCATATAAAAGAGAGAAAGATAAGTAATTATAGTATTGTAGTAATACAAAAAGTACCATTTTATAATTGTCTTCGACGTGTCTTCATATTTTGAAAGCGTTGAATAATCAATTCATTGTCGATGCTATCAAATACGTCTCTTTCTATGTAAGAGACTAAACAATCATTCATCCAATCATCTCCCATTCGATTACGCAATTCATTATTCACAATTTTCATTGCAGAAAATGCTCTTTCTACCGTTGTTGTAGCAACAGGTAAAGTCAATGCCAACTTAATAAGTAAATACACCAATGGATAAACACGATGCTTTCTAGTCTTCACTAGCATCTCCGCAAGGCTAGCAGTCCCTTTTAACTTTGAGAATTCACCACTTCTTTGCATATCAAGAATATATGTCTCCAACTGATTTTCAAGAACTACCACATCAATGGGAGAAAAATCATTTGGATAAAACTTAGCAAATTCAATCAACTTGTGCTTGTCAAATGCATCAAAGAAGTTGTCTGGATTCAAGCATCTCAAACAAAGAAGCAACTTGGTATTTGTCTTAGTGAAACGGTTATTAAACTCTTGAAGTTGCATGTCCACAATAGTATAAAACAAATCAATGCAATAATAGTGTAAATTCGTAATATTTGGAACTTTACACCGTGATCGCTCTTTTAATAAAAATATCTCTTCCATATTAGGAATGTCAATATCATGAGTTGTGCAAAATAAAGAGACTTCATTCAATAAAGATTCACATCCACTATCTCTCAGATTTTGCAAACGTTGCTTTGAGATACAAACCAATTCCATGGCGTTAATGATATCTTGATCTTTCCTTTGCAATGCTTGTGATAATTCATTTGTGACTCCCAACACAGTTTTCATCAAATGTAAAAAAAATTCAAAATCAAATGTTTGTATGGAGTCTAAATGAATATTAGCTTCACCTTTTTGATCAGAAGTCACTCTATCTTCCTTGATAATCTCAAGCACATCAATCACTGAGTAATACATGAGAATAATTGTCATAATGTGAATCCCAACAAGTATCACCACTCTGTTTGAGACCAATTTCTTGATTCATGCCTCGTCCACTGTGAATTTCACCATTTTCTATTGTTTTTTTAACTTTAGCAATGTGCTTTTAACGAAGCATGTCATATAGCTTACATGAACCTCCAACAACATTTATTAAAGTGGCAACTACGCCAAAAAAAAGTATCAACTTGAGCATGAGTTTTTGCTACATAAACAAGTGTGAGTTGCAACTGATGAACAAATCAATTAATATAGAAAGCAAATGGATTTTCTTTCAAAATCAATCTCTTAAGACCTTTAAATTCACCTTGCATATTACTAGCACCATCATAGCCTTGTCCATGAATTCTTGATATACTTAATCCATATTTGTTAAATAATGAATCCATTCCCCCTTTCAAAGATAATGTAGTAGTATCTTTTACATGCACCATACCAAAAAAATGTTGTAACACCCCGATCCCTCACAAGACTGGAGCCCCGATCCAAATCCCGAGGTCACAAAAAATGAGGAAAAACGAACGGAGTTTTTCCTGTTTTTAGGACTATCCAAAACCCTGCACTCAGAAGAAATCTTTACAAAACAATAAACCATCATTCATCACAAACCCCCTCCTTCAAAATCATACCCTTCTTACATCCTTAAGGCCATCCAAGCCTTAACCAAGACAAGATAAATATATACAAGCATGCATGACTTAAACTATTGAAATACTATGTTTACAATTTTCACTTATCATACCACTCTAATATTATCTATTCAATTTTCTTATCTATTAAGTCCGCCAATCAACCTTCTGTAACCCGAACAAGTATGTAGGACAATCAAGTGATAAAATAAACCAGCAAGTTATTACAAGCCACCTATCACCATCAATTTTTACCAGTCCTTAAACTTTACATTACAACCCTTCATAACAATACAAAGACATTCAAGACCAACTACAATTACTTCCAAGATTCCTATGGTCCCCAAAGACTACAATCCAAGCCACGTAACCATTTCACATAGATTCACAGGTATAATCAATTGAGGCCAACACAACCAATCACGAAAGTTCCCGAGCTTTCACTTTATCAACTCTGAAGGCTCTAAACCTGAAAATGTTAGAAACAAGGGTGAGCATACAAACATATATGCCCAGTGAGAGAGGGACATATAATCGGGGAGTTTTCGAAAACCTTTCGTACTATGCATATAAACAAGTAGAAAACTAGATAATGCACAAGAACACGAGGCTAGATAGCACACAAGCATACGAATCTAGATAACACACAATAACGTGAAACGAGATTGCACACAAGTGACGAGACTAGAGAGCACTCAAGTAACGAGTAAAACATATAACAATATATTCAAGTAACGAGATAACAACATATGAAAGGATACGGTTCCACTTGATCTTGATCCACAAACCACGAACCTCGATCTTCGATATCAATAGCCGGTAAACCCCTTATAATACCATTGGGGTGCTCCAGATTGTCACGCCCAGACCCAGACCCATCTCTAGGTTAAGGTCGAAACATGACGTGTCAATGCTTAACCCCTGCAAGATTTGAAAATAGAAACCTGAACAGTTATAATATCCCACAAGAAGTTCCGAAAGACTTCCAAAATTCTCACAAAAACATCGGCTTTAAAGGGTTACAACACTTTGTTACATGTTAGAATACCCGAGTCCACCTGTCAACATTTCAAACCTATGTCTACTAAGTAGAGTAATCAACTTAGCTAGGTATCTAATTAACCAAAAGAATATTACAATAGATTAAATAGTTTAATTATACAAAATCATTCTTATTACAACGAGGAGTACATCTTCATAAGCAAGCATGTAGATCACATAAGCAGGAATCCAACTCATCACATCAAGGAAGCTTGCAACCATGTGGGAGCTTGCTCGGGCTACTCTTCACTTAAGATTGTTAAAAGAGGGTTGAGATAATCCTACATATAGCTCAGTGAGGAGGAAAACAATGAAGGGTTTTCATAAAGCTTTTTTATCTTTTCTCAAACTTCCTTCCAAAACCATTCTATGCACATATATCAAGAATAACAAGATTAACATGGAAGACAAATATACATGAACGAACTAAACAACGTATCAATCAAGTATTTCTACTCTCCAAGGGTTGTACCAAGCGAGAGTAGGTCAAATGATACAATAGTTGCTGATGTTGACAGCTTCTGACTTGAATCAAATATTGATAACCCCACACCACAACCGAGGATCAAGTCTTCAAAGATAACCCGACTCCAACTCCATCAACAACCGAGGGTTACGGATAGCTCCCCTCAAAGGTAACAAATAAGTCTCTGCTGATCGTGGGTATAACCGGCGAGCCCAATGCTGCCCGGGGCCATCGATCACACCAAGGCCTTTCGATGGCTACAACCTTGATACAAATATACATATATAGTAAATCCTCAACTCTTCAAGGAATGACCGAGCGAGAGAGAGGGACTAGGATAGCAACAAGGTAGATTGCTTCCGTTACAACTAGATTATCAACAATATAGCATGTAAGCATGCAAGTTTCACATGTATGTATAGGAATACTAAATGACATAAGCAAGAAAGTACATAACTTACATGAATATAAGCCTCAAATAATGTCATGTAATGTTTATGAATCATGTTCGGGGAAGGAAATTGGTACCATACTATAAAACTAACAAAAGACATCAATAATGCCTACGTTCCATAGTCTCCCAAAGCTCAAATAGGGATTGGAAAAAATGTAGCACTTAACCTATAACACAAGTCCACAATTTAATTCAACTAGGATATATGAGGGTTCGATACGGTTCTAACGCTTCTGACCGTGCCTCAATCTGACATCTATAGCTCCCGAAATCCCTAAAACAAGTTCATTGCGCGAAGCTGAAAAAGTTGAGTTGGACGAGGGAGTTGGACGAGGGCACTCGATCGACTCCCTCTGGAAAAGTCGGTTGAGGTAAGTCGGACGAGCCCCTCGACGACTCCCTCGACCAGTTAGGCCAAAACAGCCCAGCCAATGCACGTTTTTCTCAAAACTTGCCTCAACCCTTCTCCTTTCTTACAAGCCACAACCACACTTCTTTTACCACACTTCAAAGTGATCTTAATACCCATGCTTAGCATGCCATTAACTCAACCATGAACCCAAGAAACCAAAGATCAAGCAAGATTTCAATTCAAATATTCAACACACATATCCTTGATTCAACAATTTCACATCAATTTTCTACCAAGTCTTTCAACCAACCTCCAATCTTGTATACCATGACCATCTACATACCATTCTAGCTAGCAAGATCAAGATTCAACAAGTATTTAACCACAAGAAGCTTTAACAACTAATACTTAACAATATATGAGCCCAATTATCTCACAAGCATATATATACTTAGATTAAGCTACAATGGTAGTTAAAGATCATAAACAAGTAAGATATGAATCTGTTAAAGTCATAGGTTTAGATGAAAACATCCCTCACCTTAGATCTCGAGTTTGAATGCAAGAAAAACAAGAGATGGAGCTAAAGATGCTTGTAGATGCAAGAAAATAGCTTGAACCCTCCTTCTCCTTCCTCTTTCTATGGACGAAAATATGAGTGTGGTGTGTGTAGTGTGTGTATCATGTATGTTGTGTGTAAATGTTGTTTTGTTTTGTGTGTATATATGATATATATATATATGTGTGTAATGTTTTGGGTATATGTGTGTGTAGTGTTTTTGTGTGTGTATGTGGTGTAATGTGTGTGTTGAGTTGGTGAGTGTGTATTGGTGTGTGTTTGACTTGGGTGAAACCAAATAGTGTTAGGATATTTTGTTATTTTGCTTTATGACAAGAGTGCCCTTGAACTTGCTTGTGTATTGCTAGTTTGCCATTTTGGTCAATTCCTAACTATCTAGTTACTAATCTTAGCTCCATAGTTTTAACTAATTTCCTACGACTCCTAAAATATTCAACTGCACGTTAAACGATGATATGCACGTAAATTGAGAAAAATATACATGAACCTATTTAACAGCATATAAAACACGTCAAATGCATATAAAATGATTTAATTATTATCTACGTTACCTAAATTACTCAAGGACACGCAATTGAATTTAAATGCACGTTAAACGAGGTATAGGCATGTAAAATGATGTAAATTCATATTTGTTGATATAATACATATTAAATGATGCAAAAATGTATGAAATGTTATAAAATGCATATAGGCTCTATACTGGCTCGGTACGAGGTCTCATATCCTCCCTTCCTCAACAGAATTGCGCTCTCGCTATTCCTTATTCATTCTTGAGATATCTCAAATGCTAAAAGCAACCTAGGAACCCCAACCAAACAGATAAGAATTTTGGTTCCATGAAAATGGCCAGGCAACCACGAATGCATTACCGCTTATAAAATTTCTAATGATCGCCGATGGAGAATACCATTTAATAACCCCAAATAAGAACTCCAGATAATACCGTATAAGAATCTCGAACATGACTATCACATAAGTATATCGAATAAGAATTCCAGATAGTGGTGTCGAATGCTGAAAACTAAATATCAAATAAGAGTTCCTATGAGAAAGCCCAATAAGAATTCTGAGAAACTACCATGTAAGAAATCTCGAGAAATGAGGCCAAATAAAGGCTCCAAATAAAATACTAAGAAAATACTCAATAAGAAAACCGAGTCAAGAATTCCGGAGTAAAGCGCCGAAAATGACTGCCGAAGAAGGATATCAAATAAGAAGGTCATGTAGAATTCCCAAATACGGAATACCAATCATTGGATAAGAATCCCCGGAGCATAGTGTGATAGTTGATTGAGACGAGATTCATACTGTGCAACCGTCAAAATCTCTTGCTCAAAAGTCACGAATTCATTCCTTTGCAGCCTTTTCTTGATGCCGAGAGTTCTTCCAGCCATTCTTACTTCACCCACGAAGAAGCAATCCCCTAATGTGATATGTATGTATGCAATCATGATACATGAAAAATAAATACGTATTTATATAATGATAACACACAAAAATAACTATATATTAATACATAATTATTATATAATGCAACATTATGACTAATGTACAACCTAGCATATATAAAATAATTGCAACATAACAAACACTTAGAGCATACAATGTACATGTATCAAATAGACACGGTGATCACCTAAAACACATGGTCTACACTTGGTTTACTCAAGTCGTAATACAGGCACACATCTCTCAAGACAATTCACATCAAAACTACTAATCGACAGTCCAAGATTCTTATCTCAGCTTGTGAGCTATCTAAGCTTCAACATTCCATGGCCTTAAGTCCATCAAAGTCCTAGATCACTTTCACCTAGTTCGATTGATCATTGCCTATTGTTCTAGCCATCTATAACCTTAAAGATTAGCTACGGATCAACTCACGTATGCAAATCTCGTCACATAAAACAAAGCACATAGATTTCATATAGGCAAGAAGCATCTGTTACATGATAAGCACATAAGATTCACACAAGCACGTACAACACGTAAGTTCTCCTAAGCATATATAAACACCCAAGCATATTCTTATCCTAGGTCCATTACCCACAGACTAGGGGTTCTAAACCCACCTTGCGCCTAGCTAATAAGCTAAGCTCTGATACCATTCTTAGGTGTCACGCCCCGACCCCAACCCATCGCTAGACAAAGGCCGAAACATGACGTGTCAATGCTTAACCCCTGCAAGATTTGAAAATAGAAACCTAAACAGTTATAATATCCCACAAGAAGTTCAGAAAGACTTCCAAAATTCTCCCAAAAATATTGTCCTTAAAGGATTACACCACCTTGTTACATGTTAGAATACCCGAGTCCACCTATCAATATTTCAAACATAGGTCTACTAAGTAGAGTAATCAACTTAGCTAGGTATCTAATTGACCAAAAGAATATTACGATAGATTAAATAGTTCAATTATACAAAATCATTCTTATTACAACGAGGAGTATATCTTCACAGGCAAGCATGTAAATCACATAAGCAAGAATCCAACTCATCACATCAAGGAAGCTTGCAACCATGTGGGAGGTTGCTCAGGCTACTTTTCACTTGAGATTGTTAAAAGAGGGTGAGATAATCCTGCATATAGCTCAGTGAGAAGGAAAACAAGGAAGGGTTTTCATAAAACTTTTTTATCTTTTCGCAAACTTCCTTCCAAAACCATGTTATGCCCATACATCAAGAATAGCAAGATTAACATGGAAGACAAATATACATGAACAAACTAAACAATGAATCAATCAAGCATTTCTACTCTCCAAGGGTTGTACCCAGTGAGAGTAGGTCAAAGGATACAATAGTTGCTGATGTTGACAGCTTCTGACTTGAATCAAATATTGATAACCCCATACCACAACTGAGGATCAAGTCCTCAAAGATAACCCGACTCCAACTCCATCAACAACCGAGGGTTCCAGATAGCTCCCCTCAAAGGTAAAGAATAGGTCCAAGGTGGTCGTGGGTACAGCCGGTAAGCCCGATGCTGCCCGGGGCCATCGATCACACCAAGGCCTTAAGAAGGTTGCAACCTTGATAAATATATATATATATATATATATATATATATAGTAAATCCTCAACTCTCCAAGGAAAGGCACCGAGCGAGAGAGAGGGACTAGGATTGCAACAACATAGGATGCTTCTGTCACAACTAGGATAGCAACAAAGTAGCATGTAAGCATACAAGTTTCACATGTATGTATAGGAATACTAAATGACGTAAGTAAGCAAGTACATAACTTACATGCATATAAGCCTCAAATAATGTCATATAATGTTTATGAATCATGTTCAGGGAAGGACATTGGTACCATACTATAAAACTAACAAAAGACATCAATAATGCCTATATTCTATAGTCTCCCAAGCCTCATATAGGGATTGGCAACAATGTAGCACTAACCTATGGCACAAATCCATAATTTAATTCCACTAGGATATACTAGGGTTCGATACAGTTCTAACGCTTCCGACGTGCCTCAATCCGACATCTATAGCTCCTAAAATCCCTAAAACAAGTTCATTGCGCGAAGCTGAAAAAGTTTAGTCAACCGAGGGAGTCGAACGAGGGCAATCGACCAACTCTTTCGACCGACTCCCATTGGAAAAGTCAGTTGAGATGAGTCAGACGAGCCCCTCGACCGATCCCCTCGACCGGTTGGGCCAAAATAGCCCAGCCAATGCACGTTTTTCCCAAAATTTGCCTCAACCCTTCTCCTTTCTTATAAGCCACAACCACACTAATTTTACCACACTTCAAAGTGATCTCAATACGCATGTTTAGCATGCCATTAACTCAACCATGAACCCAAGAAACCAAAGATCAAACAAGATTTCAATTCAAATATTTCAACACACATATCCTTGGTTCAACAATTTCACATCAATTTTCTACCAAGTCTTTCAACCAACCTCCAATCTTGTATACCATGACCATCTACACACCATTCTAGCTAGCAAAATCAAGATTCAACAAGTATTTCACCACAAGAAGCTTTAACAACTAATACCTAACAATATATGAGCTCAATTATCTCACAAGCATGTATATACTTAGATTAAGCTACAATGGTAGTTAAAGATCATAAACAAGTAAGATATGAATCTGTTAAAGCCATAGGTTTAGATAAAAACATCCCTCACCTTAGATCTCGAGTTTGAATGCAAGAAAAACAAGAGATAGAGCTATAGATGCTTGTAGATGCAAGAAAATAGCTTGAACCCTCATTCTTCTTCCTCTTTCTATGGATGAAAATCTGAGTGTGGTGTATGTAGTGTGTGTATCGTGTGTGTTGTGTATGTAAATGGTGTTTTGTTTTGTGTGTATATATGATATGTATATGTGTGTGTAATATTTTGGGTGTATGTGTATGTAATGTTTTTGTGTGTGTATGTGGTGTAATGTGTGTATTGAGTGGGTGAGTATGTATTGATGTGTATTTGTGTGTTTGACTTGGATGAGACCAAATAGTGTTAGGATATTTTGTTATTTTACTTTAGGATAAGAGTGCCCTAGAACTTGCTTGTGTATTGCTAGTTTGTCATTTTGGTTAATTCCTAAATATCTAGTTATTAATCTTAGCTCCATAGTTTTAATTAATTTCCTACGACTCCTAAAATATTCGATTGCACGTTAAACAATGATTGATAAATCTATATTTTTAGTAATTTTAACCCATCAAATCATATATATTGTAATATTATTTCAAGCTTAATTGTATATTTCACACAATTTTAATGCAATATAGGTTTTGAAGAAGAAATAGCAAAAATGGCTACAAAAACCAACAAATTCAGTACAACAATAGTGAAGAATGGTAGAACAACTTTAAAATGAGCAAATCAAGATTGAATTTGGCTAAACCGAGTGCAGAAACGGATTCAGGACGCTGAAAAACCTTCCAATAGACCTGGCCAACTTTTTGGTCAACGGTCAATGGTCAAAGTCAACATTCGGATTCAAAGTTCACCTACTACAGCCAGAGGTATGCTCAAGCGCCTCTTTTTTGCGCTCAAGCACCTCTTTTCCAAAATGGCGGACAAATGTCGACAACGCGTTGAAGGAAAATGACAAAAAAAATAAAAAATTCCTAGTGCAGAAGTGCGTTCAAATGCGCCTGACTGGCGCTCGAGCACCCTCCTGAATTCTTGTCTATAAATAGCACGGTTTTCACAATGAAAACCATACCATTTTCCTCTTATTAGCTTAGATTGTACTACTCTAGTATTTGTGAAGTAAGTTTTGAGTGTTTTAATTATTATTCTTAGTTGTGTACAAAGTTTTAATCCGGAGGGGAGGGTCTTGTGAGTCATCGTCATACCGAATCAACCGAAATCTGTACAACACGATAAGTATTCTTTTATTTCGGTTTTCGTTATGATTTATTTTACTTTAAAGTTTACCATGACACACTAGACCCGAGATTCGGGGTGGTATGTGTGAGAATATTCTTGTACATATATTTTAATTCAGATTTATTAAAGTCTCGTATTTTTATTCCTGAAATATTATTTAATTAATTATACGTATACTTGTAGTTATGTTATACTTAATTAAAAGTACATATACGCTCAATTTTGTAAACCAGTGGCAATACAAGACTACCTGGACTCTAGTCTGGTTGTACCGACACCTCCAGGTTACATAAGTGAAAGATTAATTGAGAGATTGGATATCGTTAGGTTGTACCAACACATCCAGTGTTGTTAATCGATTAATCTTATCACTTACGTAACTAAAGGTTCATCTCAGTAGTAGGAGTTTGTAGCCCTATTTCTGAAGGACTTATCCTTTAATTTGAATCAATAACTTTGTACTTGTGTATACCGAGCTATAACCTCCTTGAATCATTAGTCCTTTTGATTTTTGTTTTATTGTTGAGTGTGTTAATTCTTCAATTTTGTCCATTTGTTTAATTCATTTTTGGACTTAACTATATCTTGGACATTTAATGGACTTTTGGACTTTTAATGGACTTTTGGACTTTTAATGGATTTTTGGACTTAATCAAACTTATCCGTAACGGGAGATAGTCAAACAATTATAAATTAAGGACTTAAATTAATTTGATAACCCAATCTCTTTGGATCGACCTTCTACTTGCCACAATTAGAGGTAATTCAAGGTAAGCAATATTTTCAATCATTTAACCTTACTATTTTTTAGCGCAAAACGATGCGATCAGAATTTGGTACCATTGCCGGGGATCGATGTTCATCAAATAAGGTAAGTCTTTGAGTTATGTATAAAAGTGTTAATATGTATATATTTTAGTTTTTAGTTTTTAGTTTTTATTTTTTATTTTTTATTTTTATTTAATTCAATTTTGTTATTTTGTATAGACTTTATTTCATTTTTGTTTCTTTTTTATGTTTTAATTTTGTATACATGGTCGGAGATCTTTAAAGCCATTCATCTTTGTTTTTGATACAGAAATTGAGAAAACTTTTAAACTCAGAAACAAAGAACATAAATTTTTAATCATGGCTGATCAAAATCCTAATCAAAACCAAAATCAGGATCAAGTTGAAGGTAGAGAAATATGAAATGTGAGGAGGAGCATAAAAGGTTTTTCCACACCACAAGATTATGTTCCCACGAGCTATCACCTTACCTAAAACTGATGAAGGTTTTAAAATAAAGTATCACATGATTTCAATGCTTCCCATGTTCAATGGTCTTTCTAATGAAAACCCGTATGATCACATTAATACTTTTGTCCATACATGCAGATCGATCAATACTAGAACTGCCTTGGAAGAGGTTGTTAAGTTGAGATTGTTTCCTTACTCTTTAATGGGTCAAGTACAAATTTGGCTTTACAGATTACGCTCTGGTTCCATTACTTCTTGGGATCAATTACAAAGAAAATTTCTTGAAAGATTTTACTCTTCTTCCAAAACCAATGAATGCAGGAATCAATTAAATAATTTTTCTCAGTTACCTGGAGAGGCACTTCATGAGAGTTGGGACAGTTTTGAAACCTTAATTCATGAATGTCCACACCATAGTATTTCAGATTGGAAATTAGCTCAGAATTTCTATCAAGGGTTAAATGAGCATAATCAAAGTTTGCTTGATTCAGCTTGTAATGGTTCACTTCTTGAGAAATCTCCAGAAGAAGCCACTGAATTGTTCATAAAACTAAGCAACAATTCACGAAAGCGTGCATCTTCATCTAGAGAAAGGGGATAAAGTATAGGTTCAAATGATTACAATTCTTTGACATCAAAGATTGAAAATATAACTCTTGCCTTGGAAAAAATGGTTAAAAGAAAAGAATCATTGCATGTAGTTGATTCAGGTGAAGGTGTTCTTGCATCAAATCCCAATTCAATTTCAAAGCAAGCTTGTGCTGCTTATAGACATCTCCGTAATTATGATCCCTTCTCTAACACTTAAAATCCAGGTACACGAGATCATCCAAATTTACGGTGGGATCAGAATCGGGAATATGTTCAACAACAAAGACCAAGAGGCTATCCACCAGCATTTCATTCAGTACCACAAGGACAAGTACCTTCAAGCTCTAATTCAAGTTCCAATTCTTACGGAACTACTTTTGAAGAATGGGTTTTGAAAAAGCTTCATAATATGGAACCAATTTTGCAACTAGTAAGTATACATACAAAGGCAATTTCCAATTTGGAAAGACAAGTAGGACAATTGGCTAACACCATACACAAAAGAGAAAAAGGAACACTCCCTGCCTAACCAGATGGAAATCCAAAAGGTAAGGCCCATGTAGTAGCTACAAATCAAAAAGTGGAGGATATTCAAGTTGTCACTACATTGAGAAGTGGTAAGAAAGTTGAAAACAAGGTAAGCATTGAAGCTTACAAAAGTGCAAGGCAAGCAAAGCAAAGAGCTAAATCTCAAGTTACTGTTGATTCATTAAAAGAAGCTGAAAATGAATCTGAAACTATGATTTCACATGAAAAAATTCCTTTAACAGTGAGTCCCAAGGCACCCTTTCCACAGGCATTAGGGAATCCACCTAATAAAGATTCAAAAAGGGAAGAAATGCTGGAAACTTTTAAGCAAGTGAAAATCAATTTACCCTTTTTAGAAATCATCAGGCAAATTCCTGCCTATGCAAAATTTCTTAAGGATCTGTGCACTCAGAAAAAGAAGAACTCAACTTTGATATCAAACAAAGTAAGGTTGACTGAAAAGGTAAGTTGCATTCTTACTTCTCATGTTCCACCAAAATTGAAAGATCCTGGTGTATTTATTATTCCTTGTTATATTGGTAATCACTGCGTAGATCGTGCCCTTCTTGATTTAGGAGCTAGTGTAAATCTTCTCCCCTTTAATCTGTTTGGACAGTTAGATATAGGAGAATTGAAACCTACTCATGTCACCTTTCAATTGGCTGATAGATCACTTAGAATCCCTAGGGGCATGATTGTGGATGTTCTAATAAAAGTTGACGAATTTAGTTTTCCTGTGGATTTTATTGCGCTAGATATGGAACCAGGAGAAACTCAAAAGTTCCAAACTTCAGTCATACTAGGAAGACCATTCTTAACAACTGCTAATGCAAAAATTCACTATGCAACTGAAGAATTAGAGTTTACATTTTGAGATATTAAGGTAAAGCTGAATGTTGCTAATGCTGCTAGGTTTGCAGATGGAGTTGATGTTCTTGAATGTTTTATTCTTGACAAGATTGATCCATTAATTGAAGAGTCTTTCCTTAGTCTTATACAACAAGATTTTTTGGAAAATACTTTGAATCATGAGGAAATAGTGTTGAGTAGGTTTGAGGAGGAATCCGATGATTCTTTAGAGGAAAATTTAGGATTTGATAAAAAAAATATAAGTATGTGCAATAGACCCATCCTTGCCTCTTTCTAAACCACCCATCCTTCCTTCTCTCCACTCTCCTCCTGTGTTAGACCTCAAGCACCTCCCTAGTCACCTCAAGTATGTTCTTCTACGGTCAGATCAATCCCTTCCAGCCATACTTGCTTCTAACCTTTCTTTGGAGCAGGAAGCTAAACTTGTAGACGTTTTGTCTAGGAATAAAGAAGCGTTAGGCTGGACTGTTGTAGACCTTAAAGGAATAGATCCCTCATTTTGCATGCATAAGATTAATTTGGAAGAATGAGCTAGGACATCTAGAGAGATACAACGTAAGCTGAACCTGAACATGAGGGAAGTTATGAAGAAGGAAATTGTAAAGTTTTTAGATGCAGGTATCATTTATCCTATTTCTGAAAGTAAATGGGTTAGTCCGATACAGGTTATGCCTAAGAAATCAGGAATCACTGTGGTGACAAATGATAAAGGTGAATTGGTACCTACCCACACCACAACTGGATAGCGCGTGTGTATTGACTATAGGAAACTCAATGCTGCAACAAGAAATGATCACTTCCCTTTACCATTCATTGATCAAATTTTAGATAGGTTGACAGGGCAAGGTTATTACTGTTTTCTTGACAGGTACTCAGAATACAACTAGATCCCTGTAGACCCCGAAGATCAGGAAAAGACAACTTTCACATATCCTTTTGGCACGTTTGCTTACAGAAGAATGTCTTTTGGCCTTTGTAATGCACCAGCCACTTTCCAACACTACATGATGTATATTTTCACTGATAAAATGGATAAATTTGTGGAAGTCTTCATGGATGACTTTTCTATTTTTGGTTCTTCATTTGAAATTTGTTTGAATAATCTGTCTTTAGTGTTGAAAAGATATCAGGAATCTAATCTTATCCTTAGCTAGGAGAAAAGTCATTTCATGGTACAAGAAGGAATTATTCTCGGACACATTATATCCAAGGAAGGAGTTCAGGTTGATAAAGCTAAGGTTGATATTATCTAAAATCTTCCCCCTCCTACAAATGTCAAACAGGTGAGATCGTTCCTTAGACATGCTAATTTTTACCAACGATTTATAAAGGATTTTAGTAAGATTTCTAGACCTTTATCAAATTTGTTGGCACATGATACTCCATTTCAGTTTGATGAAAAATGTGTAATTGCTTTTGAAACACTGAAAAATGCACTTTCTACTACTACAGTAATTCAGCTGCCAAATTACTCTATCCCTTTTTGAAATTATGTGTGATGATTCGGATTATGACATAGGAGTTGTATTAGGTCAACGCAAGGAATGTGTTCCTTGTGTGATCTATTATGCCAGCCGAACTTTGGATGATGCCCAGAAAAAGTACACCACCATAGAGAAAGAATTGCTTGCTGTAGTTTTTGCATTAGAAAAATTTCGGTCTTATGTGTTAGGGTCAAAAATCACTCGGCATTAAGATACCTGTTGGAATATAAAGATGTTAAACCTAGGCTTATTCGATGGTTGTTGTTAATTCAAGAATTTGATTTAACAATCAAAGATAAGAAAAGTCGAAAAAATGTAGTTGCTGATCACTTGTCAAGAATTGTAACTCAGGAAATAGAAAATGAATTACCCTTGAGAGATACATTTCCTGACGAACAATTATTGCTAATTTTTGCTCCTAAACTTCCTTAGTATGCTCATATTGTGAATTATATTGCGGTAGGTAAAATACCCAAGGAGTGGAACAAGGCTGAGAGATATCGATTTTTCTCAAAAGCAATGCATTATTTCTGGGAGGATCCTCATTTGTTCCGTATTTGTTCTGATCAAATTATTCGCAGATCCGTACCAGAGCCTGAACAGCTAAGCATTATGTCATTTTGTCATTCGCAGGAATGTGGAGGACACTTTGGAGGACGACGGACAGCTATCAAAATTATGCATAGTGGAAATTATTGGCCTACATTATTCAAGGATGCTCATGAGTTCTGCAAGGCATGTGAAAGATGCCAAAAGACAGGTAACATGGGAAAGAGGGATATAATGCCCTTGAATCCCATTTTGGTTTGTGAACTTTTTGATATTTGGGGTATTGATTTCATGGGTCATTTCCCCATCTCCTTTAGTTTTCAATACATTTTGGTTGGTGTTGATTATGTGTCTAAGTGGATTGAAGCAATTGCAATAAGGACTAATTATCACACTATTGTGATGAAATTCATAAAAGAAAACATTTTTTGTCGGTTTGGAATTCCAAAAGCCATCATTAGTGACGGTGGAAGTCATTTCATTCACCGAACTTTTAAAAAATTGTTAAAGAAATACTCAGTCATTCATAAGGTTGCAACTCCATATCACCCACAAACTAGTGGACAGGTTGAGGTTTCTAATAGGAAAATTAAATTAATCCTTGAAAAGACAGTTAGACCTAATAGGAAGGATTGGTCCACTCGATTGAATGATGCACTTTGGGCATATAGAACTGCATATAAAACTCTCATAGGAATGTCACCTTTTCGTTTAGTTTTTTGGAAAAACATGTCATTTACCTGTTGAGTTAGAACATAAGGCTTATTGGGCAATTAGGACTATCAATTTTGACTTGCAGAAAGCTGGTAAAAACAGGTTACTCCATCTAAATGAACTTGAAGAGATGCGTTTAGAGGACTCTATCCAATCCTTTAAAAACATAACACAACCAACTCCAAATTCAGCAACAACTCCAACAACCAGTCAACAAATACAAAGCCATTCATTTAACATCCATACGACATTCCGACATAAGTGATAAGCCTTTGTTTCAACAACTTACCACAAGTTATACTATACATTTGCAAAATAGATTATAAACTAGTCTAGCAACCTAACCATATTCAAAAGGAAGACTACTAAACTAGTATTATATAAACCATTATCTTTGAGTAGGTTATACAATACAATATACTATAAAAGCTAAGACAAAACACGGAGCATTTCAACATAACTCATGGATAAGACTTCGGCACATAAGACTCCTCCATAGAAGGCACACACTCAGCTTCCTGAGGGACGTACCCAAAGTCTAGCTCAGTTACACCTTATGACAATAAACGAATTAGGGTAAGCTTATATATAACAACGCTCAGTGAGGATTCGAAAGATGTTTTGAAAACCTTTACTTTACTACTCGGGAAATCATCCTACGAACAATAACACACAATAAACTTCATTAACATCATCATTTCAATTCAATCCACATAAATAACCATTCAATTGAGAAATGATACTCTAGTTGGTGTAGCTCCATATGTCATCACGATCTCAACCATCTTCTTATAACTCCCATAATACATAACCGAGGTACCTCATCTAGCCCTTCCCTCCATGGCATCTTCGTTCATGCGAGCTGGGGGTAGTCTATGATAGTCATGTCGTTATCAACCCGACAGTCCGATGCTGCCCGAGAGGTAGCACACACTATCAAGACTCATGACAATAATAATAAACATTCATATTCTGCGAAGACAACAAAGTAGGTTGTTCTCCAGAGGATCATCAATCATCAATCAGTTAACAACACTTTAATCAACATAAAATCAATTAAACAACTAAGGCAACCAAGTTAGATGACAAAGTAGGCCACCTAATTTATCACACATATCAACATGCATTCAATCCCGAACCTACTTAACAAGAATCCAAGAAACAACTACACAAACACTACCAAACAACTAAAGACAACATTTAAGCATTTTAAAGAAAAATTACACAAACTTTTAAAATTCATAACTTACAATCTACTAATCAAACAAACCCCAAACTACTTCCTATCACTCAACCATCAATGCAAGTACATTAACCCCCTCTTAAACCAACCAAAAGCCATCTAAAACAAGACCAACAAGCCCAAAAATGGCAATGCACCATGGCTGGAATTTTTGACTTTTCCCACGGCTGTCAAATTGATAATTTAGCATTACAACATTACTACACAATAAATAACGAGTCTATAGAATCAACTACAACTCAATTTCAACAACTACAACTACAACTATTCAAGAAATGAGCTAAATTATAAATTAAATACCCAAAAAATAAAAATACATGTTATAACAGTTTAAAATTGCTACAAACCCACAAAGTTAGTCTACAACACCTAACTAGCAATAATCTAAAGACAATTTAATAAAACAACGACTAAATATTCAATATTAAAATTTGACATAAGCTTTAAAATTATAATCTAATTTTTCCCTCACCTTTGATCCCAAGCAATGTTAGAAATGTGTAGAATAGGTGCCCAACAAGCAATTTCAAGCTTCAAACGGAAGCAAACAAACTTGAATTGAAGTTTTTCCTTTGAAAAATACTTTGAAAACCTTGAAAATATTTTACTTCTTCTCCTAAAACTCACGGCTACAATGTGTGTGTAAATGTGGTATTTTTGCATTGTTTTAATTTGTGTAGTAATTTTATAGGCAAAGTCAAAGCAAGATACAAAAGTCAAAGTTGGCAATTTATTTGTTTTTGATAGTTTTCTAGTCTGTATGCTTATATATATATATATATATATATATATATATATATATATATATATATATATATATATATATCATTTAATATATGCATACATATACATTCAAGTAAGCTATAAAACCCGATTTTGCAAAAGAAGTTGAAAAGTCACATTATTTGTTTTCAAATGTCTTTTGAATGCACAATTAATCTAAAATCATTTAATAACACATATAAATACATTTATATTAATATATACTAGGTCAACGAAATTCAACGCAAGAATTGGGTTTAGCATAAATTACTATTTGGCTCAAAAATGCTAGTTTTCGCCAAAAAAATCTATTTAAATTCCTATTTTGTTTCAGAAACAATTTTTATCAAACATGGGTCTATTAATGACAGAAGAATAGGTTCTAAAATGTTTAAAAGACCAGTTTCAAAATTATAGCAGACGTGTCTTCAAACACTATTACAAAAATCGACGATAAAATTTTCAATACAGATTTTTATAAAAAATTTATGAATGCTCACATATCATGTAATAGAAGTAATAATCACATAATTATCACATTTTAATTCAAATAACATATAAACATGTCAAAACGTGTAATTACAAAAAAGAGCAAATTCGGGGCCTCACATATGAGAATGCCAAGCTTTACAGTGAGAGAATGAAGAGAACACATGATAAAATGATTATTCGGAAGTCATTTATTCCAGGAGAAGATGCGTGGTTATTTAATTCTAAGTTACGATTGTTTCCAGGAAAATTGAGGTCTAGATGGGATGGACCATTTAAGGTTGAACAAGTTTTTCCATCTGGGGTTGTCAAGATAAAAGATAAAAAAAATGGGAAAACTATGTTTGTAAATGGACAAAGGTTAAAACCAACAATCCAGTTAAAGAATTGGGGTGAAGAGTCGATTGAACTTAAGAACCCAATCTTTGCAGAGTAATAATTTCAATGTGACTTTGTCTGGCTAAAGACGTTAAACTTAGAGCTCCTAGGAGGCAACCTAGGGATTTTTGTGGTGTTAGGGTTCAATTTTCATTTTCTGTCACTTATTTTTCGTACCATATGAGTCTTTCTCCAGCTTAATGTAGTTTGGGTTTTAACCTTGAGAAGCACTCATAAAGGTATAATTGTCACGATACTAGTGGTCACTGTACGTTTCTATGTGTGGTTGTCTGACCAGTGTAACTCTGTCTAACAGTACTTGCCACTCCACCAACTTAATGTAGTTTGGGTCTGTTAGGCTTTACTTGATAAGGTAGTTAGGAGTGAGAGCATTCACCAGACGGTATTGTCTGTAACGTAAAACCCCACTGTATTGCTCTTGACCCTATAGAACTGGCTATGGCCCCATGTGAGTGCTGAAGGAAAGTACTGGATGGCGTGAACACAAAAACCTCTGGAATAGCTAGTCCTTTAATTTAAAATTAAAAAAACAAAAAAAAATTATATGCCCAAAGGCGTTAAACTATGGCACTCAACTGTGTGTGCATGTCTTACTGGCTGACATTAAATGGTTCCAGTGCCCATTCCCGGTTAGAAGGAAAAAAAACTCTGACAATTTGTGTGACGCACTCATCCTAAAAGGGATGAAGGATGGGTACACAATGGCAGCATTCAGTAATGACTGTTTGAGGATAAAACATGGTGCTGTTTGTACTAGGGTGTATGCCTCACATGAACCCAAGTGATCTCGTGGTGGTAACATTCCAAGGTTCATCCTAGATATTATCGTTTGGTTACCAATTAGCTTTAAATTGGCGTTAACTTCAACATTATGAGGTCTTTTTTCTACCATTATGTAAATGGTGGCTCTCATGGTATTTGAGAAAAAGATAACTAACACCATTATGAGGGGCATGTGATACGTGATTCATCACCTCTCCTTCGGCCAGTTCTTATGCTATGGCGGGTAGATTTACTATCTAGATTTAGATGTCATTCATTTGGTGTTCGGATGTGGTTTACTTTGCTGCATAGGTGTAAAACTGAAATAGGGTTGGGATCCTATTTTTGCATTAGTCTAAACTCAAAGATTCTTAAATTAAATTTGGATCCAGCTGTTTCTTTTGGAAGCAGATTTAAGGTTTGAATCTTGATGGATGACTATCGGACAGTGTTCATTTGTATATTCTTACACTTGGTTTTCCTAGGACATTTGAGTGGTATAAAATTCGTGTATTTATTTTTCTCTTGTACCAATTTTTTTTTTTTTAAAGTGTGGTCTTGTAGAAAATAGGTTTGAGGAAGATTATATCTTCCTATTTGTGATTTTGTAAAACAAAAAACATTGTAAAAAAAGGAGGGGAGTCGGGAAAACCACGTTCGAGCACACCTGATCTCCCACTCGAGCGGCGGTAACCCTAGCATAAGGGCTTTAAAACCCTACTTTCTTCATTCTCCCTTTCATTTTTCTTCACCCCCCCCTTCATCTTCCCCTCTAGCAAATTTTTCTTCTTTGATTTCTCTACTCTACTACACAATGATGCTTGGAACTCTCACAGATGATCAATGATATGCACGTAAATCAAGGTAAAAATACATGACCTATTTAACAACATATAAAACACATCAAATGCATATAAAATGATTTAATTATTATCTACGTTACCTAAATTATTCAAGGACATGTATTTGAATTTAAATGCACGCTAAACGAGGTATAGGCACATAAAATGATGTAAATTCATATTAGTTGATATAATACATATTAAATGATGCAAAAATGTATGAAATGTTATAAAATGCATATGGGATCTACACTGGCTCGGTACGGGATCTCTAATGTACCCCGAATCCTAGGACCCGACTCTCCTGAGGTAGATCTGTATGCCCCAACAAGGTGAACCATGCCTCTGGGGTATAAGAGTATTGATGTGGCTATATTTGCAATACTCAAACCATTGTATTTGTACTACATTTGTATCTTAAACTTAGGAATATATGCAACACTTTGATACTTTCGATGCAATATAATAAAATACTAAAAAGTGGAAAATCAAACCCGAAACGATCTAAATTAAAAGTCAAGAAGTAGGAATGGGGAAACACGAGAACCTGTGGAAGAATGGAGAACGTAGAGTCAAAGTTTGGCCAAAACTAGAACGTAATCAGACTTGGAACACTGAAAATAGCCCGAAAACGCCTCGGTCAACACTTTTTCAAAGTTGAGTCAAAAGTCAAAATTCAGAGCTGGAAAAGTCAAACAACTGGTACTCAAGCATGCCTTCCTGGCACTCGAGCGCCCTTGCCCAGAAATTCCACAATCTTCTACAAGCTTCTGGAAACAACACGTGGCAAAAATCCAACGGAACAACAGACGTGCGCTCAAGCGCGCCTTACTGGCACTCGAGAGCGCCTCAAGAACTTTTCGGAAAGCTGACGTAGTGAGCAGCGATTGGCTGAAGACCCGGCACGCTCAAGCGCGCCTTTGATTTTTTGTGTATAAATAGCCCCCCATCCGAATTTGTTAATTAATTTTGGAGTATTGTTAATATTTTTAACATAATTCCGAGTTAATTCTAGTTAGTTTTAATTTTAGTTGTAGTTAATTAGTTAATTTAAATTAGTAGGATACGGGGGAAGTTCCACCTAAGTAGTTCTTATTCAGAAAAATTTTGTCTGAATAACTACTTTAAGGGAGAAATCTGACTCAAGTAGTTATTATTCGAGAGAAGTTCTGCCCGAATAGCTTTTAATAGGAAAACTCTTATTTGAGAGAAATTCATCCTTAGTAACTCTTATTCAGGAGAAATTAGTTCTGCCTGAATAGCTATTTTGTGTCGGACCTCTGCTCAAATTTCGGGAATCATAAATACAATGTCGTCATATTGGGGAAGCCTTTCTTGACTCTCTTATTTGTACTAGTATTTAATATTATGTTTAAGTAGAGCTATTATCTAGGGGATGATATTGTAAATGACGGTCTTTTAATATATGGTCTCGGATTCAGTTTGTTTAATTTAACTGCAATATATGGCTTGCTTTAATTCAGTATTGTCTTTCATACGTAATGCTTTTCAGTAGATGTTATGATTGCTTTACTTATTGTCTTTCATACGTAATATTTTTCAGTAGACGTTATGATGGCTTTACTTTTGTGCCATATATCCATGCTTTAATAATGAATCAATAGCTTGACAACCTTAGATTCCATGAGAGTATAGGTTATACCATGGCTCTAGACTAGAAAATAAATGTTGATTACTTGGTTGAAACAGACCTTTTACGCCAGGTTGCAAGGACAGATCCATACGGAGGATGGAACGGCACCTACATCAGAGTTAGTAATCGGGATTTTACTAGGTTAATGGTTGTAACTTAACCTCTTGCATAGAATTAGAGAACCTAGATGTCGAGCCTATATTGACTGCCTCTTTGCATGCTCTTTCCTCTAGATTCCTACCCCTCGTATTCCACTTTTAGTTAGTTAGTTTAGTTTAGTTATAGTATAGTTTAAACAAATGCCTTCTGCAAGCTATTACGCTTCTACTTTAAACACTTTCGCACACTAATTCACTAACTAACTAACGAGTTTCCCTGTGGATACGATTCCGCACTCTTTGCACACTACACTACGAAGATCCATGCACTTGCGGTTATTTAAACTTGGTTTATTTTACACACTTTTCACATGCCCACCGGGTTGTATCAAGTTTTTGGCGCCGTTGCCGGGGAAGCACGGTCTAGTTAGTTTTTGAATTATTTGTGAACTTGTTTTAAGTGTTGTAATTATAGTTTATATTGTGTATATTTGTTTTAAACTGTATAAATTTTACTTGTAAAGTATATATTGCATATAGTTTAAAATTTGTATATTGTTTGTATTATACTTGCACATAAACTGTGTATATTTTGCTTTGTTAAAATAGCTTGCACATATACTTAGCTATAGTACATTTTGCATGCACGGGCATCGTTCTTTAATACTAGAACTCACCCTGTTTAATCTCGAGCCCCAAAAAACTCCGCGAATGAGAGTCCAAGTCCCGATGGCAGATCAAGAAGGGAATGTACAAAACTTCCAAGCCCTTCCGGTAGCTCAACCCGTTGACCCACAAATGACTCTTCGTCAAAATTTCTCTCCGATCGATTATAATCCCGAGTTTGCCATAGCCCCATCGGCTCTTGACAATGTTAACTTCGAGCTTAAGACAGTTCGAATCTTCATTCCTTTTACGGGAAAAGCAACGAAAGCCCTCACGCTTACATCATACAATTCTTGGAGGCATGTTCTATGTTTCGCATCCCTAATGTGAGTTGTGAGATTATTCAACTGCATCTGTTTCCATTCTCTTTAAAAGACCAAGCCAAATAGTGGCTAAATCATTTAGACACAGGGGTTATTATATCTTGGGAAGAATTTATTCAGAAATTTTTACATAGGTTCTTCCCAATGGCCAAAACCACTACTTTGTGAACAGACATCATGTCATTCGTTCAGTCAGACTTAGAGCCTTTTCATGAAGCATGGGAAAGATTTATTGATCTTAAGAATCAGTGTCCTCACCATGGGTTTATCCGTCACAAACTCTTGCATTATTTCTTTAAAGGACTTACACCTCAGCAGAAAATTATGGTAAATGCAATGAGCAATGAAGGTTTCTATAACCTCATAGCGGACGAAGCTTAGAGGAGAATAGAGAATATAGTTGAAGACTCTCTTCAAAACACAGCTATAGATAGAGAAACTAAGAGCACCCACAACCCCTAAAAGAGGGCATTGTTCGAGGTAAAATCCAATTCTTATTTGATTGATAAAATAAATGCCCTAGCCCAGCAAGTAGAAAAATTCACCTCTCTAGGGTCTACTTCTTCACAAGCTCCTCAGATCACGGAAATATGTGTTGTATGTTCTACGACAGATCATTCTACTCTGGACTGTCCAATCGGTTCACAATTTCCTGAATTCTTGTAGGAACAAGTCTATGCCACCCAAGGATATACAAGAAATTATTATCTTTATTTTAACACGTATAATCCTGGCTGGCGAGACAAAGAAATCAAGAGCCTCAATTTCCTCAACAACAAATCAAAAATCAACAAGGAAACTTCGAGTAACAGCAATTCCAAAGACTGTAGGGAAACTTTGATAATCGTTTCCCTCAACAGCCATATCAAAGACCTTAAAACTTTAACCCTCATGGAGTCTACCAAGTTCAGAGAAATCAGTTCCAAACACAATGGAACAATATCCTCGCTCTTCCTCCTGCACAGTCATCATCTGATGACAAATTTGACAAACTAGTGCAAATGTTCCAAGTTCAGCAACAGTCTATAGCTAAACTTGAAGAACAACTCGGGCAGATGGCCCAAACTTTAAGTAAGAGAGACGAGGGTAAGCTTCCATCTCAGACTGTGATAAATCCACGAGGACAATGTAGTAATGTCCAAACTGAGAACCGCCAAGAACAGACTAAGGCCGTAACGACCCTTAGGAGTGGGAAGGTAATAGAAAAGGAGGTTAGAAAGAATAATATGGATGTTTCTAAGGAGATTGAGGAACTTGAGATTGAGAATTTAAGTAATGATGTCAATGACTCCCATAGGAATGAAAACCCAACGGTAGAGCCTATAGTTGAACCCTTATCCCAAGCACCTTTCCCAACAGCTCTGTCTCGTCCGAAGCCGAGTGCTAATCCTAAATAGCTCAAGGTCTTAGAATAATTGAAAGACATTAAGATCAATCTGCCCTTAGTGGAGGTAATCCAACAAATCCCAGCCTATGCCAAATTTCTGAAGGATTTGTGTGTGAAAAAAAAGACGAACCACTAACATTCCAAACAAGGTCCGTCTCACTGAGAAGGTTAGTAACATCTGCACCAGATGACTACCTTAAAAGTGCAGTGACCCAGGAGCTTTCACCATTCAATGTTTAATTAATGACCAACACATTGAAAGCGCCCTACTTGACTTAAGGTCTAGTGTTAACCTAATCCCTCACACAGTCTACCAAAGGTTAGGTCTTGGAGTGTTAACACCAACTAATGTAACCCTCCATGGCAAATAGATCTGAGCGGAGGCCTCGAAGTATTGTAAGGGATGTCCTCGTTAGAGTAGGAGAATTTATGTTCTCAGTGGATTTCATTGTGTTAGATATGGACTTAGGTCCTGATAACAAGAATACAACTCCCGTCTTACTAGGCAGACCTTTCCTAGCAACAATTGATGTTGTTATTTACTGTAGGACGGGAATGATAGAATTGACCTTTAGGAACATAAGAACAAAGTTAAGGGTTGCTAATGCAGCCAACAAGTTGAACCAAGATGAGGAAGAAAAATGCTTCCATTTAGATACCATTGACTCATGCATAGATGAGTTTGCCCATTCAATTTTAGCTCCTGATGAAGAAACAGCAGAGCTAGAATGGCTCCTGTATGAATGTGACATTTCACCTAAAATGGTTGTCTCTGCTTCCATTGTTGCTAATCTAGATCAGATTGATCAAGTAACAACTTCTTTCCTTGAAGCCTCAGATTGCCCCATAATTGAGTTTCCACGAGCGTTGGAACTCAAAACCGTGCCTGAACATCTTAAATATGCCTACTTAAGACCTGAAGAGACCCTACTAGTCATCATTGCCTCGGATTTGACTACCGAGAATGAAGCCAAACTCTTGAAAGTCCTAAGTATTCATAAAAAGACGATAGGTTGGACAATTTCTGACTTGAAATGTATTGATCCCTCTATGTGTATGCACAAAATTCATCTCGAGGAAGAAGTTATTCCTTCTCGAGAGTTTCAGAGAAGACTAAACGTAAAGATTGATGATGTCGTCCACAAAGAGATCATCAAGTTGCTTGATGCGGGTATTATCTACCCAATTTCTGACAGTCCATGGGTCAGTCCGGTATAAGTGGTACCGAAAAAATTTGGGATTACTGTGGTCCCGAACGACAAAGGTGAGCTAATCTCTACACAAACCACGACTCGGTGGCGTGTATGCATTGATTACAAAAAACTCAACTCCAAGACTATGAAAAACCATTTCCCTTTACCCTTCTTTGACCAAGTCTTAGATAAAGTAGCCGAACAAGGCTACTACTGCTTTCTGGATGGGTATTCAGGATACAACCAAATCTCAGTCTTCCATGAAGATCAGGAAAATACTACATTCATTTGTCCCAATGAGACCTTTGCATTCAGGTGTATGCCATTCGGTCGACGTTTCAAAGATGTGTGATGGCCCTTTTCTTGGATATGATTGAAAAGTTCCGAGAAGTCTTCATGGATGACTTCTCAGTGTTTGGAGCTACCTTCGACGAATACCTCACATACCTTTCACAAGTGCTTAACCGATACGGTGAAATGAACCTGGTTCTGAGTTGGGAAAAGAGCCACTTCATGGTTAAACAAAGTATAGTTCTGGGCCATGTGGTCACACAAGATGGAATCCATGTGGACCCAGCCAAAGTCGAGCTAATAGAAAAGCTACCCGCACCCAAGACGGTGTGGGACATTCGTTCATTCCTTGGTCATGCCGGTTTCTATTGACGTTTCATCAAGAACTTTAGCCATATAGCTCGACCTTTCTCAAGTCTTCTAGCACATGATACTGAATTCAATTTTGATAACAAGTGCTCTGAAGCTTTTGAGAAGCTAAAATCCTTGTAATCTTCTACCCCAATTATCCAGCCTCTTGATTACAGCCTTCCCTTTGAAATAATGTGCGATGCATTTGATTATGCAATGGGAGTTATATTAGGACAACGAAAGGATAAGTTACCTACTGTGATATACTATGCTAGCAACACCTGGGACGATGCACAAAAGAACTACACAACCACTGAAAAGGAATTGCTAGTTGTAGTCTTTTCCCTAGACAAGTTGAGGTCTTACATTTTAGGATCCAAATTAATAGTTTACATGGACCACTTTACTTTGCAGTATTTACTGACCAAAAAGGATACAAAGCCCCGTTTAATCAGTTGGCTATTACTCTTTCAAGAGTTCGACATTGAGATAAAGGACAAGAAAGGAAGCGAGAACTCTGTTGCCGATCATCTATCACGTTTGGTACGTGATTCTCCTATTGATACTTTGCCCTTCAAAGATACGTTCCCTGACGAGCAACTTTTTGCTGTCTCACATCAGACCTCGTGGTATGCCCACTATGTCAATTATCTGACTGCCCAAGAGTATCCAACTCACTAGGGTAAGAAAGAAAGGGAACGATTCATGGCACAAGTTAAGTATATTATCTGGGAAGATCCCTATCTTTTCAAGATTTATGTCAATCAGGTCATTAGGATATGTGTACCTGAGGAAATATTTGACAGCATTCTCCAATTCTGCCACTCACAAGCATATGGTGGACATTTTGGAGGTAAAATGACTACTGCCAAAGTCCTACAATGTGGGTTCTTCTGGCCCACTCTTTTCAAGGATGCCCAGCAAATTTGTAAAAATTGCCCCCAATGTCAACAAACTGGCTCTATCTCAAGAAGGGACATGATGCCCCTTTATGCCCATTCTCAAATGTGAAATATTCAATGTATGGGGTATAGACTTCATGGGTCCTTTCCCTCATTCCTCAGGGTATACTTATATTCTTGTTGGTGTGGACTATGTGTCCAAGTGGGTAGAAGCAGTGGCAACCTGAACCAATGACCATAAAGTTGTGGTCAAGTTCATTAAAGAAAACATCTTTTCTTGATTCGGGGTACCACGTGTACTACTTAGTGACGGTGGACAGTATTTCCGTCACAGGATACTAGAAGCCTTATTAAATAAATATTATGTCCACCACAAGATAACAACGCCTTAGCACCCATAAACAAATGGACAAATGGAAATGTTGAATTGGGAAATTAAGTCAATTCTTCAGAAAACAATTAGGCCCGATCAAAAAGATTGGTCCAGTCGTCTGTATGACACATTGTGGGCCTCCCGTACTGCTTTCAAAACTCCCATCGGCATGTCCCCCTATAGATTGGTATACGGTAAAGCTTGCCACCTTTCTGTTGAACTAGGGCATGAAGCTTATTGGGCTATTAAGGCCCTGAACTTTGACTTGCAACAGGCAGGTGAAGCTAAGAAATTGGCAATAAGTGAATTGGAAGAGCTTCATTTTGAAGCTTATGAGAATTCCAAGCTCTACAAAGAAAGAATGAAGAGAATTCATAATAGAACTATTCTTAGGAAGACCTTCTCTCATTCTGATATAGTTTGGTTGTTTAACTTTAGACTGAAGTTCTTCCCTAACAAACTAAGACTAGGTGGGATAGTCCTTATGAGGTGCTTGAAACATATCCTAGTGGAGCTATCAAGATTAAGCACCCCAAAGATGGGCGTATCTTCATAGTCAATGGGCAGAGATTGAAGCATGCATTCAATCCAAATACGGTCCCTCATGAAGTTGAATCTGTTGAACTTCTGGACCCTGAATATCTTCCTTAAAAGGATTCTGCCAAGCTAAAGGCATTACAGCTTAGCACAACCGTCTGGCTAAAGACGTTAAACTTAGCACTACTAAGAGGCAACCTAGTTCTCTTTTGTTGTATATATTTGTTTAATTTTTGTCGTTTATATGTACTTTGTGAATCTTTCTCCAGCTTTAGGTAGTTTTGGTTTTAACTCTGAGGAACATTCATAGAGGTACTAGTGTCATTCTATTAGTGGTCATTGTACGTTTCTGTGTCCGGTTAGCTTAATTGTGTAACTCTGTCTTATAATGTGAGCTACTCCACCAGCTTAATGTAGTTTGGGTCTGTTGGATATTACTTGATAAGGTAGTTAGGAGTGTGAGCATACACCAGATGTAACGTCTGTAGCGTAAAACCCCACTATAATAAACCTTGACCCTGTGGAACTGACTTTGGCCTTAAGTGTGCCGAATGAAAGCATTAGATGTCGTGAGCATAGAAACCTCTGGAAGAGCTAGTTTGTTTAGTAGTATCAACTCTAGAACCCCGGAAAAAAGTCTAAATGGTTTGGGTAGTTTATTTATTTGCTTTATGTCTTAGTTTTATTCCTTGATCATAATTCCTTTTGATTCCCCACTTATACTATTTTGTATAGATTAACTAACTATTTTTTTGTTGTGTTGATGATAATCTGTAAAATACTTTTTCTACTAATATTTAATTGCAGAATGATACATCTTTTGGAAAAAGTTAATAAAAAAGCTTTGACATCAATATAGAAATGCTTCATATCAGGTGATATCTTTTCTTACTACATTTCCCTTTATACCTGATCAACATGCACTGTAGAGTAAGCAAACCATATGTTTGGGGATGTAGCATTTGTCAATATGATGTTACTTGCATATTACACTCTCACTGTTTTATATTGATATTTGCTTGAGGACAAGCAAAGTTTCTATGTGGGGGTGCATGTATTTCATAAAAGCCTTTTTTAAAATATGCAAGAAATACACCATTTTGTTCATGAGGAAAAGTATTTTGCTATCTTACTTGTTTCAAGGAAGATGATTTAGATGATTTGAGAACCTATGTTATTAGCTATATATTCTGAAAAACTCTTAGGAAACTCTGTAAGAAAAACTTTGGGTTACTGTATTCATTAGTAAGCCTAGTTGTTCTTCTTTTCTTCAATTGATAGGTATATGATTATGAAAGGACTGGGATAGGATTACCATTTGCTATGAGAATTTATTGTGATTGAAACCTGAACCCTTATATCATGTTTGTACAGTATATTATGTTACTTTGTTTGTATGTACACTCTTAAAAAAAGAAAGAAAAAGAAAATAAAAACAAAGAAAACAATAAAAAAAGAGAAAAAGAAAAAGAGTTGTACATACTTTTGTTGAATAAATTTGGTGTAAATATGTTGTAAATCTCTAACCACCACTATCCTAGACATTGTAATTTGGGATATGTGCTATAGTATAAGATTTCGAGCCTGGATATCTCAGGTAATTAAGGCACGTAGGGGTCCCTTTAAAACCTGGCAACCTCAGTCATAACGGTTGAGGATTATTGGTCTTAAAACCCACTACATGGGATATTCATAAAGCAAATGAAACTAAACACTACAAAGAGATAGTAGAAATTTGTACTTTTATATTTTTCTGGCAAATGTAAAAAGGGTTGAGGCATGATCAAGAGTTTGATTACAAATAGGGCAAGAATATCAAAGTCCAATCTATTTGCAAAATCTTGAAAGTTGGGAATTGAATGAACTTAATTTACTTAGTTTACTTTTAAATATGTACTCCGAAGCAATCAAAATTTTCAAGAAGAGTATCTATTTGAGAAAAACTATGCACAAGGTTCTCTTATCATGTTTGTCATCGACTGATAAATAGGTTAAAGATAGTGAATTACACTTCTCATGTTTCATATTGGAAAATTTTGACAAAAAGAAGGGATAGATAGAATTCACTTGTTTTGACTTACAAAATTTTTCTGAAAATTTCACTTTGAAACTATTTTAAAAGACAGTCTTGGTTTAGGATAAGTAAGGTTTAGGTTTGGGGATGTTGATGTGACTGTATTTGCAGCACTCAAACCATTGTATTTGTACTGCATTTACATCTTAAATTTAGGAATAAATGCAACACTTTGATACTTTCGAAGCAATGTAGGAAAATACTAAAAAGTAGAAAATCAGACCCGAAACGATCCAAATTGCAAGTCAAGAAGTAGGAACGGGAAAACACAAGAACCTGTGGAAGAATGGAGACCGCAAAGTCGAAGTTTGGCCGAAACTAGTACGTAATCAGACTTGAAACGCTGAAAATAGCCCGAAAACGCCTCGGTCAACGCTTGGTCAAAGCTGGGTCAAAAGTCAAAATTCAGAGCAAGAAAAGTCAAACAACTAGTGCTCGAGCATGCCTTCTTAGCGCTTAAGTGCCCTTGCCCATAAATTTTACTATTTATTATACTATTCATCATATTCCTCAAGTCTCCAAACTCCATTTTCAACCATAAAATTCTTCAAATAACTATAAAAGAATGTTCTATGATCATAATAAACCCCAATTTAAGCATAGATATGCATATATAAGCAAGATATATCAAATCACAAAATTTACATAAATGTAACATAACTTTAAAAGCTCAAAAATATGTATCTTTCACCACTAGACAAGAAGAAGAAGCTTGGAGATGACTTTGCTTGGCTCAAGAGCACTAAAATTAGGCTTGGAATGGATGAAATTGGTCAAGTTTGTAAATGTTTCTTCTTCTTTTTCCTTCACTGACCGGACGGGTCTTAAGAGCTCTTGAGCTTATTTTTTTTTCTTTTGTTTTGTATTAAATGGGTTATAAGAGGTGTTAAATGGTTTATGAGTCAATAGGCATGGGTTTTGGGTCAAAGACTAGGCAAAACAATTAAATTAGAAGCCTAAAATCAAAGGAAAACACTAAAAAATACAACACAACAAATCTGAATTTTTTTTACTATTCATGCGACACACTAAACATTTTCTATCTCTCGCTCCTGATATGCTATGTACGAAATTCTATTTTTCACATGCCTCATTAATGTCAAATAACATGGAAAAAATGCAAAACCAAGAAAATAAAACAGTCGAAAATCCTAATGAATAGTAACTTCTCTAAAATAAGATTTAAGGCTCCGTTTGTTTGCTATAAAATAATTTGTTTGTAAAAAATATTTTCCGTGAAAAATTTTTTTTTGAAAAATAAAATATTTTACAAGACTCCGTTTGTTTGCCATAAAATAACTTGGTAGGGGAAAATATTTTTCAGGAAAATAGAATTCTAAAAAATACTTTCTGGTATTTGGATGTACCGTGAGTTCCGTAAAATATTTTTTTTTCCCAAAGGAAATGAAAACATTTTCTAGAATTTTGTACTAGTTGCAATTGTTGACTGAAAAATATTTTACAAATGATCAATTTTTCGGTGTTACCAAACACCGTAAAGCAGCCGTAATTTTTTACCGAAAAATATTTTACAATTGACCAATTTTTTTATGTTACCAAACATTGTAAAATCCGAAAAATATTTTCCGAGAAAATGTTTTACGAAAAACAAACGGAGCCTAAGTAACAATGTACACAAATATATGCAAATATATATAACATGTGCATGTTCTAGGGCTGGGGCGTCACACTCTCCCCTCCTTTAAACAATTGCGTCCTCGCAATTCCTTATTCTCAAAGAACTCCACATCAACTGCACAAGAATGCTAATAAGGAAGCCCAAAAGGACACCAAGAGAATAGCTCATGAGAATTCCTCAGTAAGGAGGCCAAATAAAAGCTCCTGTTAAGAATACCATTAAGAAATCCGAAGAAGAACCCCTCTGGTTGTAGACCCCATATAAGAATCCCAGTAAAGGTGCTGCCAAAAAGTCCATGCCAGAATTTCCGAATAGGAATGCTGAGAAAATACCAATAAGAATTCGGAAGAATACGCCAAATGAAGACTTCCAAATAGAAATTCCCGAGAAGACCAATAAGTATGAATACCCAGTAAGAAATAGGAAGTCCAATAAGAACACCTCCGAGAATTCTAAGAGAGTACTGAATAAGAATACTCGTAGTCAAATTCTAATTGCCGAATATGAATGCAAAAGAATACCAGTCACAAACTCAGATAAGCCTATGATCTTCTCTTTATAGGGGAGAGTTTACTTACCAGTGCGAAGGGTAATATATGTATGTTGCAATAGAAAGCATGTAAAGTACACATACTTAACAAATACACGCACAAAGTACATGTATTCACATAATTGTACATCTAACATATTCTTCATATTTCATATAAGTAAATCACATAGTAGCACATTTTCATTCAAGATACCCAAGTCTCACATGCAAGCACACACACCAATTCGAAACACTTCACATGTATGCAATCGGGGTTCGCTACCCAATAGACCGAGTATCCTGTCCCGGCTGAGAGCTAAACTAAGCTCTGATATCATCTGTAACACCCAGATCCTTCACAAGACTGGAGCCCCAATCCAAATTCCCATGTCACGAAAAATGAGGGAAAACAGACGGAGTTTCCCCTGTTTCTAGGACTATCCAAAACCCTGCACTCAGAAGAAATCTCTACAAAACAATAAACCAACATTTATCACAAACCCCCTCCTTCAAAATCATACCCTCCTTCCATCCTTAAGGTCATCCGAGCCTTAACCAAGACAAGATAAATATATACAAGCATGCATGACTTAAACTATTGAAATACTATGTTTACAATTTTCACTTATCATACCACTCTAATATTATCTATTCAATTTTTTTATCTATTAAGTCCACCAATCAACCTTCTGTAACCCGAACAAGCATGCAGGACAATCAAGCAATAAAGTAAACCAGCAAGTTATTACAAGCCACTTATCACCATCAATTTTTACCAGTCCTTAAACTTTACATTACAACCCTTCATGACAATACAAAGACATTCAAGACCAACTACAATTACTTCCAAGATTCCTATGGTCCACAAAGACTACAATCACCCTTCATGACAATACAAAGACATTCAAGACCAACTACAATTACTTCCAAGATTCCTATGGTCCACAAAGACTACAATCCAAGCCACGTAACCATTTCACATAGATTCACATGTACAATCAATTGAGACCAACACAACCAATCATGAAACCTCTCGAGCTTTCTCTTTATCAACTTCGGAATGAGCTGAAACTGAAAATGTTAGAAACGAGGGTGAGCATACAAACACGTATACGCAGTGAGGGAGGGAACATATAATCGGAGAGTTTTCGAAAACCTTCATGCTATGCATGAAAACAAGTAATAAACTAGACAACACACAAGGACACGAGACTAGATAACACACAAGCATACAAATCTAGATAACACACAAGCACGTGAAACGAGATTGCACATAAATGACGAGACAAGATAGCACTCAAGTAACGAGTAAAACATAAAACAAAATATTCATGTAACGAGATAACCATATATGAAAGGATATCGTTCTACTTGATCTCGATCCACGAACCACGAACCTCGATCTTCGATATCAATAGCCGGCAAACCCCTTATAACACCATTGGGGAACTCCGGATGTACCCCGAATCCCACAACCCGACTCTCCTGAGATAGATATGTATGCCCCAACGAGGTGAACTACGCCTCTAAGGTATGGGAGTATGCCCCAGCGAGATAGGGAATCGATACCATAGTAGCCAAGCTAGACCGACAGCCCGATGCTACCTGGAGTTTCTCGACACTAACATGTCCGAAAGGTTGCGCAACCCGATATTTGACCACAATAATTCAAGAAAAGACAATATAATTCAAGAATCACATGAACGAGGAACAACAAAACAGGTTGTCCTCAATCACAATACTGCAAGTAATAAGTTCATATAAATTCAATCAATTACACTAAATCATATAATCTAAGAGCAATGAAATAAGCTAAGATGCACAAAAGGGATGAAGACTCCATCACCTTTAGTAAATCAAACCTTTAAGAATTTAGCCAATAACTCCTTCAAATTTTCTCTGAGTGCACCATTTCCTTCAATTACCACTACCTAATAATAGCACACAAGCATACAAATCTAGATAACACACAAACACGTGAAACGAGACACATAAGTGGCGAAACTAGATAGCACTCAAGTAACGAGTAAAACATATAACAATATATTCAAGTAACGAGATAACCATATATGAAAGGATACGGTTCTACTTGATCTTGATCCACGAACCTCGATCTTTGATATCAATACTCAGCAAACCCCTTATAACACCATTGGGGTACTCTGGATGTACCCCGAATCCCACGACCCAACTCTCCTGAGGTAGATCTGTATGCCCCAATGAGATAAACCACGCCTCTAGGGTATAAGAGTATGCCCCAGCGAGAGAGGGAATCGACACTATGGTAGCCGAGCTATACCGATAGCCCAATGCTACCAGGAGTTTTTTGACACTACCATATCCGAAAGGTTGCGCGACCCGATATTCGATCACGATAATTCAAGCAAATACAATATAATTCCAGAATCACATAAACGAGGGACAACAAAGTAGGTTGTCCTCAATCACATTACAACAAGTAATAAGTTCATATAAATTCAATCAATTAAACTAAATCATATAATCTAAGAGCAATAAAATAACCTAAGATGCATAAAAGAGATATAGACTCCTTCACCTTTGGTAAATTAAACCTATAAGAATTTAGCCAAGAACTCCTTCAAATTTTCTCTAAGTGCACCATTTCCTTCAATTACTACTACCTAATACAACCAACTATTTGCATGAAAAGTTATACATTTATTCTACAATTGGTTTCCACATTCACCTTCAACTAAGCTAGCTCAACTCAGTGCATGTATACATAATCATGATACTTAGCAAGTTCATATAAGTATAACACTTAGCAATTAAAGTTAACATAACTTTTTAATAATTTGACTATTCTAATTCCATTCAAGTTTTCATGTAGTCAAGTTAAACATCTTACAATGCATAAGAATACAAGGTAACTAAGATATAACAATTAATCATTTCTAACATAATGCAATGTAAACAATATAACAAGATTTAAGCATGTTCACTCAATGGATAACAAGTATACATGTAGTTTAATTCACGAACTCCTCTATCAATATACATGTACTACACAAATGCATTTAAACACATTATTAATCAATTATAAGGCAATTATAACAACAAGAACCATAGCTAAGTAAGCAATAGGAGTTTAAAACACAAAAACTACAAAAATACTATTCATAACCCCAACTTCTACAAGCTACTATAACCAAACGAGTTACGAGATTGGGAAACCGACTTCGCTACTCACTCTTAGGCACATTATGACACATTTTTATACTACGATATCTCATTTTCCCAACAGAACCCCGAAAGCCCACCTAACACGTTTGAATTATAGTTATACTAACCGAACAAGCAAATAACGCCACAATTGTGCCAAAAGTGCTTCCATACACATACAAGACTAACCCCCAACTCAAAAAGAGCACGGTCAACACTTGGTCAAACGACCCTTTTACGTTTCAATGTTAATTTCACAATTTTATCAAAGTAGAACCCATTTAAATGTTACATTTAAGCTTTTAAACATTAATGACATCTATCTAAATCAAGAAAACGCAATTCGGAACAAAAATTCCAAAAATTCATAGGTTACTATTTACTATACTATCATCATCTTCCCCCAAGTCTCCAAACTCCATTTTCAACCATAAAATTCTTCAAATAACTATAAAAGAATGTTCTATGATCATAATAAACCCCAATTTAAGCATAGATATGCATATATAAGCAAGATATATCAAATCACAAAATTTACATAAATGTAACCTGACTTTAAAAGCTCAAAAATATGCATCTCTCACCACTAGACAAGAAGAAGAAGCTTAGAGATGGCTTTGCTTGGCTCAAGAGCACTAAAATCAGGCTTGGAATGGATGAAATTGGTCAAGCTTGTAAATTTTTCTTCTTCTTTTTCCTTCATTGACCTGACAGGTCTTAAGAGCTCTTGAGCTTATTTTTTTTTCTTTTGTTTTGTATTAAATGGGTTATAAGAGAAGTTAAATGGTTTATGGGTCAATAGGCATGGGTTTTGGGTCAAAGACTATGCAAAACAATTTAATTAGAAGCCTAAAATAAAAGGAAAACACACAACACAACAAATCTGAATTTTTTTACTATTTATGCGACACACTAAACATTTTCTATCTCTCGCTCTCGATATGCTATGCACGAAATTTCATTTCCTCATGCCTCATAAATGTCAAATAACATGAAAAAAATACAAAACCAAGAAAATAAAACAATTGAAAATCCTAATGAATAGTAACTTTTCTAAAATAAGCATTAATGCACACAAATATATGCAAATATATATAACATGTGCATGTTTTAGGGCTCGGGCGTCACACTCTCCCCTCCTTCAAACAATTGCGTCCTCGCAATTCCTTATTCTCAAAGAACTCCACATTAACTGCACAAGAATGCTAATAAAGAAGCCCAAAAGGACACCAAGAGAATAGCTCGTGAGAATTCTGCAGTAAGAAAGCCAAATAAAGGCTCATGTTAAGAATACCATTAAGAAGTCCGAAGAAGAACCCCTTTGGCTGTAGACCCCATATAAGAATCTTAGTAAAGGTGCTGCCAAAAAGTCCGTGCCAGAATTTCCGAATAGGAATGCTGAGAAAATACTAATAAAAATTTGAAAGAATATGCCAAATGAGGACTTCCAAATAGAAATTCCCGAGAAGACCAATAAGTATAAATACCCAGTAAGAAATAGGAAGTCCAATAAGAGCACCTCCGAGAATTCCAAAAGAGTACCAAATAAGTATGTTATATTTTTTTATTAAATTAATAATCGGGTTTCGGGTTTTGATTTTTTTTAATGTCAAAAACCAAAACCTATCAATTTACCCATCGGTTTCCCTTTATAAAACTCAAACTCTAACGGATTCCTCATCGGTTTTTGTTATCGGGTTTTTATCAGACGTTTACTCGTAGGCTTTGAATAAAGCGGGTACCCATTGTCATCCCTAATTGAGTAGTGCTCAACTGTCAAAGGGTCGCTAAAGATCTTTAATTACCCACAACTTTTTTGTCCTAGCTAGTTCTAGCAAATCAACTCATTAACATTTTGAGCACTTTTGGGTGTGTTTGATAATTGAAAATTGTTTATGGAAATATAAGAAATTGAACATTTTTTCTTTTCTTTTTGTTAGGTAAACAAGTATTTCATTCAAATTAACTAAAATGTACCAAGTCAAAAACACAATCAGAATATTTACACCAACTAAACTTGGACACCTATCAACCACCGGGCCTTTGGTCTAGTATGTTTCTTGCTATTAATACGAGAGATCCCAAAAATAATTCTTGTGAACGACTTTCATTAATATTGTATAACTTAAGCCTCCTTTAAATAAAAATATATATATATTTTTTCGATAGTTGACGCTTTACAAATTTTCCTATTCAAAAGGTTCCTCCTAAAATTTCTCTCTATAAACATTTTGTGTCTAATGGCATAGGTAATGTTAGCAAGGATTTGCTCCCACTAAGAACCAATTTGTTATGAAGACGGTCATTCCTTTCTTTTCATATGTGAAAAATTGGTGTAGTTTAAATTAAGATTTCACATAGTAGAGTTCCCACAATTTCTTGTAACACTAAACATCGATCCTTTTCTTTTCTTACTATTACCAAATGTCTACGGACATATAAGAAAATATATATCAAATTTATGCGGCCGAATTAGAATAACTTGTTACTGAGAGATAAGTATTTTTGAAGTACCCATAATTTGATTAACAAACTTACTTGTGCGAAAGATATTATCTCCCTTTTAATAAATTATAAATGGTTATACAATATCACAAGTACGCATTTCAAAATTACCCATTCCATTAGTTCTTCAACCAACAAATAATTTACTAATTTAGAATTTACAACTCACTTGGGGAGTTACTAAACTAGTGCTGCCTTTGCCAACCCATGACTCACACCCTTTTCGGCCATAACTCTCGTGCCACTAGGGTTTTGGTCCAATGATGAAGTTACTTGCTGTATGTGAGAGATTGCGAACTCAAGTCTTATTAGTTACGTTATACGATTTTAGATTTTTCCCGAATAAAAAAAATTTTCAAATGAAGATAATAGAATACTAGTAGTTCCTTATCCAATCTGGAGTATGTAAATTTTCTTGAGGCTTGTAGTGATTTCTAGATTTGGACAGGTTCTGAAAAATAGTTGTTAACTTCAAACTCTAAAGAATTTTGAGAACCAGATGGAAAGCTAAATAATAAAAAATAACATATAAAGTATTGTTTTTATAAAAAAATTACATATTTATAGAGGAAAGTTGCCCACACTTCCCTTTTTTAAGTTGGATATCCGACAAAGCTGAACCAAAGGTTTTCTATTAATAGAAACTCAAGGAAAAGACAGTAATATCCTAAATTTGACACTCATTTCCCTTCTAGTTAAGTAGTTTTCAAGTGTATTGTATTTTCTTGTCACATTGCGGACTAAACTCTCGATAAAACAACTATTTTTCAGTAAATCGTTGTTTCTAGTCCCATTCACACCTTTGTTTTTTGTTTGTTTTTTTTTGGTCAGTGAATAATATAAATGAAATATAAAAAAATTGCAAAAGAAGAGGTCAAACCCAACATAACCGATCAAAGTCCAGGCCCAAAATCGAGGCCTCAAACCATATAAAATCACAAGAGGGATGCTCTTGAGAGAATATATCTAAACAACAAAAGTTAAAAAGAATTGGATTGAGAAATCGATTATAAAAGTCTACTGTTGGACCTTACTGAGCAAGAAAATTGGATCCAACATGCTCCGAGTCTGGGTCGAAACTAAATATGGGCTAGATCGATACATGAGCACTAAATATGGGCTATAAGACAAACTTAGCCCATAGTACTAGTAATGTAAATAGAAACAATCCAAATGGCACAAACCACAGTCCTCATTAACTTGAAGTCCCCAAGAAAACAGCCTAAACTTAGGATCTATTCGGTTTAACAGTGAAATTCTAAATCGTAAAGCTTCCAATAATAGAATTTTTGTCATAAATGTTGTTAAATAGAAGTCGTTAACTATTTGGTTTTTTCATCTTAGAAGTGCTGTTCAAAATATGGAGGGATATTTTTTTTATTAAATTTGATAGTAATGTTAGACTTCTAAAAATATGGAAGGGTATTTTTGAGAAAAAAAAAATAGCTTCTTACATGATGCAAAAATAATTTTTGTAAAAGCTTGTCGAAAAGCTTCAATTTGGAGCTTTTTATTTTCTTAGTTTTTCTTAACTTTGTCCTTAACCTAAAAGTTCTTTTAAAAATAGTCCAAAATTTGCTTCATTTTCTAAACTCATAGTAAACGCTTTAAGTGCTTAAAAATTAGGTGAAATATAATCTTAGTTGGAAGGTTAAAAATGATTCATCGAAATAATGAGTCACCATTGATATCGACACATCTAACTGCATAAACTATGTTTGGAAATATTGATAGTAATCTAGATTAGGTAAGGTCTTGAGTGTGTGCCTATACATGTCCTTAATTAGAACAAAATAATTTAAAAATAAAAGATATTATATTAAATCATCTCATTATATAAGTGAACTCATTAACCCCTTTCAGTATGTGAGTACACCCACCCATTAACTCTTGAGTCATAACTTGGCCCATGGACATGCGCAACCAGTTCTATGTATTATAATGGTTGCCTACAACATATTTTAATGGCTGGTCCAACTATTTTGATCGATGCTCGAATTCGAAGTGTTTGTTTGTTTATTATTAAACTGTTTGGAACAAATTAATTTCAAAATTTTTTGTATAATTCATTTGAAAATTCAATTTTTGGTGTTTAGAAGCACTTTTTTAAAAAGTTAAAAATCTAAGATTTGCAAATTCTGAATTTTCTTATGTTTTGCCCAAATCCTTACTCAAGAGTTAGAATTTGTAAATCCATGTTATTCAAATGTGTTGCTCATCTTTTGAGGACAAAATTATTCATATATTTAAGAGATGGACTTCGGCTAAAGTGCAAAAAAAAAATTAAAAAAATAATTGCTTCTTTCCTTGTTTCTCTTTTAACAAAAAAAAAAAATTCGTCTCTTTCATCCTTTCTCTTAAGATAATATTTTCATAATAAACATATGGTTGATTTTAAGGTTATTTTGTCACGTAGAATGTAGGTTTATTTTGTAATCTTCAACAGATTATTGAAGTTATGATTCTTTTGTATTGTTTAACTTTATTGAAATTTTTTCTTTGTTGTTCTTTCGCTTTTGTTTTTTGGGCAATTTTATAATAATAACAACAATCAATAATGGGATGAGATGATAACTTATGACAAACCTAATTTCAAAATAATAAAGGGTATTTAAGTAAAATATAAGTATTAATTTTAATTTTACATTTATTTCAAACACAATTTATATTTGCAAATAACAAAATTGACTTAATACTATTTTACTATTTCAAATAAGAAAATTTATTTATAAATATAAATTTATATAAAATTTATTTATAAATCAAATGAATTCACAGCTCAAGTTCTTCCAAACATTATGTAAATGTTGACTGCTAAAAGACGTTGTTTTTTAACATCAAATCACTAGTAGGGTACATTGTTGCAACGTGGTGAAGAAGTTGCAATTCTCGTGTACGTTTCTTTCTACAAAATAAAACGTGAACGTAATGTAGGCTCCGTTTGTTTGTCGTAAAATAATTTGTTTGTGTAAAATATTTTTCGTGAAAAGTGTTTTTCTGAAAAATAAAATATTTTACATGGCTCCGTTTGTTTGCCGTAAAATAACTTATTGAGGGAAAATATTTTACTGGAAAATAGAATACTGAAAAATATTTTCTGGTGTTTGGATGTACGGTAAGTTCGGTAAAATGTTTTCTTATCCCAAAGGACATGAAAACATTTTACATAATTTTGTACTAGCCGCAATTGTTGACCGGAAAATATTTTACGGTTGACCAATTTTCCGGTGTTACCAAACACCGTAAAATTAAGAAAAAGCAGCCGCAATTTTTGACTGAAAAACATTTTACGGTTGACCAATTTTCCAGTGTTACCAAACACCGTAAAATCCGAAAAATATTTTCCGGTAAAATATTTTACAACAAACAAACGGAGCCGTAATGTCTTGATAATCCCATTTTGATTTTGGCTCGCATTTTTAAACCAGACATTTTGAGACCAGTCTCTCTCCACGTACCTCTCTCCCAAGATTCGAGCTATCCTGCACAAAAAGAAAAGAGTGGACTCAATTTCGGGATAGTTTCGATACTCAAATTAATAATTAAAATAATTTGAATAAAAATATTTAAGTCGAAAATAAAAAAGAAGAGATCCGTTACTTTTATTATAAATGAACGAGATATTTATATTATTTTAAATAATAATCCCCCAGATTTTACAAGTGTTGACCTAGCTTCCCGATGTTCTAATTCCCCCAACTCCGAAGAACCAAACAATGTTTCTGTGAATTGTGGTATAGACCTAAAAATTCCCCCCACGATTTGCAAAAAATTGATTGCATTCTATTATTGCTAAGAGGAAGATGATATATCCTAAGTTCTAAAAGAGATCAGGCGTTTGGACATTATCTCATTAGGTCGATATTATTATCGCAAATTCTATAAATTGATTAGGGGTTTTGTGGTACTTTACATTAAGGTCGGGTACTCGGATATTTTTCCTTTATTAGTGGTCAAAATATGGAGATAATATACCTTCTTTATTTCGAATGTGGATTTACACGACGTGTTTGGCTGAGTATCATATGTAGGGGCGGAGCCAAAAATTCTTGTTAGTGGAAACATCAGTAGTTGGATTAGCTGAAACTATGCAACCTTTACCTTGCGAGCCATTGAGATTAAATTGTGTTTCAGTGCAATTGTTTACCGCATTTGAATGGAAAGGAATAGGCGGGTACATAATGAAAACATCACTAATTAGGATCCATAGTTTTTGAGAATCCAATTTGATGTAAAGTACAACACATACAAAGTAAAAAAATTTAAAAGCAGCTAACTAATAGAATAGTAAAATGTTAGTGAAGTTGGATATGTATATTGTTTTGGTGTTTCCAACATAATTGGAATTTTTTTTTGATTATTAATAAAACATTTTGCTTATCAAGAAAAAAAATCAAATTAAATCCTATTTTGTTAACGTCAAGGTAAATATATTGCACGCTCCTTTTTAGTAGTAACACAAAATCTAAATGAAATTGAAAATTTGAGATAGAAAAATATGATAATACAATGGTACCATATAGCTGTAACATAAAAATTGCATAAATCAGTACATGTGGTTAGCAAAAAAGTACTGAAAAAAAAAAAAAGAAGGCTAGCAAAAAGGTGTAGCAATAATAATATAAATAAACAAATAATAAAAAAATCTAAAGATACTTGTGTTCATTACTTTGTCCACCTGTAGGAAAAACTTGAGGATTTAGAGGATTCTCCAACTTTTAAGTCCACTTACATACTTGGATACGCAACAGACTTAACTACCACAGAGCAAAAGATTCAAGTGGGGTCGAGTTAGAATCAAAACGTAACGGTCCCTGTCAAACGAGTAAGGATTTTGGAATATTACTGGCGAAATTTAAAAATTATAAATTAATAAAATCTAAAATTTGTAACTTTATAAATATTATTAATTTATTATTGTTGAATCTTGCTCGTTCCTCCATTTAAACTCCCTCCAACTCTAAGGAACAATTAACAGTTGGAAATAAAAGATCACAAAAGGCAACAAGAATTTACTTACCATCCATGACCATGGAAGCTCTTTGCTCAAATCTTGATCTCAACACATCAACCCTTTCACCAATCTCTAAAACTTTGACAAAACCAACATCAAATTTGTTGTATCCATGCAGATTAACATGCTTCAGAGATCGAAAAGCTCGAAAATATAGAGTTGCAATACCTCAGGCTTGTGGTAAATTAAAGGCTAATACACAATTCAAGGATGAAGAATTTAATGGAGTAAACAATAACTTGATTAAAAGTGTTGGGAGAGGGGTGCTTGGATTTGCTGCTGCTGTATCTATATGTGTCAATTCTCCAGCTTTAGCAGAGTCTTTGACTGTGGCATTTCCTGTTTCTCACACACGAGAGGTGATGAATTTATCTAAAATTACTTTCTTTTTGCTTTTGTGCAACTTTGTATGAGACTATAAGATAGACTATGCTACTTGGTTTATATGGTCCTTTCTATCTTATTAGTATCAGAAAAGCCTAAAGGCCCAGCAATCAAAAAACAGTGCTGACGAACAAGAAAATGGATGCGTGTTGGCGTGTAATTTTTGTATGAGCATATAAGATAGACTATATGCTACTTGGTTAACTATGGAGGTGAGATTTGAATTCTAACATGAGTTTCTTACTAAGTGGTGTTTTGTTTCATAGGTTAATACAGTGCAGAGAACCCTTGTGGAAGCTTGGGGTTTGATCAGAGAGACCTTCATAGATCCAACTTTTAACCATCAAGGTATTACATCATAAGTTCCCTTTCTTTTCCTTTGTTTGGGGGATGGTTGGGGAGGATGGGGGTGTGAAGGGCGGATCAAAATTTTTATCCAGTAGAGTCTAAAACTACACAATTTAGTACCTTAAAAATACACAGATTTTTAGTAAAAATTTGAGGTGAGTGGAAATTGCAAACACATGGCTCCGCCCCTTGGGGGTGGGCGTGTTTGGGTAGCTTCGCAGTTGGTGCTGCCAATAGTTTTTAACTAGAAATGAGAACCTGCAGAGAGCAGATAACATCCACTTGGCCTAATGTATAACGGACGGCACAGTGCACGAATTTTGTACTATATGTAGGATCCATGAAATTGTCAGATTCACTTTAGGTTTTTCTGGACCTACTTTGGGTTCATTTTACGCAACTTTATCTTGTACCATTGTAAAAGGCTGTTTTCATGATTGTATCCAGCTTAGGTGACCACAATTTTACCATAGTGCCAAGGTTCCCCTTCATTTGGCCTATCATATAAATGATACAAAATGAAATCATTAGTTTTTCATCCTCCTATTTCATTTACAAGTTTCCAGATACATTAAATGTTAATAGCAAGGGCATATTCTGCAGATTGGGATTTGAAGTTGCAGCAAACGATGGTGGAGATGTTTCCTCTAAGATCTGAAGATGCAGCATATAACAAGATCAAGGGGATGCTTTCGACTCTTGGGGATCCATATACACGCATTATCAGTCCAAAGGTGTGTATTCAGCTATGTTCCAAATTTTCGCTAGTTATCTGTTTTTCTTTTATTTGTTATGATGATCAAAGGTGTGTATTCAGCTATGTTCAGTTTACAGACACTGCAAATAGAGAAGAGATTGAAAATTGCCTGCCAACCATCATCAATAATTTGTTTAGTCCCCATTACAATCCAATTCATAATTCCAATTGTCTCAGCAGTAAATGTTATGCACTTCCAACCTTGTTTTTTCAGTACTAAGTTTAAGTGATTGTACCTGAAACAAATTGCAAGTTCTTGGTTATTCTTGCTTCCATCATCCATTTTGTTTCAGGGTTTTGATGTCCATATTGCCTAAAAGATGTTTTGAAGCTTTAGCTTATTTTCGTAGATTCCAAGTGTGCACTCATATTTCAGTTTCTTTTGAAATGTTCTACAAATCTATATAATCTCTTACATGCAGGAATACCAAAGTTTTCGCATTGGAAGTGATGGAAATTTGCAAGGGGTAGGCCTCTTCATCGGCGTTGAACCAAAAACTGGACACCTGGTTGGTAGCCTCCTCGTATTCTGCTTTTATATAACTCAGTTATTTGTTACAAAAATATTGGCTGTATGTTATTATTTCAACTTACTGAATGGTCTGAGGGTATACAGGAATGGAAATAAATAAAGAAATAGAATCTAATTCTTTTAGATAGTTTGTCAAAATTTGGATAACCATTTTCACTGTAAAATGCATTTGTGTAGTGTTCCATGTTTTTTCATTGTAAAGTTGGAAATTTTATTTGAAAAGCCTTCTCTAAATTAGTTACATCACATTAATCTCGTAATGTGCTTCATTGATATTTAAGTTGCTGAAGATATCTGGCAACCATCAAATTCCCCAGGTTGCGGCTTACGATTCTGCAATAATTATTGACTGCAAAAAGTATGGTACATCTCTGCCAATTAAGCAAAAATATGGAGAAGCTTGTGGCCTCTAATTGACTGCAAAAAGTGAAAAAGAACTAGGTCGCTACTCGAATAAGAGCATGTGCATATTCCCTTTAGATGAGACAGAGCTGTTGGTGTTCATAAGTGTTGTTCCATAGTGTAAGAAATGGAACTTATGAAAAGCCATGATATGATACAGAATGAACTCCATCAAAAAAACTGTGCAGAATCGTATATTGGTATGTGGATAGATCTTTCAGCGCCTCCATCAAACAATGGAGTATATCTTTCAGCTTATTAGACAACTTTCCCCAAACGAAATATCCTCCTATACGTAGAGAAAACTGAAGTCTCTACAATGATCTCTGCCTGCAATCAGTCACCATATGTTTGAGAATCATAGTGGATGATATTAGTTCCTATTTCAAGTTATTCTCGCTTGATTTAAGGGATACATTCTTGGATAACATCAGTATTGATACAATAAATCTCTTGTTTTTTTCTTTTTTCAGGTTGTTTCTTCATGTCTAGAGAACGGTCCAGCTGCACGTGCTGGTATTCATGAAGGGGATGAGCTTGTAGAAATTAATGGTAATTTATGGTCCAACACTTAACCTTATCAATTTAAATAACCTGAATTGGAGTTCATATATTAACACTGCCAATATTTGTCCGGCCAATCTTACGCTAAGCAACATTAGGTTTAGAGTACCCACTAGATTATCTTAACTACATGAAAAATAAAAAATGGATTGATAGATTAGTTATCCCCATTTCTCCAATCTCTCCCCGCCACCAAAAAATAAAAAATATAAAGTCCAAACCCAGGCAAAAAGGGAATAACAGGAATCGGATGGGAATGTATTGCAGCTCATCCAATTAGAATCCATAGTAGCTGCAACTTGCTCAAAATCTCTCTTTTCGAAGTACTATTGTATAATGCCTAGTTCTAAGTACCAAGTACAGTTGCAGAAGATAATGATGTTTCATATAACTTCGACGATATATCTTCAATTCTTTCTGTTGGTGAAAGATGTAGAATCCACAAAGTAATTGTGTTTCTCAAGAGTAATTTCTTTTGCATTGTTGTTTGAGGGACTTCAGGCGAGAGACTTGATGGAATCGAGAGTGAAGCAGTTGCCCAGAAACTCAGGGGCCGTGTTGGGACAACTGTTACAGTGAAAGTTCGCAATGTGAGTGTGATGCCTCTTTCTGTTTTTGGGGAAAATTATCTCGTATTCTATATTTCTGAACTTGTATATTTCCTTTTACAGTAGCCAAATGTTGGCCTTAGAGCTCTCCACACTATGATATTTGGAAAATGACAGAATAATTGTTCCAGTTTTCTCATATCAGCACTTGTGCTAAGTTCAAATGTTAAAATGAGCATAGTTATTATGCATGAGAAGAAAGATATGCCCTCTTTGCCGCTTGATCTTGCATTGACCTTATGTTTCCAGGAGCACCAGTACTGGAGTTATTTTGTAATATGCTTTCTATATTTACTTAGAATATACAAAATAGCAAGCTTCTTGGGAATGAAATAACCGAGCTTCTCATGTAATCTTAGAATCCCTTTCTTTGCATTCAGTTACTCCAGTTTCAAATCAATAATTCTGTGACCGCCATTTATCTCCCCTAATAATGATCTATTTCTTTACTTCATATTGATTCTTGAAATATAGCGATTTAATCAGAAATAATGGTTAAGGGTCTTTGTTCATGATATCCATCTATATAAAGGGAAGAACGGAAATACAACTGTATTAATGACGAATGTCAAGCATATAACTTGATACACATATGAACTATGATGAATATGAGTTATAAGTAAATCTCTTTATGAATGCGTATGGACAAGAATTTAAATGTAATTTGAAATGTGAACATATGGACAAGAATTCAAATGTTGTCTAGCACATACAGTTTTCTTTTAATTCATATGTAATGCTTCAAAATTGGATGCTCTTAATCAACTAATTTACTAAATTTGTTGTTTTTTTCTTTGTTCTCCAGGGCGATGACTCAGGAAATACTAGTTTCAGGGAGGTACAAATTCACAATTCAATTAGTGCTTCTTTATCAGAACAAAATATCATGTATATAGGAGTGTTCGTTGTTATCGTGAAAAGCAAGCATTTTACTCTTAATATGGATTTCACAATATATATGAAGAACTGACTTATTTAATGTAACAATATCTTGAAGGTAAAAATATCTCGTGAAGTTATTAAGCTTTCACCCTTATCCAGTGCCATCATATTCCACACAATGCCTGATGGTCGTCTGTCAAAGACTGGATATGTGAAGTTGTCAGCATTTTCTCAGGTAGTTACTGCATTATCTCTTCATATTTCCATTTATATATGCAAGGAAAGCATACAACGAGTACTCCTTTGACATATTACTTTTACAACAGACTGCTGCCATGGAAATGGAAAATACAATTTATGAAATGGAAAACCAGGGAGTACAGTCATACATACTGGATCTGCGAAACAATCCCGTGAGTCCTACGTTTCATTTTTGACTACGTCTAATTTCTCGAAGATGATTGATTTTTTTCAGTCTTTAATTGTCTCAAGGGGTTAATCTTTCTGCTATAAATTTGCAGGGAGGTTTGGTTAATGCCGGACTTGATGTTGCACAAATATGGCTGGATGGAGATGAGACTCTCGTAAACACAGTTGATAGGAGCGGGAATCTATTACCTATCAACTTGATCAATGGACATGCTATGACACATGATCCACTCGTTGTACTTGTAAGTTAGAATTTCTTTAGATTCATTCTTCAAGGGATATGTGATCTCTGACTTGTACCTATTCTGCATAGTAACTATGTGGTGTCTGTATGATGCCCCTTGTAGGATGTAACTGATAGAATTGCCAATTGTAACAGGTGAACGAGGGGAGTGCTAGTGCAAGTGAGATTCTGGCAGGGGCCCTCCATGACAATGGCCGAGCAGTTCTCGTGGGAAATAAGACTTTCGGAAAGGGAAAAATACAGGTACAATTTGCATGACAATGGTACTGCTTGCTTGCCTAAATATTGTATCCTGGTTCGCTTATATCTATTCGTAATCCTATTCTGAGAACTAAGAAAGTTGTTACTCGAAGAGATGACACAAGACTTGCTGCATTAGTTCAATTTAAATAGACACATATAGAATAAGCTTATAAACGAAGAAAAGGCATCCTTATTCACACAATCCGTGTCAAGAAACATTCGCACACTGTCGTCCTAAGAGTTTAAAATCAGTTCTGACATCGTGCATTGCAGTTCAGGTCAAGTTCAGTTCTCAGACCTCTAGGTTAACCATAAGCTGTAGAATATGCGGCGTTAATACCTAAAATACATCCCAGTTCATACCTCTTTGCAGTAGATCTACTCTACCTAATTTTGGACACGATGAATCTAATTCTTTTACATGAAAACCGTTTGCTTCGAGGAGATTCTGGCATAGCTTTTGGCAGAAAGTCCTCTCTTATACAACAGAAACAATCTGGTTCACCTTAATATTGCTCCCACAGCTCCTTTCTAATCCATAGCCAGGTAGGAGAAGATTTGGAAGCTTTTCAACGAAAAAAGATCTCTTAGTTTTAATATAGCTTTCTTCAAGTATGAAGAATCCTTGCCATCCTTAGATACCTCAACTTCAATATAGACTCTCACTTATTTGAGCCTACATCTATCACCCTCAACTTCAATATCAAGTATGATGAATCACAACGAATATATTTTCTTTTCAGTCGGGACTAATTAATTCTTTTAACTATATATATGTAGATATTTTTCAATCTAATACCTGTCATTGTGGCTTGCTCAGTTTCCAATTTTTTTATTTTTTTTAACAATTTGGAATCATATTTGTGCAGAGTGTTACAGAGCTGCATGATGGATCAGCTCTATTTATTACAGTAGCAAAGTATTTGTCTCCTGCACTTCACGACATTGATCAAGTTGGCATAACACCTGATGTAATGTGCACACCTGAGATGCTCAACTCATCCAAGGACTCTTTAAAGGACAAAAACACATCTCTTGAAGCTGATTCTTGTATAATGGTGGCAGAGCATGAATTGGACATTCAGGAATCCAAGGGTTCTGCTTCTTGAATGATTATTCTGCAATCTTTTCGCTATGTAGCATTCGAAGGTGGAGATAGTAGAAATTGTATATCATTCATTGTATATAACTGATGCTAGTTTGTGGAAGTATTCCTTAGTGCTCCTCTCAATTGATAAGGGAAAAAAAAATTAGAAAATAAAACAAAGAAAAAGAAGTAATGTTGGCCTTTTGACTGTGCAACCTAGTGAGTTTACTAGGAGAGCGTTTAGAGTTAAGGATGTGAGCAAGAGATTTACTCATGTTTCATGCCCAAATCAGTAGGGTTAGTCCCACTGACTTTATGTGTAACCAGTCTAGACCATGTCTTTTTTGGGTAGGTTGATGAGTTCCTAACTTTAAACTATAGTGTGAGTTCGAAAGACTTATTTATTGTCATTTTAAAAAAAAAAAACTTGCACTCCACTATACAGGCCCTTAAAGAGGAAAGAGTACTAAGCATAGACACATGCACATACATGCACGCACATAGAGCTGAATTTTTTTTTTTAGTACAATAAAAGTTGAAACCATGTTCTGAACTCCGCATTTCTTATTACATTTACTACCTGATTATTTCACACAACTCTTAGAGTTGTGCCATATTTTCACATAGCGAGGATAGCAACTACCTATAATAATAGTCTTTTCTTTCAAGTGAGAAAAATCATACCAGCTTCAATAACTTGCTTAAATCTTGTGAGATTACAACTCTTTGGAAAAATGACTCCCTAAAATGGTTCACTATTAAATGTAAAAGAATATTCAGTGTCACCAAAAGCTTGGAAAATCTATACCCAGAAACATTTTCCTTTAAAAATAATTCCAAGAATATTTTCGCTCATGTTTTTGTTTCTTCCATTTTCTACAAAACAATAAAGCATTAACCTTATGTAGATGATAGAATTTTGCATTAGTCCATTTTGATCCCTCTTCTTGGGGACCCATTGTGAATATGTTTTATGAGATTTCGTCTTAATTGAATCTTTGCTTACTTAGTTAAAAAAAATAAAAATAAAAATAAAACATTAACCTTAATTTGTTGTAGCAAACAGAAGAAAATATTTCTCAATTTTCAGAATCGATAATCTTTTGGAAGCTGAAAGAAACAAATTCTTGTCATAATTTATTATTTTTTGCTTTTTCTTGTGGAAGATATATTATAAAATCATTTCATTTCTTTTCTCTTATTATTATTCTTTTTTCAAACCCAAACAAGAGAACTCATTCTCTTTACTTTTCTTTATTATTTTTCTTCTTCTTCACTTTATTTTCCTTTCCCTTGTGCAATCCAAACACAGTGTAAAATTATTAAATTGTAGAGTGAATTGGATGTGTAGCATCCCCCGTGCGCGTGGTCAACATTATTTTTATTCAATGTCTTTTAATTTATTTTATTTTACATTGATTCGAGAAAATAATATGTATAAGTTTACATTTCGTTTCAAAAAATATAAGCTTCTCTGCAATTTCAGAAAGAGGGAATAATGATATTATCTATATCTTTTTTCTCTTTTCCACATAGTTTTACATTTTTTTTCAAGGAACAATGCAAATTGGACAACAGTAATTATTATTTATAAATTTTGGACAAATAATCCTCATTGTTTTATAAGTCACGCAGTTAATTCCTATTATTTGTAAAAGTCCTACCAATAGTTTTTATTATTTCAAAAGTCACTCGTATAGTTTTTATTATTTGCAAAAATCTCTCAATTAATCCTCAATATTTATAAATATCTTACCATTAGTGATGAGATTTTTATAAACAATAAGAACGAATAGTGAGACTTCCACAAACAATAAAAACTAACTGTAACTTCTAAAACAATAAAAACTAACTGAAACGTGTAAATAATAAAAACTAATTATCTAAAATAAATAAACAATATGGACTAGTTATGAGATTTGTCCTAAGTAGGAAAGAATAAACCAGTTTAGAAACAACATTAGAAACAAAAAAGAAAGAGATGAAGTAATTAATAACTAAACAAATGATCATTTGTTTCATCATAATGTACTACATACAGAAACGAATTCATCCAATACACCATAAAAAGATGAAAACTGATAAGAAAATTCCAAAGCCTCAGTGCTTCAGTACGGCGAAGAAAGACAAGACCAAAGAAGAAGCAATGAGAGCGGTAGAGACCGGCAAAGAAAACCCAGCTCCGGCGTCCGGCGACGGTGCAGGAGCCATGCTGAAGTCTTGAGCTGAGGCAGTGATGGCTGCAACAAGGACAGCAAGCACAAGGGTCTTGATAATGCTAACTTGGGCCATTGCTGAAGAAGTAATCACAACTTAATTAAACAATGATAAACTTAAATCTATGAATTGCTAAGGAGAGGTTTTTTTTCTCACTTGTGTTTGGACAAGAAATGAGTTGTGATATTTATAAGTGGTTTTAGGAGGGATGTGGGGTCTGCGTGTGAGAGTGACAGATAGTTTCATGATTTTGTTCGCTTACCGAACAGCTCATTGAAGCGGCTATGACAGACTGGTCATGATGGGTTGTTGGCCGAATACCATGATTTTTTTTTTTTGATGAAATAATGATTTAATTAGTTTTAAACGTCTATTTGTTTTGATATTTTAATATTAAACGTTTGAATCGGGCATTTTAGTTCTAAACTTTTTATATAAACGACACCATTAGTTTATTAGCTCATTTTTGTTAAATTTGCTCTATTAAATTCAAATGATTTGCATATTGTACGTAAAAAGAAATATTTGAGGCCAAAATATTAAAATAAACAAACGTTTGAAACTAATTAAACTTCTATTTTTTTTTTCAAAGAATACCATGAATATAAATGTTGCAAGAAAGTTTTGTGATCAATTGATCATGGAAATTAATATAATTATAACAATATAATTTAAATAGTTCATCGTTATTTGATTGTCGGTCACCGAGAAAACTTTTGCAAACATCATTGTAGAACTGGCGGGGTTTATATCGGATCTCACTCTATGTTAGATTTGGATGTTTAATTGTAACGTTTTGAAGAGTATTTTTTTTTTTAGATTTTTGATTATATCGTTCATTTGATAGGCTGATGTTGTTTAGCGAACACTCTAGAAGAAGAATTTGTGTCTTTACCGTTCGCAGTTGATTTGCCCACATTGATTTACTTTCTTCTTTCTTTGACCATGAATAGCACAATTCTTGACGTTTCAAAATAGTGAAAGGAAGATATGAGAAACAAATTATATCGATTCAACCATTATTGTGTGAAGTGCATACCCACCATAATGCATGAATATTAACAAGTCCAATAAATCTTCTAAGGAAATTGATTCAAAACGAGGGTTGATCATTTGAATTGAAATAGTGATATGTGTATCATCTGTTACGGTGAGATCAATAAACTTTTTGAATTTTCTTCCATACGGATGCAACACTTTTGCCACAAATTAAAAAGATAGGTGCATCGTCAAAATTAGACACATGTTACATGGGATTCACAAGTTATTAAAGAGCTAGTTCAAATAAGTAGCAAAAAGTCCATGATACTTATAATGAGATAAAATTTATTATAAGAGAACTGTCATAAGTGCGAAATGATGAAATTGGACAAGTAAATAAAGACAAAAAAATTTAAAATTACTTAAAAAAGCAACGTAGTAAAAACAAAAGTCTTAGGCTCCGTTTGTTTGCCGTAAAATATTTTTTCAGAAAATATTTTCCCAATTTTTAGGTGTTTAGGAATATCAAAAAATTAATTAACTGAAAAATATTTTTCAATAAAAAATGGTGGCTACATTTTTTCAATTTTCTGATGTTTGGTAACACCGAAAAATTAGTTAACTGAAAAATATTTTCCAGTGAAATATTACAGCTAGTACAAAGTTTGAAAAAATATTTTCATCTCCTTTGGAAGATAAAAATATTTTTTATTTTCCAAAATAAATATTTTCTACAAGCAAATTATTCTACGACAAACAAATAAAGCCCAAACACTAGAAAATATTATACACTTCATTTTTTTTTGTATCTACTTTTAAGGGGACATTTGTACTTGTGCATAAATTGACATTTATTAATTATAAGAAAAAAAGTGAGTATTAGTCATTGATACTCACCTCATTAAATCTACAGTTCAAATTCATGCGGCTACCAATAGAAGACGAACCCTAAACTTTTTATATTTTTTTTCCTTTTCATGCAGACCGGCTTATGTCCTATCCTGCCTGTGGATGTGTAACCTCACCTCATATAAAACCTACACCTTATAAAAGCCTGACGATCAGGCTGACTTGACTAAATGGTTTCACCTTTTTGTGACGCTTACATTATTAAGTGAGCATTTTAAAATCTTGGGAAAATATCACGTTATCTTTGTGATATGTGAAATTATCACTCTACCTTCTTGTATTCTTAAAATTTTAAGAATACCCCCTGTATTATTAGAAATTTATCACACTACCCCATTCATATCTTTTTTAATTTATTAAATGTAAATTTTGCCATTTTATAATATATTTTTTTGTTCGTTTTTTTCCTTCATTTTTAACTATTTATCATTAAATTAAAAAAAAAAATCATCTTTCCCAACCACCACACCCTACCCCTACCCTCACCCCCACCCCCACCCCTTCACCTTCCCTTCCCTTCCCCTTCCCCTTCCCTTCCTTACCCTTAGCTGCTCCATCGGAACAGTAGTGAGATCTACTGCTCCATCGACGGAGCAGTAGGGGGTGGGGAAGGGGAAGGTGGGGGGTAAGGGTGGGGTGGGGAGTGGGGGTGGGGGTGGGGGTGATGATTTTTTAATTTTTTTTTTTATTTCATGGTAAATAGTTAAAAATGAAAGAAAAAAATATAAAAATATATGTATTATAAAATAGCAAAACTGTCATTTAATAGCTTAAAAAAAATATAGAGAAGGTAATATGATGACTTTCTAATAACATATGGGGCATTCTTGAAGTTTTAAGAACACAGGAATGTAAGGTGATAGTTTCACATATCACAAGGAAATAACATGATATTTTCCCTAAAATCTTTCTCGATCCATAAATCTATTACTTAACACTTATCGCCGACTCTATAAGAGGTTTTCAAGAGTCTTCCTAGCTAATGATCATAAGAAAATCCTCAAGTAGGGATCTAAATCAGGGTCTTTATCTTTATATTTAGAGATTCTGTAAATTTTAGAGACTCTAATTAAGATTCAAGTATTTTTTTAGGTCTCTAGAAAAGAATAATCCCTAATGATGGTCTAATTTTACTTCAGTATCTATATTGTGTTTAATTTAATTTTACACACTAATTTGATTATGTGTTATTTTTTTTAATTTCAATTATTTATATTTTCGCAACTTTTTTTTACGAACAATGTTAAAATTAAGCATTAAAAAAATAAAGTTAAATTAAACATAAAAATATAAATTTATAATTGAGCATTAAAAAAATAAAGTAAACTTAAGCATTAAAGAAATAATTACAAAGTTAAAATTAAGTATTATATAATTTTTTTTAAAAAATAGAAAAACAAAAAGAAGAACATAAAAAATAAACTAAAAATCGTAAAAAAAAAAACCCAATATATAAACTAAAAAACAAATCATAAAAAAAACCCCAATATATAAAATAAAACCCAACCCCCCCAACCTATTTCATTTCCCTCTGCAGCTGCCACCCCCCTTCCCATTCCCTTCAACCCTAGACCACACCCTACACCACATTACCCCTTTGCTGTCGCTACCCCTCACCCCAATCCCCTGCCGCTGTAACCCCAACCTTACCTCATCCCCTCCCTCACCCCTTCCTCTTCCGTCACCTCTTCCCCACCGCGTCGTTCCTCTCTCGTCAGCCCTACTGTGAGACCCAATCCCGAACCTATGTGTAATACTGTTGTATTATGTGTAATTAAATGCATTCTAGTGTTATATAGGTTTTACTTATATATCATATACCTTATAAATAGGCTAGAAAACTAAGTTAAAATAAGATGAGATTCAAACATTAGTAAGATTAACTTTTGGGTGACTTAGTAATTATTGAAGACTTGAGGGGCTAAAGCGTAATTACCTAAAATATTATGTTAGACCCTAAATTAAGCTTTAAATTAGAGTTATGGTCTACCTAATCTTACTTAGACCCCAGTAATCTAGGAATAAAAACAGGCTAGGTATGATTGCAATCAAGAAGGAAAGCTAAGGGCCAAACTATGAATTAGCAAAACTATTGTCTTTTCCTCCAAGACTACCAATTAAAATAAAAACATATTGCTACCTACCACACACATACACCCCACATCTACCATAGACAAATAAGAATAGCAAGAAATCTGAAAAATAAGCTAGGGGAAGAAGAAGAAGGCAAAAAATTCAAAACAAGCCATCAACTAGCTAAGGAAAATCATCATTTGAGCCATAGTTGCAAAGGTTATCATCTTCTTGCAAGGACCTGAGGTGAGGGCATCTTTTAAAAACTGATTTTCAGAAGTTATATTGCATATATATGTGTTGTTGAGTAAGAATTTGTTGTATAATTCAAGTTTGAATATATATATATATATATGCTTGTATAATTTTTGTGTAGCAGTTGTATTGTATAGATTATTTGTATAAGTAAACCTTGTGAGAAAAATCTATAAAAATACCTATATTTATCTAGACTCTTAGAGGAACAACTCTTATGTTGGTCAAAACTTGAGGAAAAATCGTTTACTTGTTCGAAATTGCTGAAATTAGTGGAGTCTTATAGTTGAGCTGATGCAGGACAGTTTTGTTTGCCTAAAATTCATGGAGTTTTTTACTTAGTTAGACTACTTGGAAGATTATGAAATTTTTACAGGACCTAGATAAGCTAGTTTAGAGCAAGTTTTGTTTAGGACAAAATGATCAGTTCCTCCATCTATTGCCTCTAAGAAAATAAAAACCGAAGCTTGACAGAATTTGTGACCAATCTGGACAACTTTGTGCACTTGAGTTGTTTTAGTCATATCTTGATGAATTTAACTCGGAATTGAGTTTCGCTTGATTCTAGAGTTATCTAATTTCGAAGATCTTTCCATAAATATAAAAATTAGTTTCATAGAAGGTCATTTTATTAGGTAATTATGCCGCCAAATTTGAGTTACTACTGAGATGTTGAAACTGTTGAGCTTATTTGTTTTGTGCTCTTATCGCTTTTTGAGGTTAAATTATGTATTATAAGACATTGTGGTTGACTGTTATATAATTTGAGCTACGTGAAATTATGTGATAAGATTGAAAGTGATGCAATGCACTATGCGACATGATTCCTTATGTGATATTTAATATGTTATGTGAATATTGTGCATTGCATAAATTAATGTGTTGGAGAGGTTGCAACCTACTTCTGGCGTGGTAATGTTGAGACATTCGGGCGGCATCGGTCTTGTCGATCTAGCTCGACTACCATGATTACCAATTTCCCTCTTGCTACGAAACTTTACTATCCTAGGAGAGTGGGTCGTAGGATTTGGGTATATCCGGTATACCCCGTGTTGGGAGATATAAAGGATTTGATGAATCATTTGGCCGGCCACCACATGCGATACGATGCGATGCATTATACAGCGTAAGCGTATTCTTACTCTAATATGTGCTAAATGTTATTCTATAAAGATGCGATGTGTTTACCATATAATGATGCGACGTGTTTACTATATAATGATGCGATGTGTTTACTAATTGTTGTTGCTATGTGCATAATATTCATAGGTTTCCAAACAGGTTTTTAAAAGAGAAAATGATTTCAAAAACCCTTCCCATGTTCCCCCTCACTGAGCTTAAGTTGTTATAAGCTCACTCCGTTTTTCCACCCTTGCAGGTTGCTCGAGTAGAAACATAAAAGTTGTCATTTGCTCGTAGACTGCGCATTTATTGGTTGTATGTGGGGAATATGTTGGTAATATCAATTAGTGATGAAGTTTGTATAATATATACTAATGTAACTGTTATCTTGGTATTCATGAACTTAAATTACAATATGTATTTTATTAAATAATATTTTTAGGCTTGCTTGGATAATTTGGAGATATAGCTTGTGGAATTAGTTTGTGGATAATAGTGCTCGGGTTTTTGTAATTATACCTTAGCGGACTTAGGTAGAGTGATCTTCTTAAACCCGTGGCATTACGATGTCAAGAGTGCTTGTGGTTTTACTATGGTATAAGATATTATATTAGAAAACGAAAATGGGGTTGTGACACCTACAGTGCAACGTTTCAGATCTGTTTTTTTTTTTTTTTGCTGAAACAATTTTTTACTATTTTTTTTTTAGATCTATTATTTTTTTTTCTTGTGGATGTCGTTGATGGTCTAATTGGTTGCATATATAGGCAATTAGACCATCAACGACTATATCTCAACGACTCTTTTGATCATTAATTTAAAAAAAAAAAAAAAAAATCAGATCTGATGTGATGTCTGAAAGAAAAATATAGAGACCGGGCTTTGTCTTTTTGTGGAGTCTCTATATTCATCAACAAATTTGTTGATGAATTTAGAGACTCTCCACTTTTTTGGGTTAAAATCTCTATTTTTTAGAGATTGGACTGTGAAAATATTTTAGAGACCTCCAATGTGTGAATATTTTTTTCCCAAAGTCTCTATTTTGTATAATAATTACAATTTACAGCCTCCTATTGAGGATGCTTTAATAAATATGTAGATCTTTGTTGGTGCAAACGGAATATTGCAGCCACATGGGTTTGGTGAATAGGCATATATATATATGCCTCTTTTTTAATGGTTATATCTATTTTTTAAAGTAATGCATTATCTAAAAGAGTTGTGTCCATTTAAATGAAAAGACACAAAAAAAAAAACTCTCTACAAATTTTCTCGCCTATAAATAACTCCATGACTCCATTTGCAATTCATCAATTATTGGCGAGTTTTCACTTCATAGAGTGAGAGCGTAAAATTATAGGTTATTTTGTATGAAATATTGGTAATTTCTAATAGTCTATCATTTGAAGAAACCATAAAGACAAATTCAAGAGTTAAAGTAACGCAAAACAATAACATCATAAACTAATTTTGATTAAAAAAAGGTATACTTTCGCATTATTCGACTTGTTATATTGAACTTCCATCGCTTATTAGGACTTGATAGAACTTTTTGCTATTGTTACCAGTTTAGAAACACCATTAGAAACAAAAAGAAAAAAAAAAAGATGAAGTAATAACTAAACAAATAATTATTTATTTCGTCATAATGTACGACATTGGAAAAGAATTAGTCCAATACATCCCAAAAAATAATAATAATAATAATATTAAGAATCCAAAGCCTCAGTGCTTCAGTACAGCAAAGAGAGAGAAGACCAAACAAAAAGAAATGACAGCGGTGGAGACAGGCAAAGAGAACCCAGCTCCAGCGTCCGGCGACGGTGCAGGGGCCATGCTGAAGTCTTGAGCGGAGGCAGTGATGGCTGCAACAAGGACCGCAAGAAGAAGGGTCTTGATAATGCTAACTTGGGCCATTGGTGAAGGATCACAAAACTTAAACAATGATAAACGCTAAGCTATGAATTGCTAAGGAGAGTACATATATTTTTACTTGTGGTTAGACAAGAAATGAGTTGTGATATTTATAAGTGGTTTTAGGAGGGGTGTGGGGTCTGCTTGTGAGAGTGACAGATGGTTTCATGATTTTGTTTGTTTATGGAACAGCTCACAGAAGCGGCTGAGGGTGGTGATGTGCCAGACTGGTGACGATGGGATTGGTGTGAAGAACGGATTTAAATTTTTAGAAAATTCGTATTTTGGGCAACGGCGCAACGGTCGGAGACATAAAAGTAGGTTTTACATGAGTATGTAATCTTTCTATATTCTAGTGGGTGAGATGATCGTTGGTCCAATAGTAAACTCATCTTAAATTTTTTTGTATTAAGAGTGTTTTATAATATTATGAAAAAGATTTTAAACTATTTTATCACTATTAAATTAGGTCATTATTGTCAAAAAAAATTTAAGTTCACTTATAATATTTTAGGAAAAATATTTGTTTTAGGATCTGAACTTGATGTAATATAAAATTGAAGGCTTCAACTTCAAAATCATTCATTGAATGACTTGAACTTCTAAAAAGAATGTGTTTTACTCACCGTTAACTAACGATATTAGTATTTTACTTACGTGATATTTCTTTTATTTCAAACCCTATGTGGTATTTCCTTTTTCAAGTCCTACGTGGCATTTTTTTTAAACATCACATAAAAACAATTTTTTAATATCTTAAATTAAACAAAAACGTAATAAATTTTAGACTTTTCTAAAGCTAAAAAATAATATATCAACATATAGACGTACATATATATATATATACCTAAACATATAAACACAAACCTATATATGCATTTTTGGTATTGAATTATTTCTAAGCAAGTACCTCAAAATGGTTATATGCTCGTATAATTTCAAGTTATAGATGGGACATCATATTAGCACCTTTTTCTGTTTTCTAATAAGAGGAGATATGTAAATTATTTTTTATTGGATTATTATAACTTCATTTAAGTTTTTTATTTATGATGCTTAAAATACATAGTTAATTCATATTTTTTTATTTCAACTTTATATAGAGTTTAATTGTATGTCAAAACTGAAATTGTATAAGAATATATATCAACAATTGAGACTTCCCTCATTATTTAGGCTCCTAAATAGATTAAAAAAAATTTATAAATTAAGAAGCTTTCAAGTTTGTAGTAATTCTTCTCTTAGTACGCCAAATCCGTGCATTGTTACTGATAATAATTTAAACATTTGCTTCTATCTTGCTTGCAGACGTCTTATGTTGCTTGCAAATTGTTTGATAGTGTTCTAAGAATAATTACGAATTAGGATTAATCAATCTATAAGTGTGTAAGATAATATCATGTAAGAATTGAAAAGAAAAAAGAAAATGTCACAAATGATTTGAAAGGGGAAAAAATACTACATAAGCAAAATACTAACATTGTTAGTTAACGTCGTGTAAAACAACTCTTTTTAGATGTTTAAGTCCTTCCACTGATAGTTTTAAAGTTGAGCCCTTTAGCCTAGTATTATAACGTTAGATAGTACAAATGAAAACCAATTCTATGTTGGTCGCTATGAGAAGTGTACGGAATAGACACATTGTCATTTAAATATAAGGTATTTTTTTACCTAGACCTCCTCTACTTTTATATATATGAAACTTAGACCTTATACTTCTTGAAAAATAAGACTTATACCCCTTTGTGTATTAGAAAAATGAGACTTACACCTCTTCATGCATTAGAAAAATGAGACTTACACCCTATATTTATCAAAAATCAGTTAATTTTTATGTTAAAAATATTTTAATAACAATTCTACCCTCCCCATCCCTAATATCCTTACCCAAAAAATGTCACTCAACACACATGGTTCTTTGTCTTTCTCTTCTTTTTTTTTTGTTTCTTTGTCTTTTTTTTTGTTTCACACATGGTTCTTTGTCAACCAAAAAGAAAACAATCACAGTTCTTTCACAAAAAAATACATACAAACACATTTCACATCCGGACACATACACCACACAAACACACATACCCACACACGCAACAGCAGACTCACCACACACATTGAGAAAATCACACTTTGATAGACTCATACTTACACACTTGTTGGGATTGAAAGTAGGGCATTATTGGTGGCAATATTGGGGTTAGGTGTTAAGGTTGGGATTTTAAGGTATTGAATTTGGGATTGTGCGAAGGGGGATGAGGCTACAAATTTTTTTTATGTTTTTGTTTAAAGGTGGCTAGGGTGATATGAGGCGTAGGGGGTGGTTGGGGTATTTCAAGAAAAGTTACGGGCTGATTTAGGGTGGGAAGGGGGTGAAGTTGGTTAGGGTGTGTTGACATTAGGGATTGGTAAGGGTAGGGATGTCATTTTATAAGGTTTTAACAAAACAATTAACATATTTTTTTATAGAAGGGGTGTAAGTCTCATTTTTGAATAAGTATGGGGTCTAAGTCTCATATATATAAAAGTGGAAGAGGTCTAGCTCAAAAATACCCTTTAAATATATATAGAGTTTGAATCACACTAAAGTTGGCATTTGGATTGGGCCGCCTCAAGCCCAACATAGCTCAATACATGAAAATCGGAATCCAGCCCAACCAACTATATATAAGTGGATCGAGCAAGGTCATGAAATTTATGACCTAACTCATTTGAGCCCAAGCCCATTTAGACTCGGAACCAGCCTAGCCCATCTCGTGAGCCCAACCCAGCTCAGAACTCAACTTAGCTTGAGCCCAACTCAGGCCCATTTAATTTTTATGTTTATGCTACTAATATATTTGTGTTATGTGAGGTTGTTGCTTGTTATATAATATTTTATCATTTACGTTAATATTATCAATCTATTTGTGTCTCGTTATTTGTTAAATTAACTTTGAAATAGTTAAGTTTCAATTTTACTTAAATTTTTTTATTAATCCAACTATTCAAGTACCCCCAATTAGTTCTTTTAGTTATATACATATATATATATATATATATATATATGTATATATATATATATATGTATATATATACTCGTGGGCCGAGCTAGATTTTGTGTTTTGAAAAATAAGCTTAGTCCAGATTAGTCCACCAAAAACTTGGGTTGAATTGGGCTTCATTCTCTCGATTCATGACCTGTTTGAATCGGGCTGGGCTATGCTGGACTGGCCCAATTGCCAGTTCTAAATCACTCTGTTCATTACCCAAAAAATAATAATAGAATCACAGTTTTTTTTTTGGGTCAGAAATCATAATGTTTATTTGGTAAACTGTTGCGTTTTCAGGTGAACACTCTAGAAGAAAAAGTATGTGCCTTCTAGCATTATGGTTAGTCTGCCCACATTGATGTACTTTGGGTGTCCCATCTTTTTTTTTTTTTTAATCAAATGAAATTGCATTAACTAAAAGAGAATTACACAAATTAACCAATCCCAGTAGGATTAAGGACAAGGGATAAAAGGTACAACAATGGGGAGGGGGTTGGACAACCATCTGAGTTTTATTTATTATGTTGAGTTAATAATATGTTGGTTGTTCACAGGATGGAAACAAGTGGATTTTATTGGTACCCAATTTGTCTTGCCTAAAATGGGGAGGATACCGGATGGAAAATAGGGATTAGGGCAGTGGGCACATTAACTTTTAATTTTCACATGAGTCGGGACGGGGCGTGGAATAAGTATTCCCTCGACCTCATAATTTATCTTGTATACATATAAACTTATATTTATATTTTACTTTTTACAGATGTATTAATTTTTTAAAAAAAAAATGATATTAGACAAAGTATTATTAAAATGGAGAAGAAAATAATGATCACTAAAATGAATTTTATAATTATTCTTTTGATCAAGACACTACATGTCATTACTTTGCATTTACCATCATTTTACAATGAATACCTCTATGTCATAGTTGATTACAATGTATTCAAGAGATTTATTAGTTATTCCCAGCCTTGCTTCAAGATAGTTTCAAACAATATAATACGACAATAATTTGAAAATTTTCAAAATTTCCAAGTATATATATGTACCGGATGCACAATAACAACAAAATAAGTTTTATAGTAATCAATCAGCGTCCTATAACACAAAGATGTAATTTTTTTGACATTTAGTGCTCATACGAATGATTTTAGTAAGAACTTATCTTAAATGCTTGAAACTCATTAATGTAATGTGATTTTTATTTTTTTATTTGAAGCACATGAGTTAATATATAAATCATAGTTGATCATTATTTAATACCTATATTTGTATTCATCATTTATTATAATTTTAATTTATACTTTGAAAATATGTGTTTCAAATTAATCTTAATATCAAACGGTTTAAAAGAATAATAGAAAATCTGTGGATAATCCCCATTCTTTACGGGAATTCAAAGATGGGGTGAGGACGGGGGATAGGGCTATAGAGCTCGAAGACAAAGCGGTTTAAGGTGGCCTTTTAAGTGACGGAGTAGTTGGGGTGGGTTGGGGTGGGGTGTGTGAAATTGACAAAAATTATGCCAAGATAATTTTATTGCTTAGCTAGACGAATATATATACACAAGAGAGAGTCTCAATTTCTTGTGAGACAATCAAGGAATTACAATCAATTAATTGTAAAGAAAGAAATTTCCTAATCTATTTTACAATATACAAAGTCAACGAATCTTAACACTCCCCCTCAAGTTGGAAAGTGAATGTCAAGAACTCCCAACTTGCACAGTAATTCATTGAACATGTCCTTCCCTAATGGCTTTGTAAATATGTCCGCTAGTTGCTGCGAAGAAATAACATGCTTAGTAGTAATGGATCCATCTTGAATTTTATCTCTGATAAAGTGGCAATCCATCTCAATGTGTCTTGTCCACTCATGAAACACAGGATTGGTTGTTATATGTAAGGCAGCTTGATTATCATAATGCAATATGGTTGTCTCTGGATGATCCAATTGAAGACCTTTCAACAAGCTTCGCAACCATGTAAGTTCATAGCATGTACCTGCCATGGCCCGATATTCAGCCTCTGTTGAAGAAAGTGAGACTGTTTTTTGTCTTTTTGTTCTCCAGGAAATTAGTGAATTTCCAAGAAAAATGCAGTATTCAGTTGTTGACCTTCTTGTGGTTGGAAAACCCGCCCCAATCAGAGTCACAATAAGCCCTTAATCGCAATGAGTTATGTGCTGGAAAAAAAAAGGCCTTGTCCCGGTGTGCTTTTGATATATTTTAAAACACGCAGCGCAACATCCTAATGGGGCTTTCTTGGTTCATGCATGAATCGACTAAGAACATGAACAACAAATGTAATATCTGGCCTAGTAATGGTTAAATGAGTCTGCCTACTAGTCTCCTGTATTTTTGTGGATCTGATAGTAGTTCCCATTGTTTCATCAAGTTTCAGTCCTTGTTCCATCAGAAAATAAGCTGGACGTGTACCCAATAAACCAACATCATTAAGAATTTCAAGAGCATATTTTCTCTGTGAAATACAAATCCCCTTTTGTGAACGAGACACTTCAATGCCCAAAAAGAATTTTAAATATCCAAGGTCTTTAATGCGGAAGCAATTGTGAAAAAATTGCTTGATTTCATCAACAGCCAATGGATCATTTCCTGTAATCACAATGTCATCTACATAAATTAATAGTGCAATGAATGACTTTCCTGTGTGACGCGTGAATAACGAGTAATCTGCCTTGGATTGGGTGAAACCAGCATCTTGTATAGCCTCAGAAAATTTAGCAAACCATTGACGAGAAACTTGTTTAAGCCCATATAAAGATTTGTGAGGTGACATACCAAGTGCTCCCCCTGTCGTCGAAGACCAGGTGGAGGGAGCATATAAATTTCTTCATGGAGATCACCATGAAGGAAAGCATTATGAACATCAAGCTGGTGAAGGGGCCAAGATTGAGCGGCAGCGAGAGCAAGAAGACAACGAACGGTGACCATTTTTGCTGTAGGGGAAAAGGTGTCATGATAATCAACACCCTCAGTCTGGGTGTAACCTTTGGCGACTAGTCTTGCCTTATACCACTCAATAGTACCATCAGAATTGTGGTTGACCTTATAAACCCAACGACAGCCAATAGGGACCTTGCCAGGAGGCAATGTAGTGAGAGTCCATGTATTATTGAGTTCAAGTGCCTGGAGTTCAGAAGCCATTGTTGTACGCCAATTGGAATCAAAAGAAGCCTCCTTATAAGTTACAGGTTCAATACTGCGACTAATATTAGCAACAAAAGCCAAATGGGAAGGAGAATAGCGGTGATAAGAAATAAAATTGCTCAAAGGATAGCGAGTACCTGGCAACGAGGAAGCCGCTTGATTGGAAGGAGGCAACGTGATAGCAAAGTCAAGGAGGTGGTGTGGGAGGGTACGTGAACGTGCAGAACGGCATGGTGGTGGCATAGATGGCATGGAACTAGGTTGGTCAGCGGGTGTATAAGGAAGAACAGGCTCAACTGAATTGATTGGTGCATCAACATCATCATAAGGATCAATGGGATCGACGCCATTAGTAGGTGATGGTGGATTATAGGTAATGGGTGTAGATGATGTTATGTCAATGCCATCAAGAGGAACAAGGGTCGTGGAAAAGAAGATGACGAAGAGGGATCAATAGGGAGAGATTCATCTATTTTAGAAAGGAAATGAAAACTGTTTTCATGAAAAATGACATCGCGACTAGTAAAAAATTTCTTAGAGGACAAGTCATAGAGGAGATAAGCCTTTTGACCCTGTGGATACCCCAAGAAAATGGATTTGTTGGCACGAGGAGCAAACTTTGATGATGGATTAACAGATGTAGCATATGCAAGACATCCAAAGACTCTAAGATGGGCATAAGAAGGTGGATTATTATAAAGTTTTTCAAAATGATATTTTTTGCCGAGTAAAAGGGAGGGCATTCGATTGATTAGATAAACAGAGGTAAGGATGCATTCACCCCAAAACTGAATAGGAAGATTGGCTTGAAAACGCAAAGCTCGAGCAATTTCAAGGAGATGGCGATGCTTGCATTCTACTACACTATTTTGTTGTGGAGTGTAGACACATGTATGTTGATACACAGTGCCATGGTCTCTAAAATTTTTTTGCAAATATGAAAACTCACCCCCATTGTCTACTCGAATGGTTTGTATAGAAGTTTGAAATTGAGTCTTTACCATAGAAAAAAAAAAAGATTTAAGCAAACTTTGGGTCTCACTTTTGTGATGCATAAGAAAGACCCAAGTAAATCTAGAGAAATCATCCACAATAGTAAAAAAATAGCGAGCTCCAGAAAGGGTGGGAATTTTATGAAGTCCCCAAATATCACAATGAATCATAGAAAAAGGTTGAGTAGTAGAAATAAAACTTTTATTAAAAGACAATCTTGTTTGTTTAGCCAAATGACAAGCATCACAAACTGTATTAAAAGTTACTGAACCTCCTAACAAAGAGTTTGCTAAAAACTTTAAACTTGATGAATGGCCTAAAAGACGATGCCATAAGTCGGCAGAGGTACTGGCTACATGACAGGAGGGTTTGGTGGTGGAAGTGTCTTGGTCTGATGCTAATGCCACTAAGTAGTAAAGGCCATCACGTTACTTACCCAAACCAATCGTCGTCCTCGTAACCAAGTCCTGCAAAATACACCAAGTAGGAAAAAAGGTTACTGAGCAATTTAATCCTTTGGTAAGGCGACTCACAGACATAAGATTGACTTTAAAAGTAGGTACACATAACACATCCTTCAGACAAAGATAAGAACTAAGAGACAAATTTCCAGTGGAGCTAATTGGCGCAGTTTCACCACTAGGCAACAATACTGGCTGCATGGGAGGATTCACAATTTTTTCTGAAAGCCATTGTGGAGTTAAGGTGATATGGTCTGTTGCTCTACTGTCAATCACCCATTGGTAATCATTTTTATAGGAAGATCTAAGTATACCTGTAGAGGAATTGGTAGCAGCATTTGCTACAGGTTGGTGAACCTTTTTTTCACTTTGCATAGAGTGCACCTACTGACATTGTGCTTCAGTTAAAGTAGGCATAGCAGATTGAATTTCCTGAAGAGTGGGCTGAGTGTTTACATAGTTTGCAATAACTTTTCCACGTCCTCCTCCACCCTTTGATTTATTTATACCATGGAGCTTATGCCCGGGAGGATATCCATGTAACTTGTAGCAAGTTTCAACCGTATGGTAATCACGATTGCAGTGAGTGCAATGTAATGGCTTGCGATTGGAGTTGTGGCTAGCGACTCCGTGACGGATAACCATGGCTGTAGGCTCTATCAAGCTTCTAGATGCGCCGACTTCTCTTTGTTTTTCTTCTTGTGAGATAAGAGAATATGCTTTGCAAAGAGTGGGTAACGGATTCATCAGCAAAAGTTGTCCCCGGATAGCACTATATGACTTATTAAGCCCCATGAGAAACTGCATCAAGACATTTTGTTCTTCACGTTCTGCATGCTTCTTCAGTGCACCACAAGAACAGGTAGGGAGATCACTGTAGGAGGCCAACTCATCATATAACTTGTTGAATTTAGTGAAGTAGTTTGCAATTGTCGTCTCTTCCATCTCTTCCAGAGAAAGAGAGGCAAGTTCCCACTTCAGTTGAAAGATCCTTGGTGCATTGCTTTGAGAAAATCTTTCTTTAAGTTCATCCCAAATCTCATGTGCTGTTGAGGAATAAATCACACTATCTGGCTCAACAGAATTTAATATCCATGCAAGCATAATGTCATTACAGCGTTGCCAAAGAAGATATTCGCCTGGGTTGTTTTTCTTCGTTGGTGCCGTGAGAGACCCATCTATGTATCCAAGCTTATTTTTGGCACTAAGCGAGATATACATAGATCGGCACCATGTTGGATAATTATCACCGTTAAGTAGTTTTGAAACAAGAACCATGCCCGGATGATCCGAACTGTGAATGAAATAAGGGCTAAAAGTCTCATTGCTCGAGACTTCCTTGTTAGAAGTAATGGACGTTTCTGCACACATGATTGTTTAACAAATAGTGGACTTGGTTGGGAAAGAATTCTGCTACAAAACTTGGATAAGAACAAAGCTTTGAATATAATAAACAATCAAAGAAACCTTTACTGTGAGACACAAGGTTGCTTGAATAAAATAACAAAGATTGAATACTTTGATAAACAAACAATCTTTGCTTCTGGAAAGGAATAGCAGCGGCGGTCCTTCGGAAAAAGGAAAAATTTCCGGTGGCTTTTTATGTTTAACGAAGATAAAGGCGGCTCCTAAAAGAAAAGAAGAGAGAGCTAGGTTGAACCTAGCTTTGATACCATGTGAAATTGACAAAAAATATGCCAAGATAATTTTACTGCTTAGCTAGACGAATATATATACACAAGAGAGAGTTTCAATTTCTTGTGAGACAATCAAGGAATTATAATCAATTAATTGTAAAGAAAGAAATTTCCTAATCTATTTTACAATATACAAAGTCAACGAATCTTAACGGGGTGGGAATACGTCCTCCTGCCCTAAACTTGCCAAATTGTCATCCCTAGTTGTTTGTCCTATTAAGAATCTCTCCAAAAATCAATTATTATTAGGAGTATTAGCATTCTTACATTATAGTATTAAATTTTATGATTTTTCAATATAGGATGAACTATACATTCTAATAGTCCGCTTAAAAATGAATTTGTTTGTCACTTTCTTTAAAGAAATAAAGTAGGAAAAAAAAATATATTGAATGTTAGGAATATTAAAATAGTAAACAAACTTTACCTACAAAATTCCGGGTATGATCTTCTTTTCTTTCTTAACAACTAGGAAATAAATAGCTAGGATATCACATTCTAATTATTAAAATACATTCTCACTAACAATTGAGTTTTTGGTCTAGTAGTATGCTCCTCATTGTGAATGCAAAAGATTACGAGATCAATTCTTCTTAATGATATTTTTATATGTGTTGTACGACTTAAATATTTCTTAAATTAAAAAATAAATAAAAGAAAAGAAAACAAATTCTCACTAATCCCAGATCATGCTATTCACTTATGTCTAAGGCAAAACAATTTAGTTTAACCGAAGGTGCTATGGCATATGGCAATCAACTCGGCTTACTTTCTAGTGAATTGATTAATAACCAAAATGTCCCAACAAAGTTATTATTATTATTTTTTTGCTAATTTAGCAAGTGTATTTATTAAACTCAACAAATACATACAAAAGAACAAACCACCTTTAACACTAAGTACTTAAACAGGTGCTGTCAAGGTTCCATTCTTTACAAATATGAAGATTTGTACTAGATCTCGTATGTTTTCTAACAATTCGAGTTTTGTGTCTAATTACAAAGCTGATCCTCTGCAAAAATAAACTCGTCGGAGTCTCTAGCCTGACTATGAAGCATTTTGTTCCTTTCACCCCAAATATGGTAGATTGCAGCCGTAAAGAACAATTTGATAACTTGAGCTTGGAGAGAATCGGAAGAAGTATAGTTGGTCATCCAATTAATCACATCGCCCTAACAAAAAGGGAAAGAAGAAATACAAGTTCTACTCAAACCCGTGAGCCAAATTCTTTTGGAGAATGAGCATTCAAAGAATAAATAGTCTATTGACTCCAAAGCCAAACCACAAAGAACATAATAAGGATTGATCTGCATGCCCCACGATAAAAGTCTAAGCTTTGTAGGCAACCTGTCAAGCACCAAAGTCCAAGCAATGAAGCTAAAAGATGGAATTCTATTCTTGAACCAAATGACATAATGCCAGGGAACAACAGGACTCATCTCACGAATAGCATCCCAAGTATGAAGAAAAATGAATTTCCCATTAGGACAAGGTTTCCAAACAATTTTGTCTCGACCTCTGGTAGTCGCGATGAGGTCCTTAGCATCAAGAATAATTTGATCAACGGAAGAAGAAAGGCCAGTAGCATAATCAAGGTTGCAAGCATCAGCCACCGTGGCATAAGATGGAATACCAGAATGGCGCATCACAAGAGGGTCAAGAAAATCCTTGAGCGTTCCAATACTATGCCAATGATCAGCCTAGAAAAAAGTGTTGCATCCATTTCTAACACTGTAAAAAACAAAAGACTTAGCAATAGGTCTAACTTTTAACAAATTTCGCCATCCCCAAGCAGCATTGGTTGGGGCATCAATGTCCCAAAAACAACGGCCTTTGAGAAGATTGGTTCTGACCCACGAAATCCAAACCAAACAAGCATATGGCTATAAAAAAACTCCAAACTTGTTTAAGAATGAGAGAAAGGTTGATGTCCTCCAAGCGTAGGATACTAAGTCCTCCATCCTCGACAGGTTTAGAAACATCAATCCATGCAACCTTTGCTTTAGTATGGCCCTCAGCTCCACCATTCCAAAGAAAATGTGCAAATTTCTCTTCAATTTCTTTGAGGACACCAACTGGGAGGGCAAAGGAATAGGCCCAATAAGCATGACTACTAAAGAGAACAGATTTAATAAGTTGCATGCGCCCCACAAACGAAAGCCATTTGGAGGCCCAGTGATTAATTCTTCCAAGGATTTTGTCCACAAGCTCCTTGCATGCATTAATACTGAACCTACCTGATATTAGGGGAATACCTAAATATCGAATAGGCAAGTGTCTCTCCTGAAATCTCAAGATATCAAATAATTGCAGCTTGAGAACATCATTACAGCCTACCAAGAACATACAACTTTTACTTTGGTTAGCACGAAGGCCTGAAAGACAATAGAACAAATCAAGGGAAAATTTAATAGCCCTGATGAAAACGTAATTAGCACGAGAAAAGATCAATAAATCATCTGCGAAAGCCAAGTGATTAAGTCTCAATTTCAAGCACCTCGGATGAAAGGCAAAATCCTTTCGAGACCCTACTTTATAAAGAATACAAGAAAGCACCTCCATACCAATAACAAAAAGATATGGCGATAAGGGATCTACTTGACAGAGTCCTTTAGCACCTTTGAAATAGCCAACGAGGTCCCCATTGATGGCAATTGAATAATGGGGGTTAGTGATACAAGCCTCAATCCAAGACACAAAGAAAACTGGAAATTTCATAGCACGAAGGGCATTGAGAATGAAATCCCATCTAATAGAGTCAAATGCCTTCATAATATCAACTTTGATGGTGCATCTTAGGCTAATACCCTTCCTACCATAATTCCGAACAATCTCTTGGGCCACAAAGATATTATCCAAAATTTGCCTACCTTCAACAAAAGTAGATTGATTTTGAGAGATAAACATACCCAAATAAGGCCTCAACGGTTAGCCAAAATCTTGGTAATGCACTTATACATAGTGTTACAGCAAGAGATGGGCCGAAAGTCCTTGATGCTACAAGGGTCTCTGATCTTAGGAACAAGGGTAACTGAGGTTGCATTGGCTATACCCAGAAGTCTACCAGAACGAAAAAAAGACTGAATTGCATTGCAAAAGTCCTGACCCACAACGTCCCACACTGACTGGTAAAATCAAGCATTGAATCCATCTGGCCCTGGACTTTTGTTCCCATCAATGGAGAATAAAGTTCTTCAATTTCATCACAATAAACACTCCGAATTAAAAAGTTACCCTCTTTATGAGAAAGAGAATTATGAAGAAAGAGACCAATGTCATTAGAAGAGAAGACAGATGTAGATAAACTAGGTGTGCCTAAAGCAGTGGTGAAGTACTCAAGAATATGATTTCTGACCTCAATTTCATCAGTAAGCCACGTGTTGTCATCCAATTGGATCTTAGAAATAGAGTTTCTCGCCACTCTACCCCGTGCCATCTTGTGGAAATATGCAGTGTAAGAATCTCCCTTGTGAAGCCAATTAACGCAAGATTTCTGACGAATAATATCCTCTTCAGTATTAGAATAGAACTCGAGATCACGAAGAAGAAATACTTCCTCAGCCCTCTGATTAGGAGACACAACTCCATGAATCATATTAGCTAGGATGGAATCAAGCTTCTCCTTAATTAAAGCCACTCTCCTGGAAGGAAATGAGAAATACTCTCGATTAAAATCTTTAAGCCTGCTCTTCAATAACTTTTGCTTTTGAAAGAGAACATACATAGGTGTTCCACTGACAACACAACTCCAGGAAGAGACAACCACATTTTTAAAATCAGAGTGCTTGGTCCAGGCATTAAAGAAATAAAAAAGAGGCCTCCTTGGCAAACTGAGAAAAAATGTACTAATAACCAGAGGGGTGTGGTCTAATACACCCTGAGGAAGAATATCAAGCAAAGAATCCTTGAACACATCCAACCAACAATCATTGATAAGTATGCGGTCCAATCTCGAAGCTTTGAGCCCCTCACCTGAGCTTTTATTGTCCCAAGTGTAATGAGTACCCAAGCATTGGTGTTCAAAAAGGTTAGCCTACTGAATACAATCAATGAAGTCTTTAGCCCCGGGAGGCCTCAAACGGTTCTCGGTTCTAATGATTTCATTGAAGTCCCCGATAACACACCACGGGTATAATCCCACAAAAGAAGAGGTGGAGACAATCTTGTTCCATAAGCTAACTCTCAAAGCAGGATCATTATGGCCATAAACAAAGGAGATGAAGAATTTATCTCCTCCACAAGCGGCCTGAATAAAGCAATAAAGCAACTGATCAGAGGACAAAATTACAGAAACATTAACCAAAGTAGGATCCCAGAAGAGCCAAAGACGGCCTGAAGGGTGTGCCACATAATTATTTGCAAAGGACCAGCGCAAAAATTTGTTACAAATAACATGTGTTGCATTATGAGATTTGACTTTAGTTTTTATAACGCAAAAAATTGAGGTCTTTTCTTTATTCACAAGTCTAATAAGCTTTCTTTGCTTAAAACTTTTATTCATGCCTCTAATATTCCAGTACATAATCTTCATTTGAAAGTCGAGTCAGATGGAGGATCAGTCCTCAGAGGATTCCCCAACTCCAAACTGCTAGAACCTGTGCCATCGCTAATACTTTTGATAGTAGCACTAAGGGCATCCTCAAGGGAGCCTTCAAATGTAAAACTTTCATAATTTTGGTGTTTTTAAAAAACTCTATGGCTCAAAAAGCAATACTATTCATGGAAAAAGTATGTGGAGTCTACCACTTTTAGCTTAAAAGATGCTAAAATAGAGACTCAATTTTCATTTTCTTCCAAAAATTTGTTGAAGAAAATAGAGACTAGGTCTCTATTTTGGCATCTTTTAAGTCAAAAGTGGTAGACTCCACGTACTTTTTTCATAAATAGTATTTCTTTTAGAGACTAGAGTCTCTAAAAACACCCAAATTAGGAAAGTTTTGTATTTTAGAGACTCCATTGAAGATAGCCTAACATCAACACCACCATTTTCATCCAAGGAATTAAGAACCACAAAACCATTTTTTGAAATGTTGTCAACCTTTTTCTTGGCAGGTAATTTCGTTCTAACAGGGGACTGATTGGTCATTACTTTCCCTTTCTTCTTAGCTTGAACATCTTACCAATCTTTAGACTTATCAGTCTGACTAGCATTGTGACTCAATTTGGTGCTGGAAGGGCCTGGGACTATTGTCCCTTTAACAGTCTCTTTAGCCACATTTGAAGGAGCAGACTTTGAACGAGCCATAGGACAAAGGGTCACATGATGACCAAACACTCCGCAACAAGCACATGCCTTAGGAATCCAAGGGTATTCCACTTGAATTTGGACAATCTCCTCAATCTCTCCTTCTCCAACATCTAATTCAATAATGTCAGGGAGTTCCTCAGTGACATTAACTTCAATACATAAACGAGCATAACCAAGTCTAGTTTTTGCTTCAGTAATACTATCCATTTATAGAGGCGTACCTATTGCACTCCCAATGTAACTGAACCCTTCTTGCGACCAATACTCCAATGTAACATTCTTGAGATTAACCCAAATAGGAATGTTAACCATATCAAGATTCAGGAGCTGTGCTTTGGGCATCTATCTACGAAGAAGAATAAGGCGACTATTAACGTGCCACAACTGTTCAAGTACCGCATTACAAGCCTTTTCATTCTCAAATTAGAAGATGTAAGTACCCTCCTCAGTATAACGGGCGTGATATTTACCAAACTTACTCCAAATTTTGTTAGCCATATATTCAACCATATGAAAATAAGAAGGTTTATCGAGAAACTAACCAATGAGACTGTGTTTCTGATAAATCCATATTTTTAATAATTTTAACATATTGAATCATGTATATTGCATTATTATTTCAAACTTAATTGTATATTTTACACAAATTTAGTGCAATATAGGTTTTGAAGAAGAAATAGCAAAAATGGCCACAAAAGCCAACACTTGAATAAGTTCAACACAATACTAAAGGAGGAAGGTCGAGCGACCTTGACATGAGCAAATCGAGATTGAATTTGGCCAAACGGAGTGTGGAAACGGATTCAGGATGCTGAAAAACGTTGAAGAAGCTTTGGTCAACTTTCGGTCAACGCATGAATAGTAAAGTCAACGGTCAATGCATAAAAAGTAAAAGTCAACGTGTGAACAGTGACCAATTGAGCATGAGTGGTAAAAGTCAATGCATGAATAGTAAAGTCAACGGTCAATGGATGAATAGTAAAATCAGCTGAATAGTAAATTTCGATGACATCACACTGACACAATGATGACCAAGTCGATGATATCACGCTGACACAATGATGACTTAGGCGCTGACGTCATGCTGACACAATGATGACATCACGACGTGAATAGTATCGTGAATAGTGCTGAAATTGTCCTATAAATACATCATCCTCATTTCATTTTTCTTGTACCATTTTTCTCTTCTTAGCATAGATTGTGCTACTCTAGTATTTGTAAAGTGAGTTTTAAGTGTTTTAATTATTATTCTTAATTTTGTGCAAAGTTTTAATCCTCAGGGGAGGGTCTAGTGAGCTATCAACATACTGACATCATAACGGTCTACCGAAATCCGTACAACACGATAAATATTCTTTTATTTCGGTTTACGTTACGATTTCTTGTATTTTAATGTTTATCATAACACACTAGACCCGAGATTCGGGGTGGTATGTGTGAGGTTATTCTTATACATATGTTTTGATTCAGATTTATTAAAGTCTCGTATTTTTATTTTCAAGTATTCTTTGATTAATTATACGTATACTTGTAGTTATATTATATTTAATTGAAAGTACATATAAGCCTGGTTTTGTAAACCAGTGGCAATACGAGACTACCTCGGATAGATTCTAGTCTGGTTGTATCGACACCTCCAGGTTACATAAGTGAAAGATTAATTGAGAGATTGCATATCGTTAGGTTGTACCAACACATCCAGTCTTGCTAATTAATTAATCTTATCACTTATATAATTAAAGGCTCATTTCAGTAGTGGGAGCTGGTAGCCCTATTTCTGAAGGACTTAACTTTAAATCTGAATCAATAACTTTGTACTTGCATATACTAAGCTATAACCACCTTGAATCATTAACCCTTTGGATTTTTAGTGTTGAGTGTTGTGATTCTTTAATTTATTACTTTTGATTAATTCACTTTTGGACCTTGTTACTACTGTATCTTTGGACATTTTGTGGACATCTCTTGGACTTAATTTTCCGTACTTTCGTACTTCTGTACTTTTGGTCTTTTGGACTTAATCAAACTTATCCGTGACGAGAGATAGTCAAACAATTCTAAATTAAGGACTTAACTTAACTTGATAACCCAATATCCGTGGATCGACCCTCTACTCGCCACAACAAGAGGTAATTCAAGGTAAGCAATATTTTCAATAAGTTAACCTTACTATTTTTGAGCGCAAAACGACGCGATCAAAATTTGGCGCCGTTGCCGGGGATCGGTGTTCATCAAATAAGGTAAGTTTTTGATTTATGTATATAAGTGTTAATATGTATATATTTTAGATTTTAGTTTTTATTTTTATTTAAGTCAATTTTGCTTTTTTTGTATAGACTTTATTTCTTTTTTTTTTGTTTTTTTTTCATGTTTTAATTTTGTATGAATGGTCAGAGATCTTTAAAGCTACCCATCTTTGTTTTTTATACAAAAATTGAGAAAACTTTTAAATTCAAAAACAAAGCACATAAATTTCTAATCATGCCTGATCAAAATCCGAATCAAAATCAAAATTATAATCAAATTGAAGGTAGAGAAGTAGGAAATGTAAGGAGGAGCATAAAAGTTTTTTCCACACCACAAGAGTATGTTCCTCCACGATCGATCGCCTTACTTGAAACTGATGATGGTTTTAAAAATAAAGTCTCACATGATTTCAATGCTTCCCATGTTCCACGGTCTTTCTAATGAAAACCCGTATGATCACATTAATACTTTTGTTCATACATGCAGATCGATCAATACTAAAACTGCCTCAGAAGAGGTTGTTAAATTGAGATTGTTTCCTTACTCTTTAATGGGTCAAGCACAAAATTGGCTTTACAAATTACGTTATGGTTCACTTCTTGGGGACAATTGCAAAGAGAATTTCTTGAAATATTTTACTCTTCTTCAAAAACTAATGAATGTAGGAATCAATTAAATAATTTTTCTCAGTTACCTGGAGAGGCACTTCATGAGAGCTGGGACAGATTTGAAACCTTAATTCATGAATGTCCACACTATAGTATTCCAGATTGGCAATTAGTTCAGAATTTCTATCAAGGGTTAAATGAGCATAATCAAAGTTTGCTCGATTTAGCTTGTAATGGTTCACTTCTTGAAAAATCTCCCGAAGAAGCCACAAAATTATTCATAAAACTAAGCAACAATTCACGAAAGCGTGCATCTTTATCTAGAGAAAGGAAGGAAAGTGTAGGTTCAAATGATTATAATTCTTTGACATCAAAGATTGAAAATCTAACTCTTGCCATGGAAAAAATGGTCAAAAGGAAAGAATCATTGTATGTAGTTGATTCAGGTGAAGGTGTTCTTGCATCAAATCCCAATTTAATTTCAGAGCAAGCTTGTGCTGCTTATAGATATCCCTGTAATTATGATCCATTCTCTAACACTTATAATCCAGGTACACGAGATCATCCAAATTTTCGGTGGGATCAGAATCGGGAAGATGTTCAACAAAAAAGACCAAGAAGCTATCTTCCAGGATTTCATTCAGTTCCACAAGGACAGGTACCTACGAGCTCTAATTTAGGTTCCAATTCTTATGGGAATACTTTTGAAGAATAGGATTTGAAAAAGCTTCACAACTGGGAACCAACTATGCAACTGGTAAATACACATACAAAGGCAATTTCCAACTTGGAAAGACAAATTGGGCAATTAGCTAACACAATTCAGAAAATAGAAGAAGGAACACTCCCTGCCCAATCAGATGGAAACCCAAAAGGTAAGGCCCATGTAGCATCTACAAGTCAAATAGTGGAGGATCTTCAAGCTGTCACTACATTGCGAAGTGGTAAGAAAATTGATAACAAGATAAGTGTCGAAGCTTACGAAAATGCAAGACTTGCAAAGCAAAAAGCCAAGTCTCAAGTTACTGTTAATTCATCAAAAGAAACTGCAAATGAACCTGAAACTTTAATTTCACATGAAAATATTCCATTTACACTGAGTCCCAAGGCACCTTTTCCAAAGGCATTAGGTAATCCACCTAATAAAGATTCAAAAAATGAAGAAATGCTTGAAACCTTTAAGCAAGTGAAAATCAATTTACCTCTGTTAGAAATCATCAGGCAAATTTCTGCTTATGCAAAGTTTCTTAAGGATTTGTGCACTCAGAAAAGAAGAAATTCAGCTTTGATAACAAACAAAGTAAGATTGACTGAAAAGGTAAGCAGCATTCTTACTTCTCATGTTCCACCAAAATTGAAAGATCCAGGAGCATTTACCATTCCTTGCTATATTGGTAATCACTGTGTAGATCGTGCCCTTCTTGATTTAGGAGCTAGTATGAATCTTCTTCCCTTTAATCTTTTTGAGCAGTTAGATATAGGAGAATTGAAACCTACTCTTGTCACCCTTCAACTGGCTGATAGATCACTTAGAATTCCTAGGGGCATGATTGAAGATGTATTGATAAAGGTTGATGAATTTTATTTTTCTGTGGATTTTGTTGTGCTAGATATAGAACCAGGGGAAATTCAAAAGTTTCAAACTCCAGTTATACTAGGAAAACCATTTTTAGCAACATCTAATGCAAAAATTCACTGTGCAACTGGAGAATTGGAGTTTACATTTGGAGATATTAAAGTAAAGTTGAATGTTGCTAATGCTGCTAGGTTTGCAGATGGAGATGATGGTCTTGAATGTTTTATTCTCGATAAGATTGATCCATTAATTGAAGAGTCATTTCTTAGTCTTATGCAAAAATATTTTTTGGAGAATGCTTTGAATAATGATGAAGTAGTGTTGAGTAGGTTTGAGGAGGAATCCGATGAATCTTTAGAAAACAATTTAAGATTTGATGAAAAATTTCAGATTTGTGCAATAGAACCATCCTTGACTCTTTCTAAAGAACCCATGCTTCCTTCTATACAATCTCCTCCTGAGTTGGAACTTAAGCAACTTCCTAGTCATCTTAAGTATGTTTTTTTAGGGGCAGATCAAACACTTCCAGTTATTATTGATTCTAACCTTTCTTTGGAGAAGGAAGCTAAACTTGTAGATGTGTTGTCTAAGAATAAGGAAGTATTAGGCTGGACTATTGCAGACCTTAAAGGAATAGATCCATCTTTTTGCATGCATAAGATTAATTTGGAAGATGGAGCCAAGACATCTAGAGAGATGCAACGTAAGCTGAACCCGAACATGAGGGAAGTTGTAAAGAAAGAAATAGTGAAGCTGTTAGATGCAGGTATCATCTATCGTATTTCGGATAGTAAATGGGTTAGTCCTATACAGGTTGTACCTAAGAAATCAGGAATGGCTGTAGTGACAAGTGATAAAGGTGAATTGGTACCTACCCGTACCACAACTGAATGACGTGTGTGTATTGATTATAGGAAACTCAATGCTGCAACAAGAAATGATCATTTTCCTTTACCATTCATTGATCAAATTTTGAATAGGTTGGCAGGACAAGGTTATTACTGTTTTCTTGACGGGTACTTGGGATACAATCTGATCCCTGTGGACCCTGAAGAGCAGGAAAAGACAGCTTTTACATGTCCGGTTGTCACGTTTGCTTATAGAAGAATGCCTTTTGGCCTTTGTAATGCACCAGCCACTTTCTAACGCTGTATGATGTGTATTTTCACTGATATGATGGATGAATTTGTTGAAGTCTTCATGGATGATTTTTCTATCTTTGGTTCTTCATTTGACACTTGTTTGAATAATCTTTCTTTAGTGTTGAAAAGATGTCAGGAATCTAATCTCATACTTAGTTGGGAGAAAAGTCATTTCATGGTTCAAGAAGGAATTGTTCTCGGACACATTATATCTCAGGAAGGAGTTCGGGTTGATAAAGCTAAGGTTGATATTATTTCTGATTTGCCCCCTCCAACAACTGTTAAACAGGTGAGATCGTTCCTTGGATATGCTGGTTTCTACCGACGATTTATAAAGAATTTTAGTAAAATTGCTAGACCTTTATCAAATTTGTTGGCACAGGATACTCCATTTCAGTTTGATGAAAAATGTGTTACTGCTTTTGAAACACTGGAAAATGCACTTTCCACTGCTCCAGTGATTCAACCACGAGACTACTCTTTTCTTTTTGAAATTATGTGTGATGCTTCAGATTATGCCATAGGAGCTGTATTAGGTCAACGCAAGGATCGTGTTCCTTGTGTGATCTATTACACCAGCTGAACTTTGGATGATGCCCAGAAAAACTATACCACCACAAAGAAAGAATTGCTTGCTGTAGTTTTTGCATTAGAAAAGTTTCGGTCTTATGTGTTAGGGTCAAAAATAATCATTTATTCGGACCACTCAGCATTGAGATACTTGTTAGAAAAGAAAGATGCTAAACCTAGGCTTATTCGATGGTTGTTATTAATTCAAGAATTTGATTTAACAATCAAAGATAAGAAAGGTCGAGAAAATATTGTTGCTGATCACTTGTCAAGGATTGTAACTCAGGAAACAGAAAATGAATTACCCTTGAGAGATACATTTCCTGATGAATAGTTACTGTTAATTTCTGCTCCTAAACTTCCTTGGTATGCTCATATTGTGAATTATCTTGCATTTAGTAAAATACCCAAGGAGTGGAACAAGGCTGAGGGATACCGATTTTTCTCAATTGCAAAGCATTATTTCTGGTAGGATTCTCATTTGTTCCATATTTGTTCTGATCAAATTATTTGTAGATGTGTACCCGAGTCTGAACAGCTAAGTATCATGTCATTTTGTCATTCACAAGAATGTAGGGGACACTTTGGAGGACGACGGACAGCTATCAAAGTGCTGCAAAGTGGGTTTTATTGGCCCACATTAATCAAGGATGCTCATGAGTTTTGCAAAGCATGTGAAAGATGCCAAAAGACAGGTAACATGGGAAAAAGGGATATGATGCCCTTAAATCCCATCGTGGTTTGTGAACTGATGTTTGGGGTATTGATTTCATGGGTCCTTTCCCCATCTCCTTTGGTTTTCAATACATTTTGGTTGGTGTTGATTATGTGTCTAAATGGATTGAAACAATTGCAACTAGGACTAATGATCACACTGTCGTGATGAAATTCATAAAAGAAAACATTTTCTGTCGGTTTGGAATTCCACGAGCCATCATTAGTGACGGTGGAAGTCATTTCATTCACCGAACTTTTGAAAAATTGTTGAAGAAATACTCAGTCATTCATAAGGTTGCAACTCCATATCACCCACAAACTAGTGGACAGGTTGAGGTTTCTAATAGGGAAATTAAATCAATCATTGAAAAGACAGTTAGACCTGATAGGAAGGATTGGTCCACTCGATTGAATGATGCACTTTGGGCATATAGAACTGCATATAAAACTCCCATAGGAATGTCACCTTTTCGTTTAGTTTTTGGAAAAACATGTCATTTACCTGTTGAGTTACAACATAAGGCTTACTGGGCAATTAGAACTGTGAATTTTGACTTGCAGAAAGCTGGTGAAAACAGGTTGTTCCATCTAAATGAACTTGAAGAGATGCGTTTAGAAGCATACGAGAATGCCAAGATTTACAGTGAGAAAATGAAGAGAAGGGAGAATAAAATGATTATTCGGAAATCATTTATTCCTGGAGAAGATGTGTGGTTATTTAATTCTAAGATACGATTGTTTCTAGGAAAATTGAGGTCCGGATGGGATGGACCATTTAAGGTTGAACAAGTTTTTCCGTCTGGGGTTGTCAAGATAAAAGATAAAACAAATGGGAAAACTATGTTTGTAAATGGACAAAGACTTAAACCAGCGATCCAGTTAAAGAATTGGAGTGAAGAGTCAATTGAACTTAAGAATCCAATCCCTGCAGAGTAGCAATTTCAAAGTAATTCTGTCTGGCTGAAGACGTTAAACTTAGCGCTCCTATGAGGTAACCTAGGATTTTTTTTTTTTTCATACCAAATGAGTCTTTCTCCAGCTTAATGTAGTTTGGGTCTAAACCCTGAGAAGCACTCATTTAGGTATGATTGTCATGATACTAGTGGTCACTGTACGTTTTTGTGTGCGGTTGACTGATCAGTGCAACTCTGTCTAACAGTACTTGCCACTCCACCAGCTTAATGTAGTTTAGGGTCTATTTGGACATTACTTGATAAGGTAGTTAGGAGTGAGAGCATTCACCAGACGGTATTGTCTGTAACGTAAAACACCACTGTCTTGCTCTTGACCCTGTGGAACTGGCTATGGCCCCATGTGAGTGCCGAAGGAAAGTACTGGATGGTATGAATACAGAAACCTCTGGAAGAGCTAGTCTGTTAGTTTTTTTTTTTTTTTTAAATTTGCCCGAAGGCGTTAAACTACGGCACTTAATTGTGTGTGCATGTCTTGCTGGCTGACATTAAATGGTTCTAGTGCCCATTCCCGGTTAGAAGGAAAAACTCTGACAATTTGTGTGACACGCTCATCCTAAATGGGTGGGAGGATGGGTACACAGTGAAAACATTCGGTAGTGACTGTCTAAGGATAAAACAGGGTGTTGTTTGTACTAGGGTATGTGCCTCACATGAACCCAGGTGATCTTTGGATAATCTAGGATCTCGTGGCGATAACATTCCAAGGTTCGTCCTAGATGTTGTCATTTGGTTACCAATTAGCTTTAAATTGGCGTTAACTTCAACGTTAGGAGGCCTTTTTCCACCATTATAGAAATAGTGGCTCTCATGGTGTTTGAGAGAAAGATAACTAATACCACTCTGAGGGGCATGTGATACGTGATTCATCACCTCTACTTCAGCCAGTTCTTACGCTATGGCGGGTAGATTTACTATCCAGATTTTAATGCCATTTATTTGGTGTTCGGATGTGGTTTACTTTGCTGCATAGGTATGAAACTGAAATAGGGTTGAGATCCTATTTTTGCATTTCCTGGGCTTCTTTTTTGTGTGAGACCATCTTAAGGGTGAATTTTAATATGTTTGCATTTTCTTGTCATTATGTGTGCTTGTTTTAATTTACATCTACTTTAAATATATATATATATATATATATATATATATATATATATATATATATATATATATATATATAAAAAAACGCGGGGGGGTCGGTAAAAAGGGTTTTTACCCTAATCTTTCTTTCCCTCATTCTTTTTTCTCTTCACCGCCGACACCTCAATCTCTCTCACACAACAATCACAATTTTCTCTCAATCTCCCAAACTTGTTTCATCAACTCAAAATGACCGACCAAGTTTTGCTTCTTATTGTGGCCATTTTTGCCTTATTCTTCTTCTTGTACATCTTCCTCATCTATCTTGTGATTAAGATAGGACAAATCTACAAATGAAGAAAATATTTTTAGTTTTTAGGCTTATGTAATAAGTTGTGTTGTTTTTTTTTGTTTGTTTTGTTGAAAAAAAAACGAAAAAGGGGCGGCCGAACGGTTTTAAAAACCCTAACCCTACCATTTTTTTATCTCCTCCTTGCCGCTGCCATCTCCTACCTTTCTCCCCACAAAACTTCTCCGTCTTCAGTTTTTTTTTTTTTTTTGTTAAAATTTCCACGAAGATGGTGTTGTTTAAAAGACTCACGGCAGAGGAGTCGTTGCTTGTGGTTCTTGGTGTTATTATTGCGATTCTTCTTTATTTGGCTTGGTTGGTTCATCATGAACTGCCCAGTTCCTGGGAAAAGAGAAAGAAGTAGGCTTATAATATAAGTTGTTTTGTTGTTGTATTTGTTAAGTTAATGTACCGTTTCCATTTCCATGAATAAAATTTATGAGTTTTATTTTTATGGTTTTTAGTATGGTAATCTGATTTTTATTGTGGTTATTTACCTAGTACATACACTAATTTTGTTTTGATGTTGAATTTAGTATATATACAAAAAAAACCAAAACCAAAAAAAAAAAAAAAAAAAAACCAAAAACAAGCCGAAGGGATAAAAAAATGGAGTGTGGATGTTTGATAACGATTTGTTGAAACTGGGGATGTAGATCTGGCCAATGTCCAAACTCCCTCACATGCGGGCCTAAAAAATAAAAAAACCTATTTGGATTTAGTTCTTCTGAATATTTGATCTAGGGGTTGAATTTTTGATATGTCTCATGAATGTCTTTAGTTAATCTTGTCACTAAGGTCTTCTAACGATTTTGGTAATCTGGTGTGGCTTCAACCCTCTCTGCATAATTTTCAGCAACTGTTATGGCTATACATTCATTAGTGTATATATTCTGAGTCTCCTCCAATGCATTTGTTAGCAAACCGTTAAAGGAGATTTATTGTGTATATTTTAATTTGGTTTGTTAAATTTCTCTATTTTTAAAAAAAAAACTTTGAAAAAAATGATGTTTGCTATTTTTGTGTGATTTAGATTGTGTTTAACTAAAATATTCATTTTAAAAAAAAAACCATAAAATTTTTTTTCGTCCTTGCGAAACCACATTGTATATATCATTCAATTTCAATTTCGTTATGGATCACTTTTGTTTTTATCCTCATTGCTAACGTTGGTGTTTGGAGCTTTTAATGGCAAATCTTTTTTCAGAACCATTCGAGGAACAATGCTTAGATTTTTTATCAGGTTGTATCTATCTTTTTAATTTGCAATGCATTGTATCACTTTCATACATTGAGGGCAATGTAAGGTTCGGGTTTGAGGAGGAACAAATAGTCGATACCACCTGCTAAATTTTTTTTCCGAAATTTTAAAATTTTCAATTTCAATTTATCATGCTTCATTTATTCAAGATGTTTAAAGTTGAGTAGTCAAGTGTTGAAATATGGTAGATTTTGATAAAATATTTGAATTAACTGTGAAGTTTGGAATGGAAAAATGATTAACCACTAGAGTTGAGTTTGTATCTAGATTTTTTTTGAAACCTTGTTAACTATTATTACATCCCAACAGCGTCACATGATTTAATTAGAGGTTTTTGATTACTTATCAAAAAAGGAGTAGATTGAGGCGTTTTCAATGTGAGATGTTATGTTTTATTAAAATTTGACTTATTTTTCTAGATCGGTATACTCCTTTGAAAAAAAAAAAAAACAAAAATGTGAAGATGATTTGCTCAACATCATTCAAATATCAAAATTGTTGATTCAACAAAAAGAGGCAGAAAAGAAGTCCATAACAAATGCTTTCTTCTAACCATTTTTGAGCATTTTTGTTATGAAAAAACTATCAATACAAATCCTGCCAGACAAGCCTTCTTTCACCAAATACAATTCAACCAATGAAAGGAAAAATTTCAGAAATCAGTGAGTCAACCAATCTATCATCCGAGTCATCTATATATATATATATATAAAATCGAAGGGAGTACTACATGATTTGGAAGGTAGTTGAGTTTTAACATTTCATGACTATCCATAGAAAATATTTTCGATTTTATAAATTTTGCGTGATTAATTTTCTTACCTCGTAATTGAGTTACAAGTGCTTAAAAAGGCTCAAAAGATTTTTTGTAGTTAAGTTGGTTTCTATTCTTCTAAATACAAAATGATTTCTTGGGGTAAAATTGTTTGGAAGACAAATTCACAGTTAAGCTGGTGTTTTATAATATCTAATTGTATGAATACATTGACTGCTTGGATTTATTATTTTTGAATCTATGAAGTACTTAATACTTTTGCTTGAGGACAAGCAAAGAATGGGTTTGAGGAGGTTGATAAATTCATATTTTTAGTAATTTTAACCCATTGAATCATGTATATTGCATTATTATTTCAAGCTTAATTGTATATTTTATACAAATTTAATGCAATATAGGTTCTGAAGAAGAAATATCAAAAATGGCCACAAAAGCCAACACTTGAACAAGAAGTTCAGCATAATACTAAAGGAGGAAGGTCGAGCGACTTTGATATGAGCAAATCGAGATTGAATTTGGCCAAACGGAGTGCGAAAACCAATTCAGGATGCTGAAAGACCTAGAAAAAGCTTTGGTCAACTTTCGGTCAACACATGAATAGTAAAGTCAACGGTCAATGCATGAATAGTAAAAGTCAATGTGCGAACAGTGACCGATTGAGCATGAATGGTAAAAGTCAACTGTCAATGAATGAATAGTAAAATCAGCTGAATAGTAAATTTCGATGACATCACACTGACACAATGATGACCAAGTCGATGATATCACGCTGACACAATGATGACTTAGGCGCTGACGTCATGCTGACACAATGATGACATCACGACGTGAATAGTACCCGTGAATAGTGTCAAAATTTTCCTATAAATACACCTTCCTCATTTCATTTTATTGTACTATTTTTCTCTTCTTAGCATAGATTGTGCTACTCTAGTATTTGTGAAGTAAGTTTTGAGTGTTTTAATTATTATTCTTAGTTTTGTGCAAAGTTTTAATCCCGAGGGGAGGGTCTAGTGAGCTATCAACATACCGACATCATAACGGTCTACCGAAATCCGTACAACACGATAAGTATTCTTTTATTTCTTGTACTTTAATGTTTATTATGGCACACTAGACCAGAGATTTGGGGTGGTATGTGTGAGGTTATTCTTGTACATATGTTTTGATTCAGATTTATTAAAGTCTCGTATTTTTGTTTTTAAGTATTCTTTGATTAATTATACGTATACTTGTAGTTATGTTACATTTAATTGAAAGTACATATACGCCCAGTTTTGTAAACCAGTGACAATACGAGATTACCTCGGATGGATTCTAGTCTGATTGTACCGACACCTCCAGGTTACATAAGTGAAAGATTAATTGAGAGATTGCATATCGTTAGGTTGTACCAACACATCCATTCTTGCTAATTAATTAATTTTCTCACTTATGTAATTAAAGGTTCATTTCAGTAGTGGGAGGTTGCCGCCCTATTTCTGAAGGCCTTAACTTTAAATCCGAATCAATAACTTTGTACTTGCATATACCGAGCTATAACTATCCTGAATTATTAACCCTTTGAATTTTTAGTGTTGAGTGTTATGATTCTTTAATTTATTACTTTTGATTAATTCACTTTTGGACCTTATTATTACTGTATCTTTGGACATTTTGTGGACATCTCTTGGACTTAATTTTTCGTACTTCCATACTTCTCTACTTTTGGTCTTTTGGACTTAATCAAACTTATCCATAACGGGAGATAGTCAAACAATTCTAAATTAAGGACTTAACTTAACTTGATAACCCAATCTCCGTGAATCGACCATCTACTCGCCACAGCTAGAGGTAATTCAAGGTAAGTAATATTTTCAATCAGTTAACCTTACTATTTTTTAGCGCAAAATGACGCGATCAGTTTCCAAAAAGAAATACCTTCTTTAGCCACTAACCGTGGAGGCTTCACCACCTTCCTCCCATTGACCAGCGGGATTGATCGAGCTTAAAGCTTGATGCCAGCTTTAACTTTCCCTTCGAAGAAACATCGTCAGTTACCACTAGCAAGAGTAGGATGGGTAACATGGTTAACATTGTTGGAATTAGAAACCTTGGAAGAAAAGGGCTAATTTGAAGGAGTTAAAGAAGGAAAAGCTGCCATAGCACCCAAAGTAGAAGCAGGTTCCTCAGAGACAACTTCCACCTCCACCAAGCCTAGCTTAGGAGAGGTAGGGGGGCTGTCTTCCTCTTCAGGCGTTGGAGACCTGATGAGAACAAGAGGTCTAGTACGAACATCAGATCTAGATGTAGCTTTAACTTTGGGCTTCTTCTTCTTAGCCATAGGGCTGAGGGACGGGTATGGTGTAGTGTATAGATGTCAAAGGTAGTGGCTGGAAAGAAAGGCTGAAAAAAGGCTAGAGACCACGAAGGTCAACGGTGGTCAAAGGAAGTAATCTGAGATGATTGTCCATGACTTGTCCATGGTTTCCAGCATCCAACAAAGTTATTTTGCTCAATAAGAAATGCACATCGTGTAGCAACACATTGTTTCCAATGTGATCAATTTTTCATAGGAATATCGAACAGTTACTAGTGAATAGTCATGTGGGAAACCTTGACCAATGTTAATGGCGGATTCAGACACTCAAGATTAAGAGTTGTACTCATGTCGCAAGAGATGCTATCATGTATCATCTTACAACGAAGTTGTCTAATATAATATATAATTTTTAAAAAAAATCCATTTTTTTTTTTAAAGTTGAAGGATTGCACGCGCACCCCTCAACTCTATGTAAATCCACCATTAACTAATATACCTAGCTGCTCGTATTGTTTGTTGACCATAATTTATGACTACAATTGTCACATGGAACAATCTGTGACAACAATTACTGAATATTTATAAATAAATATTATGCTTGTTTGTTACTCTTGTTTGAAATAAGTCGTGAATATTATTATAGTCCTTTAGAGAAAAAAGAAAAAGAAGAAATTTGGGATGAAGTTGTTAAAAATAGATTATCAAAAGAAAAAGGATTAAAAAAAATCATTCAAAATAAAATAGTTGGTCCATTCTCAATTCAATAAACAGGAGGGGCAAAGCCAAGAATTTGATATTGAGAGTCAAAATTTAATTAAGAAGATTGACTATAAATAAATGTAAAAAATTAGCAAGGCTAACATTTTTTTATAAGAAAAATTAGGTATGTTTTTTTTATTTTTTTATTTTAAGCTTGGCCCCTTCTGAATGGGCTAACTCCGCCCCAAACTCTATCTTATTGCAATGGAAATGAATAAGAACAAATAAGTTTTAGCTAATGTAATAAAGATGCCAATTATTTTTTCAAAAAATTTACCCTTTTTTTTTTTTAATCAATGAGCAAAGTATTCATTATATTTTACAAATCAAAAATAATTACAAAGTCATTTGCAAATGTGACACTTTACAAAAAAAAAAAAAAAAAAAATCCTTGAAACTTAACCACTTTATTTATGTCTGGCAAATTGAGCTCATTAGGGCATCCTCAATAAAGTCTTCAAATGCAAAATTTTCTTAATTTAGGTATTTTTAGAGATTCCAGTCTCTAAAAATAATACTATTCATAACAAAAGTACGTGGTGTCTATTATTTTTGACTTAAAAGATGTCAAAATAGAGACCCAGTCTCTATTTTCTTCCACAAATTTGTTGAAAAAAATAGAGACCGGGTCTCTATATTGACATCTTTTAAACCAAAAGTGGTGAACCCCACGTACTTTTATCATGAATAGTATTGCTTTTAGAGACTGGAGTCTCTAAAAATATCTAAATTAGGAAAGTTTTGTATTTTAGAGACTCCATTAAGGATAGCCTTAGCATTTTCTCTTTGCTTTGCGCTATAATGAAAAAACAGCCCATGGGAAAAAAAAATAAACCAGTTTAGAAACAACATTAGAAACAAAAAAAAAGATAAAGATGAAGTAATAACTAAATAAATGGAAATTTATTCATCATAATGTACTACATAGAGAAAAGAATCAATCTAATACACCCCAAAATGATGAAAACCGATACGAAAAATCCAAAGCCTCAGTGCTTTAGTACAGCAAAGAAAGAAAAGGCCAAACAAGAAGCAATAAGAGCAGTAGAGACCGGCAAAGAAAACCCAGCTCCGGCGTCCGGCGACGGTGCAGGCGACATGCTGAAGTCTTGAGCTGAGGCAGTAACGGCTGTAACAAGGACAGCAAGCACAAGGGTCTTGATAATACTAACTTGGGCCATTGCCGAAGAAATAATCACAACTTAATTAAACAATGATAAACGCTAAGCTATGAATTGCTAACGAGAGTATATATATTTTTACTTGTGGTTAGACAAGAAATGAGTTGTGATATTTATAAGTGGGTTTAGGAGGGGTGTGGGGGTCTGCGTGCGAGAGTGACAGATAGATTGGTGAGTTTGTTTCCTTTTGTTTGTTTACCCAACAGCTCATAGATGTGGCTTGGTGGGGCTGCCGCCGGGTGAAGAGCTGTGTCGGTGAATGGGGAAACGTGCACGATTGTGAAACCTTTGTAGTTAAATTAAAGTTTGGGCCACACTAGTGGTCATTTGGTAGGCTGTTGTTTTTTTATTTATTGTTAGATAAATTTATTATAAATATAAAATAGTACAATAAGCTCAATTGAATTTAAATATTAAGGTAGTTGATTGCACACGTAAAGTAATTAAAAAAAAAAAATGATAAAGGGAGTTGAACGCTCTAGGCGAAGAATTTTTGTAGTTACCGTTACAAGTCTTTCAACAAAACTTGACATTTTGGAACAAAAGGAACAGGAAAACGTGCAATTTCAGACGAAAAAAAAGCAGCAGCAAAACTAGTCATTTCTTTTCGGGTATTTCATATTAATAAAAGAGGTTAGTCTCTCGTATATTAATGAGTTTTATATATATAAATTTTATGGATAAATTTTATATTTAGTCCTCTTTGTTTGCTATTTTTTTAAGTTAATCGTTAATATTTTAAAAGATTCATAAATATTCTTAATGTTTACAAAAGTTATTTAAAATGATCTCTATTGTTCAAACTTAATTAATTTGATCCATATTGTTTTTCAACAAATTCAATTTAGTCCTTATTATTTTAAAAAAAATTTCAATTCAATTCATGCATGTTAGTCTTATTTGGGGACTAAATGAAATTTTATGGGAAACAATAGAGACTAAATTGACTAATTTTAAATAATAGAGACTATTTTGAATCACTTTGTAAACATTAAGAATCTCTATGAATCATTTAAAATATTAAGGATCAACTTGAAAAAATTAGCAAACAATGGGGACTAAGTGTGAAATTTACCCTAAATTATATTAATAATGTAAGAAAGTGACCCATCAGGCGTAATTAGGATTTTAAAAATCAGAAAATGCATTCATACAATGAGAGAAGTCTAGGAGTGCACTTATCTATTAAAAAGAGTTTAATATAATAAATTTTTAATACCAAAAAAAGGAAATTTTTTTTTTCTTTCTTTTAGACACATTCTCTTGTCAATGTAACTACCCGACTGATAGAGATATTCTAGAAAAGTTACTAATTTAAATGGCCGTTCTCATAGACGAGATTAGTACTTTGTCATTGTTTAATATGTATAGTAAAAAACGAACCCTGACGTTTTCAAACCTTCGACCAAAAAAAAAAAAAAAATTAGACATTTTCAAATCAAAAAACACATTTGGACCTAATCTTCAAGGACATCAAGATCATATGGAAAATAAAAGATCAACGTATGGAAAAATATAATGCCTATGCATGTCTACTTGGATAACAATATTCAAATTGGGATATAAACTGAGAAATCCTTTTTTGGTTGTAAATAAACAAGATATTTTTCTATATGCAAGTGTGTGACCTCTTATATTGTGTACGTGGGAGCCATGTCCCCTCTTTAGAGTTTTTTTTTTTTGGTTTAAAGATAACATGTATTATTAACCGTCAACCAACATCAGTTGAGTCAAAAGTGTTTTGTACAAGATCAGTATGTAACAAACTAAGTAAGTTAGTAGAATAATAGTTGAGCTAATCAACATGCAAAAAAAGTCATTGAGTCTGTTTCGCTATCCAATACGCAACCCCATTCACAGCAAGGGGTATTACAGAGAATGAATATTTAGGGTGGGATTGAGTAAAGTCACAAATATCTTCAACGAAACACAAGATGTTCCATTTGGCACCTACCGATGAAGAAGACATAATCACCTAACCAAGCTCCCTGCAATTAGTCTCAAACGCGACTTGGAAATAATCGCACAACTGAGCTATCGAGCATATATCCCGCAGTGCACTGGCCTCCACCTAGAAGGCATCAGAGGCAACACACAAGCGGTTGTGGCTTTTATGTTTTAGTTATTTAATTGTATCAAAGTCACAAATTTTATCATTTGAGTTTTATTTAGACTTATGTCTATTTTAACTTAAATGATATTTTCAATAGAAAGTAATTTTTATTTTAAAAGATTAATACTATTAACGAGATCACTAATACTTTAATGTTTTGATACTCTTGTTTTGTTTCTTGTTTCAAGATAGATTAGCAACATGATGGAAAAAATACGACTTTCGAAAATATAACCATTAAAAAGAATATGATTATTGAAAATAATATGAATCTTCAAAATGTGATATTGAACTGTCAATAAAATAAAAAAATAAAAATTAATAACATAATAGGAAAAAATAGTATACCAGCTGAATTCCATATACAATGAACAAAAACCAGAGGAGGTTGGAAGTTGAATAATAATACGGAAACATGTCACACTCGGCTTTATCGTCAAGCTGTGAGTGTGGAAGTGGGTCTCATTGATATGTGGGGTCTATCTTTTTGTAGTTTTCTCAATAATGAGTGTTCCAAGGACAATTTCAGTTTGGCATAGCCGGGTAGAGATGGCATTTGGATCGGGCTGACACAGGCCTAGTTCAACCCAATACACAAAAATTCGGGCTTAACCCAGCTCGAATGAAAGTAGGTTCGACTTGCCTCAACCCATTACATATAGGTAGGCCGAGGTGGGTCATATATTTTGGACCTAGCCCATTTGTATCCAAGCCCAGCCCAGCCCAGCTCAGTCCAACCCAACTCGAACCCAGCTCGAGCCCAGCTCAGACCCAATTAAAACCTAGATAAAGCCCATCTTGGGATTGTAATTTGTATATGTAATTTTTCTTATAAATAGTTAGTGTATTCAACTTCATTTTACTACAAAAGTATATATTTATTTTATTACCTATTATCTCTTTATTTTACTACAAAAGAATACACAATATCTATGGTTATAGGAGAAGAAAATATTTCACAACGATTACGTTCAAATATTTAGAATCATTTTGCTTACTTTGAAGAACATGTGTATGTAACTTGTAATTACTGTGAACGTAAATATATATTTTTTTGTCAATTTAGAACTGAAATACTTGTAAGACATCTTGTATCTTAACACTCAAATATTCCAAACTATTTTAATCATCAACCACTGCCACCACCACCACCAACAGGCCCAACACCCGCACAACGAGCATAATAAAATGGAGAACTTCACCAACTTTCTTCAAGCATTTATGTAATGTTATTTTTTTATTGTTTATTAATAACGTATCTGTGTCTCGTGAATTTGTAGTTTGTTAAGTAATATTTTATCATTTATATTAATAATATCAATCAACTTATGTCTTGTTAATTGTTAAATTAACTTTTTTCATAAAAAAGGTTAAGTTTAAGTTTTTTTCGTTATTAATCCAACTATCAAAATTCGGAATACACTAATAAATAAATAAAAGATGGGATGTCCTAGTCTAGCTCAGCCCAGTTCGCGACTCGTGGTAGCAGGCTCGTGGGCCGAGCTGTGTCCTATATTTCAAGAATTGAGCCCAGCCCAGCCCAACTTAACTTATTAAACATATGTGCCGAGTCGGGCTTATTTTTTTTAACTTAAGATTCGACCGGATCGTACCGTACCGAGATAGCCCATTTGCCAGCTCTAGAGCCTGGGTCCTGTCATAATGAGGAGGGAAATTTTTTAGATATTGCAGACATGTGCAAACAGAGATGATTCCATGGAGGGGTGTCCCGTCAAGGGAGAAACAGATATCAAACTTTTGGGTGTCCCCGAAGGGACAATGAGGAGGGAAATTAGGCATCAGCTTATGTGATTATCTCGGCATTACCACTAACATTGTAGCGGAGCTGGTGGCATTATGCGAAGGAATTAAAAGAGCAAAAGAGCTTGGAATCAATGAAGAGTCCAGTAAGCCTCCTTGTGGAGAAATGCAAGAATTTGTTGGTAGAGCATGAGGGATTCACATTGGAGCAATGTGTATAGAAAGGCCAATAAATGTATTAATTAGTTACCAAACTTTGCGGGTGTTCTCAATGATCAGTCTCTGAATACTCACTGGGGATTAATGATCACTCACCTTTGTCGGGTTAGCAGGAAGAAAAATCCGAAGGCATATCTTCCTTTTGTCCCTGTGTCTATCATATCTGGCAAGAAAGAAATGCAAGAGTCCATGGCACTGGAGCGAGCTCAGAGGAACAACTTATAGAGAAAGTTCTTTTGAATGTTAGAGGTAAAATTTCTTTGCAAAGTAAATATGTTAATAGTGTACAAAATAGATTCATTCGCACTTCTTGGAAAATCATAGATAGGTTGATGTAAGATCTCTTGTACTGATCTTTTGTTTTTGTAGTGGAATGAAAGCATTACTTGCTTAGCAAATTTTTTTTTTAGCAAACTTTGCACTTAGCAACTCGCGACCTAACTAGCTAGTCCGACTTTGCTTTCCCCATTTGATGACATGAATACCGGACTTTATTCAATAGAAGAAATAACTTCATATCCTCAACTCTCAGGGCCTGATTAGAGTAATAAGCTCAGTTAAGGCAGACTTTTGATAATCCTATATCTTCATAGGTGAGATCAAAAGCGTAATATATAAGAAAACAAAATATCTCTTCTTAATCTACTTCTTCCATACTTTCTTCACTATCCAAATAAGCATTGGGGAGCCATGATATGGAACAACCTCTGGAGTGCCTACTGCTGTTTGTAAATAGGCATAGAAGGAACAAGATATTCCCTAGAATGATTTTACAATAGCACGACTTTTGCCTCCCTTAAAAAGAAAAAAAGAAATGAGTAAATGACTTAAACTCATTTTTGTTTTGCTAAAAGTGCACAATATCCCATATATTTTATAAATAAGCTAATTACCCATCCCCTCCCCCTCCTCCCACCCCAAGTTTTTAAAATGTAGCTAGTTACCCCTTATATTTTAAAAACGTAGCAAAATACCCATCCCTCATGTTTTATAAATAAGCTGATTACCCCATATGTTTTAAAAATATAATTGAATACCCCTTGTTAAAACGAACGATTTTTCTAACAAAAACGGGTATTCAACTACGTTTTTAAAAATACAGAAGAGTAATTTTAACTGAGACCCCTTCCATAATCAGTAGATGTGACGTATACTCTCTATTTATTAAAAAGTGAGAGAGAGACCACTTATATTAGGGATCTGTCCAATTATCCGTTAAAGTAGTTGTACAGTGTCTTTTATACACTTAAGTCTTTCTTTGAAGTATATGTAGCCCATTATATGTGTTGAGTTACGAGTAGTGAATATACAAACCATAAACTTATCAATAACAAAAATTATGATTAACTCTTGTGTAATGATCATTCAAATGTGAAGAAATGCAGGGATAAGACATATCGTGCAGAAAGGCGTAACTGGGAATAGATCGTTTATTGGTGTACTGATTTTATAGATATTCTACAGTCTTTTATTTGATTCAGATGCATCTATGATGCTTCTTATGGAAGTTCAGTTATGATGTCTATCTCTTGACCAAAACAATAAAATAAGAGAAAATTTTAGGGATGGAACTTGATTAAGCAACCCATTATACTTTTTGATTGCGATCAACTTGACAAGCCTTTCCTGTTGGTATCATTGGGAAGTTCTCTTGTTCCTGGGCTTGTGACACTTCAGCTTATATGGAATTGTCATATGTCGTCATGTTGTAACAAATAAATTCTTTGCAACAGCTTGAAAAGCTTCCTTCTCTTGCCAATGGTAACAGCTTGCAACCTCCTTCGCATCACTGTCATTGATGTTGTCTGTCGCCGGAAGAAGGCATTGGGCAGGGAAGAATAAGGGTAAATAGCATATTACCCCTATGTGTTTGTTAAAAATGTACAATACTTGCCTGTGTTTTAAACATTAGATGATTACCCTCCTGTATTTTAAAAATTAGCTGATTACCTTCTGTGTTTTATAAAAGTAGCTAATTACTCCCTATGCTTTTTAAAAATTAGCGCTTTTGTTAAAAAATATAAAAGGACAATCAGCTACTTTTATAAAACACAAAAGGGTAATCAGTTACTTTTAGCAAATCACAAAGGGTAATTAGTTAATTTTTAAAATACATGGGGTATTGTGCACTTTTAACAAAATACAGAGAGATAATCAGTTAATTTTTAAAATATAAAGAGATATTGTATATTTTTAACAAAATACAGAGGGTAATACGCTAAAACAAGAAAAGAAAACCAAAAGAATAAGAAAAGAACAAAGAAATGGAAAAAGAAAGAAAGCATGGATACAAAAGATATTTATTTTACAACTACTTTAACAAATAATTGGATGGAAACGACTTATCTCTCACTTTTCAATAAATTAGGTGTTTGACTCATACTTACCAATAATGAAAGAAGTCTCGGTCAAAATTATCATTTATAAAACACATATAAATACATGACGGTATTCGATTACGTTTTTAAAATACAGAAAAGTAATTAATTTATTTATAAGACACAACAAAATATAGGAAGTATAAAGTCATTTACTAAAAAAAAATAGTATATTAGTTAAAATAGAGAGTATTGTTAAAGTTAAATTAAAATAAATTGTTCCATAAATAGATTAAATTAATTTTACACCCTATAATAAAGAAAAAATTGTTGAGAGTTGGTTTAACAAAATATCTTTTTTCTGTTATGTTGGCAAAGGTGTTACGTGGTAATTGTGTTCTATAATAGTAGGGTAAATATTTTTATCCCGTTGTCGAAGTAAAATGATTCTTAAATATATATGGAGCCTCTTAATATTATCCAGCCTATTTTTAACATCAAATTAAATGCGATTAAAGATTTATTCGTCCGTAAAAGCATTTTGATTATGCAATTTAAAGTTTCTTTTCTTCCAAACATGAAAGATAGTAAACATTAAACAATAACTTAATAATAGTAAACTGAAGGGTATCCACGTTGTTTTGACCAGCCATCCAGTTGGTGATGAAATTAAAAAAAAATTAAACTAAAATTTTATTGTGGGCCACAATTAAGTTTAATTGTATGACCATCTTGTAAGTATACACATTAAAAAAAAAGGGTGAAGTGCATTTTAGACCCCTTATATTTTAACGAAAGTGTACAACACCCTCTATAGTTTAAAAACTCTCTGAGTCCTTGTAGTTTTTTAAAAGTGCACAACACCCCCTACCATTAAATTTAACGGAGAGTGTACTTTACACGCGTTAAGTGAGATTTTTAACGAATTTATTCATTAAATAATTATATGAATTGAGCAAATTACCATTTGTTTGTTTTTTGGCGTAAATAAAAGAGGAAAAGACAAAACAGAGAAATTAAAAAAAATAAATGTATTTTTGTCTTTTTTACAAAATCTGTTAAATATGACGGATTTTATAACTGGAGGGGATATTGTGCACTTTTACAAAATATAGAGACTAGTTCAGGGAGTTTTTGAACTATAGGGAATGTTGTACACTTTCGTTAAAATATAATAGGGTCTAGTGTACTTCACCCAAAAGAAAATAAACAATGAAATTAAAACTTTTATTCTCCCATAAAAACAAATGAATCATGAACACATATGTACACAGAAAAAGGAATCATCGCAAATACAATCCTTCATTAGATGCACAAGAGTCGCTCGTAGAGCCCCTCGCAAATAGCAGGGGATATCGGAAATGATAACGAGACTGTTTTCAAGACTTTAACTTGAAACTAAATATTCAACGCAGTTCGTTGTCCCACCAAGAAAGAAATGGTCTCGTTCAGTGCCACAAGAGAGCGATAGCAGAGCAAACAAGAGATGCTCCGATAACGGCACCGGAGATCGGCAAAGAGAATGCCGCTCCGGTATCAGGCGTAGGAGCCGGTGCCATAGCGACCTCCTGGGCGGAGGCTGCGGCTGTGAATACGGCGGCAATGAGAAACGTCTTGACAATGCTGAGTTGAGCCATTGAATGAAGACAGAGATTGCTTTGAATATATTTATTAGCAATTTTAGCAAATGAAAATGAAATTTCTTACGGCAAGTTCAGTGGGGGCTCTAAAATGTAAATTTTTTTATTTTGGGTATTTTTATATTTTTTTAGAACCTTATACCTTAAAAAGTAGTATTATTTATGAAAAAAGGATGTGGAATTTATTATTTTTGGGTTAAAAGATGCCAAAATAGTATTTCGGGCTCCAAAATATTTAACAATTTTAAAAATAAAAATATTCATATTTTAGAACCCCTCATTAAGGATAGTCAAAAAAAAAAAAAATGAAATTGATGTGTGTTTAGAGATGGCTATGGGCGGGGTTTTGTGAAGCTATTTTTAGTGGGATTTGGTAGGTCTACAAGCTAAAAAGACAGCTGGTGGCAGGTATTAATTGCTTCGGACAAATGGTGCACTGTGTGTGTGCGTGAAAGCTGGGATCGTGGATGGTCATGATTGGTTATGTCGCTGACAGCATTACGTACAATTTATATATTAATGAGATTTACACACATAAATTTTACTAACATCAATTCTGATTGATGCAAAAAATTTCCCTGGTATTATAATTGTGTTTTTTTGCTGAATGGTATTATAATTGTCGAAGAGGCCAAACTGTTGGTTTTTGTTTTCTTGTTTTTGAATTTATTTCAGTTTGTATTTTGAGGCCAAAGTGGGGGATATTATCTTTTGACAGCCAGTGAATTGTAATGGAATTGTATTAGTGTTGAAAATATTATTGCAATGATATTGTTATAATATTTTAGTTCTTTTGAAATATATCTTTATAATATTTTTTAAAACAAACGTTGTAATAAGTTACTTATTGCAATAGTTTTTAGTAATCATTGTACAAACTAATACTTTTTTCAATCATTTTATTTAATTACAACTTTAAAAAAAATTCTCACTGTTTAGTAATAATTGTTTATGAATTTATTTTTTCAGAATGATTTTTAAATTATAATTTATTGCAAGCCATTACTTTTTATTTATAAAAAAACTATTACATTAAAGAATTTATAACGGACCATATGCAACGATTAATATCATTTGTAATAATTTTTAAAAAAATCATAATAATTTTAAGTGTTACAACAGATAAAAAAAATATAATAATACTTATATGACATTTCTTATCATTCTTTTTTCCTTCGATCCTTTTTTTTCTTTTAACTTCTTTTTTCTCCCTTATCTTTCTTCCTTTTCCGCCCACCCTCTTCCCTTTTCCCATTCTCTTCTCCACGACTGTTCTCCTTCGCTCATGTTCCTCCATTGCTCAAAACCTTTTCTTCAGAGGTGGATCTAGGAATTTTCTTAGCGGAGATAAAATTCATAATTTTTTAACTATATATATATATATATTTTTTAGTGGAGAATAATTTATTTTTATAATTAAAAATACATAGATATTTAAAATTTTTTTTTAAATAATATATAAATTTTTTATCATTTTCTTTGGTCCATAGGGGCTGCCAACACACACATCCGCCACTGCTTTTCCTAACTCTTTCTCAATTTCACCCGTCAGCCAATTGACGAGTTGACCAAATTTTGATAGATATACAAGCATCGGTTCAATATAATACCGACCAAATTTTTATTTCAACTTTATACCTAAGCCTGCTAATCAAGTGAGTGATTAGGTGGCTAAAAGAATTATCTCTGATATATGGCCTATGCTTTGGCAAAGTAGTTTGCCCCCAAATTATAGTATAATCTCTTTAAATTAATAGTATTAAAACTGTTAAATTTTATTAATTTAACGATAAATTAATAATTAATAATTGATTGAAATATTTGATTTTTTTAGCTTAATAGTAAATATTTTATATTTATGGTATTTGTTTTGAAAATCTACTCATATTTTTTCAGAATAATTTGAAAACACAAATAGAAAAGTGTAATAAGAATAGAATATAAGAATCTAATTTAATAGGATTAGAACTTTTAGACGCATTACATACAATTAAAGATAAGATTCAGCTAGATTTGAAGTTCAACAAAAGAAAAGTTAATTTTGATTCATATTTTGAGAAAACTTCATAGTCGATTATTATGTATTTTTAGGTAATTATTAATTTATAAAATATTTGGGTCGATAAAATATAAAAAAAATATTTTAAATTTATTATCTTATAATTTTATCGAAATTATTAATTTTTTTGCACTGGTTCTAAATCAAGACCGAATATTTTTATCATTTAAAAGAAATTATTAATATATCAAATATTAATTTAAAAAAATTCTACTAAATTTGTAATTTTATGTTAATCTTTTTGGTACTTGTAACGTCAAATTAAGTATAGAAATAAAAGAAAATTCAAAAAAAAAAAAAAAATTGGTCTACATAATCAAATTGAATTCTATGACCTTGCAAGTATAGAAATAGAAAAAGAAAAATGAAAATGAAAACTTTTATTGTCATCATGAATACATATGTACTGATAAAAGAATCATCACAATACAATCACTCATAACACTCAATCGAATCACATAATCCTCCCACTAATTAAGTAGTATTAACAAAATATATTTTCGGTCGTCTCGGTGCACGAAACTCTTACAACCAAACGACAATAACATTCAGTGCCTCAACAGAGCGACAGTAGAGCAAAAAATAGACGCACCAATTATGGCGCCGGAGACGGGCAAAGAGAAAGCCGCTCCGGCGTCGGGAGATGGAGCCGGTGCCAAACCAACCTCCTGCGCTGTGGCTGTAGCTGTGAATACGGCGGCAATAACGGCGATGAGAAATGCCTTGACAATGCTAAGTTGAGCCATTGAATGAAAGAAGGAATTTAAGTATTATGCAGCTACAGAGGAAACTATGTTTTGAAGTAGCAGCGTTTTGAGATGGGTTAAGAGTGGTTTTGTGAGGGCATTTATAGGGGTTTGGTGGGGTCTATAAGCTAAAGAGACAGCTAATGACAGGGGTTTAATTGGTTCAGCCATGTGCGCGTGTGTGTGTGAAAGCTGGAATCCTGGTTGGTGATGGTCGGCCATGGCGTCGTATGTGAGCTGGACGCGTATGATTCTTGTTGACCGGACCAACCTGTTCGTTTCGACTTTGGCACCGTGTGGTTTGCCAAACTCCTTTGCGTAATTGACGCTTTCTATAGCAGCTACAAACGCAAGAGATTGAAAGTCAGGACCTTGAGTTTAAAAAATAATAATAAGAAGAAAAAAAAAAAAAAGACCAAGCGGGGTAAATTCTTGATCCATTTTGGATTACCTAATAATATAGCTGTTATTAGAGAGAATAATAGGGATAAAGTGACGATAGAGTTAAATTTGATCACATTTTATTTCATCATTAATTATATCAACCAACTCAAGTGATTTCAAATACGTCCTAAAAATTACTGCTTCAATGGATGATCAGTCATTTAATTTAGAAAAAAGAGTTCCTAGTCTTATAATATTTTTATTGGAAAATGTCACATTTAGTCCTTCTTATTTTAATTTTGTACCTATTATTTAAAATTTCTTAATTTTGTCTCTATTATTTTTTTAAAAAATAATTTCATCCATATTATTTTTCAAAAGTTTCAATTTCATCTCTGTTATTTTTCTAAAGTTTCAAATTTATCCCTATCATTTCTCAAAAAAAATTAATTTAGTCATATTATTTTCTGAAAAATAATAAGGACTAAAATTGACTAATTTGGAACAATAGGAAAGAATTTAAAACTTTAGGAAAAAATAGAGACGGAATTGAAACTTTTTTAAAATTAATAGGGACAAAATTAAAACTTTTTTAAAAACAATAAAAACGAAATTGAGAAACTTTAAACAATATGGATGAAATTTAAACTTTTTTAAAATAATAGAGACTAAATGTGCTATTTTTTCATTTTTTTACTAGACAATCAACCACCTAATTTGCTTGTCTGTAAATATGGGTACACTAATACTCCAAACTCTCATGAGAAGAGATTTTTGTTTGGCCTAGTTGTTGGATTATAGAGTTTTTCAGAAAATAGAGCTTTTGATTAGAAGTGTTGATAAACAGAAGTTATTGATCGTTTGGCCTTGTTATGTTCGAAGTATTGTCCACTGTCACAATGCAATTAAATATAAAAAAAAATAAATATGAAAAAAAAAATTAGTAAACTATCTAAAAAGTATGTACGACTATTTTTTAGGGGGGGGGGGGGGGGGGGGGCGGGGGGGGGGGGGGGAAATAGTTTTCTCCATGATATAAAAACAGTTTCGTGAAAGTCTTTTTTAAAAAACTTATAATTGGAGCTTCTTATCTTTTAGCCTTATCTTTTACTTAAAATTTCTTTACAAAATAGGACAAACAAGTTAGATTCAATTTGATAAACTCATACAAAAAATACTTTTAAGCATCTAAAAGTTCATCCAAACTAACTCTTAGTATCTTGCACAGGGTGATTGACTGTTCAGCACAATCTAAATTGAGAATTAATACCTTGCACCCCTTCAACGCAATGGTTCAATATAAACATCATCTATAGATTCTGATTTGGCCAATAAACAATCTGATGCAATGCTTGGCAAGTTTACTTATATATCGGAACTATTATTAATTGCATTGGTAGATGGAAGAAGATTTTAATAAGAAATTTGCCTGACTGTTATGATATGATTGGATAAATCTATGTTTTAATTGCCTTTAGTCGATATTGTGGGTTTTTAACAAACATTAAGTTGATAATATTGGTATTTTCCATTGAATTTTACGTTGCCTTTTGCAAATCCATATGTGGTGATGACTTAAAGCTATAGATTAAAGAATACAAATAACAAGTAACTTGGAAGTGTTTCATTCATAGAATATTTACTTGGTTTGTTTGGGCTTCGTTCATGTACTACGTTATTATTAGCTCATATTTATTTTGGGTATTTGGGGTGTTATTGGTCACAAAGGTCGTACTCACAACAAAAGAGGATTATTTTTTGTTAAAGTAGCCAATTTGTGAGTCAACTATTTAGTTTTAGTTGCTAAAATGTATCGAAGAATATAGTAGACCATAAACTTAGAATTGTCGACAATTTTCTTATGAGCGCTCTTAGTGTACGTTCACAAGATCAATTTTTGGTTATGTCATTGAGTTCTTGGAATCAGGGGCGGAGCTAGGCCCTAGATTTTTTTGAAAAAAGAATTTATGTATTATTGTTTAAAAAAATTTATATAATATCGTTAAAAATAAGTTAACGCCCCCCTTCCTATGTTTTTTTCCTTTGTTATGAATGTTCTTATTTAAATCTTGGTCCCTCCAATTTTAAAATCCTGGCTCCACCCCTAGTTGGAATTGACCTTGGGGTATTTGGGTTGGTGGATGCGTTATCAAGGCAAGTAGCATTTTCACATCCTCAAACTATCGAAAAATACGCACGGCTATTTGGCCCCACAAAATAAAATGTGAGCTCACATGTTTATGAGATGTGTTGAATGGCCGAATGCCAAATAGAAGCATTTTTCAAAACCAACCCTTTTTTTTCAAAAATATATTTACGGGAGAATTTTTGGAATATGCGATGATCTGTGCAATCTATTACAAGTTTTAACTAGTTAAATTAGTATATTGTATGTTAACTTGTGATTGCTAATTTTTTGGTTTTGCAAATTAAGGTCTCAAACATAAGATTCCTTGATCTAAACGGGCACCAACATCATGCAAATTAGAAGGTGGAAGAGAGTGAGGTGAACTTGGGACATCAGTTTTGGTTGACTTAGAAGGTTAAAGAACGACGTAAACTTGGGACATCAGTTTGGTGTCAGTCAAAAACACTCTAAATTATTTGTATTAGTTTTTGGTACTTTTGCAGTCAACAGTAAGTTTTAAAGAAAATTGAAATTGAAACTGAGTGAAAACGAAACTGAGACTTCAAGTGTCCACAATATCAAACTTATTTTGAGACCATCATGAAAGCATAGAAATAACTAAAAAAAAATTGAAATAAATAATTTTATTGTCTCATAAAAGGAAGAATTATAAATATTCTATATATATGTAGTGATAAACGAATCATTGCAATACAATGATCACTAACAACGCTCAGCCATAAAATCACATAATCCTCCTACTAAACATACTAATATATCACACTCCACGTCTCCAAAAAAAATTACAAGAAAAAAAAAGATAATTTTATATGATCGCATTCAGTGCTTCAAGAGAGCAAATGCAGAGAAAACAAGAGATGCTCCGATAACAGCGCCGGAGACTGGAAGAGAGAAAGAAGCTCCGGCGTCTGGGGACGGAGCTGGTGCCAAAGCGACCTCTTGAGCCGACACTGTGGCTGTGAACACGGCGGCAATGACGGCGATCAGAAACGCCTTGACAACGCTAAGTTGAGCCATTGAATGAAGGCAGAGATTGTTAGCTATTTAGCAAATGAAGATGAAATGGCTGTGTTTGGGGATGGTTAAAGGTCGGGTTTTGTGAGGGTATTTATAGTAGATTTGGTGGGGCCTACATGCTACAGTGACAGCTAGTGACAGAGGTTTAATTGGTTCAACAGTGTGTGCGTGTGTGTGTGAAAGCCGGAATCGTGTCGGTGATGATTATTTTTGTCGATGGCGGCGTCGTATGGGAGCTGGCCGCGTATGATTCTTGTTGACTGGACCAAGCCGTTCGTTTGGACTTTGGCAAACTTTCTTTGCGTAATTGACGGTTTTTAGGCCGTTTAAAAAAAAAAAGAAAAATGGTCATTTAAAACCTGAACTTAATCTAATACAAAATTAAAAATTTGAACTTCAAATATTCCACAAAGGGCCAAACTTTAAAAGAAAAAGTTGTGTTATTAATTGATGGTGCTAGTTTTTTACTTACATGATATTTTTTTTTCAAATTTTATATGACTTTTTTTTTCTTTCCAACTTCTATGTGGTGTTTTCTTTCTTTAAACACCAAATAAAAATAGTTTTAAATATCTTAAATTTAACAATAGAGTAATAAATTCTAGACCATTTTAAAACTAAAATAAGTTATCAACATATACTATCAATTTTTTTTATCTGTTGTAATATTTATAAATATTTAAAATTGTTGCAAAAAGAATAACTATTATAAATGACTTTAATTATTGCATATAACCCCATTATAAATTTTCTACTGCAACGATTTTTGGTAAATTATAACAATAGTTTAAAAGAGCGTTGCAATTAAATTGTAATTTAGAACTGTTGCGAAAAAGAAATCTTATGATAAATTATTAACAAAAAATGATAATACAAATTTTAACTACTGAAATTAAATAAAACCATTGCAAGAAGTTTTAATTTATATAATGGTAAAAAACTATTGTAATAAATCATTATTTGTCAATTTGATTGTTGCAAAAGAGCTAAAATATTGTCCTACACAAAAAACACAAATCTGTATAAAAGATTGGAACAAGTAAGGTTTTCTCCTATACAGATATATATGTAGGTTTGTTTTTATATGATATATATGTATATATACGTGCGTGTGTATATTGATATCTTGTTTTTTAGCTTTTAAAAAGTATAAAATTTATTACGTTATTGTTGAATTTAATATATTTAAAAATTATTTTTATTTAGTGTCTTAAAAAGAAGCCATGTAGGAATTGAAAAGAAAAAAAGAAAATGATACACAGGATTTGAATAGAAAAAAATACCACGTAAGCAAAATACTAACATCATTAGTTAACGGTGTGTAAAACACATCTATATGAAAGATTGGAGCAACTAGGCTTTTCTTCTATATAGATGTATATATAGGTTTGTTTTTATATGTGTAGGTATATAATTTATTACGTTGTTGTTGAATTTAAGTTATTTAAAAATGATTTTTATATATTATTTTTATAATCTAAATACAAATAGTATAATAATAATATAATAAATATATAATAATATTATTATTAAAACATTAATGATAATATAAATTGAATAAAAAATTACAACAATAATAATAATAATTTAAAACAAATAATAGTGAAAACAATAATAACAACAACAACAACATTGATAATTGCAGTAATAGCAGTGTAGTAGTAGTAATGATAATAATAATATTAATATTAATAACATGCCTAGAACTAACTATTGTTATTAATATGATGCTTATTTTTACTAAGACAATAATAATTCTATAGCAACAAAAAGGCATTCTTGTCAATTTTTTGGTCCACTTTCTAGATTAATTTACAGCTCTAAGGCTCCATTTGTTTGCCGTAAAATAACTTGCTTGTGGAAAATATTTTTCTGGGCTCCGTTTGTTTGCCGTAAAATAACTTGTTGGGAGAAAATATTTTTCTGAAAAATAAAATACTTAAAAATATTTTATGGTGTTTGGATGTACAGTGAGTTCCGTAAAATGTTTTCTTCTCCCAAAGGATATGAAAATATTTTTTCAAATTTTGTACTAGCCGCAATTGTTGACCGGAAAATATTTTCCAATTAACCAATTTTCTAGTGTTACCAAACACCGAAAAATTAAGCAAAAACAGCTGTAATTATTGACTGAAAAATATTTTTCAGTTCACCAATTTTTCGGTGTTACCAAACACTAGAAAATTAAGAAAATATTTTCTGGGAAAATATTTTACGACAAACAAACAGAGCCTAAGTCATTCATGAACTTTCTTCTTCCAAAATGAAACCTATCTACAGATAAATGAAAAAAAAAATGAAACTTATCATGGCACCACTACAATGTATTTGTCAAATACCACAATTGATTGATGGATTAATACATTTTCTTGTATAAAATCTTTTTACCAAATCATAAAACAGTTTTAGAATTTATGAAGGAATTCACAAGGATTGTCGTCGAAACTCTATAGCTTTATGAACATTTTTCCATGTTACAAAACCTCTTTTTAAGATAATGCAACATTAATTATTGAAAGTGTTTCTTCAAGGGACCCTTAGATCAACGACAAAGAAAAGTTTTAAGTCTAAATTGAAGTTACTTGTCTACCATATGTTATTTGTTTCGCTCGTATCATCAGTTCTACTTTTGTGGTTCAAACATTTTGAGTTTGGATTATGATATGGAATTGGAGTTTGGATCTTCTCATTTCTTCTGTTAATTTTCAAATGAGGTGTGTTAATTAGATTTGGTCATGTTAAATCGCAACTATTTATTTTAAAATTTATTTTGAAAACCATTTTCATATTCTAATAATTTTTTAATCCAAATATGATCATTGAGATTTAAAAGAAACAAAATTAATAATAACTTATAATACACCTCATTTCAGATATCAGAAATGTAAAAAAGTAAAACCACTAAAGGCATATGCATATATGTACTTGTCACAATGAAGGCAATGAGTCGCTAGGAAGACAACTCATGAGAATAAAACTATAATACACCGTTTACACAAAAATAAAAAAATTAATAACGCGATCAACGAAAGAAAAATGAAAAAGAAAATCAAATATTTATTTATCTTATAACCACAATATGGTGACAATCCAACTCAAACAGTTTACAGAAAAAAGAATGGTACACACAACAGCTCTCAAGCTGACATCCTCGATCATATACAAACCAACGCAAAGCACTTCATAAAAAAGATGTGCTCAAAGACAAATGTTATTATTTACTGAAAGAAGAGTGCAATCATGGACACCACCATTGAAGAACAAATCAATGCTGCAGAAACTGGCAATGAAAATCCAGCACCAGTATCCATTGAAGGATCCACTGAAGCTGAAGGTGAAGGTGCCAATTGTGCCGAAACGGCCGAGAAATAGAGGACTACCATGGCCATGGCAAGGAGAATATTGGTAGCTGAGTTGCCAAAATGAGCCATTTTTTTGTTGAATTTCAATATGCTAAGCTCTCTTAGTTTCTGATTATGATACTGTGAATTGGCTTTGCAATAGTCTCAATTTATAGCTGTCAGTTTGGTATCTTAGACATGTTCATTACGTTTTCTTTGAATTTTCTTTTAGGGTAAATAGCTGAAATGGTCATTTATCTTTAAGTTTTGTAATATTTTCATCTTTTATCTACCAAACGTGATAAATTAATTTTTTATCTTTAAACATACGACGCTATTAATCTTTTTAACAAATTATGTCGTCAAATTTTTTAATGTAGATTGCATGCACCAGCACGTGAACAACTTAAGATAGATTTTGGAGGGATAAAGACTAATTGGTTACGTGCCGGGCGCATGCAATTTACGTTAAAAAAAATTGATGAAATTTGTTAAAAGAACTAATGGCGTCACAGATTTAAAGATAAGTGATTAATTTGTCACGTTTGATAAATAAAAAATAAAAAATATCGAAGAGTCCAAAGATAAGGGACCATTTATGTCATTTACTATTTCTTTTATAACAAACATATCCCTAAAAAGTCCTTTCGGGATCAAATCAGGGTTCGGGATGTATAATCATGTTTATAAGAAGCATGATTTGGGTTACTTAAATATAAGTTTTAACACAATTGGTCTAAAAAAATATTATCTCTAAACTAATTCGTATTCAAAACATGAAGAAATCTCCCGTCCACGTCCAAATTCGTCATCCAAGACGTTCCTTGGAGTCACGATTTCTTTTTCTTTTTTGACTTTTTCGTCAAGACTTGCGGGTTCCACAAATGTGACTAACAGGTAGGTTTTCTATTCAAGCAATGGTCCCACAAATGGTTGCCCCAAGTGCATCACGTTGCTAAAAATCTTGGTTCTTAATAATGCAAGACGTTTGCTGTTTGGGGTTTAAGGCAGGTGAGAACTCAAATTCAACCAGCTGGTGGCTACGACATGGTTGGAAATCTGGCCATTGATCTGACGAACATGTGAAATCTGGCCATTGATCTGACGAACATGTGGGGACCGTCGGTTACTTGGTCCATGTCGCACCAAATGAGTGAAATCGACTAGTTTAGAATTCTAAACGTAGTCAAACAAATTGCAATTTAGAGAACTTATGTAAGATGTTAATGGTCCTCAAACAACATCTTGAAAATGATTTTAAACTGAGATCATTTTTTCTTAATCATTAAGAAATATCTCTTATACTCTGCGTGAAAGTGCAATGGATGGTTGAAATTTTGAATTATTCTTGGTGAAGGAACGAAAGATAATTCGAAAAAGGCCAATGGGTATAGAAAAGACGGGTACGCTAACCTTCTATCAACTAGGGCCAAGACAAGTAGAGGAACGAGGTACGAGCTTCTTCTTATTTCTTTTCTTATATCTTTTTCTTCTCTTTCTCTATTCTTGCCCTTGCTACTAAGGCTGAAGGGACCTCATCTAACTTTTCTCCTGATGTTGAGTCTAGGTCGCCGATCCGCTGTTACTCTTATAATAAGCTTCTAATAAGGTATACCGATGAGTTCTAACTCTTCTTTTTCCGGCTCTTTCGAAGTCTTCCTTCGCTCTATTCCAATCATTTGATGGAGTGAATGCGGATTCAGTTATTGTAGGCCCTTCTTTAGCTTTAGTAGCTCTTCCTTCTTCTGTGTCCTATCCTTCCTTGCGGATTACCGATTTCTGAAAGAGTAATGTCCTGTGTCTTCGGCTCTAGGAGAACTTTACCTATAGCTGATCTATAGAGCTCTACTTTAAGATAGCTCGGGCAGGCATTCTTCTTCAGAAAGAGGAGTTGCTTGCCTTACCACACCAACCACCTTAGGCTTGGAAGTTCTAGCTCTCAAGGAGCACCCCTCTCTTAAAGAGAAACTGTTGAAACTCAATCTCGTGAATTAACTTCCTTTCATTCCTAATTTTTGAATTGAATTAAATTAGTTAATTTCGAATAATATGGACGAATTTAAAGCTTTTGAGAAATAATATGGACTAAATAGAATAAATTTGAACAATAGGGATCATTTGTGCAATTTTCTCAAAGTAACAATAGCTATTTCCATGTTTGTAAACACTAAAATTATTGCTTTTTTTTATTTAAGGACAATGAACTCACATTAGATATAACTACATTAAATCAACCCTAATATTATAATTTTGTGGTACAGCTATTCGATCCAATACATAATTTAGGTTACTCAAGCGTCATATAATATTTGTGATGAGATGACATAGGTTCAAATTTGAGACTTGTTGCCATAATAAGTCGCTACTTAACTACTTCACCCAACCCTGGGGACATAAACAATAAATATTTTGTTTAAAACATTTCATTTTTGTTCTGATTACTAAATGTTCATTAAATGCCAATTGTTTTAATCAAGCCAACAAGTTTTTAAATTCGAGTTAGACAACTTGGGCATCTTTTTTGCAACAATAGATATCAAAATCGATATCTAAATTCAAAATCTCTAATTGTAATATATTACTACGTAATTATTTCACCCTATTTTTTGATAAATTGGACACCTTCACTTAAAACATATGATAATGTGCCGTTAGTTATAACATGGAGTGATGCTGAACTTGATTCCTATATTAATCTTATGATGATTTATGTTCAAGATTAACATTTAGAGTGCAAAATCCCATTTTGTGATAATGTTCGTTGGGACTTCAATACTACTGTGCCACACCTGAATTTTGACACTAAAATATGTAGAATTAGGGATAACAATGGTTAAGGTTTTAATCGAAACTAATAGGTATTCGATTCGATAATAAATTTGATAACAAAATCGATGGGTTATTTGTTAGGTTTTAGTTTTTATAAATGATAATTGACGGGTAATTCGATACATTTTGATTATAGACTTTCAAAAAAATTGACACTCAAAAATCGATTATAATTTATCATATATATACATCATTAATTTATCTTTTCTAATAATGATATTCCTACATATATATGTATTTTATGCGTGTGCACAAATACTAATTCATTTTTTAAGAGATCATTGAGTTATAAATGTAGAAGATTTCAACATAGAATTTCTCTTATTAGGAATTGAGACAATTTTTTGCATTAATATTTGAGTTTATGTTCATAGTTCTTGTGAATTTTTATTTTTTTCAACTTATTTTACTTTCATTTGAGTTTTTTTTTTTGGGTCAAACTTTCATTTAAATCTATAATATGATTTTATTGTGTGTAAATTTTGATTCATTAGATTCTTTTTGGCTTTTATAACATTTAATTCAGTTTTCTACTTTAAATATATAATTATTATGTTTCATTGAATTTTTGTAGGGTTTTTAAGTTTATGTTATTATTTAAACTATTTTTTATTTTTATTTTTTAAATTATCAGTTTCGGTTCGGATATCCGTGAGATGTGGGCTATTTTTTTGCAGATACTCGACCCATGATCCCTAAGTTTTAGAGATTTTTTCTATTTAAACTTCGTTTAGAATAATCGGTTTCAAGTTCACTTACCCGCGATTTTTTCATTATTTGTCGGTTCGGTTTTTAATAGTGATTTTTAAAATCATTCGGTTTCGGTTTTGATTTCGAGTTTAGGTTAAACTAAACGGTTTCAATTTCGATTTTTCTATTTTTTGCTGTTAACTGACTCATTATCATATCTATTTAGAATGTGATCTGTCACGTGTAAGTCAAACAATTTAAGCTTACAAACCCTAACACGCACCCCCCCCCCCCCCCCACACACACACACATATATTATTACATTCCTAAAAAGTTAGAAATGAGTAGGACTCATCCTACAAAAAGAAATCCAGCATCTAAACACTACTGCATTTTTGTTCGATTACAACATTTAAAAAAATTACAGAAAGGCTGAAAACTATTGCATATAGTGTTGTTGCATACTATTGCATATAGTGTCGTTGCATTGAGATGGTCATCTTGTAAAATAATAAGCAACAGTTTCAAAAACTATTGTAATTCAACTATAGTTTTAAAATTATTGTGAAAAGGTAATTTCATGAGTACTTATTCATAAAAAGTGATAAAAAAAAAATTTAACTGTTGCAATTAAACAAAAGTATTGCAAAATGTTTTAGCCTATACAACGATTAAAACCATTGAAATAAGACACTTATTACAATGATTTTTTAAAAATATTTTTTATTTTTCAATTAAAGTATCGTAAAAAAAAAGAAACTAATATTTTACAACGAAAATCCAACTAGAGTGGGGATGCTACCGCACTCTACAAGGTAGAGACAATAAGAATAAGCCAAGAAAGCTTAGTAAAGACACCTGAATAAAACTAAAGAATTGTTTAAATAAAATAATACAATACGTAAAATCATAATTAGGATTGCATAATGCGAAATAAAGAAGATACATAACCAAAGCAACTGTATTAACCAGACTGTACCTCGCATACACACTGCACAGATAACTCGAGATCAATTCAAGAATATCACAGCCCAGGTTGTTTTTTTTTGTTTTATTGTGATTGGACCTTGTTGCCTCTTTTTGGGCCTTCGCATTTTATAATCACTTCCTTTTAATGTGATTGTCCTTCAGAACAAAAAGAAAAAGTGAAAAAATCCCATGAACAGAGAAGTTCTCTTTTTCCTAAAAAAAGAAAAAAAAAAAAGAAAAGAAGAAGATGATATTGGCAAAATTAGGAAATCCTGTCCCTTTCTTTTCACTAGCTAGGTATATTTTTCATGGGAGTGGATCCTCTCATGTTCAGAATTCTCTCATGTATAACATGAGAGAGCATTTCAACCATTAAATATTTTTTTATAAATTTGGACCGTTAATCTATAAGCATTTAATGACTTGACCAAAAAATTATAGTTTTGGTTTTTTACTTCAAAGACCTGCATTATGAGATATTTTTTTTGGAAGACGTGATAACTCAGTTGATGGATTCGGATCACTAGATTATCCAGTAGAGCCCGACTATCAATTAATAAACTCCGATGCAACAGTGCTCCCCACACATGAACTAGGTCAATCAAGGGTGAAATTTCAAAGGAGTGGGAAATATCGAACCCACGAACTTCGCAGGAGTGATTGTACCCTACTACAATTATTATTATGATTATTATATTTGGTATTATTATTGTTTTTGTTTTTATCATTATTATTTTACTTTATTATTATTATTATTATTATTATTATTATTATTAATGTTGTTGTTATTATTATTATTATATTTCTTTATTATTATTATTATTATTATTTTATAATAATAATTAGTATTTTATAATAATAATTATTATTATATTTGTTAATTATTATTAATATAGTTATTTTTATTATTATTTTTGTTATTATTATTATTATTATTATTGAAATATAGGGGTATGGTAGTCAAGTTCATTTCTAAATACATGGGAATGACCAATTCCCATGTGTTTTCTCTAGAATGACTATTCCTATATACGCAGGAATGAGATTATCTTGATAATGAAATTCTCAAATTTATTCTTTCATACTAAACATAGGAATCAAAAAGAGTTGGGAATATCATTCCATTCCAAACCTCATTCCAGCATACTAATCGCTACCTTATTCTTTTTTTAATTTATTTATTTATTTACATGGCTGAATTATATATGGTTTGTTATTCATCTAAGGCTTTGTTTGGTTTAGCTGTAAAATTTTACTTTTTGAGATGTAGAGCTTTGGTTAGAAGTGTTGTTAAATAAAAGTCATTGATTGTTTGACCTATATTGGGCAATATTGAGCTTTTAAAATTTTTTAGGGAAATATTGTACTTTAAAAATATAAAGGGGTATATTTGAGAGGGAAAAAAAATAACTTCCCGCATTATATAAAAATATTTTAGTAAAGCCTATTTTGAAAAACTCTAATTTGGAGTTTCTTGTTTTTTAACCTTTTTTAGTTTCAACTTTTACCTAAAAATATTTTGAAAAATGGGCCAAACAGGTAAAATTAACTTCTAGATCTAAAGTCACAGGAAGTACTTTTAAGTGTTAAAAAACTAGGCCAAATAAAGCCTAAACGTAATTTATTCAGCTTCTACTTTATAACAAGAGGTAGTGCAACATAAATATTTTGAAGTCATAAACTCATATTTGCAGTTATTCTGAGATTTTAGAGTTATAAAAATGATGCAAAAATCAATATTTAACGAGAATGACACACAACAAGAAAGAAAAAAAAATTACTTAAGATAGGTTCTCTTCTTTTTGCCAATTGATTTATTGTTGTTTTCGCAATATTTGGATCTGATATCAAAGGATCATATGGTTAAATAAAGAAAGAAAAATATTTTGAGTAAATATTAATTAAGAGAGAGTAAAAAGAATTGAAGAGAGAGAAATAGTCTAGCTAGCATGTCATATAAGATTTTACGTAAGAAGTAATAAAAGGGTAATAAAAAAATATGTTATACATAGCATTACTTTTTGTACATTATAATATCGTAAAACAAATAAATATGATCTTTATAGTACCAAAATAACAATTTCCTAATTTAGAGCCGACTTTAATTTTGTCCTTGTTAGCACAGAAATTAGAAGGATTATGATTTCAACAATCTAAAAGTCAACGAGTTGATCCTTATTTTGATCTTTTGACCAATAAAGGAAAATTCAACATTTGCTCTCTATATTACCAAAATCCTAGCCATAATGCCACTGGCCATTTGGTTGGTTTTCGCTTTAGTGCTAGAGGTTTCAATATAAATTTTTATTTGTAATATTTTATAATGTAAAATAGTTTAGGTCTCTTTTAAATTATTATTTTTTTAAAAAAAAAAGCTTACTGAAAACCCTATCAATAAATTAGAATTAAATCCCCTTGTACCAAGGGTATCGTTAATAAACTCTGGAGAGACCCTTCAATCGTTAGATCAATTTCTTGTTAGAGTTTTAAACAGTAACATTAAATGATTTTAAGTTGTTAGGTTGATTTATTGTGAGAATATTTGCCAAATGCTTGTTTGTAACAAGGATTTGACCAAAAAAAAAAAAAAAACAAGGATGCATTCCATTAACCAAAGAACATTATAAATAGTTGGATTCAAATCAATTAGGCCCAAAAACACAAAAGACAACATAGGGACAAAGTTCAAGTTAACAACACAAATAGGCCCAAATCACCAAAATTAGTGGGTTTTACCACAGCAAATCGATCCGTTGATTGGATTGCCAAGTGTAAATTGACTGGGAATTTCTGGCTGAATTGAATTTCTAGCATCCTTCATTACCTACTTCTCCTATTGAAATCAGATTTTGAACTAACTGGTATTGGCTAGTGTTATGTATTTGATCTACTAACAAACTTTTTTTTATTAATAAAATGATTAATTATGTGTGTTCCTGACAAAAACAAAAAAAAAAACAAAAAAACAAAAAAAGGAAGAGCAAGACAATGATTCACTATCTATTACATCACAAAATTGTAGCACCAACGGCTGCTAAGTCCTCGATGAAGAAGGAACTTCAGACGTCACTGGGTAGACTACAAATGCCTATGCATACCACACCGCAAAGGCCAACAGATGATAACAAGCCTGCGACAAGCAAACAATTAAAAAGCAAGTGAGAAGAAACTAGCCAACCCATCGGAGCAACCAGTTTGGGAACAATCAAATATAATCAAGAACCAAATCTCAAAAAATCTAACACCTCAGTATCTCTTATTATGTTTGCCCTTGTGGTTGGGACGTATAGTTTTGCCACTATTATGGTTTATGGTATTATAAATGATTATATTTTGGAGGTTTCATTTCATATTTTATTTTGGAGACACATACCTATTTTATTAGGTGTTAGAATATATATTTGTCTTACATCAGAAATAAGAATTTCTTAAACCACTTTCTAAGATAATCGACTACTCAACTTGACACTAATTGGTTTTAAAATGGAATCCAATGATTTTTAATATGGTATCAAAGCTTGGCCCATGGTCCAATTTTATTCATTTGCTTCAAATTAGGTCTATGTGTGTTTAATATATCTTTCGCGTGTGTCATGTTTCACACATCTTCAATTCTTTACGTGTGTCTCACGTGCATTCAATCTTCCATATGTGTTAATCTACCATGTGTATTTAATTTTTTATGTGTGACCCATCTCAAAAAATTAGATCCACATATTTTTAATCTTTCATGTGTGACCCCTCTTAAATTAAGTCATATGTGAGGGAGAGTGTTAGAATATACACTTGTCCAAATAAAAAAAAAAATCAGAAACATTAAGACTACCTTATAAAATCATGGGTTACTCTACTTAGCACAAATTGATTTTAAGATAGAACCCCATAATTCTTAGTTGCTCTGAAGCTGGGGCCTTATTTGTGGTTTTTGTCTTTATTTTTGGAATTAGAGCCTCATAAACTTAGGAAATATCTTTTTTCACAAATAGGCGACAATTGCATCGATTTGTCATAGTTGGTGTGGGTGTGACAATGTGGACTTGAATCCTCCCGTATCAAATATTATGAGAGAGATTCAATGGTGATGAACTATACATAGTGTTATATAACCTTTGAATTTCTCTCACAATGTCATTTAATATAAGAGGATCCAAATTCGTGACAATGTTATTATATCTTTGAAAGATGAAACACTTGCACAAATGTGTAATTCAAGGTGTGTAATTTGTGTTTTGATAACAATTTGGGCATAAATATTTTAATGTCATCAAACATAAGCAATAATACATCCGGCCCAATGAAGATCATTTGCAGCCCTAACCTTTATTTGATCGGAATTTACAGCCCTGACCGTGACTCTTAATGTCCAAGGCCCAATTGATTCATAGTACAATTATCATTTCGTGAGACGAACAAATATGATTTTTATAGAACTCGCTTTATACAAGCAGCGAAACCCACCAAAACAGTAAAATCCTTCGTACCTGTTCTCGACTTTGTGTGGCTTCGCCACTGGGGCCATGGGGCGGAGGAAACCTAGGTATTTCTCTTCTTCAGCCTTGCCAGTTAACTCTTCTGATTTTTTCAAAGATATGGAGTCTCCATCTCCTTCAGAAACTAACGTGGTAGATAGGATCTCTTTGGCCAGATCAAAATCACCTTTGGTCCCTCCAGACCATTCTTCCCCGAAGGATTTCCCATCCTTAAGCCCTGAAAAATTTCATACTTCTATCTGCTCTGAGGCTTCTAACTCGGACAATGCATATCTGAACATCCCTAACTCATATCAACTATTTGATGTTCCTTGGAACACAGTTACAAGCAAAGCTACGACCAACCAGCTTAGTGCAGGTCCTAACAGCTCTGATTCGGGTTTAGGTCTACCTGTTTCTAAGACCCAACTTGATGTCCCTCCGGTGACAAGTCTTGTTAAGCACCGTTGGACTAATTTTTTTGAAGGTCAACTCAAGGAAGATCTCAAATTGCCTTATTTCAAGCCTTCAAAAGTTGGTGACAAATTGAGAGTCAATCCCCCACTTCAAGTGAGGTCTTTTGGTATTAATCAATGGAGGAACACTTTGTTGGGTCAGTTATTAGACAAGCGCCCTCTCCCCCCCCCCCCCCCCCCACCCCCCTTTTGTACTTATTAGGAACTTGATGAATGGTTTATGGAAAAAATTTGGTCGAGTTGAGGTGAAATCCACTGATGGAGGTCTTTATTTTTTCATTTTGAAAGCTTATAGGTTTGTGATGTTGTCTTAGAACAAAATTGGCACGTTGGCAACAGACCCCTCTTGCTGAGGAAAATGGAAACTTGGTATTCAACCTCTTAATTTCAGAATTGACCGCGTTCCTCTCTGGATTCGTCTGAGAAATATTCCGGTTGAGTATTAGAATAAAGATGGTCTTGGCTATCTGGCAAGTGCTATTGGGGTCCCCATTCAGACTGAAGCTTCTACCTTTACAAAGTCCAAGCTGAATTATGCCCAGGTATGTGTAGAGGTTAATTTGGAAGAAGAACTTCCTGACTCTTTTGAACTTGAAATTTGGGATGAGAATGATGAAATTGTTGATATTGTTGAAATTGATGTGGAATACTCATGGAAGCCGCAAGTGTGCTCTCATTGCAAATCGTTTGGCCATAACATGAGCAAATGTCCGAAGATCATCCCTAATAAGAAGGATGATGTAGTTCCTTCCCATCCTACGGCTAGGGGTAATCCTCCGCCGAAGACCTCTCAGAATAACGCGGAGAGGGTAGTAGAGACAAAAGTGTTCGTCCATTTCATGCCTTTAATAGGCCAAAGAGTAGACAGAGCAAAATATTTTCTAAAGATCAAAGACTTGGGCAAAGTAGGGGCAGAAGTCCTGCCAAGAGAAGGGTGCCTGATTGTGGGGATGAGGGACCACATACTTCATCAGAAAATAGGAATGATTCTCCTAATCAAGATGCTGCTGCTAAAGATATTAGTTCCCCCAACCATTTTTCCATCCTTGGTAAAGTTGGTGAGGATATTTCGCAGGAAATTGTGACCTCGTGTTGAAGGCAAATGGGAAAAAAATACTACCTGAATTTGTTTATAGGGTGAAGCCCCAACAAACTCTACATTCTCAATGATTGTGTCTTTTTGGAATGTGAGGGGCATGAACAACCCCCACAAGCAAACTGATATTCTTAGGGTGATGAATAAAAACAATGTATGTATTTTTGGGCTACTTGAAACTCGTATCAAGCATAATAATGCTGCTTCAGTCATTCATTCTAAATTTAAGAATTTGAGAGTGGAATGCAATTATGAAGATGTTGCCTCTGGGAGTATTTGGGTACTCTGGGACCAAACCAAAGTTGTTGTAGATAAACTTGAAGCTTCCGACCAAGCTATTTTGTGTGCAGTTAAAGACATTAGGGAGGGTTGACAATGCTTGATTTTGTTTGTTTATGCTAGCAATTTTGCCCAGCAAAGGATTAACCTTTGGAAATCTATTGTTGAATGGTCCAACAAATACCAAAACATCTCGTGGTGTATGGGAGGGGACTTCAACGAGATACTGGCAATTGAGGACCGTCTTGGGTGCATATCTCTTCCCCTCGGATCTAAAGATTTTGACAACTGTATCAAAGAAGCTGAGTTCTTTGAACACCAGTACTTTGGGCCTGAATTTACTTGAACTAACAAAGCCTGTGATGGTGGTTTGAAAGCTAGCAGAATTGTCAGAGTGTTCACCAATGCAAAATGGATTTCTACCTTCAGTAACTCTACAGTCTTTTTTGGCAATCCGGGATTGTCTAATCACTGCCCTATTTTTCTTTGTCCTGTTAATCCTAAACCCACTAATCTGAAACATTTCAGGTTATTCAACTCGTGGACTTCTCATGAAAGGTTTTTAGAGACTGTTGAAAGGACGTGGAACATGGAAGTGAGAGGAACTCCTATGCTCAAATTGGTCTTAAAGCAAAGAATGTTAAAATCGCCTCTTAAGGATTTTAATGCTCGTCATTTTCACAATATTTCTGCCCAGATTGAGTCTCTTAACATTGATCTTAAGTACATCCAAGATAGCCTGCATAATGGTTTGTGGAATGAACAAATGAAATCTGCGGAGAAAAGAATTCTCACTAAGGTGGATAAACTAATGACTATGGAAGAAGGAATCTGGAAACAAAAGTCTCGTATTTCCTAGCTCAATGAAGGAGATAGTAATACTGTCTTCTTCTTTAATTATGCTAAAGGTAGAGCAGGTCGCTCTGGGATCCATAAACTCCTTGATCAAAAAGGTAATACACTCGTCAAAGATGAAGATATCAGAGAGGAAGCAGTTCGATTCTTTCAAAATCTATTTGGTAGGAATAACCAAAGGCCCTACTCCTTCTTCCCTACTGACATTGATTCTATTCTGCAATTTAAACTCCCTGATAGTATGGGTGAAGACTTAACTCGAACAGTTACTGCCGAGGAAATCAAGGCTACCATTTTCTCTATGAATGACTTTAAAAGCCTCGGGCCTGACAATTATACAGCCCACTTTTACAAGAAGTGTTAGGATATTGTTAGAAATGATATGGTCTGAGCAGTGCAATCTTTTTTCAGTTTTAGAAGGATTATTAAAGAGATCAAGTCGACTAATATTACTTTGGTCCCGAAGAAAATTAGTCCCTTGTCCATGAATGATTACTGACCTATCGCCTGTTGCAATGTGATATACAAATGCATTTCTAAAATCATTGCCAACCGTATGAAGAACTGCATGGGCCTCATTGTTTCTGATGCACAGTCTGCTTTTGTGGATGGGAGAGATATTACGGACTGCATACATTTGGGTTTGGAGTTGGTTAAAGGCTACAATAGGAGAAAGATTAGTCCTTGTTGCACTATAAAGGCGGATCTTCGGAAAGCCTATGATACTATTGAATGGGATTTTATCTTGAAGACTTTGATTGCTCTCAATTGTTCTCTTGTTTTTGTCGAGTGGATACACAATTGTATTACCACACCGAAATACTCTGTTATCATTAATGGCAGTCCGCAGGGATTTTGTGAAGGATATCGAGGGTTGAGACAAGGTGATCTATTGTCTCTCTATCTTTTTGTGATTGGTATGGAAGTTCTCTCCAGAATTCTTGAGCTTGGCACGATGAAAAATGATTTCCGCTATCATCCTAAATGTAAAGCTACTAAAGTCAGTCATCTTTTGTTTGCTAATGATATCTTGATTTTTGCAAAGGCTACCACAAAGTCTGTTAATATTATTAATGATTGTTTATCACTGTTTGGCAAACTTTCTGGTCTCAACCAGGGATAACATCAAGATCTTCATAGCAGGCTGCAGTTACCAGAGATCCATTGATATGCAGAACATCTTGAACTTTAAGTTGGGGACCCTTCTTGTTCGCTACCTTGGAGTTCCTTTAATCCCTGGAAGATTACATATCAACGATTGCATTTCCCTTGTTGATAAAGTTTCTAAGAAGATTGATGGCTGTGCTGTGAAATGGTTGTCTTTTGCAGGTAGGAAACAATTTATCTCTACTGTGCTTAATAGCATCCATTTCGTTTTGGGCCAGAGTTTTCCTGCTTCCTAAAGGTACTCTTGATTCTATTGAGAAACACATTGCTTCCTTTTTGTGGTTTGGTGGAGTGAATAATGGTAGGAAGACAAAAGTTGTTTGGCAGATTGTTAGCAGACCTCATAGTGAGGGCATACTTGGGCTGAAGAAATTGAGCGACATAAATTACGCTTCCATTATGCGGTATCTTTGGAGACTTCACACTAGGAAGAAATCGATATGGACGAATTGGATCTTTGCCAATCTTCTCAAAGATTCTAGTCTTTGGGAAGTCGTTCTTCCTTCGGATGCAGCTTGGTATTGGAAAAGACTGTTATCTGTCAGAGATGTGTTTAAGATTAATATTGCCCACAAAATTGGGGATGGGGCCAACACACTTTTTTGGATGGACTGGTGGCATCCTCTTGGATGCCTTCATGATGTGCTTGGCGCCTCTGTGTTTGAGTCCTACCAGTTTAGAGCCGATGGAAAGGTTGAGGATTTTATTCTGAATGGACAATGGAATTGGCCCAGAAGCGATCATGTTTTGAACTCCATTGCCTGTAATATTGGTGACATTGCTCCTCATCCTAATAGATTGGACCGCATCTATTGGTTTCCTGGCAAGAATGGTGTGTTCACTACAAATTCTGCTTGGAATACCACTAGAACTGTGTTTCCTACACTTCAATGGTGCAAAAGTGTTTGGTTCAAAAGGCATGTTCTTAAACATGCCTTTCGAACGTGGCTCGCTTGGTTGGACAGACTCTCGACGAGAGCTCGTCTCATCTCTTGGGGATTGCAAACTAGTCCTCTTTGCTTATTCTGTAATAGTTGTATTGAATCGAGGGATTATATGTTCTTTGATTGTGGGATGCCTAGAAGAATTTGGATGAGGGGTTTGGAACAGTCAAGATGTGTTTCCAGGATTTTTCCTTGGGATGATATTTTTTTTTGAATTTCCTCCAATTGTAACTAAAGATCTCTTCAAGTCTTCATCATCAAGCTCTTCTTCAAGGCGGCAATTTTTCATATTTGAAAAGAAAGGAATTGCAGACTTCATCAGGTTGTGTTTTTGAGTGAAGAAGCATTGTTTGGTAACATCGTCTTTGATATTAGATATCGTTTATTTTGTGTTAAAAAATTTAGAAACAACCATAGAAATAGATTAATCTGTAAAGTTTGGAACATTGATGAATTTATTTTTGTGTAGCTCGTTTCTGAGGGTTTTTTGTCTTTTTCCTCTTTTTGTTTCATCTCTTGTAATTTTTTGTGATTAATATACACACTTGCTTGCCTAGCAAAAAAAAAATGATTTTTATGGTACCACAGTTATAATTAATTTCCTCTTTTAGAGCATACTTTAATTTTGTCCTTGTTAGCAGTGGCAGCCCTAACCGTGACTACAATCCCTATTGAACTCAATTTTATTTCAAAATGTGTATATTTTTAAGATATTTTTGGGTTAAAAATCAATTTAGCCCCCACTAAAAAACTTTATTTATATATGTGTGTTTAATTGTGTGATTTTAACCTCTACTGAAGATAAATTCTAACCCCGCCCCTGCTTGTTAACACATAAACTAGAGGGGTATTATCTCAACAATCTAAAAGCCAACGTATTGATCCTTATTTTGATTCTTTGACCAAAAAAGGAAAATTTATAATTTGATCTCCATTTTAGTAAGTGACAGGCCATAATTTTGACTGCATCATGAAAACCTTATCAATAAGTTGGAATTAAATTCCCTTGCAATAAACGTTTCCTTAATAAAGTTTAGGGATGACAACGGGGACGGGGATTGCGGGTACCCGCCCCCGCCCCCGCCCCAAATAGGGCTAGGATTAGGGTGGGAAATAGGGAATGAGGCAGGAGATGGGGATTAATTTTTAATCCCCATGCGAGGACGAGGCGGGACACTGGGATAAGCATTCCCCGCCCCGCCTACATAGATAGTTATTTTTATTATTTTAGTTTTACATATGTATTGAAACTTTAAAATTATAAATATAAAAGTATAAAAATGCTATTAAATAAATTATTATAAAAATGGAGAAGAAAAATTAGATTATTTAAAAAGATTTTATAATAATTCTTAAAACCACTGCATGCCGTAACTTGAGATTTACTATCATTTGACATAAAATGCCTCAATTTTACTATTGATCATAGTGAATTTAAAAGATTTGTTAGTTATTTCAGTTATACTTTTAAAAGTTTCAAATAACATAATTAAGGATGAATTTTAAAGATTTGCAACTACTATTATATGTGACATGCGATAAAAAAAATTATAATAATCAATGCAATCTCACTAACACAAGAAAATTTTCTTTTTCAATTATAGTTCTCATACACAATAGTTAAGTCAGAATTTATTTTAAATACACGAGTCTCAATTACTATAATATTATTTTTATAATTTAACTACAAATATAAGACTTAATATATAATTAATATTTAAACTTTATTTAAGACTAATATTTATATTTATCATTATTATAACTTTAATTTATATTTTTAAGTTATATGATTCAAATTAACTTTAATTTCTAAGGTTTAAAAGAATAATAAAAACCCTTGGGTAATCCCCATTCTCCACGGGAATTCGGAGGCGGGGACGGGGGCGGGAGACGGGGGTATAGAATACGGGTTCGGGCCAAGAGATGGGAGAACGTTTAAGTGGCGGGGCGAGGCGTGGAGATAGCTTCCCTCGCCCCTAACCCGCTCCATTGTCATTCCTAATAAAGTTCTAAAATACTGTTTCAGTCGTTAAATAGATTTCTTGTGAGAATCGTAAATTATAGCATTAAATGATTTTGAATTGTAAACTATAATGTTAACAGAGTGTTTGGAAACCTTTGTGGTGTGAAATTTATTTGATTTATAAATGAATTTCGTGATGATTTGTATTTAAAAATGAATTTCCTTATTTAGAACTAGAAAATAATATTAAATCAATTTTAAGATTTGTAAATATATTTACTGTAGGTATCCTTTTTTATGCCCCTATATTTTGAAGCTTTGTTTTTAAAACTTTGACAAAAAAATATATTCCATCAATATCACTAATCAGTTTTAAAATTAAATTTAATTAATTTATATTGATGAATATATAATACGAATAGATAGATGAATAAATAACACGAATAAAAAAAAAATTATCGTGAAGAAACTTGCAAGAAGAATAAGAAAAAATAATTACATAGGAAATGAGAGCAAAAGACTAAGAAAAATAAAAAGGAAATAAAATTTAGATGGCAGTTTAGTCTTTAAAAGATGATTGACTAATCTTGTGGCTTGAAATTGCAAATTCCACCTTTTGAGCAAGATTTTGGATAAAGCTTGAGTAAATTCAGGATTTGCAAATTTTAGATTTTTAATTTTTTAAAGAGATGCTTCCAAACACAAAATGTTGAATTTCCCAATAAATTTCACAAAATTTTATAAAATTCATCCGTTTCAAACAATATATAAATGATTTTTAAATTGTTAGGTCGATCTATTGCAAGAATGGCTAAATAATCTTTTGTAATTAGAAAGATACATTTCATTAACAAAACAAGATTATAAGGAGTTGGATCTAAATCAATTTGGCCCAAAACACATAATAGACAACACACAATGACAAAGTCCAAAATAACAACATTAAAATAGTCGGGAATGATCAAATTGAATGAAGAACAAAATCTCAATAATTTTTAAAAAAAAAAAAAAAAAAACCTTAGTATCTAGGAATGGCACAAAAGGTAAGAAAAAAGTTTGGTAGGGGCAATTAAATAATAGGCGTGACAGACTCGTGCCCGAAAAGCCTTTTGTTGACAGTTCATAGTCCTATAATATGAACTCTTTTATAATTACAAATAAGCCCCCAATAAATCATCATCAATTTGCATTATAACCCCCCTTCCTCACCCCCAATATTTTCTTTTTCATCTCTCACCAAACGCTCTCTCACCTCTCGATCTCTCCTATTATTATCTCTTCGATTAAGGTACCCAATTTATTAGATTCAATTAATTAATTTTTTGCTCATTTTTTTCATAAATTTTATGATTATATTCTTTTTTTTTTTTTTTTAATTTTCTCTTTTTAATTACGCCCAAAGCTTAATTATTTTTTGGGTTTTTTTTTCCCTTAGGAAATTGAGATTTGTGGTTCATATTTTTGAGACAAATCAGTCTAATGATTTGATTTTGATTTTACAGGTGAGAAATTGCTTAATTCTTTTGATCTCCACCAATTAGGGTTTTTTTTTTTTTGTTTGTAATTTTTCAAAATTGATTGTTAGTTGATTATGATATCGAATTGTATGTATGTACTTATGTATTTGTACATAAAAAAGCTTTCATTTTTCTTAATTTTCTGTTTTGGAACGATGGTTATTTTATTGGGTTTATGTATCTAGACGTTGGTTTTACTTTATTTTTGGTAATTTTGGTTTGTTAGTAGCTTTTTGAAAAGAAATGGAATGTGAAAAGGGGAAAGTTTGAATTTTTTTGAGTATTTGGTTTGAATCCATGTGTGGTGGTACACCGTATGAGTGGTAGAGGGGGGGGACTAACTAGAGTTGGACAGAGAAAATTAGATGAGATCCCCGCGTTGATGGAGCTATTTTATGAGATGACCCCAACATTAATGATTCGTAGCCTCAAAAGAAATAGAGCCAGGCCTAGGGACGAATATAAGATGTTTTATCAGCGTGGGATATTTATAGGGATAAGTTTTTTACAGGCTATAATTATCTAACTATTTAAGACAATTTTGTGTGGTCAGTGGGTCTGCAGCCCCCATACCTTACATGGCTCCGCCTGTAGCCGAAGATAACTAGTGAGATAAGCTTGGTCTGGTGTTTGTTGGGTGTGAACCCATGTGAGATTGTGTTCATTTTGATGTCAATCCATATGGGATATTTTCAATAATGATGTGTTCTTTTTGGTGACTCTTTATCTGTGTTGTATTTTGGCTATGTAAAGATGTGTTTGGGACATTGAGGTTTCTGTTGTCCTAATGGAGATGGCCTTTTACGCTGCCTCTAGCATTAGCTTCTTGACTTTTTAAGAACAAACGTCTTTGGGATTTTGGTTGTTATTCTCTACATTGTCAGCTGAAACTGTGTTGTGTCCGTTTCTAAGTTGTGTTCTCCAAATCGTTTTGCGGTAAAAGGTGAGAAACACTTGGTTTGGTGAAGTCCAGAGAGTATGTAATCTTTTGTCTTTTGTCTTATTCTTTTCCATAAGTAGAGTGTGTCGTGTAAGTTAGTTAACCGTTATTGGATGACGTAGGAGTTTGAATATGGAATCACAGTGTCATGATCGGGAATTTATTTTGGCGAATTATAAATTTGTGAGACATATTGTTTCCTTTTGTGTCCATTTGTTGTCAATAGTAATTTGTATATGGGCATACCAAAAGAGATGTATTGAGCTTTAGCGTGGAGAAGGAAAAAGAAGTGGCTTAGATTAGTGTAATTGAAGTTTTCTTTTATCTCATGTTTGGTAGCAAATGGACAACCATATATTTAGCGTTAGTGACAAGAAGGGAAAAGGAGTGTCTCATGGTATGCTGAAGCTGGAGTGATGATAAGTTGATGTGGATGGATTTGGTAAATCTCTTTCCAAAGTGCTTCCATTTCCAGCTAGGTAGTTAATGAGGATTGTTCACTTGGTGGGTCCAGGGCATTGGTGTGGTATTAATACATAATGTTCAGATCATAAGGATTCTGGCTTGTATTCCTTTTCATAGTGAGTTGAATATGACATTTAAGTGGGAGTTATGGTATTATTCTTGTATTTGCAAGTTTCATATGATCACAAAATGTTTACTTCCTAAACAAGTACATGTTTGAGTATCATTAACCAACTTGGGAGAAACCTATGATATAATGAGCAAATCCGTTTTAAGGCTTATTTTAGGTTTTCGCATATATGTTTGATGAAATATCGATTCATCTTGGTTTGCAACATAACATCCGTGTTGCTGTTGTTTCATACTATGTTAAGTTCTGAAGAGTGCTTTCCCGTCCTGCCTCAGTTCACATATTCAGTTAAGAGTTGTTAATTTGAAATTCACATATAAGAAGCCATAACCTTGTATTATTCTAGCTGACGGGGCAATCATATGATGAGAATTTGATGAGTAGACTTCCTCAGTTTTCTACTGAATATTGGGCGCTTGAGTTACCTATAAGCTATATGTATTGCTTTTGTTAACTTTGATTTGGTACACATGATTATAATTCTGTATGGACCTAAAATCTTGGCTGTCTTATCATTTTTACGGAATTCTCTGAATTGTTTCTTATCACTTGTAGAACCTTTTATTAATGATTTTGATATTGTAGGACTATGTGCATCTTATTGATTTCATTTAAAACTTGTTCAAATGTATACATGAACGCTGACATTAGCAAGTTGCAGGACAGTTGCGTAAATGGACGGTTCCAAAGAGACAGGATGCCAAGCTCCTGAAGGCCCCATCCTTTGCATCAACAACTGTGGTTTCTTCGGTAGTGCAGCCACCATGAATATGTGTTCCAAGTGCCACAAGGAAATGATATTAAAGCAGGAACAGGCGAAGTTTGCAGCCTCATCCATTGAGAGCATTGTTAATGGTGGTTCAAGCAGCAATGAGAAAGAGCCTGTTGTTTCCAGTCCTGTTGATATGCAAACTGGTCCTGTGGAGCTAAAGGTTGTTCCTGTACAAGCAGATCCTGATTCATCCTTAGGCCAGAGTTCAGAGGTGAAGCCAAAAGAGGGTCCGAATCGGTGCACTACTTGCCGCAAGCGTGTGGGTTTAACAGCTTTCCATTGCAGGTGCGGAAGTCTCTTCTGTGGAGTTCATCGATACTCTGACAAGCATGACTGCCCATTTGATTACCGGACTGCTGCCCGGGATGCTATTGCCAAAGCCAATCCTGTTGTCAAAGCAGAAAAGCTTGATAAGATATAGGAGCCGTGGAGTGAAGGCTTTTGAGCCGAAGTATGAAGCTCTTTCTGGCTACACCATGCATCTTGGTATGAGTTGGCCACTTGTCTTACTAGGTCTTCTTTATTGGTATGCATTGTACAAAGCATGAAGGTGGGAGGCATCTTTGCTCTCTATTGAACTTTGTAGTCCTTGTCAATTGGCGAGGACTACTTCGGTTTCTCCAGTGTGTATGTTGTTATTTGTGCTGGCTTGATGGACAACTTTGTGATATATGTAATTTCTCGTTCTGCTTCCTTTGCGTCTTCTTTGTTTTCCTTATTGCATATCCTGCGTCATAATATTAAGCCCCAGATTGGTGAAAATTACCAATTCAGCTGGGAAGCTGGGGTGCGTTTGTCGAATAGTGTCTTGTCTTTATGAAATTCTATGCCATTCTTTGCAGCAATTTGATGCTGCAATGATGAAGTTGACGACCATTGGGACGTCCAACCCAGACGTCCATTGTATAGTGTCCTTGTGGTATGTATATCTGGTGGTCTTGTAGAGTATTGGGCTCTGAACAATGGCCAGACAGATGCAGCCTTGTGAGTAGCCTTATCTTGTATTGTTGTTGGGTTCACTTTCGTCTCATGTGTAACTTTCTTGTTTATGAAATGTGTTATTTGGCTCAGCACATATGTTATTGTTGTTCATATTTATTTATTATTTATTGTCATTATTTTCTTTTTATGAATTAGAGCAACAAATGGTTGAATCTTAGTAAATCATGGATCATTGTTGTTCATGGTTAGCTCCAGATTTGGATTTTGTAACCTAAACCAAACGCATGCAAAATCTGAATTAGTGGTATGACAAAGAATGGTACGGGAAATGTCTGGTCTACTTTATAGTCTATTGTATGCAATAATTTTTCTTTTTATTACGAAGAACTCACTCTCAACAAGACCACATTAGATCTACTCTAATATTATGGATTTAATAGTGTAGCGATATGCTTAATTCAAGCTCTAGGTCATGCAAGGTTACAATTTTTTAGATGGGAGTGCATGGGTTTGAATTTGAGATTGCTGGTTACAACAGGTTACTATTGGACCACTCTATTCAACTCTTGAAGCCTATAAAATATGCATATATTACCTCGTTTTTTAGTAGTATGGATTCACAACTTAAACTTTTGTTTTAAGTCACGTGACAACAATTTTAAAGTTATATACATATATCATGAAATAAATCAATGTACAAATTGACCAATTATCTATGGATTAAAATTTCCAGTGGGTAGCCATACAATTGATAAGGGCTTGTTATTGGATAGGGACAAGAGAGGTAAGAATCTCTTGAATTGATTATTGAATAGAACCTCGGAGTTCAACTTCCATGTCATAAAAACAAAAAAACAAAAAAACAAAAAAGCCATAGTAAGGGTGTTGAGGAGTACTATTACTTGGCTTTCTGCCTTTCTTCTGACCCAAAAAGAGAGAAAAGGCTTTCTGCCTTTCTTTGCTGCAATAAGTGTGGCTTGATTATGCACATATCTTTAGCTTTATGACATGTCGAGCTTGTTCAACAAATACAAAAGAGATAACTTGAAGGGACTTTTGTCTGGAGAATATTGCAAACATTGGGATAATGATACTTTTGACAGGCTTGGAGTACTATGTATTGGAGTACGTTATTATCCTACAAGATTTATAATTTTGGGATAAATCTAATATAGGCAAGAGCAAACCTCTACTATGGCGAGCGAGGGTTGCAGCCTCTATTCATCTAAATTTTTATTTTGAAAGTGTATATATTTTGAAGGTATTTTTAAGTTAAAAAATCAATTTAACTCCACTGAAAAACAAATTATATATAATTGTTAAATTATATAATTTTAGCCTCTAATGAACAAAATCCTATATCTGCTCCCGGATGTGGTGCTACCTTAGAAAAGTTCCTCCCATTAAAATATAAAAAAACATTAACCTAATTATATCACGAAAACTCATGTCATATTAAAGTATCAGAAAAAACTTGTAGTAATTGACGTTAGTCTTTCACACCATATAAGTCTTATATGTTATGAGAGCTTGACACGTTTGTCTGACGAACGCAAAATCTCCGCAAAGAATCAACACGCTGGTGATGGAAAATATTGACCATTAAAATGCGTGTTCAAAACTTCTTAAAAGTCGAAAACACGGATGATTAAGGCCACTTTTTTGCACTTCAAGATGTTGATCTGCAAATGCTCTTTATGATATTCATGACACGCCAAATGATCGGACACTCTCAGGGGTCAAAGGCGAGGTCCGATACGTTGACATTCTTAATTGTTTGTCAATATCAACTATAGATGCCTCATCGGGAAATAATAATTATTATTTTTATTTTCATTTTTTGACGATTGATTCTCATTGAGAAAGTTTTCGAACTCATACTAAAAATGTCAAACTATAAAATACATAATTTATTTTAAAAAGGCATGATCCAAATTAATCAAATAGTAAATTTATCAGAACTCAACCTAAAGAAAATTACCATGAAATAGGCCTAGATTCAAGAACTCTACCACTAATCTAATCCCATGGGGGTTATATAAGAACACTTTTACGTACCTGGACCAAAGTTTTGCACCAACATTTGCCTCCAAAGGCATAGTCTAATAATAGTAGGATGAAATTACTCTTACGAGATCGCAGATTCGAAACTCTCCACTATTTTAGAGTTCTACCATTGATTGACTGGGAATGCACTGTTGCATTTGAGAATTTACCAGTTGGTGCTCAAACTTCATTAGATATAATTATGTGGTTGAACTCTGCCAATTGAATTCCCACGTAATCCAAAAAAAGTTTTGCACTGACATTTATGGTTTGACCTTAACTTGATGTTGGGAAATTGATAATTTTAGACAGGTAATACTTTTTTCCGCCAAAAGACAATTATATATATATATATGATACTTTTGCTTAAGATTTACTCTCTTGCTTGACTTTTTAAAGTCAAAGTACTAATTTAATAATGATGTATTAGAACTTTCAGAGTTGCAAACAATCTATATTTTGCATTTTAGTTCATTATTATGCTAATTTTACTTTCAACACTAAGAATTTTTTTACAAAATTATGACTTTATAAAATGACACAGTTGGCCCCAAAAAAAACAATGAATTTAAGACGGAGAAAAAAGAAATAACTTACTAGAAAAGATTGTCTCTAGTTAAAAGGTGTAAAGTGATGGTTGGTCTTGCAACAATTATCACTATGTATCCTATTACCAAAAAAAAAAAAAAAAAAGTATCACTATGTTTCCTCACATTAAAATTAGGGCATTAGTTCTTCACATTAAAATTAGAGCATTAGTTCAGTTTTCTCATTGAAAATAAAACTTTTTAGTCAACTTGCAATAAACCCCAAATAGGCATTTTTCACCTTGTGTGGCTTCACATTTTTCCTTTAGACGTCCCTTAATTTTCTGGTTTTCAGTTTTTAAATTACTTTTTATGGAATATTACGTCTTAAAATAACATTATCATTGGAAATAAGGCAAAAACAACATTTCAATCCAATGTGAGGAAGACGAATGTTGAAAAGGAAATTGGTTTATACCTTTTTTCTTTGTTATATAGAAAATGTGCATTTTCTTTATAAACAGGGCAAACATTTACCAAAAGAAACATTTTCTAATTTTTCTAAAAGATAATTTAGTACGTCGTATTTACAGTAATCAATTATGTAGATTGCATACTTTCATTAAGGTTCAACCTCTTCCATCATGTTTAGCAATCCTTCTATTATTTCTAATTTTGTAGTAATGGTTATTAGACTGTTTGGACCACAAATATAGTCGACAACATCTCCCATCTGGTAGTGTCAGATGATACAACATAATTATGAAAGTACGACTCATTGTTTACGGGATTCATTATCTATTGAGTGTGTGGGTGGAATCCACAAACGAATAAGAGTCTTATACTATGAAAAATTCGCTTTTGGGACTAGATAGCAACTCTTAAGGGCGGATTGTAGATTTTTATTTAATAGAAGCTAAAAATACACAATTTATATGAATACCCTTTCTCTGTGGAGATTAAATTAATTTTTCAATCTAAAAATACTTTAAAAACTTAAATATTTTTTTAAAAAAAATTGAAGCGAATGGAGATTGTCGCACCTACCCACTTAAACATAGCACCTTCCAAAAGCAACAGAAAAAAAAACCCCTTGTTTTTCTTTGATCAATAATTACTTTGTTACTAGCGATATTAAAAACTACTGAAATTCTTGAGATTCAAAATAAAATCACCCTACTTTACTAATGATTTTAACGACGAAGATTAATAAAACAAAACATTATTAAATTTTTATTGACTAAGTAGAGATTGTCTTGACCTTTACAATCAAGTTTGAAAGATATGAAGATGTATTATTTACTTAACAATTTTGAGTAGTCAAAGTTAAGAGTCAATTCATGATGTGCCTTTGATGCTTCTCCAGTTATGAATGAAACACTATGATGACTAAAGATGCAATTTTGAAGAACATTTTAATTTGGCGTGAATGATCACATGAAAGAAACAAGAGAATCAGTGCAATTAGTTCTGTCATTTGCACTCTTTACCACTTTCATGCTTGGTTTTGATATTTCATGCTTTGATTAGACCTGCTCATAATTATGCGCTTGGCTCTGAGAATGATCTACATGTCCATCATGTAAGGTTGATCGCGTTTTTGTTTTGACTATTTCGTCTTTTTATTTTATTTTATTATACTAACATAAAATCGTAAAAGTACGTATAATAATTAGGCTAAGTTATGTTAAGGAGCACAAAGTTGATTCTTACAATTTTGTTTCAATCATAAACTATTCTTGGTTATAAAAAATAAATAAAAAAACTAATAATTTATTAATTGAGTTTTATTTTTACCATTCTGTCTATTTTCTCGTCCAAAATTTCCACCTTTTCATTTCCTCTATTCCTACGCATGAATTAAGGCCAGCTAACCTAACAGCATGTTGAATGGCTTGGGCGAGGCTCAAAAAATGGTTTGACATGTTTGGAAAATAGTTAGAGGCTCGAGTAACCGCTCAATAGGCCTGGGGAATGGCTCAGTAGATATGAAAGAATGTCCAAGCCTATCTCAAAATCGAAGTTCGAAGGGGCAAAGTTAAAATTTTAATATTGGAGGAGTCAAAATATTTTTTTTAATGATATTACATAAAACTTTTTAAAAATAAGGAGGGCTGACAGGAGTAGAGACAGGCACCGGAGGTCAGTGTAGACACCTAATGCCTAGTTTCGCCTCTAAAAAATGACAAGCATTACTTTTAATGAATTTGAATAATTTTTGTACGTTCAATTATTATATTCAATTGTTTGTAAACATTACCTCATTACCTTCGTCTCCTCCCCCACCCCAGTAATGCCCCTTATAGTCGTTAGACATCTTGTAGTCGTGAGACATACTTGTATTTATAAGATAATGTTATAAAACGAAACAATAATTGACGTGGGATATATATATAGGAGTGTTTTATAAGTTTGTATTTTGCATTAAAAAAATATTTTGGGTTAATTATTATGTCGTGAGACATATATATAGAGTGTTTTATAAGTAATTATTTGGATTAATATTTGTGGACCCGTAAATTTAATATTCAAAATAATTATTTTTAAACTTATAACACTTGTCTTATTTGGCAATTTAGTATTATGAACTTGGTGTATGACAAACATAATATTTGAAGTCCATATTGCTAGTAAGTGAAAGTGTATTTGATGCATAAAACATGATATACGTTCATAAATTTGCGTTGTACTTTTAAAATTGTGAGACATAATATTAATATTATTTATAATTTAGTGTTACCTTTTTAAGTAATAATTCAAGTTAACAATTTTAGACTCATCGTTATCTTTCTACTTAATAAGTCCGAATTAACTATTTTTTTTGTCAAAGAATTAATTATTTTCTTTATTACAATTTTGGTGCCTCTCAAATAATTTTTAACTTTTTGGGGTTCACTAATAGAAAAAAATATTTCAGGACTCCAAATTCACTATTGTAATTGTAAATTTGACATTTACAACTAATATAATTTGTTTTGTGCTACTATTAATTATATTTGAATTAAGATAAATAGACGTATCTTCAGAAGGGAAGCCTTTACTGAAGAACAAATTTTTAAAACCATCTAAAATGATGTCAACTCTAAAATTCTCACTGACGGAATATTCAAGAACACATTTTTATACCGTGATGGTTTGGAGGGCTAAGGAGTGCTGAATTATTTTAACTAATCGTTCTTTTTGTTTTCTTATTTTGGTTTTCTTTGTCTGTTGTTTTTTTTTTTTTTTTGTATTTTGATTTTCCTTTGTTGTACTTGTACTTTGATTTTTTTTTAATAAACTCTACTGAATTATCAAAAAAAAAAATTAATATAATCGGTTGACAGATATTACAGTTTTTAGAATATTTAATTAATGGACGGTTGCAAGCAGAAGCGAAGAGAAAGTCGTTGGCAAGAGTCTTCACATGGCATGTGACGTAGACTTTTCCTTGTGTTTCTGTTTGGCCGATCTTTTGTCACCGCTCCTAACTCTAGTCACCGATAGTGCCGGAGCATCTCTAAACTTGTGTCATTCCAATCTACGGTTACGTTCTTTTCATTGAGCAATACTTTTTCATTTAATCATGAGTAAACTATTTTGTCGAAGTTTCACATTTGTTTTATACTATTATAATAATTTAATAACATTTTATTATTTGTATAGCTCAAAATGTTGTATAGTAATTTTAAATTTTATAATTTTTATAAGATAAATAGTGTATTACCTCCCTTTATTTTGTTAAAAATATACAATACTCCTTGTGTTTTAAAAATTAGTTGATTACTTTTCTATATTTTGTTAAAAATACATAATACCCCTGTGTTTTAAAAATTAGCTGATTACCCCCCTGTATTTTGTTAAAAGTAACTGATTACCCCATTGTGTTTTATAAAAGTAGCTGATTGTCCCTTTATATTTTTTAATAAAAGCGCTAAATTTTAAAAAATTCAGGAGGGTAATTAGCTACTTTTATAAAACACAGAGAGATATTGCGTACTTTTAACAAAATATAAGGGGGTAATTAATTAATTTTTAAAATACAGAGAAATATTGTGCATTTTTAGTAAAATACAGGGGGTAATATGCTATTTATCCATTTTTATATATGAAAAAATTATATGTTCTAGCAGTTTGAAAGAGCGTGACAACCGAAAATCTAACGTCATTGTAAGACACAAGTGACAATGAAGTACATCGTTGTAAATTATAAAATTGTAAGACACAACTCGGGTCTTCCAAGTGCGGGAGAATGGAGCATGGATATTTGGTTTCGTGGTAAACTTGGGATTGATCACTGATAATAAGGCCGAACTCATTGGTTTTTTAGAAAGGACTCAAGTGTAATTGATATAAGAGTTCGTGAGTTCATAATAGAATTAGACTCACAGTTGGTGATTAGCTTGATTTAGGTGAAAACACATTCCACCAGTCCTTTCTAATGGATGATCGAAAATTGTAAAAGAATGTTACAAGAAAATACTGGGTTTCGTTTGATACATGTCTAGAGATAGATAAATTCTTGTTTGGATTGATTTTCTAGTTTTACTTTTCAATGGCCGTTTGACGATCACACAGTAGAAAACATTTCCCCCACCCCCTCTTAGTATTGTCGGAGAAAGATCGTAAGGGTGATACATCTCTTCGTTCGATTGGATTATAATCCAACCTTAGTCTCCTAAGGAAAAAAAAATACGTATAAGATCAATAAAGAAGGCCAACTCTAAGTCTCTAACAACCTCTCAATAATGTTCGTATAATAAGGAGTCAGAAAGAAGAAAAAAAGGCGCCAAACATAAGATTTCCTATTTTTAGCGGTTTCTGATTCAATTTTATTGCAACAACATTCTCTATTTTAATTACTTTTTATTTTAAGAATATTTTATTTTAATTTACTTCAACAATACTCTTTATAACTCGCTATATCTGTTGAGCCCACAAAAAAAATAGAGGTTCTCAATTTCAGGGAGCTCCTAATAGAGAGTATAGTAGAGCTCATTCTTAGCTATTTTAAGTAGACGGTTAGAGTTAGTTTAGTAGTAGACGTAACATCCAAAAAAAGTTGGAGGGTTGGCCAAAACTATAGTTCTTTGAAATAAAAAGGTATTCGCTTAATTTATCATTTATCTTATCAAAAAAATTGCAAACAGATCTCTCGATCGTATTGCTAAATTTATCAGAGAAATTTTAATGCCTCTTAATTGGCAAAACTTTTTCTCTTTAAATTACAAAACTATTCAAGCAGCGTTTTTTTTATTTATTTAAATTCTTGTCAAGAAATTATGTATTTTTCCAATTTTAATGAATGTGTTTTTGTTAAGTAACCACCTCATTTAAAAGTTTAAACTCTTGTACAGTTTTAACAGTTTTAATGTTTTTAAATAGGTAGTGGTGAGTTTTGAACCCAAGACCTTTTGGTACTTAGTCTCTGATACTATATTAAATGATCAATTCATCTAAAAGTTTAAACTGTTAGAGGATAATTTATTGTATTATTTATTATATTCAATAATTTTTTTCTTGATCAAAATACAAGTTAAATACTAGATGCTAATGCTATTACTTTCCCATATAAATGGATAGATCATCCAATATCTTTCGGATTCTTCTAGGTTCAAGATAAAGAAAGGGGGTTAGACTTGAAAACATTTAAAAAAAAAAATTATGTGGGCTCACAAAAAAAATGTTAACTCCATTCAAATTTGATACGTGTCACCATCAAAGCAAGTGATGATAACACATGTCACCCATATAATCAACCATTTGAAAGTTTTTTTTCCAAAGAAATAGTTCTTTAAATTTTAAGTATTAGATGAAATAGTTAAATAATGATTTATAATAATTAAAAATTTTAATTTTAAATTACAATTTCAACGTTTATGATGAAAAATAAAAAGGAAACAGTTCATCTTTGTGAATTCTTCCCAGATCTTTGCAGTTTCCGAAGCCACATGCAATGGCATGGGCCTCATATCTCAACAAAATGTTTGGTCCTTTTCCCAATTGTACTAAAAGGAATGGTAACATACTAACATGCACTGTTTCAACAGAGCTTCAATGCATGTCACAGACACTTTTTTAAGTGAAGCCTTTTGATTTGAGTAAGGGGTTTTACTTTGGTTGGTAGAAGGTCATGTCATGTCTTGCCTTTTTATAAAGTAATGTTACTTAGGATTCTTTAATTTAATACCTTTTTTTGGTCAGAGGATTTCTTTCTTTAATATAATACTAACAAGCCAAATCCTTGAGATAAGTACCTATTTTACGCATTTCCTTTTATTTTTTTGTCTGTCTTATTTTACGTCTCTCAGCATAATAATATCAAAAAATTAATCAATTAAAAAATATTTTTTGATAAAAAAATTAGCTTTAAAAAAAATATTTTCCTGAAAAACTTCACCCAAACCCAACCTCCTCACCCCCATTTACCCCGAAAAAAAATACATGGATGATACTCTCTCTAGAATGAAAGTATTAAGGTCAAATTTCATGACTATTTTTTATTTGTTATTCATATTTTTGCATATTATTTTCAGTATTACATTAGTCACATTGTGAGTTTCAATGTTTCATAAAAGTCATTGAGTTGGTCCTCCTGTTATTTTTTTTTAATCAAATTTTAAATGAAAATTCATAAAATTACTCTTGTAAAATCATCCTCTAAATTTGAAGTAAGTCACCATTGTTTACTCAAAATTCAAGTTTTTTTTTTCAAAAAATGATACTTGTGTGACCACATTGTCATTTTCAGTTGTGTTTTAACATAAAGATAACGATAAGACTACTTTGAACATCTATTATAAATATTAAGAATTTTTGAAATATTAGACACTATTTTAAAGATGAGTAAATATCATATACTACTACTAAATTTGCCAAAAAAAAAAAAAAAAACACAAACTAATCCCTGTCATACAATATAATCTTGTACTAATTTTCCACTTGTATAAAACTATCTTTTATATAGTCATCTTATATAGAATGAATCTACTTATAATTTTACCAACAATATTCAATAACAGTCATGAAATATTAAGTATACTAAAATTGTGAAATATTAAGATAAGCAAATGATGTGTACAATTTGTCATAGTTAAATCCCACATTTTAAAGGATCCTTAGTCTCTTATATGGGTCCCATTTGACCTTGCTACACTGCAATTTTTGGATCAAGTTTTGGAGGTTTTGTTGCCTCAATTTTGTTTGAACATAAAAAAGCCTGACAGCTTTACCTCCTTTCCAAAGAGTCAGCCACTAGATTCTCTACAGTCTTGACTTCACACTCTCTCCTATGTCACATTCTACTACTTCACTGAGTTACTATACTACATCAACTCATAACTAAAACTATCATCAACCCTGTTCTGCAATGGCTACCACAATCTTTCTCACCTTAACATTCTCATTCTTTGTTCTTCTCAGTTCTGCTTTTGAAGAAGAAGCTGATATTCTTCTTTCATTCAAAGACTCCATTGAAGATCCACAGAATTTTCTTTCAAGCTGGTCCAACACCTCAGCTATCCACCATTGTAACTGGACTAGTGTCACTTGCTCAACATCATATCCTCAAACTGTTACTTCTCTAAACCTTCAGAGCCTTAACCTCTCTGGTGAAATCTCACCATCACTATGTGAATTGCCTAATCTTGCTCATCTCAACCTTGCTGACAACCTCTTTAACCAGCCTATCCCATTGCATCTGTCACAGTGTGCTTCTCTGGAGACACTAAATCTCAGCAACAATCTCATTTGGCGTACAATCCCAGAACAGATATATCAGTTTGGTTCATTGAAAATTCTTGATTTTAGCAGAAACCATGTTGAAGGAAAGATCCCAGAAAGCATAGGCTCATTGAACAACCTTCAAGTACTTAACTTGGGTAGCAACTTGCTTTCAGGTATTGTTCCCATGGTTCTTGGCAATTTAACTGAGCTTGTGGTTCTTGATTTGTCTCAGAATCCATTCTTAGTCAGTGAAATTCCTCCTGATATATGTAAGATCAACAAACTTGAGCTTCTTCTACTACAAAGCTGTGATTTCTATGGAGAAACCGTCCCAAGTTTCTTTGATGGTTTGAGAAGTTTGTCCATTTTAGACCTTTCACGGAATAATCTCACTGGTAGGTTGCCTCCTATTGGTATGTCTCTCCCAAAGTTGATTTCTTTTGATGTTTCACAGAACAAGCTTGTTGGTCCATTTCCTGTTGGTATTTGTAAAGGTATTATAAATCTTAGTCTGCATACAAATTTCTTCAGTGGTTCTATACCCAATGACTCAATCAATGATTGTATTAAACTTGAGAGGTTTCAGGTTCAGAACAATATGTTCAGTGGGAATTTTCCTTCAAGGTTATGGTCATTGCCTATGCTTAAGCTCATCAGAGCTAAGAACAATAGATTTTCTGGAGAAATACCCGATTCGATATCACAAGCTTCTGAATTGGAGCAAGTTCATATTGATAACAATAGCTTCAGTAGCAGAATTCCTCAGGGTCTTGGTCTGCTTAGACACTTGTATAGATTCTCTGCATCACAGAATGATTTATATGGTGAACTTCCTTCAAACTTCTGCGATTCACCTGTAATGAGTATCGTAAATATTTCTCACAACTACCTCTCTGGTGGAATTCCAGCAATGAAGAACTGTAAGAAACTAGTCTCATTGTCCCTGGCTGATAATAGTTTTGTGGGTGAGATACCGGAATCTCTAGCCGAACTGCCAGTGCTAACTTACCTTGATCTTTCCCGTAATAATCTTACTGGTTCAATACCTCAAGAGCTTCAAAACTTGAAGCTTGCGTTGTTTAATGTTTCTTTCAATCAGTTGTCTGGTAGAGTTCCATTGCCTCTGATTTCTGGTCTTCCTGCTTCGTATTTGGAAGGGAATCCTGGCCTGTGTGGCCCTGGATTGCCAAATGCTTGTCTAGATGGCAAGCCAATGCAGGAAAGGGCTGGCTTGTCAAAATTAACCTGTGCGTTTATCTCTCTGACTTTAGTTGCTGCAATAATCATTCTTACTGCTGGATTTTATGTGGCGCGTCGCTCTTACATGAGAAGATCTCAAAGGAGTACTTGGCGATCAGTATTCTTTTATCCTCTCAGAGTAACTGAAAATGATTTAATCATGGCAATGAATGAAAAGAGTGCATTAGGAAATGCTTCAACATTTGGAAGAGTTTACAGGGTAAGGTTGCCAAGTGGTGAGCCCGTTGCTGTGAAGAAGTTGGAAAATTATGGAACACTATCGCCAAAAGCTTTGAAGACTGAGATTAAGACTTTGGCAAAGATCAGGCATAAGAATATTATCAAGATTCTCGGCTTTTGCCATTCTGATGATGTGATATTTTTGATTTACGAAAATGTGGTGAAGGGAAGTCTTGGAGATCTGCTAAACCAATCTGACTTTCAGCTCCCATGGAGTGTCAGGTTAAAAATTGCTGTTGGAGTTGCTCAAGGACTGGCATACCTTCACAAGGATTATCTTCCTCATTTACTCCATAGAAACATCAAATCCAAAAATATTCTTCTAGATGCAGATTTTGAACCAAAGCTGACAGACTTTGCTTTAGATCGGATTGTTGGGGAAACTGCATTCGAATCAACCATGGCATTGGAATCTGCAGCATCTTGTTACTTGGCACCTGGTATGCAATAAATTTATTGCTCCTTAGATTCTTTTTCTTGATTGCTTTTCCATGAACTTGAGCATAAATAAATTATTTTCATTGGTTATTCGTTCTCATCAATCTCCTCTGGCATAATATAAAGATGACATTCAAATGTTAATTTTTCTTCAAGACAAGCTTCTCGTTGGATTAATTGATGTTTCTCTATATATGATTTTCTTGAATCCTGAATTACTATTCAGTTGTGTCCTGAGGAAAGTGGCTGTTCCCATAACTTAATATCGTGAAGACACCATATGATGAAGGGCTGAAAATAGCTTGATATGTATTTTGCACGTAATTTTCAAGTTAAATGGATACTCTCATCATTCACTGATTTCACTCTTAGCCTGTGGTTAACTCTATATTGTTTATTCTGTGTACTTTTTTGTAACAATTCTATAATCCATCAAAGAACTTTGCTTCGTGCTTCTTGATCAATGATAAGAAAGGATATAATCTAGAATAACCAATGAAAATAGCTTGATATGTATTTTGCACGTAATTTTCAAGTTAAATGTTTACTCTCATCGTTCACTGATTTCACTCTTGGCCTGTGGTTAACTCTAATATTGTTTATTCTGTGTACTTTTTTAAAACAATTCTATAATCCATCAGAGAACTTTGCTTCGTGCTTCTTGATCAATGATAAGAAAGAATATAATCTAGAATTTTCTGTCATTGCAACTTATGCAGTGTAGCTGATTCTTATTCAAGAAAGAATGAACGAACTTACACTGATGTAGCTGGGAATCTCCTGATCATGCTGAATCAGTTGATAATGTAGATGTACCTTTAACGATAGTGTAGTTCATCATATGAATTTACATTAGATTCGATAGGTTGACAGCTAGATACTTTTCTCATTGGTATGTATGTCAAATTGCAGAATTTAGCTACACAAAGAAGCCTACCGAAGAAATGGACACTTACAGCCTTGGTGTTGTCTTGTTAGAGCTTGTAACTGGTCGCCAAGCAGAGCAGACCGAATCTGAGGGGTCTTTACATGTTGACAAGTGGGAGAGAAGGAAAATCAACATCACCAATGGGGCGCTACAAGTTCTTGATCCCAAGATCTCAAATGCTTGCCAGCGAGAAATGCAGGGTGCCCTGGAGATCGCTCTCCGTTGCACTACTGTTGTGCCAGAGAAACGGCCGTCAATGTTTGAAGTTGTGAGAGCACTTCAGTCCCTTGACTTAATATCTAGCCTCCCGAATCTGGAATCATCTTCTTTCTGATGACAGTTCAGTTTCTCCACTGAACATTGAAAAAGAATCTTGATCCTGTATATTCTGCTTAAATTTACACATGCCTCCTTTTGAAATTCTTTCCATCTGTTATATAGTCTCTTTTAAGTTCTGATCGAGCGACGTAACGTAGATGGAGCAGGTTGTATTTGAATGTGTTTCTGTGTGAAATGTGTTACTTTTCAAAATCTACACTTGTTAACAGGTTACTTGTTGCAGTATCTGTTATATAGTCTCTTTTTTATCGCGACTTGTTAAGCAGATCTTTTGTGCTATATTCTGATATTTAAACTTCTGCTTCCCTGTGCTAATCTCATTTGTGTTCCTCTTCAGCTTCCCCGACCGTGGGTAAGGATCCTCTCCCCACTCCTCAACAAAACGGAAGAGAAACTTCATGAAAAAAGGGAAAGGAAAACAAACTTCATCTACATAATGTTTATGCCTTTCCTGCAGACAAACTTTCTGAAATTTGCAAACACATACGAAAGAAGAACGAAAAAGGATTTAATATCCGAAATTCAACACTATTTACTTCAAACTGAGCATTTGTCACACTAAAATGAGACTCCTTAGGGAGATTTCTGGAAACTAAAGGAAAAAACGCTCCTTAAAATGAAGTTAAGTTTACATTTGACACGAGTAGCAAAAACCATATAGGTAGAATTTACAAAAGAGCTCAACAATAAGAGCATATGTCATAAGAGCTTGATTACAGAGCTTTTGAAACAAAAATTAACGTATACATAAGCAACAAACAGGCATCAGATTATGTTGATAGCCAAACTTCACGAAGGAGTTCATACCGTGCATTGGCTCCTAAATGACCTGTTTCATCCTTGTCTTTCCCCTTGCCACTTCCATTTGTGATAAGAGTTGGAGAAGAAGGCAGTTTCTCGATGATAGATGTCAAAGGAGAATCCAGTTCTTCCAGTTCTTCATCACTAGTATACCCTTTATTCTGAATTGCGGTTGCACTTCTAGACAACTGACGGCTCCCACCAGCCTCTGCAACTTTTTCTGCTACATTGGCAGAGGAAGGAGGTGTGTATGTGACAGGGGCAGCGGCGCAAGGGAAGCTGCTGCTGGCAGAGTCTCCTGATAATCTACGTTCTATAATGCACTGCAAATCCGAGAAAAAAAGCTGATGAGTAATTCTTCGATTGCCTGGAAGCAAATGAGAATTCTGAACCTCATTGATTAACTAGATAGGATTTATGCTATCGTATATGTCTTTGATGATTGCTCACACTATACTAACAGAAATTCTCATTTCATATTAGCATCAAGGAAGTTAATGATCCCCTAAACCATGCATCATGAAACAAAATGATCATATTTATGCAAGTAGCTTCCTTGTAGCTCCTTACACCAGACCACACGCCGGTACTAATATATCCAAGTTCTACATGAGTTTGTAGTTGGCCAGATTCAGAGGTCTAAAGGGGTTAAGGGGAATGACTCATACAACTAGAACACGTATAAGTGATTAAAGGATTCATGAGCTGGGTTGAATGTGTTCCATGAGGCGAAACAGAGCTTAAGCGGAGTTAGATGATAAGAGCTGGACTGTATTTGCTATTCAAATGTTCGTTAATTCATCAGAGTACTTGACACACTAAATATTTAGCTAAGATATAGTAAGAAAAAGTTGCAATATCTCAAAGAAATAGATAGAAAGTGAGTCAAAGATGTTGACACATATTTCCGCAGTATGTTAAGTAGGATAATATACCTTAAGACTTTTGTAGATACAGTCTAGAAGAAGAACAGATAGCACACTAACTGGGACTAATCTAATGTAATTTCCAGTACAGGCCATCCCAGGATTTGTGTAGAGTTCAGATTTTCGAAAGAGCTTTTAAGCACAATTAAAGATAATATGCTTTTGAAAGTGTCACTCAAGCTCTTTCGTATAAGTATAGCCTTTTGACCACTTTTTCACCTCTAACAATTAAGATGTAACTTGATGATACATATTTTCACCTTTCCTGACCCCCTGCCATTAAAATGTAACTCAATGATACATATTTTCACATTTGTGTCAAGATTAAATTTCTTAAATTATACCATTGTTTTGATCTCTTAATTCAAAAGATACTCTGTTTTTGATTAGTTATTTAATTTCATTTTGAAGGTCAAGATAGAACCTCAGCATTTAGCGCCTCTAAGACAGCACCGGGGACAGGATCTGGGTAGAACTCATCTGGACTGAAGTTGCAAAGTATTCGCTTAACTAATGACAGACCAATTGATGGACAAACCTGCAGACAGTGATAAACAAGCATGATTAGTACAACAGTTAGTGACAGAATGGAATTTTCCCATGAATGTCCTCAATAGACATATGAAACAGGATTAGAATTTAAACCTCCATTCTGATGGCGCGGTCAACAACCATATCTTTGGGGAGCATCAAGAGATCGCTTAATTCATTGAGAAGATGGAAGCACTTTGGTTCATCTCCTCCCCGCTTGTCATCATCCTCACAGCTGTTCTCACCTTCTTTTGCAGAATCATCAGCATCCACACCAAACAAATCAGCCAGGCATCTTGACCAATTGCCAACCTGAAAAGGGAATGCCTTATTAGCATCACGATACGTATTAAAACGAAGAAACCAAATGCATGGCGATTATAGAATGTCTGAGATAGGCAGAACAGCAACAACTTTTTGCTTTCTCAACATGCTGGCTATCATCCACTGTAGTACTGATGAGCTGCTCAACATGCCCACAACCCCTTTGCCCCAAACATTGGAGAGAGGGGGAGAGAGATGCAGTGCATATCAAATGGTAAATATTGTGCCTATGACATCTAAGATTGAGATATCTAAGAGATGCATTCAATTTCTATGAATCTAATTATGATACTCACAGAATTTTTAAGTTGTGCACCAGACCCAAAGCTCAAGTCTCCAGCTGGAATGGGCAACACCTTGGAGTCAACTATAGGATCGGATACAGGATCAGTTGGGATCTCATGAGCTGACTCGCGGAGAATGGCATTGAACATAGCTACATCCAGTCTTCCAACACATTGTTCCATCACCTAAATCACATGCAAAAATTAAGTAAACACTAAATATGCAAATAGGCTACGAAAGTAGTTTGTAATTGATTCTCACTCAAAGCTACACCCTATTAGCTCAAGAAAACACTTGCTCCCTTTCAACCTTCAACCTTCACATATTGAAACAAAAAGAGAAAACAAGACACCCCGAGAGGACAGGTACAGGGAAAGGGGAGATGACTGTCTTGAATGTAGCATCATCAATGGTACACACCTTCCTCGCTAAAACAGGCAAACAACCACATTGATGCCCTCTGGCTCGAATGGGACAGAGTCTTTTGGAAGCATCCTGGAAAGCATTCTCCCATAGGTGAATGGAAAAGCTGCCTTGCTGTTGGTCACCCAAGGCAGGGCCCAATAACCTCCCAAGAGCTTTGTTGGTTGTTGAATCATCAATAGGAGATTGCATATTAGGAGTTAAGGTCTGAAACCACAAGTAATCAGTGACATTGAAAAAGGACATAAAAGCTACACACATTTAAAAGTGATATGAAATACATTAGCTCGTATAAGTATAACATATATAGAAATGTCAACGGTCTTGTATAGCATTGTTCTCGCTAGGTGATAGCCCAGGTTTATAAGCAAAAGGTTCGTAACTCATGTCGATAAACATGATCATTCATGAACAAAACCATGTGTGACGTCAAATAAATCCATATATTATTGTGCAAATCACCTGCCACCATATTGATTCAACTATACGAGAGAAAAGCCAGGACTCGACTTTCTCTAAAGCAGCTGTGAAGGTTCTTGTCTCTTGCCAGTCATCAAAGAACTGCGTTAAACCTTGTTTGCCACCAGAAATATTCTTCAACTTAAGTGATAAAGACTTTGATTCACTTCTTGTTTCTCCTCCATTTGACTCTAGGATTTTTGTAAGAGAACTTGACTGAAGTGAACTTCCAAATGCTTGAGAGATGATTTCCCTCAGAACAACAGTGTTTGACAACCAGAAAGTTAACCTTTGACAAAATAAGACAGGAAACTTGTCAGATTATGATAAGCAAACACCTAGCCATCAACTTTTACTTAGAAACAAGCTATCATCACACAATTAGGAAAAGATATCATCACATACCTTGGTACATCATTACCACACGATCTACCGACCAAAACAAGCCCTGATACTGTATTTCTAGCAACTGTAGCTCTCTTGTCTTGGGACCAATATTTGCAAGCATGAAGATAGAGTCTAGAAAGGCGCCTAGCAGGGGTGTGTACTTTATGTGCAGAACTACCATGCTCGGGCACCACAGAATAAAGTGCAATTTCAAGAGCAGCAACTTCTCTCAATTCCTCTTCCAATTTTCCAATCCTGATTTCCATTTCCTCAATCTTTCGATTTACAGCTTCCTGGTTCTCATTCTCACTATTCTTCTCACTATGAACTATTTCATCATCACTTTCAACATTAATAGGACCATTTGAAGCCTCATCAAGAGCATCTGCTTCTTTTACCTCTTCAAGAGGTATGTCATCAACTCCTTCCGAAGATTCTGATAAAGGTTTCGGATGGACTTTCATATTTGAGTTGTCATTCAACTTTTTTATTGTTTCTTTTAAAGGTCCTCCATCGGATTTTCTGGTTTGTTTTTGAGTGCTTTTTGATGATTTGATCTGTAAATTATTTGTCCTCCGATCAGATTTCATTCTCGGTGTATGAGAATTGCCTTTGGCAACATCAGTTTTTGCAAGATTTTTTGGAACTGCTGAAGCTTTTTCGATCTTTACATCATCAGAAGTTTGTCCATCCTCTTGAGATGACAGAGAATCGTTATTTGTATCATTATCAGATTCTTCTTTCATCCCCTCTTTAAGATCACTCTCCATATCAGTAGAATGATCATCAACTTTCTCCTTGCTCTCTTGGTCAACAATTTTAGGCAATTGTGATTGCTGAAATGCTTCATCAGACCTGGAGACATCATCCATATAATGTATGTCCATGTTTTCATAAACTTCAGAGTCTATACCTGTATTTGACTCACTTACTAATGCACTGGAGTCTGATCTAATAGATGAAACTTTGACATCAGATTCTTTTGCTTTTAAAGTTTTGCCACGATCCTTCTCTTGCAATTTGTTCTCTCTTTTTTCAGATTTTGCAGGACGCTTGGTTTGGTTATTGTTTGGACCTTTCTTCTTGTTCATCTCCTTCATGCTCAATATAATTCAACTTTGTAACTGCATCAATGAAGAGCACCAGTTAGCAAAAGAGCAACAACCAACAACCAGTGAAAAGTAGACTCAAATTGCATCAATATAGTTTCTAATAGACTAAACAAAATCAAGAATCAATAGTCTCTCCTCTTTGCCAGTCTATCTAAAAAAAGAATTATTCTTTCTGCTTCTTTTGGTGGTTTTCAAGTACAAATTCAAATGTGAGAGAAAACATGTTGAAGGAGGATTAATGCACCGCAAAGAAGGGGGGAAAAAAGAGAGAGAGAGACTCAAAAGACAAGAATAGGGAAACGTTTTTTCTACTTAGTTGTAGCAGAAAAGATTATTCATGATAGTTCTACAACTCAGAGTTACTTGTGAAAAGCAGAAATGATGTCTTGAAAGGAAGTTCACAGAGCCTGAAAACAACATGAATTCCCTGGTGCCAACCATGATCGCTCATGAAGTATTGGATTTTCATATGAAGAGACGAGGTCACATAATTCATCGACAAAATTCATAGACAGGATTTTGCAAGAAAACCATGGAATATACATGCAAATGTTTTCATGTAGTTGTAAATGCAAAAAATACGTGATCTGTAACATTAGAATTCTGCTACTAACTAAATTGAAAATATTACAGAGTAGAAAATTTATTGCCAAATATATGCGCAACAGTTTGTCAACTGAAAAATATAATAACAAAATCTGCATTCACCACATGTTTCGTTAAACTACAGAATTACTGAAGCAGAAAGGGTTACAGATTGATATACATGTAAAATATGTGCACTGAAGGATATGATGACAAAAACATCAGTTGTTCGACAAACCTCGTACATTCTAGAAAAGAAGATAGATCCCTGAATACAGAATGACTAGTGAACAGAGAGTAGGCCATTAGTCCAGTTCATAAAATTTCTGCTAAGTGTTAGATTTAAGCAATATTATATACAATACAAGCAAAGAGAATGATATTTAATACGATATCCCCATTTATTAGTCTAACTTTACTCTCAGTTTCCAACCTCTAGTATTGGAAAAGATGCTCACTGGAGAGATTTAAGTTCCAACACCTACTAAAACCACGTGAAACAAAACAAAGAAATACTTTGTATGTGCAATTTAATCAGACAACAATACAACAAAAAGGAATGCAGTAAGTGATCAGAAATACAGAAAGAAAACAAACAAAGCAGAGAATTGTGAGGAGGGAAATGGTCAATCATATAATTAAGAGTTTTTTTAGCCTGTTACAATAGTATGAAACATTGCCTTGGCTCTTTAACATTAGCACCTCTAAGATTAAAAATCACGAAAAGATACATGAGTCATTGAGTTGGTCATTGTAGATACATTATTTCACCAAATTAATCAAGGACCTAGTGTTGTAAATCAATCATCTTATACAAGTTGAAAACTTCTAAACTAAATGTTCCAGGATTTGACTTTGTTCATCTAACTATGCTTGTTTTACCCCCTTCTGGTGAAAATGCTCATGAGTACTTAAATATGAAAACAAATTGAGATGCTAAATACTCTGTTTTGGCGAGCCAAGGGGCCCTGAAAACAAATGAACCTCAATAGACGTGTAGAACTTAATCTTATCCCAAAGGCTATTTGATCTTCACCCTACACATGGGTATTAATTAAGTCATCCTTCTCCTAATCTTCTTACGTGGGGGCAATTAGGATCTATTTGTCCGCCCATAATTCACATGGGAAATCTGGCATACTCAAATGGCTCAAAAAGTTTCCTTCTGAAGCATGCTTGTTGCAAATGAAGCAAACCAAGATCAAACTGTGATTAATAACAGGTTAAGTGTAAATTCCCAAGCTACATTTGATCACCCTTTGCGCTAAAGACTGTCAATAAAGGAGAGTTTATCAACATTCACATTTACTTTTTTCTTCAAATTCTATTTTTCAGGACAGGAATTAGAAGCGAAAACTATATACAAAAAAAGAAAAGCGAAAACTGAATTGAGAGTGAAGCCGCATAACTCAAAAAAATAAAAACAGAGAAATTCAGATCCATAATAGTAATGCAAAGCAGTTGATGTAACAAAAGTACCATAACGATTTTGCAGATACCAGGCATAGCATGTTCCATCACAAGAGGCATTTTATCCCAAGACGGAAAAGAGAACAAAAAAAAAAAAAAAAAAAGACAAAAAATTAGAAAAGTTAAAAAGACTTTACTATTAAATTTCAGCCTTCTCTGCAACATGACGACACTATTTACAACTAACTTCATTGTATTCTACTATTTGTTGGAGGCTTGTGCACCAGGTGCGACATACATACTATTTGTGACAGTCTTGTGCACTAGGCGCGACATATATACGTCTCGTACAAGTCAACATAACAATACAAGTCATAGAAGAGGGAAAAAAATCCACCTTGCTGTTAATTTCCAATTCCAGAAAAAGCGACCACCTTTAATAAAAAACAAGATCTAAATTTAGAAAATTTTCTCAAGATATAGAAAATGTGTACAGGAAGTTTTAGTATAATGCTGAATAGTGACTTGTTGTGATCAAAAGTTTTATACCCGAGAAGAAAAATAGTGGGAATGCAGTTCAAAAAAGAAAACTGTAAAATAAGGGTCGTGCACCAACGGTTATAGTTCGTGTACAAAGATAAGCATTTCGCATAATTCAACCGATAAAATGATCTCACAACCTTAAAAACAACCAAAAAAAGAAAAAGAAAAAGAAAATATCGAAGACAAATGGTTTCGGAGATTCCTAAATGCTGCTATGTTTACGTGTTGTCAATTCTTCCATGTCCTAAACAACGGTTACATTCTAAGAAAACTCCACACCTATTTTTTTTTTTTGTGTGTGTGTGTGTGTGCATAAAGTTAAGAAAACGACGCATGTTTTCGGAGGTTCCTAATGCAGCAGAGCAGAAAAATGCTATATACACACACACACACATATATATATATATATATATATATATATATATGCGTGTCTTGTATCATGTATGTATACAGAATGATAAAACACCATAGTAAAAAACTGACAAGAACAAATAAAAAATATGACGAAAGAAAAGTAAAAAGATAGGTTAAGCTTACAAAATCATCTGTCACAATGCTACATATACATATATATATGTGTGTGTGTGTTGTGCTTGTATAATACGTGTATATATATATATATATATAAAGAAAGTCAAAAGACATAGTAAATAAACTGATAAACAAATAAAAAAGGTAAAAAGATTCGTTAAACTTACAGAAGCTGTTATCTCTGCTTCGAACTTCGCGCGATCGAAGAAGAAGAAGAAAAATGAAGCTTCAAATGACAGCCTTCTCGTGTTCCACAACCACAGAATCTATAGAATTCTCTCTCTATATATATATATATGTGTGTGTGTGTGTGTGTGTGTGGTGGGGTGGGGTATGTATAATGGGTGTCTCTATATATATCAGTGTGTGTTTGTACTTATCGTATGTATAACACTGCACAATGAAAGCCTCTTATATATGTGTGTTGATATATATTGAATATATATGTATGTATAGTGAAAGGTCAGCAGCAGAGCAGACCGAAAGGGGGAAGGGGGGCGCCGCGGTGGGGTGTGTGAAAGTGCAGAAGTGGTATGCAAGAATGGTTTACTAATACATTTATGGCAAGTTGGCCGAGGTGTTTTTTATTTATTTATTTATTTTTTAACAATACGCTAAATGCTTACTCCTGGTGAAGTTGGCAGTGGTGTGATGCCTTTTTTTATTATTATAATAGAAATTGAAATTATAATTTAAATTTTAAATTTTTATTTATAATAAATTATTTTATTTGATTATTTTATTTAATTTTTGAGTTAAAATAAATAATAGTAGTGTGATATATTTTTTTTGAATGATGTAAAAATTTAATTGACAAAACTCAATTATTAGATTATACGGTAAAACTTAATTATTAACTGGTAAATTTCAAGTGCAGTAATATATCTCTATATATACATTAATTTAATAAAAAACGAAATTCTAAAATCATAATGAATGTCAAATTTGTATATTCGTAAAAATAATTTCATCGCATTATTACTGTAACATGTCCCTGGTTGATGGCGGTGTGATGTTATAGTAATGGTACAATGTTTTTTTTTAATTATGTATTGCTAATGAGGGTGGGCGAGATATTGATATATAAAATCATTTTTGCTCTTTTACACTTTAGATTGAGTGGTGACCGGTAAAGCAGGTGTCGGTGGAGGGAAACTGACAGGGAGTTACCGGTTACGTTACGCGTTAATTATGTGGTATTATTGTTACCAGATTGCAATGATTTCTTGATTATGAGCATGGATCAAAATGATAACAAAATATGAGTTTCCATTTTAAGATTAATTAGTATTTAATAAAGTAATTAGAATTTGAGTATGGTAGTTCTTGAAGTTGTGAATTATTTATGTGAGATAAATAATTAAATTTTTTAACACATCTTTTCATGTGTTATTTGGAGCTCAATTGCTCTCAAGACTAATTAAGTGTGAAACGAAGAAGAATGAATTGTTGAATACATGTTAACATGGAAAGTAATTTTAAACAATATGTAGTCAAGACTGTTTGGCAGTTGTGATTTTCAATATGTACACAAATTTAGTCAATGTTTACAAAGCTAAATATAATTATTTGATCACTTAAATAGTAAATTATAGGTGATAAAACACTTAAAAATTAAATTACATACGATATATATATATATATATATATATATATATATATATATATATTTATTTATTTAAAAAAGAGAGTGCTTATAAGCTTTTTTGATGTGGATATATTTGTATTTGTTGATTATCGACGTGTTTTACCTTATAAACATAAATTACATGTTTATGAATGTCTCTTTCTAACTTTAGGCAATGTCAAAAACATTCTGGTCGATTAATTAAATGTTAAATGATACAATTTTCTACTCAACTTGATTTCCAATAAATGAGAATTTGGAAAAAATTCTTGAGGTTCAGTATTTAAGTGAAAATGAATTCTAGTGAGTGGCAGTGACACAAGGACAGAGAGACAAAACAGAGAATGAAGGATAATCAAATAAATAAATAAGCATGAAGACATTAAAGACTATTGGGAAAATTTTAAATTAGTTCGAATTAATATCAATTTTTTAGATATTAGTGAATTTATATGTGTAAGTCGTATCAATTATATAAGAAATTAACCCATTAATACAAACTGATGTAATAATTTTTTATAACGATTAGGGGCCACTGCTTACATTATGAACATTAGAAAATTTTTTAATCAGTCCGAACTAATATTAATTTCTTACATATTGTAAATCGTACCAATTATATGACAAATTAATTTATTAATTTAAACTGATACAATAATTTTTCAAGACGATTACGGGCCACTGCTCACCGGATACCAGCCCCGACAGCAAAATGTGACAAGACACATAAGCTATCGAATATATATAGTAGAATATGATAGTCAAATGAATGAGGGTCACCAGTCAATTTCCACACATGAACCACCCCGGTGAGGCTCACCGACAACGATGTTATTGAATAACAAGAGGCAGCTGTGATGGTGACCTCACTTTTGTCTCCACATGAACACAAGAGTGGGCTTTTCATTTTCTGTTGGAATTGGTAAGCTTAGAATAAAACAGCAACAAACATTACAACTTATAGCTACATTTTGAATAAAAGACCGGTAGGTGCACGAAATTCTCGTTGTATATAAAATTTGAGTAAGAGTAAAATTTACATTGAGGTTTATTATATGTAAACATATTTATACATTTTATAAGAGACTATATTTGTCAAGAATGATAATTTTTAAGATTTAGAATCGTGATCTATATTACATGACGCTAACTTGTAGTTACATTTTAAATAAAAAGTTTAGCAGCCTAAATCTAGCCTAAATCTAGCCTAAACCTATATTTACTCTTCAAATAATGAATTCAATTTGAATCAACTTGAACACACACGCCAACATACCAACTTGAGTCATAAATCAGTTAATCCTATAAATTCCCTTTCATTGACAAACCCGTGCTTTACCTAGTGGCTTTATCTCCTTGTCTTTTGGATAGTACATGTTATTGGTACTCACCTAAAACTAGATCATAGAGCTAACTCACCATTTCATATGGTCCATTTGCAAATTCTCTATTACAACGGTTTTTTTATAAATAATAAACAACATAATTAACTGTAATAAACTCGATGAGATTAAACCTTTTATTATTCGAACACTTATTTGATGAAAGTGATCCTTCAAGCTCAAATATGGATTTAATTTGTGATTATAGAAAAAGATATATGAATTTGTGAGTATAGAAAATGATATATTTAGATTAATTATCATGATTGTAATAGGTGCTCTCAAATCTTCTTCCATGTGTCTGTCATTTTGTCTCAAGAAAAGACTGTCTAAATCTTTTTAGATTTTGTTAATTAAAACCAAGAAAATGGAAAGAAGAAATCAAGGGTTTTGGGGTGGGATCTGTGTTTGTTCATGAACCAGAGAACCTAATTAACATGGCATTAAATGTTGAAGGATATGTAGTGTGCAAAGGTGACATTATGGTGATTCTAAAGGAATATATAAGGCCAATACCACCAATTAAAGAACTTACATGTTAGCATTGCTGTACTTTTTTCTTTGTTTTTTTTTTTTCTCTCTCTCTCTCTCTCTCTATTTTTTTGTCAATCAATTTAAATATTCGGATTTCAGAATGCCTCATATTAGATATATATGAACATTATAAAAATCTATTTGCTTCTTTTATTAGTTAATGGGATATTTTAAAACTCTATTTTAAAAAAAAATCAATATTACATCATATACAAATAATGTTATACATGTCGAGAATCGATCTCGAAACCTCTCGCACACTAAATGAGAACCATATAACTAGAACAAATACCTACTTCTATTTGCTTCTTTAGTCATGGTCTTAAGAATGAGTACGTCTCATTCCCCCAATATTTAAGTTACCTATTTATTTTCCGACAAAAAAAAAAGTTACCTATCTATTTCATTTTGATAATGTAGTTTTCAACTTTATCTACGTGTTTTTAGCTTGATCTAATATGAGAATGTTTTCCTCCGTGAGGGAGGGTATATAACCTTGCACTATAGAAGGAATGAATTTGTCCTAGAGAGCTCAAATTAGTGCAATACCAATATAAATAGGATTTCTTTGTATGTGTGTGTATGTAGAAATTTGATGTATAGCGAGTTGGATGAAAGGGGGCCTTCTTACCAAGGTTGATGATGAATTCTCTTTTGTCATAAAGTTACATGTCTCAAAACGATGAACCTATATTTAACTTTTTAAAAATTTGTGAGATATGCGACAGAGTAATGATGCATTGTTCACTTAAGCGTTAGACCTTATTGCTTTGCCTTGGATCTTTTGTATGTCACCGACCTGATATCAATCGAGCTACTTAGCTTATTTTTCTCATTCTCTTTCTTAATCAATCTTTAAATTCTATTGTATTGGAGGTTAGTGGCCGCTCCTCTAATGTCTTCTCCAATATATTTACTTCTAAACATTGATATATATCAGTTGAATATTTTCTTTTTATAGTAAAATTTCAATCTCACAAAGAAGAATTTAATATTTAATATATGAATCATTATCATAAAAAATGGGGTTGAAATATCAAATGGGCATCACTAAGCATAATCGTTAGGTCTTTTAGACAAGGGATGAGACCACGAAATTCATCCAAGTCGCTCTATTGGTTCTGTTTTAACACACCAAGTTTGCTGTGATACAAGTCAAACCACGTCTCGTATAAAGGCCTTTTGGCCTTTCTTTTATTTTAGAAATAAAGTGTATCATGAGTCATTAAATTTAATTTTTTTAAATCTTAATCATTAGATTTGAATTAATAAACTGATAAATATTTAAAAAAAAAAGTGGTTAAAAAATAAATTTTGAAATGAATAGTTGAAATTTAAAAATACTAAATTTAATGACCTATAACAATCATTATCTCAAAAATTAAAAAAGTAAAAAATGAGAGGATCAGGCCCCATTTTTTTTTTTTTTTTTCAGTACAAGAGACCCCCATCTTAATTCTGGCGTCTTGAAACATAGACTGTTGCAGGGGTCCATTTGAAAAACTTAATGGAGTAAGGTGTTATGGCAACCTCACCATTTGAATAATATAGACTATTTCCCGGGGTCCATTTGAATAACTACTAATCGGGTAAGGTGTTATGGCAACTTCATGATTTGAATGATGATAGTAATATACTTGGCAACTTCATGATTTGAATGATGATAATTGATAGCAGTATATATACTTGGCAACTTCATAGTGCAGTTAAGGACACCGGTACCATTATCTTTTTATGATTAATTATAAGTGGTGTTAAATCATTGAAGATCTTCTAACAGTACTGTATTGATTAAAGTATTTTTTTTTGTTGGATTGCAAACATGGTATTTAAAATTTAATACAAGCGTAACGGAAAAATATTATAATATTTTTTGTTTATGGCTAATTACGTAAATTAATATGCATACATATATAATCACATTAAATATACAAGTAAAGGATTCTGGAATTATCCTCGCAACGCAGAATGGTATATGAAACCGATGAAAATGATTTGATGAACTCCACAAGCGTGAAGCTTCCAAGAGTACTTACAGGAAATTGACGCAAGAATCAACTAGCTAACCCCTACTGAAGTCCTAGAGAGAATTTTCATATTTTTTACTGAAAGACAATTGTGTGCTAATTAATATGTCTGTCAGTTTTTTTCTATTTTTAGAAACATAATTGACCTGGAGTCAATTGTAGATTGGTCCAATCTTATTGGACCTAAACTGGTAAACTGATTGGACTAATAATCCGACTACTACAAGTCGTATAATTAAATTAATAATAGGACGTTTTTATTAATTAATTTAATTAGTTTTCTCTACTAATTGATTTGTTGGATCTCTATTATATATGACCTATCGGGTTCATAATTAATTAGCATTGGAATAATATTAATCATATTAATATTCAATCAGAACTCCTTCTAGTTAATTAATTTCTACAAGTCATTAGTGACACATAGCAGTATATTATGAGTACTAAACTAATGATGAAGTGAAATCAAGTAAGGTGTTATGGCAACCTCACCATTTGAATAATTTAGACTATTTCCCGGGGTCCATTTGAATAACTACTAATCAAGTAAGGCGTTACGGCAACTTCATGATTTGAGTGATGATAACAATATGCTTGGCAACTTCATAGCGCAGTTAAGGACACCAGTACCATTATCTTTTTATGATTAATTTTAAGTGGTGTTAAATCATTGAAGATCTTCAAACAGTACTGTATTCATTAAAGTATTTTTTTGTTGGATTGCAAACATGGTATTTAAAATTTAATACATGCATAGCAGAAAAATACTATAATGTATTTATTTATAGCTAATTACGTAAATTAATATACATCCATCCATATATAATCATATTAAATATACGAGTAAAGGAATTTGGAATTACCCTCGCAGCACAAAATGGTATATAAAACTGATGAACACGATTTGAGTTCCACAAGCATGAAGCCTCTAAGAGTATTTACAGGAAATTTACGCAAGGATCAACTAGCTAACCCCCACTAAAGTTCTAGAGAGAATTTTCATAGTTTTTACTGAAAGACAATTGTGTGCTAATTAATATGTCTGTAATTTTTTTTTCTATGTTTAGGAACATAATTGACCTGGAGTCAATTTTGGGTTGGTCCAATCCTATTGGACCTAGACTGGTAAACTGATTGGACTATTAATCTAATTACTACGAGTCATATAATTAAATTAATTATAGGACGTTCTTATTAATTAATTTAATTATTTTTCTCTACTAATTGATCTGTTGGATCTCTATTGTCTATGACCTCTTAGGTTCATAATTAATTAGTAGTGGAATAATATTAATCATATTAATATTCAATCAGAACTCCTTCTAATTAATTAATTTCCACAAATCATGAGTGATACCTAAATGTATGCCATGACTACTAAACTAATGATGAAGTGAAATCATACAACCCTGTAATATATAATTATTGTATAATTAATTCTTTATGTCTGATCTGTCCCGATTAAGTGAGATTCATGAATAAGGACGTCAAACTCATTTACTTAATTATATGAATTGTGAAATGACTTTCTCTATTCTACCTCGGCCAAAGATTTCAATTACTTAATTAATAGATCACATAGGACCCCTTATTGACGGATTTCATATTGTACACCTACATATCTCCATGTAGAAATAGATCATGACCAATAAGTACATGGCTAATTCATGATTAGAACTAAGACCATCAGTGGCGGAGCCAAACACCAAGAGTTAGAGGGTGCACTATAGTAACGGAGTCAATAATTAGGGGTTAAGAGCACTTATCTATGTTGGAAATTAGTAGTATTGATATTTTACTATGTTCTGTTTCTTTTCATTATTTATGTACTTTCAATATAGTATAAGGAAATAGTACTTTCAATATTGCACACATTTTCTTGTTAGCATAGATTTCAAATGAGAGATTCAAGTGATCACTATAATATAAAAGGAAACACCATAATATGTGATCGTTACTCGGTCGGTATATAAAATACGTGTAAAATTCAACCAAATTTTAAAACCCGCAAGTGTACGGATTAGTGTAGTGTAGTGTGCTTTGAGTGCGGGGTCGAAATCCACAGGGAGGCTTCTAGGTTAGTTCGTGAAGAAGTGTGTGTGAAAGTGTTTAAGTGAGTGTTGGAAAGTAAAGGATGGATTGATTTGATAAAATTAAAGAAAGAAAACTAATCTAGAGTTGGGATTGCAAATATGGGAAGGTAGTCTAAGGCTCGGATTAATATCAAGACAACTAATCTAGGCTCAAAAATAGGATTCTTCGATTCGATCCTACCAACCTAAGTTAAGTTAATTACCGGTTTAACCTCAGTTATAAGTGGTGTTCTATCTTCGAGTCTGTTATATAGCCGAAGTATAGATCTGTCCTTGTAATCACAAGTGACTAGGTTAACAACTTAAAAATGACAATTAATAAACTCGAAAGTAGAAATCATGGTACAACCTATAATTTCATGGAAGGTACGGTACAACCAATACTTTCACTATTAAAGCATGTATATATGACACATAGACATACCTATCACCACATTAACTACAAGTATAATGAAATGAAAAATAATCTGAAATAATATCAAGCCATATATAACATCAAATTAAATCAGTCCAGATCTGAGACCGGCAAATTAAAAGACCATTAATGCATAATCATAAACACGAATTACATGAGCATAATAACGACATTCAAACATAAAAGAGATTAAAGAGATACTCTTCCATAAATGAAAGTGGATGTCAAATCCGAGGTCGGGATCACGAGCACAACTACGAGATTCCTTCCTTTTCTCTGCGTGGTAATTCGAACATTACCTCCTTCGTATTCTTCCTAACTACTAAACTATCTATGAAAACATAATTCTAATTATATACAAAGATAGAAAATAGGGAGAATTTAGTCCATAAATAGTTCTGGAACCTCAAAATCTATATAAAAAATGAGCTGTGAATGGGGTATTTATAGGTTGGAAAACAGGGGTGTGCTTGAGCGCCCTGGGTGGCGCGCTCGAGTGCGCCTTTGCTGGTCCAATTAGACGCTGCCATTTGGCAGTTTAGCGGTTCAATCAGGTGGCTGAGGCGGTCCACGTAGTCCAATCAAGAGCTTGGGCGTTTCTTAAAGGGGCGCTCGAGCGCCATGGGTGGCGTGCTCAAGCGCCCTTCTATTGTCAATTTTGACTTTCACCGAAATATTGACCAAGGCTATTTCCATGTTTTCTTGACATCTTGAGTTCAATTTCGCACTTGGTTTGGCCAAATTCTTTCTCTACAAGCTCATTTTTGCCACCGATTCTCGAATCTTTACCGTTGCACAACTCTTTGACTTGCACTTTGATTCGTTTTGAGTCTAGTTTCTTCACTTTTTAAGATCATCCTACATTGCAGCAAAAGTGCAATAAGTGTTGTATTTATTACTTATGTTAAGATACAAATATAGTAAAAATACAGTTGTTTGAGTGCTAAATTTATAGCCATATCAACATCCCTAAACCTAAACTTTGTTTGTCCTCAAGTAAGACTGTTTCAAAACACATTGACTTTAAAACTGAAACCTAAAAAATTTTGCAGGTTCAATTTGAAAACAAATGAATGCTATCTATTCCAACCTTTTTGTCAAAATGAATTCTGAGAAATGTAATTCACTATTCTTACCAAGTTCATAAGGCAATGACAAGAACAACAAAAGAACCTTTAAATAGTTTTCAAAAATAGCTATTCTTTCAGAATTGATCTATCGATTTATTCAGAGTATGTATTCAGAAGAAAACTAAGCAAATTAAGTTCAAACAAATTCTCATCTTTCAGGATATATAAACATATTAGACTTTGATACTTTTACCCATTTGTAATCAAACTCTTGATCATGTCTTCACCCATTTTGCATTTTCCATAAAATGAAAGTACAACTCAAAATACCTCTTTTCAGTGCTCAGTTTCTTTTTGCTTTCTGAATATCCCATGTAGCAAGTTTTGAGGCCAACAATCCCTAGCCAGATGGCCGAAGTTGCCATGTTTTAAAGGGATCCCAACGTGCCTTAATCACCCGAAATATCCAAACTCGAAACCTTACACTATAACACGTATCCCGAATGATGATGAAGTGTTAGGATAGTGGTGCTTTAGAGATTTACAAAAAAATTACAACATAACGGTGTAAAAGTAAATAAATATTTATTATTATATATATTTTTAAGCGAGCAACAGAACATTATATTTAGACATGACAGTTGGGTTCAGGTTTCAACCGCAAGAAACTTTCATAACAAAGGGTAATCTTATTTCATTCCTCTCAAATTCACATATTCATTAATTGAAAAAAAGAAGAATAACTAAGTTAACTCATGAATATAATAACCCAAAGTTTTTCTTTAGATATTCCTTAGAGTTTTTCACATTTACTTAGCTAAAAACATAGGTTCTCAAATTATCTAACTCATCTTTCTATAAACAAGTAAGGTGACAAATTACTCTTACTCATGAAAATAGTATGTTTCTTACATATTTTTGAAAATTTTTATTATAAAATTCAATATGCACCCTATACGGAAAGTTTACTTGTACTCAAGCAAATAGCAACTTTTGTGTTCTACAATAACTTCTCATACGAGAATTTGACCGTACAATTGTCTGTGAATATAGTTAAGAGGTGAAGTTCATGTCATATCGGGATCAATGTCCCCGGAGTAAATTTCTCTATCTCCTATCTTCCTAGTTATATTTGGCATTGAATAATCTTAGACTAACAACGTTATTGTCAAAAAAGTGGTAAGAATTGTCAATAGTTATTTAGTTTAGTGGTATGATTCTCGTTTTAAATATAAAAAGTCTTGAAATTAAATTTTGTGTGTAATATTCTAAGTGATGTAAATAATTTAGGCCTCCATTAAATCAAAAAAAAAAAAAAATGTGTGGTAAGAATCCACTTATGTTCGGACGTGTTGTTTTGGGTGCACAACTAAGAAAGTTTTTCATATAATTTTGAGTTATGTCTATTGATGTCGTTCATATAATATCTCCATCGACTTCTTTAATCAAACTAAATATTTTAGAAGCATTATTGCACATTAATATTTCAAGTATACTTTAAAAACATAAACTTTTAATTAGTAATCCCTTTTTACATAATTTTCTATATGCATGAATCAAGATAATGAAAATAGAGATAATCAATTTTAAAATTTAAAATGTACATGTTTGATAAAAAAAAAATAATCAAATGGTAACAATTAAACTAGAACGGAGAAATAACTTCTTCAAATCAAAGGAAAAAGCGAAATAAAATGTTAAATGTTAGACCCTGATAATTAATAAAAAAAGATTTACTCGGCCCGAAGCAATAACACAACCAACATGGGAGGATCTATTAGCGAACCAACAGGGGTTGTAGCTCCTACTGATTCAAAAAAATATTAAAATTTTTATGTATTTTTTAGTTTTTTAAAAATATTTATGTATTTTTAGTTAAAAAATTTATTAGCCCCATTAAAAAAAAATATACTCATATAATCTAAAAATTATGTATTTTAGCCCTCACTAAAAAGAATCATTGAATCCGCCCCTTACAACCAATATTATTCTAATACACAGACGACTCTTAAGAATTCTTTAATTCAATGATTAAGCACCCAACAAAGTCATTGGACGTGCACAATTTTTGCTAGGAGATCATAAAGTGAGATCATATTATTGCATTATTAGGATCTGAAAATATTGATCAGCCATGTGGTACAAAGGGAACCTTCAAAATCGGCCTCCTTTCTACCAAAAAAGGAAAAGAAAACACAAAAAAGAAAAGCTCCAAACACGCTAGAGGAATATCAAAATGCCAACATGTTAGTGTAATTTAATGTCAATTTACTTGTATATTCACCCGTCATGAAAAGAAAGTGCCCAATCTTGTTGCCACTTGCACATACGGCACCGTCAACTAATTAATCAGTCTGTTTTCTTTTTTTTTTTTTATTAAAAAATTATTTGATATTAGAATAAGTAATCTGAAATCTCATATAGTGATCTTTGAGTTAATAATTTTCTCTCATGTGCAGTTAATGATTTTTCTCATATGAAGCAATTATATATTTTAATATTTCTTCTCACATCTGACTCAACTTAAAGAAATAGCTTTGAATATAAGAGTTGTCACCAAGAAGAGAGATAGGTTGGCTCACACATGACTGGTCTTCTCAGTGAGCTATCATATATGGATAGATAAGATTAGATAAAAACCTAGCTCAAATATGCTGTTGAGAATCATTAGATTTCATCTTAAAACCAAATGATATTAGCATGCATAGTTTAAGATCTTATATAACAGTTTTGAAGTTAATAATTATTTCATATATATATATAGAACAATTGTTTCTTTTCTAAAAATGTGATTCGAGCTTAATATACCTGAACTCAAAAGCATACTAGGAGAGAAAAAAAAAAACCAAATCAAAGTAAATAAGAATAGATATCCATCACAACGAGATTATAATTATAACTAGCTACTACGTAACAACTCAAGTTCAAGGGGGAAAACCCAACTCAAAAGACTAGTCTATTAGGAGGGAGAATCTTTGACACTTAAGAACTACCTCTAGTAAGGGTGAAATCCCGATGTGTGATCATTACATTCCACTCTCCCTTAAGAGCCGACACCCACATTGGGTTAGCTAATCGACACTAACCCGGCGGTAGCTCTTTCCTCCTAACGACTGCACTAGACTACCAATTTTCAGTGTGACACTTATCATACCTTAATCCAGCCCATAGCCTTCCCTCTGTGGAGTCCACTCTCAATGAAAGTATTAATGTAACAACTCAAACCCAAGGAAAGAGCCTGTTGGTCTTATGCCAAAAGATATATTTTTTTTATGATAACAAATCAAGAAATTTGGATTTGTAAGTGTGTTTGTGCTAATGTGTTTATATGCTTAAATACACACTTGTTGGTTTTTATGCATTAAATGTATGTATCATTATAAGCCAAATTGTACTTTAATGTTTTGGCTTATGTGGATATATTGTAGTAATGATATTCTGAGTCAAAATATATTGTGGATATTTAGTGTTAAAAGAGGAAGAGTATCTTGCATAAAAGAAGAAAATATGATTGATCAAATAATAAATGGAAGATAAAAAAAATACAAACTTATCTATGTCATTTAAGAAATGAAGTCTTGAACAGTTAAAGATATGAATATCATATTTCAAGATTCAAGACTTGAAGACATCAAGACGAAGTGGTGTAATAAGGATAGAGACGTGGCGACATAAAGGGTAGTGACTTAAAAATGTCGTTTGTCTCGTATATGCATTTTTTTTTGTTCAAACTTTTGGTAATCTTTCAAAAATATATTTAAATTTTTCCTCAAGAGTTTTGAAAAAATTTCAAAAGGTTAAATGGGTTGGAATATCTTTTGAAGAAGTGTTTTTAAAAGGTCCAAATGATTTATCTTCAAAAGATTGAATTTTCGGGGAAAAACTTTGTTTTAAACTATTGAATTTAAAAATAGGTTTTGATCTTTCCACAAGAGTTTAAAAAATATTTTAAAGTGTTAAAAATGTTAAAAACACTTTAGAAGAAGTGCTTTTGAAGTGCTTAAACGTTTTACCTTCAAAAATTATATTTCAGGTGAAAATTTACAAAATTGAAAAACTAGCACTATTTGGCACTGTTCATCCGGACAAGGCAGCCTTGTCCAGATGCCTCATTTGGATAAGTGGCAGAATGTATCCGGACGAGTTATCTAGATGAGCCCCTCGACTTGATGCCTCATCCAGATCGCGCTGATTTGAAAAATTAGCCGTTATATAGTCATTGAAAATGTTTTCCATATATACCAATTCAACTCATTTCATAAAATAACTCTTCCAACATCTCCAAAATATTATATTAATTCTAAGCTTTGAATTTCATTTATTTTAATCAATAAACATCAAGCTTGAGCTATAACTTGCAAATTTATTGAGCATTCAAATATTTAAATTGTATTATCTACTCATTGAAGAGTTTTGATTGTTCTTCATTGTATTATCTTTCAAATACTTAAATCCTTGTATTGTATACAGTCTTGGGCTCTAGATTAGGATTGAGAGAATCCTTGTAAAGAAAAGAAAGTGGGAAAAACCTTTGTGGACTCAAAGGAAGAGGGATAGTAGGTTGAAACTTTACCTATGTTTGAAAAAACTTGTGTTTTCTCTCGTGGACTCAAGAGAAGATTGTTGTAAGTTGGTTTGTGTGTTTCACCAACATTTGAAAAAAGATTGATTTAGTGGAGTTTAGGAAATCTTAAGGGGAGGAAGACCTTAGGTGGTGGACTAAGCTTTCGGGAGTTCGAACCACTTAAAAATACCGAGTTTGATTTATGTCTCCCTACTCTATTTACATTTATTGTCATATATATTGCTTTGTGTAATTATCTTGCTCTTATGTGTAATTCTATTCATCATAATATCTCTTATCAAGTTATCCACATAAGGTGTTTGATAAATTATCTCAAAGAGATTTTTGTGGGTTGTAGTAAAATTTTAAATAGCAATATTTTGATATAATCTTAATTTACCCCCTCTTAAAATTATTTGTCACTAACATAGCTCAATTCAAAAGTCTAATCTATTAGGTGGAATAATTTTTTGTACTTAAGAATCACCCTTTGGTCACTAAGGCTTTAATCTAATGGTAATATTATTCGTTGTTATGCTAAAGGTTACAAACTTGAATCTTACTAGTTATGTTGTATAACCTCAAAATTCCTCTCCATCAAAAAAAAAAATAAAACACATCGAATAAGGTTGAGTTCTCAATGTGAAATTATTATATTCTACTAGTATGTTCAACGAACTCTTATGGTCAGACTATGCAACATTTCAACAATATGAAGAAATAAAGATATATTCACGTGGCTACCATGAGATTGCTTTTCTTTGTCTGATTTAACATTGCGTGCTTACGTTTTCTACTTTCGTGCATTAAATGGTCAGATTCGACCCTATTCTGAGCACTCACAATTGTATTGCTTAATAGTATTCGTAAGCGCAAAAAGCATCCCAAAATATAGTAGATAAACCCCACATGCATAAACGTGCAAGAAGCTTGCTAATTCATACCACTAATCAACTTCAGACAATTATAATGACTGCACGTCAAATAATAGCCTGTATTAGCATGACTGCTAATGCTTCTGATCTCTATCCATGTTCTGATAAAACAAAGAATGTGTGTTCTAAAATATCAATTATCGAGTGTTAGTGTATAAAATTTTAAACTACTTCATTTTCTATTAATTGTTTATGTTTCTTATAAGTGCGTTAAAGCCCAAAAAGTTTATTGGTAGAGGGAAAGGCTGGTATGAGTTATCAAAAACTAATTAAAATCTACAAATTCATTTTGTATCGTCTGAAGGATGGATGGCTTTGGCCAATGAGAGGTTGCTCATGAGTAGAATATATATGAACTAGATATGAAGTACTTATAAAGGCAAATTTCACTACTAATTCCTAATGTTGACTCCGTTTTTGAAAATAAATGGGTAAAAACTGTTTTACTATTCAAAATGTTAGCATGTTACCATAACAATGAGTCATAAATTCTGTTACCATATGATCAAGAAAATATATTACCATTTCACTTACCATGCTTTTCGTGTAACTTTATTGGTTGCCATTTGAATAAGAACTACCCTAAAATTCTTAGAATATTCAGATCCCTAACAATTTGCTTTTGTCCCAAGTTTGTCCCTTTCCTCGAGAAAGTATTTATTTGTTTCATGTTTTCTCCCTGATTAATAATCTAAAAAATGTTTAGAGATCCTTTTGTGGCATCATATACAATCTAATTCCTTAAGGAATCCACCCAATCTAAGTATTTATTTGTTTCATGTTTTCTCCCTGATTAATAATCTAAAAAATGCTTAGAGATCCTTTTGTAGCATCATATACAATCTAATTCCTTAAGGAATCCACCCAATCTAAGTATTTATTTGTTTCATGTTTTCTCCCTGATTAATAATCTAAAAAATGCTTAGAGATCCTTTTGTAGCATCATATACAATCTAATTCCTTAAGGAATCCACCCAATCTAAGTATTTATTTGTTTCATGTTTTCTCCCTGATTAATAATCTAAAAAATGCTTAGAGATCCTTTTGTAGCATCATATACAATCTAATTCCTTAAGGAATCCACCCAATCCTAGATTTGAGACTTTCAGGGCCTATTTATAGTACTATCATCATCAATGGCCTTTATTAAAATTCCCCAATTTGTGTTATTGAGACTGATGTGTAGCGCAGGAGGTGGTTTATGAGCAGTGAGATCAATCACTTCAATCTCAAATGACACTCAAGGACTAAAATGATAACATACTAATACTTCTATTTATTATTTACTTTTGATAACATGCTAATATTATTGTTTATTATTAATTTTGATAGCATACTAATATTACAATGATCCTAGATGGGAATGCTTGTAAATTGCATATAAGTTGATGACCTCAACCTCCTGAGTATTTAAACTTAATTTGTTGAAATCTTTTTGATTGCTGCATTGATTCAATTTAATTTATCGTATGCAGCAAAGTGCAGCCTTCAAAATTTTCTTACTCAATTGAAAACTGTTCCCCTTTACTCTTTCAGTGGCGAACAATTTAAGCAAACATTTTCAGGAAACTCATACATGGGGGCCAGTTCACAAATTCTTTGAAATTCTTCCATAACTTTTTCCTTCTTTAAAATTACAATCCAAACAAGAGGTGGGATTTCTTATTCCCTCCCCATCCTTTCCTTTCCTTTAATAATTCCAATCCAAGCAAGCTGTAAAGGATTATATCGTTTTTATAGCACCTGGACATATTACATAAAGCCTTTTAAAGCTTAGTATAAAGAAAAAAAAGAAGAAAAGAATAAGTCCCGTCACCATTCTTCTCTAAAAAACCCCAACACACTCAAACCCTCGTCAATGGCTTCTCTTTTGCGGCGCTTTGCTGCTCATCTCTTCCGCAGCAACACCCATCTAGTGGGTTTTTATCAGGACAGGAGCAGATTACTCACTGGGTAAGGGATCCCACTAAATATGATCTTATTTTCAGCTTTAATTTTAATAATGATAATTTATTCCTTAATGTATTGTACTTATTTATACCGATTAACAATTAGGACTAAGTTTGGATTTACTCTTTTCAACCGAGGATTTCGATTTCGACACGAAGTTATCCTCGGTTGAAAAGAGTAAATCATTACCTATATAATTATTATTTATTTATACAGATTAGCAATTAGGACTAAATAAGTACAATACATATAAATTATTTCAACCGAGGATTTACTCCTAATTATTTTTAATATACTAACATATTAGATGTATTGTACTTATTTATACCGATTAGCAATTTATATATGGCAATTTAATATCATTACCTATTTTCAGAGTTAGTTTTTTTTTTTTTTGGCAAATAATTTGCAAGGTAGTGGGTCTCTTTTCACTTGTTTTTGCTCAGATTTTTCTGTGTCTTTTGTTTGCAGGAGATTAAGTATATAAATGAGAAGTACGAGGTGAACGCTCCTAAAATTTTTGTTGCCTGTAAAATTGTAAAATTCGAATTGATACTAAATAAGGGCGACCTTGTTGCTATGGTGGACTACTATAGCGGCAACTTTGAGGCACTTAAATGAGAAATTAATTGATTTAGAATTAAATTTTCTGATGACGTAGAGCCAAGACTTGGCTTCATACCTCGGATGTATTCTTGGATTCCTCTGTCTGGCAAAACAATCGCGTTAGATGTAGATGCTGGCAACGCGAAGGGCAGTCCTTGTAGGTTTGCGGTGGGCTATGTCGCCAGAGATTCCAATGGAAATGTGCTTCTTGAAGGGGCACATATGCCTAGGTGCCCTGAAAGTGTGAAACTTGTTGAGTTCAGCACTGTATACTATGCACTAGCGGAGGCATCAGAAAAGTTAAAGGATCCTTTGAAGAAGGACATTATTGTACGTTCTGATTTGCTTCACGTAGTGAGCGAAAATCAATGATTGGGTCACCTCTGGAAGCCTAAGCCAAGAAGATACGGATTTGGATGACTATTTAATAGACAAATGTAGCTTGCTGAATGACATTGTGGCCAATCCCCACCTTAGATGATCTATCTTTTATAGATGTAAATCGTGAACCATATGGATGAAATTGATTCACTGAAGTATAACTTCTTTTTAATATTTAAAAAAAATTCTAGTTACTATTTGTATAAGACTTTATAAATTCAATTACTAAACATAACTTAAAATATTCCATAATAACCTATATATATATTTAAATTTTTGATGTAATTGAAAACAACATATAATAATATTAATTGTTATTTAAAAATAGTATAATGTTGTTTAGGGTGAAGACATGAGATAAGTTCGATTTGGTAGAAATTTCTCAACGAAAAATACTTTTCTCATAACTCTATTTCTATTTGTACAAAGTTATATTACGTGATAAAAACATGTTACTACATAATTACAAATAAAAACAAGGTGAACTTGAAATCATTCTATCAAGACATTAATCACAATGGTTCAGATTGAGGAATTTAAATTATTAGGGATGCAAATCCATAACCCATTTTAGTTGTTTTCATCATTGGTGTTATTAACTAAGTCCATCATACATTCATACATCATTTTGATGAATAGTGTTACGCCCCAACTTGACCACACTTACAATCAGTCAGGATACAACGAAATTTCAGCAGTATAATGACTGTAACACGTACATCAGGGCTCTAAGCTAACCCTTTATAACTTCATATAACCAACTCCAAAGATCAACAACAACTCCACAACTATTTCAACAACATACAACACAACCATTTAACAGTTCATCCATAGGTTATACGCCTCCGTTCCAACATCAACTATAAGCCAAACCATACACATGCATAATATATATTAAGCTAGTCTAGCAACTTATTCAAGTTCCAAAAGTAAGATAACTAAACTAGCATAATACTTTCACTATCCTTAGATCATCTTATACAATTCAACCTTCGAGATTAAACATTACAACATATACATCATACTACAAAATAGCATAAAAATATTCCAGCTAAGCATCAAGGACAAGACTCTTGCACATTTGACCCGTCATAAGGCTCATACTCAGTCTCCTGAGGCACGTACCCTAAAACTAGTTCAGTTACACCTGATGACAATAAACGAATGAGGGTGAACTTATATATAACAAAGCTCAGTGAGGATTCAAAAGATCTTTTGAAAACATTTACTTTACCTTTTGGGAAATCATCCTATGAGCAACAACAACAATAAACTTCATTAACATCAACTTTTCAATTCAACCACATAAATAACCATTCAATTGTGAAAGGATACTATAGTTGATGTAGCTCCATACGTCATCACAATCACAATTAACCCCATACGCCCATTGATACATTCCGGAAGTACCCCATTCTAGACCCACACTCCATGGCATCTCCACCCATGCGAGATAGGGGATAACACATAATAGTCATGTTGTTTTCAACCCGATAGTCCAATACTGCCTGAAAGGTGGCACACACTATTATGACTCATAACAATAACATTAAACATTTCATTTTCTGATAAGACAACAAAGTAGGTTGTCTTCCAATACAACAACAATCATCAATCAAGTAATAACATTTCAATCAATATAGCATCAATTAAACAACTAAACAACTAAGTTAGACGACAAAGTAGGCCACCCAATTTAACATACATTTGAACATACATTCAATCCCGAACCTAATCAATAACAACCCAAGAATCAACTACTCAAACACTACGCAAACAACCAAAGACAACATTTTAAAGAAAGACTACACAAACTTTTAAAAGTCATAACTTACAATCAGGAAATCCAATAACCTCCAAACCACTTTCTATCACTCAACCATACATGCAACTACATTAGCCCCCTTGGAAACCAACCAAAAGTCATCCAAAACAAGTCCAACAACCCTATTTTGGCAATGCAACAAGGCTGAATTTTTTGGACTTTTGCTACGACATTCAAATAAAAAATTTGGCATTACAACATTACTACACAATAATTAACAAACTTTTAGAAGCAACAACCAATCAATTCCAACCACTACAACAACAATTATTCAACAATGAACCAATAAACCAATTTTAATACCCGAAAAATAGAAATATATGCTACGACCGATCAAAACAGCTATAAATACATATAAATGATCCTTGGAAACTACTGAGCAATAATCTAAAGATAATTTAACAAAACATTGGATAAAAATGCAGTTATATGAAATTGACAAAGAATAGCATTTCTAGATCTAGAATTTTTCTCTCACCTTTGATACCAAATGATGTTAGAAAGATATAGAATGGATGCCCAACAAGCGGAATCTAGCTCGGAATGAAAAGATTCGGACTTTAAATGCAATTTCTATGCAAAAATTGCTTTGAAAACTAATTAGAAAAACTCTCCAAATGGCCCAAGGAGCTCACGGCAATGTGTATGTTTGGGTGAGGTGTTTGCTTTGTTTTTAATGTGTGTTTTCATCTTATAAGGCAAGTCAAAGCTAGACAACATGGTCAAATGCAAAATTAAATTGAGTTTTAATTAAAAAGACAAGTTTAACCTTCTATTTCAATGCATTATTCAATTGTGCCATTCTAGGATTATTTAATATGATAAATAATTTATATTTAATATATACTAGGTCAATGAAAGTCAATGCAAGAATCGTTTTGAGCAGAAGTTACTATTTTAGCTTTAAAAAACGTACATTTTCGCCCATAAAAGCTATTTAAAATCCTATTCCGTTTCAGATTTTTATCAAACATGGGTCTATTCATAACAGATGACTAGGTTTTAAGATGTTTAAAACACCCGTGTAAAAATTTTAGCGGACGTGTGTTCAAAATACTATTCACAATTAGCAACGATAAAATTTTCGATGCAGATTTTTATGAAAATTTCATAAATGCTCACATATCATGTAATAGGAGTAGAAATCACAAAATTAGCACATTTTAATTCCAATAACACATATACATGTCAAAACACGCAATTTTACAAAAGGATAAATTTTGGGGTTTCACAAATAACAACTACACGTTACGTATGAGTCCTTCAAGAACACTTCTTATTCTTAATCTTTTTTAATACGTTTATAACCTATGAGTTTCAAATCTTAACTTACTCTTCTTGTATCCAAAGAAAATTTAAAAATTTATGAATTTCAAATATAATTTTCTTTTGTTTCAAGTTTTGACATCCTTTCTTGGATCTCAATTTACTGTTAAGAATTATGAGATTTCATCCTAAAACTAATTAGTTTTAAGTGGAGTAACTCAAGATCTTATAAGGTGGTTTTGAAGTTTTTAATTTTTCAATGTGAAACAAGTGTATATTCTAACACTCTCCCTCACATGTGACCCAATATGAGATGGGTTACACGTGAAAGATTGAACATATGTGGTGGATGAGTACACATAGAAGGTTGAACGCACGTGAAACATACGTGGAAGATTAAATACAAGTGTGACCTGATTTTGAGATGGGTTACACATGGACACGCGTGGACGATGACAAGTGTGATATAATTTGAGAAAGGTCACACATGGATGAACACACGTGGAGATGACACATGCGAAAGATGAATAAGATTAGAACATATTTTCATCCTAAAATCAATTGGTCATAGGTGGAATAATCTAAGATCTTATAAGGTGGTTTTAAAGTTTTTAATTTTTTTATGCAAGATAAATATATACTCTAATAATCTACCAATCCAAAATTCTAACTCAAGCAAAATAAATTAACCATAATAATTTTTTGTATTTTATATCACGTATATGATCATCAGTGATATTTTATTCAAGGAAGAACTATACACATTTACCATTAACCTAACCATGTAATGATCGGTGTTTCTTTTGCATAGTAAAATTTATTATATAATTTCCTCATTTTTGCGTGTATCACTTTTAAAACATGAAAGAGAAGTTTTAGTTATTACAAGTCATTAACTTAAAGAATTTATATTGCAACCCAAATTATATTTATCCATCTGGAGCATGTAAGACTTAGCTAATTATTTCAGTGGTTTCATATTATGATCAAGAATGTCAATTTTTTTTTTTTTTGATACAATGAAAGCCGAATGTGTAGTTTTAAACTTAGAAATTCTCATTACAATAGGTTACTACTTTACCATTACACCCAATAGGACTGAATGCATATAGTTTGTAGAATCTTTTACCCAAAAACTAGTATATCCTATTGCTGACTCTTGATCATATGGATGTCCTTTGTGCGAAATCACTTGACGCCTTTTCGATCCTCACGCGCAATTTGAGCCAGAATGGACTTATGGTTTTTTCCTAAATCATTGCAGTCTGCTTCTTTATAGTGGGTCACCAAAAAATCAACATAGCGATTTACTTCGCAGAAGACGTGTTCAAATTTGACAGACTTGAAACAAGGCATCAATTGGCACTAACTATAAGAAACAAAGGCTTAGTAAAAATTACTAATTATTCAAGTAACATTCACTTCATATTTAAATTTTGCATTCTCAGTAATGGAGATAAGACTGAGTATTTTAATTCCAAACTCATATTTGGTAATTAGTATACTAAAGTAATATTGTAAATGACTTGCATTCTAAAAACAAAAACAAAAAAAACAAAATGACTCGCATAAAATGACCGGATTGCCCTTTTGCTCTGATTATTACCATTACCCTTATTGTTACTATTGCTAATTATTATTAATATTATGATCTTTTGTTACAACTTATTTTTAATCTTAAAATAATAACATGCATATAAAGGAGGCTAATTTGATAATTAATACGCTATTTTTTGAAAGGGTATTTTGATCATTTGACAAATGAGTTTTGTAACATATATATAATATGTTTATTAATTAATAATAATAACATATATGTAAAGGGCTAGTTTTGAAATATGTTATGTTTTGAGAAGACATTCTAGTCATTTGACAAATGTGCTCATTCCAAATAACATAGGAATGGACTAATTCCATATATCCTATCAAGAATAGCTAATCCTAAATTGGAGGGAATTGAATTACATGGGGAATAAGATTTTCATGTTCATTACCTCATACTAAGTTTAGGAATTGGAATAGAGCTGAAAAAGCTATTCCATTCGCAACTCATTTAAAGGGAAGAAAAAAAAACTTTACCTTTCTTATGTAATATCTGTAACACTTTATCCTTGTGGCATCTTGGTAAAAAAAAAATACTTTTTTTTTTTGTTGGATAACAAAAAAAAAAAACATTAAAATGACTAAAAAATCAATTCTTGCCATTACCATTACCATCTTTTTCACTCCACCTCCTAAACCTAATATCACTCACCATCACCAATTCCACCAACAATACATCTGCAATACCATCACCACCACTATCCCAACAACCATAGATATCACCACAATTGCATCTAAAAATTCGAGAAAAATCTCAATTTTTTATTCCTTTCGTTGGATATTTCACAAACACTATTAGATAATAATGTTGATTTATTCAAATAGGTTGATGATAAAAATAAGTCATTAGATTTTTTCAAGAAGCAAAAGTCTTTCTTCTTCAAAAAGATCAAAGTGCCCAAATGGGCTTGGTAAAAAATTAATTATGGATTTGAACTAATATCAAAATTTTAGTTGTTGTTATGAAAATGGATTTATGGGTTTAGTGATGAGGTGGTAGTAGTGGATGATCGAATAGAAGGTTTTTTTTGTGATGATGGAGTTGGTGACGGTAATGGATGCTTAAGGTTGGTGTTAGTCTAAGTTATCCTAAAAAAGGGATGTGAATTAGGATAAAGGGAGAATGATACTACTTTTCTGAATATGCTTGCAACTAGTGAGTTCTAACAAATAATATATCAAACATAATAAAAGCAATAAGGTAAAAAGTAGGGATAGAAGAGTGAGAGAGATAAAGTCATCGATTTTAGAGTGGTTCGTTACTCTATTCCACCACCTAAGGTATTCCCCGCTTAGGATTTTCTACGAACTCCACTAGAGGTGTTTCTTCAAAAATTGGTAAAGCTCAAACCAACTCTTACAAACCACTCTTGAATCCACAAGAGCAAAGCAAGACTTTTCCTTTCTTTGAATCCAGAAAGAAAGTCCCAACCTCTCTCTCTAAACTATAAATCTCTCAATGTTTAACTCTATAGAGTTTACAATGAACATTGAAAAATGATAGATAAGGGTACAATAGATATCTCTTTTTGAGATGAATGAATACAAATGAAGTACAAATGATAGCTCAAGGATTTGTAAGTGAAAGCTCAATAAATGTTTTTGCAAGTGTATTGAAGGTCGCTCAAGCTCAATAAATGCTCTCAAGAGTTTTTCTTAGATTCTCAAAGTTATATTTTTCAAAAACATTGATTACTTAAATAGAAAAACTTGTACCAGCTAGTTAATGACTAGTTTTTTGAACTGCCAATTGAGGTGTCATATGAGCAGCTCATCTAGCTGGCTCATCCGTAGCCCTATAGAATTTCTGGATAAAGCTGTCGGGCGAGACCCTCGTCCGGTAGGCTCGTCCAACTGTGTCCTTGTCTTAGCCGATTTAATATGTTGGCTGAGTCCCTTAACCGGGAGACTCAATTTTGAAAACCATTTATAAGATTTCATAATTCAATCCGAGACATACCACATAACAAGACCACTACCTCTTATGTTGCCACGTCTCCTTCCTTGTAACTCCCTCTTCAAACTTCGTACTTCAATCTTTATGGTGAGAGATCTTTATGGAAGATAGCACATAAATCATCATGGATCTTCATGGATCTTTACCTTCATAGAACTTGAATACAGTTTGAGTTTGTGGTTGGAGGATGTCTTGTGTTATCACTTTTCTTTCATGAGTTTGAGCATCTCTCCAATCTTCACAAGCTTGCTTAAATTGAATATCCTTCAAGCTTTGACTAATCCTCAAATAGTAAACTTATACATGGCATGATTAATCAATAGATAAACTTTATAATTAAGATTTAGTTGTCATCAAAACAAGAATTAAGGCCTTTAGGCTAACAGTTGGGTTTGAGGTAGAATGGAGAAGATAGTATCGGTGATGGCAAGATTGAGTTTTTGGCCATTTTAATGCATTTTTTTTGTTGATCAAGAAGTCATGCATGGGGGTTGGAGGGGTTAAAGTGTAACAAATAATACATATAGGGCCAAAGTGTTATTCTCTTAGACATTAAGAACATTTGCTGGAATTAGGAAAAATAGCACCAGTAGTCCCTATTGTTGCACTTTTCTTGAAATTAGTTTCCATTGCTTCAAATAGTTTAAATCAGTCCCTATTGTTCTATAAAATTTCAAATCAACTCCCAATATTTTTTTAAAAATGTCAATTTTAAAAAGTGTCAATATAGTCTCTGACGTAAAAAATTGGTGTTAAATTTAACGAAAATGAACAGTAACATAGGGGTAAAATGATAAAAGTAATATAATATCTTTATAAAACTTCAATGTAGTCTCCAAAGTTTACAAATAAATTCAATTTAGTCTCCAAAGTTTACAAATAAATTCAATTTAGTTTTAAACTTATAAAAAATTTCAATTTCGTCCATTCATCTTCCCCCAATCTATCTCATTTACCTCTATTAATACCACCACACCACCATTACCACTACCATTACCATCACCACTACTACGACTATCATATTCAACACACATACACAATCACATACAACATATAAACACTCTTCACATACACACATAATCATATACAACATACACTAACACCACCCACACATACCCCACTACTACTACTACCACAACCAGCACCATCGCCATGACCTTTACCACCAACGAACACCTACAAACCATGCATATATCCACTTAACACATACATTGACACGTATATGCATACACATATAGACACATACAAATACCTACATACATATATATACAACACATAGACATACAAAATAGTAGGGTAGGGAGGATGGAGGTGACAAGAATTGGGGACTTAGGGGTGGTTTCAGGATTGGGAGTTTGGTGTCGGGAATGGGAGTTTGAGGGGTCGGGGTTCATCGGGGGGGGGGGGGGGGGGTTGGGTTTTTTTTTGGTCAAATGGGGTTGGGTTCATTGGGTATAGGGGTAGGGTGAGTAGTTTAGTAATTTTAATTAATTTTTAAAGGTATTTTAGTCATTTTACAGATTTTCAATTGAATATTTAACAACATGGACTAATTTGACACTTTTTGAAGATATTGAGGACTAATTTGAATCATTTAAAACAAAAGGGACTAATTTAAAAAAAGAAGTAAAACAATGGAGACCTCTGGTATAATTCTCCCCTAGAACTAACCCTTTGAAAATTGAAATAGAAGGCAACATATAATATAGACATATATCTTAACAGAAGAATTGCACAAATGCTTTCTATTGTTTCTCCAAAACTTTAAATTTGTCTATATTGTTTAAAATTAGTCAATTTAGTGCATGTTGTTTCTCAAAAATTTCAAATTCGTCCTTATTGTTCAAAATTGATCAATTTAGTCCTTATTATTTTCTTAAAAAAAAATCAATTTAGTCACAATTTTATTAAACATTGAGGACTAAATTGAATTTTATATAAAAACAATAGAGACTAAATTAATTTTTTGAGAAATAATAGGGACTGCATTTGCTAATTTTAAATAATAGAGATTAAGATTTTTTTAAAAATAATAGGGACTAAATTAGCTAATTTTGAACAATAGGAACAAATTAAAATTTTAGAAAAGTAATAGAGACCATTTGCGCCATTTTCCCTATATCAACTAAAAGGAGAGTGTTGAAAGAATTGAAAGATTTTGTTATGCTATTTATTTATAGTCATTATATAGATGTTTTGGCACTCAGCTAGCTAGACACAACTTTCTCTCTCTTTAGAACTCCGCTTTCGTGAAGAAACCCTTCTTGGGTCTCATTCACCCCCCATCCTCTTTTTTTCTTGGAAACCATCTGGTTTCCACCCCCCATGGTGTAGCCAAAATAAGTATACATCCATCTCCCTCCTTACAAGACATTTTTCACCCTTTATTCCTTGATTTGGCCATGGCCTCTCCCACCTCCTTGTTCCTCTTTCTTCCGAATTCAAGTGATGATAATGACTTACCCCTAGTGACAAATATGTCCCTTTCTTTCTCAAAGGGTATGTGTTTTTTTGTTCACGAGAAAAAATATCTTGCTTTCGCAATTAGATCTGTAATGAATAGTTTTACCCTCCTTTGTTGCCGACCAACATCTTTGTCGGTCCGTTTATCTACTTCTTTGCCAATCTTTTGTGGTATTTTTTTATGGAGGTTTCCCAGTAGCTTTGATTACTACCAGAGGCGGAGCTACATATAAGTTGGGGTGTGCACACTTGGCTTACCCCTCACCTGGTGATGGCATTTTGGTAAATTCATATTAAAAAAAGAAATGAGATAGCTCCTGCAATCTGCGTACTGCCACACTAATACCTACCTACTTAATAAAAGGGGAAAGTTCACCACTTCACTTTATGTCCAATCATCACTCAAGTTCACTTTTTTTTTTTGGTAAACTCAAGTTCACTTTAACAAATAAAAGTTTATACTAAGTCCTAAGACTTCTAACAACACCAATACTCCATAAGCCACCCCACCATACTCCTCAATTGGAAATCGGCAATCACTAACACAAGACAACACCCTTTTCTAACGGTGTGACAACAGAAGGTCTGAGTTTTTTTTTTCTATTTTTTAGTAAAAAAAAAAAAAAGTTTACTTTTAATTGTTATTTTTCTGGATGTTTAATTTTACTTGTTGTTAAATATTATTTTAGTTGTTTAATAGTTTTAGATTAGTTTTAATTTTTTATTTGTAATTATTAATTTTTATTTTAGTTATAGACTTAAAGTTATTTTTTATTATTTTTACTTATAGTTGCTTTTATTTATCATTTTTAGTTTTATTTATAGTAGTTGATTATTAATTTTAGTCTTTAGGTATAGTTATTTTAGTTTTCTATTTGTATTTTTACTTGTTTATTATTATTTTTATACTAGGGTAATTTACCCAAATGGTCCTATATCTTTGCCACTTTTGACATTTAAGTCTCATATCTTTCGTTTTGGACAAAATGGTCCTTCATCTTTGGTTTTTGTGACATCCGTTAGTCCTGAGTGCAAAATCTGTTAAAAAAAATGTTAGTTAGCATGTGCCATCCATGCGCCCGCATAAAGAACAAATTTTAAAGGGTAAAATCGTCAAGCAATAAACTATAAGCCTCTAAGCATTTCATAAATCGTGAATTGGGGATAGAAAAACTAGGGTTCTTAGCCTTCAAACATTTCCCAAACTTCATTGCATTGTAATCCAAATCAAATACCCACAAAAGAAGATTTTGCATCAGTTCGTGCTAGTGCTGTTGGTGAATGCTTAGTTCGCTACAAATATGGCACTTGTTTCTCGCATCCAAAAATACGGTAAGTGTTCGCTGATGTTTGTTAATGTTATATATATAGCTTGACAAGTATCATAATCCTTAAGGTTTGGAAAGCTTATCTCGTTGCAAAATCGAAAAAAATTAACCTACTAATCCATGTTTATCACCTTGTAGTCGCTTTGAATCTTAAGGTACTCTACAAACAAATAAACCTGGGGCATTTTCCTTCAATTCAGAGCTAAACCCTCCAAACCCCAATCCGCTTCATTGCTTATCCACCTAAATCTCAGCAGAAAACAATTTATACAACCAAAACAAAAAATCAAAAAGGAATGGTGAAACATATGGTGAAGAAGACCACAAGTTAAAAAGGCCAAAAGAATAAGCAAAGGGACGATTTTACCCTTTAAATTTTTTTCTTTATGCGGGCACATAGATGTCACGTGCTAACTAACGTTTTTTTAATAGATTTTGCACTCAGAACTAACGGATGTCACAAAAACGAAAGATGAATGACTATTTTGTTCAAATCGAAATATATAGGACTTAAATATCAAAAGTGGCAAAGATATAGGACCGTTTGGGTAAATTACCCTTTATACTAGAATCTGTTTAAATTAAGCATTAGTTTATACATAGATGAGTGCCTCCCGATCATTTGTTATTGACTTTGTCACTGTCGTGCACATCTTGACTCTAAGTGTCTGGCTCTGCCACTAATTACCACCCTTGTCGGCTTGGGGCCCTGCTTATCCTTTGCGAGATCTGTGAGTATAGAATTTTTCTAACTTGGGTTATCTCAAGGGTTGGTGCATCTGTTATTTCACACTTTTCTACTTGTTGCATGCAAGATTCTTGCCAGATCCTTGGCATTAGCGGGCTTAGATGGTATCGCCATCATTGTGATGATTTAGACAATGTTAAAGGTGGCTCTCCGTTGGCAGATCCGTGCAGAGCTTATTTATCTTCTCCATTTTGTATGATGGGCTATCGTGTTGTTGGTGCTTTTGTGTCTGACAACTTGCGTACGACGATCGGTCATCCAATCTGATCTACTGTCGGCGCCATTGTCAGAGAAGGGTCAGATCTATTTTTCCCTATCAAATTGGGTTTCAGCCCAATTTATTTTTTAGTTGTATTCTCTTGTACTTAGCCTATTGTTGTTGGGCCTTGTTTGGTTTTGGCCTACTTACGTGGTTTGGCCTATGCTATGTTGTTCCTCGGGCTGGGTTAGTTCGCCCTCTTTGTTTGTAACTCTTTGATTTTAATGAAATGTGTTTCAGACCAAATATATATATATATATACCCTCCCTACCACTAAAAGGTGAAGAATTATGAAATGATCAAAACATACCACTAAAAGGTGAAGTAGGGAGGGTATAAAACAATATTGCAGGCCCAAAAAAGCAACAAATCTTTGTAAGCTTAACCGGTTCAGCCCGCGATGGCTATAAATTAGTCCGGTTAAATCGGGCCACATGCTAGTTTGAACTGATTCCTTATGCGTGTTGATTTGTTCCCGGTATAGTTTGTATTTTCAGCTTAATTTTTAAATATTTAAAAGCATTTTTTCTGAACTTAAAAGCGAAAATTAACTTGTTTGACCAAGTTTTCGAAAGAACTTTTACGACAAGCCAAAGTTAAAAACAGGTAAAAAATAAGAAATTCCAAATTAAAACTTTTCATAAAAGACTTTCATATAGCTATTTTTACATCATGTGATAAGTTATTTTTATTTTTCTTTTTCTCAAAAACACCTCTCCAACTTTTAAATAATTTACTACAATTTTTTTATTTTTCTCATTTTAATGTTGTTATATTTAATTTTGTTTAAGCCAAATGGTCAACGGGTTTATTTAATCAAAAGTAACGGATTATTTCAACAACACTTTTGACTAAAATTCTACTACTAAAGGCTTTATAACTCATCAATTAAAATTTCACAATTAAGCGAAAAAGACCTAAAATGAGTCGAATTGAACAGCGTTACGTGCCAGTGCAAGCCAATTCCTTATGTGGGTTGATCTGCCCCAATTAAACAAATCCAGATACTTAGGACCAGCCGAACCCACAAGTAATGGTAATAGGCCCTCAAATGCAGCAAGTGGGCTTCTCCGTTCGCATAATGTATGAACTCGGCTGGGCGGTTTCGCAAGCCACCAGGCCCACTTGACATGTGGTGCCCCCTCCAAGGTTGATCCATACTCTCTAGTCCAATGAAAATCCTAGTACATGACATTAATGCTATAGTATAAAATAACCCTTCTTTAACAGTTTAACTCTTGACAATCATGAAGATATCATTAGCACTCAAATTGCCCCCATATATCATGCTTCTACCAATTGTATTACACTTAAATTAACAACTTGTGTTTCATCATTACAGCAAAATGTCACTTCAATAAACTGTTCTCTATCAATTGTAGTTCAATATTCATGTAGCAATCACTCTCTTCTATTCAACTTCTGTGAGTTACATTGAGGGGAAAAATCTTGATGGACAAACACAATGCACCAGTAATTGACAATGCTCACTAGAAATTGATGATCACAATGCACAATAAGTCTCATGTCTTACCATTACTACTAAACTATTTCTTACAGCCTGGACTGACACAAGAAATTTATCAACAATCAGACTTGCAAATTCTTTTTAACAGATATAGATGTTTCTCAGTTCAATAGTTTTACTCAAGCAATGATCTATATCCAGTCCCAGAATGGATTTGGACACAAGATCTAATGGTAGTGATCGAATGATGCAATTATGAGAAAATCATCTGAATAATTTACAACCGTTGAATCTCGCTCATAATGTAAGGAGCTTAAATAAAGCTACTTTGGCTACCTTGAATCTTTTGTATGACCATTTCCAGGCTCCAAGCAAGGTTTAAAGCCAGACCTGAAAACAAATGCCATCCCTGAGAGTATACAGAAGATTAATATCCTCGGTTCAACTACTCTAGAAAAATGATTGGTATATAATGCGATACATTACAGAACAAACTACTAAGGCCAACACAAAATTCCACACTAACAGACTTGGTCATGTATCACTTTTAGCTTACTTTCTCTGCAAGTACTCCAAAAAATAACTCAGTATCAAATCCGAGGACTACATTTCCTCGTACGTCAGCTATTTAAGATGCCGAGTAGTACATATGACACCCTTCACAAATCACCTTACCTAGATTTGGCTATGAATCACAAGAGCACAACCTCATAAGAACACAATAGAGAAATTCACCACTTATGATAAAATATCAATCACTAGCCACCTTCACATTCAATAGAAGCAGTTACAATCAGAAAGGGTAGAGAACTCCGAGTTTTCATACTAAAAATATCTTATATATCATTATCAGTATTTTCTTACTCATAACTCCACCTTCGACTTAAATGTCATAGGATGAGTCTCCCAAATCACATGCATCCAGATTCATAAATATTTCCATCACAGTAAGCAATACCTGGTTTCTTATATATCCATTTTCATCCCCCATTTAAGCCTACACAACCACCCCCCAACCCCCAAAAATTCCCTTTTTCCAGGGCAGACACAGATGAAAAGAAGAAAGAATACAAGAAGAAGAAAATATGAAAAAGGAAAGCGAGAGCATAGAAACTTAACAACAACATCAGTAGTATGACAGATAGCCCTACAAAAATGAAAAAGCTCTTTCATCTTGTTAATTAGTATCACATTTTGTCTTTGCTTCCGTATGGGAGACCACATAACCAAACTTAACACCCAAGTTGATCCAAGATAATACTAGAAAACCAGAAGGTAGAAGAAAGTGGAGGATGGGCTTCAGCTAAATTAGTAACCAGATATAATATTAGCTCCGAGCAAATGAGCAAAACTTTCTGAGTTAAGCTGTAAATAAATTTGGCACAAAAGCAGCAAGATTGGAATTCAGGAACAAAAACTTTATGTATGTCAAGCAAAGTCCTTATGACTATCAAAGAAGAAAGAAGCAGTAAAGTCAAAATAGCACATATACATTATGAAATCCATCTGAATTTTCCATCATCAAGACATAACATCAAAAGTTCCAACCACCACTTGTCACAGAAAAAAAAAGTTTGAAACTAATTGCAGTAAAATGTTCAGAAAATATGGAATGCAGAATCCAAAAACTGTATGCACGAACTAATTCAACCTTGTTACAATACACATGCAATTATTATAATGCCGTAGTCCCTTTTGCTGAAAATGAATATTCTAACCTCTAAAATAAAACTCGGGCCTGTTTATGCATAAAACTAGATTGAATTGCACATCCATAACTTGCAGTTAAAGTTGAAATTGACTCAAAAAGAAGTTGGAAAATCAAAAGAACTATCCGACTCCTAACTAAAACCCCAAAATTTTCCCAAAAAAGTTAATTTAACACAAGCACAATGTCAATAAACTAAACCAACCATGAATTCCCAGAAGCATCATTCGGACAATGACCATCATACAGAGTAACAGCATTATGTACTCACGAAACTCAACAAACTACACATCTAAAAGTCCATATCACTAGCACTATTTATCGCTAATTTCACACCTGATACCCAAACTCAAAGTATACCCAAACAAAAGCTCATTGAAACTCATTAAACTCAAAACAAATTAAGTTTGCGATCACTTAAAAGCATCATGTCCAAATGCGTAGAATAGCAAAATGACCTACCCATTTCAAACCAAAAATTAAACATGTTATTGAATCAAGAAGCTCATAAATATATCCCACCGAAACGAAAAACCCCCAAATTTTCTGAACACTTAAATCAATCATTAAGGAACAAACAAAACACATCTGGTAGATTGCTAATAACCTTCTGTGTAATGCTGAAATTGCATGTCAAACCACGGTCTCGTGGTAATTGAATAATTCCACGTGATTTAAAAGAATGTAGCTCACTGCCCCTGTATCCAGTAACCGCAAAACTTTTATTGCCTCATTCATATAGACTATTCGGAGCGATCATATTATTGCGGTTTTACCGTGAAATTCTGATAAAACACTTAAGAACTTTTTGACATATACAAACACCAAATAGCATATCAAATTTAGAGAAATTACTGGAAAATTAAAAACACTAGTTATTACAATATAATATTAAAAAATTCAGTAACATTAAAATTTAAAAACTAAATCCCATTTCAACAAATAAAACAAAAAAAAAAGATCCCAATATTTAAGGGTCAACGCAGTCAAAAGCAACATGTGTTTTTCTTTTTTTATTCTTGAAACTACTGCTTCATCACATTATCAACACATAAAAAAACCCCAAATTTTCGATTTTAACATCTCATACCCAAATCAAAACCATCTATTCAGAATCGAATTGGGTCGGGGCTGAAGCTGATTCAAGCTCGAGACGTTCAAGGGCTTTCTGGTGGGCCCAAGACTCGATGGTGAGATCGGGCTTGGCGTTAAGGCCCACGCCGAGGATGACGATGGTGAGGAAGCTAGTGACGTAGCAAGGTAGCTCCCAATCTTCCCACTTCCTTGACTGACCAGGTGGTAGTGGGGTTCGGTTGAATAAGTAGCCGTTGGGCCTTTCTTGGTGGCCCGGTGTGGCCCATCTGCTCGGCCCGTCTCCACCTCCTCCTCTAGTCCTTAGGGCCGGGCTTAATCGGGCTCTCAACATGCCTGCGGCGCTCGCGAAGGGCTTCGGCGACGGCATCTCGTTTTTTCTTTTTCTTCTTAGAGAGAGAGAGAGAGAGAGAGAGAGAGAGAGAAAATAGAGAGTGGGGGGATCGAGTTTTGATTATTTTTGGGATCTAAAGCTGAGTTACTATGTGAATACGGTGTCGTTTCGTTTCTAGGTTTTTCTAATTTTTCGTTTATAGACAGTTGAGCCCCAAAAGTTTTCTAAATTTCTTAAAGTTGGCTCTTAAATGTTCATATGTTCTATTCTACGACCAAAAAAAAGTTCATATGTTCTCACAATTAAGCCTTATTTGGATTAGAGTTTTTTTTTTTTTTTTTTTTTTTGTTAAGTTAGCAAATGTGTGTATTCATAAATGAAAGAAACCAACGAGTTTGTCATGCATCAAGAAAACCGACCGAGAGGTTCAGGGACGGATCTAAAAATTTAATATTGGGAGTTAAAATATTTTTTTAATAATACTATATATAATTTTTTTAAAATTAGGGGGACCAATAATTTTTTTTAATAATACTACATAGATATTTTTAAAAAAATTTAAAATGGCCCCCCTCCCACACTACATAGATCCGCCCCTGGAGAGGTCAAATATGAAAAAATTGGGAGGACCCAATAAAAAAGACGACAAAGAACTCATCTAATTCAACATTAGAAAAAATGTTACGTTTGTCACGCTACGAGTACAAAATTTAAGCTCACACTCTCAGGTGAGACTGGTGTTGTAGGCATAAAAAAATAACTATTTGGACCTCTTTTCAACTGGCCCAAAAATGGTTAGTCCAAGTTATCTCTTATACCCACAATACCCAGTTATAAACCACACATATACATGATTTTCCATCGATGTGGGATGCCACATTTTGTCACGCCTCGAGCTTGAAATTTCAGGCCCATAGGCGAGAGGCAGGTTGAAACTCTAGCCTCACAGGGGAGAGGCGAGACTAATGTTGTAAGCATGAGAAATAATTACTTGGGGGTTTCTAATCAATTGGTCCAAAATAATTAACTCAAATTATTACTTATACTCACAACACGCATTTATAAATTACACAAATTTATAATTTTTTACTCATGTGGGATATTACAATGTTTACCATCAACTCGTGTTGCATGTTATCGTTGTTTGATTTCTTCATTCTTTGTGCAATGGGCCTATGAGATTTGAAGCTGATAAAACATTGTTAGTCACGTCTATTTTGGTAGAATATATTTTTCTTTTTTAGGTTTCATTAATATAACTAGCATTATTCTTTTGGATTAATTGGTTAGTATCTAAATTGAGTTCTTTTCCACTATGCCATAAATATTGAACTGATCAGGCTATTCCATGTGTTACATTGATTTGTGAGGATTGACATATTATGGATTTCAAATTATTTTGAAGTGCGAAAAAATTGGAAAAACCACTGTTACCTAACTGATAACTAAAAAGAATTATACCTGAAATCCATTGTATTTGATTAGATAATCTAAGTTTTTGCTTTTTGATCTTGGAAGCAAAGTGAGAAAAGAAAAGAAATGTCATTTGTAAATATTATCACAAGCCCGTTACATCCAATTTAGATCTGGGAAGCGTGGGGAGAAAACAAAAAGGAAAGGAAAAAAAAGGACACATTCTTCATTATTAGGGCAAATATTTAGCTAATCACTACCAATTAAAATTTTCAATATAAACTATTACAATTCAAACAAGCAAATTATCAAACACGTAGAAGGCACACAAAATGAAAGCAAAAGAAGTAAAATAGATAGAAGACGAACATAACGATTTATGGTGATTCACTAATCTACGTCATCTCCTAAGGTTACTTCTCAGAATTTCTACTAGCTCCATTAGTAATGCTTCTTCACAAGTTGGTGAAGCACAAACCAATAATACAAATCCTCTTAAGTCCACAAGAGTAGTACAAGCATCTTTACTTCCTTGAATCTACAAAGAAGATTTCACACTCTCTTTATACAATAATTTCTCAAAGCTATAGATCTAGAGTGTATTCAAACTATCAAGAATGTATATAAGAAAGATACAAATGTTTAACTCCTTTTTGAGTTGGAAAATACAAGTATGGATCTTGAATGCTCAAAGATTTGAAAATGTTAACTCAAGATTCTTGCAATAAGATGTGTAATAAAGACTCTTAAAAGCTTGGAATTGAATGCTTGAAGATAGAAGAGTTATTTTGCAAATTGGGGATGGTTGAGGCTTTAAAGAATCGCTCTAACGGACAAACAAAACGACTAGTTTTTCAAAAATTGCACGATCCAGACGTGTGACCCAGTTGTGATACCCGGTCGTATTTATCAAGATCAGATCACCTCTTGGAACACCTAGTCATGATGTCCGATCATGATACCCGGTCTTGTTATCAAGGCGGGATCACTTTTTTTGCATCATCCGGACTTTATACCCGGTCTTGATACTTGGTCTAGTTAACAGCACTGGATTGATACAATTTTGCATAAATATTTTCAGCCAAGTTCTTTTGAAGATAAAAAGTTTAGACCCTTAAAAAACTTTCCTTTTTTTTAATCCTTTTTAACATCTCAAAACATATTCTTAATTCTTGATAAAAGATTGAAAATCAATTTTTTGTACCATCAAGAGTTTATCGGAAAATCTCAACCAAAACCCAATCTTTCTAAAAGTACTTGTTCAAGAGATGTTTTAACCTTTCAAAATCCTTTTAAAATACCCAAGGAAAGATTAAAGACTATTTTAAAAGATAATCAAGAGCTTGGGCCACACATATTTAAAATCTAAGGCAAATGACAAAAATAATGTCAGTACCCCTTTATGTCGCCACATCTCCTTCCTTGTGTCTCCCTTTTTCATATTCAGTTCTTAAGGTGCGATCTCTATGGAGAATTATACTTGAATCATCTTGGATCTTTACCACCATAGAACTTGACCTTGATCAATATCTTGAACTTGTTTAGCACGAGTGAGCTTTGTATGGCATTCTTGAGATTGTATGACATTGATTCACAAAGTGGTTGATCATCTCTTCAATTCCTCATGAGTTTGCTTATCACGTTAAATATCCTTCAGGCTTTGACTAATTCTCAAACAATGAACTCATACAAGATATGATTAGTCAATAGATCAATTTCATAATCAAGATTTAGTTATCATCAAAACATAGGATTAAGACATTGTGCCAACATTCTCCCCCTTTTTGATGATTATAAAAATTTGTTTTTTTTATGGAGTATATTGAGTTGCTCCTTTTTTTCAGAATCTCCCCGTCAGATTATGCTCCATCTAAATGATAGTCATGTAGAAAAACTCTATGGTGGAGCTTCCCTTTAACAAACCAATTGTAACGCCCTGACCCCTCACGGAATCAGAATCCCTATTAATTCCACTAAATACAACCCTAACCCTGACCCCGACACGAAAAACAAGGAAAAACGGACAGAGTTTTTCCTGTATCTAGGCCAATCCAAAAACTTGCATGCAGAAAATTCAAAACAAGCAAAGCCACAACATATATATAGAACTTCATTTCTAGTTCATAAGACATTTCTAGCTAAACATCTACTAACCTAGGCAGTTGTAAACTAATTACATAACATCTAGTAGACTTCAATTTGAATACAATCCTTAATACACATAAATATTTACAATGCTTTCAAAGCTTCAAAGATAAATACATGAACAACACCAAATTCACTTTACATACACATCACATAGGCAACCAATCATGGCTACAAGCAATCAAATGGACATTTGATCTTCCTCTTTTACCTCTTGAGTTTACCTTTGCAACACCTGTAATATTGTGGTTGAAAAGGGTGAGCATACACATATGCTCAGTGAGAGAGGGATAAGCGAGAAAGTTTTCGAAAACATTTTCGTGTAATGCATATAAGACATTTATATAATCATCAGCTAACATTTAAGTAGCGCGAGAAAATAGAAGTAAGCATGATACAGTAGAAGGCATTAACACATGAAGCATTTAAAAGTATTATGGCATTAAAATATAAAATACTAAGCATGAAAACACTAGATAATCACATTAAAAAGGTATCTGATAACTCCCCAAGGACTTAGGGTCTAAGCGAGAGCCACTCATAAAAAGGATATCAAGTAATTTTCCAAGGACATAGGGCTTACTCATGGCTTCTTCTTTGTCTGCTTTTTGTCTTCATATCTTGACGCTGAATATGCCTGCATCTTCTTATCACTCTCGCTAGGGTGTACTCCGGATGTACCCTAATCCTACGACCCAACACCCTGAATCCTTCAATGACCCGAGTGTGAAGGACTAGCTACGGAGGATAGACAACCACTGGCAAGCCCGTTGCCGCCCAGTAGGTGACCACCACTTTCGTGCTCACGTTTAAGGTTGCAACCTTCGCTAAGTTTACGTTTGTTAGCTTGTTAGTTTCGTTAGGTAACATGAATAGCACATAATCACATCGTAACACATAGTCATGAAATAGCGCATAGACGAGAAATGACAAAGTAGGCCACTACCTCATGCAATGTACATTAGCATGCACTACTTTGCACTAAAGCTAAATGACATGATTTACTTTAATTAAAAGCTAAGAAACATGCTTTGAAGACAACATTACTTTCATGACTTGCAAGTATTTCATATTAGCTAAGTATTATCATGCATGGAACATAGCTCTCATTCATATCAACTCTAGAAAACAAGTCACCAATTAATATAACGAGTTGTTCATAGATAGCACATTTCAACACATAGCAAGTAAAATTTCACGGAAGCAAGCTCATTTTCCAACTTTCTAGCAGTAACTTAAATTTATCCAGTCATCTACCTACTCTAACGACCTGCAAATTTTCTAATTTTTATGTATAAACGTAACTCTTTGAGTATAAATGATTTTAGGCTAAAACAATGCTCAATTTCGAGTTAAATTCCATAAGTTATGATCTTTTCTGTGCAACTATACCTGACTGCCCTGCTTCAGCAATTTTCATGCCATGTTTCGGAAATGGTTTTTTCAGAAAGTCTAAACGGTTGAATTAGCTCTTGGTCCAAAAACAAAGTTTGTTCTAAACTGAGTCACCTAGCTATTGTATAAATTTTGCTAATTTCCGAGCACGTTTACTATGTCAAAAGGGCTCTAAAAGTTAGGGACAGTAGGCTGCCACCAATTCACACACACACACACTTGCACTCTTTGCTCTATTTTGATATTTTCATGCACTAAGCTAACTACAAGCAATATACTAGCATGCAAAACACTTCAATTCCTTACTTAGAACGTATAGCAAACACATGATCTTCAACTAGTTGAGCAAGCTAACAATTCAATATCTACAACATGATCCCTCTTTATTTGCATTTATACATCCATGAATCATTCAACTACAAACCAACCAACATTATATAAGCAAGAATTAACACTAGAAATGCATAAAAGCATGAAATCCCTCACTTGTTCATGAAGAAAATGCAAGAAATTGCTTGGAGATGCTCCAATCTTCTCTTCTTTACCCAAATTCTTCTCTTTTCTACATTTCTTTCTTCTTTCTCTCTTTCTCTCTCCTTCTCTTCCTTGTTGGCCGGGGCCTTAGGAGCTTCATCAAGAAGCTTCTTGATATTTTTTTCCTAGTGATGGACTATCTGTCACCCTACAATATCATACTGAGGCGTCCGTGGATCCATGAGATGAAAGCCATTCCGTCAACCTACCACCAGGTAGTCAAGTTCCCGGCTAGTTGGGGAATAGGAGAAATAAGAGGACAACAAAGGGACTCTCGCGAATGCTACCGCTCTGCCTTGAGAAGGGCTGGCCATGACATTCTGTATTAGGTGGAACAAACTACAACACAAGGTTACCCTGACCAGCCTACCATGGAAGAGTTCGATGAAGTACAGATCCACCCCGACCATCCAGATCATGTCGTTCAGATTGGCTCAAAGTTAAAGCCGGGACTGCGCGACCAGTTGGTGGATTTCCTCAGCCATCACTACGACTACTTCGCTTGGTCTCACACGGATATGACCGGAATTGACCCAGCGGTCATGGTTCACAAACTACAAGTCGACCCAGTGCATTCTCCTATGAAATAGAAACAGAGGAAATTTGTAGCAGAGAGGAATCGTATCATCAATGAAGAGGTGCAGAAGCTGATTGACATTGGATCTGTTCGCGAGGTCTTCTACCCTGATTGTTTGGCGAATGTGGTGGTTGTAAGGAAAAAGAACGGTAAGTGGAGAGTTTGTATCGACTTTACAGACCTAAACAAGGCATGCCCGAAAGACTCATTTCCTCTCCCGCACATAGACACAATGATGTATGCAACGGCAGGGCATGAGCTTTTTACTTTCATGGATGCTTTTTCAGGCAATAACCAAATACTCATGCATCCAGAAGATCAAGAGAAGACAGTGTTCATCACAGAACAAGGGATATACTGCTACAAAGTCATGCCCTTTGGCTTGAAGAATGCTGGTACAACTTATTAACGTTTGGTCTCGCTGATTTGCTGGGACAAACCATGGAGGTTTACATCGACGACATGCTGGTGAAATCCCTTATTGCGGAAGACCACCTCAGTCACTTGCGTCAGACGTTTGAAATTTTGAAGAAATACAACATGAAGCTGAACCCCACGAAATGTTTCTTCGGGGTCATCTCTGGAAAGTTTTTGGGATACCTAGTCACCCAGCGCGAGATCGAGGCCCACCCAGATCAGATAAGGTCCATCCTTAACATTTCGTCTCCGACTAATGTCAAGGAAGTGCAGAAGCTCACTGGGAGGCTTGCAGCTCTAACCAGGTTTATTTCACGGTCCTCTGAGAAGTACCACGCCTTCTTCGATACCCTCCGGAAGAATAAAGACTTTGCTTAGACACCTACCTGTGAAGAGGCGCTACAACAACTTAAGGCATACCTTACCAGCCTACCACTACTCTCCAAGCCGAAAGATGGTGAAACCCTTCTAATCTACTTGGCTGTCTCAGAGACTGCCGTAAGAGCTGCCTTGGTACGAGAGGAAGGAAGGAAATAACACCCAGTCTATTATACAAGCAGAGCTCTGCTCGATGCCGAGACCAGGTATAGTTAACTAGAGAAGTTAGCATTGGGCCTCGTCAATGCAGCACACAAGCTAAGGCCATACTTCTAATGCCATCCAATAACAGTGTTGACAACCTTCCCCCTCAAGTCTGTACTACACAAACCGAAACTTTCTGGATGACTGTCGAAGTGGGCAATTGAGCTCAGCGAGTATGAAATCTTCTATCAGCCACGGACTACAATCAAAACACAAGCCCTGGCGGACTTTGTGGTAGACTTCACGCCCGGCATCCACTTATTAGTCGAGAAAGAGTTGTTGTGCCTTAGTATCTCATCGAAACAAGGGAGGTGGACGTTGAGTGTGAATGGGGCAAGTAATATCAGCCTCAGGTTAGTATTACAGTCTCCCGAGGGGGATATCATTGAGCAATCGGTCAAGTGTGGTTTCAAAGCCACCAACAACGAAGCAGAGTACGAAGCCCTAATTGCGGGACTCACTTTGGCCAAGGAGATGAACGTCAAGAGGATAACTGTCAACACTGATTCGTAGTTAGTAGTCAACCAGATCCTAGGAACCTACCAAGTAGAGGCAACAAGATGGCAGCCTACTTGTCACTTGCCAAAGAGCCACTGACAGCTTTCGAGGAGTTCAAGATAAAGCAGTTGAGTAAAGAAGATAATGGCCACGCCGATGCTCTAGCGGCCTTAGGGGCATCCACCCAAGTGGTAGCTCCTAAGGTGGTTCCCTTCGTCTACCTTCAGTGGCCCGCCGTTTGGAAAGAAAAGTCGGAAGTGGTAATATGTATCAGCAATATGCCATCTTGAATGACTCCTATCATTCAGTATATCTGAGATGACGTCCTACCTGAGGATCGCAATAAGGCGCGAAGGCTCAAAGCCAAAGCGGCTAGGTTCTGTCTCATCGAGGAAAAGCTCTATAGGAGGTCTTATTCCGGGCCCTACCTTCGTTGCGTCAATAAGGAAGAGTCTGATTACGTCCTGGCCGAACTACATGAAGGACAGTGCGGCAACCATTCTGGAGCACGCAGCCTCACCAATAGGGCACTCACAGCAGGGTACTACTGGCCTACTGTGCGTGCCAACACCATAAAGTATGTGAAAAGATGCAATAATTGCCAGAGGTTTGCGCAAGTTTCTCATCAGCCGCCTGAACCACTTGCCACGATTTCTGCCCCGTGACCATTCATGAAGTGGGGTATGGACATTGTGGGTAAACTACCAACTGCACCGGGACAGCGCATCTATATGCACGCCCTTACTGATTATTTCACCAAATGGATCGAGACTGAGGCCTATCACCAAGTCCGAGACAGAGAGGTGAAGAATTTTGTGTGAAAGAACATTATATGTAGGTTTGGGGTACCGAACGAAATCGTCACAAATAATGGCTTTCAATTTATTAGTCGCGACTTCCGAGACTTTTGCAAAGAATGAAAGATCCAGTTAACCTTCTCCACTCCGCGCTATCCACAAGCCAACGGTCAAGCTGAATCATCCAACAAACAATCATCTCAACTCTCAAGAAGATATTGGAGAGTTTGAAAGGAAGATGGGCTGACGAGCTCCCGGGAGTGTTATGGTCCTATCGGACTAGGACAAGGTCTTCGACGAGAGAGACACCATTTTCCTTGGTTTACGGCACAGATACAGTCATTCCAGCGGAAGTAGGGCTTCCAACTCTTCGGGTTGTGCAAGCGTCCGAGGAGCAGAATAGTCAAGAACTTAGTCATTTGCTCGACACTGTTGATGAAAAGAGAGAACGAGCTCTTGTTCAAATTGCAACCTACCACCAGAAGGTAGCACGGCACTTCAATAAGAACATCCGAGTCAGGACCTTCAAAGAAGGAGATTGGGTCTTGAGTAGGGTATTCCAAAACACCAAGGAGATTAACGCCGGGAAGCTAGGACCTACTTGGGAGGGACCCTACCTCATCACGAAGGTGGTCGGTCATGGAGCCTCTAAGCTTCGATCCGTAGAAGGCAAAGACATTGGGAATAGTTAGAATGCTGTCCACCTCAAGAAGTACTACTTTTAGGCATATTGTTAGCTCGCCCACTAGGGGTTGATAGAGTTGATTAGTTTCCCCCTCTATGGGGTTAGTAGTTTCTAGTTAGCAACCCCTTCTTGGGGGTCTTTTGTTAATGCCAATGTAGTTCGTGGCACGCCCAGGCGCGAGTCAACGTAGTGAGTTTCAATGAATGAAGCACTTTTCTTAGTTTAATTCATTTATCTTGTCATCAACTCAAACATGGGGAGCCTACCCAGGGGCAAACTAACAGGCATACCCGCGCGCAATTGATGAGATAACAACGCATGCTTCAAAGTAATAACCTCTCATGACTAACCCACGGTCCTACATGATCGTGCTGAGTCCTATAAAAATTAGCCCATGGTCCTATGCGGCCACGCTAAGACGCCTAAATGGCGCAACATACTATGGTAGGGTCTAAGTGATATACCTACCAACTAAGACGCCTAAAGGGCGCAGCCTACTATGGTAGGGTCCAAGTGACTTACCTATAAAACAAGACGCCTAAAGGGCGCAGCCTACTATGTTAGGGTCTAAGTAACCTACCTACAAAATAAGACGCCTAAAGAGCGCAACCTACTATGGTAGGGTCCAAGTGATATACCTAACAACTAAGATGCCTAAAGGGAGCAGCCTACTATGGTAAGGTCTAGGTGACCCACCTACCAACTAAGACGCCTAAAGGGTGTAACCTATTCTGGTAGGCTCCGAAGTGGTTAACCGATCAATTGAGAGTCCTAAATGGAGTAACCTACTAAGGTAAAGTTTGAAATGGCTAATGTATCAACTTGAACCCTTGTATGCCGTGACCTAGAACGGTAGGCTCTGCAATGATAGTATGGTCTCCCACGCGGTAGGCTGTTAAAGAGTGATAGGTGCACACCTAAAGAGCTCAAAATGGGATAGTTGACAGTTTGAGTCATGGCAATTAAAGCTTAACCAATATTGGGCCGTTACGCAACCGTGGATAAATGGCCAGGCTATCCGCACGATAATTTGTTATACACAAAAGGTTGAGTAATTTGCGGAACGGAGAAAGCATACACGAAATCGTTTTCAGAGGAAACATAGATTACTTTTGAAACCATAAAAGCAAAGTTATGTTGCGCCAACCACGTAGCAAAAGGAATGATTGCACCATGTGCGCAGAGCATGTGGTCCCAGGTCATCAACATCTATCGCGCCAGAAATACTTCACTAGAGCGTCATATGCGCGTTACATATACAAAAAGTACCAGCGGCACAATACTTATACATACCAAGCTAGAATTTAGACAAAAAAAGAGAAAAATAAGCAAGATGCGCCGAAAGTTATGTAACGCCCCGAAACCAACACTCCCACGCCTGTAGGATACTCCCTGGACTTAGGGCCCAAGCGAGCACCGAGGTCGTAGCGAGTGGGCCCAGAAGCGCATTATGCACGTATTGTCCGCTTTGGGGCCTATACCCCTCACGGTTTTGTCACCTCCCAACCATTGCTAGGAAAACACGCGTACATGATACAAGGATGTTACCCCTTATATCAAGCAGCCCAAATACCTCCGTGTCCGATGTGGGATATTACAAGTTATCCTGACGACGGTTTAGCAGACTGATTGGGCAGGTCCCCCGGGGGCACATCACTAGTAATCATTTCCGCTTTGGTTGGGACAACCTCCAGAGCATAACAAAAATCCTCATAACGATTGATAATGCCATTGTAATCCCAGTCGCTAGCCTTCCCGTCCCTGAACTCTTTCATCAATCTAGCCTCTGTTGCGAAGGACGTGTTATCGGCGATGTCCTCTAGTTAAGACTCTAGTCATTTTTTCTCAACCTTCCATGCGTCCTCTTTGAGCTTTAACTCCAGAGCAGCCTTCGCTAGGTGCGGTCTTTCTCGATCACCTCCTGTTCAAGGGCACCCATGCACTCTTTCGCCTTCTTGGCTGCTTCATTTGCCGTGGCTAGAGATTTTGCAAGAGATGCATTTAAGGCACTGGCATTTTCAAGCTTCTTGTGAAGTTCCGTTACTTCCCTATTTTTGTAAAGGATGGCCTCGAGCGCCTGCAACAAAAGAAAAAAAACCATACAAAAGTTAGAACCAGTAAGGGCAAAAAAAATTATAGTATGTACAATCTGTAGTACTTGGAAGGCGTGGGTCACACCCCACTCAGCAGGAGAGGACGCTATCATCCTCCTCAGAAGGGTCGCGTCATTGGCAAGGAGCAGCATCGACACTGGAGCTAGCACTAAACTTGCATTAGAGATAGATGACGCCTCAGGGGACAACTCAACTGTGAGATGGTCTGACATAAGGGTCGACTCAACAGCGGGGCACTTCCGTGACACCTGACTAGACTCGACCTGGCCAGATTGGACAACTGGAATAGCTAGAATAGTGGTGGGCACAACTGAATCGGAGTTCCCCGCTGGCGCCTTTTTGTATTTTTGAAGGCGCCGTTGCATCGCTTGCTCACTGTTTACAGCGTGGTACTTACCCGTCATGATATTGTCTACGTATTCTCGGACAAGCGGATCACGCAAGGTTGGGAGGTCAGACGGGTTGTAACCTAAACCTTCAAGTGCTCTCCGGTTAGCTAGTATCGTGGAAAGCTTAGCCAAATGAAGGAAAGGCCTACCTTTGAGAGAGTAAAGGACTTGCTTCCAAATCACAGACGATCGCAGCTTGGGTTCGGAGAGAATAACAGAATGTAGACGGTCTTCCTCAGGCAATGCCAGGATCGCCTTAATTCGGTCCCTTGTGTACGGACCCTCGGAGGAGTAATTGATGCCAATCCTACCTGTGCAAGCGGAAGGAAAAGTATTAGTATTCAATACAAAGAGTATAGTCGGAGAAAACAACAAGTTAAAAACTCACGGGTACGATCCTAGATACAAGGGATATACAGTTCTCCCTTGAGCACCACTTCATTGGAAAGGAAAAAATATTTGTCTTTCCAGTAACAGTTATTAGGAGGGAGGACCACCAAGGGGACCTTCCCTGGCTTGGGCGCGAAATGGTATTGACCGGGTTCATCTTCTTTCAAGTAATACCAGTATAATAACTCGGCTAACCCAAGTGGTACACCTACACGTTCTCCCAGGACCTCATACCCGAGGAGCACATGCCAAGCGCTCGGTATTAACTGACTCGGGGCGATTTCGTAACGCCGCAATAGCTAGGGAGCTAATGAGGGTAAGGGGAGACGAAGGCCAATCTGAAAGGCACGTTCATACATACACACCCAACTGGGAGGTCCCAGTCTGCCCTCTCATAGCGTTCTGGCAATCGGACGATACACTCCTCGGGAATGCTATAGGAGACCCTGATTCGAGCAATGTCAATTGGCTTAAGGCGGGAATGGGGGCTCACCGACAATATGTTCCTCGGGAGACCAACTAATTCTCCAAGGTCGACTAACGGTGTGTTATGAGGGATAGATCCTACCACATGCACTGCATTTGCTAGCTCTTCTAAGTTAATTTGACCCTCATATGACCAGCTATCCGTAACAGTTACTTCATCGGAACTATAGGATGACTCTTCTCCCTGAAGTTCGGTTGATTCTCCCTCGCTCCTAAATAAAGAATCTTCTACGGCAGACCTCGCATCCTCTGTGACAACATGTCTACCTATGAACAACGAATGATGTTTTAGTACAGCGATAGTGGCAGACGACCAAAGACAATGCTACGCTTATGACCAACGACTAGCCTACGGTCACTGTAGTATGGGGAGGTCAACCTTGTCTCGGTAGCAAAAAATGGACCTTAATAGGAAATCTACTTTGTCTTGTCAATGGTGTCGCCTATTATTAAGGCCCGAGGCTGCGACCTACTGCGACTCACTAAGGTTCCGACTTTTACCCAGGTCCGGGGCCGCAGCCTACTGGGGTTTACCAAGTCGCCGCCTACTTTGAAGTCCAAGGTCGCAGCCTACCGTGCATCACTAAGGTCGCAGCTTATCGTGCAAAACTGAGGTCGCAGCCTACTGTCAGTCTCCAAGGTGTTGCCTACGTAGGGGTCCAAGGTCGCAGCCTACCGTGCATCACTGAGGTCGCAGCCTACTGTTGCCTACGTGGGGGTCTAAAGTCGCAGCCTATTGTGCATCACTGAGGTCACAACCTACTGTAGGTCTCCAAGGTGTCGCCTACGTAGGGGTCCAAGGTTGCAGCCTACCGTGCATCACTGAGGTTACAGCCTACTGTGGGTCTTCAAGGTGTTTCCTACGTAGGGGTCCAAGGTCGCAGCCTACCGTGCGACACTGAAATCGTAGCCTACTGTGGGTCATTAAGGTGTTGCCTACGTGGAGGTCCAAGGTCGCAGCCTACAGTGCAACATTAAGGCGTTGCCTACTTCAAGGTCCGAGGTCACCGCCTACCATTAGGGTCCAAGGTTGCAACCTACCATAAATTGCAAGGGTATTGCCTATGAAAGGAGTTCAAAAGTCACAACTTACGAAGTGACAGACAAAAAAGGTGTGCGACCATGTGTGCATATGAACGTACACCTGCGTACCAAGTGCTATGGAAATGAAAAAAAAAATAACTATGGTTATAAGCTTCCTCTCCCATACGTATGCATCAAAGACCACCATTGAAAGCATTTACATATTGCCAGTATTTTGCTGAAGAATGAAGGGGAGACATTGGGGATAGTATGAAGGCATGAGGCATTCATCTCAGTTCGTAAACTAAAAGTAAAGGAGAAAAAGAACTTACTACGACAGGGGCGACCCTTGAGAAGGACACTGGCTTGGCAAATTCCTTCTCCAACCTTCACCATTGGAGGTCCAAGAAAATAGAGTGAGCAAAGCAGGAAAGACAGCAAAAAGAAAGGAAAAAGAAGAAAGGCTTTGAGTATCTTCTTAACACCAAAAGGCATCTACAAGGAATTTGCGAAGGTGGCTGCCACTTGAACGAACAGCGGAAGTTAGAGGAAGAACGAAACAAAAAAATAATAAAAAGGAAAGGTGCACCAGCAGAACTAAGGTCCAAAGGACCTACTCCGAGCCCCGCGCGACGCGTGTCACCAAGGGGGCAGCCCCAGCGCCATAGGGGACAGTGCCACTATCACTTGGTAGAACCGAGGGACGCGTGGCATCCCTCGGTTAGTGCTGAAGCTGATGCGAGGAGACAGGACCTTGTCCTCTCGCTGACAACTTCAGGGGCTGACCCCAATTGGGTCCTACGTGCCCATAGTTGGAGTCAGCCCAGTACACCTACGATTGAGTAAAAAATAATGGTAGGCTACGATTGAGCAAAAAAAAATGGTAAGCTGCGAAGTAATGAGGGAAAATAGTAGTTTGCCACCTTGCGACAAGCAACGGTAGGCTGCGTACTGGGTGAACAATTTGCGAATTGTGGAGGTAAGTTGTAAGTGGTGAGTTGGCGAGCGAGTGACAACACGTAGTAGGCTGCAGAACCACGAAACAAAGGGTGGTAGATGCGGAATTGCTCTCCCACATACGGTAGGTTCTGAACTTTCCACACGATAAGTTGCGAAGTCATGCCCGAACCGAAAGTGGGCTACGCCCCTACACATTGAATACGTACGTTATTTTTTAGCGTGTTTCGGCCAAGTAAGCCCCTCCACCTCATGCACATGATCCCCTCACAGTCGGCAATGACGATTACGATAGGAGCAAAATTGTGCCCGAAGATTTTTCAACTTCGGCTCGAGGTTTGCTCACAGCCGCTTGCTCCCAGGCGCCTCATCCCAAGGAGTGTGAACTGAAGTTATTTTACAAGCAATTACTCCCTCACTTGAAGACTCTTCGACTTAGGGAGTGAGGGACAAACTGTTAATACCAAAATTGGGCTTGGGCCCATGGTCCAATCGCAACGCGTCTTTTAGCCCCGATCCGCGTGGTTATTGGGCTAGGGCCCATATGCAATACTATAAGTCGCAGACTACTCCCGAAGAAGCCCACTCGGAGGCCCCGAGCTCTACGCTAGGCCCAAATATCGAACTATCCTATATAAGCGACCGGCGACGTACTCAGGCATGACCCGAGGCCTTGCCGAGTACTAACGGATAAGTGTCCAAGAAAGAGACCTTAAGTGACTAGCTACCGTAGGGGATGACAATCGACAAGTACGGATGGAGGCCCATCCTACGGTGGAGGTAGTTACTTCCTCGAAATAGTCTGCTGGATTTACAAGTCTCAAGAGGAAAAGCGACTCTCGACCTATCACAATCGCCGAGCCTATGAGAAGGGGACTACCATTGAAAGACTTGGGCTAAGAACGACCTCTATCCTACGCGATAAGTGATCAGGTAGTCTACTAGGAATACAAGTCCCAAGGGTATGTGACTCTTGGCCGACCCATATTTATAAGTAGGCCACGCCTACACATGGAGAGGGGATTGAGTATTAGCCACATACAACAATACCCTACCTTTCCCCTTTACGAAATCACAACCTACTTTCCCTATATCAATGCTGTAACTAAGGTAGTCTCCAATTATCCCTCCTTACAATCCTCGTTTGCTCTTCCCTTCCGATAGACTACTGACTTGAGCGTTGGAGTGTCTTCGACTGGTACCATATCGTTGTCTCAAGACTTACGTCGTTTGATTGCTTTCTGTCTCTGTAAGTTACTGGTGGCCTACAATCCATGATTGTGGATTTTGACATATACAATTTTTTAGCTAATTGGGCTAATGGGCTTTGGGTTGGGCTTTTGGGCTTGGATTAAATTGGGTTGGGCTTAGTTTAGGCTTAGAAAAATAGAAGATAACTAATAAGCAAGATCCAAATACTAGCTAATCTACTAAGGTCCAAAATGCAAGCTAGACTACACTATTCATGCGGGTGACGAATCTTTTTATATCTCTTGTTCCCGATATGCTATGCACGTAATTTCAATGAACGTATGCCTAAAATATGATAAGTAATGAGGGAAAAATATAAAATTAGAAAAATAAAATAGTCGAAAATTCACTGCGGGCTCAGAGCTACTTATTCATATCAATTAAATGCAAATGAATGATTTCAAATAAATATAATACGAAGATGATGATCTCATGTAAATTATTTAAACACATTTTACACATTTTTCAAGAAATGTAAATATTATGCGAAAAAATGAAGTTAAATCACCAAAGTAAGCACATATACACATAAAAACACTTAAGATAACACATAATTATATGCAAATAAGTATGATGCACTATGTGCTAGGTCTGGGGTGTCACACCAACAACATACCAACAAGCTAATACACATATGCATACTAAAGGCACAGAAACAAACAACAATGTTAAAACACATCTACTTTAAAGCAAACAACAACACTAGGAATTGTCAACACTTAGCAATAGTACTTTTAAAGCAAAAAAAAAGAACTAGCCATAGTTCCTTCTACTTTTGAAGCAAAAACAAGACTACACTAGCTATAGTTCCTTCTCCCCCTGTGGTATCATCAAAAGATCAAGTGAAGTTAACACATAGCAAAAAAAACTAAAAGAGGATGGTGCCAAAGAAAATGTTAGTGCATATAAGGTCAATGCTTGCAAAAGATCAGGAATTAGGAGGCATTTTGCCCTTGATTTCCTTCACATCCAACTCAATAGTAGCCAACCTCGTATCAACACTAGCCACCTAAGTCTCCAAATGTTCTAACTTTTGTAAAAGTAAATCGTAACCAGATGGTGGCGGCAAGTTAGAACATGCTCCTGCATTTGAAGTCTCAACCCTGTGATGTCTTTGTGCCCGTGAAGCTTGAGCAATTGTTGCCAGAGGTATTGCATCATCCATTTCATTATCATCTTCCTCCTCAAAATCACTACCCACAGTTTGAGCGACCTTATACTCTTCCGTATCAACAATAATGTTATTGAGGACATACAACCCCATACTCTTCAAACCAACCTCATTTAGGTACAAGGTATGATGCAAAGGTTTTGTGGGACCTTTTTTCGGAATGCTAAGAAGCTCAAAGATATGGAGTACCATCAAACCATATGGAAGAGATAAAGAGTGTTTTTTCACATGATGCATATGATGAAGCATAATATATGGGAAATTGATTTGTCTTCTCTCATTCATCAAATACATCACATAAGCATCAAACCAAGTCACAGTGTTGTCATTTAGGCAGTGATTGGTATATGAGAATGAGTTGTGAATGAAATGACATTCTCAATTTTATTTTAATTCTCATATTTGGTATGAGAGAATGAATTTAGGAATGTCATTCCCAAATGAATTCCATTTCCATTCTCACATATATGGGAATAGTTATTCCATACCAAATAAATGGGAATGACCCATTCTCATGTATTTGAGAATAAACTTGACTACTATGTCCTTATTATATAACATAACTTTTATAAATAATTTGTTTTACAATAATAATAATAATAATTAAAAAATATAATAATAATTATTATAAAAATAATAATTATTATTATTATGAAAATTATAATGAAAATAAAAAAAATAATAAAATAATAATAGTAGCAACAAAAATAAAAAATAATAATAGTGATTAAATAATAATAATAATAATAAAATTAATAATAATTAAAAATATATTAATATTATTATAAAAAAAAATAATAACTATTATTATAAAAATAAAAATAAAAATGATAATAATAATAATAATAATAAAAATAATAATAATAATAAATAAATAAAATAAAATAAAAATAAAAATAATAGTAGTGATTAAAATAATAATAATAAAATAAAATAATAATGATAAAAATAAAAACAAAAATAAAAATAATAATAATAATAATTATTGTTGTTGTTATTATTATTATTATTTTTATTTTTATTTTGTTATTAATAATTATTTTATTATTATTATTATTATTATTATTATTATTATTATTATTATTATTATTATTTATTGTTGTTGTTGTTATTATTATTATTATTATTATTTATGTTTATATTATTTACAGTTATGTTTATATTTATTATTATTTTTAATAATATAATAGTAAAAGGATAATTATATCATATTATACAAGTTATTCATATTACTACTCTTAATTTCTAAAGTATACCAAGCATATCATTCTCATTCCTAAGTTCATTCCCTTCCTAATTTCAATCCATTTCATGGCTCATTAATTTCATTCCTGTCCAAATTCATTCCAGTGTACCAATCGCTACTTTAGTTTCTTTGGTTGAATAACAATCGTCAAGATTTTATTGAACAATCTTCTTTTAGCAGGAAGACAATTTTTCTTAGGCAAAGTAGAACCAACATGATTGTCATCATCCCAAATAAACCTTAAAACATTTTTCTTCCCTTCTGTAGCAATCGTTGGAGGCCAATCTTTTGAGAAGTAAAGCTCTACACACCTTCATTTGGAACATTCAAGAAGGCACTAATCTGATCAATGCTTAGTCTGATATCTACCCCATTCACATGGCTAGTCCAATAGCCCGAATGCTTGTTCAAATTAGCATAAAACTCTTTTATCATATACGCACAAGTAGGCATGTTGATGTTCATTAGAGGAAGCCAACCTTGAAAGTCAAGAAGGTCATGAATAATAGTACCTTCAAAGATATTGTCTGGAATGTACTTGCCCCATATAATCTCTTTATTTGGAAAATCATCCGGATGAGCCCAACAAGAAGAAGATCTTTGAGAAGTTGATTTTTGGCTCTTGGATGGATTATGAGTTGATTGCTTTGGTGGAGCCACGAAAAAAAAACTTTATTTTGAGGATTTTATGAAATGGGTAAGAAGTGTATTGGAGCAATTTAGAAGAAAAATGATGCAAAATGATGAATGGTAGAGGGAATTTTCGGGTTTAGGGGCTATGGTTTTAAGAAAAGATGAAATTGGGTTTTCACTACAAGAAATTTTACGTTTGGAGACGGCACATTTCCGTCTCCGTTCCGTCTCCAATCTGAAAAATGAGACGGAAAGGAGACGAAAATTGGGCGTCACCTTTCGGCCTGTCTCCTTTTTTGAATTTCGTCTCCGTTTCGTCTCAAATGGAAACGAAAAGATATTTCGTCACCTTTCTGTCTCGCTCACATTTCGTCACATTTCTGTCTCCCTCACATTTCGTCACCTTTCCGTCTCCCTCACATTTCGTCTCCATTCCATCTCTTTACATTTCGTCTTATTTCCGTCTCCCTATAATTCCATCTCATTTTCGTATCTATTCTCATTTCATCTCTGTTTCGTCTCCCTCACTTTTTGTCTCATTTCCGTCACATTTTTTAATTTTAAAAAAAAAAAATTTTTTTTTTAAAAAAGTTATAAATTCGGATTTTGTCAAAATTACTATAAAAATTTGAAATTTTTTACCAAAAATTATACTAATTATATATATATATAAATATGAAAGAAAAACAAAAATAAATCTGATTTTTTTTAAAAAAACCCTAAACTCATGATAAAACTACAAAAAAATCATATATTTACCTAAATCTATCACACACACACACACACACACACATATATATATATATATGAAAGGAAAAAAAAACTAAATAAAGCTGAAATTTTTTAAAAAAGACCTTAAAATCATGAAAAAACCTACCAAAACCATATATATTTACGTAAATCTATTAGTTATACATACATATATATGACATATATACATAATACATATATAATCCAAACAAACATGGTAGTATAAAAATAAAATCTAAAATCATAATAAAAGAGCACTATATACAAACATATATATAATGAATTAAACCAAAACAAATTCAAAAATTTAAATAAAAGTAAATAAATATATTACCTTAAAATAAATTAAACTAATAGTGAATTCACACTTGATATAATGAGTTAAGAGAAAGGGGGGGGGGGGGGGGGGGGGGGGGGGGGGGGGCGGTGTATGCTCGATTTTTTTTTTTTTTTGAATTTTCCCACAAAATTCATTTGGGGGAAAATGAAAAAATGGTTCAAGTGGCTGGATTTTCCAGCCACTTGAACCGTGCCAAGTCCTTTTAAAGGACTTGGCAAATTTTTTTTTTTTTTTTTGTATTTCCCCCCAAAATATTTTGGGGGGAAATGAAATAATGGTTCAAGTGGCTGGAATTCCAGCCACTTGAACCGGTACAAGTCCTTTCAAAAGGACTTGTATGTACTTTTTTTTTTAAAAAATTTCCCCCCAAAATATTTTTGGGGGGATTTTTGAATTGGTTCAAGTGGCTGACAGCCACTTGAACCATTCTTTCTTTTTTTTTTTTTTTGGAGACAGACCTATTGGTCCGTCTCCTTTTTTTTTTTTCGGAGACGGACCCATTGGTCCGTCTCCTTTTTTTGGGACAGCCACTTGAACCAATATGTCCTTTTTTTTTTTTTGGAGACGGACCCATTGGTTCGTCTCCTTTTTTTTTTTTTGGAAACGGACCCATTGGTCCGTCTCCTTTTTTTTTTTTGGAGACGGACCCGGGGGTCCTTCTCCTTTTTTTGGCTCTTTTTTTTTTTTTTGGAGACGGACCATTGGGTCCATCTCCTTTTTTTGGAGACGGACCCATTGGTCCGTCTCCTTTTTTTTTTTTGGAGACGGACCCAGTGGTCCGTCTCCTTTTTTTGGCTCCTTTTTTTTTTTCGGAGACGGACCATTGGGTCAGTCTCATTTTTTTGGAGACGGATCCATTAGTCCGTCTCTTTGTTTTGGAGACGGACCCATTGGTTCGTCTCCTTTTAGTTTTGGAATTTTTTATTTATTTAATTAGTATTAATTTATTTATTATTTAATTACAAGTTTAGAGTAAAATATTAATAATACTTTAATTATTAATTTAATTTAAATTGTAAATTAAAATAAAGTATTTAGCTTATGGAGATTTTTTTGAAAAATGAAATATTGAGCTACTTTAAAAAAATTTATGAAAAAATTAAATTAGTAAAGATAATTAGTAATTTATTATTATTAATTTATTTACAAGTTTATAGTAAATTGTTACTCAAAATTTAATAATTATTTATTAATTATTTTTCATCTCCATTTCGTCTCTGCTAAGAGACGAATTGAAGACGACATTCATGTTCCGTCTTTATTGGGAGACGGTTTAGAGACGACATACCAAAGTCATCTCCAAATCGTCTCAAAATGGTCACTATTTATGTAACAAAAGTTCCGTCTCCTTTTCATCACTTTTTTGGTGACGAAAAGGAGACGGACCGTCACCTTTTACAGTTTTTCTTGTAGTGTTTGAAAAATTGGGAAATGGGGGTTTTAATACATTTTCACGTTGATCCGATGGTGATATTTCGACCGGGTTATTGAGACTTGGCCAGGCAGTCCGCCATCCAGTCTTGTAACAGGTTGCGGGTCTGATTTCGGTCTTGTGACCCAAACATGTTATCACGTCTGGACATTCACGACCGGATCAAGAGGAAAAATTTAACATTTTTTTTGGCTCTAATTTCAAAGTGACAAATGAAAAAACATTAAAATTTTAAAACTTTTGCTATATTAAGGGATTTAGGAAAACATTTTTGAGTCTTTTTAAGATGGATTTTGCATTCTCAATTCTCTCCTCATAACACAAAATTGGTCATAGAGCAAAGGTTTTGTAAAGATATCCAATAATTGATGCAATAAATCAACAAATTCAAGTTCAATATCACATTTTTGCACATGATCACGCATAAGGTGATGCCGAATCTCAATGTGTTTAATTCTAGAATGTTGAATGGGATTTTTGAAGAGATTAATAGTACTAGTATTATCACATTTAATAGGCACATCATCATATTTTAAGCCAAAATCAAGCAAAATTTGTTTCATCCAAAAATTTTGAGCAACATTCACCTTGTTTGAGTACAAAAGACAAAAAATGAGGACAATGTAATAGAGTATTCTAAATAGCTAGATTGCATTTTTAAGGAATATTATCCGCTCACTCTCTTATTGAATAAGATAAATTCTGCTATTTTTACATGATATGAGCATACAAGTAAAGGATGGAAAAAAATTTTCATACTCATCATAAAGATGCCAATTTCAGACCAAAAAAAAAATCATAAAGATCCCAATTCTCAAGAGTCTAGCATCGTAGTTATCGTTAGACAAAGTTACAATATTGTGACTCTCAAACATGGATTTCCCTTTTCTAAATACGAAAATACAACTTTTATACTCTTGTAATATTGTTGTTTCTCACTGTTCGAGGTAAAGATTGGCGACGGAAATGATACGTTGTTGTAGAGAGATCCCTGGCATCCATGGGGATGCCTTGAAAACTGCTTTTCCTAGCAACAAATTGAGGAGTCGGGGATCGGGTGGTCAGATAGTGTGGCGAAGGTGATCTGTAATGGCAACTGGCATTGGCCTCCAAACCAGTTGCTTCAACGTATTAGCATCCATGTCAATTTTGCTCATGTCTGTTCATTGAAAGATAAATTCAGGTGGAAAGGCAGCAATCATGGTATGTTCACAGTTGCCAGCGCATGGGAGTGTATTAGAGACAAGGCGACCGAAGTGCCGTGGCATGATTTGGTGTGGAGCAAAAACAATATTCCTAAATGCAGCTTTATTACTTGGGTGGCAATTCTTGATAGGCTACCAACGAAAGTTAGACTACTTGAATGTGGTATTATTGATGATAGTATTTGTGTGATTTGTGGCTTAGCAAATGAGGATAGACACCATATGTTCTTTCAATGTTGAATGAGTAGAAGAATTTGGGAGTTTGGACTTAGTTTAGCACTCATACCACATTATTTGCCTTCTTGGGACAATATTGGTCAATGGAGCCGAATTTTCTGTAAGGGGATGGATCTCTAACCTTCTCTTATTCGTTTTTTTTTTTCTGTGTTACTGCTTATATCATCTTGAGGGAGCATAATCACATGATTCATAGACAAAAGTTTAACTCTAATGAGCAACTCAAGAATTGAGATTATGCAGCTAGTTAAGATGAAATTGGGTGGGGGTAAAAAATATAGGAGAACCTCTTTGAACAATATTATTTGTTTGAACTAGAACGTTGGGAATATTTGTATGTAATAGTGCTCACTTTGGTTGTTTTTGGATATGATCTTGTACATGATTTTGAGTTTGATCTTAATGAAACCAAAAAAAATATTGTTGTTTCTCTTTGTGTTGTTATACATCTTTAATCTTTTAATCTAGTGCAATAAGAAGATGTAGAACTCACCATACTTAGATTCGAAATTCATCGGCTGCATATTAATTTCACACTCTTGACTGACTGGTTCATTGTGTTGAGGCGCACCACTGCTCCAAAGGGTTTACAAGTTGGTGGTTGTCGGGTTCCGCCAATTAGATTCCCATGTCAAGAAAAAAAAAAATCCTCTCTTCCTTTGAGCAATGAAAATCAAGATAAAAAACACAAAGCACTTGAAATTCTTTTTTACATAATTTGCATACAAAGAGATATTGTGTAGTTTTTTTTTTTTTTTGGTTAAGAGATATTGTGTAGGGTTTTTTTTTGTCAAAGATATATTGTGTAGTTGAAGTGAGACAATTATTAGACTTTATCCAGAATCAAAACATTTTTATTTGACCTTCTACTCTTCTTGTTTTATAAACAAAAGACACTTTGAGAAAACTCGTAGAGAATATTTAATTTCATGCAAAAATAAACTAATGAGAAAGAAAATTAGAGAATATTTAATTTCATGCAAAAATAAACTAATGAGAAAGAAAATTAAATTTTCTTTGGCTTAATTGTACTCTTAAAAACAAGATACTATATTAAATAGTGCAATAGTCTCATTAGATTTTTAGTTATTCTAATTTGCGGGCAGTTTTGACCTAAACTCCCCCCACTTTTACATATATGAGACTCATACTTCATATTTGTTAAAAAATGAGATTTACACCCTTAAGTCAAAAATTTGTGTTAATTTTTTTGTTAAACCCACATGAAATGCCAATCCTACCCTCACTAATTCCTAACGTCATCACACCCTAGCCAATTCCATCTCTCCACTGCAAAACAACCCACATGAAATGACAATCCTACCCTCACCAATCCCTAACGGCGTAGTTTCAGCAGAAACAATAGCAGCGATGGAACTCTTGTTTGCCACTATGTTCACAGACTGGCCTTTTTCAGAACACAATCGTGTAGAAACAAGCTTTAGAGTCTTGATCTTGTGAGAATCCGAACTTTAAAGGGCCAACAATTCGGTGAGCTATCAACGTTAGCTTAGAGGATTCATTTTCTGATGAAGAGTTTTCGAAGAAGATTCAAGATTTGGCCATGAGGTTCCAGTTACTAGACGATGATGATTATGTCAAAAACTCGAGGCTGGTGGAAGAAGATCAAGAATTGGTTGCAGATTCTTTGGAAATTTCAGGCAATCAGAAGCTATTTAATCCAGTAGAGCCGCCTGACTGGCCAGAAAGGGATGATGAGATCATTCTGGTGAGTATAGAGCGAAAGGCGAATAATGTAGACCTTCCATTTCACTTAGGATTATAAATAGGGAAAAACAATGGCAAAAAGGGCTTAAAGAAGCTGAAGAATCAGCTTATTGTTCAGTGAAAAAAGCGTTTCCGTCTATGGCGTTTATTATTCGACGGCTTCATAATTATTATTTACAAATGAGGTAGGTTTTGTTTTACGAAGATTTACATGGGATTTTAGCTAGAGTTGAAAAGGAAATGCATGCATTGGTCATGTGGTTATTTCAACAAGAGTGTGTGTGATGATACTGCTAGTGAATTATAGTGTTCATTTGATGGCGAATAGTGCAGTTATTGCTGTAATTCCACCACCGTAGGCTTATACAGCCACCGTGGAGTCTATTTCCACAATGGAAGATCAGAGTCAAGGGAAGCAGAAGTTTGATTCATCAATTATGAAGTCATTTTCAGTATCTTCCTCCTGTGGGTGAGTGTGAGAATGGGAGGTGTCGGGATGTGAAATGTGTGTATGTGTATTTTTTTTGTGAAAGAATTGTGAGTGTTTTTCTTTTTTCGTTGTCAAAGAATCATGTGTTTGAGAAAGAAGAAAAAAAGACAGAACCGTGTGTGTTGAGGGGTGTTTTCTGGGTAGGAATGTTGGGAAGGGAGATGGTAAAATTGTTATTAAAATATTTTTAACAAAAAAGTTAATCAATTTTTGAGGTGTAAATCTCATTTTTTAATAAATATATGGTATAAATCTCATATATGTAAAAGTGGAGAGGAACTAAGTCAAAAATACCCTTTAATTTAATCTATCAACATGGTGACATTGGTTCTTGCTTGTACAAAATTTTAATAGCAGAAACCTTATCGCCAACTCGTTGTTTTCAAATTGCAAAAAGAACCCTCGTATTCTAAACAATAAGCAAATAACAACTTGAGATTTCAATAATTGTGTATTTAAGGACCATAATATCCAACATACCCTCATATGATGGCAATTTTCACTGACGCTTAAAGTTAGCAAAAAAGTGCATTTTTGGTATTATGGGATTAACTGCATCACTTTTAAAATTATGAGGTGCTTCTTATGTTTCATTTAAACACTTGGGAAAACTTGTTACAAATTTGGGAAACCTATGGAACTTATAATTATTTGTCAATTTACATTCACATTACAATGTACAAAAAGACTTTATTAGCATTTTCATTAAAAAAAGAAAAGAAAAAAGAAAAATAGCAACTATGATCGTCATCTCAAATTTAAGCACCAGAATTTTGTTTCAGAAGTCCCATTAAGTGCAGTCATGGGCGGATTCAAAATTTTTTTTCAGTAAGAGCAATTAAATACATAATTTTTTAACTATATAAATACATTTCTTTTCAGTGGGGACTAATTAATTTTTTTTAACAAAAAAAAAACATAGATATTTAAATTTTTTTTTTTAAACACATAAAATTTTTAATGTTATTCTGAGTCAATGGAGGTTGTAGTCCCCTTTGGCCCCCATTTACATTTACCACTGAGTGAAGCCATGCTAGAAATATATCATCATTACCAACATAAAAAATAGGTCTATCTAATCAAAATGACAGCAGATAGGATTTAAATCTAAAACATCTTTGATATCGGGTTTAAACTGTTCATCTACATCATTAATCATTCTTTTTTTAGAATCTTGAGGGTGCTTTAACATATCAAAAGGAATTCTGCAAGCTCTGATGATTCTTTTCTCATTCATCTCAACAATTTAAAACAGTTCCATTTTTGGCAGATTAGATGCAACATTCCGCTGTTAGTGCTCATTTATGTTGCTATTACACGTGACATATCTTAGATGTAACGATATATCCTTGTCCTATAAGAAAAAAAATTATAAAGTCCAACTCTAACACCATCATAAAGATTTTGTGCTACTCAACTTACTACTAATTATTTTTAAAACAAAACTCTAAAATTTTTACAATGATTACAGGATTGGACCATTGACTCAGTTTTTTTCATAGCGCATCCATCATGTATGACCCAATTCGCATGTGTGACCCACTTCTCTCTTGGTCACGCACCTCACCATAGCTACATCTCAATCATATTTCTTGGTTCCATTGTGGTTCTGGACCATCATATAAGAGCCTGAAGTTCTATCCTAAAACGGCTATTCTTTTGGAATCTTAATATTTTAACCTATGTCCTTTTATCATAGATATTATTTAGCTCTTGACTGATTTGAAATATGTTTTAGGGTACATCGCTGTATCATGAAGTTTATAACTTTATAGTGAATTCAATATAATCTTACTTAAAACAAGTTTCTCGTCATCTAAAAATAACAAAAAGAAAAAAGATGCTTCAACATCTTTAAGCCAAGGAATGATCAAGTTTCACCCATTGCTGATTTGAGAATCCTTTTATATTATGAAGAGAGAGCAGGATACTCTAAAAGGACATTTGTAAGCTCTAAAGTATCCCATAATTATTCTATTATTTTTCTCTGCAAATTAACATACTTCTTATGAGGTACTTTCTTTTTAAAATAAGAAATAGGATAAAATGCACATGATCCTTCTATATTTTTGTAAAGTTGCGCACTATTTTTCTATGGTTTTAAAAGTGCATGATATTTTTCTGTGGTTTCTGAAATTAAGCACAATAGCCCCCTCTATCAAAAAATCTATCTATTTTAACGAAAAGTGTGATACACGTGCGTCAAATGCGATTATTCAAGATTTTTTTGCTTAAATTATTAATTATTAATTATTTAGAAAAAAAATATCCTTAAATGACACATATTTAATTTTCTTTAGAATTGGCGAAAAATGGGTTTTTTTCGTCCAAATAATTAAAAATTTATGCAAAAAAACCTTGAATATTTACATTTGATGCGTGTGCAGCATATTTTCTATTAAAATAGACGGATTTTTTTACAGAAGAACTACTGTGCTTAGTTTCAGAAACTACAGAAGGGTTCCGTACACTTTTAAAACTATCGGGAGTAATGTGCAACTTTACAAAAATAAAAAAAGGTCCTGTACACTTTACTTTGAAAAATAAGACTACATTAACTAAGAGTGAAGTTACATTGTCTAATAAAAAAATAAAAAAAAAGATACATCGTCAATTCTTGCTGCAAGATTTGTAAGAAAGTAAAATTTGAAAATCATATCGATATTAAATACCCAATTAAGAGATAGTAAATTACCCGAAAAACTAGAAACAAATTAATCAACAGCTTTGTTCCAAATTCTGAACGAAGGACAAGGACAGACATGAACTTGCCTACCGAATAAGCACTGTGCCTTGTAAGAATTCACTTCCTAATTAACACATCTAGGACAAAGATAATTAATTTCATTGTAGTACTAACTATTTATAACCACCGCAAGTTCGCTAGGTATATTCAATTTTGCTTCACGTGTTCTTAATTTTCTCTCTTAAACCTACAAACTTGTCTTTTTCTTCTATTAAACAAAAAAGAAAAAAAAGAAATGAGACCAAACAACTTTTTTGCTTTATTTTTTTATTTGTTTTTGTGAAAAAGAGAGGTATTTTAGAATACCTCAGATGTTTAGAATGAGGTGCCTCTGATGTTACTTTGTTTTCTTTTCTTCTGTTACCAAGCCTTGAACCCTTGATGCTGATTGTCCAACAACTTAATTGTAAGTCTTAAACCATCAAGCTCAAGGAAGCCCAGTGGCCAATTTATGCGTAGTTTATATCAGTATTAAAAGAAAGATGAATTACGGCTAGTCACCCAAAATTTTCAGCAGAATAGTTAAGTTCTTCAATTAGTAGTCATGTTTACAAACAACAAAAAATGACAATAGAATTCACAAAAGATATGTGGACTCACTAAAAATAAACACGTGCCACCATCTCATGTTTTAAATTTTTTTCATCAAACTGTAGTATCTAATCCGGTAATAGTGCCCACACACAAGAATGTTGCTTTTCAATTAGCATCTGAAGCTTGAAAAGAAACATCAGTCTTCTGAGCATCTAATGCAAAATTGTGGGCAATTCCCTCTTATGTAATCTATTCAGAGGTTGCATGTTTTCGTTCAATGGAAATTCAACAACTAAAAGAAGATTAGGAAACGAAGTAAAATATGTTCAATGGAATCAAAAAAAGATCTGACTTATGAGGTAACAAATTATTAGATAATTTGTCCTATCAGGGGCAGACCCAGAAATCTAATTTTGGGGGGCTGAATTTTTTTTATTATTTTTTATACAGTGTTTTTTATATAATATTTTTTGGTCTAGTAGGAAAATAGATTCAATTTTTATATTTTTAAATTTTTTCTATAGTTTTATTAAAGAAAATTTGGTTATGATTTCATGTTATGGTATTTTAAAACATTTGATAAGCAAAATAATCAATAAATATTAAAAGATCTAGCTTGATGCAATAGATAATAGTTTTAGTTTAGTAGTCAGATCTTTTTAAATATTAATTTTTTTTCATTCATATCTATAACTACAAAAATAAATGCAATTATGGTGACTTGAATCCCCAACCATCAACATATAATAATATTTATGATTAACCACCAAGTCAACTTCATATTTGTTAAAACTTTTATCACTTTTTAAATATTTATTTTGGGGGGGGGGGGGGGGGGGGGGGGGGGGGGGGGGGGCTGATTATTTTTTTCTGATTATTTTTTAAAAATTTCATTAAATTTTTTCTTTTTTTTGGAGGTCGGGGGGCCGGGGCCCCCGCCAATCTCCCCCTAAATGTGCCCGTGTGTCCTATCAGCTACATGTTTTTCAGTTTACAAATTTATGAAAGAATAAAAAGGCTCTAAAACTATTCTCCCTCCAATATAAAAGCAATTTAGTCCACAAAATTCTTGCTATGTATAAGAGTTCGGTAAGAATGAACCAATTTGGATGTTTAACTTAATTTTATATATTTAGGTGTTCTAGATAATTGATGTTCCATGTTGTTGGATTTGGATTCTGGGTCGCCCTAGATGGGCAGACCCGACCCATTAGACCCAAGTGTGGGAAGTTAGGTAACTTCCTATCACTGGGTATTTAAACCCAATATACTAATAGAACGACATACATTATATTAGTATCAGATACAAGAAACAGAAAATTATTAAGAAAACTCTCTTAAAAGCATATACATCAAAAAAGTTATTTAGGCTGTGAATTAACAGAGCACAAGACTGTATTATGCACTTGGATTTATGACACACGCAGTGGAACAAGTACATCCAACGATCAAATCTATTACAGTACATAAAATGTTAGTTTTCTTTTATGATATTAAACAGTGCATGAAGATACTAAATTTAGTTTTAAAATTCTTCACATGTATTATAGTAGAGGTTGAATATCAAGCAATGGTCGGAGCATGTTGTGCCCCCACTTGGCCACAAACTCTATTACAATACTGTGACTCTCATACATGAGTTTCCTTTTCCTAAGTACAAAGGGATAGTAAATACAACTTTTATAATATTGTTGTTTCTCTTTGTATTGTTATGCATCTTTAATCTTTTTCCTCTCTTCCTTTCAGCGATGGAAATCAAGAAAGGAAACATAGAGTATTTGAAATTCCTTTTTTACACAATTTGCATACAAATAAATATTGTGCAGTTGAAGTGAGGCAAACTATTAGACTTTATACAAAATCAGAACATTTTTGTTTGACCTTCTACTCTTCTTGTTTTATAAACAAAAGACGTTGTAGGGAATATTAAATTTTGTGCAAAAATAAAACAATGGAAAGAAATAAATAAATTTGCTTTGGCTTAGTTGCACTCTTAAAAACGAAATACTAAATTAAATAGTGCAATAGTCTCATTAAATTCTTCGTTATTTTAATTTAATATATATAGTTGCATAAAACCCATCAACATGGTGATAGTGGTTCTTGCTTGTACAAAATTCTAACAGCGGAAACCATATTGCCAACTCGTAGTTTTCAAAATGCAAAAATGAACCCTCGTGCTCTAAACAATAAGCAAATAACACATTGAGATTTCAATAAGGTAGCGATTGATACAATGAAATAAACTAAAGAATAAAATAGAAGTGTGAATAGAATGAACTTGAGAATGAAAATAACATGTTTGGTATACTCCAAGAATGAAGAAAAGAATAGATATATTGATTCAAAACCCATGTTTGGTAGTTAGTATATAAGAGTAATAATGAGAATAACTTGTTAATAAATAATAATAATAATAATAATAATAATAATAATTATTATTATTATTATTATTTTATTATTTTAATGTATGATTATAAATTATTATTTTTATTTTAGTTTTTATTATTAATTTACTATTTTTATTATTTTTTAATTTTTATTATAGTTTTTTTTATAATATTAATAATAATAATAAATATTATTATTTATTTTTATTATGAATATTATTATTATTATTATTATTATTATTATGAATATTATTATTATTATTATTATGTTATTATTTTATTTTTGTTATTATTGTTTTTATTTTATTTTTATTTTTATTATTAGATTATTATTATTATTATTATGATAATAATAATTATTATTATTTATTTCTATTATTTCTATTATTATTATTGTTATTTTATTTGTATTATAATTATTATTATTGTTATTTTATTTGTATTTTTATTTATTTATTTATTATTATTATTATTATTCTTTTATTCTTTTATTTTTATTACTATTATTATTATTTTTTTTTATAATAATAATAATTATATTATTATTATGTGGGTACGTTAGTTATTTTTGAAATAAGTCAATTCTCGAACACATGAGAATGAGTTAATCTCATGTGTTTGCTCTAGAATGGCTAATCCCATGTACGGGAGAATGAGATTATCTTGGAAAAAAGATTTTCAAGTTCATTCCTTCATACTAAGTATGAGAATTATAATAGAGTTGAAAATACCATTTCATTCTCAACCTCATTCCACTATATCAGTAGCTACCTAATTGTATATTTAAGGACCATAATCTCCAAAGTACCCTCATATAATGGCAATTTTCACTGACGGTTAAAGTAAGAAAAAAAAAAGTGCATTTTTGGTATTACGGGATTAAGTGAATCAATTTTAAAATAATGAGGTGCTTCTTGTGTTTCATTTAAACACTTGGGCTAACTTGCAAATTTGGGAAACTAGAATAGCACAGAATGTTTTCACCCAGATTTCAGCGGATAGGACATAAATCTGAAACATATTTGTTATCGGGTTTAAAATGTTCATCTACATCATTGATCATTCTTTTTTAAGAATCTTGAAGGTGATTTGACATTTCCTTTTCAGGACTCTAGAGATGGCTCAACATCTTTAACATTTCCTTCTCATTCATCTCAACAATTTAACAATGTTCCATTCTGGCACATTAGATCCAACATTCCACTATTACTCGTCACACATCCTAAATGTTACGATATATCCTTATCCCATGTGAAAAAAAATTACAAATATCATATTAGATTCTTTGCTACCCAATGTAAGCTCACACTAACCCGTCAATTTGGGATCCAATTCGAGATTGTATCACTAATTAGTTTTAAGACAAAACTTTATAGTTTTTAATATGGTATCAAAGTTGAACCCTTAATTCAGTTTTATCCATGACACATCCATCACGTGTTACCCAATTCACGTGTAACCCATCTCCCTCTTGATCATGCAACTCACCATAACTACATTTTCGATCTTGATTCCTGATTCGATATTGGTTCTAGACTGGTTTCATCCTAAAACGGCTTTTTCTTGGAACCTTAAGGTGTTTTACATCTTAATCTATGACTTTTTATCACAAATATTATCTAGTCCTTGACAGATTTAGAATATATTTTGGGGCGTATCGCTGCATCATGGAGTTCATAACTTTAGAGTGGATCCTGCATAAGGCAAGTTCCTCGTCATCCAAAAACACCAAAAAAGAAAAAAAAAAAAAAAAAAAAAAAGAAGAAAGAGAGAGAGAGAAGAGGGTACAACATCTTTAAGCCAAGGACCCCTCGTTTTTTTTTTTTTTTTTAAATTCGAAAGAGCATGGAATTCAAAAAAAAAAAAAAATGCATCCATGCCCTTGCACTTCAGTGTACTGACCCCTAATCGAATTGTTTGGGATTCAGAAGTGGGGCCTTAAAGCATCTGAAATACGTCGGGGTATCTCCTCTTATGATGGCAGGACTAAGAATCAGAGCAAGTTTCACCACACTATAATTCGAGAGTTCTCTTATATTATGTAGAAAGAGCAGGATATTCTAAAAGGATATTTGTAAGATCTAATGGATCCCATAATCATTCTATTATTTATCTCTACAAATTAGCCTACTTCCTCTGAGGTACTTTTTTTCTTCTTTTTTTTGGTCGAAAATAAGACTATATTAAGAGTGAAGTTACATCGTCAATTTTTACTACAATATTTTCGTAAGAAAGTAAAACTTTAATCTCTTATCGATATTAAATACCAAATTAAAAGGAAATAAGTTACACCTAATATTAGAAACAATCAGTAGCCTTGTTAACAGTTTTGATTTCTGAACGAAAGACAAGGACATGGACATGAATTTGCCTACCAAGTAAGCATTGTGCCTTGTAAAATTTCACTCCATAATTAACATCTATGACAAAGATAATTAATTTCATCGTAGTACTAAATATTTCAAACCACTACCGATAGGTGTATTAAATTTTGTTTCACGTGTTTTTAGTTTTCTATCTTAAAACTATAAACTTTTCTTTCACTTCCGATAAAAAAAAAAAAAAAGAACGTAAAATTCACTCCATAAATTAACATCTATGACAAAGATAATTAATTTCTTTGTAGTACTAAATATTTAAAACCACTAAACTACGCATGGTATATTCACTTTTGCTTCACGTGTTTTTAATTCTTTTTTTGTTTTTTGTTTTGGTTAAGGGCAAGAGCGAAGATTTCATTGATAACTCAAAAATATGTACATATTACAAAAGTATTCTATGATATCATATGTTTATCTATATTTCAAACCCTACAAATGACTTGGTTGAGTAGTGAGATTTTTGTATTCCTAAACATATACAATTTAGTTTTAATATCAAAGATAATATTGTTAAAAATATCCTCTTCAGTACTAACTCCATTGTTATGTCCATTGTTATGAAATCGTGAAGTCCTCTCTTTCCAAATGTGAAAGACGAAGGCACCCAAAAACAATTTCAACGTGAAAACATGCAAGGAATTGTTGGAAGTATTAAGCACAAGACAGTCCTCATAGCCTTTCCAATTCCTAAGATTTGCTGGACCCTTTGCCATCTTCCAACCATTTTTCCACAGTCTGCAAGAGAATGAGCATTCATAGAATAGATGGATTTTGTCTTCCATATAAAGATGGTAGAAAACACAAGACGGGTCAATACTCATACCCCAAGAAAGAAGACGAGACTTAGTTGGAAGCCTGTCCAACCAAAAAAGCCAAGTAAATAAAGAGTGTTTAGGAATAAAGTGTTTAAACTAAATTAGTACCAGTTAACCAATGAATGTTGTGGTTTCAGAAGCTCCCAAACCCACTTAGTTTTGAAATTCCCACCTAGCGAGTTAAGCCAAACCCACTTAGTTAGTCAATGGATGTTGTGGACACGAAAGTTAAACAAGTTTTTTGCTTTACTTTCTTTTTTTATTGAAAAAAAAAAAAAACAGAGGTATTTTACAATACCTCATAGCATTTTTTTTTTCATCTTCTTCTTTTGGTATCAAGCTTGGAACCCTCGACCCTGATGTTCAAGGGACTTTATTGCAAGTCCTAAACCATCAAGCTAAAGGAAACCCGATGGCAAACTCTTGCATACCTTATATTTATCTAAACTCTTGGTCAATCTCGATTTCCACACCCCAAAAATTTCAGCAGAGTAACAAGTTCTTCGAATTTGGCGTTGTGACAAAACGTTGCATACTCGCTCAAATTCAAACTCCGTAAGTTTTGACTAACGTTTTATAAAAAAAGATGATAATGTCCACGGGGTAATTTGCACCATTTTGCTTTTCATAGGTGGACATGTGCTAAATTAAAATTATCAGATAGGTTATTTTGTATCATTTTTCTACTACTCAAGCTTGACATTTTTGAATCTTTCACAAAAATTTTATAACCCATTACCATAACTATAAATTTGAAATCAAAAAAAATAACAAGAGCAATAAATTTGAAACACTCACCACGAAGTCTTGAAAAGAGCGCGCAAGATAGAGGAGGTTTCTGCTTCAGACCTGTACTTCTTTTTTATGGGTCGAAGCTTCAGATTTGTTCGAGTGCCCAAGAATGGCATTTTTTTTGCTTACGATATGTTTGAGTGTAAGATTGGGGCTGGACGAAGTTATGAAGTGCTTTGGAGGGTATTTTTGTTCATTCATATCAATTTGGGTAAGTATGCAACATTTTGTTATAACATAGGGGATAGATGCTACTTTTCATAATAAAGGGTCTATTGTGCACATTTTGCAAAACACAAGGGGATAAACTATATTTCACTCAAGGGTATTTTTGTCCATCAAATCTATTATAGACGAGAGCTACGCGCGTGTATTATATTTTCGTTAACTATAACGGATTTTTAAATGGCGGGGTGTAATATGCAACATTAGAGTAAAACACAAGGGGGTAACTGCTACTTTTCATAACACAGGATTTTATGCACACTTTCAATATAACACAGAGGTTGATATGCTATTTACCCTAATAAAAAAAATGATAATAGCATTCACAAAAAGTATGTGAGCTCACAAAAAATAAACATGTACCATCTTTTTGCGTTTTTAAATATTTCCATGAAACTAGTATGATAAGGGTTGCAAATTTGTCATGCCTAACCCGAGCTGAGACCTACAAAGCAAAGAAGGCTCACCTACATTTGAAGAGGCTTTGGTTGATCTCTTGTGGACTCAAGAGATTGTTGTAATAGGTTCTTAGCTTCACCTACATTTGAAGAAGGCTCAAGAGAGGTTGTAGTTGATTTGTACTTCACCTACATTTGAAGAAGCATCAATAGTAGAGTTTGTGAAAATCCTAAGGGGAGAAGACCTTAGATGGTGGATGTAGATTAGTGAATCACCTAAAAATCCTTGTGTTAATGATTCCCTGACATCTTGTAAAGCTCAAGAAATCGGGGGGCTCATGATACGGGTAGTATTCTTACCCTATATGAATAGACGAAAGTAACTCCAAAGTCTAAATAAATCACCCGAACCTCCAACCCAAGGTGGGTCTCGCCCGATAACGAATTTCCTTACCCGAATTAAATAGGACATGTCCTGACCCAAAAACATCTCAAGGGGTTGGGATCATAAGCCAGGAGCCGCCCCAGCTCGGGGAAAAATGTGCCCGAGGGGCCTATAAAGCACTTTAGTAAGGGAACACATGGCAATCTCTAGTCATTTGAGATTTAGTATAAATATAAGAGCTTTATTCCAAGAAAGGTAAGCAATATGAGCCATACTCACACAAGAATTGTAACGCCCCGATCCCTCACGAGACCGAGACTCCTATTTATCATGCTATTCTCACCCAATTCCAAACCCCGGACACGAAATTTTAAGAAAAACGGACGGAGTTTTCCCTATATATAGGACTATCTAGAAACCTGTCAACAATCACATACAAGTCTTGGACCACAATCAACCATTCATACAACATAGTTTACAAGATTCATAAAGCCAACTAGCTCCTCAAGACCATCCGAGCCTTGGAACCCAACAACATATCACACAAGCATACAAAATTAAATCCAATAAAATTCTATCTTTTAATCCACTTATCATACCACTCTATATTAACAAACAAGCTTTCTTATAATTTGTGTCCAACTAACTAATTAGTTTTCATCGTCCACACAAGCATGCATTTAAAGCGGTAAAGCCTAACTTCAAATATTACATCCCAACTACCAATAACACGAACTTAAACTTTAAATTACAACACAAACTCCTTCAAGCCTAACAAATACATACAAGGCCAAGCTACAAAGTAGATCATATAACAGCAACTTCACACAATTCACATGTAGGCATCCAACCTCAGCACGATAGGCAACCCGCAACACAGCACTCAAGGTAGTTATTCTAACTGCCCATGTAACATATTAAAATGAGGAATGAGTAACCTAAGTTACTCAGTGAGGGAGGTGATGCAGCATACCAGAGCGTGCAATATGATATGCAATTACAGGAAGTCATATATAACATAAAACAACAAGATCAATAGTCAAGTAATTAACCACATTAAAAAGGATACGGTTCCACTTCAAGTCTTCGATCTTTAACCACGAGCCACGAACTTTATGCAAGTGCCGGCAAACCCATACACCAACAAGTTAGGATACTCCGGATGTATCCCGATCCTAAGACCCTTTCTCCTGAGGTAGGTCCATACCCAGTAGGTGAACCACGCCTCTGAAGTAGTGGAGTATGCCTCAGCGAGAAGGGAATAGGCACCATGGTAGTTGAGGGAGCACGGCAAGCCCGATGCCGCCCGTGTTTCTCGACACTACCATGTCCGATAAGGTTGCGTAACCCCGAGACAAGCCACAAGCATTCAAGATATCGCATATCACGTAAGAGGGTCGACAAAGTAGCCCACCCTCGCATATAAGCACAATAAAAGCTCACATAAGCACAAAAATAGCTTTAAAATCCCAAAAGAAGCAATCAACATAAATATTTCCCACAAACTACTCAAATAGCTTAATTATATCTTAGATATTCAATACAAGACAAGACAACTCCACAACAAGTTCCAAATGCAACAAAAAATGGCTAAAAACTACTTTTTTCCTTTCTTTAACCAAGATTTCTTTGTCCTATGCGCGTTTCAAAGTTTCCAAACCACATCCTAATCATACTATATTCTTAATTAAGCTCAAAGACACCTATTAAGATCATAAAAATCCATTTTAGAAGTTAAAGCTCGGGAAGGCCCCGAGCGGATTTGAACTACAACTATACTAACCGAACCCCATTTTCACGTAATGAAATCACCAATAGTGCTTCCTTACCCCAAGCATATCCAAACCATAGCCCATACGCACCCGGATTGCACAACGAGAAAATTCATCTTTTTAAAGTCGACTAATTTTGCAATTTAGCTCGGATTTGAGTGATTCAACCTCATGTGGCCTCCCTACTAGCTTCACTAGGGCCTATAGCATCTATTTGAAGTCTCAATTCAAGCTAATTAGCAAATTTTATTCAAAACCCTAAAATGAGCACTATTCATCATCTATTTCATTCAATTTGTGCGTTCTACCATAGAATTTGCTAACAAGCTTTAAAAGTCTTCTCTATAGGCTCTAATAAACACATATTAAGCATTTATAACAAGTATTATAGCAATAATCAACAAATCAAAAATTTCAATATATGAACATAAACTTTGATAGTTATAAAAATGCAACTCCCTCACTTGTATGAAGATGTAGGCAAGGTGATAAAGCTCTTAGGTGCTCTAAAATCCTCTATAAGCAAGCCCAGAGCTCATCTCCAAGGTTTGATGAAGAAATTCTCCTCCTATGCCATTTTCGGATTTGCTAAGTATTTTTAGCCTTTCTCCTCTTTTTTTTTGTTTTGTTTTGTTTTGGCTCTTATTATGTTATATAAATAATAGACTAATGAAATAATGGGTGTGAGTTAGTAAATTGGGTCTAATTAAACATATTTAAGGATCTAATAAAAGTTCAAAGTCTAGCTAATTCATTAGAAGCCCAAATAAAAATTTTACAAAAAAGTTACTATTCTTTCATAATACTATTCATTCAAGACGAAAATTATTTTCTAAATGCATACTCCCAACATTAAATACACAAAATAATATTTTTTACATTCCTCCTACATGATATGTGACAGGAGAAAAATACAGTTTTAGAAAAATTAAATAGTAAATTTTTCTTATGAATAGTATCTTATGCTAAAAATTGAATAAATATACATTTAATGCTCAAATAAGACATTCAACAATTTATAATGAATATGAAGAGGTTTTCGGTCGTCACAAGAATGCTCTATCTCTCTCTCTTTTATTCTCTCTTTCCTCTTTTATTGTCTCTTGCTCATATGCAATTTAGACTCGATAACTGACTTGATCGTCAGAGGGGTCCTTGGGGCACACCCCCAGTGCGCTTGTTTTGCAGGTTAATCACTTCCGAAGAGGAGCAATGAGCCCATCAAGCCCGAAACCAAATTTCTACCTTATCACCTATCAACATGGTGACATTGGTTCTTGCTTGTACAAAATTTTAATATCATAAACCATATTGCCAACTCGTGGTTTTCAAAATGCAAAAAGAACCCTTATGTTCTAAACAATAAGCAAATAGCACACCCTGAGATTTCAATAATTGTGTATTTAAGGACCATAATATCCAACATACCCTCATATGATGGCAATTTTCACTAACGCTTAAAGTTACCAAAAAAGTACATTTTTGTTATTTTGGGATTAACTGCATCAATTTTAAAATTATGAGGTGCTTCTTATGTTTCATTTAAACACTTGGGTTAACTTGTTGCAATTTGGGAAACCTATGGAAGTTATAATATTTTGTCAATTTATATTCACATTACAATGTACAAAAAGACTTCATTAGCATTTTCATTAAAAAAAAAGAAAAAAGAAAAATAGCAACTATGATCGTCATCTCAAATTTAAGCACCAGAATTTTGTTTCATAAGCCCATCAAGTGCAGCTATGCTAGAAATAACTCATCATCACATGCATCAAAAGCACGTCTGTTTAATGGGAATGGTAGCGAATAGGATTTAAATATGAAACATCTATTTTATCAGGTTTAAAGTGTTCATCTACATCATTAATCATTCCTTTTTAAGAATCTTGAGGGTGCTTTAATATATCAAAATTAATTGTGCAAGCTCTGATGATTCATTTCTCATTCATCTCAACAATTTAAAACAATTCCATTTTTGGCAGATCAGATGCAACATTCCGTTGTTAGTGCCCGTTTATGTTGCTATTACACATTACACATCTTAGATGTTACGATATATCCTTGTTCTACATGAAAAAAATTTATAAAATTCAATACCACCATATAAGATTTTGTACTACTCATCCTACTACTAATAATTTTTACAGTAAATGCCCCCATTAGTCCTTATTATTTTACGATTGTGACACTTTGGTCCTTAATTTCTAAAAATAAACCTTTTAGTCCTTAAAGTTAATTTAGTGGAACAACGTTAATCCCCATAGCAAAATCCGTATATTTTCTTTCAGCTTTATCACATGGCTGACACATGACTGTTAAAGTTGTGGTACCAGTTTTGTTGGTTGAAGTTGCAGCCTACAGATTGGTAAATTGTCACGTGCCAGTCACGTGATTATGCTGTCAAAAAATAGACAGATTTGCTATAGGGATTAACATTGTACCACTAAATTAACTTTAAGGACCAAAAGGTTCATTTTTAAAGATCAGAAACTAAAGTGTCACAACAGCGAATCATTAAGGACTAATGAAGGCATTTTACTCTTATTTTTAAGACAAAACTCCATAATTTTTAATATGGTATCAAAATTAGGCATTTGGTTCAGTTTTGTTCATGGTGCATACATCATGTGTGACCCAATTTACGTGTGTGACCCATCTCCCTCTTGGTCACGCATCTCACCATAGCTACATCTTCGATCCTGGTTCTTGGTTCTAGATTGCCTTATAAGAGCCTGGGATTCTATCTTAAAATGACATTTTTCTTGAAAACTTAAGGTGTTTTACATCTTAACTTATGTCCTCTTATCACAAATACTGTCTAGCCCTTAATTGATTTAAAATATGTTTTGGGATACGTCGTTGCATCACGAAGTTCATAACTTTATAATAAATTCAATATAATTTTATTTAAAACGAGTTATCCGTCATCCAAAAACAACAAAAAGACAAAAGATGCTTCAACATCTTTAAGCCAAAGAATGATCAAGTTTCACCTATCGCTGATTTGAGAATTCTCTTATATCATGAAGAGAGAGCAGGATACTCTAGAAGGACATTTGCAAGCTCTGAAGGATCCCATAATTATTCTCTTATTTATCTCTGCAAATTAACATACTTCTTCCGAGGTACACTTTTTAATAAAAAATAAATAAATAAGACTATATTAACTAAGAGTGAAGTTGCATCGTCAATTCTTGCAACAAGATTTGTTAGAAAGTAAAATTTGAATCTCTTATCGATATTAACTACCCAATTAAGAGATGGTAAGTTAAACCTAAAATTAGAAGCAAATCAATCAGCAGCTTTGTTAATAGTTTTGAATTCTGAATGAAGGACAAGGATATAGACAATGAACTTGCCTACCGAATGTGCCACTAGAGATTTGATCTAATGGTATATAACTCGCTAGGTATGCGAGGACTTAGACCTTCCTAAATCAAAAAACCAAACAAAAAAAAAAAATTGCCTACCGAATAAGCACCGTGCTTTTTTTTTTTATTAGTTTTTTAAAAAGAGAGGTATTTTAGAATACCTCAACGATCTTTTTTTTCTTCTTTCTTCTTCTCTTACCAAGCCTTGAACCCTTGAATGTTGATGTCCAACAGACTTAATTGTAAGTCTTGAACCATCAAGCCCAAGGAAGCCCAGTGGCCAATCCATGCGAAGTTTATATCAGTACTAAAAGAAAGATGGACTCCTGGTCACTTAAAATTTTAAGCAGAATAATAAGTTCTTCAACCTAGGAGTCGTGTATACAAACAATAAAAAAGACAACAGAATTCACAAAAAATATGTGAACTCATTAAAATAAACACGTGCCATCATTTCGCATTTTTTAAGTTTTTCATCAAACTATCATCTTATCCGTCAATAGTGCCACACACAAGAATGTTGCTTTTCAATTAGCATCTGAAGCTTGTAAAGCAGCATTGTCTTCTGAGCATCTAATGCAAAATCGTGGACAATTCCCTCTTAAGTAAAGTCTATTCAGAGGTTGTATGTTTTTGTTCAATGGAAATTCAACAACTAAAAGAAGATTAGGAAACGACTTAAATCAATGGAATCAAAAAAAGATCCGACTTATGAGGTAATAAATTGTTACATAATTTATCTTACCAGTTACACGTTCCTCGGTAAAAGCTCTAAAATTGTTTCTCCATCCGAGATAAAGGCAATTCGATGTACAAAATTCTTGCTATACATAAAACTTAAAAAGGGATGACCAACTTTGGAGGTATTATATGTAGACTTAACTTAATTTTATATATTTATTATCCCAGATAATAAATTCAATATTCAACACAACGATTTACATTAATTCTTTGTACATCATTGCTCTATCATACGAGAAAATTTCACATTGATGCCTCCCCTTTTGAGAATCTTTGACTTCCCGTGTATTGCAATAGAGGCTGAATATCGGGCAATGGCAAAAGCATGTTGTGAGCTCACTTGGCCATAAAGTCTATTAAGAGATCTTCAACTAGCACACACCAAAGCAGTCATTCCATTTTGCGATAATCAAGTTGTATTGCCCATAGTAGCGAACCTGTGTTCCATGAAAGCACACAACACATTGAGATGTATTACCATTCTATTATAGACAATTCGAGATGGCGCAATCATCACTTTCCCTGGGTTGATAAGCGAGTTGGAGGTTCTTGACATACACTTTCCAACTTGAGGGAAAGTGTTGAAAATCGTTGACTTTTCATGTATTGCAAATGGTAAAATACGTTGGGAATTTTTTCTTCCTTTTCTCTACTTAAAAGATGCCCAAGATTGCAAAAATCGTTTTTTATACATACTTAGCCTAAACAAAATTAGGTTGCTTTTTATTTCTCTTTGCCAATTTCATATCCCCTAGGAATCTGGAGTCAATTTCTTGTCACATTGCAAAGATTATATGATGCCAGAATTAAAATTATCCATTGCCTGATCAGTCTTTTCTCACTGATCTCAGTTTTCGCTGCTTATTCCTCACTAAGTCATTCCCTTACTCGCCCCAAGGGGAAAAATAAAAGGTGCCCAATAAAATGAAGTCACCAGAATATAGCAATTTACAAGAGAAATGCATCTTTTATTCCGTGGAAAGAATGATCTTTTAGCCTCCATTTTCGAGCTTATTTCATTGCTTGTATAGTTCTGAATGGAAGTTCAGCAAAGATATGTTATTCACAGTTGAAGGCCTGAAATCAAGCGGATTATTCCACCTCCCAGTGCCTTCCTCGGACCACCTCAAATGCACGTTTTCGATGTCTAAACCATCAATATGCTCCATCATGAACCCAGCAGAACTGTGATTAACAAGTTCTCTGCATCCTGGCCTGTAATCTAACAATCCATCTTTGTAACGCGTCCATCTTCTGTAAGTGAGGTTAACATTAACGAACTTCAAATTGCTTAGGCCACCACCTTCTGATCCAGATAAGAAGACACCATTTTCAGAAGTTGCAGAAATGTTCACAAATTTTAGATTTGAAATTGTCCCTGCTTTTGAATTTGAATCTCTTGGACAGGTGGTAATGTAGATAGGCTCTGCTCTTCCCCACCATGATGGATCGTAGTATCTTGTGGTGATATTTATGTTTGAAAACGTAATGTCACTAACATTTCCTGCAAAAAGAAGAATGAAGAGCAAAAGATTACACAGAAATTCAAGCTTGTTATGTTACGTCTCGAATTTCTGAAAGCGTAATTTTACTTAACTCATTTGGGATTCAATTAGTAAGAGAATATGTAATTCTGTAAAGACATCAAAGTTTTGTACCAGAGGATATGAAACATACTGTCTTATGTGAAAGCTTGGATTGACTCATAACGTTATAATATTATGAAAGAGATTCAATGATGGTGAACTATTCAAATAATTTCATTTTACCCGCAACATTAATTCAACACCATTGAGTTACCCTCATATAACGTTTCAGTCATAGACGGACCCAAACACCCAAGTTTAGGGTGTGTAATCGTGTAGTGAGAGAGGTCAAGCTGTGCACTCATACAGCGAAAATGTCCAATATAATAGTTTTTATTTTTTTAAATATATATATATGCACAAAGCACACTCTCAACACCACATAAGTCCGCCACGGGTTCCAGTAATAAATGAAAGGCTCGGAAAGCAGGGGAGCCCTTCTGTGCTATTTTTTCCACCCACCATTGGATCACCCTCATATAACATTACATCGGTTACGAGATGACCCAAGTCCCTTATATGTTAATCTTGGAACTCAAGATTAATTGGGAGAATTGCATTTTCTAACACTAGACTAACATACAGAATAACAAAAGATGAGTTAGGTAAGAACGAAGAAAGGTAACAGAATAACTATACCTCCATCTCGAATCTGCATTCCAAGACCTCTATGGGAGTCTACAATGGTAATATTATCAAACACAAATCCTCTGAAAGTGTAAAAACTCGCACTGCCTAGTTTGATGGCAGAAGATTTTGTCCGTATCCAGCAATCGGTAGCAGTAATGTTATAAACAGGTCCAGTCGATGACTTAGGACATATAGCATCATCCCCGGTATCAATATGGCATCTTGTAAGAACTGTATTGTTTGAATCCTCTATATCTATTCCATCGTTGTTAGGTGTATTGAAATCTCCATAGATTGAAACATCGTGAATTGATGTCTTTTGACATCGTACGAGGTGCAAACTGCAATATCACAAAAAAGCAAAGTAAGATACATTAGTTCAAAGTTCAGAAAATAGTTCAAGTCTAATGCACAATGCACATTCAGAAACAAGGAATAGCAGGATTGGGTTTTCTTCGGGTAGAGGGGTGGTGTTAACAGAGGCGAATCCACGATGTTTGTTTTGTTCAGTGGAACTTACAAAACATAATTTAACACTCTTTTATAGAAAAACTTTTTGTGTAGATTCTACATTGATTTTTCAGTTGAAAAATGCTTTAAAAATACATATTTTTAATAAAAATTTGGAGTTAGTAGTGGACGTAGCTCCATCTCACTCCTTAACGTCTCCGCTTGTGGTAGTGTAGGCTTTTTAAATATACAAGTCCATCCTTTATTCATTTGAAACACTCTCGCATGGAAGACAAATTTTTATCTTTTGAGTTAGGACAGGTGAGGTTTTGGAGCATCTCGAATTAATCCACCTCTTTAGTCTACAGAGTTTGCCTCAAGAACGTGATCAACGATGACGACAAGACTTTAACCTAGAACCTCAAGATAAAGTATCCTAATCAGCAAAGCTATCTATTTGTGCAATTTAGAAGCAGCAAATGAAATGAAAAATACACAAAACTTTATTTTACTAATTTTTAATACTTAGTGTTCTGAGAGAAGTGTAAGGGTCTGTTTGGCCTAACTTTTATACATTTAAAACCGCTTCCCGTGAGATTAGAAGATGAAGCTAACTTGTTTGATCTCTTATATGGTAAAGATTAAATATTTAAATTACAAGAATCTCGTACATTAAATATTCAATTCTTCCAATATACAAGGGTGGTGAAACAACACAAATGATATATAGTATTGCTCCAAGAAGATATATTTTTAATACATTTTTTTCCCAAAAAAATCCTCTAATATTACACTCCCGACCCATCGTCCAAATTGACATTTTAAGGCAAAAATTATATTTCAAGTATTTACTAGCTTAGTGCAAACCCTTACAGTGTGTTTGGATTAGGGAAAATGGGGGGGGAAGGGAAGGTTAGTAAAGGGAGGGGTTTATTCCCTCCCTTGTTTGGTTTGAGAGAGAATGAGGAGATGGGGTATAGAGGGGATGAATCTAACCCCTCCATACCCCTTCTATTTGATCCCTCCAAATTGGAGTAAAATGGAGGGAGGGGAAATTACTATTTGTGATGACATTTTTACCTTTTACTTTTATTCTAATTACAACTATATCAAACAAAAAATATTCATAATATAAAATAAAAAAAGGACATAAATGTCATTATACGATCTCTCCCTTCCATTTTCTTTCTAATCCAAACAAAGAACACTCATCATCCTTTATGATCTTCTCCTTTATAAAATTATGCAATTCAAACATAATTTGACCCCCTCCATTTATTTTCTTTATGATACTCTCCTTTTATCTCTTTTATTAAACTTCCTCCCCCTCAATCCAAACACACCCTTAGAATTCATAATTAAGGCATAAAGCTTCCCTAAGATCCCTTTAGTGATGTGGGCCCTGACGAGATACTGCTCCTTGAGATTTGCGCTGATCAAAAGCTACTTTGGTGTCTGTTGTTGTTGGTGTCTCGGGCCATGACCCAAAGAGGGTCGAGGCCCTTATCAGTCCAAGGCCTTGCCTAGACTTGTGGGCCAGACCCCTGTTGCCTACGAGGTTAGTGGTCATGCCCACTATGCTCGGACTTAATTTAGAACTCAATAATGGTTATTCACTTTATTTCTCGTCATTGTTCACATTATATATTTCAAAAACTTTGCTCTACTTCATTTTCACTAGAAATAGTCATATAGCACATGCACGAAGCATAAGAAGTACTTCTCAAGTTTACTAATGTAAAATTTATATTCTTATGTGCTAACCTTCTACTTTTATCTTTTGAAAGTCTTCTCAAAAGTAAGTTTTTCGAATATCCTTCATGCCCCTCAATAACTATGTAGATACACATTATGAAAATTGAGTGGGGTACCTAATCTTAGTCAATAACGTCAGCAGCTACGTCATGCAATCGTATAAATGATGGGTACGTATATATTCTCTAATAATTAATTATGCATGGATTATTCCGAGAATATCTCTAGGCATTGTCACATTGGTGGAAAAATCAAATATTTTTAAGGTCTTGGTGGGGTCCATCCACCAACCCCTCTTGCATTCACAAGGACCATCACTGATGATATGTGATAGAGAATGAAGATGTGGGACCAATGAGTAAAAATTTAATGTAATCTATATCTTTGATGCCATTTGATCTCTATCCTTCAAAGTACAAGCAACAACAACCTCTTAAAAAAAAGACATGCATATTTACAGGAGGGAACTAAAATTTTAATATTAGAAAACCAAAATATATTTTTAATAATACTACATAGAACCCCACCCCCCCTCCTCCTCCTCCTCCTCCTCCTCCTACTAATACTGCCCCCGCATATTTAGGTGACGTTTTATACCGTTCAATTGATATTTTATTTGTTATATAATAAGAATATATGTATTAAACAGAACGGGGGCTACAAATTTTTTAAATATAACAATATTTTTAAGTTATTTTTAATTTAAATTATTAATTAGTCAACACTAAAAAAGGAAACCATTATATATAACGTTAATTATACATTAGAACCCCACTGAAAAGACATTCTAAATCCGCTCATAGTATTAAATGTCAAATATAATAAAAAAAAATTTTGTTCGATAATAGAAAACGCCCTTTGAAAAGACACACATCAGCATTGCTAAGCCCCAAACACATGACCCCACCTGACAAATAAATGGTCCAAATTAATTAGCTATAAGACCCATTAGGAATTACTCTTAAAAAAAAATAACTTCTATCTAATTTGAACACAAAATGTAAATAAGATTAACATACACATCCTAAATGCTCCACATAATAAAAAAATTTATCATATAAAAAGTAACACTCAAGTTATATACAACATATAAATTTTTGTTTAAAACTTCGAACTTAATATTTATACGGTGTGGACCTCACACATAGTGCAGACTGTTTTTAGACTACCCCACAACATATGCAACAATGTTCGTATTTCCACTATAATCTTATACTTTGGTATAATCACAAAGTCAACCCACCTCTATCCATAAGCACAACTAAAACCAAACCAATCAAAACGGTTGTGTTGGACTGTGGAAAAATATTGGGTCCGTCAATTGAATCATTCATTAGTCCCATTTAGTACGAGTCTCAGACCCAATAATTTTCTGAGTGTCAAGACTTAAAAATGTCCTTAGCCTCATGTATTTGTTTTTAACGCATGAGGCGACCTAAATTAATAAGAAAGGAACGTTCAAAACGTTTTGTCATTTTAAAATATTTTCCCGTGTACTTAAGTTAGTAGTACTTACCACCAATAGGCAGGCTGGTTGAGTTTGACATCCGAGACCACAACATTTGTACACCCAATGAACCCAACTAGCCTTGGCCTGCACTCATCACCCAAGCAAGCCCCAGTGGTGTTCCAACTCACCATCACATTCTTCCTCTCATCAAACCTCTTCACAAACTTCCACCCTTGCCCATTAATCTCACCACCACCAGTGATCCCAACCTCCACTGCATCCTCAGCAAGCACCACGTACCACCTGCTTTGCTCCTTTGGATAATCTTCCATCCTCGTCCCACCTAATACCACTGCACCTTTGTTGATGTTCAGCACCACTCTTGATTTCAAGTGCAACGTGGCGGTTAAGTATTGGCCCGGAGGGAAGTTGACGTGGCAGGTTGTTCCGGGTGTCGTCGCCGCCGCGGCACAGGCGTTGATGGTGGCCTGGATTTGGTGGGTGTCGTAGTGGAAGCCATCGCCGGTTGCTCCGTAGTCAGTGACGGAGAGGGAGAGGGGGGTGGTGGTGGGGAGGATGGAGAGTAATGACGTGGCGGAATGTGATTGGAGGATTGTGAATGTCAACAATAGTAGTAGTTGGATTTGCCCTATGGAAGGCATTTTTGAGATCAATGGATGAGAAGAATGTATATATTATATATATGATGTGTACGAATGGATAAGATTTCATGAATAGAATAATTAGTGACTAAAGAGTGTTTGCATTGTTAGACTAATTCATATATAATCTTTTTGGAAAATGATGATTCGGATTCAATAATTGAACTGTTTATATAAGAAGTGAAAAAAATTTCATTAAGACATTTTCCAGACTTGATGTGTGTGGACGCTCCACATACAATGTGAACTTTTTTTTAAACTAAGTAGATATTGTGAAAAAAGTTTTAAAATAAAAATTATTTTTAAATGATCAATCTCTAACTTTTGAATATTGTAATTTTATCTTTATTGGATTATTCGAACAAATTTAATAGTCATTTTTTTTTTTTTTTGTCAAAAGTTTAATAGTCCCTTAGATAGCATCAATAGCACCCGAACATGTTCAAGAACAGTATAGACAAATGCAAAGTGTAAAATTATAATTTAAGAAAAGTACAACGACCGCAGAAAGAAAAAAATAATAATAAATTCTGGTTTCTAAGTCTAATCCGGATATTGTAATGATATGCTCATGTCACGCCGGAATTTGTTTTAGTTGAAAGGGAAAATTTTATATTTAGTACTTATTGTTTGTAAAATATTTTAATTTAATTTTTATTGTTTAAAATTTTTTAATTTAGTCTTTATTGTTTAATTAAAAGTTTTAATTTTATTTTTATTGTTTAAAATATCTTAATTTAGTTCTTATTATTTCATAAAAAGTTTCAATTTTGTCTTTATTATTGTTAAAAAATTTTAATTTCGTCTCTATTATTTTTTTAAAATTTTAAATTGGTCCTTATTATTTAATGACTAAATTAAAATTTTTTGAGAAGCAATAAAAACGAATTTAAATTTTTTTAAAAAGAATAGAGACAAAATTAAAATTTTTGAGAAATAAAAAAGACAAAATTGAAAAACTTTAAACAATAAAAACGAAATTGAAACTTTTAAGAAAATAATAGAGATTAAATTAAGATATTTTAAATAATAGAGATTAAATTAAAATTTTTTATAAACAATAAGAACTAAATATGAGATTTTCTATAGTTGAAACATGAAATGAACCAGTCGAAAATTGACAACATACATCTTGACGCTCTTTTTCTGTGCCGTAAAGCAAAGACCTTTTTGGTTGCTTGTCTACAATTGTTATCGCGTGCTGACTAGTGGCCCTCGTTAATAACTATTGAAGTGTTCTTATCATATGTGGGTTCGATGGTTACAATTCTAATCGGTTGGTCTAGTGGAACTAAAGTGTTTAGGGTGAACGTGAGGCTTACTTTTTATATCAATCAAGAGAGTTTTGGTTTTAGATTTAGTTCCCTTATATTTAATTAAAACGGATCATACATTTTTTTTTTTTTTGTGCAAGATCATATATTTAAACACTAGCGTGAACCAAAAGAAGCTTTGTAAAGGGTGTTTGTGTCGTAAAAAGCATGTTTTCCAGTCAATAAGACATGCAACATACTTAGAGCCAGTTTAGAAGGGACTTTCCTTCATAACATATTCAATTGTAGGAATTATCCATGCAATTACGATTAAATAATTTGAATAATATCGTTATTGATTCTTCCTCGTAACTTGGTGAAGATAATCTTACATTTCATTTTCTAAGAAATAAACGTGATTGCCAAACGAAGTGTATAGACTAAAAGCTTTTCTCCAACTCGACTTAAAAACAATAATTTTCATTTCTTCGATTCTCTAAATTCATGCTTTCACATTGTCATTTTAACAAGTTAGGTCTAGTTTTCCAAAAAAATAGTTTTCGGCCCTCAAATAAGGTCTTGAATCGCCTCGTAATATTTAACGTCATAATGTTATGAGAAAATCCAAATCCCTCGAACCACCACCAATAAAAGGAACAAGGGAAAAGGCAAGCCAACTATAGACCAGAAAGGGTGACTTGCATAATGTAATTAAGCATAACTCTGAGTTCTTGTACACATCAACAAGCTCGTACGTTAACTATCGCCCTAATTTCATGAAGAAACCAGGGAAAAGGGAAACGATCAATGCACCAAAAAAGCTGACTTTTATAACATAATTGAGCATACTTCTGCTCACTTTTTACACTTAATCAGATCAATCACATACATGAAGTATCGGTTTAATTGACTAGTTAAGATTAACACATACTATTAGGAGTAGCAAATGATTCTCTCCGCTTTGAATTGAGATAAATCTAGATTTCCAGCAGAGTATAAATTTAACTAGCTCCTCGTTCATTTTCGGCATTCACTGTACTATAAATCTAATATATACCCAGCTACCTACCGGTAATGCTTTCACCTCCCGTCAGAGCTCCATTTTCAGCTTGCTTGAGTCCAAAAATGCTGTAATAGTTATAGAAACCTTGGTTATACGACATGACATGGTAAAATGTTACACGTTGTTCATTGTACACTAAGTATTTAATGTTCATTTGTCCAACGTCCTCTATTTATTGTTTACCTGAATCTGCTGAGGAGTCGTATCTTAAAGGTGAGATTTCTGGAGCAACAAAATTTGAGGGGGTTTCTTCCCTGTTCAATATTGGCTGATGGAACCCATCCGAATGCCAGAGCTGTTGAGAGTGCGGTCTGATCTCACCTTCAGGACCAACCGAAGGCATAATCAGGCCTGAGAAATTACTTTCTAATGGAGACACATTCTGAAATTTATCAAAAGAACGAAATTCATCACTTAGTCATCAGCACAAAGAATAACAAATTTGTATAATCACTTAACAGATACGTACGAATAAATTTCCAATTCTTAAGCTGTCTTTGTTTGCTTGTACGTGAAGAAGTTTAGAATAATTGGTTAAATCTTGATCATTAATGAGACAAACTTATATTTCACTCCTTAAATTACCATGATTGAGTTAAAACATCTACAAATAAGTTTCAAGGGCTACACAGACCTTCTAAGAATAATTTGTTATCTCACTTTGACAACTCAGGACTTACATGCATCGTTTGCTTCCTTGTGGCATATAAAACCATAGAACTGAACCACTTAATAAGCTTTGAGAAAAGGAAAAACAAATTTTAAATTCTATCGCGACTTCATATCAGGGGACCTACTATCTTATAGTCCACCAAAGTGTGTCATGCAGCATATAGAATTATAGCATAGTAACGGATGGCCAGTCCGTTGTTTCATACAAACAGTTGATGTTATTGATGTAAACAGATTGCAGAGTACTTTTTATTTTTCGAAAAAAGGTAAACAGATTGCAGAGAGTAGAGGTGGGCCGACTTTCAGCTCTGCCATCTTTTAGCAAAATCTGTCCTTGCGAGATCTCAAGTTGATTCCTGAGTTGGCTTGTATTCTGAATTTACTTTTTTTTTTTTGAGAAATACATTCTGAATTTACTTACTCACATGTTCATAAAACTTGAGTTGTCTATCTTAACCACTTTATAGATATGGTGCCACCTCAACAAAGATACAACTACGAATATTAGATATATTTTCTTTTATCTTTTAGAGAAAGAAAGAAAGAAAGAGAGCCGGGGGCGGGGGGGGGGGGGGGGGGGCGGGGGCGGGGGGGCGGGGGGGGTGGTGAGGGTAACGAGGGTCTTATAAGCATTACTTCACAAAACTAACAAATTTGTAGGCAATACTTACTTCTGCGGCCATGAAATTATCAAGGTTGAAATCAATTCTTGGGTTGACAGCAGCAAGTCTCATTGATAGGAACTGTAAAGCAAATATAGCCAATCACAAAAAAGTTATCAAGGCAACAGAGGTAGGAGCATTGGACAGTCATTTCGATATCACTGGACGCAACCTGACTATCAAGAAACAACAATATTGAAAAGAATGTGTCCTCAGAGATGCTATCTTTTGTTTTTTTTTTTTTTAGAAGGCTATCTTTTGTTCTTTTAACGCTAAAATTTTTATTAAAGTGCTCCAAGTGGGTGCAACCCAAAAACAAAACTAACTATACAACCTATTTATAACTTGATAGACGCTATCAACCTATTTATAACTTCATAGATGCTATCATGTATTAAATCAGCAAAAATTCTTCAATTTTCCCTTCTCCTTCTCCTCCCCACACCCTTCTTTTCTTCCACGCCCTCTTGCCTTCCTTTCATATCATTTTCACTGAAGGAGAATATTCCCATGTTCGAAAATAGAAGTATAATCACACCGATAGCAAAAATTAGGTGAAAATATCTTATTTACTCTCACTATAATTTGTTAAAAAGTATCATCATCTGAACTAGTTACCATTTATTACATACTCAGTCTTGACACAAATACCAGCTAAGGATAAAACAACACCTTAGATTGTAACATCTAAAAGTCTGATGCAAGGATGTCCAAATGCTGACCTCCACTTGACGCTGAAGGGATTGTACATGGTTTATAATTTCATCCAACACTGATGCAGTCCCTGAAATCTGCAAACAGATGGACCATACGTAAGTTCGTAGAATACAGGGAGGAGAAGATGCTGGAGTGACAAACTTCTTAGTTTCTCCTTGTTTTCTATTTCAACTATCAATTTCCAATCAAGTTGAAGTGTTGGTATCAAACCTTCAGTTTCTAATCCGAAAATATGGGCAACAAGAATAGAGCTTCTTTAACCATAAAGAGATTCAAGCTAAAAAAAAACAAAGGGAAAGGAAGAGAAGACAAGAAGAACCTTAGTCCTGCGAATTCATAGTTCATACTAAATTGGAAAGGCTGTCAGGAAGATCATACTGAAAATGTTTTAACATTATAGGTGGTAATTTCATTTCTCTTTTATAAGTAATTCTTTTCCCCAAAAGGAAAAGCGAGAAATAGAAAGAAGCATACAAGCAGAATAGATGAAGAGACCCAATTATTTACTTCATATTTCGAGTTGAATCACCAAATGCCGCAAACTATTGTTACTATAACCTAAACCAACTAATTGTAAAACCCACATTAACTGAAGGATTGCAAAGTAGTTAATATGTGTACATAGAGATGTGCAGAGTTCGCATAGAGATGTGCAGAATTCGATTCAAATTCAGGACTATACAATTCAGCACACATTCAAGGAAATGGAGTCATACTTTTAGGTCCAACCGAAACTGCCCATACTGGCTATAAAGCAGCGAAGATTATGCAATAATTGCCAAGATAGAAAGGGCACAACAGTAGTCAATAAGTTCTACCCCCGCTTACTCTTTCCGAAACATACCACACTGACATAACCTGCTAATTGGTCTCTAACAACTCCTTTTTATTTTGTTGCCATTATAGTATTAGTAGGGTCTGTCTGTTCAGAACAACCATCTTGAAACTACCATTCAAGCACCTTAAATGCTCCCATAAGACAGCTGAAACCGAGCCATCACAAAGGTAGAAGTGGGATGAACAGACACCAAACTTAACATGGAAGCACTAAACTGCGCATCTGACCACAAAGCTCCTATTCAGAATTAATCTCATATCTACCAAATTACTAGCATATAATGCAGTAAGTGAAAAACAGATATAACACCTTTATGCATCAATTTTAGTAAATACATATCTATTTTATAGCAACCCGTTAATGCTTCTTTTTTTTTTTCAGAAGTAACCCGTTAATGCTTCTAGGCTCACAGTTTTTTCTCTTTTTTTAAAAGTTAAACCCGCCAGTATATATTCTCTTTGAAAAATCCCCAACGGCAAGAAAGTGAATTACTTATGTACACTTAAATGAAAAATAAAATCTTATGATTATTATACATCCTCCAATTTCCCAAACTCAGATGCATAAAAAATACAAAAATAAAAAGCTGAATTCTGTCAAGAAAAGGACAAAAAGTAAACCTAACAAAGACAGACCTATGACCAATAACACGACTCCAAGATGTAATGTCCCACGTTAGTGTAAGACGTAAGATCGCGAGACGTAATAAAAGAGGTTTATAAATTAGTATTATGGGTTCAAGTAACAACTTAAGTTAACTATTTCAAACCAAAACATACTAGTCTTCTTTGCAGACTTAGATCACCGGGCCTAGATATTACCAAAGCAAAAAGGCAAAACATCAGTGATAGACAATCACCAGAGAGGCAATCCAAGAGCAGGCATTTGCCAGTTCCTTCTCTTGGTGCATAAGCCATTGGCCTACTTTTCTTTCTTCATTAAAAAGTTGATAGCGACCCCCAACAACATAAAGCCTAACGCAAAGTCATTATAATCATATCTATAATACTCATATAATCCAAAATCGCCATTAAAGATTTACCCTTCGTTAACTTCACGGCTCATGAGATTAATCAACAGATTATTTTTCTTTTAAAAAGAAAAAGAATAAAAAGCAAAAAGGAAATAAGAAAGTTGATAACAATCTAAAACGATAATTAACAGAAAAAATAAATCTAAAACGACAATATTAATAAATGAAAACGACAAAAGCAATTAGGCTAACCTTGTTACATCCTGGGACCAGCTCTTGTAACAGCTTCATCCTAGTATTAATCTTCTCTCTCCTTGCCTATACATTACATATATAATACTCATTGACATTAATTAAACATGAACCAATTATACTTAAATAATCTCACTTAAGCATAATCAATCGCATAATCATAATTACTCTTTCAGCTAAGCTGTGGCTATCGGTGGCTTGGCCGCGACGCGCTCGCACGTGAACGTACGGAAGCTTCTCGCCACCGTTCTCCTCCGCCGTTGAGATTTCATTCGTTAATGCTTTCTTGTTCTTTTTGTTCGATTCTTTTGCCTAATTTTCATTAAAAACAAAATAATAGTAATTAGTTAACTTACGCTAAATGATTAGTTAATCGTAATTAATTAATTAGTTTTTCTTTTAATTTGCGAAATTACCTTTTTCTCCCTGTCCTTTCGCTTGTTTGATGGTTTCTGAACCGTCGGATAGGAGACGGCCGGCGATGAGTTAGGGTTAGAATCGGAATCCCCCGGCTCTTGCTTCACTAGACGCGGCGGCTTCGAGCGTGAACTCTCCGAATTTCCCGACGAAGCGAAGACGGAGAACCTGGCGGCGCGGTTAATGAGCGCGGCATCGAAAGGGCAAATAGACAGCGGCAGAGGACCTGGAAGACATTGCTGATTGAAAGCCTCGCCGGACAGTTTCGCCATTGACGCCGGAGAATGAGAAGGTGGCGGTGTATCGACGGAATCCGGCGAGTGGACAAGGAGCTCGACGGCTTGGTTAGCTGGAAGCTCAAGCAAAGCGGTGAATGAGCTGCCGGTCTCCGGCGGCACGGCCATTAAGCCGCCCAGCTGATGAAAATCCGGCCCGAATTCTTCGGGCTTCGGCCCGCAGTTTTCGGATCTAGCTTCTATACTACTACCAACTTCCATAAGTAAACATAAAATAAGAAAATTCAAACCAAAACCTTTTCACTGACACTAATTCTTTGCAATTTACCCCTAAATTACCTTGAATTTGCAGAACTAGACCAAATTAAACCACACCTAAGAAAAAAATATGACTAAGTTGTACCAAATGAAGCAAATCCTTAATTTTTTTAATGTATCCACACATACTCGTATATATGACATGTATGCATAGAGAGAGAGAGAGAAGCTTTTCTGACTGTACTCTGAAAGCAACGTTATTGCGATTTGGTCCCTATATATCTTAGTATTTGCTTAACATGCCCTACATAATGGTAAGTCATTTTCTTTGCATTTAGCTAATTAAAGTTTTAATCATTTCCTTTACTAATTTTTTTATTTATTAAATGACGTGTATTAAGATATTTTTAAATTTTAAATTTAAAAAAAGTAGTTAAAATTAATTTGAAATAAATATCTGACATTTCAAAATACCAAAATCTGATGGTTCATAACAAATCTCAACAATTTATTAATTTTATATCATAAAAATATTGTATATTTCACGAATCGATTTTTAAATCTCTTATACTTAAATTGAAATTAAACACTATACCAAATAAGACTTGAATCCTCTCATATTAAATAATGATCACTTATCCACAAATTTTTACTATAACTTGTATAAAAATATGCTCTTGTAATGTTATTTAAGATCGGACCAACCGACCCCACAATGCTAGATAACAGAAATTACACGAAAGTAACTAGCAAAATTACTTCGTACGGCTAGTATAGGAACTCTCCCTTTAAATTAGCTATCTAATCCTCCCTTAACCCCCAGTTTGGATTGCACATGGGAAAGGAAAGGAAAGTAAAGTAGAGGAAGAAAAATAAAGGAAATGAAAGGAAAATAAATCTCTTGTTTGGATTGTAAAAAAAAAATAAGGAAAATAAAATGAAAGAAAATTATAATTTGATGTTTGGATTGGAGAAGTAAAGAAAAGGAAATGATAATTTTAGATGAAAAATTACCTTATTATCCTTTCTTATAAGATAATCATAAAAAGAATTAAAGATAAATTAGTATTTTTATTTATTTTCCTTTCCCTTCCCTCCATTTTACCCAAAATTGGAAGAATTATAAAATCCTTATCATTAAAAGAAATGGAGGGATTTTGGAACCCCTCCAATTTCTTTATTGAAACTGAAAATACAATCTAAACAGAGGGAGGGATTTCCTAATCCCTCCCATTTCTTTACTTTCCTTTAAAAAAACTAATCCAAACAAGCTGTAAAGCTTTTAACACTTGTACAACAGAAGATTGATCAACTAAGGCTCCGTTTGTTTGCCGTAAAATATTTTACCGGAAAATATTTTTCGGATTTTACGGTGTTTGGTAACATTGAAAAATTAGTCAACCGTAAAATATTTTCCGGTCAAAAATTGCGGCTGCTTTTTCTTAATTTTACGGTGTTTGGTAACACCAGAAAATTAGTTAACCGTAAAATATTTTCTCAACAATTGCGGCTAGTACAAAATTATGTAAAATATTTTCATGTTTTTTAGGAGAAGAAAACATTTTACAGAACTTACGGCTCATCCAAATATTAGAAAAATTTTCAGTATTCTATTTTTCAGTAAAATATTTTCCCTCAACAAGTTATTTTACGACAAAAAAACAGAGCCCTATAAAATATTTTATTTTTTAAAAAAATACTTTTTACGAAAAATATTTTATACAAATAAATTATTTTACGGCAAACAAACGGAGCCTAAGATGCCTACTGAAATTGGTTGATGTAACTTATTGGACCAAACGACCCCACAACGCGAGATAGCAGAAATTACACGAAAGCAACTAGCAAAGCTACCCCCACAACTTTAGACAACTGAAGTTTCCGTAATCTTTGACAAAAAAAAAAAAAAAAAAGTTTCCGTAATCAACCGGCGTTTGAAAAGTCCTCAAAATTTTCAAAGTCCACATGCTCATCTATTGCTTTCATCACTTTTCACCTGCATATATATATATATATATATATATCAGCAGCCAGTGAAAGATATGAAGGCCGAATGATCAGACGCGATCGAATTGATGTAGATACAAAAGGTAAGCAAAGTTAGATTGTCATTGTTTCTTAGTTTCTGCAGAAGAACATGTTGCTTTTTTAACGTTTGAAGCTCTCTCTCTAGCGCGTGGAGCCCACATCACTAGAGAGAGACGTGAACGTTTTGAAGTCTCTTCGGTTGCTTTCATGTTTTTGCGATCTTGGTTTGCTGATGAATATAGATAGTTTCAGTGAACACTTGGTTAAAAGCTTTTTTTTTTGTTTTTTTTGTTTATGAAGACCCTTCTCCTCTTTTCTTTATCCATCTCTTTATGTGTTTTGTCTTCTTCTTTGGCTTTTGTAGCAGTACTTTAGCTTGTGAGCCAATTTGCAGACGGACTCTTGCTTGCTTGAATTCTAGTAAATTACTGCATCATCTAAAACAGTGGTGGACCGACATTATGGTGAGTATATACAAGTGCACATTCTTAATTTGAAAAAATACATTTTTTTCCTTTTTTTTTTGGTTTTCTTATAAAAAAAATTATTATATTCGATATTTTCGTTATATGAGTCCACATCTTGATTTTTTTCACTATACGAGTACACAACCTGAGTTTAGGTGTCTGAATCTGTCACGGGTGACTTAAAAAAAGTTTATTATATATTCATTTATTATTTTCAACACATCTCACAAGTGCAGTCCAATTAATTTTTTTCTTAGCTTTGCACGTAAACAATTAAAATATTTGAAATGATACAGAACAATATAGTATTGCGAGTATTCTAACCAAAAAAAGAATAAGTCTAAGGAGTATTGAAAAGAAGAAATAATGTTGCGTCCCTTTATCATGTTTCTTGTCTGCTGTGCTAGTATTATCAATATATAAACTCAGGGGTGAATCAAGATATCTTTTTAGTGGGGATTAATATATAATTAACGTCTATATGTAATTTTTTATTTTTTTAGTGGGGCTAAGATCAATTCTAATAGCGTCCTTATTTGTTTTTCTACTCTACATGTAGGAGAGTGAATAGTATAAATGGGTTCCAACAACTTCGATAGGTGATGTCCTAAATTATAAGAGATTCATAAACTCATTTTCAACATTTTTACATTTGGAGAAAAACACAAAAATTCCGTAAGCCATCCCTTAAAATCTTTCAATGTTCAAAATAGCAAAATTTATGAAATATAGGGAGGACATTGGAGTGAAACTAAAATAGGGGTCGAATTGAATAAATGTAGGGAAATTGTTAGAGGTAACGGATTGATCCTTATATATAGAAAAATTGCTCCAATCTCCTATATGTAGGGAGAAAAAATAGAGAAGTTGTTGAATTTGACCTAATTAATATTTCAAACTAAAAATACCTTAAAAATATCATGCATTCGCCCTTGTATGGTCCTCTATATGATTGTGGAAGAATTTGTCACTTTTTAATTTGATGAGTAAAACACAGTGTAGTACCATAGAATACAAATAGTGACATTATTTATATATTCTTTTCCCGATTACAATTTGTGCTACAAAGGGACACCTAGATTGCTATATCATTTTTTTTTATTCGGTGAAATGTAGAATTACCTTTACGTTGTTTGACAAATAAGTTAGTTACCCTTATGTTATCGTAATAATTTTATAAATTATAAATACTTTTTTAAAATATTGCACTTAACACCTTATCGTTGATTGGTTCTTTCAAGTTAAGAGCATATGCATCTTACTAGTTAACTTTGCAGCATTGGGTGGTTGGCATATGGGACAATGATGGTAGGAGATTATATGCAACATTTTACAAAACACAAGAGTTTGATAAGATCATTTTGGTAAGATAAATGGAGGTAACTAGCATTTGCCTTTTGTGAGATCATTTCGGTAGGAAAGCGAGTGTAACGCCCCGAACCCAACCCCACGCTAATAGTCAGGCTCGGACCCGTCACTCGGACAGAGTCTCCTCTGTACCAAGGACAAAACTGATACCTGTAAACATTCATTCAAGACATCTGAACTAAAAGCAACAACTTATCAACAATAACTCCGAAGCCCAAACAAAATCACAAGGCCATCCGAGCCTTGGAGTAACAACATTCTACTAAAGCACACAAGCATGCGAGATAAGTTGATTTTTTTTTTTTGTCATAAGTAGTTAAATACAATAACTTCTAAGTTCCATATGAAGATTCACAAACACTCCAAGCATGCAAGGAAAATTAAAAGTCTAGAATTCATTATTACAATCCAACAACTTCTTTAACATCCTAATACACATCTACTAGACATATATATACACGACTCCAAAGTCTCAAAATACATTAATAACAAGAACTCCACGTAAGAAGCACATAAAATCCACCTCAGCACACAAGATCACTGATTCTGGTCTACTTGAACTTCTTCTTCTTCTCCTACTTCTAACAGCTGGGGATTCACCTCAGCTTCTCCTGAAATATTTCAAATGAGGAGTGAGCAACAAAGTTGCCCAGCGAGGGAGGTGATGCAGCATGTAAATGTGCAATATGATATGCAACACAAGTAAACATATATACAAGACACATAAACCATCAAGACAATAAATCAAACTATTAATCACTTTAAAAAGGATACGGTTCCACTTCCAAGTCTTCGATCACGAGCCACGAACCACGAGTATCACGATTATGCCGGCAACCCCAAACACCAACAATTGGGATACTCCGGATGTATCCCGATCCTACGACCCTTTCTCCCGAGGTAGGTCCATGCCCAGCAGGTGAACCACGCCTCTGGGGTAGTGGAGTATGCCTCAGCGAGAAGGGAATAGGCACCATGGTAGTCGAGGGAGCACGGCAAGCCCGATGCCGCCCGTGTTTCTCGACGCTACCATGTCCGATATAGGTTGCGCAACCCACTACAAGTCACAAGCAATCAATAATAGCACATAACACGTAAGAGGGACGACAAAGTAGGCCGCCCTCACATATATGCACGATAAAAGTTCATATATGCAAGATTTTAACTAATAGATGCCAAAGGAAATCAATCAACATAATTAATTCCAATAATCTACTCAAATAACTTAAATACATCCTAAATATTCTATGCAAGGCACTACTAACACACAACAAGTTCCAATTGCAACTAAAAAGGCCAAAAACTACTTTTCTCCTTTCTTTAATCGAGCTTTCTTTCTCCTAAGCATAGTTCGAGATTCTCCATCCTACCCTAGTCTTTCTATATTCCTAATTAAGCTTAAAGGTACCCTTTAAAGTCATAAAAACTCATTTTTGAAGCAAAAGTTCGGGAAGGCCCCGAACGGGTTTGAACTATAGCCATACTAACCGAACCCTAATTTCGCGAAACGAAAGCACCAAAGGTGCTTCCTTAGCTCAAGGATACCCAAATCGATGCCCAAATTTGCCCGGATTTCCTAACGTGCAAAACCCCCTTTTTAAAGTAAGCTATTTATGCACTAAAGTTCGAATTCGGGTGATTCAACCTAACGTGGCTTTTCAATTACCTTCCCTAGGGTCTAGAGCACCTAATTGAGGCATCAATTCAAGCCAATTATCAAATTTTCTCAAAACCCTAGTTTTAGGCACTATTCACCTTCTCTTTGATCAATCTCAACATTTAACCGTTAAATTTGTTATCACACCACAAAAGTTAGCTCTAGAGGCTTTAAATAACTCATAGGAAGCATTCAACACAAGATATATAGCTATAATTGACAATTCAATAAAATTGAACATATGCATACAAACTTTAAACTCAAACAAATAAGACTCCCTCACAATTTTGAAGATGTAGAAGCTTTGTTGAAGGTCCTAAGTTGCTCAATAACCTCCCAAGATCAATCTAAGAGCTCAAAGTGCATGGATGAAGAAGCAAAAATCTCTCTTTTCCTCTCTTAAAGTGGACGGCCAGCAGGGGGGACATGGAGGGAATTTCTGAAATTGTTTTGATGACTAAAATGCTATGTGTCTTTTAATTTTTTATGAGTTAGTTGTTTTATATGTTGCATATCATTAATTTCCTAAGCTTTGTAGTCTCAAATATTGATCAATTAAGGCTAATTGCAATTACAATTGCTTTTTAATTAATAACTAGCACTATTCTAACGTAACACTATTCAAAGCTCACGGAAATTATTTTTCAAACGCATACTCCTAAGCTCGAAAGTTCAAAACGAAAATTTCTTGGTTCCTTTTAAATGTCGAGTGACCTAGGAAAAATTTAAAATCAAGCTTTCGAAACAGTCAAAAATTTTATGAATAGTGACCCACAATAAAAACAATTAAACAAGAAAAATGATGCACGTAGAAATGCGCACATAAGTATGCAACGATTATAATAAATTTAGGGTGAAATTCTCGGGTGTCACAGCGAGTACCTAGCTTATTACTAAAAGCACAGGGTAGTGTGGTGCATACTAAATGAAGAGAATTGTCTTCATTTCATCTTTTTCATTAACTAATTTATGGGCTCGGTCGAGTACAATGCATTTTAAAAAGTACGAGTATTTATGAGGTTATTATGGTGCCACAGGGAGTAACTAACAAATTCAGCAAACCTCAGAGGTACCTTTCTGTATATGTCAACCTTCATTCGTACCTAGGAGTCATTAATTCCTTTTCGACATGTACAACACATAAATGGAACAAGAAAACTTAGAAAAACCAGAAAAACAGGGACACGGAAAAGCTTAAGATTTCTGTTTATCATGAGACCTTTGGCAAGTAGTGATTGTGAGTTGCTTCCTTGCATCGGTAGAAACATAGCAGTTTGCTTCTTGACTAAATCAATTATTTCTTGTGTTTACTTAACAATTTTATACTTTTAATCATCGTTGAATCTGCTGATTGCTGAGACATAGCACGTGTAACTTGACAGTTTGTTGTGCTTGATTGAAACTGTGCAATCCTTTCAATTGAATCTCTTGTAAACAGGCTTGCAGTCATAACAGAAGCTAGCTGGAAAGTCTTACTTTTTCCTCTGGAATATGGAGAAAGCGACAGTCTCACTTCTATCTCTCCTCTTCGTTGTTGTCATGATGTTGCTATTACCTCATGTAACGTTAGGGGCACCAAGAGCTCAAATTGTAAATATTACGTGCCCAAACCAACTACAGCAAAACAACACTGCTTTTGTCACTAACTTTGTTGCTGCTATGGAAAATATCAGACCACAGGCACAAACACAAGGTTATGGACAAGCAAATGCAGGTCGAGGACCCGATGCTGTTTATGGTCTAGCTCAATGTTATGGTGATCTTTCCTCAGTAGACTGTGTCCTATGCTATTCTAAGGCGCGCACCTTTATTTCTCAATGCTTTCCCTTTAATGGTGCAATGATATTCCTTGATGGCTGCTTCATGAGAACTGGGAATTACAGCTTTTTTCAAGAGTATACAGGACCAGTGGACCGAGCTATCTGTGGTAATAGAACAAGAAAGAACTCAGCATTCCAAGAGACAGCAAGAAGGGCAGTGTTGCAAGCAGCTTTGAATGCACCAAACAATAATGGCTATGCACGAGTTGAGATGCCAGTTTCTGGGACCAAAAACGAGTCAGCTTATGTTCTGGTCAATTGCTGGAGGACACTGAGTGCTAACTCTTGTAAAGCATGTTTGGATAACGCATCAACTTCTATACAAGGATGCTTGCCCTGGTCCGAAGGTCGAGGACTGAATACTGGATGCTTTATGAGATACTCTGAGACCAATTTCTTGAATCCCATACCAAGCAATGGGAGTTCAAGTAGTAAGAGGAACTCTATGTTAACCCTCTTTGCGTGTTTCTGAGTTGTTTCCTTGATTTTCAATCTTTCAATTCTCATTCAAGACTGACAATTTATTCCCTTTTCCCTTTCATTTAATTTATTTTTATTTTTCTCTTTGGATATTCTAGAAACTACAAATTTTCTTTCCAGTAGTTGTAATCATGACTTTCCTGCAATGAACATTTTTTCAGGAACTCCAACAGTTGTTATAGCCGTGGTTGTCAGTTCCACAGTTGTTGTGGCAGGAGCAGTAGTCATTGGAGCTTACTTTTGAAAGCACAAAAGAATAGAGAAAAAGAGAAAAGGTGAAAGCCTATTTGCATATAATCTATGTATTCGGTCTTTCTAAATGTTAACCAACTGTCACAACTTTGCAGAGTTCGTCACTAATAAGAAAATCAGCAGGTCAACTTGACATACTAGCTTTACATCAATACATAGGACTTTGAGTTTTAAATCTAATTTGATATCACACTTAGTGTCAAAGCATTTGTGACTCTGAGCATGCCTCAACATTTGAAGAGAAAATTACTCAAACTTTCTTGTCTTGCTAACTTCTCAGGTCCTTATGATGCGAAGAAATTGGCTAAGACCCTTCGTGATAGTAGCTTGAACTTCAAGTGCTCCATACTTAAGAAAGCCACTTGTGGTTTTGATAAGGCCAACAAGCTTGGGCAAGGTGGATTTGGCACAGTTTATCAGGTAGTGGGTTAAGAACATGTATCAGATACATTTAAAGGACAGCCCAGGGCATGAAAACTGTTATGCACAAGGTCCGGGGAAGGGTTGGAAACATTGGTTCACTGCATTCGTATCAAATACATGATATTATATTATTGCTTTTTCTAATCATCTCTATTCTACTAGTATCATATCAACTATAAGTTTGAAATGTTACGACATTGCAGGGAGTTTTACCAGATGGAAGAGAGATTGCTATCAAAAGGCTTTTCTCTAACAATATGCATAGAGCAGCAGAATTTTACAATGAAGTTAATATTATCAGCAACGTAGAACACAAAAATCTTGTCCGATTGTTGGGATGCAGTTGTTCTGGACCTGAAAGCCTTCTAGTTTATGAATTCTTGCCAAACAAGAGTCTTGATCGCTTCATTTTTGGTGAATACAATACTTGACACCTTAAATAGGCACTTGTATTTAAAAAAAAAATCAAAAGTCATCATGTGTTCAGTATGATATGGATGAACTTAGATGTATCTTTGCTGAACTTTATAGATACAAAAGAGGGTAAAAGACTAAATTGGGAGAAAAGATTCACAATAATCATTGGGATTGCAGAGGGTTTGGTTTACCTCCACGAGAACACAAAGATACGCATTATTCATAGAGATATAAAAGCAAGTAACATCCTCTTGGATACAAGGCTCCGCGCTAAAATTGCTGATTTTGGTCTCGCAAGGTCTTTCCAAGAAGATAAGAGTCATATAAGCACTACAATCGCTGGAACTTTGTAAGAAACTATTTCATTCTCTCTATAGGACATACTAGAAACCAATAAGCACAAATTCTTTCTATTCATTCGAAGTAAGGTAAAACTATACATATGTTTGACTGTCATAATTGAGATGGTTTCTTCCAAATGTTCAGAGGATACATGGCTCCAGAATACTTATCCCATGGCCAGTTGACAGAAAAAGTAGACGTGTACAGTTTTGGCGTGCTTTTGTTGGAGATTGTCACAGGAAGACAGAATAACGGAAGCAAAATATCATAAGAATACTCTGAAAGCCTGGTTATTATTGTAAGCACTAGAGATTTCCCTGTTTGTATTTAATTATGTTATTTGAGCATTACATTCATTCTGTAGCTTACCTATTTCAAAAGATTTTAATTTCTCCAAAATGCTTATCCGTCTGGTATATATGTCGGATGAAACAGGTATGGAAGCATTTTCAACAGGGAACAATAGATAAGCTGATTGATCCAAATCTAAGATTGCACAACTACCGTAATATTAGTGTGGAAACTGAGGTTCTAAGAGTGATCCATGTAGGGCTTCTATGCACCCAAGAGATTCCGTTGTTACGGCCATCCATGTCGAAGGCACTACAAATGCTGGCAAAGAAGGATGGAGGTCTCCCTCCACCTACCAACCCTCCATTTACAGGTGAGAAGACAATGGACCTTGATGGCAGATCCGAGAACGCAACTTACCCCCTAGTTTTTGCCAATTTCGATTCAGTTTCTACTGTCTCTCAGAGTATCTTCTATCCAAGGTGACATTCAAGTGACCTGAAGAGCTAAACCCATATCAACCACATTTTTTTTCTTTCAATTTTCCATGTCAATGGACAGCAGTGAATGGAAATCTTTTATCGTGTGGCCACTAAATTTCCCGTAAATCCTCCATCAACTTTTTCTAATTTCAACTAGTTGATTGAAAACTTGATTGTTGGTATATTGATCGGTCCAGCACAAATTGAAATAGAGCCAGTTCAACACGAAGCTTTTGCTTGAAGTTTTCACCTTACCATCGAGCCGACAGCTGATGGTTATTTGTCATGACAACTACCAAAAAGCTCCAAAGAAGATGAATTTGTTCCCTGCTTTTCAAGTAGTGCCTCGCTGCTTCTGAGCATACTGGTAGCTATAGCCTCAGCTTTTCCTTGTCTTGTTGACATATATAAAAGGTCAAGAAAACACTTCTAACAGTCCGAACTGATATCAATCCGCGAAGAAAGGGTGGTCCTACATACGTGTTAGGCTCACCCGGTGTGAATAAATTAGTGTCGGAAGGGACTGTTGGAATAGCAACCCGAAGAAGAAACATGCTTGTTTCCTAATGAAAGGAAAAACAATTGATTTGCCTAGTCCTTTGTCAAAGACAAGGTGTAGTAACAATGATATCTTCAATTCTATGGGTGACCTTCCTATGCTAATTCTCAGGCTAATACTTGCTTACGTCCTATCCTATAACCTCTCACGTCATCTTAGAAAATGATGTAGAATTAGTCCATCCCATCCATTAGATTTCAATGTGTTAAAAAAACTGCTAATAAAGCCTTGATTGAGTAGCTAAATGTAAAACTACGAACGATTTAGCACATAATTGGTTAGTGACAATTCCTTTCCATATAAAAGATATTTTGTGAGGACGCCTCCACAACAGTAGAGTGGGATGGTCTTGTATTAGTTCCATTTCATTTTTAATGAAATTATTGTTCCTAACCAAAAAAAAAAAAAAGATATGACTGCACTCATTGAAATGATCAAATTATAGTACGAAAATTAATACATATGTTCCTCTTACGCCATGTGAAATTAGCAATTCAAGTGTTGTTTCATTATAGATAGACGGTGCAGTTGTTTAGGAATTCAATTATTTGTTTTTTGATGATATTTATTTAACAATTTAATTAATAATGCAAAATAAATCAGTGAAAAGTAAGTTTAATAAATCTTATTGGTAGCAACATAGATCATAGATTAAATTACATTTTTTTATTTTTGGTCAAAACTGAAATTGCATTGAAAAAGAAGTCCAAGGTGAACTTCTTGGACTTCTTTTTTAGTTCAAAATGAAATTGCATTGACAAGGAAGTTACATGCGGAGCTTTTTTTTATTTATTTATCAAAAATAAAATTGTATCGAGAAAAAAGTCCATTTTCTTTCTTTTTTACTTCTATCTAAAAAATTACACATTCGATTCATATAGTGAAATTTAAATTTAAAACCATAAATAATTGAAAAAAAATTGACCTTTATTTTTTAAATAACAAAACCTCCCACATAAATTTATTTTATTTTTGAATTAAAAGTTTAATTAATTTAGAAAAGTCAATTTCATATAGTAAACATTACATAAAAGAGCCATAAATAAGGAAACAAATTCACAATGGTTTTTTAAATGAGAAAGCCTCCCTTATAAAAATTGCTTTATGTTTTAATTGAAAGATTGATTTCTCACTGCCAATTTTGTCTATCATTCTCGCACCAAACATATTGAAGTTGATGTTCATTTTGTAAGGAAGAAAGTGGCTGCAAAACAATTGCAAGTTTGCTTCATTTGGTATCTTATTCATGTACTTGATTTAGAGTAACATTTGTGATTAAGCTCGGGTCACCTTTTTGTCAAAGCATCTCGCTTTTCTCTTATGGCGGAATTTGTTCAGAGCAGCCTCCCTCTGTGATCGATTTTGATCTACGCCACTTCTACTTCCACCACCAGCTCCACATGTTCCAGCTTCTCCGTTATCACTAGTCACATTTATCCCTTCAGCAATTAAAGCTGTGCTGCTTCCGTGTTGTTTATGTTAAAATATGCACTTGTCCTCAATGGCGGAGTCAAACACTCAGACTTAGTGTGTGCACTCATTAAATTTTTTTTTTTTTGAAAAAAAAATTAAAAAAACACTAAAGACATAACTCCTAAACAATATAGTCTAATTGCTCCCACTACAAATAATGTACTAACCCAAAAAGAATCAATTGAAATTATTTAATGAATCAAAATAAAAATACAAAATAATACACATCAACTAAAATAACAATCAAAAAGTAAATAAAATTAACAATATAAAACAATAAACAATTTATCATAAAATTGCTCACAAGAATAGTATAAAGAAATCCGCCGCCACCATCACACTTCCACCAAAAGGATGGTCCGAATGGACCCAAAGTTTTTGAGGAACCAGAGGTATGCAAGGAAGCACAACAATAACACAAACAAAGGGTCTGCTGCAGAAGAGTAGATTTTTTTATTAAGGAAATAAGGCCATTTGATAAAATGGGTGGTGGGTGGTTTTGGTTTGTGACGAAGGGTCTGCTACAGGGGATCACTGGTCAGTGCCAAGGGAAGAGGGTTCAGACGCACGAGGTGCGGTGGTTTGGGTTTGTGACCTCCTGCTGCTTCAGAATGGGGAGAGTTTTGTTTCTTATTTCAATAAATAGTAAAATTACCATTTTAGCCTTGGATGGAGGTTAAGTCAGAGTGTGCATTGACACACCTACCCTTACATGTGCCTCCGCCCCTCTTGTCCTAGATCACCTTATAAGATTTTAGAATACTTCACTTGGCACCAATTAATTTTAAGATGAAAACTCATGATTCTTAACATGGTATCAGAGTTGAACTCTTAGTCCGATTATATTCATTCGCGTGCGACCCATCTTAAATCAGGTCCACTTGTATTCAATCTTTCGCGTGTGTCATATTTCACGCATCTTCAATCAGGTCACACGTAAAAAAAAGTATTAAAATATGCACTTGTCTCAAAATATCTTATAAGCTTCTGAACTACTATTAATTGATCCTAAGATGGAACGTCAAGATATTAACAGTCCACTACTTCCGTTTTGACCGCTCCCATTATTGCTTCCCGATGCACTCCCATAATTAGGTGCATTTCCTTCCATACTTGTTGCAAATATATCAGATGGCGCACAATGGAGAGCTGTTGCAACTATGTTCATGGAAGACAAACCACCATGGTTAACCAAATCAGTAAAACGATACACATTATATTGCATTCTCTCAGTGATTTATTTCTTTTGCATCATTTTCTTTCTATTAATTTTCAATTTGGAATTTGGAATAAAAAGGTTAGTTTGTTCTATTATTTCCTTAATATAATAGTAATTTATTTTCAAAATTTCATAATAATGTTTACATATTGTCGTCTATAACACTTATTATATTCTAGTCATATGCTCAATTTTTTTTTTTTTTAATCTCTTTGCATTACCTTAACTTAGTTTTTCTCATATTTCCCATCTACTTTAATTTATAGATCTGAATCTTTTAAGTTTCTTTAAGTGCTCAAATTGCAAGAAACTAATGTAAACACATATGCAATTGCATGAATATCAAGTAAAGGCTCTAATACCAGCAGAAGGAATCTACAATGGGATTGCTTGTGTATATAAGCTTATAGCTAGGTGGCAACATAGATCATAGATTAAATTACTTAGAGAAAATTTCACATTACCTCTCCTGTGATATGAGAAATTATCATGCTACCCCCCTTATGTTCACAAAACTATCAAAATCCTCTGTATTTTCAGAAACTCGTCACAACACCCCTCTCTGTTTGCTGTCCGTTTGTTTTACCGTTGGAGGTGCATTTCACGTGCAGAATTAGCAACTGGGCGTATATTTTAGCTTTATATGAGCTATTTAATTGACCAAAAAGCCTATGCACTTGAAATAAAAAGGGGTTGCACCAATTGGAGACTTATTATTAATTTGAAAAACATGTAAAAAATAAGAAATTGACTACCTCAAAATTAATTTGCATCTTATTATTAATTTGCATCTAAAAATTAAAGAAAAATTAAAAACATGTAAACCATCATCAGCAATTAAAGTTGATTCCTGAGTTTGCTTATATTCTGAATTTACATTTTTTTTTTTGGAGAAATATATTCTGAATTTACTTACTCACATGTTCATAAAAATTGAGTTGTCTATCTTATCTTAACCACTTTATAGATATGGTGCCACCTCAACAAAGATACAACTACGAATATTAGATATATTTTCTTTTATCTTTTGTAGAGAAAGAAAAGGGAGGGGAGGAGAGGGGAGGGGAGGGGGGGGCGGGGGGGGGGGGGGGGGGGGGGGGGGGGGGGGGGGGGGGGGGTGGTATGGGGTGGTTGTGGTTGGGAGGGAGGGAGGGAGGGAGGGAGGGAGGGAGGGCAACGAGGGTCTTATAAGCATTACTTCACAAAACTAACAAATTTGTAGGCAACACTTACTTCTGCGGCCATGAAATTATCAAGGTTGAAATCAATTCTTGGGTTGACAGCAGCAAGTCTCATTGATAGGAACTGGAAAGCAAATATAGCCAATCAGAAAAAAGTTATCAAGGCAACAGAGGCAGGAGCATTGGACAGTGATTTCGATATCACTGGATGCAACCTGACTATCAAGAAACAACAATATTGAAAAGAATGTGTCCTCAGAGATGCTATCTTTTGTTCTTTTAACGCTAAATTTTGTATTAAAGTGCAGCAAGTGGGTGCAACCCAAAAACAAAACTAACTATACAACCTATTTATAACTTCATAGACGCTATCAACCTATTTATAACTTCATAGATGCTATCATGTATTAAATCAGCAAAAATTCTTCAATTTTTCCTTCTCCTTCTCCTCCCCACACCCTTCTTTTCTTCCACGCCCTCTTGCCTTCCCTTCATATCATTTTCACTGAAGGAGAATATTCCCATGTTCGAAAATAGAAGTATAATCACACCGATAGCAAAAATTAGGGGAAAATATCTTATTTACTCTCACTATAATTTGTTAAAAAGTATCATCATCTGAACTAGTTACCATTTATTACATACTCAGTCTTGACACAAATACCAGCAAAGGAAAAAACAACACCTTAGATTGTAACATCTAAAAGTCTGATGCAAGGATGTCCAAATTCTGACCTCCACTTGACGCTGAAGGGATTGTACATGGTTTATAATTTCATCCAACACTGATGCAGTCCCTGAAATCTGCAAACAGATGGACCATACGTAAGTTCGTAGAATACAGGGAGGAGAAGATGCTGGAGAGACAAACTTCTTAGTTTCTTCTTGTTTTCTATGTCAACTATCAATTTCCAATCAAGTTGAAGTGTTGGTATCAAACCTTCAGTTTCTAATCCGAAAATATGGGCAACAAGAATAGAGCTTCTTTAACCATAAAAAGATACAAGACAAAAAAAAACAAGGGTAAAGGAAGAGAAGAAAAGACCTTTAGTCCTGCGAATTCATAGTTCATACTAAACTGGAAAGGCTGTCAGGAAGATCATACTGACAATGTTTTAACATTATAGGTGGTAATTTCATTTCTCTTTTATAAGTAATTCTTTTTCCCAAAAGGAAAAGCTAGAAATAGAAAGAAGCATACAAGCAGAATAGACGAAGAGACCCAATTATTTACTTCATATTTTGGGTTGAATCACCAAATGCCCCGAACTATTGTTACTATAAACTAAACCAACTAATTGTAAAACCCACATTAACTGAAGTATTGCAAAGTAGTTAATATGTGTACATAGAGATGTGTAGAATTCGCATAGAGATGTGCAGAATTCGATACAAATTCAGGGCTATACAATTCAGCATACATTCAAGGAAATGGAGAGTCATACTTTTAGGTCCAACCGAAACTGCCCATACTGGCTATAAAGCAGCGAAGATTATGCAATAATTGCCAAGATAGAAAGGGCACAACAGTAGTCAATAAGTTCTACCCCCGCTTACTCTTTCTGAAACATACCACATTGACATAATCTGCTAATTGGTCTCTAAGAACTCCTTTTCATTTTGTTGCCATTATAGTATTAGTAGGGTCCGTCTGTTCAGACTTCAGACCAACCATCTTGAAACTACCATTCAAGCACGTTAAATGCTCCCATAAGACAGATGAAACCGAGCCACCACAAAGGTAGAAGTGGGATGAACAGACACCAAACTTAACATGCAAGCAGTAAACTGTTCATCCGATCACAAAGCTCCTATTCAGAATTAATCTCATATCTACCAAATTACTAGCATATAATGCAGTAAGTGAAAAACAGAGATGACACCTTTATGCATCAATTTTAGTAAATACATATATTATAACAACCCGTTAACGCTTCTTCTTTTTTTTTTTTTTTGGAGAAATAACCCGTTAATGCTTCTAGGCTCACAATTTTTTATCTTTTTTTAAAAGTTAAACCCGCCAGTATATATTCTCTTTGAAAAATCCCCAACGGCAAGAAAGTGAATTACTTATGTACACTTAAATGAAAAATAAAATCTTATGATTGTTATACATCCTCCACTTTCCCAAACTTAGACCCGTAAAAAATACAAAAATAAAAAGCTGAATTATGTTAAGAAAAGGACAAAAAGTAAACCAAACAAAGACAGACCTATGACCAATAACACGACTCCCAAGATGTAATGTCCTACATTAGTGTAAGACATAATATCACGAGACGTAATAAGAGAGGTTTATAAATTAGTATTATGGGTTCAAGTAATAACTTAGGTTAACTATTTCAAACCAGTAGACTGAAATCAAGTCAGTTATTCTTAAACGTACTCGTCTTCTTTGCAGACTCAGGTCACCGGGCCTAGATATTAACAAAGCAAAAAGGCAAAACATCAGCGATAGAGAATCACCAGAGAGGCAATTCAAGAGCAGGCATTTGCCAGTTGCTTCTCTTGGTGCAAAAGCCATTGGCCTACTTTTCTTTCTTCATTAAAAAGTTGATAGCGACCCCCAACAACATAAAGCCTAACGCAAAGTCATTATAATCATATCTATAATACTCATATAATCCAAAATCTAATCATCAGTTCAAGTCCAGCCACTAAAGATATTACCCTTAGTTAACTTCAGGGCTCATGAGATTAATCGACAGATTATTTTTCTTTTAAAAAGAAAAAGAATAAAAAGCAAAACGGAAATAAGAAAGTTGATAACAATCTAAAACGATAATTAACAGAAAAAATAAATCTAAAACGACAATATTAATAAATGAAAACGACAAAAGCAATTAGGCTAACCTTGTTACATCCCGGGACCAGCTCTTGTAACAGCTTCATCCTAGCATTAATCTTCTCTCTCCTTGCCTATACATTACATATATAATACTCATTAACATTAATTAAACATGAACTAATTATTCTTAAATAATCTCACTTAAGCATAATCAATCGCATAATCATAATTACTCTTTCAGCTAAGCTGTGGCTATCGGTGGCTTGGCCGCGACGCGCTCGCACGTGAACGTACGGAAGCTTCTCGCCACCGTTCTCCTCCGCCGTCGAGGTTTCATTCGCTAATGCTTTCTTGTTCTTTTTGTTCGATTCTTTTGCCTAATTTTCATTAAAAACAAAATAATAGTAATTAGTTAACTTACGCTAAATGATTAGTTAATCGTAATTAATTAACTAAATTACCTTTTTCTCCCTGTCCTTTCGCTTGTTTGATGGTTTCTGAACCGTCGGATCGGAGACGGCCGGCGATGAGTTAGGGTTAGAATCGGAATCCCCCAGCTCTTGCTTCACTAGATGCGGCGGCTTCGAGCGTGAACTCTCCGGCGAATTTCCCGACGAAGCGAAGACGGAGAACCTGGCGGCGCGGTTAATGAGCGCGGCATCGAAAGGGCAAATAGACAGCGGCAGAGGACCTGGAAGACATTTCTGATTGAAAGCCTCACCGGAGAGTTTCGCCATTGCCGCCGGAGGATGAGAAGGTGGCGGTGTATCGACGGAATCCGCCTAGTGGACAAGGAGCTCGACGGCTTGGTTCGCTGGAAGCTCAAACAAAGCGGTGAATGAGCTGCCGGTCTCCGGCGGCACGGCCATTAAGCCGCCCAGCTGATGAAAATCCGGCCCGAATTCTTCGGGCTTCAGCCCGCAGTTTTCGGATCTAACCTTCTATACTACTACCAACTTCCATTGCCTCCATAAGTAAACATAAATAAGAAAATTCAAACCAAAACCTTTTCACTGACACTAATTCTTTGCAATTTACCCCTAAATTACCTTGAATTTGCAGAACTAGACCAAATTAAACCACACCTAAAAAAAAATATGACTAACTTGTACCAAATGAAGCAAATATTTTCCAAGTTTTCAAGGACTAAATCCTTAATTTTTTGAATATATCCACACATACTCATATATACATGTATGCACAGAAAGAGAGAGAGAGACGAGCTTTTTTGACAGTACTCCGAAAGCAACGTTATTGCGTTTTGGTCCCTATATATCTTAGTATTTGCTTAACATGGCCTACATAATGATATTTCATTTTCTTTGCATTAAGCTAATTAAAGTTTGGATCATTTCCTCTACTAATTTTTTCATTTATTAAATGACATGTATTAAGATATTTTTAAATTTCAGCCATTCATTTTAAATTTCAAGTTTGAAAAAAGTAGTTAAAATTAATTTAAAATAAATATTTGACATTTCAAAACACCATGGTTCATAACAAATCTCAACAATTTATTAATTTTATATTATAAAAATATTGTACACTTTATGAATTGATTTTAAAATCTCTTATATTTAAATTAAAATTAAACACTATATCAAACAAAATTTAAATCATTTTATATTAAATAATGACCACTTATTTACGAAATTTTACTATAATTATATTAAAATATTCTCTCATAATATTATTTAAGATTGGACCAAACGATCCCACAACACTAGATAACAAAAATTACACGAAAGCAGCTAGCAAAACTAGCCCACAACTTTAGACAACTGAAGTTTCCGTAATCAACCGGCGTTTGAAAAGTCCTCAAAATTTTCAAAGTCCACATGCTCATCTATTGCTTTCATCACTTTTCACCTGCATATATATATATATATATATATATATATATATATATATATATATATCAGTAGCCATCAGTGGCGGAGTTAGGCACTAGAGGTTAGGGTGTGTATTACAGTATCTAAATCAGTAACTGAGATCTCGGGGCAATAATTTATACATAAATTTTTATATAAACTATATAAAAAAAAACTAATGATTTTATGTTTAAAATTATATTTTTATGCTATAATTAAATCAATGCTTAATTTAAGCACTCTATAATACAAATATCTTCAAGGCATGACTCTTCACATTTAATTCAAGAAATAATATAAATTCTGTTAATTTTTTCGTTAAAATTGTCTAACGACTTATTTTATATGGATACAATCGTAAATTATTTAATACAATTAAATTTATGCAACAAAATAAAAAAATTATTTACAATCTTACTCTAATAAATTTAAATCCCTTATATAAAACAAAATGATAGATATTGTACACCAAGAGCTCAACGTTAAAATTTTCACTCATGGTGTTGTTTCTATTGACAAATAAATTTTTTTTTCCAAGATTTGAGGGTGTGCCATTGCACACCAATAGCCTAATAGTAAAATTACCAATTTACATTTCAATGGGTAGAGGTGAAGTCAGGGTGTGCATTGGCACACCTAGTCGTAGGTGTGCCTCCGCCCCTGGCAGCCAGTGAAAGATATGAAGGCCGAATGATCAGACGCGATCGAATTGATGTAGATACAAAAGGTAAGCAAAGTTAGATTGTCATTGTTTCTTAGTTTCTGCAGAAGAACATATTGCTTTTTTAACGTTTTGAAACGTTCTTTTTAGTGTGGAGTCCACATCACTAGAGAGAGACGTGAACATTTTGAAGTCTCTTCCGTTGCTTTCATGTTTTTGCGATCTTGGTTTGCTGATGAATATAGATATTTCAGTGAACACTTGGTTAAAAAGCCTTTTTTTTTTAATTATTAAGACCCTTTCTTTTCTTTATCCATCTCTTTCTGTGTTTTTCTTCTTCTTTGGCTTTTGTTGTAGTACTTGAGCTTGTGAGCCAATTTGTAGACGGACTTTTGCTTGCTTGAATTCTAGTAAATTACCACATCGTCTAAAGTTTGAGGGCTTAAAAAAAAGTTTATTATATATTCATTTATTATTTTCAACACATCTCACACATAGTCCAATTAATTTTTTTTAGCTTTGCACGTGAACAATTAAAATGTTTGAAATGATACAGAACAATATAGTATTGCGAGTATTTGTTAACGCCAAAATTGGACTTGGACCCATGGTCCAAGCGCAACGGGTCATTTGGCCCCAATCAACGCACAATTACTGGGCCAAGGCCCATACACGATATTATAAGTTGCGGCCTATTCCCAGGTTAGGCCCGATAAAGCCCCAAGGCTCTCAACTAAGCCCGCATGGCGGCACCATCCTACACGAACAACCAAGGATGAGTTCGAATCCAACTCAAACTTTATCGGATATCCTCGGATGAACGGTCAAGAAGACATTCCAATGGACTAGACCACTAGTAGCAGACGGCTATCGAAGAACTTGAGATAACGATTAACCCTATCCTACGAGATAAGAGGTTACTCGCTTGAAGTAGTCCACTCGAGATACAAGTTCCAAGGGATAAACGATACTAGACTTAGCGTAATTGTCCAGCTTACGAGAAGCGGATGACCACTAAAGGACTTGGGATAGAGACTACCTCTATCCTACGCGATAAGCGATCACGTAGTCTGTTAGGAATACAAGACCCAAGAGTCCATGACTCTTGGCCTACCCACACCTATAAGTAGGCCACGCCTACACGATGGGAGGACATCAAATACTAGCCGCACTAGCATTACTTCCCATCTCCACGGCCTACACTCCCAATATCGATGCCGATACTATGGTAGTCTCCGCCTTTCCCTTCCTATTTTCCTCATTTTCTTATCATTTCCGATAACCTACTGACTTGAGCGTCGGAGTGTCTTCAGCCGGCACCACACCGGTGTCCCAAGACTTACGCCGCTTTTCTCGCCTTCTGTCCTTGCAGGTTGCTGGTGGCCCAAAATTCGTAATTGTAGATTTTGGCATCTACAATTTGGTACCCACCGTGGGGCCCTAGCAACTTCGTTACTTCGGCAGAAGGCTACGAACACCTACTTATCCTCACTTATGACGAAAACCATGGCTGAATCCGATACCCAGAATGACCTCCAGGCACAGATGGAGGCCTTAATGACCAAAATGGCTGCTTATGAAGATAAGCTGAAGGAACTCGAGGCAAAAAGCACCGCCGTTCGCCAGGAAAACATTGAGCTAGAAGAGAGGGTCAAGACCCTCACAGCGACGGCGACTCCGTCCAATTGCGAAAAGTCGATTGTTCACAGTCAGACCGTGGCGTCCATGCAATCCCTTGGATCCACATCTCAACCGACACCCGAGAGCGGAGTTTACTTCCAAACTACAAGTTTCCACTAAGCGACTCCAGACTCAATCACCAAATGTAGGAGGGTCAAACCAGGATATGTTTCACTGATTTGAAGATATTGAGTCCCTTATCCAAAGGATCCCCGATGTATCTGTCCCTATCAAGAAGAGTGCGGCAAACAACTTTGCCGACTCCCCATTTGTTGACACCATCGCCATGGTGGAGATGCTGGCCAAGTTCAGCTTCCCAAACATGAGGCCCTATGACGGGACTACTAATCCCGATGACCACATAATGCAGTACAAGCAGAGGATGTTCACAGTTGCCATCCCGCGAGATTCAAGGGAAGTATGCATGTGCAAGGGCTTCGGCTCCAGCTTGGTCGGACCCGCCCTGCAATGGTACACGTGCCTGCCAAACAACTGCATTACCTCCTTCGCACAGTTGACATACATGTTCGTGGAGTAGTTCGCGAGTAGCAAGAAGTTAGAAAAGCAATCCGACTACCTCTATCTGGTTGTACAAAAGAAAGGCGAGCTACTGCGTGACTATATGGGGAGGTTCAATAAAGAGAAAGTATTCATCCCGCAGTGCAATGTGGCCACTACTATCTCGGCCTTCCGCAAGGGTCTACTCCCTAAGTCCGACCTGTACAAGGAACTGACTAAGTATCCATGCAAGACTATGGAGGATGTCTTAGCTAAGACATGGGCTCAAATCAAGTGGGAAGAGGATGCGTCAAACCATCATTCTACGTTGTCGCACCATGATGAGAAGAACCGCAGGCAGACTTTGGCGTCGGACTTGCGTCAAAAAAGGCTCGAACCTTACCCCACAGAAGAACGAAGGCACAAACGATCATGCAATGATAGAAGACCACTTGACCAAAGGCGGGATCGCAATTCAAACACTCAGAGAGTGCCCGATTACAACCTCAATATAACGCCAACTAAGTTAATCCATACTTTGAAAAGGATGGGCGACATTGTCAAGTGGCCTGAAAAGATAAGGTCTCCCGCTGACCGGAGAGATAAAACTAAGTGGAGCGACTTCCATGATGACTATGGTTATACAATGGAGGAATACATCGGACTCAGAAATGAGGTCGCAGAGCTGCTGAAAAGGGGGCACCTCACGCAGTTCTTGACAAACAAGGGAAGACAAACAATGGCCCAACGAGAAAGAAAGCAAAAGGTTCGAGAGGTTACCCCGCCTGAGCCGCCTCGCCATGAGCGAACAGTAAATTGCATCACTGGCGGATCGGAGGTCAACGGCATTAGTCACTCAGTGGCAAGGAGGCACGTCCGTAAGGCAGTTGGCTTCAGTTCGAGGCCTTTACCACCAAGGGAAACTGAGCCTGAGTGGATCATCATATTCTCTAATGACGAAGTAGCCTACTTAGATGATCTGCACCACGATGCCCTGGTTATAACATTGATGGTGGCCAATTGCTTGGTCAGGTGGATTTTAGTCGACAATGGCAGCTCAGCCAACGTCCTTATGCTAGATGCCGTTCGGGAAATGGGAATAGATGAGTCGTGCGTCACTTGTCGCTCAACCACCTTAATCGGGTTCAGCAGAGAGCACTAGAGTACTATCGAAGAGATCGTCCTTCCTACCTATGCCGAGGGTGTTAACTATCACACTCGTTTTTTGGTGATAGACTGCCCGTCACCCTATAATGTCATACTGGGGCATCCGTGGATCCATGAGATGAAAGCTGTCCTATCAACCTACCATCAAGTAGTCAAATTCCTGACAAGGTGGGGATTGGGAGAAATAAGAGGACAACAAAGGGACTCTCGCGAGTGCTATAGCTCCGCCTTGAAAAGGGCTGGCCATGACATTTTGTACCAAGTAGAGCAGACTATGACATGAAATTACCCTGACCAGCCTACCTTGGAGGAGCTCGATGAGGTACAAATCAACCCAGATTGTCCGGATCATGTTGTACAGATTGGTTCGAGGTTAAAGCCAGAGCTGCGGGATGAGTTGATAGACTTCTTTAGTCGCTACCAGGACTGTTTCGCTTGGTCCCATGTGGACATGACTGGAATTGACTCGACGGTCATGGTCCGCAAACTTCAAGTCGACCCAGTCTATCCTCCTGTGAAACAGAAACGGAGAAAGTTTACAGCGGAAAGAAATCGCATCATCAATGAAGAAGTCCAAAAAATGATCGACATCGATTCCGTCCGTGAAGTCCTTTACCCTGATTGGCTAGCGAACGTGGTGGTTGTGAGGAAAAAGAATGGAAAGTGGAGAGTCTGCATTGATTTTACAAACCTAAACAAAGTCTGCCCAAAAGACTCATTTCCTCTTCCACACATCGACACAATGGTAGATGCCACAGTTGGACATGAGCTCCTTAGTTTCATGGACGCTTTCTCGGGCTATAACCAAATTCTCATGCACCCTGATGACCAAGAGAAGACGGCGTTCATCACTGAACGCGGAATATATTGCTACAAGGTCATACCCTTTGGCTTGAAGAACGCGGGTGCAACCTACCAGCGCTTGGTTAACAAAATGTTCACTGAATTGTTGGGCGAAACAATAGAGGTCTACATCGACGACATATAGATGAAGTCTCTAGTTGCAGAACATCACCTCGAGTACCTTCGCCAAGCATTCAAGGTTCTGAGAAAGTACAACATGAAGTTGAACCCCACGAAGTGCTTCTTCGGGGTCATCTCCGAGAAATTCCTGGGATACCTAGTCACGCAGCGAGGGATCGAATCCCACCCAGGCCAAATCAGGTCTATCCTCGACATTCCGTCGCCTACGAATATCAAAGAAGTTTAGAAGCTCACTGGGAAGCTTGCGACTTTAACCCGATTTATTTCAAGATCCTCAGAGAAGTGTCATGCCTTCTTCGACACCTTACGGAAAAATAAAGACTTCTCATGGACTCCCGCTTGCGAAGAAACATTTCAGCAACTCAAGGCCTACCTTACTAGCCTACAATTGCTCTTCAAGTCGAGAGATGGAGAGATTCTCTTGATCTACTTGGCTGTCTCGGAGACCGTCGTCAGCGCTGTCCTAGTACGAGATGAGGGAAGGAAACAATGCCCAGTCTACTATACCAGCAGGGCTTTACTCGATACCGAGACTAGGTACAGCCAACTCGAGAAATTAGCATTGGCCCTCGTCACTGCGGCTCGCAAGCTAAGGCCGTATTTTTAGTGCCACCTGATAGTGGTATTAACTACTTTCCCTCTCAAGTCGATGCTACACAAGCTAGAACTCTCCGGGCGACTTTCAAAGTAGGCGATCGAGCTCAGCGAGTATGAAATCTCCTACCAGCCGCAGGCAACAATCAAATAGCAGGCTTTGGCTGACTTTGTAGCCAATTTCACACCAGGCATCCACCTGTTAGTAGAAAAAGAGTTGTTATGCCATAGCGTCTCGACAGAATATGAAAAGTGGACCTTGAACGTGGACGGAGCGAGCAACATTAAGGGTACCGGTCTCGGGTTGGTGCTTCGGTCCCCCGAAGGGGATATCATCGAGCGGTCAATTAAATGTGGTTTCAAGGTAACCAACAACGAGGCGGAGTATGAAGCCCTAATTGCGGGGCTTACCTTGGCCAAGAAGATGAACGTCAAAAGGATAACAGTCAGCAGCGACTCGCAGTTAGTTGTCAACCAGGTCCTCGGAGCCTACCAGGCAAAGGGTAACAAAATGGAAGCCTACCTGGTGGTTGTCAAAGAGCTGCAGGTGGCCTTCGAGGAGTTTGAGATTAAACAATTGAGTAGAGAGGATAACAACCACGCCGACGCCCTAGCAGCCTTAGGGGTAGCTACGCAAGTTCCAGCCCTAAAGGTAGTACCCATTGTTTATTTACAATGGCCTGCGGTATGGAAAGGAAACTCGGAAGAGGTGGCGAGCTTAGGCGAGGCGCCCTCCTAGATGACCCCCATCATTTAGTATATTCAAAATGACATTTTGTCGGAGGACCGTAGTGAAGCACGCGGGCTTAAGGCGAAAATAGCTAGATTTTTCCTCATTGAGGGTAGACTCTATCGGGGGTCATACTCGGGACCTTACCTTCGATGCGTCAACAAACAGGAATCAGACTACGTTTTGGTCGAGCTACACGAGGGACAGTGTGGCAATCATTCCGGAGTGCGCAGCCTGGCAAACAGGGCATTCATAGCAAGGTACTACTGGCCTACAATGCACAGCGACGCCGTCGAATATGTAAAAAAATATGACAATTACCAGAGGTTCGCGCAAGTTTCACATCAGCCTCCTAAGCAACTTGCTACCATTTTTGCCCCATGGTCATTCATGAAGTGAGGAATGGACATCATGGGTAAACTCCCGACCACTCCTGGGCAGCTCGTTTACATGCTCGCCGTCACCGACTATTTTTCCAAATGGATTGAGGCCAAGGCCTATCACCAAGTCAGAGACAGAGAGGTGAAGAACTTTGTATGGAGAAACATCATATGTAGGTTTGGAGTGCCAAAGAAGATCGTGACAGATAACGGCTCTCAATTCATTAGCCGCAACTTTAAAGACTTCTGTAAGGAATGGAAGATCCAACTAACCTTCTCCATTTCACGCTACCCGCAAGCCAACAGTCAAGCTGAATCGTCCAACAAGGCGATAATCTCGACTCTCAAGAAGAGATTAGAAAGTTCAAAAGGAAGATGAGCTGACGAGCTTCCAACTGTGCTATGGTCCTACCGGACTACGGTAAGGTCCTCAACTGGAGAAACTCTATTTTCACTGGTCTACGACACTGAGGTGGTTATTCAGCGGAGGTCGGGCTTCCTACTGTTCGGGTTCAACAAGCGGCCGAGGAACAGAACAGTCAGGAGCTGAGCCTTCTACTTGACACTGTTGATGAGAAGAGAGAACAGGCCATGGTTCGAATTATAGCCTACCACCAGAAGGTCGCTCGACATTTCAATAAGAACGTCAAGATCAGGACCTTTAGAGAAGGAGATTGGGTTCTAAGGAGGGTATTCCAGAATACTAATCACGTCAATACCGGGAAGCTTGGATCTAGTTGGGAGGGACCCTACCTCATCACGAAAGTAGTCGGTCATGGAGCCTACAAGCTTCATACCAAGGAAGGCAAGGACGTAGCGAATAGTTGGAATGTCGTCCACCTTAAAAAATACTATTTTTAAAGCAAATTCGTGTTTGTTCGCCTACTAGGGGTCGTTAGTGGAAATAAGTTTTTTCCCCGTGGGGCCGTTAGTCTTTAGCTAGTTTGCCCTTTCGCGGGGAACTTTCGTTAGCACCAATGTAGTCCCTAACACGTCCAAGTACGCGTCAGCATAGTTGGTTTGCAATGATAGTTTGCAATGAATAAAGTACTTGTCTTTGTTTTAAATCATTCTCTCATTGTCAACTCATAGATGCGAGCCTGCCTGGTGGCAAACAATCTAAGCATATACACACCCAGACTAAGAACAACGCGCACCGATATTCACTGAGTGTTTGCCTCCCGCGGCCCTATCAAGTCTTACATGAACTAACTTACGACCTCACGTGGCCATATTGAGTCCTACACGGACTAACCCATGGCCTCACGCGGCCATATAGAGTCCTACACAGGCTAGCCTACGGCCTCATGCGTTCATATTGAGTCCTACACGAACTAACCTATGGCTTCATGTGGCCACATCAAGTCCTACACAGACTAACTTACGGCTTCACGCGGCCATATTGAATCTTACACAGACTAACCCACGGCCTCACACAGCCATATAGAGTCCTACGCAGGCTAGCTTACGACCTCATGCTGTCATACTAAGTCCTACACGGACTAACCTACAGCTTCACGTGGCCACATCAAGTCCTACGCGGACTAACTTACAGCCTCATGCGGCCATATCAAGCCTTACACAGACTAACTTACGGCCTCACGTGGCCATATAAAGTCCTACACGGACTAACCCACGGCCTTACGTGGCCATATAGAGTTCTACGCGGACTAGCCTACGACCTCATTCGGCCGTATAAAGTCCTTCTTGGACTAACCTACGGTCTTATCGCGACTATATTCCGTCATATACGGACCATCACGCGATCCACAAGACTACTAGGTTCCTAAGTGGATTAACTTGTAAATGATACAACCCGCGATAACCTAATTACCGAACTCATGACTACGCCAGCTTGGTCCATTTGTAGGCCGCTAATGATGGCTGGACTCCGCTGGCGAGTCTGTAGGGGTACTACCCTACAAGGGTGGTAGTCCCCGTACAATAGACCTATCTAATGATTGGTAACTCGAAAAGTAAAGAACCCAAAGGGCTAAACTTCTCCAGCTTTAGAGTATTTTCGTTTTAGTTGAGGCAAATCGTGATTGCTCGATCAGTATACCGTGTTGAACAGTGAAGTCTGCATAAAATGACAATGGGAACGAGCAGCTAGATATATCCGAGACCCTGGAATCAGCATTAGTCTACGCTTACAGTACCACAAAAAGACAAAATCAAGCTAGAGTTTAAACAAAAAGCACAAACCGTACGTGCAGTACATAGGGTCGTAAGACATTGGCGCCTACCATACCAAGAAGGCACCAGTAAAGTGTCATACACGCAACATACATACATAAAGAAGTGCTAGAGCACAATGCCTACACGTGCTAAGTTAGAGCTTAAATAACAAGCGTCTATCGCACTACAAGTCACCCAAAACAGTGGGGGCATAGCTAAGTGGACGGGTCCTCCGCAGATACATCAGCAACGGCCACCTTCGGCTCAATTGACTTCCCAGAAGCACCCGGGGGACCAGCCTCCAAGGCATCACGAAACTCCTCGTAGCGTTTGATGATACCATGGTAATCCCAGTTACTAGCTTTTCCGTCCCTGAATTCCACCATCAATCTAGCCTTTGTTGCCAATGTAGTATCATCAGCGATATCCTCCAGTTGAGACTCTAATCCTTTCTTCTCGGCCCTCCATACTTCCTCCTTGGACTTCAACTCCAGAGCAGCCTCAGCTAGTTTGCGGTCTTTCTCAGCTACTTCCCGTTCAAGGGTACAAATATGGTCCTCCGCTTTTCTCACTGTCTCATTTGTCTCAACAAGTGTTTTCTTGAGAGCTGCTTTTGAGGCTTCGGCATTGTCAAATTTCTTATGGAGGTCCGTTACTTCCCCATTCTTGTAAAGGAGAGCCTCAAGAGCCTGTGATAAAGGAAAATGAAATGCAAGAGTTAGAGTCATTATAAGACAAGTGCAGCTATAAAACATACAGACTATGATACCTAGAAAGCGTGGGTCACACCCTACTCAGTAGAAGTAGTTGACGACATCCTCCTCAGAAGGGTAGCGTCATCAGCAAGAAAGAGCTTCGACACTGAGGGTAGCACTGAGCTTGCATTGGATATAGATGATGCCTCAAGGGGAAACTCAATTGTAAGGTGGTCCCCCGAAGGTGTAAGCTCCGCTGCTGGGCACTTCCGCGTCGTTTGGTTAGACTTGTTGGACTGGACTACAGGAATGGCTAGGACAGTAGGTGGCACCGGCGGCTTGGAGGAAGCCACTTGAGCTTTTTTGCGCTTCTGGAGTCGGCGCTGCATTGCCTGATTGCTGCTTGCTACTTGGTATTTGCCCGACATGATGTTGTCTGCGTACTCACAGACACACGGATCATGTAAGGGTAGAAGGAAGGATAAGTTGTAGTTTAAACCCTCAAGCACTCTTCGGGTAGCTAGTATCGCGGGGAGTTTGGCTAAGGAAGGAAATGGCCTACCTTCGAGGGAATAAGGGACTTGTTTCCAAAGCACAGACGACTGTAACTTAGGCTCGGAGAGCAAGACTGAATGGAGGCTGTCTTTCTCAGGTAATTCAAGGATCGCTTCAATTCGTGCCCTTATGTGTGGACCTTATGTGGAATAGTTCACACCGATTCTACCTGCACATGCAATGGACAAGTATTAGTCACCAATACAAGAGCGGAATAAAGCGAAGATGACTTTGCTAAAAGAACTCACGGGCAGGTTCCCAGACGCGAGGGATAAGTGGTTCCCCCTTGAGCACTATGTCACTGGAAAAAAAGAAGTACTGATCCTTCCAGTCGCGGTGATTGGGGAGAAGGATCACCAATGGGGGTTTCCCAGGCCTAGGCGAAAAATGATACCGACCGGACTCAGCTTCTTTTAAACAATACCAATATAGCAACTCGGTTAGCCCGAAAGGGAAACCCTTGCACTCTCCCAGCATCTCGCACCCCAGAAGTACGCGCCAAGCATTTGGTAATAATTTGCCAGGGGCAATCTTATAATGACGAAGTAATTATCGGGCTAGTGAGGGCAGGGGTAGGTGAAGGCCTATCTTAAATGGACATTCATACATGCACACCCAACCGGGTGAGTCCCAATCCGCCATTTCATAAGGTTCCAGCAAACGGATGTCACACCCCTCGGGAATGCTGTAAGAGAAACTGATACGAGTGACGTCCTCTAGTTTCAATCGCGACCGAGGGTTCACTAAGAGTATGTTTTTTGGGCAGCCTATAAGCTCTCTGTTATCGCCTAGTAGGTTGTTAGGGGTGGCGGGACCTATTACACTCACCACGCTCGCTAGCTCTTTTAAGTCAACTTGGCCCTCATATAACCAACAATCCGCAACAGTCACTTCCCCAGTGCTGTCGGATGACTCTTTTCCCATCGACATGTCAGACTCTCCCCCACGCCTACTGAGGGAATCTTCTATAGGAGAGTTCACACCCTCTCGCGAATGCATACCAACTTCCAATTAGCAAAGGAAGCCTTGGTAAGGCGTTAGGGGTACGTGACAAAGGGTGACACTAGTCGACGACTATGAGACCACTATTCAATAGTGCTGTGGTGTGACGGCTTTGCGTCGGACACAAGCATAGGGCACTAGGAGTCATAAGGACACGCTTACCATTATGGTTCGCAAGTCGTAGCCTACGTCAAAGAGTCTTCACGTCCCGCCTACTTTCAAGGTTAAAAAGTTGCAGCTGCGTAAAGGAATCTACAAGTCTCGCTCTTCTTCGAAGTTCAAAAGTCGTAGACTACGTAAAAGCATCTACGAGTCCCGTCTACCTTCAAGGTTAAAGGGTCACAGCCTACAAGAAGCCGCTAAAGTACTGGCCTACGAAATAGAGCTCAACAAATCACAGCCTACGTACGGAGAGTCGTGCAGGGGATAGTGGAACATGTGCGTGAACAGAAGTATACACATAGATATAAGCATGCATACATGTCTATATACCCAAAAAGTAGTAGGCACAGAAGGTTCATTTCCTATATCGTATTCACACATAACCATAAATAGATGCACATGCATGGAATAAATGGAGGAACAAGAGAGAGAGAAAGGTCAAAAGCTCATAGCAAAATTGAAGGATATCACGAACTGGGACCTTAAAGCTCAGGCGAATCCCTCCTGCAACCTACATAAACAAAGGGACAACAAAGAGTAAAAAGTAAGATGAACGTTTTGTTCAAAGAAAAATAAGGGAAGAACAAAACGAAAACAAGCTCTTGCATCTGATGACACCGGCCGTTCTTACATTGTGGATAATTTCAAGGACTTGTAGCAGCCACCTGTGAAGAATGCACGGGGTTGGAAGTCCAAAGGGAAAATGTAAAAAGAGAGGGCTCAGAACGACGAAGACACACAATTTCGCGCTCTGGAGAACGTTTAAAAGGCATTTATCAGAGCACCTGCCACGTGTTGCGACGGGATTTCTTGCAGACCCATGTAGCCAGCTGGGCATTAAATGCCCAGCCCGCAGTGGCTCGCGTGGTCAGGACGGCAGCTGTCCTGACCACACCTTTTACTATTAGACATCATTAATTGTTGTCCTTACCGTATAGTGAGCTGGCGCGTGGATCCAAGGACGCGAACAGGACAGCCCGCGACTGTCTTGTCATCTGCTGTCCACGCGCCAGATCTTAGTTGGCGCGTGGATACGTTTTGCTCTCTCATTGGACGACCACCACTAAAAAAGAAAAAGTATAACAAATACTCTTGAGTGTAGGCTGCGAAATTGAGTATAACAGTGCCATTATAGGCTGCGCAAACGTCCAAAGCAATTAGAGAAATCCCTTAAAAGCTGTGTAATAATGGTTGGAAAATTGTTGTAGCCTACAAGGTGGTAAGGGGCATTCGTAGGCTGCGCCCAAATATGTGTTGGTCAAGAAAATTCCCCAAACTCGGACGCATCGACTCACATGTAGTTCACTCAAAGTTGTCACAAGGAATTACAATCGGCATAAAATCGCGTGCGCAGACTCATAGGCTGCTCGAGTTAGACCCTCAACCTCACGGTCCTTCTCGGCTATGACACAAGTCGTAGCCTACTTAACTGGGTGCTTACACGTAGCCCACATTTGACCAGCAAGGAGGAAAAGAGAACGGTTCACTCAAGACCGTAGCCTGCTCAAATGCCTCTCTATAGAAGGTCCAAGCCGGAATTGTTTCGACAACAAGCAACTACTCCCTAACTCGAAGACTCTTTGACTTAAGGAGTGGGGGACAAATTGTTAACGCCAAGATTGAGCTTGAACCCATGGTCCAAGCGCAATGGGTCATTTGGCCCCAATCAACGCACAATTACTGAGCCAAGGCCCATACACGATATTATAACTTGTGGCCTATTCCCAGGTTAGGCCCGATAAAGAATCAAGGCTCTCGGCTAAGCCCGCATGGCGGCACCGTCCTATACGAACGACCAAGGATGAGTTCGAATCCAACTCGAACTTTATCGGATATCTTTGGATTGATGATCAAGAAGACATTCCAATGGACTAGACCACTAGTAGCAGACGGCTATCGAAGAACTTGGGATAACGATTAACCCTATCCTACGAGATAAGAGGTTACTCGCTTGAAGTAGTCCACTCGATATACAAGTTCTAAGGGATAAACGACCCTAGACTTATTGTAATTGTCCAGCCTACGAGAAGCGGATGACCACTGAAGGACTCGGGATAAAAACTACCTCTATCCTACGCGATAAGCGATCACGTAGTCTGCTAGAAATACAAGACCTAATAGTCCATGACTCTTGGCCTACCCACACCTATAAGTAGGTCGCACCTACACTAGGGGATAACATCAAATACTAGCTGCACTAGCATTACTTCCCCTCTCCCCTTCTATATCTCCACGACCTACACTCCCAATATCGACGCCGATACTACGGTAGTCTCCGTCTTTCCTTTCCTATTTTCCTCATTTTCTTATCCTTTCTGATAACCTACTGACTTGAGCGTCGGAGTATCTTTGGCCGGCACCACACCGGTGTCCCAAGACTTACGCCGCTTCTGTCCTTGCAGGTTGCTGGTGGCCCAAAATTTGTAATTGTAGATTTTAGTATCTACAGTATTCTAACCAAAAAAAGAATAAATCTTAGGAGTATTGAAAAGAAGAAATAATGTTGCGTCCCTTTATCGTGTTTCTTTTCTACTGTGCCAGTATTATCAATATATCGACTCGAGGCGAATCAAGATATCTTTTTAGTGAGGATTAATATATAATTAACGTTTATATGTAATTTTTTATTTTTTTAGTGGGGCTAAGATCAATTCCAATATTATTCTTATTTGTTTTTCTACTCTATATGTAGGAGAGTGAATAGTATAAATAATTTACGTGATGTCCTAAATTATAGTGGATCCATAAACTCATTTTCAACATTTTTACATTTGGAGAAAAACACAAAAATTCTCGATGCCATTCCGTAAAATCTTTCAATGTTCAAAATAAAAAAATTTATGAAATATAAGAAGGTCATTGGAGTGAAACTAAAATAGAGGTTGAATTGATTAAATGTAGGAAAATTGTTGGACTTAAACGGATTGATCCTTGAATGTAGAAAAATTGCTCCAATCACCTATATGTAGGGGAAAAACAGAGAAGTTGTTGGATTTGGCCTAGTTAATATTTCAGACTAAAAATACCTTAAAAATATCATGCATTCGCCATTGTATGGTCCTCTATATGATTGTGGAAGAATTTGTCACTTTTTAATTTGGTGAGTAAAACACAGTGTAGTACCATAGAAGACAAATAGTTACATTCTTTATATATTCTTTTCCCGAGTACAATTTGTGCTACAAGGGGATACCTAGATTGCTATATCATTTTTTTTATTGGGTAAAATATAGAATTACCTTTACGTTGTTTGACAAATAAGTTAGTTACCCTTGTGTTATCGTAATAATTTTATAAATCATAAATACTTTTTAAAAATATTGCACTTAGGTTCTGTTTGGCCTAGCTGTGAAATTTTAGCTGTCGAGCAGTAGAGCTTTTGATAGTAGAACTTTGGTTAAAAGTGCTGTTGAATAGAAGCCGATGACTGTTTGGCCTTGTCATATTAGAAGTATTGTTCACTATCAGTAAACCTGTTTGGCCCGTAATCAAAAAAGTGTTGTGGGTTATAAAAATGACCAAAAAGGACAAAACTAAAGCTATTAAACTGTTTGGCCCGCAAACCATTTATATCACAGCTAGCAAATACTATTTCTAATGACATAACTAAATATAAAGAATATAAATATGAGAAAAAGAATAGATTTGTAACAAATTATCTAAAAAAAATAGAAAAACTATTAAAAAGTAATAAAATCATAAAAACTACAAATAAATTATATTATTATTTAAAAAGTTATAGAATTACATAACATGTCTGTAATAAACTCAAAATAATCAAAATACATGGAAATGTTTAAGAAACCTATTAAGAATTAAAACAAGAAGTTCAACGTTCATTTGTCTTATCCTGCATTAACCTATCCCTAATATGATCACGTAAGACCTCCATAGCCCTTTGAGTGCGTGCACTTCTCTAATCTTCTTCTGCAATAAAGTCATCTAGTTCAATTTCTTCATCTTGCTCGTCATCTTCCTCTTGCTCAATAATTTGCATCTCTGCATCTACATCTAGTGCATGTCTTCTAATATAATTATGAATAGTCATACTACATATCACAAGTCGCACCTATGTGTCATAAGAATATTGTGGCATGGTACGTAAAATTTTGAATCTTTTTTTCCAAACACCAAATGTCCTCTCAATTGTAGTTCGCAAACTTGAGTGATAGTAATTGAAAACTTCGTTATGATTTCTAAATGCTGCTGATCGTTGAAAATTAGGAATGTGATACCTCTCATTTTTATAAGGTCCTAAGAATCCCATTGGCATCGGATAACCGGCATCCACGAGATAATATTTTCCTATAAATCAAAAAATATATGTCTTTATCAAGACAAAAAAATTATGAAAAAAATAAATAGTCATTAAATTATTACCTGTAGGTGGCTTAGGAAATCCAACATCATCTTCTCTAAGAGCTCGCTCAAGCAATCTGCTATCATGTGCAAATCCTTCCCATCCTGCCCATGCAAAGATGAAACACATATCCCAATCACATATAGCCATCACATTTTGAGTAGAAATCCCTTTTTTCCTATATATCGAACTAGGTTATGCGATTCAACAACAACCGGAATGTGTGTACCATTAACAACACCAATAGCATTTTTGAAATATGGAAAGTATCTAACATCTCTCTTCAACTTGGGATGTATTCCTGAAAATGTTGGATCCTTTGGTTTGATTTCATCAATAGACAAAGCAATACAAGTCTTTATCACAGAATGAAAATGTCTACTGATGGTTTCTCCAGAATGTTAAAATCGCTCTTGAAGCTCACGATTACCTGATCCATGTCCCAAGGAGTATAAAAATATTCCAACCATCTCCTGAACACTAAACCCTCTAGTTGGTTTCAACCCATATTTAGTAGACAAATCAGTACACAATTTAAGAAATACATCAAGAGGCATTCTCATAGCATCTCTTCTCATGCCCTTCTAAAATTCCAGTCATCCATTAGTGTCCAGACAATTTTGAAGTCCTACATGGTTTTTTCAAACAATGTTTGGCAAAGTGTTGTCCTACAATTATTCCCTCTATCACTGCTGGTAGAAGAAAATCAATATGAGTATCATTTGCACCCTCTATGGTTTTTCCATATTCATCATCTGTAGATGCATCACTGCTACAATTCATCTGTAATTAAGAATAATTAAAACAAGCATAATACATTAATTTATAGATGAGCATATAACCAACATGCTATTAAATGAAGTATAATCGATTAATAGTTTGATACAAAAATTCTTCATAAATCAATCAACAATAACAAGTACCATTATTGCGGACAAACATAGCAGTAAATCCATAAATTCGAAAATTATTATATCGTAATACATCAAAAAATTATTCAAAGACTATATATGCCAAGAAATTAATGTTGACTATGCTTCGAGACTACATATGACAAGAAGCTAATGCTGACTCTGCCTTTGAAGTATTCAGTGAAGCCACTGCACTTGGATATTAGGCTCCTCCATGGCCTATAATATCGCACGGTTTGCCTCTTTTAACATCGATATGCTAACATCAAAATACAATTCAGATCCCAGCTCAAAGCCTGGTAAAGTTCAAATGTAGCTCATCACAGATTGCACAGTGTTATGACTCTCAACACCTGAAGATTTGGACTATGTTTTGGCAAAGTTCACTAGCTCTTGTAACTGCTGTGATATTTTCGCAACAGTGTTTCTATGATTTTTCTCAGTGTATTTACGCTTTCTCTTCCTCTGTCCCTCTGAACTAGTCTCAGCTATAGGTTGATTATCCTCGAAGTTAATATTATTTAACCCAGCAACCCTATCCCCATAATCACCTTCACTTCTTCACTCCCCTTTACTTCACTCTCAGTCATGACATGAGCTACCTAGTTACCTGATGGAGTAAAAACACGCTCTTCAATTGCCACTACATCCTTAAATAGGATATCCATATCATCTGCCATAAACAAGCCACTCTCCCTAAACTTAACAACGTCAGGTATTTCCTGCATGCCGAAAATCAAACCTTAGTTTCACATAGTTGTATGACATTAACTTCATAATTACTAAAATTTTAAATAATCTGTATTTTCCTTTCCTACCAATCATCACTCGCATCAATTGTCTTCTTTTGAGCATCCCAGCCTAGACCAATTTCTTTGCCTATCAACCTATTCTAAACTTGCCACTGTGCCTTCAGATTGTCCCACTTATTTTTGAGTTGCTTATACTGGTAGTCCCTTCCAGTTTCTTCATTGAACCTAGCAGTTACATTTTTCCATCCAACCCTATTGAAATGGGTACCTGGCCTATTACCTGCCTGTACCTCAGCTACACAAATCCTTATAAATTTCTCCATTATAGGTTCATTCCACAATGCCTTAGTTCTTTTTCGAGTTTCGTTTTGGGAATGAGCACTAACAGTTGTTTTGTTTGAGGCCATCAATCTATAAAAAATTATAAGATTTAAGTAATCATAAGAGCAAATAAGGGTTCAATGTAGATTAAGAAGACAAATAATACAATAGACCAAAAATTGTAAAAGATATCCTTTGGCATCGAACAAAGGGAAAATTGTACGCATAAGCCTTCACTAAAAAGGCTATGTTGACAAAATATCTTTTTAAAACAAGGTGCTAGATGAGCATTCTTAACAATGTGAATATATATATATTTGGTACAAGGTGATGAGTATTCTCAAGATATATATTAGGTACGAGGTGCTAGATGAGCATTCTCAACAATGTTAGGGGCAGGAATTAGATTGAAGGAAGAAATTAAGTAGATTTATTTACTTAGAGAAGATTGACAAAAAAACCATAATTAGAGAAGACTCCTATTTATTCATAATCCAGTTCTACCATGAAAAACTGAGCTCAAGGCAACATTTCTCTTGAAAAGGAAAACCATGAATTTACACCGCATTAATACAAGAGACTTTAGTATAAATACTGCAAGTACTAACATGCTCAATATAATAATTTTTTGTTTTTTAAGTGTTCCAGTCATGACTTAATTAATGTTGAAAATCATTAACAACTCTTGACTATTATCATGGTTGATATTATGTAAATCACAAAAGAAATCAGGTACTACATATTATGAATAAGCCAATAGGATGAAGAATGAACCACACAAGAAACATTAACTGAATTAACCTACGTAGTAGTGGAAGTTGAGGACTTCGAAGCAAGAGAAATAATTTTTTTTTGGGGTCAAAAGGACATTTCATTAAAACAAAACATATACAGATATATGGACCTGATTGGCCAATGAGATTACAGATACATAAGCATAAAGATAAAACGTTTTCACCCCAGACTGAGCTTACTCAGTTGAGAAATAAGTGCATCGCAAGAATCACAACTAGAAGAAGGAACTTGTCTAGTAGAAGTAGATGGTGATGCTACATATGTATCCATGAATTGATTCACATGATGATCAGAAATATCATGCTTAACCGAACAACATGGATGAATATGATTTATGCCACCAAAAGTAGAAAAAAATACAAAAAACCAAAAAAGGGAAAAAGAAAGTAAAGATAGTTATAAATGTGCACTGTGTTGTTTGAATTCCTTGAAGATTGCAAGAAAGAAACATGGCATACATGTTTTTTTAACACATTTCAAGAGTGTATATACATACATATATGGGTATATATACATGTACATGTGAACAAGTAAAGTATTGAACTTGAAAAGTTATAAAAAGATGCAGCAGAAAAGAAAAACCACAAATGACCGTAATTGAAGCCATCTCTTGTGGCCTTATTTATAGTTTTCTGGACACAAGAGTTGTTAATGACTCTCAACATTCATTAAGTCATGACTGGAATACTTAAAAAACAAAAAATCATTGTATTAAGCATGTTAGAACTAGAAGTATTTATGCTAAAGTCTCTTGTACTTTATTTTAAACATATTATTTTAATAACCATAATTGAAGTCATTAACAATTGGTTGATTTAGAGCAATCCAAAGTCAAGTCTCAAGTGTCTAGTCATGTGCTAGTGTGTCTATGGTATCATTTGAATAAGAGCTGAAGCCATCTTTTGTGAATACTCAAGCTAGTTTTGGTTACAGAAGATAGCTAACTTGTGATTGTATTTATTTTGTTGTAAATCCACTTTTCCATGAATATAATAATTGTTGGTACCATAAGGGTTTAGCAATCAAAACCTGTAATGGAGAGGTTCAAACTCCAAACAGAAAATGAATTTTAACCAAAACTATTAACGATGATTAGTTGGTCTTATTTAAGTAGATTTCTAACATAACATATCAAACTGAGCGTTTGGAAGTAGATGGTTTAGTGGAAAGAAAAGCACAGGTTGAAAAACGAAACTGAAACAATATCAATCCTCATCAAGTTGTTCCTCATCATCAAAGGTTTCAGGAAAACAAATATGTAGAACAAGGAAAACTTTATCAAATTTTCATCAATTACATAAAAAGAAATGTTCAATTATTTCACGAAGCAAACTATTTCACAGGTCCAATGATTACTCAAATTGGACATATTATTAGCTTGCATGAATGTGAAATTTCAAATGATTCTTATTGCATGGTAAATCATTATTTCACGAAGCAAATTATCCATTATGATGCAAACTATCTATTCTGATTCAAACTCTCCTTGCAGTACTAAGAAATTAATAAATCGGTTATGCCCCTTAGAAAACATGATGAAAAATATTCTTACCTGAGAGAGAAGGACGACAATGTGATCTTGCTCTAGTAGTATGTTAGTTCTTCTTTGGGAGCAAAACTATGGTGAAATATGATAAAGAGATTGAACGTAACAAACAATAGGGTTTTTACTCGGGTATCGAAAGCTTTCAGAAATTTCAAGGATAAGATTGGGTTTTTAAAAAATAAGAAGGGGTATTTTTTAGAATTTTTTTTTTAAAAACAGTTTCCCGCATTTTGAAAAAACAGATTCGCAAAAGCTTTTTTTGAAAAGCTCCAAGTTGGAGCTTCTTATTTTTTACCTTTTTCAACTTTGGCTTTTACATAAAAGCACTTTGACAAATGGGCCAAACAGGTGAATTTCAACTTCTAAACTCACAGAAAGCGCTTTTAAAAGTCTAAAAGTTAGGTCAAACAGACTCTTAACACCTTATCGTTGATTGGTTATTTCAAGTTAAGAGCATGTGCATCTTACCTGTTAACTTTGCAGCATTGGGTGGTTGGCATATGGGACAATGATGGCAGGAGATTATATGCAACATTTTATAAAACACAAGAGTTTGATAAGATCATTTCGGTAAGACAAATGGGGGTAACTAGCTTTTGCCTTTTGTGAGATCATTTCGGTAGGAAAACGAGTACCTAGCTTATTACTAAAAGCACAAGGTAGAGTGGTGCATACTAAATGAAGAGAATTGTCTTCATTTAATCTTTTTCATTAACTAATTTATGGGCTCGGGCGAGTACAATGCATTTTAAAAAGTACGAGTATTTATGAGGTTATTATGGTGCCATTGGGAATAACTAACAAATTCAGCAAACCACAGAGGTACCCTTCTGTATATGTCAACCTTCACTCGTACCTAGGAGTCATTAATTCAATCTCGACATGTACAACACATAAATGGAACAAGAAAACTTAGAAAAAACAGAAAAATAGGGGCACGTATAAGCATAAGATTTTTGTTTATCATGAGACCTTCAGCAAGTAGTTACTGTGAGTTGCTTCATTGCATCGGTAGAAACATAGCAGTTTGCTTCTTGACTAAATCAATTCTTTCTTGTGTTTACTTAACAATTTTAGACTTTTAATGATCGTTGAATCTACTAATTGTTGAGACATAGCGCGTGTACCTTGACAGTTTGTTGCGCTTAACTAAAATTGTGCAATCCATTCAATTGAATCTTTTGTAAACAGGCTTGCAGTCAGAACAGAAGCTAGCTGGAAAGTCTTCCCTTTTCCTCTGGAATATGGAGAAAGCAACAGTTTCACTTCTATCTATCCTCTTCGTTGTTGTCATGATGTTGCTATTACCTCATGTAACGTTAGGGGCACCAAGAGCTCAAATTGTAAATATTACGTGCCCAAACCAACGACAGCAAAACAACACTGCTTTTGTCACGAACTTTGTTGCTGCAATGGAAAATATCAGACCACAGGTACAAACACAAGGTTATGGACAAGCAAATAAAGGCCGAGGACCTGATGCTGTTTATGGTCTACTTCAATGTTATGGTGATCTTTCCTCAGTAGACTGTGTCCTATGCTATTCTGAGGCGCGCACCTTTATTTCTCAATGTTTTCCCTTTAATGGTGCAAGGATATTCCTTGATGGCTGCTTCATGAGAGTCGGGAATTACAGCTTTTTTCAGGAGTATACAGGACCAGTGGACAGAGCTATCTGTGGTAATAGAACAAGAAAGAACTCAGCATTCCAAGAGATAGCAAGAAGGGCAGTATTGCAAGCAGCTTCGAATGCACCAAACAATAATGGCTATGCAAGAGTTGAGATGCCAGTTTCTGGGACCAGAAACGAGTCAGCTTATGTTCTAGCCAATTGCTGGAGGACACTGAGTGCTAACTCTTGTAGAACATGTTTGGATAACGCATCAACTTCTATACAAGGATGTTTGCCCTGGTCTGAAGGTCGAGTACTGAATACTGGATGCTTTATGAGATACTCTGAGACCAATTTCTTGAATCCCATACCAAGCAATGGGAGTTCAAGTGGTAAGAGGAACTCTATCTTAACCCTCTTTGTGTATTTCTGTGTTGTTTCCTTGATTTTCAATCTTTCAATTCTCATTCAAGACTGACAATTTCTTCCCTTTTCCCTTTCATTTAATTTATTTTTATTTTTCTTTTTGGATGTTCTGGAAAGTACAAATTTTATTTCCAGTAGTTGTAATCATGACTTTCCTGCAATGAACATTTTTTCAGGAACCCCAACAGTTGTTATAGCCGTGGTTGTCAGTTCCACAGTTGTTATGGCAGGAGCAGCAGTCATTGGAGCTTACTTTTGGAAGCACAAAAGAATAGAGAAAAAGAGAAAAGGTAAAATCCTATTTGCATATAATCTATGTATTCTGTCTTTCTAAATGTTAACCAAATGTTACAACTTTGCAGAGTTCGTCACTAATAAGAAAATAAGCAGGTCAACTTGACATACTAGTTTTACATAGATACATAGAACTTTGAGTTTTAAATCTAATTTGATATCATACTTAGTGTCAAAGCATCTGTGACTCTGAGCATGCCTCATTATTTGAAGAGAAAATTACTCAAAATTTGTTGTCTTGTTAACTTATCAGGTCCTTATGATGTGAAGAAATTGGCTAAGACCCTTCGTGATAGTAGCTTGAACTTCAAGTACTCTATACTTGAGAAAGCCACTGGTGGTTTTGATGAGGCCAACAAGCTTGGGCAAGGTGGATTTGGCATAGTTTATCAGGTAGTGGCTTAAGAATATGTATCAGATACATTTAAAGGGCAGCCCAGGGCATGAAAACTGTTATGCGCAAGGTTCGGGGAAGGGTTGAAAACATTGGTTCACTGTACTCGTATCAAATACATGATATTGTATTATTGCTTTTCTAATCATCTCTGTTTTACTAGTATCATATCAACTATAAGTTTGAAATGTTATGACATTGCAGGGAGTTTTACCAGATGGAAGAGAGATTGCTATCAAAAGGCTTTTCTCTAACAATATGTATAGTGTAGTAGAATTTTACAATGAAGTTAACATTATCAGCAGCGTAGAACACAAAAATCTTGTTCGATTGTTGGGATGCAGTTGTTCTGGAACTGAAAGCCTTCTAGTTTATGAATTCTTGCCAAACAAGAGTCTTGATCGCTTCATTTTTGGTGAGTACAATACTTGACACCTTAAATAGGCACTTGTATTTAAAAAAAAAATCAAAAGTCATCATGTGTTATGATATGGATGAACTCAGATGTATTTTTGCTGAACTTTACAGATACAAATGAGGGTAAAAGACTAAATTGGGAGAAAAGATTCGCAATAATCATTGGGATTGTAGAGGGCTTGGTTTACCTCCACGAGAACACAAAGATACGCATTATTCATAGAGATATAAAAGCAAGTAACATCCTCTTGGATAAAAGGCTCCGCACTAAAATTGCTGATTTTGGTCTCGCGAGGTCTTTCCAAGAAGATAAGAGTCATATAAGCACTACAATCGCTGGAACTTTGTAAGAAACTATTCAACTCTCTCTTTAGATCATACTAGAAACCAATAAGCACAAATTCTTTCTATTCATTCGAAGTAAGGTAAAACTATACATATGTTTGACTGTCATAATTGAGATGGTTTCTTCCAAATGTTCAGAGGATACATGGCTCCAGAATACCTATCTCATGGCCAGTTGACAGAAAAAGTAGATGTGTACAGTTTTGGCGTGCTTTTGTTGGAGATTGTCACAGGAAGACAGAACAACGGAAGCAAAATATCAGAAGAATACTCTGAAAGTCTGGTTACTATTGTAAGTACTAGAGATTTCCCTATTTGTATTTAATTATGTTATTTGAGCGTTACATTCATTCTGTAGCTTACCTATTTCAAAAGATTTTAATTTCTCCAAAATGTTTATCTGAATGGTATATATGTCGGATGAAACAGGTGTGGAAGCATTTCCAACAGGGAACGGTAGATGAGTTGATTGATCCAAATCTAAGATTGCACAACTACCATAATATTAGTGTGGAAACTGAGGTTCTAAGAGTGATCCATGTAGGGCTTCTATGCACCCAAGAGATTCCATTGTTACGGCCATCCATGTCGAAGGCACTACAAATGCTGGCAAAGAAGGATGAACGTCTCCCTCCACCTACCAACCCTCCCTTTATAGGTGAGAAGACAATGGACCTTGATGGCAGATCCGAGAACGCAACTTACCCCCTAGTTTCTGCCAATTTCGATTCAGTTCCTACCGTCTCTTAGAGTATTTTTTATCTAAGGTGACATTCAAGTGACCTGAAGAGCTAAACCCATATCAGCCACATAATTTTTTTTTTTTCAATTTTTCATGTTAATGGACAGCAGTGAATGGAAATCTTTTATCTTGTGGCCACTAAATTTCCTGTAAATCCTCCATCAAATTTCTCTAATTTCAACGACTTGATTGAAAACTTGATTGCTGGTATATTGATCGGTCCAGCACAAATTGAATTAGAGCCAGTTCAACATGAAGCTTTTGCTTGAAGTTTTCACCTTACCAGCGAGCCGATATCTGATGGTTATTTGTCACGACAACTACCAAAAAGCTCCAAAGAAGATGAATTTGTTCCCTGCTTTTCCAGTAGTGCCTTGCAGCTTCTGAGCATGCTGGTAGCTATAGCCTCAACTTTTCCTTTAATTGCTGAAATATATAAAAGGCCAGAAAAATAATTCCAACAGTCTGAACTGATATTAATCCATGGAAAGAGGGTGGTTCTACATACATGTTGGGCTCATCCGGTGTGAGTAAATTGTTGTCGGAAGGGACTGTTGGAATAGTAACCCGAAGGAGAAATATGCTCTTTTCCTGATAAAAAGAAAAACAATTGATTTGCCTAGTCCTTTGTCAAAGACAAGTTGTATTGACAATGATATATCCAATTCTATGGGTGACCTTCCTATGCTAATTCTCAGGCTAATACTAGCTTACTTCCTATCCTACAACCTCTCTCGTCATCTTAGAAAATGATGTAGAATTAGTCCATCCCATCCATTAAATTTCAATGTGTTAGAAGGACCGCTAATAAAGCTTCGATTGAGTAGCTAAATGTAAAACTACGAACGATTTAGCACATGATTGGTTGGTGACAATTCCTTCCCATATGAAGGATATTTTGTGAGGAGGCCTCGACAACAGTGGAGTGGGATGATCTTGTATTAGTTCCATTTCATTTTTAATGAAATTATTGTTCCTAACCAAAAAGAAAAAAAGAAAAAAAAAAGATATGACTGCAATCATTGAAATGATCAAATTATAGTATGAAAATTAATACATATATATGTTCCTCTTTCGCCATGTGAAATTAGCGATTCAAGTGTTGTTTCATTATAGATAGACGGTGCAGTTGTTTGGGAATTCAGTTATTTGCTTTTTGACGATATTAATTTAACAACTTAATTAATAATGCAAAATAAATCACTGAAAAGTAAGTTTAATAAATCTTATAGGTAGCAACATAGATCATTGATTAAATTACATTTTTTATTTTTTGGTCAAAATTGAAATTGCATTGAAAAAGAGTCCAAGGTGAACTTCTCTTTTTTTAGTTCAAAATGAAATTGCATTGAAAAGGAAGTTAGACGTGGAGCTTTTTTTTTTTAATCAAAAATAAAATTGCATCGAAAAAAATGTTCATTTTCTTTCTTTTTACTTCTATCTAAAAAATTACACGTTTGATTTATATAGTAAAATTTAAATTTAAAACCATAAATAATCAAAAAAAAAATACCTTTATTTTTTAAATGACAAAACCCCTCTCATAAAATTATTTAATTTTTGAATTAAAATTTGATTAATTTAGAAAATTCAATTTCATATAGTAAAGATTATATAAAAGAGTCATAAATAAGGAAACAAATTCACAATGGTTTTTTAAATGACAAAGCCTTCCTCATAAAAATTGCTTTATGGTTTAATTGAAAGATTAATTTCTCACTGCCAATCCTGTCTACCATTCTCGCACGAAAAACATATTGAAGTTGATGTCCATTTTGTAAGGGAAAAAGTGGCTGCAAAACAATTACAAGTTTGCTTCATTTGGTATCTTATTCATGTGCTTGATTTAGAGTAACATTTGTGATTAAGCTCGGGTTTACCTTTTTGTCAAAGCATCTCGCTTTTCCCTTATGGCGGAATTTGTTCAGAGCAGCCTCCCTCTGTAATCGATTTTGATCTATGCCACTTCTACTTCCACTACCAGTTCCACCACCAGCTCCACATGTTCCAGCTTCTCCGTTATCACAAGTCACATTTGTCCCTTCAGCAATTAAAGTTGTGCTGCTCCCGTGTTGTCTGTGTTAAAATATGCACTTGTCTTGAACTACTTTATAAGATTCTAAGTTATTTCACTTGGCACCAATTGATTTTAGGATAAAACCTCAGGATTTTAATATAGTATCAGAGTTGTTCCCTTGGTCCAGTCATATTCATTCACGTGCGACTCATCTTAAATCAAGTCCACTTATATTCAATCTTTCGCGTGTGATATTCCACGCATCTTCAATCATGTCACACGTGAGAAGAAGTGTTAAAATATACACTTGTCCCATACCACCTTATAAGATTCTAAACTACCACTAATTGATTTTAAGATGGAACCTCAAGATCTTAACAGTCCACTACTCCCATAATTAGCTGCATTTCCTTCCATACTTGTAGCAAATATATCAGATGGCGCACAATGGGGAGCTGTTGCAACTATGTTCATGGAAGACAAACCACCATGGTTAACCAAATCAGTAAAACGATACATATCATATTGTCGTCCATAACACTTATATTCTAGTCATATGCTCAATTTTTTTTTTTTTTTTAATCTCTTTGCAATACCTTAACTTAGTTTTTCTCATATTTCCCATCTTTATTAATTTATAGATCTGAATCTTTTAAGTTTCTTTAACTGCTCAAATTGCAAGAAACTAATGTAAACACATATGCAATTGCATGAATATCAAGTAAAGGCTCTAATACCAGCTGAAGGAATCTACAATGGGATTGCATGTGTATATAAGCTTATAGCTAGGTGGCAACATAGATCATAGATTAAATTACTTAGAAAAAATTTTACGTTACCTCACCTGTGATATGAAAAATTATCATGCTACCCCCCTTATGTTCACAAAACTACCAAAATTCTCTGTATTTTCAGAAACTCGTCACAACACCCCTCTCTGTTTGCTGTTCGTTTGTTTTACCGTTGGAGGTGCATTTCACGTGCGGAATTAGCAACTAGGCGTGTATTTTAGCTTTATATGAGCCATTTAATTGACCAAAAAGCCTATGCACTTGAAATAAAAAGGGGTTGCACCAATTTGAGACTTATTATTAAATTGAAAAACATGTAAAAAATAAGAAATTGACTACCTCAAAATTAATTTGCATCTTATTATTAATTTGCATCTAAAAATTAAAGAAAAATTAAAAACATGTAAACCATCATCAGCAATTAAAGTTGATTCCTGAGTTTGCTTATATTCTGAATTTACTTCTTTTTTTTTGGGAGAAATATATTCTGAATTTACTTACTCACATGTTCATAAAAATTGAGTTGTCTATCTTATCTTAACCACTTTATAAATATGGTGCCACCTCAACAAAGATAACAACTACGAATATTAGATATATTTTCTTTTATCTTTTGGAGAGAAAGAAGGGGAAGGGGGGGGGGGGGGGCAACGAGGGTCTTATAAGCAGGCAACGAGGGTCTTATAAGCATTACTTTACAAAACTAACAAATTTGTAGGGAATACTTACATCTGCGGCCATGAAATTATCAAGGTTGAAATCAAATCTTGGGTTGACAGCAGCAAGTCTCATTGATAGGAACTGGAAAGCAAATATAGCCAACCAGAAAAAAAGTTATCAAGGCAACAGAAGGTAAGAGCATTGGACAGTGATTTCAATATCACTGGATGCAACCTGACTATCAAGAAACAACAATATTCACAAGAATGTGTCCTCAAAGATGCTATCTTTTGTTTTTCTAACGTTAAAAGTTTTTATTAAAGTGCACCAAGTGGGTGCAATCCAAAAACAAAACTAACTATACAACCTATTTATCACTTCATAGATGCTATCAACCTATTTATAACTTCAGGCCCTCTCGCCTTCTCTTCGTATAATTTTCACTGAAGGAGAATATTCCCATGTTCGAAAAGAGAAGTATAATCACACTGATAGCAAAAATTAGGGGAAAATATCTTATTCACTCTCACTATAATTTGTTAAGAAGAATCATTATCTGAACTAGTTATCATTTATTACATACTCACTCTTGACACAAATACCAGCTAAGGATAAAAACAACACCTTAGATTGTAACATCTAAAAGTCTGATGCAAGGATGTCCAAATTCTGACCTCCACTTGACGCTGAAGGGATTGTACATGGTTTATAATTTCATCCAACAGTGATGCAGTCCCTGAAATCTGCAAACAGATGGACCATACGTAAGTTCTTAGAATACAGGGAGGAGAAGATGCTGGAGAGACGAACTTCTTAGTTTCTCCTTGTTTCTATGTCAACTGTCAATTTCAAATCAAGATGAAGTGTTGGTATCAAACCTTCAGTTTCTAATCCGAAAATATGGACAACAAGAATAGGTGCTAGCTTCTTTAACCAGAAAGAGATTCAAGCTCACAATAAACAAGAGGAAAGGAAGAGAAGAAAGACGAACCTTAGTCGTGCGAATTCATAGTTAATACTAAACTGGAAAGGCAATTGTCAGGAAGATCACACTGACAATGTTTTAACATTATAGGCGGTAAATTAATTTCTCTTTTAGGCTCCGTTTGTTTGCCGTAAAATATTTTCCCGGAAAATATTTTCCAGATTTTACGGTGTTTTGTAACACTGGAAAATTGGTCAACCGTAAAATGTTTTCCGGTCAAAAATTGCGGCTGCTTTTTCTTAATTTTTCGGTGTTTGGTAATACCGGAAAATTGGTCAACTGTAAAATATTTTCCGGTCAACAATTGCGGCTAGTACAAAATTATGTAAAATGTTTTCATGTCCTTTGGGAGAAGAAAACATTTTACAAAACTTACGGCATATCCAAACAGTATAAAATATTTTTCAGTATTCTATTTTCCAGTAATATATTTTCCTCCAACAAGTTATTTTACGGCAAACAAACAGAGGATTGTAAAATATTTTATTTTCCAGGAAAAGACTTTCCACGGAAAATATTTTACACAAACAAGTTATTTTACGGCAAACAAACGGAGCCTTATAAGCAATTCCTTTGCCCAAAAGGAAAAGCCAGAAATAGAAAGAAGCATACAAACAAAATAAATGAAGAGACCCACTTCTTTGCTTCATGTTTTGAGTTGAATCACCAAATGATCCAAACTATTGTTACTACAGTATAGCCTAAACCAACTAATTGTAAAACCCACAATAACTGAAGATTGCAAAGTAGTTAATATGTGTACAAGAGATTTGCAGAATGCAATAAAAAATCAGGACTATACAATTCAGGACACATTCAAAGAAATGGAGAGTCATACTTTTAGGTCCAAGCAAAACTGCCCATACTGGCTATAAAGCAGCGAATATTATGCAATAATTGCCAAGATAGAAAGGGCTCGACAGTAGTCAATAAGTTCTACCCCCTCTGTTCAGACCAACCATCTTGAAACTACCATTCAAGCGCCTTAAATGCTCCCATAAGACAGATGCAAAGATAGAAGTGGGATGAACAGACACCAAACTTAACATGCAAGCAGTAAACTGCGCATCCGATCACAAAGCTCCTATTTAGAATTAATCTCATATCTACCAAATTACTACCATATAATGCAGTATGTGAAAAACAGCGATAACACCTTTATGGATCAATTTTAGTAAATACATACCTAATTTATAACAGCCCATTAATGCTTCTAGGCTCACAATTTTATTTTTTTTCTTTTTCTGAAATTAAAACCCGTTACCCGCCAGTATATATTCTCTTTGAAAAATCCCCAATGGCAAGAAAGTGAATTGCTTATGTACACCTAAATGAAAACTAAATGAAAAATAAAATCTAATGATTATTATACATCCTCCAGTTTCCCCCAAACCCAGAAGCGTAAAAAATACAAAAATAAAAAGCTGAATTCTGTCAAGAACAGGACAAAAAGTTACCTAACAAAGGTCGACCTATGACCAATAACACGACTCTAAGATGTAATGTCTCACATTAGTGCAAGACATAATATCACGAGACATAATAAGAGAGGTTTATAAATTAGTATTTTTGGTTCAAATAATAACTTAGATTAACTATTTTAAATCGATAGACTAAAATCAAGTCAGTTATTCTTAAACGTACTAGTCTTCTTTGCAGACTCAGGTCACCGGGCCTAGATATTAACAAAGCAAAAAGGCATTACATCAGTGATAGAGAATCACCAGAGAGGCAATTCAAGAGCAGGCTTTTGCCAGTTTCTTCTCTTGGTGCAAAAGCCATTGGCCTACTTTTCTTTTTTCATTAAAAAGTTGATAGCGACCCCCAACAACATAAAGCCTAACGCAAAGTCATAATAATCATATTTATAATACACATATAATCCAAAATCTAATAACTAGTTCGAGTCCTGTCAGGATTATTAAAAATTTATCTGACTGTTAATTTCAGGACCCATGAAATTAATCAAGTAAACACAAATTAATTTTCTTTTAAATAATAAAAATAAAAAGCAAAAAGCAAATAAGAAAGTTGATAACTATCTAAAACGATTAATAAATGAAAAAAACAAAAGCAATTAGGCTAACCTTGTTACATCCTGGGACCAGCTCTTGTAACAGCTTCATCCTAGCATTAATCTTCTCTCTCCTTGCCTATACATACATATATAAAACATTAACATTAATTAAACATGAACTGATTATACTTAAATAATCTCACTTAAGCATAATCAATCGGATAATCATAATTACTCTTTCAGCTAAGCTGTGGCTATCGGTGGCTTGGCCGTGACGCGCTCGCACGTGAACGTACGGAAGCTTCTCGCCACCGTTCTCCTCCGCCGTTGAGGTTTCATTCGCTAATGCTTTCTTGTTCTTTTTGTTCGATTCTTTTGCCTAATTTTCATTAAAAACAAAACAATAATAATGATTAGTTAATCATAATTAATTGATTAGTTTTTCTTTTAATTTGCGAAATTACCTCTTTCTCCCTGTCCTTTCGCTTGTTTGATGGTTTCTCAACTGTCGGATCGGAGACGGCCGGCGATGAGTTAGGGTTAGAATCGGAATCCCCCGGCTCTTGCTTCACTAGACGCGGCGGCTTCGAGCGTGAACTATCCGGCGAATTTCCCGACGGAGCGAAGACGGAGAACCTGGCGGCGCGGTTAATGAGCGCGGCATCGAAAGGGCAAATAGACAGCGGCAGTGGAGCTGGAAGACATTGCTGATTGAAAGCCTCGCCGGAGAGTTTCGCCATTGCCGCCGGAGGATGAGGAGGTGGCTGTGTATCGACGGCATCCGGCGAGTGGACAAGGAGCTCGACGGCTTGGTTCGCCGGAAGCTCAAGCAAAGCGGTGAATGAGCTGCCGCTCTCCGGCGGCACGGCCATTAAGCCGCCGAGCTGATGAAAATCCGGCCCGAATTCTTCGGGCTTTGGCACGCAATTTTCGGATTCTGCACTAATAAAGGTATCTCTAAGCTGTACTTAGTAGAGTCTCTAAAATAGAGACTCTACTATTGTATAATTATTACATAATATAATTTATTTAGTGTAACAAAAATTTATAAAGTAGATATTAAAATTATTAAAAATGGGTCCGAGTCTCTAAAAAGTACAGAATAATTATACGATAGTAGAGTCTCTGTACTTTTTAGAGACTCGGGTTCACTTTTAGTGATTTTAATCTCTACTTTATGAATTTTTGTTACACCAAATGAACTATATTACGTAATAATTATACGATAGTAGAGTCTCTAAAATAGAGACTCTACTAAGGACAGCCTAATGGGGCTCTAAAATTACCCATTTTTTAAAATTGGATAGTTTTAGAGTTCCAAATGCCTAAAAAATAACACTATTTATAATAAAAGTATGTGGGGTTCATAACTTTTAAGTTAAAAGATGTTAAAATAGAGACTCAATCTAATTTTTGGGCTCTAAATTTGATGACAAAAATGTAAATTGAATCTCTATTTTAGCATCTTTTAAATTAAAAGTAGCTAAAAGTAATGAATTTCACATACTTTTATCATGAATAGCATTACTTTTTGGATATTTAGACTCTAAAATTACCTAATTTTAAAAAATAAGTAGTTTTAGAACCCCATTGAAAATACCCTAACAACTTCCATTGACTCCATAAATAGGCATAAAATAAAAAAATTCAAACCAAAACCTTTTTTACTGACACTAATTTTTATCAAATTCTTTGCAATTTACCCCTAAATTATCTTGAATTTGCAGAACTACACCAAATTAAACCACACCTAAAAAAAATATGACTAACTTTTATCAAATGAAGCAAATATTTTCCAAACTTTCAAGGACTAAATCCTTAAATTTTTGAATATATCCACACATTCTCATATATATTACATGTATGTATAGAAAGAGAGAAGCTTTTTTGGGTTTTTGGAACAGTACTCCGAAAGCAACGTTATTGCGTTTTGGTCCCTTTATATCTTAGTATTTTCTTAACATGGCCTACATAATTATATGTCATTTTCTTTGCATTAAGCTGATTGGCTCCGTTTGTTTGTGTAAAATAACTCATTGAAGAAAAATAAAATATTAGAAAATATTTTTTGATGTTTGGATTTATAGTGAAAAATATTTTTTAATATTATATTCTATAAAAAAATATACATATAATATATATATTAACTGTGAGGGTGGGGTAAGAGGTAAGGGGTAGGGCAGGGGGTAAGGATAAGTGAGTTGCGGAAAATGTTTTATTCTCTCAAAGGATATGAAAATATTTTTTCAAATTTTATACTACCCGTAATATTTAATTAGAAAATAATTTTCAGTTGATTAATTTTTCGGTGTTACCAAATACCGAAAAATTGAGCAAAAGTAGACACTATTTTTTACTCAAAAATATTTTTCTGTTGATCAATTTTTTATCGTTATCAAATACCGAAAAATTGAAAAAATATTTTATGGCAAACAAACGGAGCCTAAGTTTGAATATTGTTCAATTTTGAGATAAGTAGTTAAAATTAATTTAAAATAAATGATTTGAGATTTTAAAACACCAAAATCTGATAGTTCATTACACATCTCAGTCATTCATTAATTTTACATCATAAAAATGTTATACACTTCATGAATTGACTTTAAGACCTCTTACACCTAAATTAAAAATTAAACACTAAATTAAAGAAATTTAGATCTTTTCATATTAAATAATTGTAACTTATTGACAGAATTTTACTATAAGTGTATGAATAATTTATTATGATTAATTTTTTTTTTTTTTCATAGTGTGATTTGATACCGCACCAAACGACCCCACAACGCTAGATAACACAAATTACACGAAAGCAACTGCCAAAACGACCCCACAACTGAAGTTTCCGTAATCAACAGGCGTTTCAAAGTCTTCAAAAATTTCAAAGTTCACACGCTCGTCTATTGACTCCTTCACTTTCCACCAGCATTTGTTCTCTCTCAATCTCTCTCTCTCCCTATATGTGTATCAGCAGCCAGTGAAAGATATGAAGGGTCAAATGATCAGACGCGATCGAATTGATGTAGATACAGAGGTAAGCAAAATTAGATTGTCAACGTTTCTTCGTTTTGCAAAGAGCATGTTTTTTTTTAACGTTTTGAAGCGAACTTTCTAGTGCGTAGAGCCCACATCACTAGACAGAGACGTGAACGTTTTGAAGTCTCTTCCGTTGCTTTTTTTTTTTTTGGTTTATTAAGACCCTTCTCCTCTTTTCTTTATCCATCTCTTTATGTGTTTTTCTTCTTCTTTGGCTTTTGTAGCAGTACTTTAGCTTGTGAGCCATTTTGCAGACGGACTCTTGCTTGCTTGAATTCTAGTAAATTACCACATCGTCTAAAAGTTTAAGGATTTAAAAAAAAATTTATTATATATTCATTTATTATTTTCAACACATCTCACACACCTACAGTCCAATTAATTTTTTTTTAGCTTTGGATGTGAACAGTTAAAATATTTAAAATGATACGCAACAATATAGTATTGCGAGTATTCTAACCAAAAAAAGAATAAGTCTTTAGAGTATTGAAAAGAAGAAATAAAGTTGCGTCCCTTGATCGTGTTTCTTGTCTGCTGTGCTAGTATTATCAATATATGAACTCAGGGGCGAATCAGGATAACTTTTTAGCGGGGATTAATATATAATTAATGTTTATATATAATTTTTTTATTTTATTTTAGTTGGCTAAGATCAACTCCAAGTCTCCAATAGCATCCTAGTGACTGTGAGTTTGCATCCTTGCATCGGTGGAAACATAGCAGTTTGCTTCTTGACAATTTTTTCTTGTGTTTACTTGACAATTTTAGACTTTTAATCATCGTTGAATCTGCTGATTGCTGAGACATAGCGCGTGTAACTTGACAGTTTGTTGCGCTTGACTGAAACCGTGCAATCCTTTCAATTGAATCTCTTGTAAACAGACTTGCAGTCAGAACAGAAGCTAGCTGGAAAGTCTTCCCTTTTCCTCTGGAATATGGAGAAAGCGACAGTCTCACTTCTATCTCTCCTCTTCGTTGTTGTCATGATGTTGCTATTACCTCATGTAACGTTAGCGGCACCAAGAGCTCAAATTGTAAATATTACTTGCCCAAACCAACGACAGCAAAACAACACTGCTTTTGTCACGAACTTTGTTGCTGCAATGGAAAATATCAGACCACAGGTACAAACACAAGGTTATGGACAAGCAAATGAAGGCCGAGGACCTGATGCTGTTTATGGTCTACTTCAATGTTATGGTGATCTTTCCTCAGTAGACTGTGTCCTATGCTATTCTGAGGCACGCACCTTTATTTCTCAATGTTTTCCCTTCAATGGTGCAAGGATATTCCTTGATGGCTGCTTCATGAGAACTGGGAATTACAGTTTTTTTCAGGAGTATACAGGACCAGTGGACAGAGCTATCTGTGGTAATAGAACGAGAAAGAACTCAGCATTCCAAGAGACAGCAAGAAGGGCAGTGGTGCAAGCAGCTTCGAATGCACCAAACAGTAATGGCTATGCACGAGTTGAGATGCCAGTTTCTGGGACCAGAAACGAGTCAGCTTATGTCCTGGCCAATTGCTGGAGGACACTGAGTGCTAACTCTTGTAGAGCATGTCTGGATAACGCATCAACTTCTATACAAGAATGCTTGCCTTGGTCCGAAGGTCGAGCACTGAATACTGCTTGCTTTATGAGATACTCTGAGACCAATTTCTTTACCCCCAAACCAAACAATGGGAGTTCAAGTGGTAAGAGGAACTCTATGTTAACCCTCTTTGCGTGTTTCTGAGTTGTTTCCTTGATTTTCAATCTTTCAATTCTCATTCAAGACTGACAATTTCTTCCCTTTTCCCTTTCATTTAATTTTAATTTTATTTTTCTTTTTGGATGTTTTCGAAACTACAAATTTTCTTTCCAGTAGTTGTAATCATGACTTTCCTGCAATGAACATTATTTCAGGAACCCCAACGATTGTTATAGCCGTGGTTGTCAGTTCCACAGTTGTTGTGGCAGGAGCAGCAGTCATTGGAGCTTACTTTTGGAAGCACAAAAGAATAGAGAAAAAGAGAAAACGTAAAAGCCTATTTGCATATAATCTATGTATTCTGTCTTTCTAAATGTTAACCGAATGTCACGACTTTGCAGAGTTTGTCACTAATAAGAAAATCAGCAGGTCAACTTGACATACTTGCTTTACATTGATATATAGGACTTTGAGTTTTAAATCTAATTTGATATCACACTCAGTGTCAAAGCATCTGTGACTCTGAGCATGGCCTCAGCATTTGAAGAGAAAATTACTCAAACTTTCTTGTCTTGCCAACTTCTCAGGTCCTTATGATGCGAAGAAATTGGCTAAGACCCTTCGTGATAGTTGCTTGAACTTCAAGTACTCCATACTTGAGAAAGCCACTGGTGGTTTTGATGAGGCTAGGAAGCTTGGGCAAGGTGGATTTGGCACAGTTTATCAGGTAGTGGCTTAAGAACATGTATCAGATACATTTAAAGGGTAGCCCTGGGCATGAAAACTGTTATGCGCAAGGACCGGGAAAGGGTTGGAAACATTGGTACACTGTACTCGTATCAAATACATGATACTATATTATTGTTTTTCTAATCATCTATGTTCTACTAGTATCATATCAACTATAAGTTTTAAATGTTACGACATTGCAGGGAGTTTTACCAGATGGAAGAGAGATTGCTGTCAAAAGGCTTTTCTCTAACAATATGCATAGAGCAGCAGAATTTTACAATGAAGTTAACATTATCAGCAGCGTAGAACACAAAAATCTTGTCCGATTGTTGGGATGCTGTTGTTCTGGACCTGAAAGCCTTCTAGTTTATGAATTCTTGCCAAACAAGAGTCTTGATCGCTTCATTTTTGGTGAGTATAATATTTGACACCTTAAATAGGCACCTGTATTTATAAAAAAAAAAAAAGAAAAAAAAAGGAAAAATCATCATGTGTTCAGTATGATATGGATGAACTCAGATATATCTTTTCCGAACTTTACAGACACAAATGAGGATAAAACACTAAACTGGGAGAAAAGATTCGCAATAATCATTGGGACTGCAGAGGGCTTGGTTTACCTCCACGAGAACACAAAGATACGCATTATTCATAGAGATATAAAAGCAAGTAACATCCTCTTGGATACAAGGCTCCGTGCTAAAATTGCTGATTTTGGTCTCGCAAGGTCTTTCCAAGAAGATAAGAGTCATATAAGTACTACAATCGCTGGAACTTTGTAAGAAACTATTCTACTCTCTCTTTAGGTCATACTAGAAACCAATTAGCACAAATTCTTTCTATTCATTCGAAGCAAGGTAAAACTATACATCTGCTTGACTGTCATAATTGAGATGGTTTCTTCCAAATGTTCAGAGGATACATGGCTCCAGAATACCTATCCCATGGTCAGTTGACAGAAAAAGCAGACGTGTATAGTTTTGGCGTGCTTTTGTTGGAGATTGTCACAGGAAGACAGAACAACGAAAGCAAAACATCTGAAGAATACTTTGAAAGCCTGGTTATTATTGTAAGTAATAGATATTTCACTGTTTGTATTTAATTATGTTACTTAAGCGTTACATTCATTCTATAGCTTACCTATTTCAAAAGATTTTAAAATTTTCAAAATGCTTGTCTAAATGGTATATTTCGGATGAAACAGGTGTGGAAGCATTTCCAACAGGGAACAGTAGAAGAACTGATTGATCCAAATCTAAGGTTGTACAACTACCATAATATCAGTGTGAAAACTGAGGTTCTAAGAGTGATCCATGTAGGGCTTCTATGCACCCAAGAGATCCCATTTTTACGGCCATCCATGTCGAAGGCACTACAAATGCTGGCAAAGAAGGATGAACATCTCCCGCCACCTACCAACCCTCCCTTTATAGGTGAGAAGACAATGGACCTTAATGGCAGATTCGGGAACACAACTTACCCCCTAGTTTCTGGCCAGTTTGATTCAGTTGCTAGCGTCTCTCAGAGTATCTTCTATCCAAGGTAACATTCAAGTGACCTGAAGAGCTAAACCCATATCAACCACATTTGTTTTTTCAATTTTCCATGTCAATGGACAACAGTGAATGGAAATCTTTTATCTTATGGCCACTAAATTCCATAACAGAATTTTCCATGTCAAGTAACATGAAGCTTTTGCTTGAAGTTCTCACCTTACTAGCGAGTCAACAACTGATGGTTATTTGTCACGACAACTACCAAAAAGCTCCAAAGAAGATGAATTCGTTCCCTGCTTTTCCAGTAGTGCCCTGCTACTTCTGAGCATGCTAGTAGCTATAGCCTTAGCTTCTCCTTTTCTTGCCGAAATATAAAAGGCCAGGAAAACACTTCAATAGTCCGAACTAATATCATTCTGTGGAGAGGGAGTAGTCCTACATACGTGTTGAGCTCACCCGGTGTGAGTAAATTCACGTCGGAAGGGACTGTTGGAATAGCAACCCGAAGGAGAAACATGCTCTTTTCCTGATGAAAGGAAAAATAATTGATTTGCCTAGTCCATTGTCAAAGACAAGTTGTAGTAACAAAGATATCTCCAATTCTCAGGCTAATACTAGCTTACATCCTATCCTACAATCTTTCCCGTCATCTTAGAAAATGATGTAGAATTAGTCCATCCCATCCATTAGATTTCAATGTGAAAATGATGTAGAATTAGTCCATCCCATCCATTAGATTTCAATGTGTTAGAAGGATTGCTAATAAAGCCTTGATTGAGTAGCTAAATGTAAAACTACGAACGATTTAGCACATGATTGATTAGTGAAAATTCCTTCCCATATGAAGGATATTTTGTGAGGACACCCCCACAACAGTGGATTGGGATGATCTTGTATTAGTTCAATTTCATTTTTAATCAAATTATTGTTCCTAACCAAAAAAAAAAAAAAGATATGACTTCACTCATTGAAATGATCAAATTATAGTACGAAAATTAATACATACGTTCCTTTTTCACCATGTGAAATTAGCAATTCAAGTGTTGTTTCATTATAGATAGACGTAGAGGTGGCATTTGGGTCGGGCTGACACGGGCCCAATTCGGCTCAACACACTAAAATTCGGGCCCAGCCCAGCTCAAATGAAAGTGGGTTCGACTCGGCTCAGCCCACCACATATAGGTGGGCCGAGCTGGGTCATATATTTTTGGACCCAGCCCATTTGTGCCCAAACCTATTTGTACCCAAGCCCAACCTAGTTCAGCCCATAAACTCAGCCCAGCCCAACTCGAACCCAACTCGAGCCCAGCTCAGGCTCAATTCGAGCCCAGATAAAGCACATCTTGATATTATAATTTGTACATGTAATTTTTCTTATAAATAGTTAGTGTATTCAACTTCATTTTACTACAAAACTATATATTTATTTTACTACCTATAGTCTTTTTATTTTACTAGAAAAGAATGCACAATATCTATGGCTATAGGAGAAGAAAATCTTTCACAACGATTATGTTCAAATGTTTGGAATCATTTTGCTTACTTTGAAGAACATGAGTATGTAATTTGTAACTATTTTGAACGTAAATATATATTTCGTTGTCAATTTGGAACTGAAACGCTTATAAGACATCTTGTATCTCAACACTCAAATGTTTCAAACTATTTTAATTCTCAACCACCGCTACCACTACCACCAACAGGCCCAGCACTCGTACAAGGAGCATAAGAACATGGAGAAGTTCTCCACCAACTTTTCTCAAGCATTTATGTAATGTTCTTTTTTTTATTTATGTTTATTAGTAACGTATCCGTGTCTCATGAACTTGTGGTTTGTTAAGTAATGTTTTATCATTTATATTAATATTATCAATTAACTTATATCTTGTTAATTGTTAAATTAACTTTTTCGTAAAAAAAAGTTATGTTTAAACTTTTTTCGTTATTAATTCAACTATCAAACTTCAGAACATACTAATAAAAAATAAAAATAAAAAGATGGGCTGACCCAGCACGGCTCGCGACTCGTGGGCCGAGCTGGGTCTTATATTTCAAGAATTGAGCCCAGTCAAACTCAGCCCACTAAACATATATGTCGAGTCGGACTCATTTTTTTTAACCCACGATTTGGTAGGGCCGTGCCGGACTGGTCCATTTGTTAGCTCTAAATAGACGGTGCAGTTGTTTAGGAATTCAATTATTTGCTTTTTGACGATATTTATTTAACAACTTAATTAATAATGCAAAATAAATCACTCAAAAGTAAGTTTAATAAATCTTATAAGTAGCAACATAGATCATAGATTAAATTACATTTTTTTTTTATTTTTGGTCAAAACTGAAATTGCATTGAAAAGGTGGTCCAAGGTGAACTTCTCTTTTTTAGTTCAAAATAAAATTGCATTGAAAAGAAAGTTAGATGTGGAGCTGTTCTTTTTTTTTTCTTTTTTTTTTATCAAACATAAAAGTGCATCGAGAAAAATGTCAATTTTCTTTCTTTTTACTTCTATCTAAAAAATTACACATTCAATTCATATAGTGAAATTTAAATTTAAAACCATAAATAATAAAAAAAAAACCTTTATTTTTTAAATGACAAAACCTCCCTCATAAATATCAAGGAAGAAATTATTGCTACTTTTTTTTAAATTTTTTTAGACATATATCGGTCTCAATACGTATGAAGGTGCCAAAAAAACTTTGACAAAAAAAGAGAAAAGAATGAACAAGGTAACATTGAGCCAATTACCTCATTCGATTGATGATGATGTATAGTCTCTTAAATGATTCTTATAATTAAAAATTAATATCTATGTAGAAAAAAGTTATTGCTAATTTTCTTTTCAAAATTTTTGTAAAAATATATTAGTTTCAATACACATGAATGTGCCAAAAAATTTCCACAAAAAAGGTGCAAAAAAATTAAGTCCATAATTTAGTCATGGTTTGCATAAATATATCAAAAATTAAGTCATAATTCAACAATTTTATTTTTTCTGAATTTAAATATAAGTATTTTGGTTTCTATATGGACGTCTATGCAAAAAGTTAAGTCCATAATTCAGCTATTTTTTTTAGAAATGTATTGGAGTTAAGTTCATAATTCAACTAACTTTTTATAATTTTAGTAGATAAATATAGAAGTTTTAATATGTAACAAAAAGATAAGATGATTGAAAAATAAAAATTATTACTTTCAGCTAACTTTTTATAATTTTAGTAGATTAATATAAAAGTTTCAATATGTAACAAATAGACAAAATGGTTGAGAAATAAAGAGTATTGCTTTTGTTTGGCAAGTTTTAGTATAATAAAAAAAAAAAAAAAAGTAACACGTGACATGATGGTGCTTCTCTTGGGCATTAGCTAAAATATACTCAAATCATACACATTTAAAAACCATATGTAACTCATATAGGCATTGGCTTAACATATTATCATGCATAATATAGTCACAAGTCCATGAACTATGGAAAATATAAAATTATCAGGAAACATGGAAGACACTAAAATTAATCAAAATGCCTTCATATGAGTTTTTAAAGGTATAGCCAACCATGCCACTAAGCACCTAAATTAATCTATTAGCGAGTTTATATATATGTGAAAATGGGAATTACTGTATTACGAGATATGAAAGAACACTAATATAGCAATAGAGAATCTACCCCTAAAATTGGCTCAAAACCTTGCAGTACGAAGGGATCCAAAAATCACACATGCTTATCCAGTTTATCACTTCAACTTCAACATTACGTATATCGGTATCAGTGACTTCAATAGAATTTTGATTTCCGATTTTCAATCAATAATTGCAAAGAAACAGTACTGAGATACATGGTTAACATTCTGTCACAGTGAAAAGTTCACAAGGATTGATGCAACACACACTTCAAATCATAAACGCTATGAAATCCCAATTACGATTAATAGTAAAATGAAAACTAAAGGCTTAGAGGTTAAAAATACAAACCTAGCACGCCTCTGGTAGAACTTTGTGTCTTTCTTGAACAGGAAGCTGCAATAAAAAAGCATTACTCTCTCAAAGCTAATGACAACCTAAAATGCTCTATATAGATAAATACTTTAGTAGCAACAATGTTTGGGTGCACGCAGCCTTAGCTTGACCATTGTACCAACCGTGGTCTTCTTGTATATACATATACGTACACATATAATTAAAAATGTTGTAGCAAATAATTGAAAAAGCATTACACTAAAAAAAAATGCAATATAAATACATATTAGATTGTACTATGAGCATAAGGGTCCCCTAAAATTTGCAAGATTCATTAATAAGATTTTATGTGTATATCATTAAATAATCCTAATCATGTTGTGAAACTCTTAATACCATATAAATACTAAAGAAATCCATGTGTAGATAATGCTATTGTGAAAATATGATTACCTTGATACACAAAATTACTGATGAAAAAGGGCCTTTGCTTCGAAGTCATCCAACATCAAAATATAGATAGTTTCAATGCTTCATTAAATTAAACCTAAAATGTTCTCCAATATCTATTTTAACTTTTATTTTTAATTAGATTGCACAAAAAATCATCAAAACTGTCAAATAAATTAAGATAACGTGATTTAAACTTTCAAATAAGATAAATTGCCTTCACCTAATTTGCCAATTATGAGAATAACACTAACTTTTAGACTATGTTTGTTATACTTTTTAGTTCCCTATTCCCATATTTCCTTTATCATTTTTGTCATCCTTGACAATGAGCTTTGTACGTTGGATTATAAGCTCTATAACATGTTTACAAAATTGATTATCTATTCATCATTACAGCTCTTCTTCCAGTAATTAAAGTATGTAATTGTAAGTTGTTATACTAGTGTGGCTCAATAGTTGTTGGGTTATAAGAGATGGCTATACTAACATAAGAAAGAAATATTGTGATAAAGGTATGTAGTCAAGAAGGGAAAAAAAATCCATTTCTCTCATTCTTTTACAAATAGCTGTGTGATTAGCAAAGTCCTACATGTTATGGACGATGATAGTATTGTTGATTAAGATGTTAAGGTATAAATAAATTCAGTTGCATGTCTAACCAAAAAAAAAAGTCAAGTGCATAGATGTCCAATATTTGTATCACTTGGTCGTTGGCATTCTTGTGATAATTAACGTGTTTGCAAGTAGTCTAAAAAATTACAATTTTGGTCAAAATAGAGTTAAAAATCAAATAAGCTAAACTTTTCAATTTGTTCATATGTATAATGCTAATTTTTAACTCTTGTTTTAGTTTGAAATTCAATCCATCCATTCATGATAAGGATCTTGATGGAGTAAATTTCACTGAAGGAATTTATGTAGTAAAAGAGCCAAAAAAAAAATAAAAAGAAGTAAAATTAAAGAAAAGGAAAATCCCAAAAAGTGAGAAAGTGAAAAGTCCTAAGGGAGAGCAGGTACACCACGAATCACGAGGAGTCACAATTTTAATTAATAGTGCACCCTTGCTTAATATCTCATCGTCACACCTTGGAAAAGGAATAACCAACTTCAGACCTGCAGGTATCAAGAATATATATACCTAGATAGAGAATATAGGTTTTTAGTAAAAAATAATAGTAAAAATGCAAAACTTCTTGAAAAATATATTGTTTCCAGTTCTTCGAATTAAACCGTATTCGCATACGCATATTAGATGGTAGTCATAGACTATGATCCCACAGCCTCACTCTAGAGAAGAGATCAATCAGGGCTTGTTCTGGAAAAGAGATAAATTAGGAAAGAATCATAAATACAAAGAAAATATTTTTGTATAGTAGATTAAGGGTTTATCTTTCTAATTTATATTTTGGACACGTTTTGTGACGACCCATACCTAATATATAGCATACAATACATATTTGCATATATTTATGTGTTACTTTAAAAGTTTATTTATGATTAAGTGAATAACTTAATTTAATTCATTCATTAATAATACTATTTATTATATTTTTGAAATACATGTGAATAGAGTTTAGAAAAATTAAATAAGGTAACTATTTTAATATTATAATTATTAGAATTTACTCTTTTGTATTTAAGTGTTAGATTCCATTATTTTTCATTGATTGTTTAAATAACCCGAGCCCGAACATGAAAATTTCTCTATTTCTTTTTTCTGAATTTCATATTTTTTCCTTAATACTTGATATTTTAGATGCATACATCCATTGAGTTCACGTGCATAGCATCTCATGAAAGCACTCCTCGATTTACTGCATCACCTCCCTCACTGGGTAACTTTGGTTACTCATTCCTCGTTTTAACATGTTTCAGGTGTAGTTAGAACAACTACCTTGTGTGTCGTGTTGTTGGTTGCTTATTTTGCTGTGGTTGGAAGCTGTTTGTGAAGATGGGACTTGATGTATTTTTATCCTGTTTTGGAAACCCTTGAAGTCTTGTATATATTTTTGTACGGCTTGTTGGATTGTAAACTAAATTAGGGACTTATGTGGTTTGATAGAGTAGTTGGTATGTAATAGCTAAAAATAGATTTTATTGTCTATTGATTGCGTGATTGTGTGACAAGTAGGTGGACTTATCGTGAAAAAGCTTATGAATGTAGTTAGAGTGGTAAGATAAGTGAGTTTAAACTATAGAATATTAATAGTTATACCTGGCATGCTTGTGTGATGAACTTTTGCTAAGTTGTCGCTTGGAGGATTTTAATGCAAAATGTGATGTGGTGAAGTTGTAGGAGGAAATGGATTGAGGTTGTGGATTATGGTCTTGTGGTTGTATGTTGTTGTTTGTAGGTTTCTAGATAGTCCTATAAATAGGGGAAACTCTGTCCGTTTTTTCCTAAATTTCGTGCCCAAGGTTTTGGATTGGGTTGAGAATAGCATGGTTAATAGAAGTCCCAGTTTTGTGAGGGATCGGGGCACTACAGGTAGTATCAGAGCTTAGTTAGCTCTCAGTCGGGAAAAGATCTTTGGCCTATTGGGTAGTGACCTTTGATCGTGTGCTTGTAAAGTATATTACGTGGATAGAGTATTATACATGACTTGTGCGCTAAGTATGTTAATGTGTTAAGTGCTCGGATTGTATAGAGTTGTGTCTTAATGTGAGCTTTATATATTTGTATTTAGTTTGTGGTTTAGGTGGCTTGGTATGAATATAAGGTTGCGTGGCTGTTATTTTTCTAGGCTTGTGGTTGTCTAAGTGTGTAACAGACTAGCATAAGGGTGAGAGAGTCTATTGCATGAATACGTGAGTTAATGAAATGTCTGGATTGGCTTGTAAATTGAACACATCGTATGTGACTATGTGAACAATGTGTCTTGAGTGAAAATGTTATGTTTATATGTGTTATATGTCTATTTAATTACTGGCCGTATATATGCTTATGTCTTGTTTAGGTTAAAAAGAACAAGTTTATTTTAGTTACTCTCCATATGGACCTCAACCTAAATGAAAGGAAAATTATCTTTGTGCATTATTTTGATGGTTTAGAGTTAGAATAAATGTTGATTGCATGTTGATTAAGTGATATTTGAGCTTATATGCATATTTACCTAGTTATTCAAATTATGTAAGTAATCTTTTGGTTTAATCTTGTTTGAATGATTAGGTTGACATTTAGTTGTCCATAATTGATTTAGGAATCTTATGCTACATATAAATGTTTAGTTTAACATGATGGATAAAGTATAGCATTTGAATTAGATTTACATGCTAGGAAGAGTTAATCTTGAATGTATGTGTATGTATGTGAAACTTGTAGGTTTTGAATGAAAATAGGTACCTATATGTGCCATGCTTGTGTAAACTGTGAAAAGATGTGTAATGTATGCAATTATGTGTCTAAGTGTGCACCTATGTGACCTCTTTGTGATGTAAGTGAAACTTATATGATATGTGTGCTTATATGATTATGCGTACATCCAAGTGATTTCATGAGTAACTACTTGCTTCAGCTATTAGTAGCAATACGTGTGTTTGAATTCTGTGAACTAAGTTATTGTGAGTAACATGATAACTTGCTAATCAAAACTAAATGTTGTTGGTTTCTAGTACAGTTCATAATTGTATAAGTAATCTAAAGTATTCATTGAGCATATATGATAGTTGTATAACATGTGAAATTTTATCACTTAGTATGTATATGCTATAAGAAGTTCATCTTGTATAATCTCAATTGCATGCATCCACTACCCGTTGAATTGGTAAGTAAACTCTCCCCTATAGAGATGGCCAGAATTGGGTTTTCTAAAGATGTGGACCAGCAGAGCTGATTGTCGTACATATATGAGATCAACAAGAAGTATTTCGAGAAGCAGGCTTGGGATTCTCTTTGGGTATTTTCTTGGTAATCTCCTTCGGCATTCTAGCTGGGAGTTCCTATTCAATAATATTTGGTATTTTCTCAGGTATTCGCATTTGAAGTACTTCTCTGGAACTCTTGTACAACAATCGCATTGGGAATTCTTATGTAGTATTCCTAGTCAAAGGGGATTCTTACTCAGACTTCTAGATTGGTATTCTTATTCAGAGCCTTTATTTGGTATCCTCATTACAAGATTTCTTATCTGGTATTTCCTTCGATTTCCTACTGCGGTTTTCATCGGTATTCCTTCACATGTGGGTATTCTTCTTGGCATTTTACTTTGATCTTATTTAAGATGTCTCTTTAACACACTTTCTTAGTATTATCGGCAGTTTTTGCATTCGAGCTTCTTATCCAGATTGTTCAAGATGCATTTGAGGAGTTCAATTGAAATAAAGAATTGCAAGGACGCAATTTTTGTAAGGAGGGGATAGTGTGACGACCCATACCTAACATATAACATACAATACATATTTGCATATATTTATGTGTTACTTTAAAAGTTTATTTATGATTAGGTGAATAACTTAATTTAATTCATTAATTAATAGTACTATTTATTATGTTTTCGGAATACATGTGAATAGAGTTTAGAAAAATTAAATAAGATAACTATTTTAATATTATAATTATTAGAATTTACTCTTTTGTATTTAAGTGCTAGATTCTATTATTTTTCATTAATTGTTTAAATAACCCGAGTCCGAACATGAAAATTTTTCTGTTTCTTTTTCTGAATTTCATATTTTTTCCTTAATACTTGTTATTTTAGATGCATACATCCATTGAGTTTGTGTGCATAGCATATCGGGATCAATGGGAAAAAATTTGTAAGTGAACGTAATGAATAGTAACATTTTCCAGCAATTTTTCAGCATTTTTCAACTTAGAATACTTGACCCATTTGGCATAAAACTTGATCCATATGCATTAATTTAACCCACAACTAAACCCATCTACTTATATATCATTTATTATATACATATAATAGTTAAATTAATGCATATAATAGTCGTTCCTCTTACGTGATTTGATATTCTTGGCTTTCGTGATCTTGACTCGGGGTTGCGCAACCTTTTCGGACATGCTAGTGTCGAGAAACACGGGCGGCATCGGGCTTACCGTACTTCCTCGACTACTATGGTGCCTATTCCCTTTCTCACTGAGGTATACTCCCCTACTCCAGAGGCATGGTTCACCTCGTTGGGGCATACGGACCTACCTCAAGAGATATAGGTCGTAGGATTGGGGTACATACGGAGTACCCAATTTGGAGGAATAAGGGATTTGCCGGCACTTGCTTGAAAATCTTGGCTCGTGGTTCGTGATTGAAGACAAAAGTGGAACTGTATCATTTTTATACGTGGTTAAATACTTGTCTAATTAACTTGGTTATTTTGTGTTATTATTATTACTATCTTTGTTGCATCTCATGAAAGCACTCCCCGGTTTACTGCATCACCTTCCTCACTGGGTAACTTTGGTTACTCATCCCTCATTTTAACATGTTTCAGGTGCAGTTAGAACAACTACCTTGTGTGCCGTGTTGTTGGTTGCTTATCTTGCTGTGGTTGGAAGCTATTTGAGAAGATGGGACTTGATATATTTTTGTTCTATTTTGGAAACCCTTGAAGTCTTGTATATATTTTTGTACGGCTTGTTGTATTGTAAACTAAATTAAGGACTTACGTGGTTTGATAGAGTAGTTGGCATGTAATAGCCAAAAATAGATTTTATTGTCTTTTGATTGCGTACTTGTGTGACAAGTAGGTGGACTTATCATGAAAATGCTTATGAATGTAGTTAGAGTGGTAAGATAAGTAGGTTTAGACTATAGAATATCAATAGTTATGCCTAGCATGCTTGTGTGATGAACTTTTGCTAAGTTATGGCTTGGATGTTTTTAATGCAAAATGTGATGTGGTGAAGTTGTAGGATGAAATGGATTGAGATTGTGGAGGATGGTCTTGTGGTTGTATGTTATTATTTGCAGGTTTCCATATAGTCCTATAAATAGGGGAAACTCCGTCCGTTTTTTTCTAAATTTCGTGTTTGGGGTTTTGGATTGGGTTGAGAATAGCATGGTTAATAAAAGTCCCGATTTCACGAGGGATCGTGGCACTACACGTTCTATATGGACATTCTATTATGGGGTGACGTAGTGCCAGATAAAACATAGATCAAATCATGGATATCGGTTTTCCATTTTATACATCAGCCTTAATGGAAACCCAATTGATATTAACCATAAGTAAGAAAAAAAACAATTAGGTGAGACAATCAAAGTCGTCAAATAAAAAATAGTTTTAAAGTGTCAATTATGATCCATTGTAGTCATTAATTATATATTGTATCTCTAGCGTAATATTCCTAATGATAATCAAGAGGCTAAAATCATAATTGTATAGTATTCTCATAAATCACATCCAAAAGGACATTATTGTAGCATCTAAAGTTGGAAATACAAATATTATGGGAGAGCTTTTTCCATAATCACATCAATTCATTAAAAATTATATATAAATCCAAAAACATAATTGGATAAAAAAAAATTGAGCAAATTGACGGATCCACCCAGTCAAATGTGCTTCTTTAGGCACCTCAATCAACAAAAGAGAATCAAATTGCTTATCAAGATTTTGATGCATTTTCGATTTTCCATACTTCATGAAATAGACAAATTCATTCAATATCAAAAAATAAATAAGAAACTGGAAGGCATAATAACTATTGTAACGCCCGGAATTTCATCACATCTTTTTAAATAACTATTGCATATTGACTTGAGCATTTTTATGTGCATTTCTTTTTCTTGCTTAATTTAATTGTTTTAATTAGAGGGCACTATTCATAAGAAATTTGATTGTTTTGAATGTTCGATTTAATATTTTTTCCTAAACCAAATGACCTACAAAAGGAATCGGAAACTTGTCATTTTGGACTTTCGAGGCCGGGAATATGCGTTTGAAAAAGTATTTTTTCCGCTTCGTATGAATAGTATTATGTAAGTAAACATTAGTTTTGAACTAACTAGCAATCACTTAGAGTTTTAAGCTCATTTGACAAAACATTAGTAACATTTGACTTAGTATAACTTAGCATATATATATATATATATATATATATATATATTATAACACACATACAAGCATATTACATTTAAAACTTTTTGCAAAATACCCTATAAGTCCCCCCCAAACCCGTGGCCCTATTGGAGAGAAAGGAGAGAAAAAATTCTTCATCAATCCTTGCAAACTTGGACTTCTAGCTTGGTCTTGAAGAGTTTTAGAGCTCCTAGGACATCTACAACGTCTTCAACACTTGAATTGTGAGGGAGTTATTTATATTGTTGTTTAAAGTTTGTGTATACATGTTAACTTTTCTTGAATTGATGTTGTTAGCTTATGTAATGCTCATATAATGTTGTATATTTCTTAATTATGCTATATAGACCGAGAATATATATCTTGTTGGTAGATTCCATGGTTGAAACTTGAGATTGCACGAAGAAGACAATGAATAGTGCTAAAAGTTAGGATTTTTATAAAACTTGCTAATTGGAACGAATTGAGGCTTCCTTTAGGTGCTTTAGACATTAGTGAAACTAGTCAAAGACTCACGTGAGGTTAAATTGCCGAAAATGAACAAAATTGCAAAATTAGTTAACTTTAAAAAGGGGATTTTTCACGTAATACAATCCGGGCATGTTTGGGCTTTAGATTAGGTATCCTTGGGGCATGGAAGCACTTTTGGTGCTTTCATTGCATGAAATTAGGGTCCGGATAGGGTAATTGTAGTTAAAACCCACTCGGGGCCTTCCCAAGCTTTTGCCTCCGAAACGGGTTTTCATGGCCTTGATAGAAGCCCTTTGACTTCATTAGGGTTGTAGAATGATTGTATATTAGTTTTGTAGCTTTGAAATGCATATAGGAGAAGAAAACTTGGCTAAAGAAATGGGAAAAGTGGCAAGAGACTACTTTGGTGCTTATAAGTGCTTGCAAAGTTGTTGTTATGTATTTATATGCTTGTCTAAAGTATATTTGAGCTAGTTGAGAAGGTTGTGGGAAAAGATAAGTTGTTTACCCCTTTTGGGATTATATAGCTATTTCGTGTATGTTGGCTTATATTGTGATTAAATACGAGGGCGGCCTACTTTGTCGACCCTCTTACGTGTTATTTGATGTTCTTGATTCTTGTAGATTTGTTTCGGGGTTGAGCAACCTTTTCGGACATGGTAGCATCGAGAAACAGGGCGGCATCAGGCTTGCCGTGCTCTCTCGACTACTATGGTACCTATTCCCTTTCTCTCGCTGAGTATACTCCACTACCCCAGATGCTTGGTTTATCTGCTGGGCATATGGACCTACCTCAGGAAAAAGGGTCGTAGGATCGGGGTACATCCGGAGTACCCCATTTTGGAAGAATAAGGGTTCGCCGGCACTTGCTTGAAGATCTTACATCGTGGCTCGTGATGGAAGACAAGTGGAACTGTATCCTTTATATACGTGATTAAATACTTGTCTAATTAACTTGTTTATCTATGTTATTAATGTTTTTATCTTGTTGCATCTCACAAAAACACACCCTGGTTACTGCATCACCTCATTCACTGAGTAACCTTGGTTACTCATTCCTCGTTTTAACATGTTTTAGGAAAAGTTGTGGTTGGATGCTATGTACTGGTCTATGTGCAGGAAATGCAAGTTGCTGGTTGTATGTACTTTGTTTTGAGATTATGAAACCTTGTGTATGTTTCTATTGTCTAAAAGGTTGTAATATAAAGTAAAGTTTCTATTCTTGTATAAGTTAAGAACTGTAGATGGGTTGTAATAACTTCAATGAATTAGTTGATTGCCAAGGTAGTTTGTATGCTTGTGTGACTGCGATTGTATCTTGGAGTTGGATTGTAGTTTTGAGGATAAGTTACTACTTGCAGGTGAACTAATAGCCCTATAAACAAGGGAGACTCTATCTGTTTTTCCTCATTTTTCGTGACCTCAGGTATTGGAACGGGGCTCCGGTCTCGTGAGGGATCGGTGCATTACAGAATTGGTATCAGAGCTTAGCAGCTCATAGTCGGGACAGGGTTCTCAGCCTGTTGGGTAGTGAACCTCGAGTGCGTGCCTGTGAAGTGAGTCTTGAATAAGTATGTGCTTGTATGAGGGTTGTGTTTACTTAAGTGAAAATGTGTTCTTATGTGTTATGATTGTGTGAAATAGGAAGATTATGCGACATGTGATGGTGTGTGCACCTATGTGACCTCTTTGTGCAATAAGTGAAACTTATATAATATGCTTATTTATGTGCTTAGTTATGCATGTAAGTGATTTCTTGAGTGCTTACCTACCTTAGTTATTTATAATAAAGTGTATAAGTGTTTATCATATGTAAAATCCACCACATACATGCATTACCCGTTAATATGGTAAGTGAACACACTTCCCTATAAAGAGATGATCAGTAACGGCTTATCTGAAGATGTGGACCAGTGAAAGAGAGAATTATAAACCAGCTGGCTATCAATGATCAATGAGAAGGATTTAGTACTCAAAGGTTTTATTCAGCAAATAGCCGTTGGTATTCATCTTCTATAATCTTTCTTGGTATTCTCTTTTGCCTTTGGATCTTGATCTTTGGAATTCTTATAAAGTATTATCTTGGAATTCTAGTACTACGTTCGGATATTCTACTTAATATTTTGGTATTCTCATATGGGAATTTCAATTGGACTTCTTATAATAAATCATGATTGAAATTCTTCTTCGAGTCTTCGTAAATGGTAACCTCCACGGCATTTTATTGGGAATTCTTGGTGGTATACTTATCCAACATCCATATTTCATGTGCTTATTGGAATTCTATTGAAAAATATGGAGCATCCCCTCGATATTCATCTTGACATTAATATGTGATAGTAACGTTATCTACAGCATTTGCAATCAGATCTTGTATTGGAGTACTTATTCAGGATTATTTATGAAGATTTCTCTAGTATTCTTATTGGAAATTTTATTGGTAATCTTGCTCAGCGTATGTATTGGTGTTCTTCTTTTGGGGTATCGTGATTTTTTGGCTTTAGAATCGAATAGAATTGTTGCAGCTATCGAGGAATCTTTTGAGCTTAAGAAATTACAAGGATGCAATTTGTTGAAGGAGGGGAGAGTGTAATGCCCGAAATTTCATCACATCATTTTAAATAACTGTTGCATATCGACTTGAGCATTTTTATGTGCATTTCTTTTTCTTGCTTAATTTAATTGTTTTAATTAGATGACACTATTCATAAGAAATTTGACTGTCTTGATTGTTCGATTTAATATTTTTCTTAAACCAAATGACCTGTAAAAAGATTTGAAAACTTGTCATTTTGGACTTTCGAGGCCGAGAGTATGCGTTTGAAAAATATTTTTTCCGCTTCGTATGAATAGTGTTACGTAAGTAAACATTAGTTTTGAACTAGCTAGCAATCACTTAGAGTTTTAAGCTCATTTGACTAAACATTAGTAACATTTGACTTAGTATAACTTATCATATATATATTATAACACACATACAAGCATATTACATTTAAAACTTTTTGCAAAATACCCTATAAGTCCGCCCCCAAACCCGTGGCCCTATAGGAGAGAAAGGAGAAAAAAATTCTTCATCAATCCTTGCAAACTTGGACTTCTAGCTTGGTCTTGAAGAATTTTGGAGCTCCTAGGACATCTACAACTTGTCTTCAACACTTGAATTGTGAGGGAGTTATTTATATTGTTGTTTAAAGTTTGTGTATACATGTTAACTTTTCTTGAATTGATGTTGTTAGCTTATGTAATGCTCATATAATGTTGTATATTGCTTAATTATGCTATATAGACCGAGAATATATATCTTGTTGGTAGATTCCATGGTTGAAACTTGAGATTGCACGAAGAAGACAATGAATAGTGCTAAAAGTTAGGGTTTTTATAAAACTTGCTAATTGGAATGAATTGAGGCTTCCTTTAGGTGCTTTAGATATTAGTGAAACTAGTCAAAGGTCATGTGAGATTGAATTCCGAAAATGAGCAAAATTGCAAAATTAGTTAACTTTAAAAAGGGGATTTTTCACGTAATGCAATCTGGGCACGTTTGGACTTTAGATTATGTATCCTTGGGGCATGACAACACTTTTGGTGCTTTCGTTGCGTGAAATTGGGGTCTGGATAGGGTAGTTCTAATTAAAACCCACTCAGGGCCTTCTCGAGTTTTTGCCTCCAAAACGGATTTTCATAGCCTTAATAGGTGCCCTTTGACTTTATTAGGGTTGTAGAATGATTGGATATTAGTTTTGTAGCTTTGAAATGCATATAGGAGAAGAAAACTTGGCTAAAGAAATGGGAAAAATGGCAAGTGACTACTTTGATGCTTATAAGTGCTTGCAAAGTTGCTGTTATGTATTTATATTATTGTCTAAAGTATATTTGAGCTAGTTGAGAAGGTTGTGGGAAAAGATAAGTTGTTTGCCTCTTTTGGGATTATTTAGCTATTTCGCGTATGTTGGCATATATTGTGATTAAATGCGAGGGCGGCCTACTTTGTCGACCCACTTACGTGTTATTTGATGTTCTTGATTCTTGTGGATTTGTTTCGGAGTTGCGCAAACTTTTCGGACATGGTAGCATCGAGAAACACGGGCGGCATTGGGCTTGCCGTGCTCCCTCGACTACTATGGTGCCTATTCCTTTTCTCTAGCTGAGTATACTCCACTACCCTAGAGGCGCGGTTCACCTGCTGGGCATATGGACCTACCTTAGGAGAAAGGGTCGTAGGATCGGGGTACATCCAAAGTACCCCATTTTGGAGGAATAAGGGTTTGCCGGCACTTGTTTGAAGATCTTGGCTCATGGCTCGTGATGGAAGACAAGTGGAATCGTATCCTTTATATACGTGATTAAATACTTGTCTAATTAACTTGTTTATTTATGTTATTAATGTTTTTATCTTGTTGCATCTCATGAAAACACATTTTGGTTTACTGTATTATATCCCTCACTGAGTAACTTTGGTTACTCATTTCTCGTTTTAACATGTTTCAAGAAAATTTGTGGTTGGATGCTATGTACTGGTCTATGTGCAGGAAATGCAAGTTGCTGGTTGTATGTGCTTTGTTTTGAGATTATGAAACCTTGTGTATGTTTCTATTGTCTAAAATGTTGTAATATAAGGTAAAGCTTGTATTCTTGTATAAGTTAAGAACTGTAGATGGGTTGTAATAGTTTCAATGATTTAGTTGATTGCTTATTTAGTTTGCATGCTTGTGTGAATGGATTGTACCTTGGAGTTGGATTGTAGTTTCAAGGATAAGTTACTGCTTGCAGGTGAACTAATAGCCTTATAAACAATGGAGACTCTGTCCATTTCCCCTCGTATTTTGTGACCTTGGGTATTGGAACGGGTCTCCGATCTCGTGAGGGATCGTGGCATTACACGAGCTGCCAATTGTGAGCAATAAAGCACCAAACTTTGAAGCGAAGGCCGTTTACGATCAGGAATTCATCACGATAATCATGTTTTCACAATAGCATTACTAAGTGATCTCTTTGGAGACTCTGAAGTACGGAAGGACGCCTTTGGGAAATCATGTGATTGTTGTAATAAGTAAAGTAGAATGGTTTATTGAAGTTTTGCCATTACCTGTCAAGAAATGGACATTTGATGAACATATTCTGGTTATGTGTAATTACTATTGGGAGAAATTGGGGTACGTATAGGAACTGAAAGGAAAGAATTTGAGGCTGATATCTAACATCTTATGTACAGTGTCGATTGCTGAAAAACTTTCTTTCTGAAACGGAATAAACTCAATTTAGTCCCTGAAGTTTAGCATAAAAACCAAATAGATCCTTGTACTTTAAAAAAATATGATTTTACAAGGATCTATTTGGTCTTTATACTAAACCTAGGAACTAAATTGTCTTTATCCCTTTCCGAAACTATATCATGGAACTCGGCAGACATGTCATACTAAGGCAAAAAGGATTCAAAAACCTATGTTAATAGCTCATACCACGTGCTTATGGATCTTCCAAATTTAACAGTGATGCAATTGTCTATTTCGTTCGAAACCTTGAAGATTTCTAATAACTGAAGGATGAAAAATAAAGTTCCAAGACCGAATACATGAAGCATGGAGATATGATTGCATTTGGTTGTTTTCTTTACTTTATTTTTGCTCATCATTCGTTATCATTTTCTTAAAATTAAAGGTTGAGTTACAAAATAAAAATTCAGAGGCCTAAGTAGACACGCTTTAATAGATATTAAAATTAATTTGTCATTGACTTATGTTAGTTCAATTTTCTACACGTTGATTACTCATCTATTTACTATTTCTCATCAGGGTTTCTAGCTATTAGTGATTGCAATTCCTCATTTGTGCATATATATGATTATCTTTTTACATTTGCTGTTGTCTGCTAAAATTTTCAGAACCATCCAGATACACTTGCTTCTCATGACAATTTCTATTTTTTTACACGTGAAAATCAGAGATACACATGATACTGATAATCTAGGGTTTTAGATACACATGTTTTCTGTTTTCCTTAATTGTTTATCTGTTATTTTTAAAGCCAAATATCCATATACTCAGTACATTGGAATTGATTTTACTCGAATATCAGAAATGGTAATATTGTTAATGAAAGACCATTATTCCAAACCATCTACTTTGAGCATTTTTATTTTTTACCTTCACCAGGAGAAGTTTCTGGCTCCTGCCATTAATTGTAAAACTAGACAATAAATTATTTGATCAGTCTAGCCTCCAGGAAAAACTTGTGTTTTATGTGCGAGTGAAATCTTTTTTTGTGTATGCTTACTGTCCTTGCATAAAAGCTGGGATAACAGTAAAAGTTTCCTTTTTACTTTTTCGTTTCTTTACCGTTATCCCAACTTTTACGAGAGGACAACGTATGTTTCACCACTTTTCTTTTCTTGTCCTACTGTAGTAATTAATAGGTAATGCATAATTTTATGATGTTTTTTGATTCTGATTTGTTTTTAATTTTTCTTGAGCTTATGCTGGCATTCTTATCTCAGGCTGGTTTATTTTTGTGCAGTCTTCACTGGAGCTTGGTGATTATTTGCATACCTGATAAGGAAGCTGGAAAATGACCAATTATACTTCATTTGGATTCACTTGGGTTTCACTCCAACAAGTTGATTTTTGAAAATATAAGAAGGTATGTCAAAGTGCAGTATGCTGATTTAATAGTTTCTATATATTTACTTCATTGATGGTATCTTGTGATTCCTGTTATGAGATAGTGCCCAAAGGTTAATCAATTTCATTGAATTTGAGCTTTGCAAAATTTACACATCTTGTCGGTTTTTGCCGTGAACTCGTGGAGTCCCAAGTTATAGAGTTAGTGTTTGAACTATAAAGTTTAAAAAATAGAAAAATAGTAAACCTCACAACCTCTCGTATATACAACGAGGAATATAACACTAGACCAAAGCCTTAGTGGCAAGCTTGACATTTTTTCATGACACGTTTTACTTTGTTTTTCAATTGTCACATATAAACTATTTATAATATTTATTTTTTATATCAAATATTTATTGACCTCTCTATAAATTAAAAACAATGCAAAGTGCTTCTATGAAAATATAGTGTCTTCGTACATAGTTCGACTATTATTTTTTCACCCAAAAGCATAGTGATTTGAGAACTAAACGCAAGTTAGCTAGAATCACTATTGTCTTGAAGGATAACAAAGTAATGAAGTAAAAAAAGTAAAACAATAAAATTCAAAATGTCTGATGATCAGTTTATGGGTAAATCTCAAAGAGCTCCATCAATTTTTAAAATTGCTCAAATTACTCCATATTGATTTGTTCTTTTCTATGTCACATGTCAATAAATAAACATCTCTACATGAACACGTGTAAATTTATTAATATTATATCAAATTAAATCTTTATGATAATTGAATTAAATTAAATCATAAACACCTCTTCATTTATGAATTAAATTATATTATAAACTTGTATCCTATTTATATTAGAACTCTATCCTATCTTGCCTTAAACTAAAAAAAACTCTATCCTATCTTTATTTACACTTTTTTATCTCTATCTCCTTACTTCGAGTGTTTCTGAAGAGTTAGATAAATAAAATAGTATTAGTGTGAATTTTTATGATTTAATAGTTTTTTTAGTCGTTGTTGTGCATTCATCTTCAAAATTAAGGTTATTTCTCATTCTTTTTTTTTTTTGGTCCGATTTGATCATAACTCTTCTTGAAGTGTTTGGTTCAAAGTTGAAAATTGTTGACTATCGAAAATATTCAAGAAGGAATTAACTAAACAATGGCTTTTTCATTATTTTCATTCACACAATTAGCTTGATATCATCCTCAGTTTTCTAGTACAGTTAACCAATTTTTATATGTTAATACTGTGAGATTTGTCTGGTGATAAAATGCTGAAAAGGAAAATAAATATTTTATGCTGGAAGTGATTTTCTCTTATTAATAAAAGATTTTATCTATCAATTTTCACTCTTCTGTTTGTAACATTTATCGAATACTACTGAGTAGCTTATATATTTATCATACAGCCTTCTGCAAACAAGTGCAACCTTCTTTCTCACAATCATTACTGGATAGTCAGCAAGTGAATTGTGACTCTGAAAGCGATCATATCTAGTAAAATTTGTTTGATACATTTACTTTAAATAAGACTCTGACACTTTGTTTTTTCTAAAGTGATTTATGTGCACAAAAAGACATGTGAAGTGGATAAGTCTATATGAATCTAACTGATTCACCTAAAATGATTTTGTTGTTGGTTGATAATATAACTAAATATTGTTATTGAAAATTGTACTGAAATGGAAGTAATGTAACTTTAGATGTCATGTAACAGATTTGTCATAACTCCTAATATTATAAACATTTCTCTTAAGAAACAAAATCATCTTTTATTTAGTCACACAATACAATACAACTATCGATATATGTACATTGGATAATATTAGACTTTGCGTTGAATGTCGGAGGAGATACATGATTTTCATTGTCAATTTTGTTATCATTATCTTATATTCAAAAAAGTTGCAAGATTAAAATGTCATTCCATCTATAATGTTAAATTCTGGCTGCAATCCAATGGATATGTTTTTACTTTTACCAGCCTATGCCCTGTTTGCATCACATTGGTAAATTAATAATCTAATGAACTTCACATCTCTTCATACCATGAAGAGATGTATAATTTTGGTTCATGTGTCTGTAACTAGATTTTTTTGACAAGATCTTACAAAGTACAAGTTATAATGTATTATTAGATATTTATGTCACAATGATAGTTGATTTAATATTGGTATTACAATGTTATTACCATACTAGCACAGGGTATTAGTTGCACTTTGACCGAAACACAAACGAGCTTTTTATAGTTTACCTTTGTTTTCTATGAAATTGCATAGGTGGTTGTTAATATATTGCTTATCTTTTACTTTTTGATATATGAAGCTTTTCTACTTGACTTTGTTTTGTTTTTGACTACTTTGAACTGACGGTTATAAGTTTTTCAACAAGTTAGGAGTAGTTGTGAAAGCACAAGATTTGATTGTGATGTTGCACAATTTTGGAAAGGTAAATTGATTACAGGAACTTGCTCAGATTCATCACTTGATATTTATTTAAACTTATGATTCTTTGTTAGGATTTTGCATACGAACTTGGGGGAAAAGGTGAAAGCAAATTGTCTCATGTTAGAAGAATAGAAAAAAAAAGAGCAATTAAGATGCTTGAGATTGTTAGCGAGTCTGGTCGTTGGCACGGGAAAATACTTTTGCAAATACAAAAAGATGATAATTGGAGAAATGATAATGAACACAACGTAATTGTATATGAACCCCTTTTCACCATCCGAATCACGAAACCCAATATTATTAACAAAGAGGAAGACATGTAATAAATTAAATGATAGTGGATAACAAATGTAAGCCTTATAATTTGATTAGATATACACAAGTCCACTTGCAGTAACACATTTACATAGGTTACTACATGATATTGAAGAATGGTTTTGCAAGTCTAATTGAAAAGGAGTCTCTCAATTAATAGTGGTAATGCCCCGATTCCTCACGAGATCGGAACTCTGTTCCAATACCCGAGGTCACAAAAAATGAGGAAAAACGGATAGAGTCTTCTTTGTTTATAGGGCTATTAGTTCACCTGCAAGCAGTAACTTATCATCAAAACTACAATCCAACTCCAAGGTACAATCTCATTCACACAAGCATGCAAACTAACTAGGCAATCAAGTAAATCATTGAAGTTATTACAACTCATCTACAGTTCTTAACTTATACAAGAATACAAGCTTTACTTTATATTACAACATTTTAGACAATAGAAACATACACAAGGATTCATAATCTCAAAACAAAGCACATACAACTAGCAACTTGCATTTCCTGTACATAGACCAGTACATAGAATCCAACCACAGCTTTTCTTAAAACATGTTAAAACGAGGAATGAGTAACCAAGGTTACTCAGTGAGGGAGGTGATGCAGTAAACTAGGGTGTGTTTTCGTCAGATGCAACAAGATAAAAACATTAATAACATAGATAAACAAGTTAATTAGAAAAGTATTTAATCACGTATATAAAGGATACAGTTCCGCTTGTCTTCCATCATAAGCCACGAGCCAAGATCTTCAAGTAAGTGCCAGCGAACCCTTATTCCTCCAAAATGGGATACTTTGGATGTACCCCGATCCTACGACCCTTTCTCCTAAAGTAGGTCCATATGCCCAGCAGGTGAACCACGTCTCTAGAGTAGTGGAGTATACTCAGCGAGAGAAAGGGAATAGGCACTATAGTAGTCGAGGAAGCATGACATGCTTGATACCGCCCGTGTTTCTCGACGCTACCAAGTTCGAAAAGGTTGCGCAACCCCGAAACAAATCCACAAGAATCAAGAACATCAAATAACACATAAGAGGGTCGACAAAGTAGGCCGCCTTCGCATTTAATCAAAATATAAGCCAACATACGCGAAATAGCTATATAATCCCAAAAGAGGCAAACAAATTATCTTTTCCCATAACCTTCTCAACTAGCTCAAATATACTTTAGACAAGCATATAAATACATAACAACAACTTTGCAAACACTTATAAGCACCAAAGTAGTCATTTGCCATTTTTCCCATTTCTTTAGCCAAGTTTTCTTCTCCTATATGCATTTCAAAGCTACAAAACTAATATCCAATCATTCTACAACCCTAATGAAGTCAAAGGGCACCTATCTAGGCCATGGAAAGCCGGGTTGGAGGCAAAAGCTTGGGAATGCCCCGAGTAGGTTTTAACTACAACTACTCTATCCGGACTCCAATTTTACGCAACGAAAGCACCAAAGTGCTTCCATGCCCCAATGATACCTAATGTAAAGCCCAAACGTGACCAGATTGCATTATGTGAAAAATCTCATTTTTAAAGTTAACTAATTTTGCAATTTTGCTCATTTTCGGCAATTCAACCTCACGTGGGCCTTTGACTAGTTTCACTAATGTCTAAAGCACCTAAAGGAAGCCTCAATTCGTTCTAATTAGCAAGTTTTATCAAAACCCTAACTTTTAGCACTATTCATTGTCTTCTTCGTACAATCTCAAGTTTCAACCATAGAATCTACCAACAAGATATATATTCTTGGTCTATATAGCATAGTTAAGCAATATACAACATTATATGGGCATTACATAAGCTAACAACATCAATTCAAGAAAAGTTAACATGTATACACAAACTTTAAACAACAATATAAATAACTCCCTCACAATTCAAGTGTTGAAGACAAGTTGTAGATGTCCTAAGTGCTTCAAAACTCTTCAAGACCAAGCTAGAAGTCCAAGTTTACAAGGATTGATGAATAAATTTTTTCTCATTTCTCTCCTATAGGGCCACAGGTTTGGGGGGGGGGGGGGGGGGGGGGGGGGGGAATTGGGGACTTATAGGGTATTTTGCAAAAAGTTTTAAATGTAATATGCTTGTATGTGTGTTATAATATATATATATAGTATATATATGCTAAGTTATACTAAGTCAAATGTTACTAATGTTTAGGCAAATGAGCTTAAAACTCTAAGTGATTGCTAGCTAGTTCAGAACTTATGTTTACTTACGTAATACTATTCATACGAAGTGGAAAAAATATTTTCAAACGCATATTCCTGGCCACGAAAGTCCAAAATGACAAGTTTTCGATTCCTTTTATAAGTAATTTGGTTTAGGAAAAATATTAAATCGAACATTCAAGACAGTCAATTTTTTTATGAATAGTCCCCTCTAATTAAAACAATTAAGCAAGAAAAGAAGTGCACATAAAAATGCTCAAGTCGATATGCAACAGTTATTTAAAAAGATGTGATAAAATTTCGATCGTTACACTCTCATCTCCTTCAACAAATTGCATCATCGCAATATCTTAAGCTCAAAAGATTCATCGATAGTTGCAACAATTCTATTCGGTTCTGAAGCCAAAGAAGCACGATACCCCAAAAGAAGAACACCAATACATACGTCGAGTGAGATTACCAATAAAATTCTCAATAAGAATACTAGAGAATTCTTCATACGAAACCCCGAATAAGTACTCCAATACGAGATCCGATTGCAAATGCTGTAGATAACATCACTATCATATGTTAATGTCAAGAAGAATATCGAGGGAATACTCCATATAAGAATTTCCAATAAAATTCCCATAAGCACACGAAATATGGATGTTGGATAAGTATACCACCAAGAATTCCCAATTAAAATGTCGTGAATGTTACCATTTACGAAGACTTGAAGAAGAATTTCAATCATGATTTATTATAAGAAGTCCAACTGAAATTCCCAGATGAGAATACCAAACTATAAAGTAGAATTTCCGAGCGTAGTACTAGAATTCCGAGATAATACTTTATAAGAATTCCAATGATCAAGATCCAAACGCAAAAGAGAATACCAAGAAAGATTATGGAAGATGAATACCAACGACTATTTGCTGAATAAAACCTCTGAGTACTAAATCCTTTTCATTGATCTTCGATAGCCAGCTGGTTCATAATTCTCTCTTTCACTGGTCCACATCTTCAGATAAGACGTTACTGATCATCTCTTTATAGGGGAGAGTGTTCACTTACCATATTAATGGGTAATGCATGTATGTGGTTGATTTTACATATGATCAACACTTATACACTTTATTATAAATAACTAACGTAGGTAAACACTTAAGAAATCACTTACATGCATAACTAATCACATAAATAAGCATATCATATAAATTTCACTTATTGCACAAAGAGGTCACATAGGTGCACATACCATCACATGTCGCATAATCTTCCTATTTCACGCAATTATAACACATAAGAACACATTTTCACTCAAGTAAACACAACCCTCATGCAAGCACATACTTATTCAAGAGTCACTTCACAGGCATGCACTCCAGGTTCACTACCCAACAGGTCGATGACCCTGTCCCGGCTGTGAGCTGCTAAGCTCTAATACCACTATTGTAACACCTCGATCCCTCACGAGACCGGAGCCCCATTCCAATACTCGAGGTCATGAAAAACGAGGGGAAACAGACATAGTCTCTCTTATTTGTAGGGTAATTAGTTGCCCTGCAAGCAGTAACTTATACTTAAAACTACAATCCAACTCGAACGTAGAATCCCATTCACACAAGCATGCAAACTAACTAGGCAATCAAATAAATCATTGAAGTTATTACAACCCATCTACAGTTCTTAACTTATACAAGAATACAAGCTTTACTTTATATTACAACCTTTTAGACAATAGAAACATACATAAGGTTTCATAATCTCAAAACAAAGCACATACAACCAGCAACTTGCATTTCCTGTACATAGACCAGTACATAGCATCCAACCATAGCTTTTCTTAAAACAGGTTAAAACGAGGAATGAGTAACCAAGGTTACTCAGTGAGGGAAGTGATGCAGTAAACTAGGGTGTGTTTTCGTCAGATGCAACAAGATAAAAACATTAATAACAGAGATAAACAAGTTAATTAGAAAAGTATTTAATCACGTATATAAAGGATATGGTTCCACTTGTCTTCCATCACGAGCCACGAGCCAAGATCTTCAAGTAAATGCTGGCGAACCCTTATTCCTCCAAAATGGGATACTCTGGATGTACCCCGATCCTACGACCCTTTCTCCTAAGGTAGGTCCATATGCCCAGCAGGTGAACCATGCCTCTAGGATAGTGGAGTATACTCAGCGAGAGAAAGGGAATAGGCACCATAGTAGTCGAGGGAGCACGGCATGCTCGATACCGCCCGTGTTTCTCGACGCTACCATGTTCGAAAAGGTTGCGCAACCCCGAAACAAATCCACAAGAATCAAGAACATCAAATAACACGTAAGAGGGTCAACAAAGTAGGCCGCCTTGGTATTTAATCACAATATAAGCCAACATACGCGAAATAGCTATATAATCCCAAAAGAGGCAAACAACTTATCTTTTCCCATAACCTTCTCAACTAGCTCAAATATACTTTAGACAAGCATATAAATACATAACAACAACTTTGCAAGCACTTATAAGCACCAAAGTAGTCACTTGCCACTTTTCCCCTTTCTTTAGCCAAGTTTTCTTCTCCTATATGCATTTCAAAGCTACAAAACTAATATCCAATCATTCTACAACCCTAATGAAGTCAAAGGGCTCCTATCAAGGCCATGAAAACCCGTTTTGGAGGCAAAAGCTCGGGAAGGCCCCAAGTGGATTTTAGTTACAACTACCTTATCCGGACCCCAATTTCACGCAACGAAAGCACCAAATGTGCTTCCATGCCCCAAGGATACCTAATCTAAAGTCCAAACGTGCCCAGATTGCATTACGTAAAAAATCCCCTTTTTAAAGTTAACTAATTTTACAATTTTGCATTTTCGGCAATTCAACCTCACATGAGCCTTTGACTAGTTTCACTAATGTCTAAAACACCTAAAGGAAGCCTCAATTCGTTCAAATTAGCAAGTTTTATAAAAACCCAAAATTTTAGCACTATTCATTGTCTTCTTCGTGCAATCTCAATTTTCAACCATGGAATCTACCAACAAGATATATATTCTAGGTCTATATAACATAATTAAGCAATATACAATAATATATGAGCATTACATAAGCTAACAACATCAATTCAAGAAAAGTTAACATGTATACACAAACTTTAAACAACAATATAAATAACTCCCTCACAATTCAAGTGTTGAAGACAAGTTATAGATGTCCTAGGTGCTCCAAAAATATTCAAGACCAAGCTAGAAGTCCAAGTTTGCAAGGATTGATGAAGAATTTTTTTCTCCTTTCTCTCCTATAGGGCCACGGGTTTGCGGGAGGGGGGACTTATAGGGTATTTTGTAAAAAGTTTTAAATGTAATATGCTTGTATGTGTGTTATAATACATTTATAGTATATATATGCTAAGTTATACTAAGTCAGATGTTACTAATGTTTAATCAAATGAGCTTAAAACTCTAAGTGATTGCTAGCTAGTTCAATACTAATTTTACTTATGTAACACTATTCTATTGGAGTACTTATTCGGGATTACTTATGAAGATTTCTCTAGTATTCTTATTAGAAATTTTATTGGTAATCTCGCTCGGTGTATGTATTGGTGTTCTTCTTTTGGGGTATCGTGCTTCTTTGGCTTCAGAACCGAATAGAATTGTTGCTGCTATCGAGGAATCTTTTGTGCTTAAGAAATTGCGAGGACGCAATTTATTGAAGGAGGGGAGAGTGTAACGCCCGGAATTTCATCACATATTTTTAAATAACTGTTGCATATCGACTTGAGCATTTTTATGTGCATTTCTTTTTCTTGTTTAATTGTTTTAATTAGAGGGCACTATTCATAAGAATTTTGACTGTCTTGAATGTTCGATTTAATATTTTTTCTAAACCAAATGACCTATAAAAGGAATCGGAAACTTGTCATTTTGGACTTTCGAGGCCGGGAGTATGTGTTTGAAAAATATTTGTTCGCTTCGATTGCAAATGTCGTAGATAACGTTACTATCACATATTAATGTCAAGATGAATATCAAGGGGATGTTCCATATAAGAATTTCCAATTGAATTCCAATAAGCACACGAAATATGGATGTAGGATAAGTATACCACCAAGAATTTCCAATAAAATGCCATGGATGTTACCATTTATGAAGACTCAAAGAAGAATTCCAATCATGATTTATTATAAGAAGTCCAGTTGAAATTCCCATATAATAATACCAAAATATTAAGTAGAATATCCAAGCGTAGTACTGGAATTCCGAGATAATACTTTATAAGAATTCCAATGATCAAGATCCAAACACAAAAGAGAATACCAAGAAAGATTATGGAAGATGAATACCAACGACTATTTGCTGAATAAAACCTCTGAGTACTAAATCCTTTTCATTGATCTTCGATAGCCAGCTGGTTCATAATTCTCTCTTTCACTGGTCCACATCTTCAGATAAGCCGTTACTGATCATCTCTTTATAGGGGAGAGTGTTCACTTACCATATTAACGGGTAATGCATGTATATGGTGGATTTTACATATGATAAACACTTATACACTTTATTATAAACAACTAAGGTAGGTAAACACTCAAGAAATCACATACATGCATAACTAATCACATAAATAAGCATATCATATAAGTTTCAAGAAAATCCCTTTTTTAAAGTTAACTAATTTTGCAATTTTGCTCATTTTCGGCAATTCAACCTCACGTGAGTCTTTGACTAGTTTCACTAATGTCTAAAGTACCTAAAGGAAGCCTCAATTCGTTCCAATTAGCAAGTTTTATAAAAACCCTAACTTTTAGCACTATTCATTGTCTTCTTTGTGCAATCTCAAGTTTCAACCATGGAATCTACCAACAAGATATATATTCTAGGTCTATATAGCATAATTAAGCAATATACAACAATATATGAGCATTACATAAGCTAACAATATCAATTCAAGAAAAGTTAACATGTATACACAAACTTTAAACAACAATATAAATAACTCCTTCACAATTCAAATGTTGAAGACAAGTTGTAGATGTCCTAGGAGCTCCAAAATTTTTCAAGACCAAACTAGAAGTCCAAGTTTGCAAGGATTAATGAAGAATTTTTTTCTCCTTTCTCTCCTATAGGGCCACGGGTTGGGGGCGGACTTATAGGGTATTTTGCAAAAAGTTTTAAATGTAATATGCTTGTATGTGTGTTATAATATATATATATATATATATATGCTAAGTTATACTAAGTCAAATGTTACTAATGTTTAGTCAAATGAGCTTAAAACTCTAAGTAATTGCTAGCTAGTTCAAAACTAATGTTTACTTACGTAACACTATTCATATGAAGCAGAAAAATATTTTTCAAACGCATACTCCTGGCCTCGAATGTCCAAAATGACAAGTTTTCGATTCCTTTTATAGGTCATTTGGTTTAGGAAAAATATTAAATCGAACATTCAAGACAGTCAAATTTCTTATGAATAGTATCCTCTAATTAAAACAATTAAGCAAGAAAAAGAAATGCACATAAAAATGCTCAAGTCGATATGCAACTGTTATTTAAAAAGATGTGATGAAATTTTGGGCGTTACAGCTCGCCCTTTGCAGACTACAAATAAATCCGTAAAATTCAACAATTGAAAAATAAATCCAATAAAACAAAATCACATAGAAAAAATAATAGAGTTACTGATTGAATTATAATATTAAAAAAATAGAAAAGTAATGAACCCGCGCAAACGTTGATTTTCTAGCTGACTCTGATTTACTGGTATAAAGTAGAGATAACGTTATTCATAAAGTAGAGATATCGTTTTTAATAAAATGAAGATTTTTACTGATAAAGATAAAAAAAACTTATAATTTAAAATGAAGATATGATAGAGTCCTATGATAAATAGGAAAATGTTAACTAAATATAGAATATAAATTTAAATAATATGATTTAGATAATAATGCATATAATAATTATCAGTTATATTATAATCTGTAAAAATAATTTAAAAGTTTCAAAATTAAGATAAATTTGTATTTACTTGTAATTGAATTATTATTTCAAAATTTAATATTTAATATGCTTATAATATTTACATGTGGCATGATATGGTTGTTCTTTTAGAGATGTTCATTAAATGACACGTGGCATAGTGGTTATTCTCTTAGAATATTAACTAGCGTTGTCCCTGTGCAATGCACAAGTGTTGTAATAATATATAGCGACTCTAAGTAATTTATCAATCTATCAATTTTTAATCACATTATTTAAAAACTATAATATGTAGTTATTCTGAATAGTTTACCATTACTAAAGAAACCAAATAAAGTAAGCATTAGCATACATCGAACTTTTGACTCAAGTAAAAAAAAAGATCGAACCTTTCAAATGACACATATATCTCATTTTTTCGAATTTTTATTTTTACAAAATTCACACCTACCTTGTCCTAATTTGACGCCACTCTTACTCTTTTTACATGTGATCTACTTGTAAATAATTTATCTTTTACCATCAAAAGTTTGAATGTTCCAATGGCTAAAGAATATGTTGTGACCTTGCGTAGATATGCTTCTTAACAAAAGATGCTGAAATACGTCGTACTATGCAAAGAATTATTATTTTGATCAACTTGAACATACACCCTAAAAATATCATGGACTACCTAGCAAATATTATAATTGATGGTTGTAATGTATTCAAATCTACATAGATTTGTTATCGCTTTCAATTTACAAATATGTCTCATTAGTTTGAAATGCATTAGTAATATTTAAAGTAGATTTGTTTTTATGATCTAAGTGAAATTTAAATAACTGAACAAATCACCTAAGAAGTCGCATAGTATAAGACTTTATTTTTATTGCTCCAGACTTTTATTTATAGCTATGGAAAAACTTACAACCAAACAAAATTGTGTTTGCTAAAATTTAACGAACAAACTTTGATTAGATGAGATTATAGTTGTCCAAGGTATATCACTCCAGTAATCGATATTTAACAAATGAAATATTTCAATAAATTATAAAATATTTAAATATTAGTGTGAAAAGCAAAAATGTTTATTTTTAGTACATATGATTGGAAAACATACTCTTAGTTCTTGTCAGTTTAGAACATCATCAATCATTTTTATCCAACTCTACCATTCATGTTCCAGTTTGCTCACATTATTCTATATAAATAGAGTTACGAAATTCTTCTAATATAGAACTATGATTCTCAATGATCTATTCCATTTATTCCGTTAGTATTCTCTGTACATCTTCTAATAAACCGAGTACAAAAAAAAGCTTCATTGAATCTAGAATACTAAGATGATAATCCTCCCGATTGGCTAGAGGCACATGTGATATTATTCTAATAACAAAGTTTTTTTGCTTTCTTGGATATCACTTATGCTCACATTCTTTGTAAAGAAAATTTTGTTCAAAAACTCTAAAAACATCATCTTGTTAGCTTCTTCATACTATTTTTTGCATTCATCTAAAGTTTAAACATTAATTTCTTTTAACTTCTCCATTTGATTTATTATCCTTATAGATAACAGTATTTTTTAAGGAAAGATGAAATTATAGCTTTGTACAATTGGATATATAAAATGAATATAAAAGAGAAAAAGTTCCCAAGCAGCCTCACAAAGGGGATATTTGTATGCAATCATAATAAATATTAATTTTATTAGCAAGTTGAGATTAATCTCCATTTACATGTCTATCATATAGAACTGTTGTCACTCGGTTATGACCCTTAGAAATATATTTGAATAAATATTTAAGTACAATCGTCTTACATATGTAGTCAATATTGATTGAGCATGATATTTTAGGGGAAACATTGAGTGATAAATGATGATATGTCAATTATCGAGCTCAATCCCTTTTCTTATAATAGTTCGTCCATATTCTTTTATTCTATATTGAGGAAATACTTCGCCATCAATATTGAAGATAAATTTTAATTTTGTTCTTAACAAAAATAGATACACTAAAGAAAGAAAAAAATAAAAGTGAATAACAACATAAAAAATAAATTCAATATAAGAAGACAGTGATATAAATGATAATTTTTTATAATACCATTTCTCTTGCAGTTGGAATTCTTTCATCAGACTCAAAAATTGACACCTTTATTTAGTTAACTCAGGTGTCAGAAAGATTTTTTTAGAGATTAATATAATAGTAGATATTTGAGAATTTTTTTTTTTTACCACATATCATCATATATTGATATTTACAAAAGATCAAACAAATCAAAGTATTCATATATAGTTTCATACATTCACCGATTGAAATTTCTTTTCATAGAGTTGTAACATTCGTTATGTGATTAATTGGATAGACTAATGACTAAAATATATGCCAAGACATTGAAAAGATAAATTAGATTAGGTTATCATTCTGTTTCACAAGCGCTTTTCTAGCACTATAGATTTTCTTCTCACCCCTTCATTAATCATGCCCCATTGGTCTCTATTTCTGAGTCATCCATTACTAAAAGTAAAACATAAAATGGTGAAATTATAGTATTCAAAAGTGAAATATAAGATAGTGAAATTATATTACTTAAAAATATATGACGACAATGAGAATTCTGAAGAAGTCTCGTCGCAATGGAATTATATATACCAAATAAGTTGTATTTCATTAAACTCACCATATGAATTTTTTTTTTTCATTCTAGTTCAAAATATAACAAACGAAATCATAAGATAGAAATATACTCATATAGCAATTAATGAATTTTAAAAATATTATCCAAGGAAATAAGTTGGATTAAATTAGAAAGATTGCATTATTTGTCCCAAACTATATACAAAATATTGACTAACTCCCCATTGCCCTACTATTCTATGTCTTTTATTGTAGATTGATAAATTTGAAGTGCGGATATCTCATTCAAGCAATAGGACTCTATGAACTTTCAATTGCTTATTGAACTACAAATAGTGATTTTTGAATTCACTATACTGTTTCAATACTGGATATCATAAAATATGTGATTTAGAATTAGAAAATTAAAATTAACACAATTAGATCGATGATCAAGTCAAAATAATTCCATTTTGCATGGTTATTTATGATATATGGAGGAATATTTTCAGCATTTAAAATATATTTTAGAATATTTTGTCCCATTTTCTAGTCTACATTGCATACTCAAATTGCAATTATTCGTCCTATTTAAAGGATTTCACAATTCTTATCCTTACAGGTATCATTAAAGTTACAATCATCAATGTGAACAATATTCGTTGAACCTTAAAAAAATAAAAAAATAAAGTTCTATTTTTTTATGTCTAAAGTTACCATTATTAATATCCATAATTGGATATCTATAACTGATCAAGATTAGTACATTTAATATGTCATTTAATAAACCATCCCTTTGAAATGAATAGATATATAAAAAGTAATTTTAATTTTCTTTTTATATTTTGTGGAAAGTTTATTGGCTTAATGGAAAGTTTATTTCATAAACATTCTCCAAAAATAATATGTAATATTATATAAAAAATAAAAAAATAAAGAACTGAAACAACTTTGTGGCATATCAGAAAATATCACAAGATGCCAAAGACCTGTTGGTCTAGTGGCATGGCATTCACAGTATTTGCGAGAGGTTGCGAGCTCAAGTCTTGCTAGCTACATATCAATGTCTGGGTGGTTTAGGCCTCCCTTTAAATCAAAATATATATATATATATATATCACATGATATATATACCATCAAATAACAAAAATTAAAAAATCAATAAATGATTCTTGATGACTAATTCTTCTATTCCTTAATCAACTTCTCATTTTAGTGGGATAAATTTGCATTTTCTCTATCTAGTGCTTATCCCAAACCCTTTTCTAGGGCGTGATGCACAAACTTGAACTCCTCGACAATTTTTTTAAAGTGCCGGAATATCACACCAATTTCCTACAACATCAAAAAATTAACAACGATAAGTAAAAACAATAATCAAACAGAACTAGTATTAGTAATAATTATGAAATTGGTTCCACTGTTGTTATATCAACAATCATTTTATCAATAATGTTTGCAGAACTTGGTCCAATTGCATTAACATCAAATAGTTTGACAAAAACTAAAAACAAAATAAGTGAGTAATAAATTAATTAAAAATTAAATAACAATAACATGAAATAACCTATTTTACAAATGTAGAAGAAAAAAAACTACATATAATTTATATAGGGGCATTTGATCAATCACATTAGTGTTATCAATTCCATAATAGCATGTCATGAATATGCCTTCATAACTACTTCTAGAATGTTTTCGACTCATGGAGTAAATGTATGCATATTTTGCTAATATAGTTTATATCTCTGAAAAGTCAACACAATGTTATGATGATGATATTTTCCCAGTTCATGTAAAAATGATCTAAAAAAGAAGTTATTTGGCATGTTAAGATGAATGTGTTCTTTTTCTCAGTTCACACATTTGCTTATGCATTCCTACTACTACACTAAATAGAGTGTGTTTTGTGACACTCAGGCCCAGCATATAGTGAATAGTACCTACTTGCATGTACTTATGTATTTACTTTAAATGTTTAGTTATAATTACATATTTATATTAATTTATTCATTTATTTACACTATTTTCACATTTCTTGAAATACGTGCAAATAATATTTAGTAAATTTAAATGAGGCAATTACCTTGGTAAAATAATTATTAAAAATTATTTTATTGTATTTAGGCGCTAGTTTACATTATTTTTAATTAATTGAATAAGTAGCACCTGAGCCCGGGTTAAATTTTCAAGTCTTCTATTTTTCTAAAATTTTATTTTTCTCTTGTTACTTGGTATTTATCTGGTATTCATTCACTGGAAGTATGTGCATAGCATATCTAGAACGTGGGATATAAATAGTTGTGTCCTCGAGTGAATAGTATAAACTATAATGCGTTTTATGCCATTTGGTACTAGATTTTTCTAAAGCTCAAAGCCTAATCTTCTATCTATATATAAACACATAAAATAACTATTTTATTATTTTATTATTTTATTTACTGAAATGTATTTTACTAACATTTTAATTGATTTAAATTTACTATTTGAATGTGAAGTCCTGCACCCGAGAATAATTATTTTTTTATATTATCACCATTTACCTTTATTTAAAACGTATTTAATTGATCTATGATAATTAATTAATTATGATTTTTATTATTGGTATTTATTTAAATTATATTTATATAATTGCCGAGACCATTATCTTATTATTTTATTTATTTAAATTATTTTATATGGCTTTTTATTGATTTATTTTACTGTTCGCACGAGAAACCCGTGCCCGAATCTGAATGAGCTAGTTATTATTTTAATAATTATATTTATTTATCTTTCTCGGACCCGAATGAGCTGGAGTATTATATTTAATAATTACATTTCTTTAATTGGCCCGGAACTGAACGAGTTACATTATTAATTTTAATAACTATATTTACTTAATTAGTTCGGGGTAAATTTAAACTATTTTATTTACCGAGAATTATATTCTTCCTATATTATACTTTATTTATAATATATTCGTTTATTGTCAGAATGTGTTGTGCATGTCCCGAGTGCGAGTTAGAAAATAGGAAAGTAGTGTCCCCGAGTTAATAATAGCTAGTATTTATTTTTGGCCTATTTGATTTCTAACTTTGTTTTTACCAACTATTCTTGCCTAAATAGTCAATTAAGTTATGTCAAACCTTTAGTCTACATATCTATCTACCTTATATACATAGCATTGACCAAAATAGAAAACAAACACAAAACACCAAAGAAAGAAAAAGAAATAAACCTGACAGGTTCATGAGGAAAAGAAAAGGGGAAAAAAAAATATTTGGGGCTTTGATGGTTTTGGCAAGATCAAGGTTAAATTCAAGAGGTTTAATCTTTTACCTAGTGTTTCCTAGCTTTTGCAAGGTGAGGGAGTTTGCATTTATTTGAGTTTAAAGTTTATGTCAATTATTTGAAATTTTTTTTATTGTTGATTATAGCTATAATAATTGTTATGCATGCTTGATATACAATCTCTAGAGTCTATAGAACTCTCTTTTGTGGCTTCATAACATTTTCCATGGCTAAAAACTTTAATTGCACAAAGATGATGATGAATAGTGATGAAATTTAGGGTTTTGATATAACTTGCTAATTAGAGTGAATTGATACTTCTTTTAGGTGCTCTAGACATTAGGGAAACTAGTTAAAAGCTCACGTGAAGTTGAATTGCCAAAATTGAACAAAATTACAAAATTAGCTAACTTTTAAAAGGGGGTTTTTCACGAAATATAATTCGGACACGTTTGGACTTTAGTTTAGGTATCCTTGGGGCATGAAAGCACTTTTGGTGCTTTCGTTGTAGTAAATTGGAGTCCGGATAGGGTAGGTGTAGTTAAAATCCACTCGAGGCCTTCCCGAACTTTTGTCTCCAAAGCGGGTTTTCAAGGTCTGGGTAGGTGTCTTTTGGCCTTCCTAGGAGTGTAGAATGATTGGATTGTGGATTTGGAATCTTGAATTTTGTGTGGGAGAAGAATTGATTAGTTAACAAAGGGAAAAATGTGTTAAATGATGTCTTTGTGTTTAAATGAGCTCATAGATGTGTTGTTATGTGTCTATATGCTTGACTAAGATATAAACATACTAATTGAAAAGTTTACGGAAAAATATGTTATTTGTCTCCTTTATGATTTTATCATTACTGTGCGCATATTGTAGCTAATTGCGAGGGCAGCCTACTTTGTCATCCTTCTTATGTGATATTTGATGATCTTGGCTCTCGTGATCTTGGTTCGAGATTGCGCAACCTTTCCGGACATGGTAGCGTCGAGAAATACTAGCGGCATCGGGCTTGCCGTGCTTCCTCAACTTCCATGGTGCCTATTCCCTTTCTCTCGCTGAGTATACTCTACTACCCCAGAGGCATGGTTCACCTCGTTAGGGCATATGAATCTACCTCAGGAGAAAGGGTCGTAGGATCGGGGTACATCCGGAGTACCCCATTTGTAGGAAAAAGGGGTTTGCCGACACTTGCTTGAAGATCTTCGCTCATGGCTCATGATTGAAGAAAAAAATGGAACCGTATCCTTTTTATACGTGGTTAAATACTTGTCTAATTAGTTTTTTTTATTTTGTATTGTATTTGCTGTTATCTTGTTGCATCTCATGTAAGCAATCCCCGGTATACTGCATCACCTCCCTCACTAGGTAACTTTGGTTACTCATTTCTCATTTTAACATGTTCCAGACGCAGTTAGAACAACTACCTTGTGTGTTGTGTTGTTGGTTGCTTATCTTGCTGTGGTTGGAAGCTGTTTGTGAAGATGGGACTCGATGTATTTTTGTTCTGTTTTGAAGCCCTTGAAGTCTTGTATGTATTTCGTACGACTTGTTGGATTGTAAATTAAATTAAGGACTTATGTGATTTGGTAGAGTAGTTGGCATATAATAGCTAAAGATATATTTTGTTGTCTTTTGATTGCGTGCTTGTGTGACAAGTAGGTGGACTTATCATAAGTAAAGCTTGTGAATGTAGTTAGAGTGGTATGATAAGCTATCTTGTAACCTGGAATTTCAAAGGTTGTGTCATTGCGTGCTCGAGTGATTATGTTGTTGTCTAAGGCTTGGATGGTCTTGAGGAGTTCATTGTGTATGATGACATTGTAGGATGGGATGGTATCTTAGAGTTGGATTGTGGTTTTGAGGATAAGTTATTGTTTACAGGTTTTGGATTCTCCTATAAACAAGGGAGACTCTGTCCGTTTTTCCTCATTTTTTTGAGTCTTGTGCTTTGGGATTGGGGCCCTAATCTCGTGAGGGATCGGAGTGTTACAGAGGTGGTATCAGAGCTTATATAGCTCTCAACCGGGATAGGGTATTCGGCCTGTTGGGTAGTGCCCTCGAATTGTTTGCTTGTAAAGCATGTTACGTGGATAGAGTAATATATGTGATTTATGTGCTAGGTATGTAACGCCCTGATCCCTCACGGAACCGAGGCTCTAATAGTCAAGCTAAACGCAACCCAATTTCAACCCGGTCACAAAATTTAGGGAGAACGGACGGAGTCTCCCCTGTTTATAAGACTAATCAAAACCTGTAAGCAGCAAGTATAACCACAATACAACACCCCAACTCCAACTGTCCTACTTTTCCCAGACTCAAGACCATTCGAGCCTTAGACAAAAAAACATAACCACACGAGCATGCAATCAAAAGATAATAAAGTCTATCTTTAGCTATTACATGCCAACTAAGCCACTAAACATTCAAGACTACAGCTTTAATTACAACCCACAAAATTTATCATTAATACATACAGGGCCTCAAAGGTCTCAAAATAAGACATAATATAATAACACACATCTTCAAAGAGATTCAACCTCAGCAAGATAAGCAACCAGCAACACAGTACTCAAGGTAGTTGTTCTAACTGCACTGTAACATGTTAAAACGAGGAATGAGTAACCAAAGTTATCCAGTGAGGGAGGTGATGTAGCAAACCAGGGCGTGCAACATGATATGCAACAGAATAATAGCATTTCCAACACCAAATAACACAACCAAGTAAATAGATAATTAACCACATATTAAAATGATACGGTTCCACTTCAAGTCTTCAATCTCGTACTGCGAACCACGAACTTCACGCAAGTGCTAGTAAACCCTTATTCCTTCAAATTGGGGTACTCCGAATGTACCCCGATCCTACAACCCTTTCTCCTGAGGTAGGTCCATATGCCTAGCAGGTGAACCACGCCTCTGGGGTAGTGGAGTATACTCAGAGAGAAAGGGAATAGGCACCATGGTAGTCGAGGGAGCACGGCAAGCCCGACGCCTCCCGTGTTTCTCGACGCTACCATGTCCGAAAAGGTTGCGTAACCCGACACAAATTCAAGAATTCACTAGATGATATCAAACAAACACGAATAACCACGAGATAACAAATAAATGGTATATGTAACTTTCTCAATTAGCTAAATCATATAATCTAAAAATAATAAAATAAACTAAGATGCACAAAAGGGTTAAAGACTCCCTCACGTGGAATTAAGCTAAGCATGCAAGAAAATAGCTCCGATTCACTTTAAACTTTCTCGAATTAGCTCGAATACGTAGCCCTAGTGTGTTCATATAAGTTTAGCACTTTAGCAGTAACTATATCAATTCCAACTTAACTATTACTTAACTTAAACCTACAACAATAGAAGCTATATTTATAATCACTTATAGTCCTACTCACTTAGCATACAATGTCTATTAGAATTTGATCTTTAACAAAGTACAAGTAATATAGTCATTATAACAAGATATAAGTATTAAATATGAAAATAACTATACGAACACAAAGGGGTGAATGTCCGATGATCACAAAACTTCATGAAATGCTCACAAATGCTATATAATAACATATAAAGGCGAGATATACAAGTACAAAAACTAATTCAAAGGCTAAGCATGAAAACCCCGAGCTTCCTACTGGAAATTCAAGGTCAAGATAAGCAAGATACCTATACTACTAATTCAAGGATACCTAAATGCATCATCTAGAGCCTCCAATTCATAGCCTAGAGCATGAGTACACGAAAATACCGAAAAAGCCTCTTTGTGGGTTTACACTACAAGTACCACATCCTGATCCTAAACAAGTGAAACGAGGGTACTTCTAAGGTTTCATTACTTAATAAAGACTAGCCATGAGATCGAAACGTGCCCGGATTCGAGTTAACCCCGAAATCCCTTATTAAAGTAGCCTATTTTGATCAAAATTTTCAAATTTTGAACATAGCAAGTGCAATTAACATTTTTTCCACGCTCATGGACCTAATTGGCAACTACTAGGAGCCTCGAATCGAATTAAATTATAACTTTTTTCGTAAACCCTAGTTTGGCACTATTCATCATCTTCCTCAAGTGAAATTTTGTCAAAAACTTAGTTTCAAGCTATACCAATGCATATACAAGGTCTCTAGCATGTAATAATACCATATATAACAAGAATCAAGCATGTAATAGTACATTAATGGTAAAACCCGAAAATTGCAAAATTGAACATAAACTTTAGAATGCAACAAATATAAATTCCCTCACAATTTTGTAGTTATAAGCAAGGTAGTGATGCTCCTAGATGCTCTAAGAATCTCCAAGATCAAGCCAAGAAGTTTATTGGAAGGTTGGATGATGAAAATTTCTCTCCTTTTTGCTCCATGGGGTTGACGGGTTTGGGGGGGCTTTTTGGGTTATTTTTGGTTTTTATTTTCGGTGAGTATTATGCATATAGGGTAATTTAGATATATATATTTGTGTAGGTGTTATATTATTGGTCAAATGCCACTAAAATCTTGGTCAACTATATTAAAATGCCAATTTAATTGCTAATTAACTCAAACTAATGTTTACTTACGTAACACTATTCAAACGAAGCCAAAAATTATTTTTCAAACGCATATTCCCGGCCTCTAAAGTCCAAAATGACATGTTTCTGATTCTTTTTATATGTCATTTTATCTAAGAAAAATATTAAATCGACCATTTAAGACAGTCAAATTTTTTGTGAATAGTAGCCTTAAAATAAAACAATTAAGCAAGAAAAGAGATGCACATAAGAATGCTCAAGTAAATATGTAATAGTTATTTTAAAAAAATATGATGAAATTCCCGGGCGTTACAAGGTATATAAATGTATTGTGTGCTCGGAATGTGAGAAGCCGTATATTAATAATTAATTTATGTACTTGTGTCCAAGTTGTAGTTTAAGTGACCTTGTGTGATTATATGATCATGTAATAGTTACTTGTCTTATGCTTGTCTAAGTGAATAGCATGCTTGCATGGAAGTAAAATGCGAAAGGTCTATTACATGAATATGTGTGTTTATGACATGTCTGGATTGTCTTGTAAGCTTAGTGCATCATACGTGACTGTGTGAGTAATATAATTTGAGTGTAAAGGTTTTGTTTATATGCGTTATATGATTACTTATATTATATCACTGCTTTTACTAGTACGATAGTGAATGAAGTATAGCATTTGAATTAGATTTACATGCTAGAAATAGTTAATCTTGAATGTATGTGTATGTATGTGGGACTGGTAGGTTTTTTGAATGAAAATGTGTACTTATGTGTCAAACTTGTATGAAATGTGAAAGATGTGCACTATATGTAATTATGTGGCTATGTGTACATCTATGTGATTTAATTGTGTAGTACGTGAAAAAGAAAGAGATGATATATGCCAATATGAGATTATGTGTGCATTTAGCTAATTCTCAGAGAAATACTTATCTTGTTTATTAATAGTAACGTGTGTGATATAATTTCATGGAGAAAAAAATACTGTCATTTGTATTCAGATAACTTGTTAGGTAAAGGTAGGTGACAATACATCTTAGTCTAACTAATGGATACATAATCGTTTCAGAAGCTAACTGTGCCTTTGTGATAAATACCTGTTACATGAGCATTGAATTCAATAAGTTGAGCATGTGTTAATACATGTATATTTTATATGATTTTGACTGCATGCATACATATTACCCTTTGAACTGATAAGTGGTCTCTCCCCTCTATTACAAGATGGCCGGTAGCAAACCTACTAGAGATGTAAACTAATAAGAATAGGGGGCAGTTAGTCAGACATCAGAGCGAGATCTTATATACTATACAGTTAGACTTCTTGCAAGGTTTTCACTTTGGCAATCTTGTCAGAGGTTAAGTGTTGATATTGGATTTTAGTGGCATTTCCATTAGTAGTACTGCTTGGGAATCTCATATGAAATTTTTATTTGGTATCGTATATGAACTTTTTGTTGGGTATTTCTATCTAAGAGAGTTTATATTCAAAGGTATCAGCCAGCATCCCTGACATGGATTCTTATCTGGGTCCTTATTTGGGATTTCACATATGGCATCACTTCGGTATTCTTATTGGGCATTTCTCGATATTATCTTGGCATTTCTTGGTATTATCTTATCTGTACACAAGAAGTACTATTGGAATTTCTATTCAACTCCGTCTTCGGTATTTAAATATGGAATCCATTATGGTATTCTCTCGCTATTACTAAAACATCTTCTCGTATGATATTCCTATTTGGGCTTCTATCTAGTATTTTCATAGGAGCCATTATTTGGCTACCTTGCTAGGATTTCAGCGGTAGAGATCACTGATATTCTAGCTGGATTTATTGGTGGTAGTATGGTGGATATTCTTACTAGTCTTCTTGGATGCTACACTTCTTAACTTCAATTTTGCCGAGAATTGCTGCAGTCATTGAAAGGTTCTTTTGCATCTAAGAAATTGCGAGGACACAATTTTTGTAAGGAGGGGAGAGTGTGACACCCAGACCCATCATGTAGCGAGTAGTACCTACTTGCATGTACTTATGTGTTTACTTTAATTGTTTGGTTATAATTACATGTTTATGTTAATTTATTCATTTATTTACACTATTTTTACATTTCTTAAAACACGTGCAAATAATATTTAGTAAGTTTAAATGAGGCAATTACCTTGGTAAAATAATTATTAAAAATTATTTTATTGCATTTAGATGCTAGTTTACATTATTTTCAATTAATTGAATAAGTAGCACCTGAGCTCGGGTTAAATTTTCAAGTCTTCTATTTTTCTAAAATTTCATTTTTCTCTTGTTACTTGGTATGTATCTGGTATTCACTGGAAGTATATGCATAACATATCTAGAACGTGGGATATAAATAGTTGTGTTCCTGAGTGAATACTATAAGCTATAATGCATTTTGGGCCATTTGGTACTAGATTTTTTCTAAAGCTTAAACCCTAATCTTCTATCTATATATAAACACATAAAATAACTATTTTATTATTTTATTTACTAAAATTTATTTTACTAACATTTTAATTGATTTAAATTTACTATTTGAATGTGAAGTCCTGGACCCAAGAATAATTATTTTTTTATATTATCACCATTTACCTTTATTTAAAATGTATTTAATTGATCTACGAGAATTAATTAATTATGATTTTTATTATTGGTATTTATTTAAATTATATTTATATAATTTGCCGGGACCATTATCTTATATTTTATTTATTTAAATTATTTTACATGGCTTTTTATTGATTTATTTTACTGTTCGAACGAGAAGCCCGGACCCAGATCTGAATGAGCTAGTTATTATTTTAATAATTATATTTATTTATCTTTTCCGAACCCGAACGAGCTGGAGAATTATGTTTAATAATTACATTTCTTTAATTGGTCCGGAACTGAACGAGTTACATTATTAATTTTAATAACTATATTTACTTAATTAGCTCAGAGTAAATTTTAAATTATTTTATTTACCGAGAATTATATTCTTCCTATATTATACTTTATTTATAATATATTCTCTTATTGCCATAATGCGTCGTGCATGTCCCGAGTGCGAGTTAGAAAATAGGAAAGTAATGTCCCCGAGTTAATAATAGCTAGTATTTATTTTTGGCCTATTTGATTTCTAACTTTGTTTTTACCAACTATTATTGCCTAAATAGTCAATTAAGTTAAGTCAAACCTTTAGTCTACATATCTATCTACCTTATATACATAGCATTGACCAAAATAGAAAACAAACACAAAACACCAAAGAAAGAAAAAGAAATGAACCTGACGGGTTCATGAGGAAAATAAAAGGAAAAAAAATATTTGGGGCTTTGATGGTTTTGGCAAGATCAAGGTTAAATTCAAGTGGTTTAAGCTTTTACCTAGTGTTTCCTAGCTTTTGCAAGAGGGAGTTTGCATTTATTTGAGTTTAAAGTTTATGTTAATTATTTGAAATTTTTGTATTATTGATTATAGCTATAATAATTGTTATGGATGCTTGATATACAATCTCTAGAGTCTATATAACTCTCTTTTGTAGCTTGATAATATTTTCCATGGCTAGAAGCTTGAATTGCACAAAAAAGGTGATGAATAGTGATGAAATTTAGAGTTTTGATATAACTTGCTAATTAGAGTGAATTGATGCTTCCTTTAGGTGCTCTAGATATTAGGAAAACTAGTTAAAAGCTCACGTGAAGTTGAATTGCCGAAATTGAACAAAAATACAAAATTAGGTAACTTTTAAAAGGGGGTTTTTCATGAAATATAATCCGGGCACGTTTGGACTTCAGTTTAGGTATCCTTGGGGATGGAAGCACTTTTGGTGCTTTCGTTGCATTAAATTAGGATCTGAATAAGGTAGGTGTAGTTAAAACCCACTTGGGACCTTCCCGAGCTTTTTTCTCCAAAGCAGGTTTTCGGGACCTGGGTAGGTGTCTTTTGGCCTTCCTAGGAGTGTAAAATGATTGGATTGTGGATTTGGAATCTTGAATTTTGTGTAGGAGAAGAATTGCTTAGTTAACAAAGGGAAAAAAGGTGTTAAATGATGTCTTTGTGTTTAAATGAGCTCATAGATGTGTTGTTATGTGTCTATATGCTTGAGTAAGATATAAACATGCTAATTGAAGAGTTTATGGAAAAATATGTTATTTGTCTCCTTTATGATTTTATCATTACTTTGTGCATATTGTTGCTAATTGTGAGGGCGGCCTACTTTTTCGTCCTTCTTATATGATATTTGATGATCTTGGCTCTCATGATCTTGGTTTGAGATTGCACAACATTTTCGGACATGGTAGCATCGAGAAACACCGGCGGCATCGGGCTTGCCGTACTCCCTCGACTACCATGGTGCCTATTCCCTTTCTCTTGCTAAGTATACTACACTACCCCAAAGACGTGGTTCACCTCGTTGGGGCATATGGACCTACCTTAAGAAAAATGGTCGTAGGATCGAGGTACATCCGGAGTACCCCATTTGTAGGAAAAAGGGGTTTACCGACACTTGCTTGAAGATCTTTGCTCGTGGCTCATGATTGAAGACAAAAGTGGAACAGTATCCTTTTTATACGTGGTTAAATACTTGTCTAATTAATTTTATTATTTTGTATTGTATTTGTTGTTATCTTGTTACATCTCATGAAAGCAATCTCCGGTATGCTGTATCACCTCCCTCACTGGGTAACTTTGGTTACTTATTCCTCGTTTTAACATGTTCTAGGTGCAGTTAGAACAATTACCTTGTGTGTCGTGTTGTTGGTTGCTTATCTTGCTGTGGTTGGAAGCTGTTTGTGAAGATGGGACTCGATGTATTTTTGTTCTGTTTTGAAGCCCTTGAAGTCTTGTATGTATTTCGTACGACTTGTTGGATTGTAAATTAAATTAAGGATTTACGTGGTTTGGTAGAGTAGTTGGCATGTAATAGCTAAAGATATATTTTGTTGTATTTTGATTGCATGCTTGTGTGACAAGTAGGTGGACTTATCATAAGTAAAGCTTGTGAATGTAGTTAGAGCGGTATGATAAGCTATCTTGTAACCTAGAATTTCAAAGGTTGTGTAATTGCGTGCTCGAGTGATTATATTGTTGTCTAAGGCTTAGATGGTCCTGAGGAGTTCGTTGTGTATGATGACATTGTAGGATGGGATGGTATCTTAGAGTTGGATTGTGGTTTTTAGGATAAGTTATTGTTTATAGGTTTTAGATTGTCCTATAAACAGAGGAGACTCTGTCCATTTTTTTTCGTTTTTCGTGTCTTGGGCTTTGGGATTGGGGCCCCAATCTCGTGAGGGATCGGGGTGTTACATGTTTAGCTGAACAACTTTTTAAACAGCAAAGCTCTATCAGCATATAAGTTGCTTATGTATAAGCTCCTAAAATTGTCAATGAAATTCTACCCTGGTCATCTGTGTCCCAAATTAATCACTTCAGATCGAAGGTCCGTGATAATTATATTAGAGGATATGTATATGATCCACATATGTAATTGAAAACGTATATAGAAAACAATATATACATGCATGTATTTCTTTATAATTACGCATACTTGTCTTTTCCCTTTTGGTACACCGGAGGTGCGTCCTTCACTAAATCACATTTTAACACATGCATACTAAATTGAAAAATCTACATAAAATTCACTAAATCTAAAATCTCATCATTCCAATTTAACTAATTTACCACCTCATTCCAATTATTCCTTATTGCCAACAGATAAGAAATTAACACATACCATACACAACAAATATAAATGCATGCATTCAACCCCACACTTCCACCACTTATAAACCTTGATACGCGCTCGCGCACACATACACACACACACACACACACACATATATATATATATATATGCACCTTGAAATAAGTGATGAGGTTTTTCTACTTGGTACAACACGTGTGACAATCCAAATGATTCAAAAGATGAAGGTTGAATTTTAGAGACCAAAATAAAGTAAAATCAGATATAGAGAAAAAGAAACCAAAATAAAGTAAAAACAAATATAGAGAAAAAGAGAAAATTAGGAGGCATGATGAAAAAAATAAAAAATGGTTGCAGCAAAAGCAGAAGATAATACAATTAGTATACACTAACCTGCGGTTGGAGTTATCAATGAAAACTGTAAACCACTCAAAATCCGAATTTAATAACGTTATTAATAAAAAGAATTCCACTGATAGAGATTAACTTAATTTAAATCTTAAATTAAGATTTGATAGAATCCTATGATAGATAGGAAGTCTTACATAAATATAAGTTATAAAATTGAATAATATGATTAGGATAATTGTAGGTAACATTAATCTATAAAAGTCTTTTTCAAAATTCAAAATTGGTTTTGTAGTATATCAACATATAAATATATCTACATATAATAATATGATTATTTAATTTTTTGAAAAAATATTTGCAGATGCTCATAATGCGACACATGGCAAAACGGTTGCTCTCTTAGAATATTTAACTAGTTTTATACCCGTACGATGCACGAGTGTCACACAGGTGTAATGTAAATGCACTAAAAATATGAAATATAAAATCAATTCATTCAATTTTTAATCACATTATTGAGAAATTATACTATATAGCTACTTTGCTATATCATTTCAAAATAATAAATAAACAAATAAGAAATAAATATAAACAACTATTTTTTTAAATGGAATAGTAACCACTATTTTACATAGATTAGTCATTCCAAAATATACATGTATCTATCTTCTTCTCATCATCTCCTCCTAGTTTGACATCATTCTTACTCTTTGCTCATATGACCTGCTTGTAAATCCATTTTTTATCACCAGGAATTCACGAATCCGATGTGGATTCTACCAGCATGAAAGTATAGCATGATCTGACAGACCACACTCAATACTTTCCCTAAATGCAATATGTATCCTTTTAATTTTTTATAATACAAGAAGTTTTCAGAACCTACAAATTGTACTCATTGTTTCTTGTATTATTTTTGTTGAACATTATAAATAAATACAACAAACTAATATTTAACATAATAAACTTTTAAATAAGGTGATCACTTAACATAATACAAGACTCTAGACATGTTAAACACAATACATAAATACAACAAACTCATCTTAAATAATAATTTAAACTTTTATATGAGATGATCACTTAACAATTTTTTTCCAATTAAATTCCAAAATGTAATTTTTATTCAATAGGGTGAAAATCCATATAATTTTTTTTTCTTTTCTTCTCATCTTTTCCTTTTTGGGTAAAATAAGTAGTCTTTTCTTTCTTCTTTTTCTCATTTTTCCTTTCCTGGTAAAAGAAGAAGTCTTTTCAGTGTTCTTAATCTGAAACTACGTACTTAAATTGGGGCTCTTGATGTTTCCGCTTTGATGTACTTGAATTCAACACAGTATCTAATTAAGAAGAGTTAGGAATTTACCTTTTAAAGGAGTATAACCTCTTTCAACAAAATGACTATACTGTGTATAACCCAATAGGCCACATGCACTTGGTGTCCAGAAAAGTACAATTGGAAGCCCAAACTCTTGAGCAGCTTTAACTGTGAAGCTTATGACCCCCATCGGATATTATGCATGTCACAGGAGGAATATTATCTGGGCCTGAGTTGTTGAGTTTGTGAAGAATGCTGCAAAAACGAGATAAGCAATTCTTGGAGGTGGATTCACATAGAGAAGGAATATCTTGTGTGGCATCAGCATCAGATGGAGGAAGGCCATCAGGGATTGTTTCAAATTGAAAATCAGGAAAGCCATCAAGGGCTTTGGGGCCTCTATATCTTAGCAAGCGTTTGTGGTTATACTCTGTGTTGATGAAGGTTATGTGAAAGCCTCGATTGTGAAGGAGTTTAGCTAGTTTTAACATTGGGTTAACGTGACCTTGTGCTGGATATGGTATGCACACAGCATGAGGCTTATGATCATCAGTTGTTGTAGTGGAACCCATCTTCCTCTGTGTCTGTGTGTGTTCTCTTATGATGTGTGAGTGTGTGTTTTTATGAATCTTTCAAACTTAATTATGCTCATGAGAACCAAGGGATATCGCAATCTTTTATAGCCGAATGTGCCCTATTAGAGTTGTTCATTTCTTACCATTCTTTCAACTATGATACGTCTTTTTATTACGTAAATGCTTAGTCTCCAAATCCAAATCAAGTTGGAACATCCTACAAAAAGACAACGTTTAAGATTTAATATCTTACGTTTAAGATTTAATATCTTCAGAGTATGGTGTATAATCACATAAACTTGTTTGTCGTTTATAAGGATGGGAAATAGGTTTGGGACCTATCCCTACTTCCCGCCGTTAACCTAAATGTTATCAATACTCATCCCATTCCCGCGTTCTACCCAATATGAGATGTATTTGTAGCGTAAACGACATGAATTGACTATGCAATAGATTAAGAGTGCATCCGATTCCATTGATTTCCTTGGACGAATTGGAACATCTAGTTACAGAGTTGAGTATAAGTATTTCTGAAGACAACATTAAGCTCACATGAATAATATTTGGGTGAATAGTTTCGGACCCCCCTTGTAATTAATTAAAATTAGCTATAACCCTCCTGTGATCTAACAAATATAGCCGGACCCCCCTGTGGTCTACTAGTTGATGCACATCACCCCCCTCCGTCAAATTTTCCATCATTTTTTACGGAAAGTGTGACAAACGCGCTTAAAATGTGATTTTATTGGTTTTTAACGTATTTAATAATAAAATAATATTAGTAATTAAAAAAATATTTTTTTCTTTTTTCTTTTCATTTTCACCTATTTTTTTATTTATTACTAAATTAAAAAAAATTAAAAAATTATATAGTTGAATACGTTAAAAATTAATAAAAATCACATTTTATTCGTATGTGGTACATATTCCGTCAGTTTTGACGGAAAATTTTGTTGGGTATCGGCGCAGCGGAATGGTTGGAGACAAGTAGTATCACGCAGCTAAAATATGAATGAGAACAGAGAAAGTAGAGACACAAGATTTACGTGAAAAACCCTCAAACAAATCGAGGGAAAAACCACGGGCAAGTAATGGAGGATTTCACTATGATGTGGAGTATTTTACAATAACCTTCTCTCTAATATAAGAAGAGAACAATATCACTCTCTCAAATAATAGGAGAAACTAACTCTCACTCATAAATATAGAACAACAAAAGAGGAAGAAAACTACTCAAGAGAAAGCTTATGTTTTCTCTCTAATTTGCTTTGCTTGGTGATGCTCAAATGGTGAAGGTTGAGCCTCTATTTATAGGCTCATCTTGCACAAAAAGTCTTCCCACATGTAGTGTGAAACCAACCCAAAATTGTGTGTGCCTAACTTTGCAACCAAAGATTTTTCTTCATTTCCCATTGCTTTTTGTCTTCTTTTGACTTGCACCAAAATTTTATTGCTCACATTCTCCCACTTAAAATTTTGGTGACACTTCAAATCTCTTCATACTTGCCAATTCCATGTTGCTTACGTCTTTGCTAGGCCAAACGAGGATCTACTCCAAACAAACTTGTCAACGTTGATTGGTTTTGTCATGACATCTGCTAGGTTCTCGTTTGTGTGAATCTTCTGCATATCCACACTCCCTTCTTCCACTACTTCTCGAATAAAGTGATATTGAACACTTATGTGTTTCATCCTGGAATGAAATGTTGGATTCCTTGCAATGTGCAAGGCACTCTGACTGTCACAAAACAAGGGAATTTTATCTTGTTTGTGCCCGAGCTCCTCCATTAACCGTTTAATCCAGATTGCTTCTTTACAGGCTTGTGTAGCTGCCATGTATTCAGCCTCTGTTGTAGATAGGGCCACAACAGTCTGTAATTTAGATATCCAGCTTACCACGCCCCCTGCAACTGTAAACACATAGCCTGTAGTGGACTTCCGTTTATCGGTATCACCTGCAAAATCAGAATCAACAAAACCCTTGACAGTAAATTCTGATCCTTCAAAACATAATGCAACATCCGAGGTCCCTTTGATGTATCTTAGGATCCTCTTAACAACATTTCAATGCTCTCTACCAGGATTCGCCATGAACTGACTGACCGCACCAACTGCTTGAGCAATATCTGGTCTCGTACATATCATAGCGAACATGAGACTTCCCACTGCTGATGCATACGGTACTTGAGACATTTCTATCCTCTCCGCTTCAATGCTAAGGCACATACTTAAGGATAATCTGTAATTGACAGGAAGCGGGGTCGAGATTTCCTTACAATCTTGCATATTGAAGCGCCGTAAGATTTTCTTCAAATAATTCTTCTGGGAAATCCATACCTTCCTGCCTTTTCTGTCTCGGTGAATTTGCATCCCTAAAATCTTGTTTGTTGGTCCCAAATCCTTCATATCAAACTCCCCAGCCAACTGTGCCTTTAGTTCTTGGATCCGATCTTTACTGGGACCTGCTACTAGCATGTCGTCCACGTACAACAGCAGAATGATAAAATCATTATCGTCAAACCTCTTGTAGTACGTACAATGGTATGAATTGAGTCTGTTGTACCCAAGGCTAATCACGAAGGAATCAAATCTCTTGTACCAACACCTTGGCGCCTACTTTAAACCGTATAGAGATTTGGTCAACCTGCAAACCAAGTTTTCTTTTTCTTTCTCAACAAAACCTTCTGGTTGAAGCATGTAAATCTCTTCTTCAAGCTCACCATGAAGAAAAACCGTCTTTACATCTAACTGTTCTAAATGTAAGTCTAACACAACACACATGGCCAAGACTACTCTGATAGTTGTAAGTCTTACCACAGAAGAAAATATATTGTTGAAGTCACTTCATTCTTTCTGAGCATATCCTTTCACCACCAGTCTAGCACGATATCGCTCCACTTGGTCATTACCATCTCGCTTGATCTTGTAGACCCATTTGTTACCAATGGCTTTCCGTCTAGGTGGTAGTGGAACAAGCTCCCACGTCTTGTTTTTATGTAGAGCTTCAATTTCTTCCTGCATTGCTGTCATCCACAGGGCAACATCAGGGCTTTTTATAGCCTCGTGAAAGGTAGATGGCTCTCCATCCTCCGTTAGAAGACAGTATGCAGCATTGCTCGCCATGACAAAATCTGAATGCCAAGTTGGTCTTGTTGTCTGACGCAATGAACGTCGGACTTCTATAACCTCAGCATCATATGGTTCTTGTTCCTCGTGCTCCGGTGCAGCTTCAGAAGAAGCTTCTCCTTGTTCTGACTTATCTTCAATTTGTATTGTAGTAGTCTCCTTTGAAGTGTTGCTGTCGTCTTCACTTTGCAGTTTATCTTCTGCAAATATCACATCTCTGCTGATGACAACCTTGTGGGCAGTGGAATCCCACAGGCGATACCCCTTAACAACATCAGCATTTTCCAAGAATACACATTTCCTGAATTTTGGATCCAGCTTTGTTCTTTCTTGGGAACCATACATCACGTATGCCAGACATCTAAATACAAGCAAGGTAGAATAATTTGCGGGTTTTTCGATCCACATTTCCAGTGGTATCTTCAATCCAATTGCAGTTGACAGTGACCAGTTTATCATGTAACAGGCGGTTCTGGCTGCTTTTGCCCAAAATGATTTGGTTAGACGTGCAGTTTTCAACATAGCTCTCATTCTTTCAAGAAGAGTTATGTTCATCCGCTCTGCTACACCATTTTGCTGAGGTGTATGTGCAACAGTAAATTGTCTCTGAATACCCTCTTGTTTGTAAAATGCCAAGAAACTCCCGTCAGTGTATTCTCCTCCGTTGTCCGTCCTCAAACACTTGATCCTTTTCCCGGATTCAAGTTCCACAAGCGCTTTGAAAGTTTTGAATATTGGAAACACATCTGACTTGTTCTTGATTGGATACACCCACAGTCTCCTGGAGTAATCATCAATAAATGATACAAAGTATTTGGCTCATCCTAGGGACAAAACCGGTGATTCCCAAACGTCTGAATGGATCAAGTCTAGAATGTGTTTGCTTCTGGCAGTAGATCTCCCAAATTTCAATCTATGCTGCTTACTGGTAACACAGTGCTCACAGAAAGGTAAGTTTACCGTCTTGAGCCCGGGTAGGAGATTACGTTCAGCAAGAATCTTCAAGCCTCGTTCTGTCATGTGGCCCAATCTGCGATGCCACATTGTAGTTGATTCTTCTTGACCAGCTGATGCAACTGATACATCTGCCTCTTGCAACATATCTCCCAAAAGCATGTATAGATTTACCCCGATCTTTTTTGCCTTGATCACCACAAGCGCTCCTTTGACAACCTTCATGATCCCATCCTCGATATGGGTCTTGCAGCCAAGGTCATCTAATTGTCCAATGGACAATAGGTTCTTCTTCAAGCCCTTCATGTGTCGTACCCCTTGAATGGTGCGAATGGTACCATCATACATTTTAATTTTGACGGTACCGATACCAGCAATCTCCAAGGCATGATCATTACCCATGTACACAGATCCTCCAGAGACAGGTTCATAGTTGTGGAACCATTCTCTACGAGAGGTCATATACCATGTTGCTCCCGAATCCATTATCCAAGCATCAGTGAGCTCATTTCTGCCTTTTGATACAGTTGCTGCTTCGCTATATAAAATATCTCCATCATCTGGTGCAGTCGCCACACATCCCTGAGAATTTGTCACCTCAGGATTCTTTTTGTTGCTCCAACAATTCTTCTTGAAGTGCCATTTTTTGCCACAATTGTAGCATTTGATATTCTTTCTACTCCTTGATTTTGATCTACCTTGGTTGTTGCTCCCACTAGAGCCAAGTTCCGTTGATCTACCTCTCACCATTGATATTGCCTCTGCTTGTTGTGAACTTTCGATTCTGTCTTCCTTACTTTTGCGCCTAGATTCCTCTTCCAGAACAGCGGCTGCAACGTCATCAAAAATAACATAATCTGAAAGAACATTGTTAGTGTAACTAATGATGAGTTGATCATACGAATCAGGTATACTTTGAAGTAGAATTTCTACACGTTCAAGCTCCGCTATTTTATGCCCAATTGCAGTCAATTAAAAGAATAGCGTATTTAAGGTATTGATATGATCTGTCACCGATGTGGACTCACTCATCCGAAGGGTGTAGAGTATTCTCTTCAAGAAAATCTTGTTGTGAAGTGACTTGACCTCATATAGTTTGGTCAGCGCATCCCAAATTTCTTTTGTTAACTTCTTTTTCTCAACGCTTGACAATACCGAATCTGCTAATGCCAGGTGCAGATTAGCCATAACGTTGTCATCCATCTCTTTCTACTTGTCGTCCGTCACCTCCGCTGGTCTGTCTCCAATTGCTGCCAAGTAATTCTCCTTTCTCAAGATTGCCTTAATCTTTAATTTCCATAGGAAAAAAATTTTCCCGTTGAACTTCTCAATTTCAAATTTTGCCGCCATAGCATTAACAACGATATGCTTCGTAAGTTGAATCGGCTCCCACTATTTCACTGTGAATAGTACTATTTACGTGAATAGTACCGTATACGTGAATAGTATCAAAACCGTATACGGGGATAGTATCGATACTATATATGTGAATAGTATTATACTGTATTTGTGAATAGTAACTGTGAACAGTAACCCATTATGTATACCAGTAACCTGTAACTAGTGGCTCTGATACTACTGTTGGGTATCGTTGCAGCGGAATGGTTGGGGACAAGCAGTATCATGCAGCTAAAATATGAATGAGAACAGAGAAAGTAGAGACACAAGATTTACGTGAAAAACCCTCAAACAAATCGAGGGAAAAACCACGGGCAAGTAATGGAGGGTTTCACTATGATGTGGAGTATTTTACAATAACCTTCTCTCTAATATAAGAAGAGAACAATATCACTCTCTCAAATAATAGGAGAAACTAACTTTCACTCACAAATATAGAACAACAAAAGAGGAAGAAAACTACTCAAGAGAAAGCTTATGTTTTCTCTCTAATTTGCTTTGCTTGGTGATGTACAAATGGTGAAGTTTGAGCCTCTATTTATAGGCTCATCTTGCACAAAAAGTCTTCCCACATGTAGTGTGAAATCAACCCAAAATTGTGTGTGCCTAACTTTACAACCAAAGATTTTTCTTCATTTCCCATTGCTTTTTGTCTTCTTTTGACTTGCACCAAAATTTTATTGCTCACAAATTTTTTGGAGGGGGGCGATGTACATCAACGGGTGGACTATAGGGGGTCCGACTATATTTGTTAGACCACAAGGGGTTATAACTAGTTTCGCTTGACCACATGGGAGTTCGGAACTATTCACCCATAATATTTTGGAGGAAATTCTCGACATTGTTATTTTATACTTCATTCCATTTTCCATTTTATGAGTTCTTCAATGCTTCTGTTTGATTTTCATTTCGTTGTTGATCTTTGCTTAAATGTAATATTAGCAACTTGCCATTTGTGTTTGAAATAAAAGGAATGTTATACATTCTGGAGCTCTTCATTGAATACGGAAGTAAAAATAGTTAAGTGTGGTTTTCATGGCTTGCTAAATGGTACACTACAATGCCATTTTTAAGCAATAGTAGGTTTTACAACACACTTCTAGAAGCCCTTCGATGACTAGGTCAGAAAGAAAGGGCTGCTAGAGTGTGTTAAATGAAGCAGCAAAGACGGGACTATGTCTTGAATATTTCGAAGAAACAAATTTGCATCATATGTGGATGTACACAAGTATCACCTGACTTTTAATTTGTCATGTCTCTTTCCTAAAAATTTTGACATGCAGCAAAAGTTTATGAAAAGATTTATAATAAACAAAGATCATTAGATATATAATCTGTTAGTCTACATTAGTAATTGTATTATTTCAATAATAAAGATAAAAGTGATGCCTGCATAAAAAAATAGTGGTCAATCTTGCCGGCGTTTCAAAGTCTTCAAAAATTTCAAAGTTCACCTGCTCGTCTATTGCTTTCATCACTTTCCACCAGCATTTGTTCTCTCTCAATCTCTCTCTCCCCATATATATATCAGCAGCCAGTGAAAGATATGAAGGGTCAAATGATCAGACGCGATCGAATTGATGTAGATACAGAGGTAAGCAAAATTAGATTGTCAACATTTCTTAGTTTTTGCAGAAGAACATGTTTTTTTAACGTTTTGAAGCGCTCTCTCTAGTGCGTAGAGTCCACATCACCAGAGAGACGTGAATGTTTTGAAGTCTCTTCCGTTGCTTGCATGTTTTTGCCATCTTGGTTTGCTGATGAATATAGAGACGTGAAAGCTTTTTTTTTTTTGTTTATTAAGACCCTTCTCCTCTTTCCTTTATCCATCTCTTTGTGTTTTTCTTCTTATTTGGCTTTTGTAGCAGTACTTTTGCTTGTGAGCCAATTTGCAGACGGACTCTTGCTTTTCTTGAATTCAAGTAAATTATCAAATCGTTTAAAAAGTTTAAGGGTTTAAAAAAAAAATTTATTATATATTCATTTATTATCTTCAACACATCTCACACATGCAGTCCAATTATTATTTTTTTAACTTTGCACGTAAACAGTTAAAATGTTTGAAATGATACGGAACAATATAGTATTGCGAGTATTCTAACCAAAAAAAGAATAAGTCTTACGAGTATTGAAAATAAGAAATAATCTTGCGTCCCTTTATTGTGTTTCTTGTCTGTTGTGCTAGTATTATCAATATATGGACTCACGGCGAATCAAGATATCTTTTTAGTGGGGGTTAATATATAATTAATGTTTATATATAATTTTTTATTTTATTTTAGTGGGCTAACATCAACTTCAATAGCATCTTTATTTATTTTTCTACTCTACATTTAAGAGAGTGAATAGTATAAATGGGCTCCAACAACTTCGATAGGTGATGTCCTAAATTATAGGGATTCATAAACTCATTTTCAACATTTTTACATTTGGAGAAAAACACAAAAATTCCCTATGCCATCCTCTAAAATATTTCAATATTCAAAATAGCAAAATTTATGAAATATAGGGAGGTCGTTGAAGTGAAACTAAAATAGGGATCGAATTGATTAAATGTAGGAAATTGTTGGAGTGAAACGGATTGATCCTTAAATGTATAAAAACTGCTCCAATCTCCTACATGTAGGAAAAAAAATAGAGAAATTGTTGAATTTGACCTAATTAATATTTCAGTCTAAAAATTACCTTAAAAATATCATGCATTTGCCCTTGTATGGTCCTCTATATAATTGTGGTAGAATTTGTCACTTTTTAATTTGGTGAGTAAAACACAGTGTAGTACCATAGAATACAAATAGCGACATTATTTTATATATAATTTTCCCGAGTACAATTTGTGCTACAAGGGGACACCTAGATTGCTATATCATTATTTTTTTTTGCTAAGATGCTATATCATTATTTTTATTGGGTAAAATGTAGCATTACCTTTACGGTGTTTGAAAAATAAGTTAGTTACCTTGCGTTATCGTAATAATTTTATAAATCATAAATACTTTTTTAAAATATTGCACTTAACACCTTATCGTTGATTGGTTCTTTCAAGAGTTAAGAGCATGTGCATCTTACCTGTTAACTTTGCAGCATTGGGTGGTTGGCATATGGGACAATGATGGCAGGAGATTATATGCAATATTTTACAAAACACAAGTTTGATAAGATCATTTCAGTACGTAAGACAAATGGCGGGGTAACTAGCATTTGCCTTTTGTGAGATCATTTCGGTAGGAAAGCGCGTACCTAGCTTATTACTAAAAGCACAGGATAGTGTGGTGCATAGTAAATGAAGGGAATTGTCTCCATTTCATCTTTTCCATTAAATAAGTTAAGGTCTTGGGCGAGTACAACGCATTTTAAAAAGTACGAGTGTTTATGAGATTATTATGGTGTCACAGGGAGTAACTAACAAATTCCGCAAACCACAGAGGTACCCATCTGTATATGTCAACCTTCATTAGTACCTAGGAGTCATTAATTCATTTTCGACATGTACAGCACAAAAATGGAACAAGAAAAGTTAGAAAAAAACGAAAAAACAGGGACACGGATAAGCATAAGATTTCCGTTTATCATGAGACCTTCGGCAAGTAGTGACTGTGAGTTTGCTTTCTTGCATCGGTGGAAACATAGCAGTTTGCTTCTTGACTAAATCAATTCTTTCTTGTGTTTACTTAACAATTTTAGACTTTTAATCATCGTTGGATCTGCTAATTGCTGAGACATAGCGCGTGTAACTTGACAGTTTGTTGCGCTTGACTGAAACCGTGCAATCCTTTCAATTGAATCTCTTGTAAACAGGCTTGCTGTCAGAACAGAAGCTAGCTGGAAAGTCTTACTTTTTCCTCTGGAATATGGAGAAAAAGACAGTTTCACTTCTATCTATCCACTTCGTTGTTGTCATGATGTTGCTATTACCTCATGTAACGTTAGGGGCACCAAGAGCTCAAATTGTAAATATTACTTGCCCAAACCAACTAGAGCAAAACAATACTGCTTTTATCACGAACTTTGTTGCTGCAATGGAAAACATCAGACCACAGGTACAAACACAAGGTTATGGACAAGTAAATCAAGGCCGAGGACCTGATGCTATTTATGGTCTAGCTCAATGTTATGGTGATCTTTCCTCAGTAGACTGTGTCATATGCTATTCTGAGGCCCGCACCTTTATTTCTCAATGCTTTCCCTTCAATGGTGCAAGGATATTCCTTGATGGCTGCTTCATGAGAATCGGGAATTACAGCTTTTTTCAGGAGTATACAGGACCAGTGGACAGAGCTATCTGTGGTAATAGAACGAGAAAGAACTCAGCATTCCAAGAGACAGCAAGACGGGCAGTGTTGCAAGCAACTTCGAATGCACCAAACAGTAATGGCTATGCACGAGTTGAGATGCCAGTTTCTGGGACCAGAAACGAGTCAGCTTATGTTCTGGCCAATTGCTGGAGGACACTGAGTGCTAACTCTTGTAGAGCATGTTTGGATAATGCATCAACTTCTATACAAGGATGCTTGCCCTGGTCCGAAGGTCGAGCACTGAATACTGGATGCTTTATGAGATACTCTGAGACCAATTTCTTGAATCCCATACCAAGCAATGAGAGTTCAAGTGGTAACAGGAACTCGATGTTAACCCTCTTTGCGTGTTTCTGAGTTGTTTCCTTGATTTTCAATCTTTCAATTCTCATTCAAGATTGACAATTTCTTCCCTTTTCCCTTTCATTTAATTTAATTTTTATTTTTCTTTTTGGATGTTCTGAAAACTACAGATTTTCTTCCCAGTAGTTGTAATCATGACTTTCCTGCAATGAACATTTTTTCAGGAACCCCAACAGTTGTTATAGCCGTGGTTGTCAGTTCCACAGTTGTTGTGGCTGGAGCAGCAATCATTGGAGCTTACTTTTGGAAGCACAAAAGAATAGAGAAGAAGAGAAAAGGTAAAAGCCTATTTGCATATAATCTATGTATTCTGTTTTTCTAAATGTTAACCGAATGCCACAACTTTGCAGAGTTCGTCACTAATAAGAAAATCAGTAGGTCAACTTGACATACTAGCTTTACATCGATACATAGGACTTCGAGTTTTAAATCTAATTTGATATCGCACTTAGTGTCAAAGCATCTGTGACTCTGAGCATGCCTCAGCATTTGAAGAGAAAATTACTCAAACTTTCTTGTCTTGCTAACTTCTCAGGTCCTTATGATGCGAAGAAATTGGCTAAGACCCTTCGTGATAGTAGCTTGAACTTCAAGTGCTCCATACTTGAGAAAGCCACTGGTAGTTTTGATGAGGCCAACAAGCTTGGGCAAGGTGGATTTGGCACAGTTTATCAGGTAGTGGCTTAAGAACATGTATCAGATACATTTAAAGGGCAGCCCAGGGCATGAAAACTGCTATGCGCAAGGTCCGGGGAAGGGTTGGAAACATTAGTTCCCTGTACTTGTATCAAATACATGATATTATATTATTGCTTTTCTAATCATCTACATTCTACTAGTATCATATCAACTATAAGTTTGAAATGTTACGACATTGTAGGGACTTTTACCAGATGGAAGAGAGATTGCTGTCAAAAGGCTTTTCTCTAACAATATGCATAGAGTAGCAGAATTTTACAATGAAGTTAACATTATCAGCAGCATAGAACACAAAAATCTTGTCCGATTGTTGGGATGCAGTTGTTCTGGACTTGAAAGCCTTCTAGTTTATGAATTCTTGCCAAACAAGAGTCTTGATCGCTTCATTTTTGGTGAGTACAATACTTGACACCTTAAATAGGCACTTGTATTTAAAAAAAAATCAAAAGTCATCATGTGTTCAGTATGATATGGATGAACTTAGATGTATCTTTGCTGAACTTTACAGATACAAATGAAGGTAAAAGGCTAAATTGGGAGAAAAGATTCACAATAATCATTGGGATTGCAGAGGGCTTGGTTTACCTCCATGAGAACACAAAGATACGCATTATTCATAGAGATATAAAAGCAAGTAACATTCTCTTGGATACAAGGCTCCGCGCTAAAATTGCTGATTTTGGTCTCGCGAGGTCTTTCCAAGAGGATAAGAGTCATATAAGCACTACAATCGCTGGAACTTTGTAAGAAACTATTCCACTCTCTCTTTAAGTCATACTAGAAACAAATAAGAACAAATTCTTTCTATTCATTCGAAGTAAGGTAAAACTATACATATGTTTTGACTATCATAATTGAGATGGTTTCTTCCAAATGTTTAGAGGATACATGGCTCCAGAATACCTATCCCATGGCCAGTTGACAGAAAAAGCAGACGTGTACAGTTTTGGCGTACTTTTGTTGGAGATTGTCACAGGAAGACAGAACAATGGAAGCAAAATATTAGAAGAATACTCTGAAAGCCTGGTTACTATTGTAAGTACTAGAGATTTCCCTGTTTGTATTTAATTATGTTATTTGAGCGTTACAATCATTCTGTAGCTTACCTATTTCAAAAGATTTTAATTTTTCCAAAATGCTTATCTGAATGGTATATGTCGGATGAAACAGGTGTGGAAGCATTTCCAACAGGGAATAGTAGATGAGTTGATTGATCCAAATCTAAGGTTGCACAACTACCATAATATTAGTGTGGAAACTGAGGTTCTAAGAGTGATTCATGTAGGGCTTCTATGCACCCAAGAGATTCCATTGTTACGGCCATCCATGTCGAAGGCACTACAGATGCTGGCAAAGAAAGATGCACGTCTCCCTCCACCTACCAACCCTCCCTTTATAGGTGAGAAGACAATGGACCTTGATGGCAGATCCGAGAACGCAACTTACCCCCTAGTTTTTGCCAATTTCGATTCAGTTCCTACTGTCTCTCAAAGTATCTTCTATCCAAGGTGACATTCAAGTGACCTGAAGAGCTAAACCCATATCAACCACATATATTTTTTTTTCCAATTTTCCATGTTAATGGACAGCAGTGACTGGAAATCTTTTATCTTGTGGCCACTAAATTTCCCGTGAATCCTCCATCAACTTTCTCTAATTTTAACCTGTTGATTGAAACTTGATTGTTGGTATATTGATCGGACCAGCACGAATTGAAATAGAGCCAGTTCGACGTGAAGCTTTTGCTTGAAGTTTTCACCTTACCAGCGAGCCAATAGTTGATGGTTATTTGTCACAACAACTACCAAAAAGCTCCTAAGAAGATGAATTCGTTCCTTACTTTTACAGTAGTGCCTTGCTGTTTCTGAGCATGTTGGTAACTATAGCCTCAGCTTTTCCTTTTCTTGCTGAAATATATAAAAGGCCAAGAAAACAATTCCAACAGTCCGAACTGATATTAATCCGTGGAGAGATGGTGGTTCTACATATGTGTTGGGCTCATTCGGTGTGAGTAAATTGTTGTCGGAAGGAACTGTTGGAATAGCAACCCGAAGGAGAAATATGCTCTTTTCCTGATGAAAGGAAAAACAATTGATTTGCCTAGTCCTTTGTCAAAGACAAGTTGTAGTAACAATGACATCTCCAATTCTATGGATGACCTTCCTATGCTAATTCTCAGGCTAATACTAGCTTACTTCCTATCCTACAACCTCTCCCGTCATCTTAGAAAATGATGTAGAATTAGTCCATCCCATTCATTAGATTTCAATGTGTTAGAAGGACCTCTAATAAAGCCTCGATTGAGTAGCTAAATGTAAAACTACGAAGGATTTAGCACATGATTGGTTAGTGACAATTCCTTCCCATATGAAGGATATTTTGTGAGGAGGCCTCGACAACAGTGGACTGGGTTGATCTTGTATTAGTTCCATTTCGTTTTTAATGAAATTATTGTTCCTAACCAAAAAGAAAAAAAGAAAAAAAAGATATGACTGCACTCATTGAAATGATCAAATTATAGTATGAAAATTAATACATATATATGTTCCTCTTTCGCCATGTGAAATTAGCGATTCAAGTGTTGTTTCATTATAGATAGATGGTGCAGTTGTTTGGGAATTCAGTTATTTGCTTTTTGATGATATTTATTTAACAACTTAATTAATAATGCAAAATAAATCACTGAAAAGTAAGTTTAATAAATCTTGTAGGTAGCAACATAGATCATAGATTAAATTACATTTTTTATTTTTTTGGTCAAAATTGAAATTGCATTGAAAAAAAGTCCAGTGTGAACTTCTCTTTTTTTAGTTCAAAATGAAATTGCATTGAAAAGGAAGTTAGACGTGGAGCTTTTTTTTTTAATCAAAAATAAACATGGAGCTTTTTTTTTAATCAAAAATAAAATTGCATCGAGAAAAATGTTCATTTTCTTTCTTTTTACTTCTATCTAAAAAATTACACGTTTGATTTATATAGTAAAATTTAAATTTAAAACCATAAATAATCGAAAAAAAATTACCTTTATTTTTTAAATGACAAAACCTCCCTCATAAAATTATTTCACTTTTGAATTAAAATTTGATTAATTTAGAAAATCCAATTTCATATAGTAAAGATTATATAAAAGAGTCATAAATAAAGAAACAAATTCACAATGGTTTTTTAAATGACAAAGCCTCCCTCATAAAAATTGCTTTATGCTTTAATTGAAAGATTGATTTTTCACTGCCAATCCTGTCTACCATTCTCACACGAAACATATTGAAGTTGATGTCCATTTTGTAAGGGAGAAAGTGGCTGCAAAACAATTGCAAGTTTGCTTCATTTGGTATCTTATTCATGTGCTTGATTTAGAGTAACATTTGTGATTAAGCTCGGGTTACCTTTTTGTCAAAGCATCTCGCTTTTCCCTTCTGGCGAAATTTGTTCAGAGCAGCCTCCCTCTGTGATCCGTTTTGATCTACGCCACTTCTACTTCCACTACCAGTTCCACCACCAGCTCCACATGTTCCGGCTTCTCCGTTATCACAAGTCACATTTGTCCCTTCAGCAATTAAAGTTGTGCTGCTCCCGTGTTGTCTATGTTAAAATATGCACTTGTTTTGAATTATCTTATAAGATTCTTAGTTATTTCACTTGGCATTGGTTTTATGATAGAACCTGAGGATTTTAATATAGTATCAGAGTTGGGTCCTTGGTCCAGTTATATTCATTCACGTGTGACCCATCTTAAATCAAGTCTACTTATATTCAATCTTTCGCGTGTGTCATATTCCACGCATCTTCAATCAGGTCACACATGAGAAGAAGTGTTAAAATATGCACTTGTTCCAAACCACCTTATAAGATTCTGAACTACCACTAATTGATTTTAAGATAGAACGTCAGAATCTTAACAGTCCACTACTTCCGTTTTGACCACTCCCATTATTGCTTCCCGATGCACTCCCATAATTAGCTGCATTTCCTTCCATACTTGTAGCAAATATATCAGATGGCGCACAATGGGGAGCTGTTGCAACTATGTTCATGGAAGACAAACCACCATGGTTAACCAAATCAGTAAAACGATACACATTATATTGCATTCTCTCAGTGATTTATTTATTTTGCATCATTTTCTTTCTATTAATTTTCAATTTGGAATTTGGAATAAAAAGGTTAATTTGTTCTATTATTTCCTTAATATAATAGTAATTTATTTTCAATATTTCATAATAATGTTTACATATTGTCGTCCAAAACACTTATATTCTAGTCATATGCTCAATTTTTTTTTTTTTTTTTAATCTCTTTGCAATACCTTAACTTAGTTTTTCTCATATTTCCCATCTTTATAGATCTGGATCTTTTAAAGTTCTTTATGTGCTCAAAATGCAAGAAACTAATGTAAACACATATGCAATTGCATGAATATCAAGTAAAGGATCTAATACCAACTGAAGGAATCTACAATGGGATTGCATGTGTATATAAGCTTATAGCTAGGTGGCAACATAGATCATAGATTAAATTACTTAGAGAAAATTTCACGTTACCTCCCCTGTGATATGCGAAATTATCACACTACCCCCCTTGTGTTCACAAAACTATCAAAGCCCTCTGTATTTTCGGAAACTCATTACAATGCTCCTCTCTGTTTGTCGTCCATCTGTTTTACCGTTGGAGGTGCATTTCACATGCAGAATTAGCAGCTAGGCATGCATCTTAGCTTTATATGAGCCATTTAATTGACCAAAAAGTCCTTGTACTTGAAATAAAAAGGGGCTACACCAATTTGAGACTTATTATTAATTTGAAAAACATGTAAAAAATAAGAAATTGACAACCTCAAAATTAATTTGCATCTTATTATTAATTTGCATCTTAAAATTAAAGAAAAATTAAAAACACGTAAACCATCATCATCTTCCTCACCCACGTTCTCCCACCCCCACCCCATTAGCTCCTCCCACACCCCATCCCCTACACCCATCAGAGTCCCCATATTTTTTGCAATTCCGTTTTTTTTTGGTGCATATATATATTTGAGTTGTTTTTTTTTCTTTCTAAATTTGAGTTCTCAAACCCCATATAGATATATATATATAATTTAGCATATGAATTTTATATTAAATTTGAGTTGATGATGTGGATATGACCTGCAACTATCTATCTATACATATATATAGGTGACGGGTGGGGATAGGGATGGAGGTGGAGGGCTAACGGGGGTGGGGGAGGGGTGAGAAAGATGACAATTTTTTTATTATTATTTTGGTGAGAAGAATGGGTAGAGAGAGAGGAAAGAAAAATAAAAAATATATATAATATAAAGGTAGAGACGTCATTTAACTTATTTTTTTAAAAGTTGTTAGCTTAAAAGAGATGAAGCGGGGCGGTGTGTCGGGTTTCAAAAAATACAGGAGAATTTTTAATAATTTTGTGAACACAAAGGATAACATAATAGTTTCGTATATTATAAGGAGTAACGTGAAATTTTCTCAATTTCTTACAGAAATATGTTTAATTTAGGATGTAGATATCATAAAGCCCAACAACATTAGCTCAAGCACTAACCTTAACTCTTGGTTTGATGGTAATATAGTCATATAGGGACGGACTCATAAATTTTTTTTAGTGGACGTACTTATACATAAAAGTTTTAATTATATGAGTATATTTTTTTAGTAAGGGTTAATTAATTTTTTAACTAAAAATACATAATTTTTTTCTTTAAAAAAAATATGTTTGTAAAAATTACAGTCGTTGCTGACTCTAATATACATCTAGTTATTCTTGGAGGCCAAGATGTCTTACTAGTCTAGCATAGTAGGTGACCTACGTAACCAGTAAAATATGACACAAAGTTGTAGAAGACAATGGACCTCATCCGTCAAACTTGCACAGATACTGTTTTGAGAGAAAAAGGGCGAATCCCAATTGAATCCGTGAGATAATGGGGTTGATATACTTACTATTGAAGTATATGTATATATATATTTTGGTCAAACTATTGAAGTATTGAATTCGTCAAAAAATGCATCGAAAGTCTTCGAAAGTTTGCTAGGTTCATCTTTTTTTTTTTTTTTTGGTCATAGTTTGCTAGGTTTCAGTCAATAATAATTCCACATACTTCCCCCCCTATATTGTTCTTATTGGCTTGCTGTTATTGCTTGGCTTATTTTATTTTATTTTTGCTAATTTTGTTAATATTGAAATCACCATAAACGTTCCAACAAAAAAAAATATATATATCACCATAATCCCCAAATCCGTTAAAATTGATTAACATCGTTAAACTTGAGAGACTTGATAGAGGGGGGAAAAAAAGGAAACAAAGACTAAAACCAATTGGTGCTAGGAGACATAGTAAGGGCAAGGCGAAAGAGAACATGTGAATGAATGCGATTAGACCAAGAGCCCAACTCTGATACCATATTAAGATAACTGAGATTTTATCCTAAAATCAATTGATATTAAGAGTAGCAGCCCTAAGGTATCGATTGATATACTGGAATGAGGTTTGGAATGGAATGACATTCCTAATTATTTTTTATTCACATGCTTGGTATAAAGGAATAACTTGAGAATCTCATTCCCAAGGTAATAACATTCCCACGTATATAGGAATAGCCATTCCAGAGCAAACCCATGGGAATGGGTCATTTCCATGTATTTGGGAATGAACTTGACTATCATACCCTCATATTCAATAATAATAATAATAATAATAATAAATAAATAAATTAATTAATTAATTAAAAAATAACAATAATAATAATTAAAAATATAATAATAATTATTATTATAAAATACTAATTATTATTATAAAAATATAAAAATATATATAATATAAATTATTATTAAAAAATAATAATAATTATTATTATTATAAAAATTATTATTTTTATTTTTATTTCTAATAATAATAATATAATTATTATTATTATTATTATTATTATTTTAATTATTATTATTATTATTATTATTATAAAAAAATATTTTTATAATAATAATAATTTTTATTATAAAAAAATATTTTTATAATAATAATAATTTTTATTATAAAAAAATATTTTTATAATAATAATAATTATTATTATTAAAAAATAAATATAAAATCAAAAACTAAAAATAAAATAAAAATAAAATTAATAATAATAATAGTGATTGAAATAATAATAATAATAATAATAATAATAACAAAAAAATAATAAAAATAACAATAATAATAATTAAAAAATATAATAATTATTATTATTATAAAATACTAATTATTATGATAAAAATATAAAAAAATTAATAAATATAATATAAATTATTATTAAATAAAAAATTATTATTATTATTAATTATTATTATTATTATTATTATTATTATAAAAAGTTATTATAAAAAATTATTATTATTAAAAAAATAAATATAAAATCAAAAACTAAAAATAAAATAAAAATAAAAGTAATAGTAATAATAATAATCAATAAAATTAAAATAACAAAATAATAATAGTGATTGAAATAATAATAATAAATAAAAAAACAAAAACTAAAAATAAAATAAAATAAAAGTAATAATAATAATAATAATCAATAAAATTAAAATAACAAAATAATAATAGTGATTGAAATAATAATAATAATAATAATAATAATAATAATAATAATAAAAGCAATCTTGTCATATTTTTAATACTATAATAATGAAAGGGCAATCTTGTCATATTATATAAGGTATTCCCATTATTACTCTTCAATCTTAAAACATACCAAACATGTTATCCGTATTCCAAAGTTTATTCCATTATCAATTTCATTCCATTCTTTGGCTCATTCCATTCATGTCCAAATCCATTCCAATATACCAATCGCAACCTAAGATATAGGTATATATATATATATATATATATATATATATATATATATATATATATATAAAATTTAGCAGATGAATTTTATATTAAATTTGAGTTGATAATGTGGATATGACCTACAACTATCTATCTATACATATATATAGGTGACGGATGGGGATGGGGATGGGGTGGGGTGCTAACGGAAGGTGGGAGGAGGGGTGAGAAAGATGACAATTTTTTTTTTTAATTATTTTTTTTGGTGAAAAAATGGGTTGAGAGAGAGAAAGAAAAATAAAAAAATATGTATAATATAAGGATAGAGACGTCATTTAACTTTTAAAAGAGACGGAAGGGAGTTGTGTATCGGGTTTCAAAAAATACAGGGAGATTTTTAATAGTTTTGTGAATATATGAGGGTAGTGTCATAATTTTGTATATCACAGGAGGGTAATATAAAATTTTCTCAATTACTTACAAAAAGATGTTTAATTTAGGATATAGATATCCTAAGACCAACAACATTAGCTCAAGCACTAACCTTAACTCATTGGTTTGATGGTAATATAGTCATATAGGGATGAACTTATAAATTTTTCTCACTGGGACTCATACATTAAAGTTTTTAATGATATGATTATATATTTTTTTAATAAGAATTAATTAATTTTTAACTAAAAACACATAATTTAAAAAAAAATATGTCGGTAAAAATTGCAATAATTACTGACTCTAATGTACATGCGTCATTGTAGTCATTCTTGAAGGCCCAGATGTCTTGCTAGTCTATGATAATAGGTGTCCTACGTAACCAGTAATATATGACACAAACTTCTAGAAGACAATGGACCTTATCCATCAAACTTGCACCGATATTGTTTTGAGAGAAAAATAAATAATTCCAAACAGAATTACTATTGAAGTATTTTTTTTTTTTTTGGTCAAACTATTGAAGTATTGAATTCGTCAAAAAATGCACAGAAAGTTTTCGAAAGTTTGCTAGGTTTATCTTTTTTGGTCATAGTTTGCTAGGTTTCAGTCAATGATAATTACACATACTGCCGCCTATATTATTCTTATTGGCTTGCTGTTATTGCTTGGTTAATTTTATTTTAATTGTGCTAATTTTTTTTTTTGTTAATATTGAATTCACCATAAACCTTCCGACAAAAAATTTAATATATATCACCGTAATCCACAAATCCGTTAAAATTGATTAACATTGTTAAACTTGAGAGACTTGATAGAGGAAAAAAGAAAAGAAAAAAGGACTAGAACCAATTGGTGCTAGGAGACATAGTTACACATGAATGAATGTGACTAGATTAAGAGCCCAACTCTGATACTATGTTAAAATAACTGATATTTCATCTTAAAATTAATTGATATTAGGAGTAACAACCCAAGATCTTATAAATTATTTTTGAATTAATAATTTTTTAATGTGAGAGTAATATATATATTCCAACAATATAAAGAAGATGTATACTTAATAATTTTGATCATTTTATTATTAATTATATCATTGAATCATTACTATTAATCTATCTAATAATTAGTCTATAAAAAAATGTACTTAAAAAGTTGAACTAATTAATTTTTATATTATATATTTTAAAATATTTACATTACACCCGTATATCGCACGGGTATAAAATTAGTTTAAATTTAAAATAGTACCCCCAACAATTACACGTGGACAACTTTCAAAACGACCCCACAACTTTACCGCTTGTTTGGATTGCCTTTTTTAAAGGAAAGTAAAGGAATGGAAGGAATTAGGGAATCCCTATCTCTGTTTGGATTATATTTTGAGATTTAGTACAAGATTTGAAGGGATTTCAAAATCTCTCTATTTTTTTTTAATGAGAATGATTTACAATCCTTCTAATTTGGGATAAAATAGAGGGAAAGAAAAGTAAAATGTATAAAAAAACCTAATTTATCCTTAATTCTTTCTATGATTATCTTATAAGAAAGATAATAAGGTAATTTTACATCTAAAATTATCCTTTCATTTGCTTTATTGTTCCAATCCAAACAAAGAATTGTAAATTTCTTTCATTTCATTTCCTTTATTATTTTTTTGCAATCCAAAATATGAGATTTCTTTTCCTTTCATTTCCTTTATTTTTAAACCTCTACCTTACTTTCCTTTCCTTTCCCATGTGCAATCCAACTGAATTTGTTGTAAATAATAACCGGGTGTCTCGAAGTCCATTCTGCGAATGAGACAGATTTTGAAAATACATACAATACGAAAATATTCAGAATTTTCTCCGTTATAAAGTAATGGCTTTCATTAGCTCACCTGTACTTTATTTGCTTTTATCTCAGCAGCCAGTGAAAGATACCAAGGGTCGCATGATCAGCCATGATCGAGTTGGTGTTGGTGTACATAAAGAGATGAGCAAAGCTCGATTGTCAAAGTCTCATAGTATTTGCAGAAGAACATGTTTTAATCTTGGTACGTTGATGAATATATATATATATATAGTTTCATAAAGGCTAATAATTGCATATTTTTATGTGTGTAAACTTGTTTAAAAGCCTGATGATCGGCAATTTTCTGAGGAAGATTGTTTTGCTTTATTGAGAGCCTATACTTGTCTCTTTATCAATCTCCCTTTATGTTTTTATTAAATTAAGCCTATATTCGGCCTAACTTTTAAATACTTGAAAATATTTTTTTATAAGTTTTAGAAACTTAAGTTAATATACTTAGCACATTTTTGAAAGAGTTTTTAGTCAGAATTTTTATTAAAAAAAAATTAAAAGAATAAGAAGCTCTTAATTAGAATTTTTCAAAAAAAAAAATTCAAAATTATTTTACATCATGTAAGAAACTGTTTTTTTTTTTTTTTTTTTTTTAATTCAAAAATATCCCTCCATATTTGTTAGATAATTTACTATAATTTTTTAAATTTTATTATTTTTTATATTGAATTCTATTGTGACAGTTAATCGTATTGTTGACATAAAAAAATAAAATAATCATCGATTTTTATTCAACAACAATTTTAATTAGAACTATACTATTAAAAATTCTACAGTACAACAACTGAAAATTCACAATTAAGCAAAATATATTCTAAATTCTCTTTCCTATGTGTTTTTAGCCGTCTATTGGCTTTTGCATTACCCCTATGTAGTATTCTTTCGAAATTGTTTGGTGAATTCTTAGCGTGCAATTTTGGGCCTTCATGCTATTTTGTTTATCAGAGTAGATTTATTACTTGTTTAGGATCCTATTTTGGTCACCAAGTTTTGGAACCTAAAAGAAGTTATGTATGGTATTTTAGAAAATTAAATTAGTATTTTAGAAAACTAAATTAACACATAATGGAGTCGTTTAAGTTATTTATTTTTTTTAGAGCCATTGTTCGTGGTGGTTTTGTTTGCTTCCACGTATTTGTATTTTCGACTTTTATTTTAATTTTGTTGGTATCAGAGAGCCCAGGTTTGAATAATGGGCATGATGTGAACAGTAGTTTTGGGGGCATAGGAAAAAAAAATAATTTGTACATGAATGACGTCAGCGCCAATTAGTTCATAGAGACTTGTTGTTGCTGCTATGGTTATTGCCGGAAAAAGACAAGGGCTTTTAGGTTGTCACCGTAGAGGATGGTGTAGGAAACGAACCGACTGGTGGAGGTGTTGTCGGTTGTCGGCGAAATATGAGGAGAAGAAAGAAAAGACGCCGGATCTTCGCCGGAGACGCGAAGAAGAAGACAACCGAGTCTTCAACATTTGTTGACTCCGAAACTGGAAATTGGTGTCGTTTGAACCGCCGTGAGGAGTGGAGTGTTTTGGTGTGGTTGCGTCGCTGGTGAGAAGATTATGCCACGAAAAGCCGCCGGATTGGAAAATCTAGCCGGAGAAGACGAAGTGGCTTGTTGTCGTCGGAGGAGTTTCGACGCCAAAGAACACCGCCTTAAGAACCTTGACGTCGAGACGAAGATGATGGTACCATCCGCGAAGCTTCCCGTCGCCGGAAATGTCGCTGGAGATGAGGAAGAAGGTGACGGGGTGGTGATGTTACGATCAACGGTGGATATTGGCCAGATCTTTGATTGGATACCACCAGAAGGTTCGCCGGACGATGGTGATCGTGTTGGTGCTGGCGATGTGATGATCCAACGGTCGTATCGCTAGTTGGCGTTGGGTCGCGTTCCGGGTCAAATAGGACCCAGATGTGAGGTTTTATTATGGTACGACGCGATGTTGTGATGTTTGGTGGGCTCGAGCGATCATGAGCTGTTTCTCAGGACATTGATCTGATCTGAGGGGATCTTGATCTAGTGTTATGTGGTTCATAATGGTAACGGGGCACCTGTACTCTTATTGGGTTAAGCAGAGGGCATGATCCAGTGTTTTAAGCTGCAGGACGATTATGTGAGCTTGTTTGACCAGGTTGTTCAACTTTGTTGACCACTGAGCTTGACTGAGTTGACCAAGGGTGTTCTTAGGATTTTTGGATGCGCTAATTCCGTTTAGTGTAGTGGTTTTTCGTCATCTTTTTGTTCATTGGTATTTGGGTTTTGGGCATTTGGGCAATTTTGGGCCTAAAGCAATTTGGGGCTTCAGGCAGGGCCTTCGGGCATTGGTCTTATTTCTTTGGGCTTTCGGGCTTTGGCATCATATCAAACTCAAGCAGGGCTACTTGAATTTGAGGGGAATGGTTGAAATAATTTAGATTTTAGCATAATTTTGGGCATTAATTTAGGCTTAGATTATAAAATTTATAGGTTTTGTTATTAGAGTAGATTTATTAATTTTTTAGGTTTTTGTTTTTGGTCACCAAGTTTTGGGACTTATAAAGGAGCTACGTAATTGTGTTTCAGAATACTGAATTAATACACAATGTAGTCGTTTTAGTTATTTATCTTATTTAGAGTTATCAATTTTTTTTTTTGGATCGAAATTTAAAGTCACCGTTGGGGGTGGCTTTTATTGTTTGCTTTTGAATGTGTTTTCTCGCTTTTCTTTTATTTTGTTTAACAATACAATTGTGACTTCTTCTTTCTTGATGGCACACGCTCTTTAGCACAATGGCATGATCTCCTCCTTTAGCAAGGATTGTTGGATTAACGATTATAACTTTTTGGACAAACAAAAGACTATAAAAAAAACACACTTATGTTTGAACTTTTTAACAAAAGATGATAAATGCTAGCCATCTATTGGATAGAATTTCCTATTTATATGGAACTGGTATTGTTTTTCCTAAGAAAGTATTCATATTTTCCTGAATAGCTCTAATTAAGACTATTGCTTGTCTTTAATATAAACAGGCTTGATTCATTGTTGTCATGAAGAAAGGGACATTCTCAATTCTATTTATCTTCTTCATTGCTGTCATGGTGTTAAGATTACCACGAGTAGTGTTAGGGGAACCAAGAGATCAGATAGTACAAAAGACATGCCAGAAGCAAGTTCCGCAAAACCTCACCAACTATGTTGCAAACGTGGTTGCTGCATTGGAAATTATCAAACTAGAGATACAAACACAAGGTTATGGAGCAGTTTCATCTAGGCGAGGACATGATGTTGTTTATGCTCTAACTCAATGTTATGGTGATCTTTCCGTAACAGACTGTGTGATATGCTATTCTGAGGCTCTCACATTTTCTCCTCAGTGTAATTCATTCACTGGAGTAAGAACATTCCTTGATGGCTGTTTCATGCGAATCGAGAACTACAACTTTTTTCAGGAGTACACCGGGCTAGAGGACAAAGCTGTCTGTGGGAATAGAACGAGAAAAAATTCAGCATTCCAAGAAACAACAAGACGGGCGGTGTTGCAAGCAGCTTCTTACGCACCAAACAATAATGGCTATGCACGAGCTGAGTTGCCGATTTCTGGGGCTAGAAACGCGTCAGCTCATGTTCTGGCAGAATGCTGGAGGACACTCAATGCTAACTATTGTAAAGCATGTTTGGAGAATGCATCAACTTCTATACTAGGATGTTTGCCCTGGTCTGAAGGCCGAGCACTAAATACAGGGTGCTATATGAGATACTCTAACATCAATTTCTTGAATCCCATACCAAGCAACAGTAGCTCAAGAGGTAATTCGAACTCTATATTCACCCTCTTCGCGTGTTCAAAGTAATTTTCTTCTTGATTCTCAATCTTTCAGCTCTCGTCCAAGGTTGTGTGTTTACCAGTCGGCATGATCAAGAGTTTTTTGTAATGTCCTTTTTTTCAGGGACCCAAAGAATTGTAATAGCAGTGTGTGTCAGTTCTGCATTTGTTGTGGCAGGGGCAATAGTCATTGGAGCTTACATCTGGAACCACGGGAGAATAGAGAAGAAAAGAAAAGGTGGAAGCATTGCATATGATCTATTTATTTTGTCTTTGGTAACAATGCGCGAATTCTTTCCAATTTTCAGGAAATAGATAGAGAAATCTTATACAATTTTCAGGCCATCTTGACACATTAGCTTTTCATTCATACGACTTTCTAACATCTTATGCAAGACTTTTTCCAAGTTTTCAAATTTAATATCATATCACAACTTAAGTGTCGAAAGCATCAATCCTCGGAAAACTAAACTATCTCTTGTTGGCAAATTCTCAGGTTCTTATGATGTGAAAAAACTGGTTAGGGTCCTTCATGATAGTAGCTTGAACTTCAAATACTCCATACTTGAGAAAGCCACTAATGGTTTTGATGAGGCCAACAAGCTTGGACAAGGTGGATTTGGCACAGTTTATAAGGTAACGACTTACACAAACTTGTATCAGATACTACAAAACAACAATTCTTAGGTGCGGAGCAAGAGATTTCATATTGGGGTAAAATTCAAATAAGAAAAAGATAAAAAGAGAAATGGGAGAATTTGAATAAAGAAACAAGGAATTAGGAAAAGGGGAAAACTTAGGGGGGCTAAAGCATTTTTTTTCTTAAGAATATTATATATGTTAAAAAAAAGAATTTGGCGGCTTGGGGGGACCAAAGGGCCCTGCCTCTACCCCTGACAGTTCTATACACAAAACTATAGCTATGCGTAGATTTGAGGAAGGGTCAACAATTTTGGATCGATCTACTATAGTCTACTTGTATCAGATATGTTATATTATTTCTTTTCTCATAGTTTCTGTTCCACTAGCAGCCTATTGACTCTGAGCTTGAAATGTAATGCTATTGCAGGGAGTTTTACCAGATGGAAGAGAGATTGCTATCAAAAGGCTTTTCTTGAACACTATACATAGCGTACCAGAACTTTACAACGAAGTTAATATTATTAGCCGTGTAGAACACAAAAATCTTGTCAGATTGTTGGGATGCAGTTGTTCTGGACCTGAAAGCCTTCTAGTTTATGAATTCTTGCCACACAAGAGTCTTGATCACTTCATTTTCGGTGAGTACAAAACTTCATCCAGTGGTTAAATCATAGTTTTACATCCATCTCTTCTTAGAAAAGGTCTTACCTTCGACTGCAACTGTGAGTATTATGTGTCACGACTAGTTTGTCTGGCAGCAGAATGTATGACCAACTTCTCTTCTTAAGGGAAGGCACACCTTCGTTTCAAACTCTGATGTATCTTGTCTGAACTTCACAGATTCAAAACTGGGTAAACTGTTAAACTGGGAGAAAAGATTTGCGATAATTATAGGGATCGCAGAGGGCTTGGTTTACCTCCATGAGAACACAGAGACACGAATTATTCACAGAGATATAAAAGCAAGTAATATCCTCTTGGATACTAAGCTCCGCGCTAAAATTGGTGATTTTGGTCTGGCCAAATCCTTTCAAGAAGATAAAAGTCATATAATCACTACAATCGCCGGAACATTGTAAGTAATTATTCCATTGTCTTTCTCTAGTCATAGTAGAAATTGATAGTTCAAGCTCTTTGAGTTTAACAAAAAGGAAAAAATGATACATATTGTTAAGTGCCATTATTGAGATGATTTCTTCAAAATGTACAGAGGATATATGGCTCCAGAATACCTACTCGGTGGTAAATTAACAGAAAAAGCAGATGTGTACAGTTTTGGTGTGCTTTTGTTGGAAATTATCACAGGAAGACGGAATAACGAAAGCAACACATCAGAAGAATACTTTAAAGGCATGATTATTATTGTAAGTACTAGATCTTTGGTTGGTTGTATTTAATTATGTTATTGTTGGGACAGAGACCTAGGCCAATATACAAGTAGTGAAAAGCACACAATATATTTGATGTGTTTCGATCCATATGACCTATATCCATGATTTCACCTTTAGGATAATCTACTATTATAGGAATAAGGTTGCAATAGACTTTTATGCACAAAAAAGTCCAAACCTTCCTCACATAGTTACATCAATATTGAAGGAAACTCCTCTTAGACACAAATCCACCCCTACATCCACGACCACACCTCTAGGATGATCTACTATTATAGAGATTAATGGCTCACATGATTACAACTTTTTGAACTGACAAAAGAATGTAAAAAAACTTTCTCAAGCTCACACTCAGCCCGAGACCCTATTGCTATCTCTCAGGCCTAGAGTACATGGTCTGTGAAAACTAATTACAAGTTAGAAACTCCTATTTGTAAAGTAATTAGTGTTATTTCTATCAAGATTAGTATTCCTATTTTTTAGAGTACATATAACTCTCACTCCTCTTATTGGATTTCTACTTATCTTCAATTGATTGGGCTTGAAATTTGAGCATTACATGCATTCTGTAGTTTATCTATTCAAAAAATTCTAGTTTTCCAATCTACTTTTATCTTAATGGTATTTTGGATGATACAGGTATGGAAACATTTCCAACAGGGAACAGTAGAGGAGCTGATTGATCCAAATCTAAGGTTGCAAAACTACCATGATATCATTGTGGAAACTGAGGTTCTAAGAGTGATCCACGTTGGGCTTTTGTGCACACAAGAGATCCCGTTGTTACGACCATCCATGTCGAAGGCACTGCAAATGTTGGCAAAGGAGGATGAACATCTCCCTCCACCTACCAACCCTCCTTTTATAGATGAGAAGACCATATTGAAACGTAATGGCACAATTAAGAATTCATCAAATTCCCTAATTTCTGGAAATTTCGATTCGGTTGCTACCATCTCTCATAGTACTTTTTATCCAAGGTGAACATGTATTGAGAAGCAGGTTAGTGGTTCAAGTTAATAAGCGAGGAGGCCCTTCTCTAACATGTGATCCGTTTAAGGACTTATTGGTTTAGGTAAATATCTTATGCCTTCCCCTTATCAATGATTGAACTTAAAGATATGAACTGAGTGCCATTTGAGAAGCCCACAACTTGAACCCAAATCAAAAAGAACTCGATCCAAATTAAAGGCTCAGGTTTAATACTTGGTCCAAAATATCGTACTAGTATAATAAGACTATCTAAATTTCATGGAATGTCTTGTAATATTTTGTACATTCTCAATCATGATATATATGTATCGTTTCTTGTTTTGCTACTTTTGACTAGATAATGGTCTTTTAGGTATCGATTTTCATTGGTTCTACAATGTATTACAATTTTTTTTTGATTTAACAATGTATTACATTATTATGTCTCCTAAAATAACTTTGATTTAGGGAGTAACGGATTTACTATTCATGTATTTTAATTGGAGGAGTATTTCCAAGTCTGTCAATAGGACATTGTTAAGGCCATTAAAAGTAGAGTCTTTTGGTGATGTAAGTAAAGTTTGAATTTTTTATTTTTAGTTCTTTATTTCTGTGGTTATTTCTATTGAGTGGTAAACATGATACAACTTTATATCTCTAAGGTGGTGAATTATTTGTATATATTTCAAAATAATGTGTTCCCTTAATCCAAATAATATAATTATTTTCAATAGCATCATACTGCCATAACAACAATCAAATATAAAGATAATGCCACTCTTTTATTACAATTCAATAGAACACTTACAATTGACAATGCCTATCATGAGGTAGGCATTGGCATTTGTCAACACACACTTGTGCCATTGTTTATGCATTTCCATCAATCTGGTATCACAAGTGTCATGAAAAGTTAAATTAATATAGCTAGGGAATTGCCAAAAATATTTATAAAAGTATTTTATTTCTAAATTCTTTAATTCTATTGGTTACCTTCCTAATGTTAATCCTTAAGCTATAAAAGAGCTATAGCCCTATCCAATGTACTTTAGCACTGGAACTTGGAGCGATAGCTATCAACAACTCTTGTTTGCTAACATCATCCTAAAGTATGATGCAAAATTAGTCCTCAAATCAATCACCACACCTTATTGATTAGTCTTCCAGAAAATGAAACCAATGATAGAGGACTTGCAACTAAGATTTCATCCATTAGATTTTAATGCGTTAGAAGGTACTAATAGAGCCTTGAACTTGATTAGTATCACACTCCCAAAATCTACCTAAGTGAATTTCATGAACGTAATTGTCACGCGTTAAAAAGGAACATCCTTCCTAAATACGCAAGACACTTAATTCACGTTTGTCTAAAAATCACAATAATAAATAGTAACAAGCCATCACAGTATTTAAACCAAATACAACACAACAGAATTAAGTCTCCAAATTCAGTAAATAAAAGATACATAATTTCTTACCGTCTTAAACCAACAAGTGGACTTAAAATCCAATATCTAGACAAAATAAATAAATTGTCCATAGCTAAGAAATGTAAATGACTCACTCGATCTCTTGTCAAAGAAACCTTTATCCCAAGCAATAGCAAAAGTCTATTCCTTACTTTTTGCAAAGAAAATCATTTTTTACAAAAATGAAACATAAATCTTAATAAGTGATGATTCCCAAGCAAACTTCTTTGTACCTTTTAAATATTATTGTATGTCAAATAGTCATATTATTATAGTTCATAAATATCACAAATTCGAAAATTCTTGGGAAAATCATAATGTCTCATGTTAGAATCATAAACGTTCATGCTAAAGTAAATTCATATGCCAATAATTCACAGCACTAGAAACCATATCAAACGAATCCAATACCCAAGTCTAAGTAGACATTTATCCTCCGCCATGGAGTTAAAATATTGACATTTATCCTCCATCAAAGAGTTAGAACTATTGACATTTCTCCTCCGTCGAAGAGTTAGAAGTGTTGGCATTTATCCTCTGCCGAAGAGTTAGAAGTTTTGGCATTTATTCCAATCAACAAGGATCATAATATTGACATTTATCCTCAGCCAAAAAGAGTCAAAACATTGACATTTATCCTCAGCCAATATGGGTCATAATATTGGTATTTATCTCCAGCCAATAAGGGTCATACATTGACTTTTATCTACTGCTAATAAGGATCATAATTTCATAAACCTTTAAAATCTCGATTTTCCAACATTTCGTATATGTAATTGATAATCAAATTAAAGTATGCAACAATCCAGTTCAAAGTACTTTCATAGTGTATCATATTTTGAAACCTTGCCAACTATTTTTGTCCAATTTTTATTTTTGAGTTTTTTAAATCATTTAATACATTGAAATCCATTTAAACACATCTAATGCAAATATTAAAAAGGGTAAATAGCATATTACCCCCCTGTGTTTTGTTAAAAATGCACAATACCCCCCTGTGTTTTAAAAATTAGCTGATTACCCCCCTGTGTTTTGCTAAAAATGTACAATACCCCCTGTGTTTTAAAAATTAGCTGATTACTCCCCTGTGTTTTGCTAAAAGTAGCTGATTACCACCTTATATTTTTTAACAAAAGCGCTAATTTTTAAAAAGCACAAGGGGGTAATTAGCTACTTTTATAAAATACAGAGGGGTAATCAGCTAATTTTTAAAATACAGGGGGGTATTGTGCACTTTTAGCAAAACAGTGGGGGGTAATCAGCTAATTTTTAAAACACAGGGGGGTATTGTGCATTTTTAACAAAACACAGGGGGGTAATATGCTATTTACCCTATTAAAAAACCACTAATGCACGTCTAGATCCCCAAATATACGAAATCTCCCAAATGCGTTCAAAGTATCTAAACGTTAAGAGATAATTAAAAATTATTTTTAAAATGTGAAAGGACAATGCACGTCTATTTTGTTTTTCTACATGTAGAGATTTTGAATCATTTCTTTACATTTACAGATTCTCTATTTTAGTTTCACTCCAACAACTTCTCTACATTTACTCAGTCTTTATTTTTAGAGAATCTCTATTTCAGTTTCACTCCATCAGCTTCTCTATTTTACAGATTCTCTATTTTTGTTTTACTCCAAAATCTTTTCTTATTTTAATTAAATATATTATTTTAATTCAAGCTTTATTATTACCGTTTTTTAATATTTGTTCATTGCTAATAATAATTTTTATTTTAATTCTAATATTTTTATTTTTTATTTTTAAACTTTTTATTTATATTTATTTATTTTTATAACGATATTCTATTTTTTTATGTCTTGTATTATCGATGATATCAATCAGACATTTTAGAGACTTTAATTTTTTTTTTTCAGACTTTAATTTTTTTTTTTTTTTAAGTTTTAGAGAATGGATTTAGCATCTCCACATGTGGAGATGCTAAATCCAATTGTAAAAACCATCTACAAATTCTCTACATTGTAGAAAATTTGTAGAGATGCTGCTGGAGATAAAAATCTCCAAAAATATTTTTACATGTAGAAATTTTAACTTTTTACATATGTTGCTGGAGTTGGCCTTAGGACCAACAATTAAATAATGATACAAAATGATTACTTTATTACAATATAATAAACTTACAACTTTCTTACTAATAAACTAATACATCTAATACATATCAGTACAGCACACAGACAACAAACAAACTTTGCACACCAATGACAACAGACACACTAGCACTCAGCTTTACTACACTTCTCACCACTTAGTTCTATTTGGATAAATGTCTAGTTTAGTTCATTATATTTGGCGTAAATGATATTTTCATCCATTATTTTTAAAAATGAACCTTTTAGTCCATTATTTTTAGTATAAATAATATTTCATCAATTATCTTTCGAAATAAACATTTTAGTTCAATATGTTTCACATAGTAACGTCGTTAGTCCAACTTCAAAACATATTAGAGGAAACATATTGGACTAATAGCGTTATTGATGTGAAATATATTGGACTAAAAGATCCATTTCAAAAGATAATTGATGAAAATGTCATTTACACTAAAAATAATGGACTAAAAAGTTTATTTTAAAAAATAATGAATAAAAATGTCATTTACACCAAACATAATAGACTAAACTACACATTTACTCACTCTACTTTTTCTCTCCACACCGAAACAGTGAGACCAAAGGTCTCTATTTATAATATAGCAATGTCGGTTTCCTTGCAAAATTCTTTTTTAAATATAGCTATTAGAGGTAAGAAATTATTTTTCTAATGCGCCACTGTTCATCGTAAACAGTAAGTGTCAGATCCTGTTCTTGTGAACACTACTCGGTTACTGTTCAAAATCTGCCATTTTTCTCAAAAGCTTTTCTTTCTTTCTTTTTTTTTTTTTTTTCTTTGTAAACATACATCAATTTCAATCACAAGTATGCAAAAGAATTCTTTTCAACATTTAGATGCAATCTTTAGAATCAATCTTAGCATGCTATTTTTTTCACGAAATTCAATAAATCACATGGTATAATTCGAATCATGTAAACACATGCGAAGCATTCACAGTTCATATAATTATGATAAATCATATACATTGTACCATATAATGCAGAATTAAAAAAAATGGGATTTAGTCTCTGCCTATACGAGTCAAAAACTTCACAGCTTAATTCATGTTTCAAATATCAAAATGTCCAAAAATATGTCTAATAATTTTATGATCTATGAACTTATTTATTTTTAGAATGAAAAGGAAATGCCAGAAGCCTTGATGACTCTCACAACATTCATAAGAAGCTAAAATAATTCTTCCCTAAGAATAGGCCCTTAGATCTCTTTCTCTATAAATTCACCTTACAAAATGTCGACACCAAGAGACCAAAAACTAAGATCCACGCTAGCATGATGCTTTATCTCTCACGTAAGCCATGCAAGATGAACTATTTGTTTACAACCTTTGATGACTGAAAGCAAGATTTATTTTGTGCTCTAATTGGAATGACATTGCTTAAAAGTTATATTACAAAAAAATGAATCTCAAAATAGTCAAGAACAAAAGTCGGTGCCAAAAGGATACTCAGGAAAACCAGATACTTTAGAAAAAGATAACAAAACACAAGCAGACAATGACATGTTATCATTCAAATAATGAAGCTGATAACATAAACATCTAAAGTGTTGTCCAACCATGCACATTTATTTTAAAAAAATTCAATAAATTTAGTGCCATAACTCGATTTTATGCCAAAACATGCAGAATATTAATAACAATCATATTGTCGTAATGGTTGGATAAATCGTATTCATAATAACATAAAATATAGAGAATTTTTCGAAGGTGAGAATCGATCCACTTATGAATTAAGCCTTAACTTCAAGATTTTCTTGATTTTGTATTGATCTTCCGAAAATCTAAATCGACGAGGTTTGCACAATATGTTCACGGCATAAAATATTTTCTTATATTTTGCAGGGAGACTACAAGTTTTAAAACGTTGTATAAATCACTTTAAGTTATATATAGACTTATAGAATTGGGTTTAAATACTTTTCAAAAGGCCCTTAATTCAAAGAAAAAAATTCAAATAAGTCAGGCCCCAAAATATGGGGCGTTACACTCAGCTAATTAAATGTAAAGCTAAGAACAATTTAGCACATGATTGATTAGTGAACATTATTTCCCCTTTAAACGATATTTTGTGAGCTGACTTCCACCGCAATAGAGCGGATAACCTTACATTAGTTTTATTTCAATATTAATAATCTTATTGTTTCGGAATGATAAAAAATAAATAAATGGTCAACGATTTCTGTAGCTACTAAACTATATCTTCAACCTTATTTTGGCCATTAAATTATTTTTTGGTCCTATTTTAGTCATTCAACTATCAGTTGGGTTTTATTTTAACAATTGCTTAAAAATCAAGACTCAAACCATTAAGCCACTACACATTCATTAGGTGTTCTGATACAAATATATCATTATACCTTTTTAACCCAAAACCAAGCACCAATTCTTTTTTTCTTATTAATCATATATTTGTAGCATAATGACTAATTAATAAAATAGTATGAAATTAGTACATATGTTTCATCTTTCACCATGTGAAAATGGCCACTCGGGGGTTGCTCCATTGAAGACAAACAATGTTGTTATTTGGAAATTCAATTAGAGGATATTTAGTATTTACTTGATGAGATTTATTTAACAACTTAAGAAATAATGCAAAAATAAGTCATTGAAAAGTAAATTTAATAAATCTTATACGGATCGGAGCAACAAAGATTTTGTAATTGGAGGCATAATGTCATCAAATTTGGAGGTTGAGAAGACTTTGAAATTAAAGTTTCAACTAACTTCTACCTTTAAAATTGATTACAAAAGATGTAGTGGTATACTTTTTGTTGTGAATGCGAGAAATTGTGAGATCAATTCTTATGGGTGACATCTTTTGATATGTGTTATATGACTTAAACCTCTCTGGACTTAAAAAAAAAAAAAGAAAAAAAGAAGAAGAAGAAGAAGAAGAAGAAATGAAATATAACAATAACTCACCCAAGTAACCCTGAAAGAAATAATTGAAATATGACTATCGATGTCAACTTTGGCCTTTTGTTCCTGCATAAAAAGAGACAATAATTAGATCTAGGGAAACTATCACATTTAGTCCCAATTATTTCAAAAAATCTCAATTTAGTCCATATTGTAACTCCAAAAATTTTAATTTGGTCCTTATTGTTTAAAATTTCTCAATTTCATCCCTATTATTTTTGTAAAAGTTTTAATTTCATCCCTATTATGTTTTAAAAGTTTCAATTTCGTCCATATTATTTTGTTTAAAAGTTTCAATTTCATCCTCATTATTTTTTTCAAATTTTAAATTCGTCCCTATTATTCAAGAATTAAATTGAAACTTTCTGAGAAACAATAGACACAAATTTGAATTTTTTTAGAAAATAATACGGACTAAATTGACTAAATTTGAATAATAAGGACGAATTTGAAACTTGAGGCAAGCAATAAAGACGAAATTGAAACTTTTTAGAAACAATAAGAACAAAATTGAAACTTTTAAGGAAATAATATGGATGAAATTGAAATTTTTTAAATAATATGAATGAAATAAAAACTTTTTTGAAACAATAAGGACTAAATGTAATATTTTTCCATTAGATCTCAATCACATAATTAAGAGAGTTTTAAAATAACAAATATCCAAATGGTAACTTAATTTTATTTATTTATTTTTTGATTGTTTGACTCCATAATATTGAACAATATTTTACTCTATATACAAATGGTATAGAAGTTATAGAAGCCACGCAAGTGCAGCAAGATGATGTTTACGGCTTATCAGTGACGCGACTAATGGCTTTTTAAGTAGAATCAATTTATCTCTAATAATAATAATTTATATTAAAAATAATAAATAATAGAATAAATACCCGTCTAATAACTTAAGCTTTTAGATAGGTGGTTACTTAAGATGGTATTAGAGCTAGGTACCAAAAGGTCCTGGGTTCACAACTCACCGTCACCCATTTAAAAATATTAAAACTGTCTAAGTTTAAGGCTAAAAAAAAAACTAACTCTACCTGCACTTGTGGAGGTAAGATTTTACATGAGGTGATCACTTAACAATTTTTTCAATAGTCTTGCCCAATTGTGAGAATCAAAAAATTTTGTTTATTCCTCACATATTCCCAAGTATAAAGCTCTTTAAGCTTAAGTGCGAGGCTAACTAAGCTTGAAATGAGGTGGTCATTTAACAATTTATTCAATAGTCTTGTCCAATTGTGAGAATCGAAAATTTTGTTTAAATTTTGTTTACTCCTCACATATTCCCAAGTATAAAGCTCTTTAAGCTTAAGTGCAAGGTTAAAAAAAATTGACTCCGCCTGCACTTGCGGGAACGTATTAAAAATAATAAATAATATAATAAATCCCTCTATAATAGTTTAAACTTTTAGATGAGGTAGTTATTTAACAATTTATTCAATAGTCTTGCCAGTTGTGAATCGAAAATTTTGTTTATTCCACACACATTCCCAAGTATAAAGCTCTTTAAACTTGTCTTGGTGTGTCCTGTTTGAAGTTGTCATGTACGTACAACTATCTCAATAATTCATAGCTACAGTAGGTGGAATATTGAAAATATAAATACTAAATTTTCACAGTCTTAAACAAAATATATTTCTCTTCATTCATGGGATTATAGCACTTATAATAATAAATAAGAAAGCAATATTTACAAGTTTTCAACTGATTTCATTCACCTTATCAATGAATACCATAAGTAAAATTTAATTGTATGTTTTACTTTACATGGGAAAGATTATTAAGTGTTTAACAGTGTATGGTCCAGTGCTAGTGGAGATAAAATCACTCATGTTAGGTCACGAGTTCGACATTCTCTATTGTTCTGTAATTCCACCTTTAACTGACCTAGTGCATATTTCTTCAAACTAACAATTAGCCAAAGATTAAATCAACATCTAAAATAGTATAGATTATCTGGTGAAGAATAGTGTACTTCAATACAACATAAATTATCTTATATGGTATAATCTATTTCAGTTGATCCGTAATTCCTAATCAAGTCCAAAATCAAATATTGCTCATATATTTATGGATCTAAAAGACATTTTTAAAAAATATAATTTTTGAATGATTAAATACCTACATCAAGCATATCTTATTTACTTAAGTACAAAATAGTATATACTACATAAAATTAATCCAAACCCATAAGAATCCTTCAATAGTATCCTCACATCACTTCCCAAACCTAGAATCTAGTTTGCCATAATTAAATTTACAAAACCATAATCAAGAGAAAAACAAATTGATCATGAACCAATTTGTGATCCATCTCAACTTGGGTAGGCTCCAATTTCGTGTTTGATTGCAAAATTAAATGAAAATGCTGAAAATTCAAACTTGATGCGAGTTTCCCCATTTTTCTATTTTTCCATTTTCTTTGCCCAATTTAATTTTGCATATTCGCACAAAGAAAAATAGACAAATGAAAGAAGAAAACAATGGTCTTCTTTTCGTTTTACATACAGAAGGCTCAAACTGTTTATCTTAATAATATATGTAAATGGGTTAATACTAAAACATAATACATTCTACAAATGATTGTTTTACTTTGTGCCTTTTGATACTTTGACTTGATTATTTCAAGTAGCAATTTTTTTTTTTCAGTCCAAAATATATAAGCTACATGTATTTGTACAATAAGTTATAGAGGTGTTTATTTATTTTATTTTTTATTTTTATCTTACAGTTATGAACTTATAAAAAAAACTTGGTAACCTTATACCAACTAAGGCTCCATTTGTTTGTTGTAAAATATTTTCTTTATTTTTTATGTTTGATAATATTAGAAAATTGGTTAATCGGAAAACATTCCAGTCAAAGAAAAATGTTTAGTTGAAATAAGTGAAAATATTTTCATGTCATTTGCAGGGATAAAATATTTTCCACTCTTTCTACCCCACTTTCACCCACCCCAATCAAACCCCCGACCCCACCCCACCCCACTCCCCTCACATCTTTAATTAATTATTATTAAATAAAAATAGTTAATTTAATTATAAAAATAAATTAATTAAATAAAAAATTATTTATTTAATAATAAAAAATTAATTTATTTTAATTTATTGACTTTTAATTAATCACATATATAATCAATAAATTATATTTAATATTAATTAATAATAATTAATTAACTAACTAATTAATTTTTTGATTAATTTAAGATTTTTATTCATTTAATCACTATTAATTAAATATTTATCTAATTTTACAAATTAAAAATAATTAATTAATTTAATAATAAAAAATAAATAAATAATTAAAAATATTTGTTATAAAAAATTTAAAAAATTTAATTTATTAATTGATAGATTATTTAATTAATAATAAAAGTATATTTAATATTAATTAATAATGACTAATTAACTAGCTAATTAATTATTTAATTACTTTAATATTATTTATTTATTTATTAACTATTAATTATTTATTTATCTACCTTTTAAATTAATAATAATTAATCAATCAATTATTATTAATTTATGAAATTATTAATTAATAATTTATTTATTATGCATTATTTATAATTTTTATCAATTAATTATTTCAAAATTTATTAATAAATTCATAATTTTAATTAATTAATAATGATTAATTATTAATATTTTTTTAAGAAATAATAAATTAATAGTTTTAATCAATATTTCATTATTGAATCCAAACACTAGAAAATGTTTTACAGTGTGACAACCAAACACTAGAAAGTTTTTTATTTTTTAGAAAAATATTTTCAAAAGAAAATATTTTCCATCAGCAAGTTATTTTACGGCAAACAAATAGAGCCTAAGATGAGACTACCAAGAGCATAGTCTTCTATGAAAAAGCTCCAACTTTGCTTTGTTTGTAATGAAAAGCCTTAATTTTCCATATATGAAAAGACTAAGGAGTATATCTATAACACAATTGGACCGACAAATAAACCACTAGTTAGTAATACAACTTGCATTCTTGGAGGCCCCAAAATCAAGTCTTACTTGTCTATGATAATAGGAGACTTATGTAACCACTAATATATGACATGTGACATTCTCATCGGTGGGAGATAATGTATATGTATAATTTATAAGTAGGTGTTATGGGTATTAGTTAAGGGATAACTTGTAGTAATCATTTTGAGCCAATAAAAAAGTGGTTCGAGTAATTATTTTCTTATACCTATAATATCAGTCTAGCATGTGGGCGTGAAATTCTAGGAATGACATAACACAAGTATTAGAAGTCGATAGACCTAGTTAGTCAAACATGGACTCCATAGCAATTTCACTCACACATATTGTTTTTAAAAGAAAAAAGAAGATCCCAATTCGTATTGTGAAATAATGAGGTTGAAATTGTTAGATCGATATGCCAAACAAGCTTTGCTATTAAGTATTATCTCAATTATTAAATCATTGAATTTGTAAAAAAATGCAGAGGAAGTCTTAAAAAGGAAGAGAGGCTTCTGTGATGATACTACCATCTATTATTCTAAATATGTTTCCATTACATTATGGTGGAAATTCGATCAATGACTCTTGACTTTATTTGTTAAAACTAAAGTATAGCCCTCGCTTAAAACTATTCATGTCAAAGAATTTGTTGTATTAATTATGTATGTACACATGGGATTTGGATTCTCTAATCACGTAATAACTTTATTAGAGTAATCATTAATGATAACAGAATGATACAGTTAATCTCTAATTGAATCCAAAATCTGTACAAAAGGAGATTGTTAAGTGACTTCCTCATCGAAAAGGCGAAATATCAAAGTAATCATTAATGGTGACGAAATGATACAGCTAATCTCTAATGGAATCCAAAATCTGTAGTGAAGGAGATTGTTAAGTGACCACCTCATCTAAAATGTGGAATTAGTTTTTGAGCCTTGCACTTGGATAGTTTTAATATATATTTTTTTAAATGGGTGGCAGTAAGTTTTGAACTCAGGACCTTTTGGTACCTAGACTCTGATATTATGTTAATTGACTACCTCATCTAAAAGTTTAAACAGTTAGAAATGAGTTTATTATCTTATTTATTATCTTCAACAGAGATATATAAGGTATGGCTGCCTTGAATATGGATACTTAGGTTCCAAGTAATCGAGGGTGAAATAATGATGATCTTGAGATGTAATGAAGTAGTTATTCGATCTTTATACTTATAATTTTCGGTTATTTCATTATAATTGTATTATCATATCACCATTATTGATTTCTATTAGCCTTATGTCTAAATGCATAATTTTGATGATAACAAATCAAGACAAATGATAATAATAAAATGTGTTTGTGCTAATGTGTTTATATTCTTAAATACACACTTATTGGCATTTGTGCAAAAATGTATGCATCATTCTAAGCTAAAATGTATTGCAAGAAGAGAGTGTGATTGAAGTAAAATGTTTATATGCCTAATTCACACTTATGACTCATATGGATAAAATGTTTATATTGCTTTGACTCAAATATTGAATGATGCAATAACTTGCATAGAGAAAAGAATGATATTGATCTAATGAAATGCAAGTTTGAATAATTGAATTTATCAAGTGTATGAAATTAAATATGTTTAAATGATTAAGAACAGACTTGTTGGCTTTGTGCATTAAATGTATATATTATTAAGCCAAATTGTGCTTGAATGTTTTGGCTTATGTGGATTATATTGTACTAATGATTTTATGAGTCAAAATAGTTATGAATGCTTGATGGAAAATAATATTGCAAGAAGAGAAAATTGATATTAAAAAAGAAGAGAAATGCAAGATCAAGAAAATGCAAATTATATCGGCCATTGAAGAATGCAATTATCAAGCTCACCACAATCATGAACCAATGAAGTCTTGAAGAATTAAAGAAGTGAAGATCTTAAAGATCAAGACTTGATGGCATAAAGATGAAGTAGTGACATAAGGCAGAGAAGTGGCGAAATAAGGGGTAGCAGCTTGAATATTGTCGTTTGCTTAGTTTTGCACTTATGTGGCTTAAGCTCATGGTAATTTCTTAAAATATTCTTTATCTTTTTTCAAAAGCTCCTTGAGGTCAAAATATATATTGAATTTCTGGTGAAAATTAGTTTTAAACTCTTGGATTACAAAAATCGATTTTAATATCTCATCAACAGTTTAGAAAAATATTTTGAGGTGTTAAAAAGGATAAAAATAATCTTTTGAAAAAGTGTTCTTGAGGTGTCAAAATATTTTACCTTCAAAAGATTGAATTTCGGGTGAAAAAAGGGCTATTCTAAAAAGTTGGGCTGTAGGACGAGTCCTCATCCGGCACCCTCATCCGGCAAAGCTAAAATGTGTCGGACGAGCACTTATCCGGCAGACTCAGGCGGTAGTGGCTCAATTTAAAAAAAAAAAATAGTTGTTAAAAAGTCGTTGAAATATTTTTTATTTATATCAAAACTCACCAATTTCATCCTAGACCTCTTTAACATATTTTTTCTTGATGCTAAGCTTATATTTTTGATTCAAAACATCAAAATGCATCAAGTTTGAGCTTACAACGTGCAAATTCTATGAGCATTCAAAAGAGGTTTAAATTATATTATCTACTCATTGAGGAGTTATGGTTGTCCTTCATTGTAATATCAATTCTTTGTATTATATACACTCATGGGGCTCTAGATTAGGATTGAGAGAATTCTTGTAAAGAGATGAGTATAGGAAAATTCTTTGTGGATTAAAAGGGTAGAGGTTATAGGTTTGAGGTTTTACCTACATTTGAAATGACCTTGGTTGATCTCTTGTGGATTCAAGAGATTGTTGTAAGTTGGTTTGCATTTTACCAACATTTGAAGATGCATGAAAACTTAGTGGAGTTTGTGAAAATCCTAAGGGGAGGAAGACTTTAGGTAGTAGACTAGGCCTTCGGGAGTTTGAACCCTTTAAAAATACCGTGTTTGATTTCTCTCTCTACTCTATTTACATTCATTGTCTCCTATATTGTAGAATGATTATATTGTTCTTGTGTGTGAATTTATTGTGTTTAATCTTTGTGACGACCGAGAACCTCATTATATTTATTTTAAATTGTTGAATGTCATATTTGAGCATTAAATGTGCATTTATTCAATTTTTAGCATAAGGCACTATTCATAAGGGAAATTTATTGTTTAATTTTTTTGAAACTGTATTTTTCTCCTGTCACATATCATGTAGGAGGAATGTGAAAAATATTATTTTGTGTATTTAATGTTGGGAGTGTGCATTTAGAAAATAGTTTTCGACTTGAATGAATAGTGTTACGTATATAACTTTAATTTTGAAATTGTTAGCATTTGATTAGAGTTAAGCTCATTTGACCAATCCTTTTATGAGTTTGACTTAGCAAACTCAACATATAATAACCTTACTCATAACATAACACAATACACAAAAATTTGATCATCAAACAAAAGCAAAAATTTCATTCTTGTCCTCTCATTTGGCCGACCACTTCAAGAGGGAAAAGGAGAAAATTTTCTTCTTCAATCTTGCATCTTGAGCTCCTAGCTTGACTTTGGGAAGTTTTTTGAGCACCTAGGAGCTTCACCACCTTGTTTACATCTTCATACATGTGAGGGAGTTGCATTTTTATAACCATCAAGTTTATGTTCATATATTGAAATTTTTGATTTGTTGATTATTGCTATTATACTTGTTATAAATGCTTAATATGTAGTTATTAGAGCCTATAGAGTAGACTTTTAAAGCTTGTTAGCAAGTTCTATGGTAGAATGTACCAATTGAATGAAAGAGATAATGAATAGTGCTTATTTTAGGGTTTTGAATAAAATTTGCTAATTAGCTTGAATTGAGACTTCAAATAGATGCTATAGGCCCTAGTAAAGCTAGTAGGGAGGCCACGTGAGGTTGAATCGCTCAAATCCGAACTAAATTGCAAAATTAGTTGACTTTAAAAAGAAGACTTTTCTCATTGTGCAATCCGAGTGCGTTTGGGCTATGGTTTGGGTATCCTTGGGGTAAGGAGGCACTTTTGGTGCTTTCATTATGCGAAAATGAGATTCGGTTAGTATAATTGTAGTTCAAACCCGCTCGGGGCCTTCCCGAACTTTTGCTTCTAACATGGGTTTTTATGATCTTAATAGGTGTCTTTGGGCTTAATTAAGAATATAGTATGATTAGGATATGGTTTGGAAACCTTGAAACGCGCATAGGAGAAAGAAATCTTGGTTAAAGAAAGGGGAAAAGTAGTTTTTAGCCATTTTTGTTGCATTTGGAACTTGTTGTTAAGTTGTCTTGTATTGTATTGACTATCTAAAGTAAAATAGAGCTATTTGAGTTGATTGTGAGGAAAAGTTATGTTGATTGTTACTATAAAGCTATTTCGTACTTATGTGAGCCTATATTGTGCTTATATGTGAGGGCGCCCTACTTTGTCGTCCCTTTTGTGTGTTATTTGATATCTTGAATTCTTGTGAACTTGTCTTGGGTTGCGCAACCTTTTCGGACATGGTAGTGTCGAGAACACGGGCGGCATCGGGCTTGCCGTGCTCCCTCGACTACCATGGTACCTATTCCCTTTCTCGCTGAGCATACTTCACTACCCCAGAGGCGTGGTTCACCTGCTGGGCATATGGTGCTACCTTAGGAGAAAGGGTCGTAGGATTGGGATACATCCGGAGTATCCCAACTTGTTGGTGTATGGGTTTGCTGGCACTTGCGTGAAGTTCGTGGCTCGTGGCTTGTGATTGAAGACTTGAAGTGGAACCGTATCCTTTTTAATGTGGTTAATTACTTGGCTATTTAACCTTGTTGGTTTATGTTGTATAAATATGATTTCTTGTGTTTGCATATCATAATACACGCCCAGTATATTGCATCACCTCCCTCACTGGATAACTTTGGTTACTCATTCCTCGTTTTAACATGTTACAGGTGCAGTTAGAATAACTACCTTGTGTGTCGTGTTGTTGGTTGCTTATCCTGCTGTGGTTAGAAGCTATTGTGAAGATGGAACTTGGTGTATATTTTTGCATTGTTTTGAAACCCTTGAAGTCTTGTATGTACTTTGTACAGCTTGTTGGATAGTAATTAAATTAAGAATTTATATGGTTTGATAGACTAGTTGGCATGTAATAGCTAAAGATAGATTTTATTGCCATTTATTTGTCTGCTTGTATGATTATATTTTGTCTAAGGCTCGGATGGCCTTGAGATTGGGAGAAGTTGGACAATTGAAGTTGGGGTGTTGTATTGTGATTATACTTGCTGCTTGCAGGTTTTTGATTAGTCCTATAAACAGGAGAGACTCCGTCCGTTTTTCCAAAAATTTTATGCCCGGGTTTGGATTTGGGTTGAGAATAGTGTGATAAATAGGAGTCCCGGTCTCGTGAGGGAACGGGGCGTTACAATCTTTCTTATCAAGATATCCAGACAAAGTGTTTGATAAATTGTCAAAGTGAGGATTGCAATTGAATTCTATTTTTTTTAAAGTAGTGTTTTGCCTCCATATCTTAATTCGCCCCATCCCCCATCTTAGGATAATTTGGGTTAACATGTGGTATTAGAGCCTAGACTTTATGTATAGTGTAACAACTAGTAGAGAAAAGATCATGGAAATACTACTATATTTCAAAAGCTATATGATTTTGTCTTATGTTGAGTCCAATTTAAGTGAATCTATTTATAGTCGCCGATTTTCGTGCAATTCAATCATTCCATTAAATCATCCTGACCGAGTAAGAACCATGAAATGATTAAATTTTTTAAATCGATAATGATGCATATATCTAAATGGTAGAATGAGATATAACACATGAAAAAATCCATTTCCATCATTCACGCCTTGGCCAAAGACTTCCTCATTCAACTACCAAAGTTAGATCTCATAGGGCATTTGTGACGCCCGAGTCCTAGAGCATGCATATGTCATATATAATTGCATATATTTGTGTGTTTTCATTACTTAAAGGTTTAATTAGAATAGTTACTATTCATAAGCATTTTCGACTGCTTTATGTTTATGATTTTGCATTTTTTCCATGTTACTTGACATTTATGAGGCATGAGAAAAATGGAATTACGTGCATAGTATATCGGGAGTGTGAGTTACAAAAATATTTTGGGTACCGTATGAATAGTAAAATTCAGCATTTTAGTTTTAGCTTTTAATTGGTTTAGCTTTGCATTTAACTTAACTTAACCACACAATTAACACATAATGAACAAAATAAAACAAACTCACACACATATAATCGGTTATAACACACACACACATACTTAAAACAAACAAAAAAAATACTCCTCACATACACACACAAAACAATTGGCCAAGATAGGGAAAAAATAGAGAGAAACCGTGAGAGGAAAAAGAGAGAGGGAAAGGAAGAAGAAGAGGAGAATGAGGGGGGAAAAGGATAAAAAAGGCTTATCTTCAACTTCTACTTGCATATTCAACTTGATTTGGGTGAGGAAATTCATCTTTTGTGCATTTAAAGCTTTTATTTAGTTTATGTAAATTTTATAGATTTATTGTATATACTTAATTTATGGTTATAATTGCATGTATTGCTCATTATTTAAGATGTAGAACAAACTTTTGAAGTTATATTGCATTTGTAATGGTTAGAAATAGTGTTTGGTGTGTTTAGGAAGATGATGAATAGTAATTTTCATCAAATTTTGAGATTTGCTTACAATGTATGTTTTAATGATTGTAGTAGGTGCCATAAGTGTCCAATAGCTTAGATTAGTGCTTAAACTTGCTAGGAATTACTTGGAACTTAGTTAAATCAGATTGAACATAAAGGGGCCATTTGTGCATTTTGGGCCGTTTGGGTGTTGTGTGTGTTTATAGGGCTTAGTTGTGATTAGTTAATGATTGTTGAATGTCTAGAAAGCTTAATGTGATGTTGAATTAGCTAGCATATGATTAGAATTAGAGAATTTTGAATTTGAACCAAAGGGGCCATGAGCGTGTTTTGTTGATTGGGTGTGTTTGGGTGAGTTGTATGGTCTTAGATAGGCTAAAGAATGATTGCGGTGTGTTTATGACGTTGAATTGATGATCGATTTGGGTACTTGTAGTTCAAATGTGCAAAAGGTCAAATCGGGGTTTTGAGGTAGACGTGAGTTAAAGTGTGATTTCGTGTGGTTGAAACGCGTCATAAAGTGTCTAGAAGTGAGTGGTGAAGTTGGTTTGCGACTCTCGTATCTCAAATGGAGAGGCTAGCTTGAGAAAGTTAGCCAAATAAATAGTATTTTGTTAAATTAATGGTTGAATGCTTATTCGATGCTTGTAGTAGGTGCCTTAACTATTAGAATAACTAGATTCATGCTTAGGCTTGCTAGAATGCTATTAGAGCTTATAGAGAATTGATTTAGCATAAAGGGACTTTTGGTGCACTTTGGCTCGAGAGTTTGTGTGCATGCTTTGGAGAGCTTAGTTGTGGGCCATAAGTTATTGTGGAGTGTCTAGAGTGCTTATAATGTGTATTGGTTGATAGATGGCTAGTTCTATAGTTATGAGATATAAAGGGTTTTTGAAAGAAAGTTGAATTTGATTACTAGTAATTGAATTAGAATTGACTATTTAGGTGTTGTAAATGATAATGAAGCTCGATGTGTGCTCAAATTACCTAGAATAGGGCTAGAATTAATGTGTGAATAGAAAATGCAAATGAGGTCATGCGTGTGTGGTGTTAGCCGTGTATGTATAGATGTGTTGAGTGGAGTTGATTGTGTTGGCTAGTGATTATGAGATGTTATTGAGTTGTTTTGGTAAATAGATTGAAATATAGGACTTTTGATGCTAAGTATTGGTTATAGTTTAGAGTGAGTTCTTTGGTGTTAAATGGTTATTATAAGATGTCTAATGTGTTAGTTGAGTGAATGGATTAGAATATGTGAGGTTTTGGCTGTTATAGTTTATAGATAGATTATTTGATTTCTAATGGCATTGTTCAGTGGTATATGAGGTTGGTTAGTAATTGTAGAGTGTCCATCGTGCTTGTAGTGTAACCTCGATAATGGATAGCTTGTATAGTTACTAGAGAGTAAAAAGGGCTAGCTTAATGAATGTTGTATTGTTGGTTGTTAATTGAGTGTATTGACTAGTTAAATGAGCATGAATAGAATTGATTAAATATTACTCAATATGTATCTAATTGAAGGAGTTTCGTGAGTTGAATTGCATGAATAATTTATTACGTGAGTAGTTGATTGTATTATGTAATGGTATTTGAAGGGAATCGGTGCTTTGGAGATGATTTGGAGGGGTTCTTAGTTAGACTCCTACTTCTTTGGCTTTCTAGAGGTGAGGGATTCATATTACTTGGCATTTTAATTGATTTATTGCTTTGTATTATAATGAATATTGTGTGGTTAATGCGTGTTTGAGTTATTTTATTGGGTTGGAACGTGTTTAAAGTTATATTCATTATAATTGCTTACGTGCGAGGACAACCTTTTCTATTGTCCTCATTGTGTGCTTATCGCATTATGTACTTATCGAATTGTGTGATTGTAATTGTTATCGATATCATGGTTGCACAACCATTTGGGTATGGTAGTGTCAGGGAAGCCGGGCGGCATCAGGCTTGCCAGTATACTTCGGCTACCATGGTTCCCAATTCCACTCTCGCCTAGTCCGGAGATCGCCAAGAGGTGTTGGGTCATAGGATTTCAGGGTACATCCGGAGTACACCCACTAGAGTGTTTTGGGTTGTGCCGGCACATTGATCGAGTTCGTGGTTCGTGGTTCGTGGTCCAAGGTTCATGATTGAAGATCGAGACTTTGGAGTGTTTGGGGTTATCGAAATCGTATCCTTTTAAATTATGTGGTATTTAATTGCTTAATTGCTTCTTATTGTTTAGTTACCGTTTTCTTGTATTTAACTGTTGCATTGCATGAAAGGATTTTCGACAACGCCCTGGTTAACTGTATCCCATCCCTCACTGAGCAATTGTATTTACTCATTTCTCTTTTTAATATGTTTCAGAAGGAGCTGAGGTGGAATTGCTTGTTGTGTGGCTTATTTGCTCAATTAGTGTGCGGGATGTAGAAGAATGTGATTGTGTTATGTTTGTGTCTATTTTGAGACCTTTTGGTCTTGTATGTATTCGTGCTTTCTTAGAAGGATTGTAACATGAAGCTCAAGTCTTGTATGATTTGATAGATAGTAGTTGGTTTGTAATAACTTTTATTACTTTACTCTATTGCTTAGTAGTAGTTTGCATGCTTGTTTGGACTAAGGGAAGGATGTTTGAATGACTTAAAATATAAGAATGTTAAATAGATAAGGTTAGAGTTGTATGATAATCGGTTTTATAACATAGTATCTCAATAGTTAATGAAAATGCATGCTTGTATGTTATATTATGATATATTAGAAAGGCTTAGATGGCCTTATAGTCTTGGAAAGTTATGAAATGAATGTTGTGTACTGTTGTTATGGTCATTTTTTTGAGTGCAGGTATGTGGTTAGTCCTAGAAACAGGGAAAACTTTGTCCGTTTTTCTTCATTTTTTGTAACCTTAGGATTTGGATCGGGGCTCCGGTCTCGTAAGGGATCGGAGTGTTACAGCATCGGCTCACGCTGGAGGTTAATAGATTCCATCTTGACAACTACTTGTTAATCACTATACCGGACGAATGATACTTCAAGAGGTCGTAACCCATCTCGATTAAACAAAGACAAGTATTGTCCAAATGCAAGTATTAAACCCCGATACATATAACAGCCATAGTGTCTCAAGTCAAATGATTATATACACAATCGCAACAAATAACAAATTATTAATTCGAAGTCATGTAATTTATTATTCACGTCATATTCAGTGATCTATTCCACTAATAATTACTTATATATTTGTTAATCGCACCCTATGCTATAATGACACGTGGCTCACCATCCTTTATCATTAACATCCCTATATTAATCAAAGGTAACAACACATGTAATAGTCCATAATAGATTATTGAAGTCCCGATCAAATAATCTAAGGGCCATGAATATTTTAAGTATTTATCATAATAAAGAGATATGCCAACATATTCTAAACGTTTTTAGAATATATCTCTTTAATGAAAATATCAGGGACTCATTCATATACAGAAAGAGGGAGAATATAAATGTCAATTAGAAGTCAATATATAAACAAACATATAAACAACAATGCCATAATATACAAGTTAATGTCAAAATACCCCAAAATATGTCATCCAAATATATAGTATTATGGCATATCTCTAACAATCTTTCACTTGCACTAATGCTATGTAACATAGTATTAGCACAACATACAATGATATCAAATATCCATCTTCTCAAGATGATGGCGTAGCTTTGACCAATTCACAGCTATGGTAAGTGGGTTAGCTACATAAATAAATATGACTATTTTCTGCAAAAACATATCAACATATGCATATAGGCTATAGACACAACGTATGAAGATAGAAACTCATTTTCAAGTGTTTGGACATACTATGAGACCCTAGTTCCATAAGCTTGTGTAGTAGCTCTATTGTAGTCGTAATACTAAAACATCACAACTAAATGGTAGGAACCATTATCAACTCGTATGACTACTTTAATCCAAACAACTTCTTCTATAACATCAAATATTACAAAAGATACTAGATATGTAATGAACTATATAGTTCGTTCTTAACATTTCTAACTAACTGTGCTCCTACTACAAATAAACATGAACCCTATAATAGACATTCTATTATCAATTTCAGATTGAAAATCTTAACTAGTAAATCCGTCACTACAGAATTTACTAGCTCCATAAAACAAAATATATATTTAGTTCTTCTCAAGTACTTCAGAGTATATTCTAGTACTATCCAACATTCTCAATCTGGATTGGATTGACATTCACTCATAACACTTTACAGTTTGTACAATGTCAAACTTTGTACATAGTAGAACAAATATGAAGTTACCATTGCTGGAGCATAAGATGACTTCATCATAAATTTGCTATGCTACTAGAGTTTTTTCGAAAAGTTTTCTTCGAAGATGGATTCATTGTCTCAAAGACAATAATTCATTCTTTGAATTATTTTCAAAAATTCATCTTGAACTCCTTGAAGATCACTTTATATACAATTTTTGGAATATGTCAAGTAATCTATTCGTACTATTACCATAGTTACGAATTTCAGAGATATTAACGACATCTTCCATATGGAGAATATTTAATATAACTAGACCTTAACTGACATCACATCACTTACATCATCAACTATGATAGACTAGTCATCAACATACAGTTTAATAAAAGTGGTTGCGCTCTCACTAACTGTTCTATAATCACAAGGTTCATCCAAGTTCTTAATGAAATCAAACTCTTTTATTTCATTAGAATTGGATGTAACAATTCTAAGAAATTTACTTATGATTACAAAAGTACCTCCCAACTATACACAATGTGCTATAATGACTAGCATAATAAGAATAGACTTAAGTAAAAAAATTGGTAAAAAAACTTCATCATATACAACCCTTTATTATTAATGATATTTTTTAAAAACCAATCTAGCTACAAAAGGTTACAACCCTTTTCCATTAACTTCAACTTTTCTCTCGAAGATCCGATATCCAGATAAGGTTGAAATATATGGAATCTAATCATTATGCATTTCATTAAAGCATTTCTTGGAGTAAATATCACATATCAATTCTTCATAAATCGTAGGATCATCAAAATGATCATTATCTCAACGAAAAATATAACTTTTGTGCATCCTAAAAAAGATATCCCTATATTCTTTTAAAGGATGAGATGCACTACTAGATTTGCAAACATCTTGTGTGATAACACTCCGGACCGAATTGAATATATTCAACACTGAGGTTTAGGTGATTTTGTAATTTAGATGACACTTCCTCAATTTTCATTTAATTTAGAATACAACTTCTTGAACAAAATATTTTCTTCAAGAAAGATTATATTCTGATTGATCAATGCACCTTGATCCTAAAATAGAAATCATATCCATTAAGGCAAGGATATACTATAAAATTATCTTTAACCTAAGTTTCCACTTGTCCTTATAGAACTTTTCAATAAAAGTAGGACAATCCAAAAATTAACACATTTAATATTTGGTAGTTTTCCAACTCATATCATATATAAAGTTCTAGGAAAAAACAATAGTAGGAACTTTCTATTCAACTATAATAAGGAAAGTATAACACACAAATAAACAGTGTGATTAGATGAACCAATCATTATTTGTAATAAGTCAAACAAAGCACAATTTCTTCACTAAGAAACTCCTATTTAATTGTGGTACACCGGGCGTTATTGATTATGATACAATACCAAAATTTTGAGATACTCATCCAAATAGTACTTAAGTATTTCAGAATCATGATCACATCATAAAGTATCAATACTTTTTTCCTACACAGTTTTTCTACTTCAGTCTAATACTCATTGAACTTTTCAAAAGTCTTTACACTCGTACTTAAACAAGGACATACAACCTTATTGTGATAATCATAAGCTCGGTTATATAAAGGAGAAAATATTGTTCAAGCTAATTCACAAAAAGCCCTCATACATCAACATGTACAAATCCAAACAATCTAGTAGCTATAACCCTTCAACACACCAAGGGTGAATTGGTTACCTATCCAATAAATAAGATGCACAAGTCGGTTCAAAAACCAACCTAACCATCATCTTACTACTAGATTTAACCTAGTCATATAAAGACTACAATTGATTCAAATTACATGAATCATCTCAAAAATTTAATATGAGGTGTCAGGTTGCTTGGTGAGATCTTCTCTTCATTCTTTACTTGGTGAGATCTTCAAGAATACTAGTTCTTCAAGGCTTCAATAGATCTTCACCAATCATATCACTTCGAACTTGATTTGAATTGTTAAGCACGTGTTAGTCATTTCTTTATGCATGATCATTACTTGAATATCTCCCAATCTATGACTAATCTCAAACATACATAACTTATACAAGCATGATTAGTCAATAAATAAGCGTATAATTAAGATTTAGTTATTATCAAAATAACAATTAAGGCCTTTAGGCTAACATTTGGGAATTCAATTTATTTGCTATTTGACGATATTTATTTAACAACTTAATTAATAATGCAAAATAAATCACTGAAAAGTAAGTTTAATAAATCTTATAGGTAGTAACATAGATCATACATTAAATTACTTATAAAAAATGTTTAATTTAGGATATAGATATCATAAAGCCCAACAACATTAGCTCAAGCACTAACCTTAACTCATTGGTTTGATGGTAATATAGTCATATAGGTATAGGCTCAGGAATTATTCTCAGTAGAACTCATACATAAAAGTTTTTAATTATATGAGTATATATATTTTTTAGTTGAGATTAATTATTTTTTTAACTAAAAATATATAGAATTTGTTTTTTGTTTTTTAATTTATTTCTGTAGAAATTGTAGTTAGACTATCCTCAATGGAGTCTCTAAAATGCAAAACTTTCTTAATTTGGGTATTTTCAGAGACCCCAGTCTCTAAAAGTAACACTATTCATGGTAAAAGTACGTGGGGCCCACCACTTTTGGCTTAAAAGAAGTCAATATAGAGACCCAATCTCTATTTTTTTAACAAATTTGTAGAAGAAAATGAAGACTGGGTCTCTATTTTGGTATGTCAAAAATGGTGGATCTCATGTACTTTTGTCATGAATAATATTGTTTTTAGAGACTGGAGTCTCTAAAAACACCTAAATTAAGAAAATTTTATATTTGAAAACTCCATTATTGATACCCTTATCGCTGATTCTAATGTACATCTGTCACCGGAATTATTCTTGGAGGCCCAGAAGTCTTACTTGTCTATGATAATAGGTGACCTATGTAACCAGTAATATATGACACAAAGTTCTAGAAGGCAATGGACCTCATCCCTCAAACTTGCACAGATATTGTTTTGAGAGAAAAAGGAAGAATCCCAATTGAGGTTGTGAGATAATGAGGTTGATATACTTAGATCTTCCAAACAGGATTTACTATTGAAGTATTTATTTATTTATTTTTGGGTGAAATACTATTGAAGTATTGAATTCGTCAAAAAATGCAAAGAAAAGTCTTCGAAAGTTTGCTAGGTATCAGTCAATGATAATTACACATACTGCCCCCTACATTATTCTTATTGCTTGCCGTTACTGCTTGGTTAATTTTATTTTTTTATTAATTTTGAAATCACCATAATCCTTCCAACAAAAAATAATATATATTACAATAATCCCATGATCTGTTAAAATTGACTAACATCGTTAAACTTGAGAGACTTGATAGAGGAAAAAACAAAGGAAAAAAGGCTAGAGCCAATTGGCGCTAGGAGACTCAGTAAGAGCGAGGCAAAAAAGAAAGATTAATCACACGTGAATGAAGACGACTACACCAAGAGTTTAATTCTAATATCATATTAAGATAACTGAGATTTTATCCTAAAATTAATTGATATTAAAAATAATAACCCAAGATCTTATAAATCATCTTCGAATTAATGAATCTTCCATATAAAAGTAATATATATTCTAACAATATACAAGAAATCCATACTTAATAATTTTGATCATTTTATTATTAATTATATCATTGAATCATTACTATTTATCTATCTAATAATTAGTCTCTAAAAAATGTACTTAAAAAGTTGAATTAATTAATTTTATATTCCATATTTTAAAATATTTACATCACGTACATTATAAAACTAGTTTAAATCTAAAATAATAACTAGTTTAAATCTAAAATAATAACCCAACAATTACTTAAGGACGTAACTTTGAAAACGACCCCACAACTTCAGACTTTTCTCCGTTATAAAATAATGGCTTTCATTTGCTCACCTGTACTTTATTTGCTTTTATCTCAGCAGCCAGTGAAAGATACCAAGGGTTGCATGATCAGCCATGATCGAGTTGGTGTTGGTGTACATAAAGAGATAAGCAAAGCTCGATTGTCAAAATCTCATAGTATTTGCAGAAGAACATGTTTTAATCTTGGTACGTTGATGAATATATATATATATATATAGTTTCATAAAGGCTAATAATTGAATATTTTTATGTGTGTAAACTTGTTTAAAAGCCTGATGATCGGCAATTTTCTGAGGAAGATTGTTTTGCTTTATTGAGAGCCTATACTTGTTTCTTTATCAATCTCCCTCTATGTTGTTATTAAATTAAGTTGGCCTAACTTTTAAATACTTGAAAATATTTTTTTATAAGTTTAGAAACTTAAGTTAATATGCTTTGCACATTTTTGAATGAGTTTTTAGTTAGAATTTAAAAACAAAAAACAAGCTAAAAGAATAAGAAGCTCTAAATTAGAATTTTTTGAAAAAAAAATTTTCAAAATTATTTTTTACATCATTCAAGAAGTTTTTTTTTTTTTTAAATTCAAAAATACCCCTCCATATTTGTTAGATAATTTACTACAATTTTTTAAATTTTATTATTTTTTATATTTAATTCTATTGTGACAGTGAAAATTCACAAGCCAAACATAGTCTAAATTCTCTTTCCTATGTGTTTTTAGTCGTCTAGTGGCTTTTGCTTCCGAAATTGTGTGGTGAATTCTTAGTGTGCAATTTTGGGCCTTCGCGCAATTTTGTTTATTAGAGTAGATTTATTACTTGTTTAGGATCCTATTTGGGTCACCAAATTTTAGAACCCATAAAGGAGCTATGTAATGGTATTTTAGAAACTAAATTAACATGGTTATTTATTTTTTTTAAAGTCATTGTTGGCGGTGGTTTTGTTTGCTTCCAGGTATTTGTATTTTCGACTTTTATTTTAATTTTGTTGGCATCAGAGAGACCAGGTTTGACTAACGGGCATGATGTGAACAGTAATATGTGTTTTTGGGAGCACCGGGAAAAAAAAATTTGTTAATGGGAAGACTTTGCAACGTTGACGTCACCATTGTACATGGATGACGTCAGCGCCAATTAGTTCATAGAGACTTCTTGTTGTTGCTGATATGGTTATCGCCGGAAAAAGACAAGGGCTTTTAGGTCGTCACCGTAGCGGAAGGTGTAGTAAATGAACCGGCTGGTGGAGGTGTTGTCGGTTTTCGGCGAGATCAGAGGAGAAGAAACAAAACACGCCGGATCTTCGCCGGAGACGCGAAGAAGAAGACAACCGAGTCTTCAACATTTGTTGGACTCCGAAACTGGAAATTGGTGTCGTTTGAACCGCCGTGAGGAGTGGAGTGTTTTGGTGTGGTCGCGTCGCTGGTGAGAGAAGATTATGCCACGAAAAAGCGGCCGGAGGTGGAAATCTCGCCGGAGAAGACGAAGTGGCTTGTTGTCGTCGTCGGAGTTTCGACGCCAAAGAGCACCGCCTTAACAACCTCGACATCGAAGCGAAGATGATGGTACCATCCGCGAAGCTTCCCGTCGCCGGAAATGTTGCCGGTCAACGGTGGATCTTGGCCAGATCTTTGATTGGATACCACTAGAAGGTTCGCCGGACGAGGAGATCGTGTTGGTGCTGGCGATGTGAGGATCCAACGGTCCGATCGCTAGTTGGAGTTGGGTCGGGTTCCGGGTCACATAGGGCCCATATGTGAGGTTTTGTTATGGTACGTCGCGATGTTGTGATGTTTGGTGGGCTGGAGCAATCATGAGCCGTATAGTCAGGACATTGATCTGATCTGATGGGATATTGATCTAGTGTTATGTGGTTCATAATACTACCCGGGCACCTGTACTCTTATTGGGTTAAGCAGAGGCATGGTCCAGTGTTTTAAGCTGCAGGAGGATTATGTGAGCTTGTTTGACCAGGTTGTTCCACTTCGTTGACCACTGAGCTTGACTGAGTTGACCAAGGGAGTTCTTATGATTTTTGGATGAGCTAATTTCGTTTTTGCAGTACATTTTACTAAATTCTCGATGTATCTTGCTGATTTGGGCATTAGTATAGTGGTTTTTTGACATCTTTTTGTTCATGGTATTTGGGTTTTGGGCCTTTGGATTATTTTGGGCCTAAAGCAATTTGGGGCTCGAGCTTTGGGTGTTCAGATATTTGGCCTTTGGACATTGGTCTTGTTTCTTTGGGCTTCGGGTTTTGACAGTCAGTTATCAAACTCAAGTAGGGCTACTTAAGTTTGAGGGGGAGGTTGAAATAATTTAGATTTTAGCATAATTTCGGGCATTAATTTAGGCTTAGCTTATGAAAATTATAGATTTTGTTATTAGAGTAGATCTATTATTTGTTTAGGATTCTATTATTAGTTACTAAGTTTTGGGACTTATAAAAGAGTTGTGTAATTGTGTTTCATAATATTGAACACAATGCCGCTAGGACTTTGATCCAGTGGTAAAGTTATTCGTTGTAGCATGAAGTTGTAAGTTCGAGTCTCGCTGATTATATTGATTATATTGTACGATTTTAGGCCTCTCATGAATTAAAAAAAAAAAAAAAGAATATTGAACACAATGTAGTCGTTTTGGTTATCCCTTTTATTTAGAGTTATCCTTTTTGTTTGGTCGAAATCGAGAGTCATTGTTGGTAGTGACTTTATTATTCGCTTCTGCATTTGTTTTTTTGCTTTTCTTTTATTTTGTTTAACAATACGATTGGTACTTCTTCTTTCTTGATGGAACACGCTCTTTAGCACAATGGCGTGATCTCCTCCTACAAAAGACTATAAAAAAAAACACACTTATGGCTCGAACTTTTAACAAAAGATGATAAATGCTAACCATCTATTGGGTAGAATTTCCTATTTATACGGAATTGATATTGTTTTTCCTAAGAAAGTATTCATATTTTCCTGAATAGCTCTAATTAAGATTGTTGCTTTTCTTTAATATAAACAAGCTTGATTCATTGTTGTCATGAAGAAATGGACATTCTCAATTCTATCTATCTTCTTCATTGCTGTCATGGTGTTAAGATTACCAGTAGTGTTAGGGGAACCAAGAGATCAGATAGTACAAATCACATGCCAGAAGCAAATACCGCAAAACCTCACCGATTTTATCGAAAACATGGCTGCTACATTGGAAATTATAAGACTAGAGATAGAAATACAAGGTTATGGAGCAGAAACGACCGGGCGAGGACATAATGTTGCTTATGCTCTAACTCAATGTTATGGTGATCTTTCCATAACAGACTGTGTGATGTGCTTTTCTAAGGGGCGCACATCATTTTCTCCTCGATGTGTTTCATTGACTGGAGGAAAAATATTCCTTGATGGCTGTTTCATGCGATTTGAGAACTACAACTTTTTTCAGGAGTACACTGGACTAGAGGACAAAGCTGTATGTGGGAATAAAACGAGAAAGAATTCAGCATTCCAAGAAACAACAAGACGGGCAGTGTTGCAAGCAGCTTCTTATGCACCAAACAATAATGGCTATGCACGGGCTGAGTTGCCAATTTCTGGGACCAGAAATGAGTCAGCTTATGTTCTGGCACAATGTTGGAGGATACTCGATGTTAATTCTTGTAAAGCATGTCTGGAGAATGCATTAACTTCTATAATAGGATGCTTGCCCTGGTCCGAAGGTCGAGCACTAAATACAGGCTGCTATATGAGATACTCTGATATCAATTTCTTGAATCTCATACCAAGCAATGGTAGTTCAAGAGGTAATTCGAACTTTATATTCACCCTCTTCGTGTGCTTAGAGTAACTTTCTTCTTGATTCTCAATCTTTCAACTCTCGTCCAAGGTTGTGTATTTAGAGTACCAGTCGGTATGATCAAGAGTTTTCTGTAATGTCCTTTTTTTCAGGAACCCAAAGAATTGTAATAGCAGTGTGTGTCAGTTCTGCATTTGTTGTGGCAGGGCCAACAGTCATTGGAGTGTACATATGTAACCACAGGAGAATACAGAAGAAAAGAAAAGGTGGAAGCCTATTTGCAGATGATCTATTTATTTTGTCTTTGGTAAGGTTGCACGAATTCTTTCCAATTTTCAGAAAACAGAAAGAGAAATCTTATACAATTTTTAGGCCATCTTGACATATTAGCTTTTCATTCATATGACTTTCTAACATCCTATGCAACACTTTTCAAATTTAATTTCATATAAAAACTTAAGTGTCGAAAGCATCAATCCTCAGAAAACTAAACTATCTCTTGTTGGCAAATTTTAGGTTCTTATGATGTGAAGAAACTGGTTAGGATCCTTCATGATAGTAGCTTGAACTTCAAATACTCCATACTTGAGAAAGCCACTAATGGTTTTGATGAGGCCAACAAGCTTGGGCAAGGTGGATTCGGCACAGTTTATAAGGTTACGACTTAGCCAAACTTGTATTAGATACTACAAAACAATAGTTCTTAGGAGCGGAGCTAGAGATTGCATATTGGGGGCCAAATTCAATTAAGAAAAAGGAAAAAAGGGAAATGGGAGAAGAATAAGGAAACAAAGAATTAGGAAAAGGGGAAAAAATTAGGGAGGTCATAGATTTTTTTTTCTTAAGAATATTACATATGTTAAAAAAAAATTGGAGGATTGGTGGACTGAAGGCCCTACCTCCACCCATGGCAGTTCTATACACAAAATTATTACTATGCGCGGATTTGAGGAAGGGTCAGACAACTTTGGTTCTATCTACTATAGTCTACTTGTATTAGATGCTATATTATTTCTTTTCTCATAGTTTCTGTTCCACTAGCAGCTTATTGACTTTGAGCTTGAAATGTAATGCTATTGCAGGGAGTTTTACCTGATGGAAGAGAGATTGCTATCAAAAGGCTTTTCTTGAACGCTATACATAGCGTAGTAGAACTTTACAACGAAGTTAACATTATTAGCCGTGTAGAGCACAAAAATCTTGTCAGATTGTTGGGATGCAGTTGTTCTGGACCTGAAAGCCTTCTAGTTTATGAATTCTTGCCAAACAAGAGTCTTGATCACTTTATTTTCGGTGAGTACGAAACTTCACCCAGTGGTTAAATCATAGTTTTACATCCATATCTTCTTATAAAAGGTCTTACCTTCAACTGTAGTTGTGAGGGTCACAATTGGTTTGTTTAGCAGCAGAACGTAAGACCAACTCATTTTCTTAAGAGAGGGCGCACCTTCATTTCAAACTCTGATGTATCTTGTCTAAACTTCACAACTTCACAGATTCAAAATTGGGTAAAACGCTAAACTGGGAGAAAAGATTTGCAATAATTATAGGGATTGTAGAGGGCTTGGTTTACCTCCACGAGAACACAGAGAGGCGAATTATTCACAGAGATATAAAAGCTAGTAATATCCTCTTGGATACTAAGCTCCGCGCTAAAATTGGTGATTTTGGTTTGGCCAGATCCTTTCAAGAAGATAAAAGTCATATAATCACTACAATCGCCGGAACATTGTAAGTAATTCTTCCACTGTGCTTTCTTTAGTCATAGTAGGAACAGATAGTTTGAGCCCTTTGAGTTTAAAAGAAAGGAAAAAAATGATACATATTGTTAAGTGCCATTATTGAGATGATTTCTTCGAAATGTACAGAGGATATATGGCTCCAGAATACTTATTCCATGGCAAATTAACAGAAAAAGCAGATGTGTATGGTTTTGGTGTGCTTTTGTTGGAAATTATCACAGGAAGACGTAATAACGAAAGCAACACATCAGAAGAATACTCTAAAGGCCTGATTATTGTTGTAAGTACTAGATCTTTGGTTGGTTATATTTAATTATGTTATTGTTGGGACAGAGACCCAGGCCAATATATAAGTAGTGAAAAGCACACATTATATTTGATGTGTTTCGATGCCTATGCCCTATATCCACAATTTCACCTTTAGGATAATATACTATTATAGGAATAAGGTTGCAATAGACTTTTAGGATGATCTACTAAACCTTCCTCACATAGTTACATCTTTATGGTCTGAAAAATATTGAAAGAAACTCCTCTTAGACGCAAATTCATCCATACATCCACGACCACACATCTAGGATGATCTACTATTATAGAGATTAATGGTTATACATGACTTTATACATCCTAATCCTTTCTCACATGGTTACAACTTTTTGAACCAACAAAAAAATATAAAAAAACTATCTCAAGCTCACTCCCAGCCCGAGACCCTATTACTATCTCTCTGGCCTCGAGTACGTGGTCTGTGAAAACTGCTACAATTGAGAAACTCCTATTTGTAAAAAAAATTGTATTATTGCTATCAAGATTGGTATTCCTATTTTTCAGAGTACATATAACTTTCCCTCATCTTGTCGGATTTCTACTTATCTTCAATTGATTGGGCTTGAAATTTGAGCATTACATGCATTCTGTGGTTTATCTATTCAGAAAATTCTAATTTTCCAATATGCTTTTATCTGAATGGTATTTTGGATGATACAGGCATGGAAGCATTTCCAACAGGGAACAGTAGATGAGCTGATTGATCCAAATCTAAGGTTGCCCAACTACCATGATATCAGTGTGACAATTGAGGTTCTAAGAGTGATCCACGTTGCGCTATTGTGCACTCAAGAGATCCCATTGTTACGCCCATCCATGTCAAAGGCACTGCAAATGCTGACAAAGAAGGATGAACATCTTCCTCCACCTACCAACCCTCATTTTATAGATAAGAAGACCATATTGAAACATAATGGCGTAGTCGAGAACTCATCATATTCCCTCATTTACGACAATTTCAATTCGGTTGCTACCATCTCCCAAAGTACTTTTTATCCAAGGTGACATTATAATTGATTAAGAGCATGTATTGAGAAGCCTACAAGTTGAACCCCACTCAAAAAGAACTCGATCCAAAATAAAGGCTCAGGTTTAATACTTAGTCCAAAATGTCGTACTAGTATAATAAGACTCTAAATTTCATGGATTCTCAAGCATGACATATATCTTTTCTTGTTTTGCTACTTTTGACTTTTAGGTATCGATTTTCATTGGTTCTACAATGTATTACAATTTTTTTTTTTGAATTTAACAACGCATTACATTATTATGTCGCTTAAAGTAACTTTGATTTAGGGAGTAACAGATTTACTATTCATGTATTTTAATTGGATGAGTGTTTCCAAGTCTATCAATAGGACATTGCTAAGGCCATTAAAAGTAGAGTCTTTTGGTGATGTAAGTAAACTTTGAACTTTTGATTTTTAGTTCTTTATTTCTGTGCTTATTTCTACTGAGTGGTGAACATGATACAACTTCATATCTCTAATAAGGTGGTGAATTATTTGTATATATTTCAAAATAAGCTTATAGCTAGGTGGCAACATAGATCATAGATTAAATTACTTAGAAAAAATTTTACGTTACCTCACCTGTGATATGAAAAATTATCATGCTACCCCCCTTATGTTCACAAAACTACCAAAATTCTCTGTATTTTCAGAAACTCGTCACAACACCCCTCTCTGTTTGCTGTTCGTTTGTTTTACCGTTGGAGGTGCATTTCACGTGCGGAATTAGCAACTAGGCGTGTATTTTAGCTTTATATGAGCCATTTAATTGACCAAAAAGCCTATGCACTTGAAATAAAAAGGGGTTGCACCAATTTGAGACTTATTATTAAATTGAAAAACATGTAAAAAATAAGAAGTTGACTACCTCAAAATTAATTTGCATCTTATTATTAATTTGCATCTAAAAATTAAAGAAAAATTAAAAACATGTAAACCATCATCAGCAATTAAAGTTGATTCCTGAGTTTGCTTATATTCTGAATTTACTTCTTTTTTTTTGGGAGAAATATATTTTGAATTTACTTACTCACATGTTCATAAAAATTGAGTTGTCTATCTTATCTTAACCACTTTATAAATATGGTGCCACCTCAACAAAGATAACAACTACGAATATTAGATATATTTTCTTTTATCTTTTGGAGAGAAAGAAGGGGGGGGTGGGGGGGTGGCGGGGGGCAACGAGGGTCTTATAAGCAGGCAACGAGGGTCTTTTAAGCATTACTTTACAAAACTAACAAATTTGTAGGCAATACTTACATCTGCGGCCATGAAATTATCAAGGTTGAAATCAATTCTTGGGTTGACAGCAGCAAGTCTCATTGATAGGAACTGGAAAGCAAATATAGCCAACCAGAAAAAAAGTTATCAAGGCAACAGAAGGTAAGAGCATTGGACAGTGATTTCAATATCACTGGATGCAACCTGACTATCAAGAAACAACAATATTCACAAGAATGTGTCCTCAAAGATGCTATCTTTTGTTTTTCTAACGTTAAAAGTTTTTATTAAAGTGCACCAAGTGGGTGCAATCCAAAAACAAAACAAACTATACAACCTATTTATCACTTCATAGATGCTATCAACCTATTTATAACTTCAGGCCCTCTCGCCTTCTCTTCGTATAATTTTCACTGAAGGAGAATATTCCCATGTTCGAAAAGAGAAGTATAATCACACTGATAGCAAAAATTAGGGGAAAATATCTTATTCACTCTCACTATAATTTGTTAAGAAGAATCATTATCTGAACTAGTTATCATTTATTACATACTCACTCTTGACACAAATACCAGCTAAGGATAAAAACAACACCTTAGATTGTAACATCTAAAAGTCTGATGCAAGGATGTCCAAATTCTGACCTCCACTTGACGCTGAAGGGATTGTACATGGTTTATAATTTCATCCAACAGTGATGCAGTCCCTGAAATCTGCAAACAGATGGACCATACGTAAGTTCTTAGAATACAGGGAGGAGAAGATGCTGGAGAGACGAACTTCTTAGTTTCTCCTTGTTTCTATGTCAACTGTCAATTTCAAATCAAGATGAAGTGTTGGTATCAAACCTTCAGTTTCTAATCCGAAAATATGGACAACAAGAATAGGTGCTAGCTTCTTTAACCAGAAAGAGATTCAAGCTCACAATAAACAAGAGGAAAGGAAGAGAAGAAAGACGAACCTTAGTCGTGCGAATTCATAGTTAATACTAAACTGGAAAGGCAATTGTCAGGAAGATCACACTGACAATGTTTTAACATTATAGGCGGTAAATTAATTTCTCTTTTAGGCTCCGTTTGTTTGCCGTAAAATATTTTCCCGGAAAATATTTTCCAGATTTTACGGTGTTTTGTAACACTGGAAAATTGGTCAACCGTAAAATGTTTTCCGGTCAAAAATTGCGGCTGCTTTTTCTTAATTTTACGGTGTTTGGTAATACCGGAAAATTGGTCAACTGTAAAATATTTTCCGGTCAACAATTGCGGCTAGTACAAAATTATGTAAAATGTTTTCATGTCCTTTGGGAGAAGAAAACATTTTACAAAACTTACGGCATATCCAAACACTATAAAATATTTTTCAGTATTCTATTTTCCAGTAATATATTTTCCTCCAACAAGTTATTTTACGGCAAACAAACAGAGCATTGTAAAATATTTTATTTTCCAGGAAAATACTTTCCACGGAAAATATTTTACACAAACAAGTTATTTTACGGCAAACAAACGGAGCCTTATAAGCAATTCCTTTGCCCAAAAGGAAAAGCCAGAAATAGAAAGAAGCATACAAACAGAATAAATGAAGAGACCCACTTATTTACTTCATGTTTTGAGTTGAATCACCAAATGATCCAAACTATTGTTACTACAGTATAGCCTAAACCAACTAATTGTAAAACCCACAATAACTGAAGATTGCAAAGTAGTTAATATGTGTACAAGAGATTTGCAGAATTCAATAAAAATTCAGGACTATACAATTCAGCACACATTCAAAGAAATGGAGAGTCATACTTTTAGGTCCAAGCGAAACTGCCCATACTGGCTATAAAGCAGCGAATATTATGCAATAATTGCCAAGATAGAAAGGGCTCAACAGTAGTCAATAAGTTCTACCCCATCTGTTCAGACCAACCATCTTGAAACTACCATTCAAGCGCCTTAAATGCTCCCATAAGACAGATGCAAAGATAGAAGTGGGATGAACAGACACCAAACTTAACATGCAAGCAGTAAACTGCGCATCCGATCACAAAGCTCCTATTTAGAATTAATCTCATATCTACCAAATTACTACCATATAATGCAGTATGTGAAAAACAGCGATAACACCTTTATGGATCAATTTTAGTAAATACATACCTAATTTATAACAGCCCATTAATGCTTCTAGGCTCACAATTTTATTTTTTTTCTTTTTCTGAAATTAAAACCCGTTACCCGCCAGTATATATTCTCTTTGAAAAATCCCCAATGGCAAGAAAGTGAATTGCTTATGTACACCTAAATGAAAACTAAATGAAAAATAAAATCTAATGATTATTATACATCCTCCAGTTTCCCCCAAACCCAGAAGCGTAAAAAATACAAAAATAAAAAGCTGAATTCTGTCAAGAACAGGACAAAAAGTTACCTAACAAAGGTCGACCTATGACCAATAACACGACTCTAAGATGTAATGTCTCACATTAGTGCAAGACATAATATCACGAGACATAATAAGAGAGGTTTATAAATTAGTATTTTTGGTTCAAATAATAACTTAGATTAACTATTTTAAATCGATAGACTAAAATCAAGTCAGTTATTCTTAAACGTACTAGTCTTCTTTGCAGACTCAGGTCACCGGGCCTAGATATTAACAAAGCAAAAAGGCATTACATCAGTGATAGAGAATCACCAGAGAGGCAATTCAAGAGCAGGCTTTTGCCAGTTTCTTCTCTTGGTGCAAAAGCCATTGGCCTACTTTTCTTTTTTCATTAAAAAGTTGATAGCGATCCCCAACAACATAAAGCCTAACGCAAAGTCATAATAATCATATTTATAATACACATATAATCCAAAATCTAATAACTAGTTCGAGTCCTGTAAGGATTATTAAAAATTTATCTGACTGTTAATTTCAGGACTCATGAAATTAATCGAGTAAACACAAATTAATTTTCTTTTAAATAATAAAAATAAAAAGCAAAAAGCAAATAAGAAAGTTGATAACTATCTAAAACGATTAATAAATGAAAAAAACAAAAGCAATTAGGCTAACCTTGTTACATCCTGGGACCAGCTCTTGTAACAGCTTCATCCTAGCATTAATCTTCTCTCTCCTTGCCTATACATACATATATAAAACATTAACATTAATTAAACATGAACTGATTATACTTAAATAATCTCACTTAAGCATAATCAATCGGATAATCATAATTACTCTTTCAGCTAAGCTGTGGCTATCGGTGGCTTGGCCGTGACGCGCTCGCACGTGAACGTACGGAAGCTTCTAGCCACCGTTCTCCTCCGCCGTTGAGGTTTCATTCGCTAATGCTTTCTTGTTCTTTTTGTTCGATTCTTTTGCCTAATTTTCATTAAAAACAAAACAATAATAATGATTAGTTAATCATAATTAATTGATTAGTTTTTCTTTTAATTTGCGAAATTACCTCTTTCTCCCTGTCCTTTCGCTTGTTTGATGGTTTCTCAACTGTCGGATCGGAGACGGCCGGCGATGAGTTAGGGTTAGAATCGGAATCCCCCGGCTCTTGCTTCACTAGACGCGGCGGCTTCGAGCGTGAACTATCCGGCGAATTTCCCGACGGAGCGAAGACGGAGAACCTGGCGGCGCGGTTAATGAGCGCGGCATCGAAAGGGCAAATAGACAGCGGCAGTGGAGCTGGAAGACATTGCTGATTGAAAGCCTCGCCGGAGAGTTTCGCCATTGCCGCCGGAGGATGAGGAGGTGGCTGTGTATCGACGGCATCCGGCGAGTGGACAAGGAGCTCGACGGCTTGGTTCGCCGGAAGCTCAAGCAAAGCGGTGAATGAGCTGCCGCTCTCCGGCGGCACGGCCATTAAGCCGCCGAGCTGATGAAAATCCGGCCCGAATTCTTCGGGCTTTGGCACGCAATTTTCGGATTCTGCACAAATAGAGACTCTACTATTGTATAATTATTACATAATATAATTTATTTAGTGTAACAAAAATTTATAAAGTAGATATTAAAATTATTAAAAATGGGTCCGAGTCTCTAAAAAGTACAGAGTCTCTAAAAATATTAACAAATTTGTTAACATTTTTAGAGACTCTGTACTTTTTAGAGACTCGAATCCACTTTTGATGATTTTAATCTCTACTTTATAGACTTTTGTTTCACCAAATAAACTATATTACGTAATAATTATATGATAGTAGAGTCTCTAAAATAGAGACTCTACTAAGGACAGCCTAATGGGGCTCTAAAATTACCCATTTTTTAAAATTGGATAGTTTTAGAGTTCCAAATGCCTAAAAAATAACACTATTTATAATAAAAGTATGTGGGGTTCATAACTTTTAAGTTAAAAGATGTTAAAATAGAGACTCAATCTAATTTTTGGGCTCTAAATTTGATGACAAAAATGTAAATTGAATCTCTATTTTAGCATCTTTTAAATTAAAAGTAGCTAAAAGTAATGAATTTCACATACTTTTATCATGAATAGCATTACTTTTTGGATATTTAGACTCTAAAATTACCTAATTTTAAAAAATGAGTAGTTTTAGAACCCCATTGAAAATACCCTAACAACTTCCATTGACTCCATAAATAGGCATAAAATAAAAAAATTCAAACCAAAACCTTTTTTACTGACACTAATTTTTATCAAATTCTTTGCAATTTACCCCTAAATTATCTTGAATTTGCAGAACTACACCAAATTAAACCACACCTAAAAAAAATATGACTAACTTTTATCAAATGAAGCAAATATTTTCCAAACTTTCAAGGACTAAATCCTTAAATTTTTGAATATATCCACACATTCTCATATATATTACATGTATGTATAGAAAGAGAGAAGCTTTTTTGGGTTTTTGGAACAGTACTCCGAAAGCAACGTTATTGCGTTTTGGTCCCTTTATATCTTAGTATTTTCTTAACATGGCCTACATAATTATATGTCATTTTCTTTGCATTAAGCTGATTGGCTCCGTTTGTTTGTGTAAAATAACTCATTGAAGAAAAATAAAATATTAGAAAATATTTTTTGATGTTTAGATTTATAGTGAAAAATATTTTTTAATATTATATTCTATAAAAAAATATACATATAATATATATATTAACTGTGAGGGTGGGGTAAGAGGTAAGGGGTAGGACAGGGGGTAAGGATAAGTGAGTTGCGGAAAATGTTTTATTCTCTCAAAGGATATGAAAATATTTTTTCAAATTTTATACTACCCGTAATATTTAATTAGAAAATAATTTTCAGTTGATTAATTTTTCGGTGTTACCAAATACCGAAAAATTGAGCAAAAGTAGACACTATTTTTTACTAAAAAATATTTTTCTATTGATCAATTTTTTATCGTTATCAAATACCGAAAAATTGAAAAAATATTTTATGGCAAACAAACGGAGCCTAAGTTTGAATATTGTTCAATTTTGAGATAAGTAGTTAAAATTAATTTAAAATAAATGATTTGAGATTTTAAAACACCAAAATCTGATAGTTCATTACACATCTCAGTCATTCATTAATTTTACATCATAAAAATGTTATACACTTCATGAATTGACTTTAAGACCTCTTACACCTAAATTAAAAATTAAACACTAAATTAAAGAAATTTAGATCTTTTCATATTAAATAATTGTAACTTATTGACAGAATTTTACTATAAGTGTATGAATAATTTATTATGATTAATTTTTTTTTTTTTTCATAGTGTGATTTGATACCGCACCAAACGACCCCACAACGCTAGATAACACAAATTACACGAAAGCAACTGCCAAAACGACCCCACAACTGAAGTTTCCGTAATCAACCGGCGTTTCAAAGTCTTCAAAAATTTCAAAGTTCACACGCTCGTCTATTGACTCCTTCACTTTCCACCAGCATTTGTTCTCTCTCAATCTCTCTCTCTCCCTATATATGTATCAGCAGCCAGTGAAAGATATGAAGGGTCAAATGATCAGACGCGATCGAATTGATGTAGATACAGAGGTAAGCAAAATTAGATTGTCAACGTTTCTTCGTTTTGCAAAGAACATGTTTTTTTTAACGTTTTGAAGTGCTCTTTCTAGTGCGTAGAGCCCACATCACTAGACAGAGACGTGAACGTTTTGAAGTCTCTTCCGTTGCTTTTTTTTTTTTTGGTTTATTAAGACCCTTCTCCTCTTTTCTTTATCCATCTCTTTATGTGTTTTTCTTCTTCTTTGGCTTTTGTAGCAGTACTTTAGCTTGTGAGCCATTTTGCAGACGGACTCTTGCTTGCTTGAATTCTAGTTAACTACCACATCGTCTAAAAGTTTAAAGACTTAAAAAAAAAGTTTATTATATATTCATTTATTATTTTTAACACATTTCACATGTACAGTCCAATTAATTTTTTTTTAGCTTTGGATGTGAACAGTTAAAATATTTAAAATGATACGCAACAATATAGTATTGCGAGTATTCTAACCAAAAAAAGAATAAGTCTTTAGAGTATTGAAAAGAAGAAATAAAGTTGCGTCCCTTGATCGTGTTTCTTGTCTGCTGTGCTAGTATTATCAATATATGAACTCAGGGGCGAATCAGGATATCTTTTTAGCGGGGATTAATATATAATTAATGTTTATATATAATTTTTTTATTTTATTTTAGTTGGCTAAGATCAACTCCAAGTCTTCAATAGCATCCTAGTGACTGTGAGTTTGCATCCTTGCATCGGTGGAAACATAGCAGTTTGCTGCTTGACTAAATCAATTTTTTCTTGTGTTTACTTAACAATTTTAGACTTTTAATCATCGTTGAATCTGCTGATTGCTGAGACATAGCGTGTGTAACTTGACAATTTGTTGCGCTTGACTGAAACCGTGCAATCCTTTCAATTGAATCTCTTGTAAACAGACTTGCAGTCAGAACAGAAGCTAGCTGGAAAGTCTTCCCTTTTCCTCTGGAATATGGAGAAAGCGACAGTTTCACTTCTATCTATCCTCTTCGTTGTTGTCATGATGTTGCTATTACCTCATGTAACGTTAGGGGCACCAAGAGCTCAAATTGTAAATATTACGTGCCCAAACCAACGACAGCAAAACAACACTGCTTTTGTCACGAACTTTGTTGCTGCAATGGAAAATATCAGACCACAGGTACAAACACAAGGTTATGGACAAGCAAATGAAGGCCGAGGACCTGATGCTGTTTATGGTCTACTTCAATGTTATGGTGATCTTTCCTCAGTAGACTGTGTCCTATGCTATTCTGAGGCACGCACCTTTATTTCTCAATGTTTTCCCTTCAATGGTGCAAGGATATTCCTTGATGGCTGCTTCATGAGAACTGGGAATTACAGTTTTTTTCAGGAGTATACAGGACCAGTGGACAGAGCTATCTGTGGTAATAGAACGAGAAAGAACTCAGCATTCCAAGAGACAGCAAGAAGGGCAGTGTTGCAAGCAGCTTCGAATGCACCAAACAGTAATGGCTATGCACGAGTTGAGATGCCAGTTTCTGGGACCAGAAACGAGTCAGCTTATGTCCTGGCCAATTGCTGGAAGACGCTGAGTGCTAACTCTTGTAGAGCATGTCTGGATAACGCATCCACTTCTATACAAGGATGCTTGCCTTGGTCCGAAGGTCGAGCATTGAATACAGGATGCTTTATGAGATACTCTGAGACCAATTTCTTGAATCCCGTACCAAACAATGGGAGTTCAAGTGGTAAGAGGAACTCTATGTTAACCCTCTTTGCGTGTTTCTGAGTTGTTTCCTTGATTTTCAATCTTTCAATTCTCATTCAAGACTGACAATTTATTCCCTTTTCCCTTTCATTTAATTTTATTTTTATTTTTCTTTTTGGATGTTCGGGAAACTACAAATTTTATTTCCAGTAGTTGTAATCATGACTTTCCTGCAATGAACATTATTTCAGGAACCCCAACGGTTGTTATAGCCGTGGTTGTCAGTTCCACAGTTGTTGTGGCAGGAGCAGCAGTCATTGGAGCTTACTTTTGGAAGCACAAAAGAATAGAGAAAAGGAGAAAAGGTACAAGCCTATTTGCATATAATCTATGTATTCTGTCTTTCTAAATGTTAACCGAATGTCACGACTTTGCAGAGTTCGTCACTAATAAGAAAATTTGCAGGTCAACTTGACATACTAGTTTTACATTGATACATAGGACTTTGAGTTTTAAATCTAATTTGATATCACACTTAGTGTCAAAGCATCTGTGACTCTGAGCATGGCCTCAACATTTGAAGAGAAAATTACTCAAACTTTCTTGTCTTGCCAACTTCTCAGGTCCTTATGATGCGAAGAAATTGGCTAAGACCCTTCGTGATAGTAGCTTGAACTTCAAGTACTCCATACTTGAGAAAGCCACTGGTGGTTTTGATGAGGCCAGGAAGCTTGGGCAAGGTGGATTTGGCACAGTTTATCAGGTAGTGGCTTAAGAACATGTATCAGATACATTTAAAAGGCAGCCCAGGGCATGGAAATTGCTATGCGCAAGGTCCGGGGAAGGGTTGGAAACATTGGTTCACTGTACTCGTATCAAATCCATGATACTATATTATTGCTTCTCTAATCATCTCTGTTCTACTAGTATCATATCAACTATAAGTTTGAAATGTTACGACATTGCAGGGAGTTTTACCAGATGGAAGAGAGATTGCTGTCAAAAGGCTTTTCTCTAACAATATGCATAGAGCAGCAGAATTTTACAATGAAGTTAACATTATCAGCAGCGTAGAACACAAAAATCTTGTCCGATTGTTGGGATGTTGTTGTTCTGGACCTGAAAGCCTTCTAGTTTATGAATTCTTGCCAAACAAAAGTCTTGATCGCTTCATTTTTGGTGAGTATAATACTTGACACCTTAAATAGGCACCTGTATTTATAAAAATAAAAAAATGAAAAATCATCATGTGTTCAGTATGATATGGATGAACTCAGATATATCTTTGCCGAACTTTACAGATACAAATGAGGATAAAACACTAAACTGGGAGAAAAGATTCACAATAATCATTGGGACTGCAGAGGGCTTGGTTTACCTCCACGAGAACACAAAGATACGCATTATTCATAGAGATATAAAAGCAAGTAACATCCTCTTGGATACAAGGCTCCGCGCTAAAATTGCTGATTTTGGTCTCGCAAGGTCTTTCCAAGAAGATAAGAGTCATATAAGTACTACAATCGCTGGAACTTTGTAAGAAACTATTCCACTATCTATTTAGGTCATACTAGAAACCAATAAGCACAAATTCTTTCTATTCATTCGAAGCAAGGTAAAACTATACATCTGCTTGACTGTTATAATTGAGATGGTTTCTTCCAAATGTTCAGAGGATACATGGCTCCAGAATACCTATCCCATGGCCAGTTGACAGAAAAAGCAGACGTGTATAGTTTTGGCGTGCTTTTGTTGGAGATTGTCACAGGAAGACAGAACAACGGAAGCAAAACATCTGAAGAATACTTTGAAAGCCTGGTTACTATTGTAAGTACTAGAGATTTCACTGTTTGTATTTAATTATGTTAGTTACATTCATTCTATAGCTTACCTATTTCAATAGATTTTAATTTTTTCAAAATGCTTATCTGGATGGTATATTTCGAATGAAACAGGTGTGGAAGCATTTCCAACAAGGATCAGTAGAAGAGCTAATTGATCCAAATCTAAGGTTGCACAACTACCATAATATCAGTGAGAAAACTGAGGTTCTAAGAGTGATCCATGTAGGGCTTCTATGCACCCAAGAGATCCCGTTTTTACGGCCATCCATGTCGAAGGCACTACAAATGCTGGCAAAGAAGGATGAACATCTCCTGCCACCTACCAACCCTCCTTTTATAGGTGAGAAGACAATGGACCTTGATGGCAGATTCGGGAGCACAACTTACCCCCTAGTTTCTGGCAATTTTGATTCCGTTGCTAGCATCTCTCAAAGTATCTTCTATCCAAGGTAACATTCAAGTGACCTGAAGAACTAAACCTATATCAACCACATTTTTTTTTCAATTTTCCATGTCAATGGACAACAGTGAATGAAAATCTTTTATCGTATGGCCATTAAATTCCCTAACAGAATTGTCCATGTCAAGTGACATTAAGCTTTTGCTTGAAGTTCTCACCTTACTAGTGAGTCGACAACTGATGGTTATTTGTCACGACAATTACCAAAAAGCTCCAAAGAAGATGAATTCGTTCCCTGCTTTTCCAGTAGTGCCCTGCTACTTCTGAACATGTTGGTAGCTATAGCCTCAGCTTCTCCTTTTCTTGCCGAAATATATAGAAGGCCAGGAAAACACTTCAACAGTCCAAACTTATATCATTCTGTGAAGAGAGAGTAGTCCTACATACGTGTTGAGCTCACCCGATATGAGTAAATTCATGTCAGAAAGGACTGTTGGAATAACAACCCGAAGGAAAAACATACTTTTTTCCTGATGAAAGGAAAAACAATTGATTTGCCTAGTCCATTGTCAAAGACAAGTTGTAGTAACAATGATATCTCCAATTCTCAGGCTAATACTAGCTTACGTCCTATCCTACAATCTTTCCCGTCATCTTAGAAAATGATGTAGAATTAGTCCATCCCATCCATTAGATTTCAATGTGTTAGAAAGATTGCTAATAAAGCCTTGATTGAGTAGCTAAATGTAAAACTACGAACGATTTAGCACATGATTGGTCAGTGACAATTCCTTCCCATATGAAAAGATATTTTGTGAGGAGGCCTCTACAACAGGATTGGGATGATCATGTATTAGTTCCATTTCATTTTTAATGAAATTATTGATCCTAACCCAAAAAAAAAAAAAAAAGATATGATTGAACTCATTGAAATGATCAAATTATAGTATGAAAATTAATACATATGTTCCTCTTTCACCATGTGAAATTAGCAATTCAAGTGTTGTTTCATTATAGATAGACGGTGCAGTTGTTTGGGAATTCAATTATTTGCTTTTTGATGATATTTATTTAAGAACTCAATTAATAATGCAAAATATATTACTGAAAAGTAAGTTTAATAAATCTTATAAGTAGCAACATGGATCATAGATTAAATTACATTTTTTTTTATTTTTGGTCAAAACTGAAATTGCATTGAAAAGGAAGTTAGATGTGGAGCTTTTCTTTTTTCTTTTTTCTATCAAAAATAAAATTGCATCGAGAAAAATGTCAATTTTCTTTCTTTTTACTTCTATCTAAAAAATTACACATTCAATTCATATAGTGAAATTTAAATTTAAAACCATAAATAATCAAAAAAAAATTACATTTTTTTTAAAATGACAAAACCTCCCTCATAAATATCAAGGAAAAAATTATTGCTAATTTTTTAAATTTTTTTTAGACATATATCGGTCTCAATACGTATGAAGGTGCCAAAAAAACTTTGACAAAAAAAAAGAGAAAAGAATGAACAAAGTATGCTAGGAAACATTGAGCCAATTATATCATTCGATTGATGATGATGTATAGTCTCTTAAATGATTCTCATAATTAAAAATTAATATCTATGTAGAAAAAAGTTATTGCTAATTTTCTTTTCAAAATTTTTGTAAAAATATATTAGTTTCAATACACATGAATGTGCCAAAAAATTTCCACAAAAAAGGTGCAAAAAATTAAGTCCATAATTTAGTCATGGTTTGCAGACATATATCGAAAATTAAGTCATAATTCAACAATTTTATTTTTTCTGAATTTAAATATAAGTATTTTGGTTTCTATATGGACGTCTATGCAAAAAGTTAAGTCCATAATTCAGCTATTTTTTTTAGAAATGTATTGGAGTTAAGTTCATAATTCAACTAACTTTTTATAATTTTAGTAGATAAATATAGAAGTTTTAATATGTAACAAAAAGATAAGATGATTGAAAAATAAAAATTATTGCTTTCAGCTAACTTTTTATAATTTTAGTAGATAAATATAAAAGTTTCAATATGTAACAAATAGACAAAATGGTTGAGAAATAAAGAGTATTGCTTTTGTTTGACAAGTTTTAGTATAATAATAAAAAAAAAGTAACACGTGACATGATGGTGCTTCTCTTGGGCATTAGCTAAAATATACTCAAATCATACACATTTAAAAACCATATGTAACTCATATAGGCATTGGCTTAACATATTATCATGCATAATATAGTCACAAGTCCATGAACTATGGAAAATATAAAATTATCAGGAAACATGGAAGACACTAAAATTAATCAAAATGCCTTCATATGAGTTTTTAAAGGTATAGCCAACCATGCCACTAAGCACCTAAATTAATCTATTAGCGAGTTTATATATATGTGAAAATGGGAATTACTGTATTACGAGATATGAAAGAACACTAATATAGCAATAGAGAATCTACCCCTAAAATTGGCTCAAAACCTTGCAGTACGAAGGGATTCAAAAATCACACATGTTTATCCAGTTTATCACTTCAACATTATGTATCTCGGTATCAGTGACTTCAATAGAATTTCGATTTCTGATTTTCAGTCAATAATTGCAAGGAAACAGTACTGAGATACATGGTTAACATTCTGTCACAGTGAAAAGTTCACAAGGATTGATGCAACACACACTTCAAATCATAAACGCTATGAAATCCCAATTACGATTAATAGTAAAATGAAAACTAAAGGCTTAGAGGTTAAAAATACAAACCTAACATGCCTCTGGTAGAACTTTGTGTCTTTCTTGAACAGGAAGCTGCAATCAAAAAGCATTACTCTCTCAAAGCTAATGACAACCTAAAATGCTCTATATAGATAAATATTTTAGTAGCAACAATGTTTGGGTGCACGCAGCCTTAGGTTGACCATTGCACCAGCCGCGGTCTTCATGTATATACATATACGTACACATATAATTAAAAATGTTGTAGCAAATAATTGAAAAAGCATTACACTAAAAAAATGCAATATAAATACATATTAGATTGTACTATGTGCATAAGGGTCCCCTAAATTTTGCAAGATTCATTAATAAGATTTTATTTGTATATCATTAAATAATTCTAATCATGTTGTGAAACTCTTAATACCATATAAATACTAAAGAAATCCATGTGTAGATAATGCTATTGTGAAAATATGATTACCTTGATACACAAAATTACTGATGAAAAAGGGCCTTTGCTTCGAAGTCATCCAACATCAAAATATAGATAGTTTCAATGCTTCATTAAATTAAACCTAAAATGTTCTCCAATATCTATTTTAACTTTTATTTTTAATTAGATTGCACAAAAAATCGTCAAAACTGTCAAATAAATTAAGATAACGTGATTTAAACTTTCAAATAAGATAAATTGCCTTCACCTAATTTGCCAATTATGAGAATAACACTAGCTTTTAGACTGTGTTTGTTATACGTTTTAGTTCCCCATTCCCATATTTCCTTTATCATTTTTGTCATCCTTGACAATGAGCTTTGTACGTTGGATTATAAGATCTATAACATGTTTACAAAATTGATTATCTATTCATCATTACAGCTCTTCTTCCAGTAATTAAAGTATGTAATTGTAAGTTGTTATACTAGTGTGGCTCAATAGTTGTTGGGTTATAAGAGATGGCTATACTAACATAAGAAAGAAATATTGTGATAAAGGTATGTAGTCAAGAAAGGAAAAAAAATCAATTTCTCTCATTCTTTTACAAATAGCTGTGTGATCAGCAAAGTCCTACATGTTATGGACGATGATAGTATTGTTGATTAAGATGTTAAGGTATAAATAAATTCAGTTGCATGCCTAACCAAAAAAAAAAAGTCAAGTGCATAGATGTCCAATATTTGTATCACTTGGTCGTTGGCATTCTTGTGATAATTAACGTGTTTGCAAGTAGTCTAAAAAATTACAATTTTGGTCAAAATAGAGTTAAAAATCAAATAAGCTAAACTTTTCAATTTGTTCATATGTATAATGCTAATTTTTAACTCTTGTTTTAGTTTGAAATTCAATCCATCCATTCATGATAAGGATCTTGATGGAGTAAATTTCACTGAAGGAATTTATGTAGTAAAAGAGCCAAAAAAAAAATAAAAAGAAGTAAAATTAAAGAAAAGGAAAATCCCAAAAGTGAGAAAGTGAAAAGTCCTAAGGGAGAGCAGGTACACCACGAATCACGAGGAGTCACAATTTTAATTAATAGTGCACCCTTGCTTAATATCTCATCGTCACACCTTGGAAAAGGAATAACCAACTTCAGACCTGCAGGTATCAAGAATATATATACCTAGATAGATAATATAGGTTTTTAGTAAAAAATAATAGTAAAAATGCAAAACTTCTTGAAAAATATATTGTTTCCAGTTCTTCGAATTAAACCGTATTCGCATACGCATATTAGATGGTAATCATAGACTATGATCCCATAGCCTCACTCTAGAGAAGAGATCAATCAGGGCTTGTTCTGGCAAAGAGATAAATTAGGAAAGAATCATAAATACAAAGACAATATTTTTGTATAGTAGATTAAGGGTTTATCTTTCTAATTTATATGTTGGACACGTTTTGTGACGACCCATACCTAATATATAGAATACAATACATATTTGCATATATTTATGTGTTACTTTAAAATTTTATTTATGATTAAGTGAATAACTTAATTTAATTCATTCATTAATAATACTATTTATTATATTTTCGAAATACATGTGAATAGAGTTTAAAAAAATTAAATAAGGTAACTATTTTAATATTATAATTATTAGAATTTACTCTTTTGTATTTAAGTGTTAGATTCCATTATTTTTCATTAATTTTTTAAATAACCCGAGCCCGAACATGAAGATTTCTCTGTTTCTTTTTTCTGAATTTCATATTTTTTCCTTAATACTTGCTATTTTAGATGCATACATCCATTGAGTTCGCGTGCATAGCATATCAGGAACAACAGGAAAAAATTTATAAGTGAACGTAACAAATAGTGAATTTTTCCAGTAATTTTTCAACATTTTTTTACTTAGAATACTTGACCTATTTGGCATAAAACTTGATCTATATGCATTAATTTAACCCACAACTAAACCCATCTACTTATATATAATTTATTATATACATATAATAACTAAAAATACTCAAAATATAAGCAAAAAATGCCTAAAAATAGCCAAAAAAAACCCCATACGGGAATAGTATTTTTTCTTGCAAATTTTGCTCAATTTGATCTTTCAAGCTCTTCTAAAGGATTTCAAACCATCAAAAAGCTTCTCATTTGCTCCTACATCTCTAATTTGGTGAGGGAGTCTTCATCTCTTCTGTGTAACTTAACTTATTTTATTATTTCTAGATTGTATTATTTAGTAATTGATAAAGTTTATATGTATTATTTACTTGCTATCTTGAGTCTTTTCATGTTATTTGTGATTAACTGCGAGAGCGGCCTACTTTGTCCTTCCTCTTACGTGATTTGATATTCTTGGCTTTCGTGATCTTGACTCGGGGTTGTGCAACTTTTTCGGACATGCTAGTGTCGAGAAACACGGGCGGCATCGGGCTTGTTGTGCTCCCTCGACTACCATGGTACCTATTCCTTTTCTCGTTGAGGCATACTCCCCTACCCCAGAGGCGTGGTTCACCTCATTGAGGCATACGGACCTACCTCAGGAGATATGGTTTGTAGGATCGGGATACATCCGGAGTACCCCATTTGGAGGAATAAGGGATTTGTCGGCACTTGCTTGAAAATCTTGGCTCGTGGTTCGTGATTGAAGACAAAAGTGGAACCGTATCCTTTTTATATGTGGTTAAATACTTGTCTAATTAACTTGGTTATTTTGTGTTATTATTATTACTATCTTTGTTGCATCTCATGAAAGCACTCCCCGATTTACTGCATCACCTTCTTCACTGGGTAACTTTGGTTACTCATTCATCGTTTTAACATGTTTCAGGTACAGTTAGAACAACTACCTTGTGTGCCGTGTTGTTGGTTGCTTATCTTGCTGTGGTTGGAAGCTGTTTGTGAAGATGGGACTTGATGTATTTTTGTTCTATTTTGGAAACCCTTAAAGTCTTGTATATATTTTTGTACGGCTTGTTGGATTGTAAACTAAATTAAGGACTTATGTGGTTTGATAGAGTAGTTGGCATGTAATAGCTGAAAATAGATTTTATTGTCTTTTGATTGCGTGCTTGTGTGACAAGTAGGTGGACTTATCATGAAAAAGTTTATGAATGTAGTTAGAGTGGTAAGATAAGTGAGTTTAAACTATAGAATATTAATAGTTATACCTGGCATGCTTGCGTGATGAACTTTTGCTAAGTTGTCGCTTGGAGGATTTTAATGCAAAATGTGATATGGTGAAGTTGTAGGATGAAATGGATTGAGGTTGTGGATTATGGTCTTGTGGTTGTATGTTGTTGTTTGCAGGTTTCTAGATAGTCCTATAAATAAGGGAAACTCCGTCCGTTTTCCCCTAAATTTCGTGCCCAAGGTTTTGGATTGGATTGAGAATAGTATGGTTAATAGAAGTCCCAGTTTTGTGAGGGATCGGGGCGCTACAGGTAGTATCAGAGCTTAGTTAGCTCTCAGTCGGGAAAAGATCTTTGGCCTATTGGGTAGTGGCCTTTGATCGTGTGCTTGTAAAGTATGTTACGTGGATAGAGTATTATACATGACTTGTGCGCTAAGTATGTTAATGTGTTAAGTGCTCAGATTGTATAGAGTTGTGTCTTAATGTGAGCTTTATATATTTGTATTTAGTTTATGGTTTAGGTGGCTTGGTATGAATATAAGGTTGTGTGGCTGTTATTTGTCTAGGCTTGTGGTTGTCTAAGTGTGTAACAGACTAGCATGAGGGTGAGAGAGTCTATTGCATGAATATGTGAGTTAATGAAATGTCTGGATTGCCTTGTAAATTGAACACATCGTATGTGACTATGTGAACAATGTGTCTTGAGTGAGAATGTTATGTTTATATGTGTTATATGTCTATTTAATTACTGGCCGTATATATGCTTATGTCTTGTTTAGGTTAAAAAGAACAAGTTTATTTTAGTTACTCTCCATATGGACCTCAACCTAAATGAAAGGAAAATTATCTTTGTGCATTATTTTGATGGTTTAGAGTTAGAATAAATGTTGATTGCATGTTGATTAAGTGATATTTGAGCTTATATGCATATTTACCTAGTTATTCAAATTATGTACGCAATCTTTTGGTTTAATCTTGTTTGAATGATTAGGTTGACATTTAGTTGTCCTTATTTGATTTAGGAATCTTATGCTACATATAAATGTTTAGTTTAACATGATGGATAAAGTATAGCATTTGAATTAGATTTACATGCTAGGAAGAGTTAATCTTGAATGTATGTGTATGTATGTGAAACTTGTAGGTTTTGAATGAAAATAGGTACCTATATGTGCCATGCTTGTGTAAACTGTGAAAAGATGTGTAATGTATGCAATTATGTGTCTAAGTGTGCACCTATGTGACCTCTTTGTGATGTAAGTGAAACTTATATGATATGTGTGCTTATATGATTATGCGTACATCCAAGTGATTTCATGAGTAACTACTTGCTTCAGCTATTAGTAACAATACGTGTGTTTGAATTCTGTGAACTAAGTTATTGTGAGTAACATGATAACTTGCTAATCAAAACTAAGTGTTGTTGGTTTCTAGTACAGTTCATAATTGTATAAGTAATCTAAAGTATTCATTGAGCATATATGATAGTTGTATAACATGTGAAATTTTATCACATAGTATGTATATGCTATAAGAAGTTCATCTTGTATAATCTCAATTGCATGCATCCACTACCCGTTGAATTGGTAAGTAAACTCTCCCCTATAGAGATGGCCAGAATTGGGTTTTCTAAAGATGTGGACCAGCAGAGCTGATTGTCGTACATATATGAGATCAACAAGAAGTATTTCGAGAAGCAGGCTTGGGATTCTCTTTGGGTATTTTCTTGGTAATCTCCTTCGGCATTCTAGCTGGGAGTTCCTATTCAATAATATTTGGTATTTTCTCAGGTATTCGCATTTGAAGTACTTCTCTGGAACTCTTGTACAACAATCGCATTGGGAATTCTTATGTAGTATTCCTAGTCAAAGGGGATTCTTACTCAGACTTCTAGATTGGTATTCTTATTCAGAGCCTTTATTTAGTATCTTTATTACAAGATTTCTTATCTGGTATTTCTTTCGATAGCCTACTGCGGTTTTCATCGGTATTCCTTCGGCACATGTAGGTATTCTTCTTGGCATTTTACTTTGATCTTATTTAAGATGTCTCTTTGACACACTTTCTTAGTATTATCAGCGGTTTTTGCATTCGAGCTTCTTATCCAGATTGTTCAAGATGCATTTGAGGAGTTCAATTGAAATAAGGAATTGCAAGGACACAATTTTTGTAAGGAGGGGAGAGTGTGACGACCCATACCTAACATATAACATACAATACATATTTGCATATATTTATGTGTTACTTTAAAAGTTTATTTATGATTAGGTGAATAACTTAATTTAATTCATTCATTAATAGTACTATTTATTATATTTTCGAAATACATGTGAATAGAGTTTAGAAAAATTAAATAAGGTAACTATTTTAATATTATAATTATTAGAATTTACTCTTTTGTATTTAAGTGCTAAATTCCATTATTTTTCATTAATTGTTTAAATAACCCGAGCCCGAACATGAAAATTTTTATGTTTCTTTTTCTAAATTTTATATTTTTTCTTTAATATTTGTTATTTTAGATGCATACATCTATTGAGTTTGCGTGCATAGTATATCGGGATCAACGGGAAAAAATTTGTAAGTGAATGTAATGAATAGTAACATTTTCCAGCAATTTTTCAGCATTTTTCAACTTAGAATACTTGACCCATTTGGCATAAAACTTGATCCATATGCATTAATTTAACCCACAACTAAACCCATCTACCTATATATCATTTATTATATACATATAATAGTTAAATTAATGCATATAATAGTCGTTCCTTTTACGTGATTTGATATTCTTGGCTTTCGTGATCTTGACTTGGGGTTGCGCAACCTTTTCGGACAAGCTAGTGTCGAGAAACACGGGCGGCATCGGGATTACCGTGCTTCCTCGACTACTATGGTGCCTATTCCCTTTCTCGCTGAGGTATACTCCCCTATCCTAGAGGCGTGGTTCACCTCGTTGGGGCATACGGACCTACCTCAGGAGATATGGGTCGTAGGATCAGGGTACATCCAGAGTACCCCATTTGGAGGAATAAGGGGTTTGTCGGCATTTGCTTGAAAATCTTGGCTCGTGGTTCGTGATTGAATACAAAAGTGGAACCGTATCCTTTTATACATGGTTAAATACTTGTCTAATTAACTTAGTTATTTTGTGTTATTATTATTACTATCTTTGTTGTGTCTCATGAAAGCACTCCCCGCTTTACTGCATCACCTTCTTCACTGGGTAACTTTGGTTACTCATTCCTCATTTTAACATGTTTCAGGTGCAGTTAGAACAACTACCTTGTGTGCCGTGTTGTTGGTTGCTTATCTTGCTGTGGTTGGAAGCTATTTGAGAAGATGGGACTTGATATATTTTTGTTCTATTTTGGAAACCCTTGAAGTCTTGTATATATTTTTGTACGGCTTGTTGTATTGTAAACTAAATTAAGGACTTACGTGGTTTGATAGAGTAGTTGGCATGTAATAGCCAAAAATAGATTTTATTGTCTTTTGATTGCGTACTTGTGTGACAAGTAGGTGGACTTATCATGAAAATACTTATGAATGTAGTTAGAGTGGTAAGATAAGTGGGTTTAGACTATAGAATATCAATAGTTATGCCTGGCATGCTTGTGTGATGAACTTTTGTTAAGTTGTGGCTTGGATGATTTTAATGCAAAATGTGATGTGGTGAAGTTGTAGGATGAAATGGATTGAGGTTGTGAATTATGGTCTTGTGGTTGTATGTTATTATTTGCAGGTTTACAGATAGTCCTATAAATAGGGGAAATTCCGTCCGTTTTTTTCTAAATTTCGTGTTTGGGGTTTTGGATTGGGTTGAGAATAGCATGGTTAATAAAAGTCCCGGTTTCATGAGGGATCGGGGCACTACACGTTCTATATGGACATTCTATTATGGGGTGACGTAGTGCTAGATAAAACATAGATCAAATCATGGATATCGGTTTTCCATTTTATACATCAGCCTCAATGGAAACCCAATTGATATTAACCATAAGTAAGAAAAATAACAATTAGGTGAGACAATCAAAGTCGTCAAATAAAAAATAGTTTTAAAGTGTCAATTATGATCCATTGTAGTCATTAATTATATATTGTATCTCTAGCGTAATATTTCTAATGATAATCAAGAGGCTAAAATCATAATTGTATAGTATTCTCATAAATCACATCCAAAAGGACATTATTGTAGCATCTAAAGTTGGAAATACAAATATTATGGGAGAGCTTTTTCCATAATCACATCAATTCATTAAAAATTATATATAAATCCAAAAACATAATTGGATAAAAAAAAATTGAGCAAATTGACGGATCCACCCAGTCAAATGTGCTTCTTTAGGCACCTCAATCAACAAAAGAGAATCAAATTGCTTATCAAGATTTTGATGCATTTTCGATTTTCCATACTTCATGAAATAGACAAATTCATTCAATATCAAAAAATAAATAAGAAACTGGAAGGCATAATAACTATTGTAATGCCCGGAATTTTATCACATCTTTTTAAATAACTATTGCATATCGACTTGAGCATTTTATGTGCATTTGTTTTTCTTGCTTAATTGTTTTAATTAGTGGGCACTATTCATAAGAAATTTGACTATCTTAAATGTTCGATTTAATATTTTTTCCTAAACCAAATGACCTACAAAAGGAATCGGAAACTTGTCATTTTGGACTTTCGAGGCCGGGAATATGCGTTTGAAAAAGTATTTTTTTTGCTTCGTATGAATAGTGTTATGTAAGTAAACATTAGTTTTGAACTAGCTAGCAATCACTTAGAGTTTTAAGCTCATTTGACAAAACATTAGTAACATTTGACTTAGTATAACTTAGCATATATATACTATATATATATATATATTATAACACACATACAAGCCCGTGGGCCTATAGGAGAGAAAGGAGAGAAAAAATTCTTCATCAATCCTTGCAAACTTGGACTTCTAGCTTGGTCTTGAAGAGTTTTAGAGCTCCTAGGACATCTACAACGTCTTCAACACTTGAATTGTGAGGGAGTTATTTATATTGTTGTTTAAAGTTTGTGTATACATGTTAACTTTTCTTGAATTGATGTTGTTAGCTTATGTAATGCTCATATAATGTTGTATATTTCTTAATTATGCTATATAGACCGAGAATATATATCTTGTTGGTAGATTCCATGGTTGAAACTTGAGATTGCACGAAGAAGACAATGAATAGTGCTAAAAGTTAGGATTTTTATAAAACTTGCTAATTGGAACGAATTGAGGCTTCCTTTAGGTGCTTTAGACATTAGTGAAACTAGTCAAAGACTCACGTGAGGTTAAATTGCCGAAAATGAGCAAAATTGCAAAATTAGTTAACTTTAAAAAGGGAATTTTTCACGTAATACAATCCGGGCACGTTTGGGCTTTAGATTAGGTATCCTTGGGGCATGGAAGCACTTTTGGTGCTTTCATTGCATGAAATTAGGGTCCGGATAAGGTAATTGTAGTTAAAACCCACTCGGGGCCTTCCCAAACTTTTGCCTCCGAAACGGGTTTTCATGGCCTTAATAGAAGCCCTTTGACTTCATTAGGGTTGTAGAATGATTGTATATTAGTTTTGTAGATTTGAAATGCATATAGGAGAAGAAAACTTGGCTAAAGAAATGGGAAAAGTGGCAAGTGACTACTTTGGTGCTTATAAGTGCTTGCAAAGTTGTTGTTATGTATTTATATGCTTGTCTAAAGTATATTTGAGCTAGTTGAGAAGGTTGTGGGAAAAGATAAGTTGTTTGCCCCTTTTGGGATTATATAGCTATTTCGCGTATGTTGGCTTATATTGTGATTAAATACGAGGGCGGCCTACTTTGTCGACCCTCTTACGTGTTATTTGATGTTCTTGATTCTTGTGGATTTGTTTCGGGGTTGAGCAACCTTTTCGGACATGATAACATCGAGAAACACGGGCAACATCTGGCTTGCCGTGCTCTCTCGACTACTATGGTACCTATTCCCTTTCTCTCGCTGAGTATACTCCACTACCCCAGATGCTTGGTTTATCTGCTGGGCATATGGACCTACCTCAGGAAAAAGGGTCGTAGGATCGGGGTACATCCGGAGTACCCCATTTTGGAAGAATAAGGGTTTGCCGGCACTTGCTTAAAGATCTTAGATCGTGGCTTGTGATGGAAGACAAGTGGAACCGTATTCTTTATATACGTGATTAAATACTTGTATAATTAACTTGTTTATCTATGTTATTAATGTTTTTATCTTGTTGCATCTCACGAAAACACACCCTGGTTACTCATTCCTCATTTTAACATGTTTCAGGAAAAGTTGTGGTTGGATGCTATGTACTGGTCTATGTGCAGGAAATGCAAGTTGCTGGTTGTATGTGCTTTGTTTTGAGATTATGAAACCTTGTGTATGTTTCTATTGTCTAAAAGGTTGTAATATAAAGTAAAGTTTCTATTCTTGTATAAGTTAAGAACTGTAGATGGGTTGTAATAACTTCAATGAATTAGTTGATTGCCAAGGTAGTTTGTATGCTTGTGTGACTGCGATTGTATCTTGGAGTTGGATTGTAGTTTTGAGGATAAGTTACTACTTGCAGGTGAACTAATAGCCCTATAAACAAGGGATTTCCCTCATTTTTCGTGACCTCAGGTATTGGAACGGGACTCCGGTCTCGTGAGGGATCGGTGCATTACAGAATTGGTATCAGAGCTTAGCAGCTTACAGTCGGGACAGGGTTCTCAGCCTGTTGGGTAGTGAACCTCGAATGCATGCCTGTGAAGTGAGTCTTGAATAAGTATGTGCTTGTATGAGGGTTGTGTTTACTTGAGTGAAAATGTGTTCTTATGTGTTATGATTGCGTGAAATAGGAAGATTTTGCGACATGTGATTGTGTGTGCACCTTTGTGACCTCTTTGTGCAATAAGTAAAACTTATATAATATGTTTATTTATGTGATTAGTTATGCATGTAAGTGATTTCTTGAGTATTTACCTACCTTAGTTATTTATAATAAAGTGTATAAGTGTTTATCATATGTAAAATCCACCACATACATGCATTACCCGTTAATATGGTAAGTGAACACACTTCCCTATAAAGAGATGATCAGTAACGGCTTATCTGAAGATGTGGACCAGTGAAAGAGAGAATTATAAACCAGCTGGCTATCAATGATCAATGAGAAGGATTTAGTACTCAAAGGTTTTATTCAGCAAATAGCCGTTGGTATTCATCTTCTATAATCTTTCTTGGTATTCTCTTTTGCCTTTGGATCTTGATCTTTGGAATTCTTATAAAGTATTATCTTGGAATTCTAGTACTACGCTCGGATATTCTACTTAATATTTTGGTATTCTCATATGGGAATTTCAATTGGACTTCTTATAATAAATCATGATTGAAATTCTTCTTCGAGTCTTCGTAAATGGTAACCTCCACGGCATTTTATTGGGAATTCTTGGTGGTATACTTATCCAACATCCATATTTCATGTGCTTATTGGAATTATATTGAAAAATATGGAGCATCCCCTCGATATTCATCTTGACATTAGTATGTGGTAGTAACGTTATCTACAGCATTTGCAATCGGATCTTGTATTGGAGTACTTATTCGGGATTATTTATGAAGATTTCTCTAGTTTTCTTATTGGAAATTTTATTGGTAATCTCGCTCGGCGTATGTATTGGTGTTCTTCTTTTGGGGTATCGTGTTTTTTTGGCTTTAGAACTGAATAGAATTGTTACAGCTATTGAGGAATCTTTTGAGCTTAAGAAATTACAAGGATGCAATTTGTTGAAGGAGGGGAGAGTGTAACGCCCGAAATTTCATCACATCATTTTAAATAATTGTTGCATATCGACTTGAGCATTTTTATGCGCATTTCTTTTTCTTGCTTAATTTAATTGTTTTAATTAGAGGGCACTATTCATAAGAAATTTGATTGTTTTGAATGTTCGATTTAATATTTTTTCTTAAACCAAATGACCTGTAAAAAGATTTGAAAACTTGTCATTTTGGACTTTCGAGGCCGAGAGTATGCGTTTGAAAAATATTTTTTCCGCTTCGTATGAATAGTGTTACGTAAGTAAACATTAGTTTTGAACTAGCTAGCAATCACTTAGAGTTTTAAGCTCATTTGACTAAACATTAGTAACATTTGACTTAGTATAACTTATCATATATATATTATATATATATATTATAACACACATACAAGCATATTACATTTAAAACTTTTTGCAAAATACCCTATAAGTCCGCCCCCAAACCCGTGGCCCTATAGGAGAGAAAGGAGAAAAAAATTCTTCATCAATCCTTGCAAACTTGGACTTCTAGCTTGGTCTTGAAGAATTTTGGAGCTCCTAGGACATCTACAACTTGTCTTCAACACTTGAATTGTGAGGGAGTTATTTATATTGTTGTTTAAAGTTTGTGTATACATGTTAACTTTTCTTGAATTGATGTTGTTAGCTTATGTAATGCCCATATAATGTTGTATATTGCTTAACTATGCTATATAGACCAAGAATATATATCTTGTTGGTAGATTCTATGGTTGAAACTTGAGATTGTACGAAGAAGACAATGAATAGTGCTAAAAGTTAGGGTTTTGATAAAACTTGCTAATTGGAATGAATTGAGGCTTCCTTTAGGTGCTTTAGATATTAGTGAAACTAGTCAAAGGTCATGTGAGATTGAATTCCGAAAATGAGCAAAATTGCAAAATTAGTTAACTTTAAAAATGGGATTTTTCACGTAATACAATCTAGGCATGTTTGGGCTTTAGATTAGGTATCCTTGGGGTATGGCAGCACTTTTGGTGCTTTCGTTGAGTGAAATTGGGGTCTGGATAGGGTAGTTGTAATTAAAACCCACTCAGGGCCTTCTCGAGCTTTTGCCTCCAAAACGGGTTTTCATGGCCTAGATAGGTGCCCTTTGACTTCATTAGGGTTGTAGAATGATTGGATATTAGTTTTGTAGCTTTGAAATGCATATAGGAGAAGAAAACTTGGCTAAAGAAATGGGAAAAATGGCAAGTGACTACTTTGATGCTTATAAGTGCTTGCAAAGTTGCTGTTATGTATTTATATTATTGTCTAAAGTATATTTGAGCTAGTTGAGAAGGTTGTGGGAAAAGATAAGTTGTTTGCCTCTTTTGGGATTATTTAGCTATTTCGCGTATGTTGGCATATATTGTGATTAAATGCGAGGGCGGCCTACTTTGTCGACCCACTTACGTGTTATTTGATGTTCTTGATTCTTGTGGATTTGTTTCGGAGTTGCGCAAACTTTTCGGACATGGTAGCATCGAGAAACACGGGCGGCATTGGGCTTGCCGTGCTCCCTCGACTACTATGGTGCCTATTCCTTTTCTCTAGCTGAGTATACTCCACTACCCTAGAGGCGCGGTTCACCTGCTGGGCATATGGACCTACCTCAGGAGAAAGGGTCGTAGGATCGGGGTACATCTGGAGTACCCCATTTTGGAGGAATAAGGGTTTGCCGGCACTTGCTTGAAGATCTTGGCTCATGGCTCGTGATGAAAGACAAGTGGAATCGTATCCTTTATATACGTGATTAAATACTTGTCTAATTAACTTGTTTATTTATGTTATTAATGTTTTTATCTTGTTGCATCTCACGAAAACACATTTTGGTTTACTATATTATATCCCTCACTGAGTAACTTTGGTTACTCATTTCTCGTTTTAACATGTTTCAGGAAAAACTGTGGTTGGATGCTATGTACTGGTCTATGTGCAGGAAATGCAAGTTGCTGGTTGCATGTGCTTTGTTTTGAGATTATGAAACCTTGTGTATGTTTCTATTGTCTAAAATGTTGTAATATAAGGTAAAGCTTGTATTCTTGTATAAGTTAAGAACTGTAGATGGGTTGTAATAATTTCAATGATTTAGTTGCTTATTTAGTTTGCATGCTTGTGTGAATGGGATTGTACCTTGGAGTTGGATTGTAGTTTTAAGGATAAGTTACTGCTTGCAGGTGAACTAATAGCCTTATAAACAATGGAGACTCTGTCCATTTCCCCTCGTATTTTGTGACCTTGGGTATTGGAACGGGTCTCCGATCTCGTGAGGGATCGTGGCATTACACGAGCTGCCAATTGTGAGCAATAAAGCACCAAACTTTGAAGCGAAGGCCGTTTACGATCAGGAATTCATCACGATAATCATGTTTTCACAATAGCATTACTAAGTGATCTCTTTGGAGACTCTGAAGTACGGAAGGACGCCTTTGGGAAATCATGTGATTGTTGTAATAAGTAAAGTAGAATGGTTTATTGAAGTTTTGCCATTACCTATCAAGAAGTGGACATTTGATGAACATATTCTAGTTATGTGTAATTACTATTGGGAGAAATTGGGGTACGTATAGGAACTGAAAGGAAAGAATTTGAGGCTGATATCTAACATCTTATGTATAGTGTCGATTGCTGAAAAACTTTCTTTCTGAAACAGAATAAATCCAATTTAGTCCCTGAAGTTTAGCATCAAAACCAAATAGATCCTTGTACTTTAAAAAAATATGATTTTACAAGGATCTATTTGGTCTTTATACTAAACCTAGGAACTAAATTGTCTTTATCCCTTTCCGAAACTATATCATGGAACTCGGCAGACATGTCATACTAAGGCAAAAAGGATTCAAAAACCTATGTTAATAGCTCATACCACGTGCTTATGGATCTTCCAAATTTAACAGTGATGCAATTGTCTATTTCGTTCCAAACCTTGAAGATTTCTAATAAATGAAGGATGACAAATAAAGTTCCAAGACCGAATACATGAAGCATGGAGATATGATTGCATTTGGTTGTTTTCTTTACTTTATTTTTGCTCATCATTCGTTATCATTTTCTTAAAATTAAAGGTTGAGTTACAAAATAAAAATTCAGAGGCCTAAGTAGACACGCTTTAATAGATATTAAAATTAATTTGTCATTGACTTATGTTAGTTCAATTTTCTACACGTTGATTACTCATCTATTTACTATTTCTCATCAGGGTTTCTAGCTATTAGTGATTGCAATTCCTCATTTGTGCATATATATGATTATCTTTTTACATTTGCTGTTGTCTGCTAAAATTTTCAGAACCATCCAGATACACTTGCTTCTCATGACAATTTCTATTTTTTTACACGTGAAAATCAGAGATACACATGATACTGATAATCTAGCGTTTTAGATACACATGTTTTCTGTTTTCCTTAATTGTTTATCTGTTATTTTTAAAGCCAAGTATCCAAATACTCAGTACATTGGAATTGATTTTACTCGAATATCAGAAATGGTAATATTGTTAATGAAAGACCATTATTCCAAACCATCTACTTTGAGCATTTTTATTTTTTACCTTCACCAGGAGAAGTTTCTGGCTCCTGCCATTAATTGTAAAACTAGACAATAAATTATTTGATCAGTCTAGCCTCCAGGCAAAACTTGTGTTTTATGTGCGAGTGAACTCTTTTTTTGTGTATGCTTACTGTCCTTGCATAAAAGCTGGGATAACAGTAAAAGTTTCCTTTTTACTTTTTCGTTTCTTTACCGTTATCCCAACTTTTACGAGAGGACAACGTATGTTTCACCACTTTTCTTTTCTTGTCCTACTGTAGTAATTAATAGGTAATGCATAATTTTATGATGTTTTGTGATTCTGATTTGTTTTTAATTTTTCTTGAGCTTATGCTGACATTCTTATCTCAGGCTGGTTTATTTTTGTGCAGTCTTCACTGGAGCTTGGTGATTATCTGCATACCTGATAAGGAAGCTGGAAAATGACCAATTATACTTCATTTGGATTCACTTGGGTTTCACTCCAACAAGTTGATTTTTGAAAATATAAGAAGGTATGTCAAAGTGCAGTATGCTGATTTAATAGTTTCTATATATTTACTTCATTGATGGTATCTTGTGATTCCTGTTATGAGATAGTGCCCAAAGGTTAATCAATTTCATTGAATTTGAGCTTTGCAAAATTTACACATCTTGTCGGTTTTTGCCGTGAACTCGTGGAGTCCCAAGTTATAGAGTTAGTGTTTGAACTATAAAGTTTAAAAAATAGAAAAATAGTAAACCTCACAACCTCTCGTATATACAACGAGGAATATAACACTAGACCAAAGCCTTAGTGGCAAGCTTGACATTTTTTCATGACACGTTTTACTTTGTTTTTCAATTGTCACATATAAACTATTTATAATATTTATTTTTTATATCAAATATTTATTGACCTCTCTATAAATTAAAAACAATGCAAAGTGCTTCTATGAAAATATAGTATCTACGTACATAGTTCGACTATTATTTTTTCACCCAAAAGCATAGTGATTTGAGAACTAAACGCAAGTTAGCTAGAATCACTATTGTCTTGAAGGATAACAAAGTAATGAAGTAAAAAAAATAAAACAATAAAATTCAAAATGTCTGATGATCAGTTTATGGGTAAATCTCAAAGAGCTCCATCAATTTTTAAAATTGCTCAAATTACTCCATATTGATTTGTTCTTTTCTATGTCACATGTCAATAAATAAACATCTCTACATGAACACGTGTAAATTTATTAATATTATATCAAATTAAATCTTTATGATAATTGAATTAAATTAAATCATAAACACCTCTTCATTTATGAATTAAATTATATTATAAACTTGTATCCTATTTATATTAGAACTCTATCCTATCTTGCCTTAAACTAAAAAAAACTCTATCCTATCTTTATTTAAACTTTTTTATCTCTATCTCCTTACTTCGAGTGTTTCTGAAGAGTTAGATAAATAAAATAGTATTAGTGTGAATTTTTATGATTTAACTGTTTTTTTAGTCGTTGTTGTGCATTCATCTTCAAAATTAAGGTTATTTCTCCTTCTTCTTTTTTTTGGGTCCGATTTGATCATAACTCTTCTTGAAGTGTTTGGTTCAAAGTTGAAAATTGTTGACTATCGAAAATATTCAAGAAGGAATTAACTAAACAATGGCCTTTTCATTATTTTCATTCACACAATTAGCTTGATATCATCCTCAGTTTTCTAGTACAGTTAACCAATTTTTATATGTTAATACTGTGAGATTTGTCTGGTGATAAAATGCTGAAAAGGAAAATAAAGATTTTATGCTGGAAGTGATTTTCTCTTATTAATAAAAGATTTTATCTATCAATTTTCACTCTTCTGTTTGTAACATTAATCGAATACTACTGAGTAGCTTATATATTTATCAAACAGCCTTCTGCAAACAAGTGCAACCTCCTTTCTCACAATCATTACTGGATAGTCAGCAAGCGAATTTGTGACTCTGAAAGCGATCATATCTAGTACAAGTTTGTTTGATACATTTACTTTAAATAAGACTCTGACACTTTGTTTTTTCTAAAGTGATTTATGTGCACAAAAAGACATGTGAAGTGGATAAGTCTATACGAATCTAACTGATTCACCTAAAATGATTTTGTTTTGGTTGGTTGATAATATAACTAAATATTGTTATTGAAAATTGTACTGAAATGGAAGTAATGTAACTTTAGATGTCATATAATAGATTTGTCATAACTCCTAATATTATAAACATTTCTCTTAAGAAACAAAATCATCTTTTATTTAGTCACACAATACAATACAAGTATCGATATATGTACATTGGACAATATTAGACTTTGCGTTGACTGTCGGAGGAGATACATGATTTTCATTGTCAATTTTGTTATCATTATCTTATCAAAAAAGTTGCAAGATTAAAATGTCATTCCATCTATAATGTTAAATTTTGGCTGCAATCCAATGGATATGTTTTTACTTTTGCCAGCCTATGCCCTGTTTGCATCACATTGGTAAAGTAATAATCTAATGAACTTCACATCTCTTCATACCATGAAGAGATGTATAATTTTGGTTCACGTGTCTGTAACTAGATTTTTTTGACAAGATCTTACAAAGTACAAGTTATAATGTATTATTAGATATTTATGTCACAATGATAGTTGATTTAATATTGGTATTACAATGTTATTACCATACTAGCACAGGGTATTAGTTGCACTTTGACCGAAACACAAACGAGCTTTTTATAGTTTACCTTTGTTTTCTATGAAATTGCATAGGTGGTTGTTAATATATTGCTTATCTTTTACTTTTTGATATATGAAGCTTTTCTACTTGACTTTGTTTTGTTTTTGACTACTTTGAACTGACGGTTATAAGTTTTTCAACAAGTTAGGAGTAGTTGTGAAAGCACAAGATTTGATTGTGATGTTGCACAATTTTGGAAAGGTAAATTGATTACAGGAATTTGCTTAGATTCATCACTTGATATTTATTTAAACTTATGATTCTTTGTTAGGATTTTGCATACGAACTTGGGGGAAAAGGTGAAAGCAAATTGTCTCATTTTAGAAGAATAGAAAAAAAAAAGAGCAATTAAGATGCTTGAGATTGTTAGCGAGTCTGTTCTTTGCCATGGGAAAATACTTTTGCAAATACAAGCATATTATAATTGCAGAATTGATAATGAACCCAACGTAATTGTATATGAACCCCTTTTCACCATTCGAATCATGAAACCCAATATTATTAACAAAGAAGAAGATATGTAATAAATTAAATGATAGTGGATAACAAATGTAAGCCTTATAATTTGATTAGATATACACAAGTCCACTTGCAGTAACACATTTACATAGGTTACTACATGATATTGAAGAATGGTTTTGCAAGTCTAATTGAAAAGGAGTCTCTCAATTAATAGTGGTAACGCCCCGATCCCTCACGAGATCGGAACTCTGTTCCAATACCCGAGGTCACGAAAAATGAGGAGAAACGGACATAGTCTTCCTTGTTTATAGGGCTATTAGTTCACCTGCAAGCAGTAACTTATCATCAAAACTACAATCCAACTCCAAGGTACAATCTCATTCACACAAGCATGCAAACTAACTAGGCAATCAAGTAAATCATTGAAGTTATTACAACTCATCTACAGTTATTAACTTATACAAGAATACAAGCTTTACTTTATATTACAACATTTTAGACAATAGAAACATACACAAGGATTCATAATCTCAAAACAAAGCACATACAACCAGCAACTTGCATTTCCTGTACATAGACCAGTACATAGCATCCAACCACAACTTTTCTTAAAACATGTTAAAACGAGGAATGAGTAACCAAGGTTACTCAGTGAGGGAGGTGATGCAGTAAACTAGGGTGTGTTTTCGTCAGATGCAACAAGATAAAAACATTAATAACATAGATAAACAAGTTAATTAGAAAAGTATTTAATCACGTATATAAAGGATACAGTTCGACTTGTCTTCCATCATAAGCCACGAGCCAAGATCTTCAAGTAAGTGCTAGCGAACCCTTATTCCTCCAAAATGGGATACTCTGGATGTACCCCGATACTACGACCCTTTCTCCTGAGGTAGGTCCATATGCCCAGCAGGTGAACCACGTCTCTAGAGTAATGGAGTATACTCAGCGAGAGAAAGAGAATAGGCACTATAGTAGTCGGGGAAGCACGGCATGCTCGATACCGCCCGTGTTTCTCGACGCTACCAAGTCCGAAAAGGTTGCGCAACCCCGAAACAAATCCACAAGAATCAAGAACATCAAATAACACGTAAGAGGGTCGACAAAGTAGGCCGCCTTCGCATTTAATCACAATATAAGCCAACAAACGCGAAATAACTATATAATCCCAAAAGAGGCAAACAAATTATCTTTTCCCATAACCTTCTCAACTAGCTCAAATATACTTTAGACAAGCATATAAATACATAACAACAACTTTGCAAGCACTTATAAGCACCAAAGTAGTCATTTGCCACTTTTCCCTTTTCTTTAGCCAAGTTTTCTTCTCCTATATGCATTTCAAAGCTACAAAACTAATATCCAATCATTCTACACCCTAATGAAGTCAAAGGGCACCAATCAAGGCCATGAAAACCCGTTTTGGAGACAAAAGTTTGGGAAGGCCCCGAGTAGGTTTTAACTACAACTACTCTATCCGGAATCCAATTTCACGCAACGAAAGCACCAAAAGTGCTTCCATGCCCCAATGATACCTAATGTAAAGCCCAAACGTGACCAGATTGCATTATGTGAAAAATCTCATTTTTAAAGTTAACTAATTTTGCAATTTTGCTCATTTTCGGCAATTCAACCTCACGTGGGCCTTTGACTAGTTTCACTAATGTCTAAAGCACCTAAAGGAAGCCTCAATTCGTTCTAATTAGCAAATTTTATCAAAACCCTAACTTTTAGCACTATTCATTATCTTCTTCGTGCAATCTCAAGTTTCAACCATGGAATCTATCAACAAGATATATATTCTAGGTCTATATAGCATAATTAAGCAATATACAACATTATATGAGCATTACATAAACTAACAACATCAATTCAAGAAAAGTTAACATGTATACACAAACTTTAAACAACAATATAAATAACTCCCTCACAATTCAAGTGTTGAAGACAAGTTGTAGATGTCCTAGGTGCTTCAAAACTCTTCAAGACCAAGCTAGAAGTCCAAGTTTGCAAGGATTGATGAATAAATTTTTTCTCCTTTCTCTCCTATAGGGCCACAGGTTTGGGGGGGGGGGGGGGGAGGAGGGGAAGAGTTATAGGGTATTTTGCAAAAAGTTTTAAATGTAATATACTTGTATGTGTGTTATAATATATATATATAGTATATATATGCTAAGTTATACTAAGTCAAATGTCACTAATGTTTAGTCAAATAAGCTTAAAACTCTAAGTGATTGCTAGCTAGTTCAAAACTAATGTTTACTTACGTAATACTATTCATACGAAGTGGAAAAAATATCTTCAAACGCATATTCCTGGCCACGAAAGTCCAAAATGACAATTTTTCGATTCCTTTTATAAGTCATTTGGTTTAGGAAAAATATTAAATCGAACATTCAAGACAGTCAAATTTTTTTATGAATAGTTCCCTCTAATTAAAACAATTAAGCAAGAAAAAGAAGTGCACATAAAAATGCTCAAGTCGATATGCAACAGTTATTTAAAAAGATGTGATGAAATTTTGATCGTTACACTCTCATCTCCTTTAACAAATTGCGTCATCGCAATTTTTTAAGCTCAAAAGATTCATCGATAGTTGCAACAATTCTATTCGGTTCTGAAGCCAAAGAAGCACAATACCCTAAAAGAAGAACACCAATACATACACCGAGCGAGATTACCAATAAAATTACCAATAAGAATACTAGAGAAATCTTCATAAGTAATCCCGAATAAGTACTCCAATACGAGATCCGATTGCAAATGTTGTAGATAACATTACTATCACATACTAATGTCAAAATGAATATCGAGGGGATGCTCCATATAAGAATTTCCAATAGAATTCCAATAAGCACACGAAATATGGATGTTGGATAAGTATACCACCAAGAATTCTCAATAAAATGCCGTGAATGTTACCATTTATGAAGACTTGAAGAAGAATTTCAATCATGATTTATTATAAGAAGTCCAACTGAAATTCCCAGATGAGAATACCAAACTATAAAGTAGAATTTCCGAGCGTAGTACTAGAATTCCGAGATAATACTTTATAAGAATTCCAATGATCAAGATCCAAACGCAAAAGAGAATACCAAGAAAGATTATGGAAGATGAATACCAACGACTATTTGCTGAATAAAACCTCTGAGTACTAAATCCTTTTCATTGATCTTCGATAGCCAGCTGGTTCATAATTCTCTCTTTCACTGGCCCACATCTTCAGATAAGACGTTACTGATCATCTCTTTATAGGCGAGAGTGTTCACTTACCATATTAATGAGTAATGCATGTATGTGGTTGATTTTACATATGATAAACACTTATACACTTTATTATAAATAACTAAGGTAGGTAAACACTCAAGAAATCACTTACATGCATAACTAATCACATAAATAAGCATATCATATAAATTTCACTTATTGCACAAAGAGGTCACATAGGTGCACATACCATCACATGTCGCATAATCTTCCTATTTCACGCAATTATAACACATAAGAACACATTTTCACTCAAGTAAACACAACCCTCATGCAAGCACATACTTATTCAAGACTCACTTCACAGGCATGCACTCGAGGTTCACTACCCAACAGGCCGAGAACCCTGTCCTGGCTGTGAGTTGCTAAGCTCTAATACTACTATTGTAACGCCCCGATCCCTCACGAGACCGGAGCCCCGTTCCAATACTCGAGGTCATGAAAAATGAGGGGAAACATACATAGTCTCTCTTATTTGTAGGGCTATTAGTTCACCTGCAAGCAGTAACTTATACTTAAAACTACAATCCAACTCCAACGTACAATCCCATTCACACAAGCATGCAAACTAACTAGGCAATCAAATAAATCATTGAAGTTATTATAACCCATCTACAGTTCTTAACTTATACAAGAATACAAGCTTTACTTTATATTACAACCTTTTAGACAATAGAAACATATATAAGGTTTCATAATCTCAAAACAAAGCACATACAACCAGAAACTTGCATTTCCTGTACATAGACCGGTACATAGTATCCAACCATAGCTTTTCTTAAAACATGTTAAAACGAGGAATAAGTAACCAAGGTTACTCAGTGAGGGAGGTGATGCAGTAAACTAGGGTATGTTTTCGTCAGATGCAACAAGATAAAAACATTAATAACATAGATAAACAAGTTAATTAGAAAAGTATTTAATCACGTATATAAAGGATATAGTTCCACTTGTCTTCCATCACGAGCCACGAGCCAAGATCTTCAAGTAAGTGCCGGCGAACCCTTATTCCTCCAAAATGGGATACTTTGGATGTACCCTGATCCTACGACCCTTTCTCCTGAGGTAGGTCCATATGCCCAGCAGGTGAACCATGCCTCTAGGGTAGTGGAGTATACTCAGCGAGAGAAAGGGAATAGGCACCATAGTAGTTGAGGGAGCACGGCATGCTCGATACCACCCGTGTTTCTCGACGCTACCATGTTCGAAAAGGTTGCGCAACCCCGAAACAAATCCACAAGAATCAAGAACATCAAATAACACGTAAGAGGGTCGACAAAGTAGGCCGCCCTCGTATTTAATCACAATATAAGCCAACATACGCGAAATAGCTATATAATCCCAAAAGGGGCAAACAACTTATCTTTTCCCACAACCTTCTCAACTAGCTCAAATATACTTTAGACAAGCATATAAATACATAACAACAACTTTGCAAGCACTTAATAGCACCAAAGTAGTCACTTGCCACTTTTCCCCTTTCTTTAGCCAAGTTTTCTTCTCCTATATGCATTTCAAAGCTACAAAACTAATATCCAATCATTCTACAACCCTAATGAAGTCAAAGGGCTCCTATCAAGGCCATGAAAACCCGTTTTGGAGGCAAAAGCTCGGGAAGGCCCCAAGTGGATTTTAGTTACAACTACCTTATCCGGACCCCAATTTCATGCAACGAAAGCACCAAATGTGATTCCATGCCCCAAGGATACCTAATCTAAAGTCCAAACGTGCCCAGATTGCATTACGTAAAAAATCCCCTTTCTAAAGTTAACTAATTTTACAATTTTGCTCATTTTTGGCAATTCAACCTCACATGAGCCTTTGACTAGTTTCACTAATGTCTAAATCATCTAAAGGAAGCCTCAATTCGTTCAAATTAGCAAGTTTTATAAAAACCCTAACTTTTAGCACTATTCATTGTCTTCTTCGTGCAATCTCAAGTTTCAACCATGGAATCTACCAACAAGATATATATTCTAGGTCTATATAACATAATTAAGCAATATACAATAATATATGAGCATTACATAAGCTAACAACATCAATTCAAGAAAAGTTAACATGTATACACAAACTTTAAATAACAATATAAATAACTCCCTCACAATTCAAGTGTTGAAGACAAGTTATAGATGTCCTAGGTGCTCCAAAACTCTTCAAGACCAAGCTAGAAGTCCAAGTTTGCAAGGATTGATGAAGAATTTTTTTCTCCTTTCTCTCCTATAGTGCCACGGGTTTGGGGGAGGGGGGACTTATAAGGTATTTTGTAAAAAGTTTTAAATGTAATATGCTTGTATGTGTGTTATAATACATATATAGTATATATATGCTAAGTTATACTAAGTCAAATGTTACTAATGTTTAATCAAATGAGCTTAAAACTCTAAGTGATTGCTAGCTAGTTCAATACTAATTTTACTTACGTAACACTATTCTATTGGAGTACTTATTCGGGATTACTTATGAAGATTTTTCTAGTATTCTTATTAGAAATTTTATTGGTGATCTCACTCGGCATATGTATTGGTGTTCTTCTTTTGGGGTATCGTGCTTCTTTGGCTTCAGAACCGAATAGAATTGTTGCTGCTATCGAGGAATCTTTTGAGCTTAAGAAATTGCGAGGACGCAATTTATTGAAAGAGGGGATAGTGTAACGCCCGGAATTTCATCACATATTTTTAAATAACTGTTGCATATCGACTTGAGCATTTTTATGTGCATTTCTTTTTCTTGCTTAATTGTTTTAATTAGAGGGCACTATTCATAAGAATTTTGACTGTCTTGAATGTTCGATTTAATATTTTTTTCTAAACCAAATGACCTATAAAAGGAATCGAAAACTTGTCATTTTGGACTTTCGAGGCCGGGAGTATGCGTTTGAAAAATATTTTTTTGCTTCGATTGTAAATGTTGTAGATAACGTTACTATCACATACTAATGTCAAGATGAATATTGAGGGGATGCTCCATATAAGAATTTTCAATTGAATTCCAATAAGCACACGAAATATGGATGTTGGATAAGTATACCACCAAGAATTCCCAATAAAATACCGTGGATGTTTCCATTTATGAAGACTCAAAGAAGAATTCCAATCATGATTTATTATAAGAAGTCCAGTTGAAATTCCCATATAATAATACCAAAATATTAAGTAGAATATCCAAGCATAGTACTGGAATTCCGAGATAATACTTTATAAGAATTCCAATGATCAAGATCCAAACACAAAAGAGAATACCAAGAAAGATTATGGAAGATGAATACCAACGGCTATTTGCTGAATAAAACCTCTGAGTACTAAATCCTTTTCATTGATCTTCGATAGCCAGCTGGTTCATAATTCTCTCTTTCACTGGTCCACATCTTCAGATAAGCCGTTACTGATCATCTCTTTATAGGGGAGAGTGTTCACTTACCATATTAACGGGTAATGCATGTATGTGGTGGATTTTACATATGATAAACACTTATACACTTTATTATAAATAACTAAGATAGTTAAACACTCAAGAAATCACTTACATGCATAACTAATCACATAAATAAGCATATCATATAAGTTTCAAGAAAATTCATTTTTTAAAGTTGACTAATTTTGCAATTTTGCTCATTTTCGGCAATTCAACCTCACGTGAGTCTTTGACTAGTTTCACTAATGTCTAAAGTACCTAAAGGAAGCCTCAATTCGTTCCAATTAGCAAGTTTTATAAAAACCCTAACTTTTAGCACTATTCATTGTCTTCTTTGTGCAATCTCAAGTTTCAACCATGGAATACCAACAAGATATATATTCTAGGTCTATATAGCATAATTAAGCAATATACAACAATATATGAGCATTACATAAGCTAACAACATCAATTCAAGAAAAGTTAACATGTATACACAAACTTTAAACAACAATATAAATAACTCCTTCACAATTCAAATGTTGAAGACAAGTTGTAGATGTCCTAGGAGCTCCAAAATTTTTCAAGACCAAACTAGAAGTCCAAGGATTAATGAAGAATTTTTTTCTCCTTTCTCTCCTATAGGGCCACGGGTTGGGGGCGGACTTATAGGGTATTTTGCAAAAAGTTTTAAATGTAATATGCTTGTATGTGTGTTATAATATATATATATATATATATATATATATATATATATATATATATATATATATATATATACATGGAATTCTTCAGAAACCATATGACTTCAGAGAGGGGAAGTCTTACCATTTCATCCTAGTTTTTGAAGGGAACTTAGAAGAACAAAACCCTATCTGCCCAATGTTTTTAGAGAACATTAGAAAACTCATCTGTCCTGTGTTTTTGGAGAGAACACCGGAAAACTCATCTGGTCCAGTTTATACTCATAGAGGAGTATTACAACTGTTTTCTACTACTACTGTCTGTTTCCAGTTTATACTCATAGGGGAGTATTGTTTCCAGTTTATACTCATAGGGGAGTATAAATGGTGTAACAGTCATCTTCGTTGTCATCGGCATGATTTGTTGACACTGATGCTTGGTCTGAAGCATTTTCTAATTCTTCTAATTGCAACATAATGGCCTTGACTTCGTCAAAACTGGTGGCCGCTGCAAGCTGTGTAGTAAGGAAATTCTTAAATGAAAGAAATTCCTGTTGTTCTGGTTGAATTTCTTTTTTCTGCATCTGGTTGGTCTCAAGCCATGATTGAACTTTTGGTGTTGAACATGAAGCATTGTTCATCTTCTTCCACCACATGACTGAGTGAGCTCTTCCGAATGTCAAAATGTCTTGTTGATTTCCGAAAGATACATGTTTGTACGCGAATTCTGATCTGAAAATCCACGTGACAAAGAAGATTCTGTAAAACACAAAAAATGGAGGAAGATACGCTAATTGAGCTGGTGTCTTCCAATGCTTTGTGAAATACTGGAATCCTTCTAGTACTGGTTCTGGTAAAATTTCTGGAATTGGTCCAAAAGATGCCCACCACTGGATGAACCAATTTGGAACTTCTAGCGGGAATGTTTTGGTGAACAGAAAGAACCATGACATATCATGATTGTCATTCTGGCGATTGAATGCTCTGAACCACGCCTGAATGTAGTCATAATAGTTGTAGTCCTTGAGGGGAATGTCCTCTGAGATCTGTTTGGTTTTCTGTGGGGGTTGTCCCCATTGATCGAGGGTGATCACTTTCTGTAGTTTAGCCTTGACATGGCTGTACTGTCCTGGAGGTTTGTTCTTGTCATCTGCAACAAACTCAATGGATTCTGTTTTTCTGAGAATTGTCTCATAGTATTTCTGGTCTTTATAGGTGTTTTCTGGGATGTAGTTTGAATGAGGGTGAAGGAACGCTCTCGCAAACTCATCGGGTGTAATGTTGGGGTTATGTCTGAAATGGAAAGGTTCTGTTACAAGAATCTGGTCGAACACATTCTTGTATATGTATGTGGGTGATGGTAACTGTGGTAATGTCTGTTTAGGTTCTGGGGTTACTGTCATTTTCTTAGTAACAAGCGGCTGAAACCTGTTACTGATCGTCATCTGAGAAGATGATGTACCTGCAGTACCTGCACGAACATCTGTTATTGGTTTTTGTGGGGTAACTGTCCCCAAAACTGTGAGGTTTCTACCTAGGGGTGACTGGGTAGAGTATGGTGTATATGTGATCTGTTTATCTTCAATCTTTACTGGGGTTGAAGATTGGACTGGGGTTGCTGCTGGAGTTCTAGCTTTCTGAGCATAAGATGTGAGATCTAATGCTTTAGCTTTTCCTTTTTCTTTCCTAGGTGCCATTGCTAAGTGCGAGAAGAAGAGATGATCCTTCTGCAAAATGGTTAGCAACAATTTATAAGAAAATACGGAATTGAAACAATTATCAATTACGCTTCTGGACTTGAATCTGTGTTTCAATCTACTTAAATGCGGTGGACTTGAAACAATCCATCTGGATCAACTAATTTGATCTTTGTGTCCGCTTCTGTGATCTGTAAAAGAAAACAAAATGGAAAAGGTATTCCCTAAGGAATCCTATGTGATAGGCACGTGGCCTGTCAGAAACTCTCTGGTTAGAAAATCAGGGATGGAGTTATCCTCTCCCTTGATGTACTGAATATCAAAATCAAAAATTGACAGGATTGCCTGCCATCTGGCAAAAATCTGTTTAGATGCAATGTTTTTAACATCCTTAGTAAGCACATCTTTTGCTGACTTGCAGTCAACACGAACTAAGAATTTCTGGTTCAACAGGTCATCTTGAAATTTTGAAATGCATTTGACAATGGACAAAATTTCTTTTTTAACTGTTGAATAGTTCTGTTGGGCTTTATCCCAAGTTCCTGAATGGAAACGAACAATGTGTTCTTTTCCTTCTAAAATCTGGATAAGTATACCACCAAATCCTAATTCAGAAGCATCTGTCTGAACTATCTTTGGAGTATCTGGTTGACATAAAGTCAAAACTGGTAAAACTCTGACCTGACGCTTAATTTCCTTAACAGCGTTGGTATGGACATCAGTCCATGCTGGAGGATTCTTTTTAAGACGTTCAAAAAGAGGTTTACATAAATGTCTGATGCCTGGGTAAAAGTCTGCAACATAGTTTAAAGATCCTAAAAATCTTTGCAACTGTGTCTTCTCACGCAGAATATCTGGGAATTTTTCTGCAAAATCAAGTGTCCTTTTGGATTGGGATGATTTTCCCGAAAGAAATCATATTTCCAAGAAACCTAATTTTGGTCTGAAAAAGTCTAATCTTGGGTGCAGAAACCACAAGACCGTTTTCTTTAATAATTTTAAAGAAAATATGCAAATGTTTCCAATGTTGATGAATGTCATTACTGAAGACTAAAACATCATCAATGTAAACAATTGTAAAATCTATAAACTGATTAAATATCTGATTCATGATATTCTGGAATTCTGAAGGTGCATTCTTGAGCCCAAAAGGCATGACATTCCACTCATATTGTCCAAATGGAACGGTGAATGCAGTTTTGTACCTATCGGATTCATTGACTTGGATTTGCCAAAATCCGGATTTCATGTCAAATTTACTGAAGACATGGGCCTGGTTTAATCTCTTAAGGAGATCATTCTTGTTGGGTAATGGATATCTGATCCATTGCAAGACCTTATTCAAAGGCTTGTAATTTATGACTAAACGAGGGACACCTCGTTCCTGTTCTGCATGTTTGTTTACATAAAAGGCTGCACACGACCATGGGCTTTTGCTAGGTCGGATTAGCTTCTTATCAAGTAAACTCTGGATCTCTTTTTTACAAAGAGAAAGATATTCTTGATTCATCTGAATGGGCCGAGCCCTGGTAGGAATATTCTGTTCTGAAAAGTCTTTCTCATATGGGAGAGAGACAGAATGTTTCTTACGAACCCAAAAGGCCGTAGGAAGTTCTGAACAAACTTCTTTTTCAAGTTTGATCTGGAATTCATTGATAGCCTTTTGCTGTTTAGCAATTTGCTCATCAATTCTGAGGGACTTTATGTCTTGTTTAAGAAAACTAATCTGGTTTTCTTTCTGTTGGATTGAGTTAATATCTCTTCGTTGTGAAGGGAAATAAAACTCAAAAAGGATAGGTTTACCTAACACTTTGGTAGATACACCTTGTTCTGTAACAGTCATGGGAAATAACTGTTGAAGGAATGGATTCCCGAGAATAACTTGGGAATTTAACTGTTTTATCAGCACAAAGCTGGTCGGAAAACAAATACCTTGATTACACACATGTGCATTAGGTAATTTGTACTGGATATGAAGTCTGGTAGAGTCAGCTGTAGAAAGCTTCTCTTTGGTTTTCTCAAAAAATCTGGAAGGAATTAGACCTTCTTGGATACAGTTCATATCTGCACCTGAGTCTAATAAGGCAATGGTTTCAAATTTGAAATCATTAACCTTGATGGTTAACTGGACATACCATTTCTGGTAAGTGATTCTGTTCAGAAGATTGAGGTAATCCTCTGTAGGTTTGGAGGTACTAGCTCCTTCTGTTAGTTTGCCTAAAGCAATCTGAGTTTGTTTATCAAGTTCATCGTTCTGGGAAAGATGTTCTTGACGTTCTAAAGATTCTATTTGTAAGAGTTGGACATCCTGTTGGAGATGTTCATGATCTAATCTGAGATCACTTATCTCATGCCTATACTCTTGTCTAAGTTGCTGAATTTCTGTTTTTAACAGTTTAATCTCATGCTGGAGATCAGAGATCCCTATTGGTTGGGTTTTTCTCTTCTGGAAGTGACTGATGACATCAGAATAGTTGGTATTCTTGATGTTATTCTGGATAGGAATGGATTGAGGTTTTTCTTCCTCTTTCTGATCCATAATGTCTTTGAGTCTGAGAAGATAAGCTTGCTTTTCTTCTGGGTTATCAATCTTACAGATCATATCGATCATAAGACTATGAGAATCTGTAAGGACATTTAATCCTTTCTGACAGAAACATGCTCCTTTACTGGGACACGCACATTCCTGGATGGAGTTGGAAGAACTACTGGAATAGTAGTTGTCTGTTCCAATCTGATTAATGTTTTCTTCATCAGAGTAATCTAAAGAAGAACTGGATGATGATTCAAGATCATCGATGGACTGGATAATTTTGCTCTTTGTAGCTTCATCTAATTCAAGTGATTGAATTAGTGATCTGATTCTACAATCTTTTGCAAAATGTCCTGATTTACCACATTTGAAGCATCCTGTGGATTTCTGTTCTTTTTTAATATCTTTTTGATATTTCCAATTTCTTCGTGGAAACCTCTGGTAATGTTTCTTCTTATGGGAAGTGTATGGTTTGTTGCCATACTTCTGGTTATACTTCTGTCCAATGGACTTGAAGTGATTTTTATACTTTCTGGCGGAAATTCTGGATTTATGTGTTTTCTGAGTATGGGGTGGTTTGACTCTTTCCATACCATACTGTTCACACCAATTTCCAAGTTCTTTTCTGTTAGACTGTTTCTTTAATTGAGCTTTGAGACGAAGGTCAGTGCAAAGCTTTAAAGCTGTCTTATTAATATGGGAAATGATGTCACCATATGTCATAAGATCATAGTCTAAATTGGGATATTCTGTTGAGAGAGAATCTCTCACTTGCTGAGCAAACAATTTTGGAAGTCCACAAAGGAACCTTTCTTTCCAATAACTGGCATTGTTGTCAGATCTTTGGTATAGTTTACTGAGGAAGACATCCTTATACCATCGGAAGTCTTGGAGTGTTCTACATCTGAGGTTCTGAAGAATTTCAGATGTTCTTTCTTGATAGACTGTGGGATCACCTATGAAATGGTAGGTGATATCGAAGACTAAGGCAGAAAGAGCACATGACTCTGTCTGGCCATTCTGATTTAGAATAGGTTCTCCATTCTCATTGGTTTTAACCATGTTGAGAATGCCTTCTTTGGTAGCATCACTGAGATGGTCATCCCACCATCCTTTGAGCTGACCATTGAAGCCAAGAATGATGTTTCTGGTTGCTGCCCTCTCAGTAACAGCTTGTTTGTAAATGTTACCGATTATAATCATCTGTTTGGTAACATTGAGAATCTGATATTCTGACATCCCATCTATGTTCCATTCATAGATCTGAGATCCTGAGAAAGATCTTTGGGTATGTGATTCTTCAATTTGAAGATCTGGAGGTGAAGGTCTGGGATAGAAATTCTTTGTGTCTGGAAAAGAAATTCTATTGAGTTGGATATTTTTATTCCTCCCGGAATTCTGTGAAGATGAGGAATCGCAATCAGAATTACTGTCTGACTGTTTCAATGTTTGAAGGGCCAATTGGCTGGATGAAGGTTCTAATTTCTTGGATCTGGAAATCAGTTCCTGGAGAAGCTTGGTATTCTTCTCTTCTGTAGATTCCAATTTTGGAATATATTTTGATATTTTAAAAGGTAAAACCTTGATCGGAGATTCTGGGTTAACCTTTGAACTGGTTAATTTTAATGAATCAAATGGTTTCGTCAATGCAACAGTGGTCTGTTCAGTTGACTTCTGTTTTGACTCATTAGTTTTTACTGGAGTAATGGGAATTGTATTCTGTTTTTCAAGAATATCTTCGATATTCTGAATCTGTTTTTGTAATGTAACAACTGAAAGATTAGTCCAATTATTCTGTTGAACTATGTCTTTTAGTTCTGGTTTTTCTGAAACAATAACTGGTTTGAGATCTACAGTTCCTTCTATTGCAGGAATCTGTGTATGTTGAAACGGAGGGTGCTCCGATTCAATGACTTTTGTGGAATTAGGCAAATTCCATTTTCTTGTTCTTGCAGTAAGAACATTAATGTTCATTGGCTTATTCCTATGTTTAAACCACATAAAAAATGGCACATTTAACCTAACAAGTTGCAGATACTGAAGCCATTGGCTTTTTAATTCTGCTAATTGTTCATTGTTATGGTTCTCAAAATACCATTCTCTAATCTGTTTATTTTCTTCTGACATGAATTCATCCTTTAATCCTTGAACATCTCGTTCAAAGACTTCAGATAAAACACTGACGCCGAAGTCTGAAGCTGAAGGATTGAAATCAACAGATGAAGTATCTGTTGGTTCTGTTGGTCCAAATTCTGGATAGATTGGACGAGCAGTCTGTTCTTCAATTCTGATTCCTATGGGAACAGATTGAGTCTGGGTTCTATGTGTTGAAGAAAGATCAACAAATCCTGGGGTTGGATCTGAAATGCTGATCCTAGAGATACTAGAGGCTGAACGGGATAAAACTGATCCTCTATTTCCTCTATCTATCTTAATGGAAACAGTACCATCATCGTACTGGATGATTTGTTCTATTCTGGAGTTCTGGACGTTCTGGTCCTGAACAACTGGTTTGGTGGCATTTTCAATATCCCACCTGTCTGGAAGTGAAACTTCATTCCACATGATTGTTCTGGGTATGTTAACTATTGATCTGTTTCTGTCCATGTTCCAAAGGATAGTTTCTCCTTTAGGACGATGTCTAGTTATGGATCTGGGATTTAATCCTGTTGTCATTAATTTATAATTAAGACGATAAATAACTTCATATGCATGTGTACCACAATCAACATAGTAGTTATGCGTCTTAATGTCTAACTGTAATGCTTTCATGATATGAGGGCATGTAAGTGATATGGTATGATCTGGAAAACAATTAAAGAAGATAGGTCCATTACAAAGACTCGTTTCTACTAAACCTAGTAGTGAATCATTGTATCTGAGTAACCTACAATCTCTAAGAGCTAGATATACACTGGTATCTAGTCCTTCTCTGATTAAAGGCTTAAGTGCGACTTGCACATGGCCAATATGTAGAAACCTTTAGCCGTTTCTAATGGCTTTGTCTATGCTTTTCTGGGAGAAAAGTCTGATACTCTGTTGATCACTGGTTAGTGGCACAACTACTTCCTTACATTTAATAGTAAGCAGAGATCTGAAGTCGAAATGACTTTTTCTGTAAATCTCTTCTAATATATATATATATATATATATATATATATATGCTAAGTTATACTAAGTCAAATGTTACTAATGTTTAGTCAAATGAGCTTAAAACTCTAAGTAATTGCTAGCTAGTTCAAAACTAATGTTTACTTACGTAACACTATTCATATGAAGCGGAAAAATATTTTTCAAACGCATACTCCTGGCCTCGAATGTCCAAAATGACAAGTTTTCGATTCCTTTTATAGGTCATTTGGTTTAGGAAAAATATTAAATCGAACATTCAAGACAGTCAAATTTCTTATGAATAGTACCCTCTAATTAAAACAATTAAGCAAGAAAAAGAAATGCACATAAAAATGCTCAAGTCGATATGCAACTGTTATTTAAAAAGATGTGATGAAATTTTGGGCGTTACAGCTCGCCCTTTGCAGACTACAAATAAATCCGTAAAATTCAACAATTGAAAAATAAATCCAATAAAACAAAATCACATAGAAAAAATAATAGAGTTACTGATAGAATTATAATATTAAAAAAATAGAAAAGTAGTGAACCCGCGCAAATATTGATTTTCTAGCTGACTCTGATTTACTGGTATAAAGTAGAGATAACGCTATTCATAAAGTAGAGATATCGTTTTTAATAAAATGAAGATTTTTATTGATAGAGATAAAAAAAAAACTTATAATTTAAAATGAAGATATGATAGAATCCTATGATAAATAGGAAAATCTTAACTAAATATAGGATATAAATTTAAATAATATGATTTAGATAATAATGCATCTAATAATTATCAATTATATTATAATCTGTAAAAATAATTTAAAAGTTTCAAAATTAAGATAAATTTGTATTTACTTGTAATTGAATTATTATTTCAAAATTTAATATTTAATATGCTTATAATATTTACACGTGGCATGATATGGTTGTTCTTTTCGAGATGTTCATTAAATGACACGTGGCATAGTGGTTATTCTCTTAGAATATTAACTAGCGTTGTCCCTGTGCAATGCACGGGTGTGGTAATAATATGTAGCGACTCTAAGTAATTTATCAATCTATTAATTTTTAATCACATTATTTAAAAACTATAATATGTAGTTATTCTGAATAGTTTACCATTACTAAAGAAACCAAATAAAGTAAGCATGAGCATACATCAAACTTTTTACTCAAGTAAAAAAAAGATCAAACCTTTCAAATGACACATATATCTCCTTTTTTCGAATTGTTATTTTTACCAAATTCACACCTACCTTGTCCTAATTTGACGCCACTCTTACTCTTTTTACATGTGATCTACTTGTAAATAAATTATCTTTTACCATCAAAAGTTTGAATGTTTCAATGGCTAAAGAATATGTTGTGACCTTGCGTAGATATGCTTCTTAACAAAAGATGCTGAAATCCGTCGTACTATGCAAAGAATTATTATTTTGATCAACTTGAACATACACCCTAAAAATATCATGGACTACCTAGCAAATATTATAATTGATGGTTGTAATGTATTCAAATCTACATAGATTTGTTATCGCTTTCAATTTACAAATATGTCTCATTAGTTTGAAATGCATTAGTAATATTTAAAGTAGATTTGTTTTTATGATCTAAGTGAAATTTAAATAACTGAACAAATCACCTAAGAAGTTGCATAGTACAAGACTTTATTTTTATTGCTCCAGACTTTTATTTATAGCTATGGAAAAACTTACAACCAAACAAAATTGTGTTTGCTAAAATTTAACGAACAAACTTTGATTAGATGAGATTATAGTTGTCCAAGGTATATCATTCCAGTAATCGATATTTAACAAATGAAATATTTCAATAAATTATAAAATATTTAAATATTAGTGTGAAAAGCAAAAATGTTTATTTTTAGTACATATGATTGGAAAACATACTCTTAGTTCTTTTCAGTTTAGAACATCATCAATCATTTTTATCCAACTCTACCATTCATGTTCCAGTTTGCTCACATTATTCTATATAAATAGAGTTACGAAATTTTTCTAATATAGAACTATGATTCTCAAGTATTTATTCCATTTATTCCGTTAGTATTCTCTGTACATCTTCTAATAAACCGAGTACAAAAAAAAGCTTCATTGAATCTAGAATACTAAGATGATAATCCTCCCGATTGGCTAGAGGCACATGTGATATTATTCTAATAACAAAGTTTTTTTGCTTTCTTGGATATCACTTATGGTCACATTCTTTGTAAAGAAAATTTTGTTCGAAAACTCTAAAAACATCATCTTGTTAGCTTCTTCATACTATTTTTTGCATTCATCTAAAGTTTAAACATTAATTTCTTTTAACTTCTCCATTTGATTTATTATCCTTATAGATAACAGTATTTTTTAAGGAAAGATGAAATTATAGCTTTGTATAATTGGATATATAAAATGAATATAAAAGAGAAAAAGTTCCCAAGCAGCCTCACAAAGGGGATATTTGTATGCAATCATAATAAATATTAATTTTATTAGCAAGTTGAGATTAATCTCCATTTACATGTCTATCATATAGAACTGTTGTCACTCGGTTATGACCCTTAGAAATATATTTGAATAAATATTTAAGTACAATCGTCTTACATATGTAGTCAATATTGATTGAGCATGATATTTTAGGGGAAACATTGAGTGATAAAGGATGATATGTCAATTATCGAGCTCAATCCCTTTTCTTATAATAGTTCGTCCATATTCTTTTATTCTATATTGAGGAAATCCTTCGCCATCAATAGTGAAGAGAAATTTTAATTGTGTTCTTAACAAAAATAGATACACTAAAGAAAGAAAAAAATAAAAGTGAATAACAACATAAAAAATAAATTCAATATAAGAAGATAGTGATACACATGATAATTTTTTATAATACCATTTCTTTTGCAGTCGGAATTCTTTCATCAGACACAAAAATTGACACCTTTATTTAGTTAACTCAGGTGTCAGAAAGATTTTTTTAGAGATTAATATAATAGTAGATATTTGAGAATTTTTTTTTTACCACATATCATCATATATTGATATTTATAAAAGATCAAACAAATCAAAGTATTCATATATAGTTTCATACATTCACCGATTGAAATTCTTTTCATAGAGTTGTAACATTCGTTATGTCATTAATTGGATAGACTAACGACTAAAATAGTATGCCAAGACATTGAAAAGATAAATTAGATTAGGTTATCATTCTGTTTCACAAGCGCTTTTCTAGCACTATAGATTTTCTTCTCACCCCTTCATTAATCATGCCCCATTGGTCTCTATTTCTGAGTTATCCATTACTAAAAGTAAAACATAAAATGGTGAAATTATAGTATTCAAAAGTGAAATATAAGATAGTAAAATTATATTACTTAAAAATATATGACGACAATGAGAATTCTGAAGAAGTCTCGTCGCAATGGAATTATATATACCAAATAAGTTGTATTTCATTAAACTCACCATATGCATTTTTTTTTTCATTCCAGTTCAAAATATAACAAACGAAATCATAAGATAGAAATATACTCATATAGCAATTAATGAATTTTAAAAATATTATCCAAGGAGATAAGTTGGATTAAATTAGAAAGATTGCATTATTTGTCCCAAATTATATACAAAATATTGACTAACTCCCCATTGCCCTACTATTCTATGTCTTTTATTGTAGATTGATAAATTTGAAGTGCGGATATCTCATTCAAGCAATAGGACTCTATGAACTTTCAATTGCTTATTGAACTACAAATAGTGATTTTTGAATTCACTATACTGTTTCAATACTGGATATCATAAAATATGTGATTTAGAATTAGAAAATTAAAATTAACACAATTAGATCGATGATCAAGTCAAAATAATTCCATTTTGCATGGTTATTTATCATATATGGAGGAATATTTTCAGCATTTAAAATATATTTTAGAATATTTTGTCCCATTTTCTAGTCTACATTGCATACTCAAATTGCACTTATTCGTCCTATTTAAAGGATTTCACAATTCTTATCCTTACAGGTATCATTAAAGTTACAATCATCAATGTGAACAATATTCGTTGAACCTTAAAAAAATAAAAAAATAAAGTTCTATTTTTTTATGTCTAAAGTTACCATTATTAATATCCATAATTGGATATCTATAACTGATCAAGATTAGTACATTTAATATGTCATTTAATAAACCATCTCTTTGAAATGAATAGATATATAAAAAGCAATTGTAATTTTCTTTTTATGTTTTGTGGAAAGTTTATTGGCTTAATGGAAAGTTTATTTCATAAACATTCTTCAAAAATAATATGTAATATTATATAAAAAATAAAAAAATAAAGAACCGAAACAACTTTGTGGCATATCAGAAAATATCATATAATGCCAAAGACTTGTTGGTCTAGTGGCATGGCATTCGCAGTATTTGCGAGAGGTTGCGAGCTCAAGTCTTGCTAGCTACATATCAATGTCTGGGCGGTTTAGGCCTCCCTTTAAATCAAAAAAAAAATATATATATATCACATGATATATATACCATCAAATAACAAAAATTAAAAAATCAATAAATGATTCTTGATGACTAATTCTTCTATTCCTTAATCAACTTCCTCATTTTAGTGGGATAAATTTGCATTTTCTCTATCTAGTGCTTATCCCAAACCCTTTTCTAGGGCGTGATGCACAAACTTGAACTCTTCGACAATTTTTTTAAAGTACCGGAATATCACACCAATTTCCTACAACATCAAAAAATTAACAACGATAAGTAAAAACAATAATCAAACAGAATTAGTATTAGTAATAATTATGAAATTGGTTCCACTGTTGTTATATCAACAATCATTTTATCAATAATGTTTGCAGAACTTGATCCAATTGCATTAACATCAAATAGTTTGACAAAAACTAAAAACAAAATAAGTGAGTAATAAATTAATTAAAAATTAAATAACAATAACTTGAAATAACCTATTTTACAAATGTAGAAGAAAAAAAATGCAGATAATTTATATAGGGGCATTTGATCAATCGCATTAGTGTTATCAATTCCATAATAGCATGTCATGAATATGCCTTCATAACTACTTCTAGAATGTTTTCGACTCATGGAGTAAATGTATGCATATTTTGCTAATATAGTTTATATCTCTGAAAAGTCAACACAATGTTATGATGATGATATTTTCCCAGTTCATGTAAAAATGATATAAAAAAGAAGTTCTTTGGCATGTTAAGATGAATGTGTTCTTTTTCTCAGTTCACACATTTGCTTATGCATTCCTAATACTACACTAAATAGAGCGTGTTTTGTGACACCCAGACCCAGCATGTAGTGAATAGTACATACTTGCATGTACTTATGTATTTACTTTAAATGTTTGGTTATAATTACATGTTTATGTTAATTTATTTACACTATTTTCATATTTCTTGAAATACGTGCAAATAATATTTAGTAAATTTAAATGAGGCAATTACCTTGGTAAAATAATTATTAAAAATTATTTTATTGTATTTAGGTGCTAGTTTTCATTATTTTTAATTAATTGAATAAGTAGCACCTGAGCCCGGGTTAAATTTTCAAGTCTTCTATTTTTCTAAAATTTTATTTTTCTCTTGTTACTTGGTATTTATCTGGTATTCATTCACTGGAAGTATGTGCATAGCATATCTAGAACGTGGGATATAAATAGTTGTGTCCTCGAGTGAATAGTATAAACTATAATGCGTTTTATGCCATTTGGTACTAGATTTTTCTAAAGCTCAAAGCCTAATCTTCTATCTATATATAAACACATAAAATAACTATTTTATTATTTTATTTACTGAAATTTATTTTACTAACATTTTAATTGATTTAAATTTACTATTTGAATGTGAAGTCCTGCACCCGAGAATATTTATTTTTTTATATTATCACCATTTACCTTTATTTAAAATGTATTTAATTGATCTATGATAATTAATTAATTATGATTTTTATTATTGGTATTTATTTAAATTATATTTATATAATTGCCGAGACCATTATCTTATTATTTTATTTATTTAAATTATTTTATATGGCTTTTTATTGATTTATTTTATTGTTCGCACGAGAAACCCGGGCCCGGATCTGAATGAGCTAGTTATTATTTTAATAATTATATTTATTTATCTTTCTCGGACCCGAACGAGCTGGAGTATTATATTTAATAATTACATTTCTTTAATTGGCCCGGAACTGAACGAGTTACATTATTAATTTTAATAACTATATTTACTTAATTAGCTCGGGGTAAATTTAAACTATTTTATTTACCGAGAATTATATTCTTCCTATATTACACTTTATTTATAATATATTCGTTTATTGTCAGAATGTGTTGTGCATGTCCCGAGTGCGAGTTAGAAAATAGGAAAGTAGTGTCCTCGAGTTAATAATAGCTAGTATTTATTTTTGGCCTATTTGATTTCTAACTTTGTTTTTACCAACTATTCTTGCCTAAATAGTCAATTAAGTTAAGTCAAACCTTTAGTCTACATATCTATCTACCTTATATACATAGCATTGACCAAAATAGAAAACAAACACAAAACACCAAAGAAAGAAAAAGAAATAAACCTGACAGGTTCATGAGGAAAAGAAAAGGGAAAAAAAATCTTTGGGGCTTTGATGGTTTTGGCAAGATCAAGGTTAAATTCAAGTGGTTTAATCTTTTACCTAGTGTTTCCTAGCTTTTGCAAGGTGAGGGAGTTTGCATTTATTTGAGTTTAAAGTTTATGTCAATTATTTGAATTTTTTTTATTGTTGATTATAGCTATAATAATAGCATTGACCAAAATAGAAAACAAACACAAAACACCAAAGAAAGAAAAAGAAATAAACCTGACAGGTTCATGAGGAAAAGAAAAGGGAAAAAAAAATCTTTGGGGCTTTGATGGTTTTGGCAAGATCAAGGTTAAATTCAAGTGGTTTAATCTTTTACCTAGTGTTTCCTAGCTTTTGCAAGGTGAGGGAGTTTGCATTTATTTGAGTTTAAAGTTTATGTCAATTATTTGAATTTTTTTTATTGTTGATTATAGCTATAATAATTGTTATGCATGCTTGATATACAATCTTTAGAGTCTATAGAACTCTCTTTTGTAGCTTCATAACATTTTCCATGGCTAAAAACTTTAATTGCACAAAGAAGATGATGAATAGTGACAAAATTTAGGGTTTTGATATAACTTGCTAATTAGAGTGAATTGATACTTCCTTTAGGTGCTCTAGACATTAGGGAAACTAGTTAAAAGCTCACGTGAAGTTGAATTGCCAAAATTGAACAAAATTGCAAAATTAGCTAACTTTTAAAAGGGGGTTTTTCACGAAATATAATTTGGGCACGTTTGGACTTTAGTTTAGGTATCCTTGGGGCATGAAAGCACTTCTGGTGCTTTCGTTGTAGTAAATTGGAGTCCGGATAGGGTAGGTGTAGTTAAAATCCACTCGAGACCTTCCCGAGCTTTTGTCTCCAAAGCGGGTTTTCAGGGCCTGGGTAGGTGTCTTTTGGCCTTCCTAGGAGTGTAGAATGATTGGATTGTGGATTTGGAATCTTGAATTTTGTGTGGGAGAAGAATTGATTAGTTAACAAAGGGAAAAATGTGTTAAATGATGTCTTTGTGTTTAAATGAGCTCATAGATGTGTTGTTATGTGTCTATATGCTTGACTAAGATATAAACATGCTAATTGAAAAGTTTACAGAAAAATATGTTATTTATCTCCTTTATGATTTTATCATTACTTTGTGCATATTGTAGCTAATTGCGAGGGCGGCCTACTTTGTCATCCTTCTTATGTGATATTTGATGATCTTGGCTCTCGTGATCTTGGTTCAAGGTTGCGCAACCTTTTCGGACAGGGTAGCGTCGAGAAACACTAGCGGCATCGGGCTTGCCGTGCTTCCTCGACTACCATGGTGCCTATTCCCTTTCTCTCGCTGAGTATACTCCACTACCCTAGAGGCATGGTTCATCTCGTTGGGGCATATGGATCTACCTCAGGAGAAAGGGTCATAGGATCAGGGTACATCCGGAGTACCCCATTTGAAGGAAAAAGGGGTTTGCCGACACTTGCTTGAAGATCTTCGCTCGTGGCTCATGATTGAAGACAAAAGTGGAACCGTATCATTTTTATACATGGTTAAATACTTGTCTAATTAGTTTTGTTATTTTGTATTGTATTTGTTGTTATCTTGTTATATCTCATGTAAGCAATCCCTGGTATACTGCATCACCTCCTTCACTGGGTAACTTTGGTTACTCATTTCTCATTTTAACATGTTCTAAGTGCAGTTAGAACAACTACCTTGTGTGTCGTGTTGTTGGTTGCTTATCTTGCTGTGGTTGGAAGCTGTTTGTGAAGATGGGACTCGATGTATTTTTGTTCTGTTTTGAAGCCCTTGAAGTCTTGTATGTATTTCATACGGCTTGTTGGATTGTAAATTAAATTAAGGACTTATGTGGTTTGGTAGAGTAGTTGGCATATAATAGCTAAAGATATATTTTGTTGTCTTTTGATTGCGTACTTGTGTGACAAGTAGGTGGACTTATCATAAGTAAAGCTTGTGAATGTAGTTAGAGTGGTATGATAAGCTATCTTGTAATCTAGAATTTCAAAGGTTGTGTCATTGCGTGCTCGAGTGATTATGTTGTTGTCTAAGGCTCAGATGGTCTTGAGGAGTTCATTGTGTATGATGACATTGTAGGATGGGATGGTATCTTGGAGTTGGATTGTGGTTTTGAGGATAAGTTATTATTTACAGGTTTTGGATTCTCCTATAAACGGGGGAGACTCTGTCCGTTTTTCCTCATTTTTTTGAGTCTTGTGCTTTGGGATTGGGGCCCTAATCTCGTGAGGGATCGGAGTGTTACAGAGGTGGTATTAGAGCTTATATAGCTCTCAACCGGGATAGAGTTTTCGGCCTGTTGAGTAATATATGTGATTTATGTGCTAGGTATGTAACGCCCCGATCCCTCACGGAACCGAGGCTCTAATAGTCAAGCTAAACGCAACCCAATTCCAACCCGGTCACAAAATTTAAGGAGAACGGATAGAGTTTTCCTTATTTATAGGACTAATAAAAAACCTGCATGCAGCAAGTATAACCACAATACAACACCCCAACTCCAACTGTCCCACTTTTCCCAGTCCCAAGGCTATCCGAGCCTTAGACAAAAAAACATTACCACACGAGCATGCAATCAAAAGATAATAAAGTCTATCTTTAGCTATTACATGCCAACTAAGCCACTAACTATTCAAGACTACAGCTTTAATTACAACCCACAAAATTTATCATTAATACATACAGGGCCTCAAAGGTCTCAAAATAAGACATAATATAATAACACACATCTTCAAAGAGATTCAACCTCAGCAAGATAAGCAACCAGCAACACAGTACTCAAGGTAGTTGTTCTAATTGCACCTGTAACATGTTAAAACGAGGAATAAGTAACCAAAGCTATCCAGTGAGGGAGGTGATGCAGCAAACCGGGACGTGCAACATGATATTCAACAGAATAATAATATTTTCAACACCAAATAACACAACCAAGTAAACAGGTAATTAACCACATATTAAAAGTATACCACTTCAAGTCTTCAATCTCGTACCACGAACTTCATGCAAGTGCCGACAAACCCTTACTCCTCCAAATTGGAGTACTCCGAATGTACCCCGATCCTACGACCCTTTCTCCTGAGGTAGGTCCATATGCCCAGCAGGTGAACCAAGCCTCTGGGGTAGTGGAGTATACTCAGCGAGAAAGAGAATAGGCACCATGGTAGTCGAGGGAGCACGGCAAGCCCGAGGCCGCCCGTGTTTCTCGACTCTACTATGTCTGAAAAGGTTGCGCAACCAGACACGAATTCAAGAATTCACGAGATAATATCAAACAAACACGAATAACCACGAGATAACAAATAAATGGTACATGTAACTTTATCAATTAACTAAATCATATAATCTAAAAATAATGAAATAAACTAAGATGCACAAAAGGGTTAAAGACTCCCTCACGTGGAATTAAGCTAAGCATGCAAGAAAATAGCTCCGATTCACTTTAAACTTTCTCGAATTAGCTCGAATACGTAGCCCTAGTGTGTTCATATAAGTTTAGCACTTTAGCAGTAACTATATCAATTCCAACTTAACTATTACTTAACTCAAACCTACAACAATAGAAGCTATATTTATAATCACTTATAGTCCTACTCACTTAGCATACAATGTCTATTAGAATTTGATCTTTAACAAAGTACAAGTAATATAGTCATTATAACAAGATATAAGTATTAAATATGAAAATAACTATACGAACACAAAGGGGTCAATGTCCGATGATCACGAAATGCTCACAAATGCTATATAATAACATATAAAGGCGAGATATACAAGTACAAAAACTAATTCAAAGGCTAAGCATGAAAACCCCGAGCTTCCTACTGGAAATTCAAGGTCAAGATAAGCAAGATAGCTATACTACTAATTCAAGGATACCTAAATGCATCATCTAGAGCCTCCAATTCATAGCTTAGAGCACGAGTACACGAAAACACCGAAAATACCTCTTTGTGGGTTTACACTACAAGTACCAATTTCGGATCCTAAACAAGTGAAACGAGGGTACTTCTAAGGTTTCATTACTTAATAAAGACTATCCATGACATCGAAACGTGCCCGGATTCGAGTTAACCCCGAAACCCCTTATTAAAGTAGCCTATTTTGATCAAATTTCTCAAATTTTGAACATAGCAAGTGCAATTAACATTTTTTCCACGCTCATGGACCTAATTGGCAACTACTAGGAGCCTCGAATTGAATTAAATTGCAATTTTTTTCGAAAACCCTAGTTTGACACTATTCATCATCTTTCTCAAGTGAAATCTTGTCAAAAACTTAGTTTCAAGCTATACCAATGCATATGCAAGGTCTCTAGCATGTAATAATACCATATAGAACAAGAATCAAGCATGTAATGGCACATTAATGGCAAAATCCAAAAATTGCAAAATTGAACATAAACTTTAGAATGCAACAAATATAAATTCCCTCACAATTTTGTAGTTATAAGCAAGGTAGTGATGCTCCTAGATGCTCCAAGATCAAGCCAAGAAGTTTATTGCAAGGTTGGATGATGAAAATTCCTCTCCTTTTTGCTCCATGGGGTTGACGGGTTTGGGGGGGCTTTTTGGGTTATTTTTGGCTTTTATTTTCGGTGAGTATTATGCATATAGGGTAATTTAGATATATATATTTGTGTAGGTGTTATATTATTGGTCAAATGCCACTAAAATCTTGGTCAACTATATTAAAATGCCAATTTAATTGCTAACTAACTCAAACTAATGTTTACTTACGTAACACTATTCAAACGAAGCCAAAAATCATTTTTCAAACGCATATTCCCGGCCTCTAAAGTCCAAAATGACAAGTTTCTAATTCTTTCTATATGTCATTTTATCTAAGAAAAATATTAAATCGACCATTTAAGACAGTCAAATTTCTTATGAATAGTAGCCTTAAAATAAAACAATTAAGCAAGAAAAGAGATGCACATAAGAATGCTCAAGTAAATATGTAATAGTTATTTTAAAAAAATATGATAAAATTCCCGGGCGTTACAAGGTATATAAATGTATTGTGTGCTCGGAATGTGAGAAGCCGTATATTAATAATTAATTTATGTACTTGTGTCCAAGTTGTAGTTTAAGTGACCTTGTGGGATTATATGATCATGTAATAGTTACTTGTCTTATGCTTGTCTAAGTGAATAGCATGCTAGCATGGAAGTAAAATGCGAAAGGTCTATTACATGAATATGTGTGTTTATGACATGTCTGGATTGTCTTGTAAGCTTAGTGCATCATACGTGACTGTGTGAGTAATATAATTTGAGTATAAAGGTTTTGTCTATATGTGTTATATGATTACTTATATTATATCACTGCTTTTACTAGTACGATGGTGAATGAAGTATAGCATTTGAATTAGATTTACATGCTAGAAATAGTTAATCTTGAATGTATGTGTATGTATGTGGGACTGGTAGGTTTTTTGAATGACAATGTGTACTTATGTGTCAAACTTGTATGAAATGTGAAAGATGTGCACTATATGTAATTATGTGGCTATGTGTACATCTATGTGATTTAATTGTGCAGTACGTGAAAAAGAAAGAGGTGATATATGCCAATTTGAGATTATGTGTGCATTTAGCTAATTCTCAGAGAAATACTTATCTTGTTTATTAATAGTAATATGTGTGATATAATTTCATGGAGAAAAAAAAAATTGTCATTTGTATTCAGATAACTTGTTAGGTAAAGGTAGGTGACAATACATCTTAGTCTAACTAATGGATACATAATCGTTTCAGAAGCTAACTGTGCCTATGTGATAAATACCTGTTACGTGAGCATTAAATTCAATAAGTTGAGCATGTGTTAATACATGTATATTTTATATGATTTTGACTGCATGCATACATATTACCCTTTGAACTGGTAAGTGGTCTCTCCCCTCTATTACACGATGGCCGATAGCAAACCTACTAGAGATGTAAACTAATCAGAAGAGGGGGCAGTTAGTCAGACATCAGAGCGAGATCTTATATACTATACAGTTGGACTTCTTGCGAGGTTTTCACTTTGGCAATCTTGTCAGAGGTTAAGTGTTGACATTGGATTTTAGTGGCATTTCTATCAGTAGTATTGCTTGGGAATCTCAGATGAAATTTTTATTTGGTATCGTATATGAACTTCTTATCGGGTATTTCTATCTAAGAGAGTTTATATTCAAAGGTATCAAACAGCATCCCTGACATGGATTCTTATCTGGGTCCTTATTTGGGATTTCACATATGGCATCACTTCGGTATTCTTATTGGGCATTTCTCGATATTATCTGGGCATTTCTTGGTATTATCTTATCTGTACACAAGAAGTACTATTGGAATTTCTATTCAACTCCGTCTTCGGTATTTAAATATGGAATCCATTATAGTATTCTCTCGGTATTACTAAAACATCTTCTCGTATGATATTCCTATTTGGGCTTCTATCTGGTATTTTCATAGGAGCCGTTATTTGGCTACCTTGCTAGGATTTTAGCGGTGGAGATCACTGATATTCTAGCTGGATTTCTTGGTGGTAGTATAGTGGATATTCTTACTAGTCTTCTTGGATGCTACACTTCTTAACTTCAAGTTCGACGAGAATTGTTGCAGTCATTGAGAGGTTTTTTTTCCTCTAAGAAATTGCAAGGACGCAATTTTTGTAAGGAGGGGAGAGTGTGACACCCAGACCCAGCATGTAGCGAATAGTACCTACTTGCATGTACTTATGTGTTTACTTTAATTGTTTGGTTATAATTACATGTTTATGTTAATTTATTCATTTATTTGCACTATTTTTACATTTCTTGAAATACGTACAAATAATATTTAGTAAATTTAAATGAGGCAATTATTAAATTGGTAAAATAATTATTAAAAATTATTTTATTGCATTTAGATGCTAGTTTACATTATTTTCAATTAATTGAATAAGTAGCACCTGAGCCCGGGTTAAATTTTCAAGTCTTCTATTTTTCTAAAATTTCATTTTTCTTTTGTTACTTGGTATTTATCTGGTATTCATTCACTGGAAGTATATGCATAGCATATCTAGAACGTGGGATATAAATAGTTGTGTTCCCGAGTGAATACTATAAGCTATAATGCATTTTGGGCCATTTGGTACTAGATTTTTTCTAAAGCTTAAAGCCTAATCTTCTATCTATATATAAACACATAAAATAACTATTTTATTATTTTATTTACTAAAATTTATTTTACTAACATTTTAATTGATTTAAATTTACTATTTGAATGTGAAGTCCTGGACCCAAGAATAGTTATTTTTTTATATTATCACTATTTACCTTTATTTAATATGTATTTAATTGATCTACAAGAATTAATTAATTATGATTTTTATTATTGGTATTTATTTAAATTATATTTATATAATTTGCCAGGACCATTATCTTATTATTTTATTTATTTAAATTATTTTACATGGCTTTTTATTGATTTATTTTACTGTTCGAACGAGAAGCCCGAACCCAGATCTGAATGAGCTAGTTATTATTTTAATAATTATATTTATTTATCTTTTCTGGACCCGAACGAGCTGGAGTATTATGTTTAATAATTACATTTCTTTAATTAGCCCGGAACTGAACGAGTTACATTATTAATTTTAATAACTATATTTACTTAATTAGCTCAGAGTAAATTTTAAATTATTTTATTTACCGAGAATTATATTCTTCCTATATTATACTTTATTTATAATATATTCTCTTATTGTCAGAATGTGTCGTGCATGTCCCGAGTGCGAGTTAGAAAATAGGAAAGTAATGTCCCCGAGTTAATAATAGCTAGTATTTATTTTTGGCCTATTTGATTTCTAACTTTGTTTTTACCAACTATTATTGCCTAAATAGTCAATTAAGTTAAGTCAAACCTTTAGTCTACATATCTATCTACCTTATATACATAGCATTGACCAAAATAGAAAACAAACACAAAACACCAAAGAAAGAAAAAGAAATGAACCTGACGGGTTCATGAGGAAAATAAAAGGAAAAAAAAATATTTGGGGCTTTGATGGTTTTGGCAAGATCAAGGTTAAATTCAAGTGGTTTAAGCTTTTACCTAGTGTTTCCTAGCTTTTGCAAGAGGGAGTTTGCATTTATTTGAGTTTAAAGTTTATGTTAATTATTTGAAACTTTTGTATTGTTGATTATAGCTATAATAATTGTTATGGATGCTTGATATACAATCTCTAGAGTCTATATAACTCTCTTTTGTAGCTTGATAATATTTTCCATGGCTAGAAGCTTGAATTGCACAAAAAAGATGATGAATAGTGATGAAATTTAGAGTTTTGATATAACTTGCTAATTAGAGTGAATTGATACTTCCTTTAGGTGCTCTAGATATTAGGGAAACTAGTTAAAAGCTCACGTGAAGTTGAATTGCCGAAATTGAACAAAAATACAAAATTAGGTAACTTTTAAAAGGGGGTTTTTCATGAAATATAATCCGGGCACGTTTGGACTTCAGTTTAGGTATCCTTGGGGCAAGGAAACACTTTTGGTGCTTTCGTTGCATTAAATTAGGATCTGAATAAGGTAGGTGTAGTTAAAACCCACTCGGGATCTTCCCGAGCTTTTTTCTCCAAAGCAGGTTTTCGGGGCCTGGGTAGGTGTCTTTTGGCCTTCCTAGGAGTGTAAAATGATTGGATTGTGGATTTGGAATCTTGAATTTTGTGTAGGAGAAGAATTGATTAGTTAACAAAGGGAAAAAAGGTGTTAAATGATGTCTTTGTGTTTAAATGAGCTCATAGATGTGTTGTTATGTGTCTATATGCTTGAGTAAGATATAAACATGCTAATTGAAGAGTTTATGGAAAAATATGTTATTTGTCTCGTTTATGATTTTATCATTACTTTGTGCATATTATTGCTAATTGTGAGGGCGGCCTACTTTGTCGTCCTTCTTATATGATATTTGATGATCTTGGCTCTCATGATCTTGGTTCGAGATTGCGCAACATTTTCGGATATGGTAGCATCGAGAAACACCGGCAGCATCGGGTTTGCCGTACTCCCTCGACTACCATGGTGCCTATTCCCTTTCTCTCGCTAAGTATACTCTACTACCCCAGAGGTGTGGTTCACCTCGTTGAGGCATATGGACCTACCTCAAGAGAAAGGGTCGTAGGATTGAGGTACATCCGGAGTACCCTATTTGGAGGAAAAAAAGGTTTACCGACACTTGCTTGAAGATCTTCGCTCGTGGCTCATGATTGAAGGCAAAAGTGGAACCGTATCCTTTTTATACGTGGTTAAATACTTATCTAATTAGTTTTGTTATTTTGTATTATATTTGTTGTTATCTTGTTGTATCTCATTAAAGCAATCCCCGGTATGCTGTATCACCTCCCTCACTGGGTAACTTTGGTTACTCATTTCTTGTTTTAACATGTTCTAGGTGCAGTTAGAACAACTACCTTGTGTGTCGTGTTGTTGGTTGCTTATCTTGCTGTGGTTGGAAGCTGTTTGTGAAGATGGGACTCGATGTATTTTTGTTTTGTTTTGAAGCCCTTGAAGTCTTGTATGTATTTCGTACGACTTGTTGGATTGTAAATTAAATTAAGGACTTACGTGGTTTGGTAGAGTAGTTGGCATGTAATAGCTAAAGATATATTTTGTTGTATTTTGGTTGCGTGCTTGTGTGACAAGTAGGTGGACTTATCATAAGTAAAGCTTGTGAATGTAGTTAGAGTGGTATGATAAGCTATCTTGTAACCTAGAATTTCAAAGGTTGTGTCATTGCGTGCTTGAGTGATTATATTATTGTCTAAGGCTTAGATGGTCCTCAGGAGTTCGTTGTGTATGATGACATTGTTGGATGGGATGGTATCTTAGAGTTGGATTGTGGTTTTTAGGATAAGTTATTGTTTACAGGTTTTGGATTGTCCTATAAACAGGGGAGACTCCGTTCGTTTTCTTCATTTTTCGTGTCTTGGGCTTTGGGATTGGGGCCCCAATCTCGTGAGGGATCGGGATGTTACATGTTTAGTTGAACAACTTTTTAAACAGCAAAGCTCTATCAGCATATAAGCTGCTTATGTATAAGCTCCTAAAATTGTCAATGAAATTCTACCCTAGTCATCCGTGTCCCGAATTAATCACTTCATATCGAAGGTCCGTGATAATTATATTAGAGGATATGTATATGATCCACATATGTAATTGAAAACGTATATAGAAAACAATATATACATGCATGTATTTCTTTATAATTATGCATACTTGTCTTCTCCCTTTTGGTACACCGGAGGTGCATCCTTCACTAAATCACATTTTAACACATGCACACTAAATTGAAAAATCTACATAAAATTCACTAAATCTAAAATCTCATCATTCCAATTTAACTAATTTACCACCTCATTCCAATTATTCCTTATTGCCAACGGATAAGAAATTAACACATACCATACACAACAAATATAAATGCATGCATTCAATCCCACACTTCCACCACTTATAAACCTTGATGCGCGCTCGCGCACACACACACACACACACAAACACATATATATATATATGCACCTTGAAATAAGTGATGAGGTTTTTCTACTTGGTACAACACGTGTGACAATGCAAATGATTCAAAAGATGAAGGTTGAATTTTAGAGACCAAAATAAAGTAAAATCAGATATAGAGAAAAAGAAACCAAAATATAAAGTAAAAACAAATATAGAGAAAAAGAGAAAATTAGGAGGCATGATGAAAAATATAAAAAATGGTTGCAGCAAAAGCAGAAGATAATACAATTAGTATACATTAACCTGCGGTTGGAGTTATCAATGAGAATTGTAAACCACTCAAAATCAGAATTTAATAACGTTATTAATAAAAAGAATTCTACTAATAGAGATTAACTTAATTTAAATCTTAAATTAAGATTTGATAGAATCCTATGATAGATAGGTAGTCTTACATAAATATAAGTTATAAAATTGAATAATATGATTAGGATAATTGTCGGTAACATTAATCTATAAAAGTCTTTTTCAAAATTCAAAACTGATTTTGTAGTATATCAGCATATAAATATATCTACATATAATAATATGATTATATAATTTTTTGAAAAAATATTTGCAGATGCTCATAATGCGACACATGCAAAACGGTTGCTCTCTTAGAATATATAACTAGTTTTATACCCGTACGATGCACGGGTGTCACACAGGTGTAATGTAAATGCACTAAAAATATGAAATATAAAATCAATTCATTCAATTTTTAATCACATTATTGAGAAATTATACTATATAGCTACTTTGCTATATCATTTCAAAAGAATAAATAAACAAATAAGAAATAAATATAAACAACTATTTTTTTAAAATGGAATAGTAACCACTATTTTACATAGATTAGGCATTCCAAAATATACATGTATCTATCTTCTTCACGTCATCTCCTCCTAGTTTGACATCATTCTTACTCCTTGCTCATATGACCTGCTTGTAAATCCATTTTTTATCACCAGGAATTCACGAATCCAATGGTGAATCTTGCCATGCATATGCTAATGTGATGTGGATTCTCCCAGCAGTTAAGTATAGCATGATCTGACAGACCACACTCAATACTTTCCCTAAATGCAGGGGCGGAGCCACCTTTGGCATTGGGTGTGCAATGGAACACCCTAAAATTTTGGGTGTGTAGTCTTTTTTTTTTTTTTTTTTCTCTTTTCATGAAAACAACATTTTTGCAGTGGAACACCCTGAAATTATAGTTCAATGCCATGAACACAACATTTTTTGCAGTGGAACACCCTTATATTTGTGTTATAAAGTGTTTAAATTAAGTATTGGTTTAGTTATAGTATAAAAATATGATTTTAGACATAAAACCATCAATTTTTTTATAGTTTATATAAAAATTTATGCATAAATAATTGTCCTGTAATCCCGGTTACTGACTTTGATATTGTAGTGCACACCCTAATGCCCGGTGCTTGGCTCCACCACTGCCTAAATGCAATATGTATCCTTTTAATTTTTTATAATACAAGAAGTTTTCAGAACCTACAAATTGTACTCATTGTTTCTTGTATTATTTTTGTTGAACATTATAAATAAATACAACAAACTAATATTTAACATAATAAACTTTTAAATAAGGTGATCACTTAACATAATATAAGACTCTAGACATGTTGAACACAATACATAAATACAACAAACTCATCTTCAATAATAATTTAAACTTTTATATGAGATGGTCACTTAACAATTTTTTTCCAATTAAATTCCAAAATGTAATTTTTATTCAATAGGGTGAAAATCCCTATAATTTTTTTTTTCTTTTCTTCTCATCTTTTCCTTTTTGGGTAAAATAAGTAGTCTTTTCTTTCTTCTTTTTCTCATTTTTCCTTTCCTGGTAAAAGAAGAAGTCTTTTCAGTGTACTTAATCTGAAACTACGTACTTAAATTGGGGCTCTTGATGTTTCCACTTTGATGTACTTGAATTCAACACAGTATCTAATTAAGAAGAGTTAGGAATTTACCTTTTAAAGGAGTATAACCTCTTTCAACAAAATGACTATACTGTGTATAACCCAACAGGCCACATGCACTTGGTGTCCAGAAAAGTACAATTGGAAGCCCAAACTCTTGAGCAGCTTTAACTGTGAAGCTTATGACCCCCATCGGATATTATGCATGTCACAGGAGGAATATTATCTGGGCCTGAGTTGTTGAGTTTGTGAAGAATGCTGCAAAAACGAGATAAGCAATTCTTGGAGGTGGATTCACATAGAGAAGGAATATCTTGTGTGGCATCAGCATCAGATGGAGGAAGGCCATCAGGGATTGTTTCAAATTGAAAATCAGGTAAGCCATCAAGGGCGTTGGGGCCTCTAGATCTTAGAAAGCGTTTGTGGTTATACTCTGTGTTGATGAAGGTTATGTGAAAGCCTCGATTGTGAAGGAGTTTAGCTAGTTTTAACATTGGGTTAACGTGACCTTGTGCTGGATATGGTATGCACACAGCATGAGGCTTATGATCATCAGTTGTTGTAGTGGAACCCATCTTCCTCTGTGTCTGTGTGTGTCTGTGTGTGTTCTCTTATGATGTGTGAGCGTGTGTTTTTATGAATCTTTCAAAATTAATTATGCTCATGAGAACCAAGGGATATCGCAAACTTTTATAGCCGAATGTGCCCTATTAGAGTTGTTCATTTCTTACCATTCTTTCAACTATGATACGTCTTTTTATTACGTAAATGCTTGGTCTCCAAATCCAAATCAAGTTGGAACATCCTACAAAAAGACAACGTTTAAGATTTAATATCTTCGAAGTGTGGTGTATAATCACTATGATTTATCTTTTTATTACGTAGATGCTTAGTCTCCAAATCAAGTTGGAACATCCTACAAAAAGACAACGTTTAAGATTTAATATCTTCAAAGTATGGTATATAATCACATAAGCTCGTTCGTCGTTTATAAGGATGGGAAATGGGTTTGGGACCTATCCCTACTTCCCGTCGCTTACCTAAATGTTATCAATACTCATCCCACTCCCGCGTTCTACCCCTTGCCTTTACCTCAGTCCTGAATCCCTGTAGCAAATGAGAATATGAGATGTATTTGCAGCGTAAACGACATGAATTGACTATGCAATAGATTAAGAGTGCATCCGATTCCATTGATTTCCTTGGAATTGGAACATCTAGCTACAGAGTTGAGTATAAGTATTTCTGAAGACAACATTAAGCTCACCTGAATAATATTTTGGAGGAAATTCTCGACATTGTTATTTTATACTTCGTTCCATTTTCCATTTTATGAGTTCTTCAATGTTTCTGTTTGATTTTCATTTCGTTGTTGATCTTTGCTTGAATGTAATATTAGCAACTTTCCATTTGCGTTTGAAATAAAAGGAATGTTATACATTCTGGAGCTCTTCATTGAACATGGAAGTAAAAATAGTTAAGTGTGGTTTTCATGGTTTGCTAAATGGTACACTACAATGCCATTTTTAAGCAATAGTAGGTTTTACAACACACTTCTGGAAGCCCTTCGATGACTGGGTCAGAAAGAAAGGGCTGCTAGAGTGTGTTAAATGAAGCAGCAAAGAGGGGACTATGTCTTGAATATTTCGAAGAAACAAATGTGCATCATATGTGGATGTACACAGGTATTACCTGACTTTTAATTTGTCATGTCTCTTTCTTAAAAATTTTGACATGCAGCGAAAGTTTATGAAAAGCTTATAATAAACAAAAATCATTAGATAATCTGTTAGTCTACATTAGTAACTGTATTATTTCAATAATAAAGATAAAAGTGATGCCTGCATAAAAAAATAGTGGTCAATCTAGCCGGCGTTTCAAAGTCTTCAAAAATTTCAAAGTTCACCCGCTCGTCTATTGCTTTCATCACTTTCCACCAGCATTTGTTCTCTCTCAGTCTCTCTATATATATATATATATTTATATCAGCAGCCAGTGAAAGATATGAAGGGTCAAATGATCAGACGCGATCGAATTGATGTAGATACAGAGGTAAGCAAAATTAGATTGTCAACTTTCTTAGTTTTTGCAGAAGAACATGTTGTTTTTTAACATTTTGAAGCGCTCTCTCTAGTACGTAGAGTCCACATCACTAGAGAGACGTGAATGTTTTGAATTCTCTTCCGTTGCTTGCATGATTTTGCGATCTTGGTTTACTGATGAATATAGATAGTTTCAGTGAGCACTTGGTTAAAAGCTTTTTTTTTTTTTTTTTTATTAAGACCCTTCTCCTCTTTTCTTTATCCATCTCTTTATGTGTTTTTCTTCTTCTTTGGCTTTTGTAGCAGTACTTTTGCTTGTGAGCCAATTTGCAGACGGACTCTTGCTTTTCTTGAATTCAAGTAAGTTACCATATTGTCTAAAAGTTTAAGACCTTAAAAAAAAGTTTATTATTGAAAACACAGTTTCCAGCTTCATGTCTTACTGTGCGTTGAAACAGTTAAACAAGTTTGTAGGTTAATCACAGTGATAAGTGAATCAATCATAGTGATACGCTTGATTCAGACAGTGAAACAAATAAAAAGACAATAAGTAAAATACATACAGTATTTTAACGTGAAAAACCCAACTGGAAAAAAACCACGTGACCAATCCCTGGTCAAAATAGGCAATCCATTAGATGTTTCATAGTTACAATAGTCAATGGACTTATGTGATTGACAACTCCCTTGTAACCCTAACCGCCTAGACCATCTAACCCACCTAAGGATTTACAACCTAGCGAGATCCCTTCGACTAAGCGTATTCTCCCGAATACTCACCTCCTTCTCCCGAAGGATGTCTAATAAGATAAATAACTAGAGTGTTTACAAATAAAACATGCTCAGCTCACATACAGTGCCAAAACAAAACTTTTACCATAGTGTTTCCCAGACAGACTCAACAAACACATTACAGCCCTTATAGACTTTGCTCTCCGTATAGGTAAGAGTGTTGCAATGCTTGGGCTCCAAGGAACCATAAATATTATTGATCTTTGTAGGATTCTTTATACAAGTCAATCTCCAAAGATTTGCTCAATCAAAGATGTGCTCAAATCAAAATCTTCTTTCCATATAAGATATATCCTGCATCTCATCTCATGATTACAGTTAATAGCTTTCCATATAAGATAAATCCAGTACAATCTTTTCAAAATAAAAACATGTGTTGCCAAAAATAAAGACAATCAAAATAAGGAAAATTGCCCCTGATCGTGAGCGGAATCTAAGCGGCTAACAAGCTCCCCCTTTGACTTTGTTTTTGGCAAAACCAGGTTAAGGACCTGCAACTGTATGCATAAAATTGTAACAATGATACCAACAAATCACAGTAGACAGCTTGGGAACAAGTAACAAGGTTAAACACGGTGCTCCCCCTCAAACACAATTCACATAAAACAAAAAAAATGGAACTGCCCAATCAACACGAGTCGAAATAAAGTTAGTTTTCCCCCTTTTCGCCAGAAACCAAGGCCAAAGGGTAATCAAACCTGCAAAGAGACTAGATCACAGAGGTAGGAACATAAAGCATAGTAGGATAGAACCAACAGAAGAACACCAGGATCCAAGAGAGAGGGCCATAAACCCAAACAGTAAGTCAAACAAGAACAGAAACGTACGTGTAGCAGGGGCACACAGGCCAAAATAAAACATCAACTATTAGGAGGAGAAGACAAAGTAGCAAGAACATCGTCAAACAGAGCAGAAATAGCATGATGGCCAGCAAGAACATCTGCAATCAACTTACCTTGGGCAGCCAAGGCTTGGCGCAGAGCCGTCACAGTGGCCGGAAGTCCAGCCATGCCACTAGAAGTAGAAGCAGGATCATCGACCTGAGGTGATTGGGCTGGCTTGGCCTTGCTTTTCACTTGCTTAGCAGAGCTTTTGCTGGCAGGACGTGTAGTAAGTACAATTTTTTCACTGGGAGTTCTTGCCTCTTTAGGGAGATCCACATCAAGCATCCGTGAACCTTGCACATACTTAGGATTGAAGGCTAGAGTATCAGACACCTGTAAAAATTGAACAACGGTAAAGTCAAATGGGCGATGTGCCGCAAGATAAGCATAGAGAAAAGATGGATATGGTAGCAGTTTGTTGTTAGACTTCAGCTCTGCTTCGCGAAGAACGCGATTGAAGATGATCTCACCAAGGTCGAACCCATCACCTGTGCCAAGTCGATACATCACAGTGGCAGTATGGCTATTGACAGTTGTATTGTGAGATGTAGGCAAAACATTCTGAATCACGAGTTTGTGGAGGGCAGCATATTTGGCCGTGAAAAATGATGCATCCCAACTTTCGCCGGGCCACTGTGTCTTATAGCCAATGAGTTCGGACGCTACTGTGTCAAGCGAGAGTTCACCTTTAGTATAGGACTTGGTCGGCTGAACCTACAAAAACTTATTGATGGCATGAGGAGAAAACTTATGAACCTGCCCTCTAAGATAAACCTGATGATAATATGGTAAGGATGGGTCCACAATGTTCTTGTGGATGTTTGCGAAGAATTCATGTATCATAGTAGGAAGAAACGACTGATATTTCAAACTTAAGGATAGTAGACCCTTTGTCTCTAGGAGAGAGAGAAGACCATAGGAGTGATAACTGTCCGCCACAATCCTCTTCTCAGTCAAAAATCCTTTAACAGACAATCGTGCAAAGAGCTCCCTGTTCACAACCAGGAAAAAACGATTAGAGGGGTCTTCTGAGAGATCAACTGTAACCCACCCACCGTCTTCCTCATCTTTCTTTTATTAAGAAGTGGAGGGAGAGGAGGTCCGAAAATGCTTGCTGCGTCTGACTCCATGCTTGACTCGTAGGCCTGTTCGTTTGGTGCATGGAACAGGTGATTCTTTGGTAGCTACCTCCTATGCAGGCTGAGGAGAAGATTCATGCTTGACGGAGGACGGCATTGTCGTGGCAGCTGAAGACTGGGAAAAATTGAACATCTTGTCACTCTCCTCCATGGTGGGTGTGTCCCTATTGGTCGGCGACGGTACTGGTAGAGTATGGAACGATAAGCTGTCCTCACTGTCTGACCCACTGTAGGCCATAAGCGAAGGCTTGGAAGATGATCATCCGGCAGGCTATGAAACAGCGCGAGATCGGTGCCGATGAATCAGTGTGGCATCGGAGCTTTCTTCAGAGGATGAAGAGCAGGTAGCCATAGAAGTAGATGAATTGTAATCGTCTAAGATGATGGGTATGTGATCTGTGCCTATTTCGTTAGGCTGAATGGGCTTGGATTTCCACTAGAGACGAGATGATTGTCGAACCATTTACCTTTATAAGCAAAAAATCAACAAATAAGATTAGTGGTAGCAAAAATTTAGGGTACACGATCAGACACTAAATGGTGAATGAGTGAGAGAGAGAGAGAAAAAAAAAGTGGCATAATTAATTGCAACCCACTTCGGAATGTGGGTAAGAGAGACATGCGCCGTCTAACTCTGTAACTACCAAGAAAATTAAAAAACTTTTTATGACTCGAAAATTTTGGCGCTCAATTTTTTGAGGTGTGATTAAGATTAAAATAAATAAATAAACTGCCAGAGATAGTGTGGAGAGAGAACATTAACCAGGGTCATCACAATACTCAAAACCTGAGACACAAATCGGGCCTTGGTCGTTATACACACCAAGAGTAACCTATAGGGCCCTACAAGAAGATCTGATACAAGGACATAACATTCATTACACATGAGCTTTCATATATATGAATAGGGTGTGTGTATGAACTGTGATTTGGCTTTGCCACACAGTGGATAACAAAGTCAAATGACAAATCAGCTGCGACAATTGTTCAAACTACCCGCTCGACTAATCATTTTTTTGTGAACCTTGTGTGACCTGGTAGCTTTCACTCTTGTGCATTTCTATGTAGCGCAAGGTAGCTTTTTCCAGGTTGACACAGTTTGAACCGCCTTGATTTTAGCGCATCACAGTAGTTGACTGAGAACAGTTCAGAGCGAGACTTCCTCCCCTCTTTCCTTTTTTTTTTTGATTAGTGTTTAGGAATGGAGTTGTAATCCAAAGTCACAAGCTTAAAACAGCTGTTCAGCACTCGGACTTTATTGTACTCACAGTGACAGCAGGCTTGCTCACAGTAGTGCAGGCAAGGAACCTGTTTCCATATATTTAGAACACAGTGTAAGTAATATTATATCAGTGCAGTTCTACTATGTTTCCCTGTGAAAATCACAGTCAGAGTATGCAAAGACCTAAGGCTTTGCTCATTGTCTCAAATCTCATAGCATCGAGTGCCTTGGTAAAAATGCATGCCAGTTGATTCTCGGTCACAACATGTTCAAGTACTACTTGTTTGGTTTCCACTAAGTCTCTTATGAAATGGTGTCTAATATCAATATGTTTGGTATGGGAGTGTTGAACAGGGTTTTTCGAGATATTGATAGCACTCAGGTTGTCACAATAAACAGCAAGTGATTGGTTACCAATACCATAATCGGCAAGCATCTGCTTCATCCACAGTAGTTGCGCACAGCAACTTCCTGCTACTATATACTTTGCCTCAGCTGTGCTTAGTGATAAGGAAGCCTATTTTTTACTGTACCATGACACAAGGTTGTTGCCGACGTAAAAACCTCCTCCAGTGGTACTTTTTCGATCGTCAACATTCCCTACCCAGTCAGAATCACTGTAACCAACCAAGTTAGTGTTAGTATCCACAGTATACCAAATGCCCAAACTGGCAGTCCCAAACACATATTTAACAATGCATTTTACTGCTTTAAGATGAGATTCCCTCGGATCTGTCTGGTAATGTGCATACACACCAACACTGAAACAGATACCAGGGTAACTTGCAGTTAAATTCAAAAGGCTGCCAATTATGCTGCGATACAGCGTTGGATCAATTGTCTTTTCATTATCTCCTTTGGCCAACTTGGTGGTGGTACTGATAGGAGTTAGAACAATTTTAGTATTGACCATGCCAAACCTCTTGACCAGGTTATGGGTATACTTTTCTTGCGAAATAAATATTCCATCATGACACAGTTTGACCTGCAAACCAATAAAGTACGATAGTTCTCCTACCATACTCATTTCAAATTCATGTTTCATTTGTTCAACAAAATCATCAAGTCTGTTTGTAGAAGTAGAGCCGAACACAATATCATCCACATAGATCTGAGCAATCAACAGTCCTGTGTTGAAATGCTTTATGAACAATGTTTTGTCTACTCCCTCTCGAGCATAGGCCTTGTCCAGCAAGAACTTTGTGAGTCTCTCATACCAAGCACGAGGTGTTTGTTTGAGACCATACAGTGTTTTCTTCAGTTTATATACATATGTAGGGTAATGTGGATCAACAAATCCTTTGGGTTGTTCCACATATGCTTCTTCTTGTAGAATGCCATTGAGAAAGACGCTCTTCACATCCATCTGAAACAGTTTAAAATGCAAAACACAGGCAATATCAAGTAACAGTCTTATTGACTCCATCCTAGCCACAGGTGTAAATGTTTCATCAAAATCAATTCCGTCAATTTGAGTATACCCTTGCGCAACTAACTTAACTTTATTGTGAGTAATTAAGCCATTTTCATCAGTTTTGTTTTTGAAAATCCACTTAGAGCCCATGACATTAACACCTATAGGTCTAGCAACTAATGTTTAGACGTCATTCCTAGCAAACTGACTAAGCTCATCTTGCATTTCGTTAATCCAGTTATTATCTTCTAGAGCTTCATTCACTGTTTTGGGTTTAAACTATGAGACAAAACACGCATACCTGGCATACTATTGATAGTTAATTATACGCTTACCTCGTGTTTTGATACCTTGATCCAATGCCCCAATAACGTCATTCAACGAGTGGTCCCTTTGAACTTGCCTTGATGGTTCCTTCTGATCCGGGTGAGCCATAGTGTCCTCTATGACATGTCTCTGCTCATTCATCTCTAGGAACTTTATGTCAAATGAATCCTCAGTAGGTAGCAGACATGACACTGTGTCGTCAGCTGCAGGCACAATAGGTTGTGTCTTTGGATCTGCTGAAGTCTTGACCTTACTGTTGCACTGGTCAGGTTACTTGACGTCCTTTGAATGATCTGCACAGTTCGTTATGTCCTCTTTCGAAGAATTTGAGCTTTTTCCTGCTTTTTCTGTATTTGGTTCTAGTGCCTTTTCAGGTTCCATTATTCCTTTGTCTGCTTGAGTAGCTACTGTGCTTGGTAATATCTTATTTTCACTATCAACATCGATCATGCCTACAGTATCATCAATGACTACATTTGCAGATTCCATAACTGTTAGTGTTCGAAGATTAAACACTCGATACGCACTACTGTTCTATGCATAGCCTAAGAACATTGTTTTGTCACTCTTTGCATCGAATTTCCCTCGATTATCTCGATCATTGAGTACATAACAGGTACTGCCAAATACATGAAAGTATTTCACAGTTGGCTTCTTACCTCTTCACAATTCGTAGGGGGTTTTGTTAGTACCTGATCATGGATACACCCTGTTGATGGTATAGCACGCAATATTGATTGCCTCAGCCCAGAATCTTCTAGGTGTGTTCCTACCAATCATTATAGCTCGTGCCATTTCCTGTAACATCGTATTATGTCTCTCAACAACACCATTTTGATGGGGTATTTTTGGAGTAGAAAACTCATGAGAGATGCCATGATTGACACAGTAATCATTAAAGAACTAATTCTCGAATTCCTTACCGTGATCACTTCTAATTCAGATGACCTTTTCATTACATTTTTCAGTTGTAATTCGCAAACATAGTTTCTAAAAGGCTTGAAAAGTTTCGGATTTTTCTCGTAGAAAATACACCCATGCATACCTGGAAAAATCATCAACACACACGAAGATATATCTCTTACCTCCCAAGCTTTCTGTTTGAAATGGACCTATGAGATCCATGTGCATTAGTTTTAAAATTTTGTTCGTGGCCAACTGTTATGATTTCTTGTGTGGAGCTCGAATCTGTTTTCCCAATTGGCATGGACCACAAACCCTTTCCCTTTTTCCTGATAATCTTGGGATTCCTCTGATAATTCCTATATTGGCAATTTTGGTTAGCATATCAACATTAAGATGACCTAATTTCTGATGGCATAAATCAGTAGATTGAAAAGAACTGTTATAACACATCATAGCCCAATTAGATAAAACTGGTAGGATGTAACAATTATCATATGATCGTTTCCCTGCAAGAACACAATTATTATCACTATCAATTACTCTGCATTCTTCCTTAGTGACGTGCACAAACAAGTTTTGGTCACAAAGTTGACTAATGCTAATCAAGTTGGCCCTAAGACCATCTACGTGAAGTACATCTTGCAGCTTTGGGAATCCTTCAACCGTCACTGTGCCACGACCGACTATCCTTCCAGTGATACCATCCCCAAACGTAACTCTTCCTGCATGATACTCATGGTAATCTGTAAAAATACTGCGTTCACCTGTCATGTGTCTCGAGCAGCCACTGTTCAAATACCATGAATTAGTAGCATCTGCTTTCAAAGAAGTGTAAATAACAAGACATTTTAGATTGCTCTTAGGTACCCATATTTTTCTCACCCTTTGTTGTGCCCTTTTTGGGGTATTGTACTGATATGAAAAAGGATAAGTAAACATACATATTTCCCGCATGAGACGAAAACAGTGGGGTCGAATATGACCAGCCTTGCCACAGTAGTAACAGATTGTTACAAATCTGCCTCTAGTTTTTTTCTTGGATGTCACTGTGAGTGTTTGTGAGGGTGTTAACTGTGGTAGTTCTGTTTTCTCTGAGGCTTTGACAAATACTATGGTATAAGTGGAATTTGTCCCTTGATACCCAAGGCCAGTGCGATCGCCACTTGGTTTCTGGATTGAAAGCGCATGATCAAGTTTTTGTTTCCCCGAGTTTATCATGCGAACACCTCGCTGTAACTGCTATAATTCTCCCTGAAGATCCAACAGTTTCTGATTTTTTTCTTCTAACTGTTGGAGGAGGGTTTCATTTGCTTCTCAAGGTCATCAATTTTTGTACTCTGTACAAGATTAGAGACCACCAATTCTTCATTCTTCTTACAAACTAGAACCCATTTTTCAAACATCAGTTCATAAGTTTTCAGGAGTTGTTCATTACTCATGGATTCTTCTGCCTCTGAGTCATCACAGTCAGTGTCCTCCCCACCAGTTACAGTGACTTCTGGTGTGGACACAGTATGACCATTCTGAACTGCAGTGAGAGCAATATAATCTTATGCACCGTCATCACTTGGTACATCTTCTTCTTCTGGCTCCTCATCACTCCATATGGTATTAAAAACTTTCTTTTTCTTTTTTAATGTGTTCCACATTCCGCTTGAATGTGCCCCAAAGCCTTCACATTCTCTGCACTGTATACCTTTCTTTTTCTTTTCTCCAGATGTATTTGTGTTTAGCCTATTATTAGTTTCTCTGGGTGCTTTACCATTACTCTTTCTACCAGGGATGTCACTGTTGGGCCTGCTAAAGTTCTGTCGACTGTTATTTCCTTGCATAGCAAACTTTTTCTATTTTTTCCATTTACCAACAGCTCTAGCAAAATTTTTTTTCAATAGTACCAATGCTTCCAAGCCATCATCACCTCTATCCATTTCATCATAAATTTCAGCCTGAAGAGCAAGTGTTTTCTCCTTCTTTTGTTGTTTAAATTTCAGTTCATATATTTTTAATGAACTGATAAGCGCATCAACCTACACAGTGTGAAGATCCTTTGATTCTTTAATCGCATCTACTTTTGACGCAAATCTTGTTGGTAGGGATTAAAGGATCTTTCTCACTAATTTTGCTTTAGAGTACCGTTCTTCGAGAGTGAAGGCTTCATTGGTTATATCACAAAGTCGTGCATAGAATTCAGTCACTGTCTCATCCTCATGCATTTTTAGATCTTCAAACTTTGTAGTTAGATACTGTAATTTGAACCTTTTCACAGCTTATGTACCTTCAAACGCAGTTTGCAACACATCTCATGCTTCCTTCACCGTTTCACAGTTCAAAATAAGTTTGAACTGATTGATGTCAACTGCATTAAATATTGCATTTAACGCTTTTGAGTTACAATTCGCACCGCTTTTCAGCATTAGTCCACTGATCCTTAGGTTTGGGAACTGTAATGGTCCTGACCACAGCAGTGGAAGAACTTCTAGACCCTTCAGGTGATGCTCCCTATGTGCTAGTATCTCCAGTTTGTGATAGTACAGTCTTAACAGTGGGTGTAGTCCACCTATTAACCACGGATCTCCAGGCACCTTAATCAATCGCCTTGATATACGCACGCATCCTAGCTTTCCAATAATTGTAGTTAGAGCCATCAAGAAGTGGCGGCTTGTTGATTGATCCTCCATCACGCATGTTATCCATTCCTGCAAAACAGCCAGAAACCTCCCGGATCTAAACTGAGTTAATGATTTAGTTTCTAGCTCTTGATACCACTTGAAAACACAGTTTCCAGCTTCATGTCCTACTGTGCGTTGAAATAGTTAAACACGTTTGCAGGTTAACCACAGTGATAAGTGAATTAATCACAGTGATACGCCTGATTCAGACAGTGAAACAAATAGAAAGACAGTAAGTAAAATACACACAGTATTTTAACATGGAAAACCCAACTGGGAAAAAACCACGTGACCAATCCCTAGTCAAAATAGGCAATTCACTAGATATTTCATAGTTACAATAGTCAATGGACTTATGTGATTGATAACTCCTTTATAACCCTCACCGCCTAGACCATCTAACCCACCTAAGAATTTACAACCTAGCGAGATCCCCTCGACTTAGCGTATTATCCCGAATACTCACCTCCTTCTCCCGAAGGATGTCTAATAAGATAAATAACTAAAGTGTTTACAAACAAAACCTGCTCAGCTCACATACAGTGCCAAAACAAAACCTGCTCAGCTCACACATCCAGTCCAATTAATTTTTTTTTTGCACGTGAACATTTAAAATGTTTGAAATGATACGGAACAATATAGTATTGCGAGTATTCTAACCAAAAAAAGAATAAGTCTTAGGAGTATTGAAAGGAAGAAATAATGTTGTGTCCCTTTATCGTGTTTCTTGTCTGCTGTGCTAGTATTATCAATATATGGACTCGGAGGCGAATCAAGATATCTTTTTAGTGTTGGTTAATATATAATTAATGTTTATATATAATTTTTTATTTTATTTTAGTGGGCTAAGATCAATTTCAATAGCATCTTTATTTGTTTTTCTACTCTACATGTAGGAGAGTGAATAGTATAAATGGGCTCCAACAACTTCGGTAGGTGATGTCCTAAATTATAGGGATTCATAAACTCATTTTCAATATTTTTACATTTGGAGAAAAACACAAAAATTCCCTATGCCATCCCCTAAAATATTTCAATGTTCAAAATAGCAAAATTTATGAAATATAGGGAGGTCGTTGGAGTGAAACTAAAATAGGAATCGAATTGATTAAATGTAGGGAATTGTTGGAGTGAAACTGATTGACCCTTAAATGTAGAAAAATTGCTCTAATCTCTCACATGTAGAAAAAAAAAATAAAGAAGTTATTGAATTTGACCTAATTAATATTTCAGACTAAAAATTACTTTAAAACTATCATGCATTTGCCCTTGTATGGTCCTCTATATGATTGTGGTAGAATTTGTCACTTTTTAATTTGGTGAGTAAAACACAGTGTAGTACCATAGAATACAAATAGTGACATTATTTTATATATAATTTTCCCGAGTACAATTTGTGCTACAAGGAGACGCCTAGATTGCTATATCATTTTTTTTATTGGGTAAAATGTAGCATTACCTTAACGTTGTTTGACAAATAAGTTAGTTACTTTGTGTTATCGTAATAATTTTATAAATCATAAATACTTTTTAAAAATATTGCACTTAACACCTTATCGTTGATTGGTTCTTTCAAGAGTTAAGAGCATGTGCATCTTACCTGTTAACTTTGCAGCATTGGGTGGTTGGCATATGGGACAATGATGGCAAGAGATTATATGCAACATTTTACAAAACTCGAGTTTGATAAGATCATTTTAGTACGTAAGACAAATGGGGGTAACTAGCATTTGCCTTTTGTGAGATCATTTCGGTAGGAGAGCTGAGTACCTAGCTTATTACTAAAAGCACAGGATAGTGTGGTGCATACTAAATGAAGGGAATTGTCTCCATTTCATCTTTTCCATTAAATAAGTTGAGGTCTTGGGCGAGTACAACGCATTTTAAAAAGTACGAGTGTTTATGAGATTATTATGGTACCACAGGGAGTAACTAACAAATTCCGCAAACCACAGAGGTACCCATCTGTATATGTCAACCTTCATTAGTACCTAGGAGTCATTAATTCGTTTTCGACATGCACAGCACATAAATGGAACAAGAAAACTTAGAAAAAACGAAAAAACAGGGACACGGATAAGCATAAGATTTCCGTTTATCACGAGACCTTCGGCAAGTAGTGACTGTGAGTTTGCTTTCTTGCATCGGTGGAAACATAGCAGTTTGCTTCTTGACTAAATCAATTATTTCTTGTGTTTACTTAACAATTTTAGACTTTTAATCATCGTTGGATCTGCTAATTGCTGAGACATAGCGCGTGTAACTTGACAGTTTGTTGCGCTTGACTGAAACCGTGCAATCCTTACAATTGAATCTCTTGTAAACAGGCTTTCATTCAGAACAGAAGCTAGCTGGAAAGTCTTACTTTTTCCTCTGGAATATGGAGAAAGCGACAGTTTCACTTCTATCTATCCTCTTCGTTGTTGTCATGATGTTGCTATTACCTCATGTAACGTTAGGGGCACCAAGAGCTCAAATTGTAAATATTACGTGCCCAAACCAACTAGAGCAAAACAACACTGCTTTTATCACGAACTTTGTTGCTGCTATGGAAAATATCAGACCACAGGTACAAACACAAGGTTATGGACAAACAAATGAAGGTCGAGGACCTGATGCTGTTTATGGTCTAGCTCAATGTTATGGTGATCTTTCCTCAACAGACTGTGTCCTATGCTATTCTGAGGCGCGCACCTTTATTTCTCGATGTTTTCCCTTCAATGGTGCAAGGATATTCCTTGATGGCTGCTTCATGAGAATCGGGAATTACAGCTTTTTTCAGGAGTATACAGGACCAGTGGACAGAGCTATCTGTGGTAATAGAACGAGAAAGAACTCAGCATTCCAAGAGACAGCAAGACGGGCAGTGTTGCAAGCAACTTCGAATGCACCAAACAGTAATGGCTATGCACGAGTTGAGATGCCAGTTTCTGGGACCAGAAACGAGTCAGCTTATGTTCTGGCCAATTGCTGGAGGACACTGAGTGCTAACTCTTGTAGAGCATGTTTGGATAATGCATCAACTTCTATACAAGGATGCTTGCCCTGGTCCGAAGGTCGAGCACTGAATACTGGATGCTTTATGAGATACTCTGAGACCAATTTCTTGAATCCCATACCAAGCAATGAGAGTTCAAGTGGTAACAGGAACTCGATGTCAACCCTCTTTGCGTGTTTCTGAGTTGTTTCCTTGATTTTCAATCTTTCAATTCTCATTCAAGATTGACAATTTCTTCCCTTTTCCCTTTCATTTAATTTAATTTTTATTTTTCTTTTTGGATGTTCTGAAAACTACATATTTTCTTCCCAGTAGTTGTAATCATGACTTTCCTGCAATGAACATTTTTTCAGGAACCCCAACAGTTGTTATAGCCGTGGTTGTCAGTTCCACAGTTGTTGTGGCTGGAGCAGCAATCATTGGAGCTTACTTTTGGAAGCACAAAAGAATAGAGAAGAAGAGAAAAGGTAAAAGCCTATTTGCATATAATCTATGTATTCTGTTTTTCTAAATGTTAACCGAATGCCACAACTTTGCAGAGTTCGTCACTAATAAGAAAATCAGTAGGTCAACTTGACATACTAGCTTTACATCGATACATAGGACTTCGAGTTTTAAATCTAATTTGATATCGCACTTAGTGTCAAAGCATCTGTGACTCTGAGCATGCCTCAGCATTTGAAGAGAAAATTACTCAAACTTTCTTGTCTTGCTAACTTCTCAGGTCCTTATGATGCGAAGAAATTGGCTAAGACCCTTCGTGATAGTAGCTTGAACTTCAAGTGCTCCATACTTGAGAAAGCCACTGGTAGTTTTGATGAGGCCAACAAGCTTGGGCAAGGTGGATTTGGCACAGTTTATCAGGTAGTGGCTTAAGAACATGTATCAGATACATTTAAAGGGCAGCCCAGGGCATGAAAACTGCTATGCGCAAGGTCCGGGGAAGGGTTGGAAACATTAGTTCCCTGTACTTGTATCAAATACATGATATTATATTATTGCTTTTCTAATCATCTACGTTCTACTAGTATCATATCAACTATAAGTTTGAAATGTTACGACATTGTAGGGACTTTTACCAGATGGAAGAGAGATTGCTGTCAAAAGGCTTTTCTCTAACAATATGCATAGAGTAGCAGAATTTTACAATGAAGTTAACATTATCAGCAGCATAGAACACAAAAATCTTGTCCGATTGTTGGGATGCAGTTATTCTGGACTTGAAAGCCTTCTAGTTTATGAATTCTTGCCAAACAAGAGTCTTGATCGCTTCATTTTTGGTGAGTACAATACTTGACACCTTAAATAGGCACTTGTATTTAAAAAAAAATCAAAAGTCATCATGTGTTCAGTATGATATGGATGAACTTAGATGTATCTTTGCTGAACTTTACAGATACAAATGAAGGTAAAAGGCTAAATTGGGAGAAAAGATTCACAATAATCATTGGGATTGCAGAGGGCTTGGTTTACCTCCACGAGAACACAAAGATACGCATTATTCATAGAGATATAAAAGCAAGTAACATTCTCTTGGATACAAGGCTCCGCGCTAAAATTGCTGATTTTGGTCTCGCGAGGTCTTTCCAAGAGGATAAGAGTCATATAAGCACTACAATCGCTGGAACTTTGTAAGAAACTATTCCACTCTCTCTTTAGGTCATACTAGAAACCAATAAGAACAAATTCTTTCTATTCATTCGAAGTAAGGTAAAACTATACATATGTTTTGACTATCATAATTGAGATGGTTTCTTCCAAATGTTTAGAGGATACATGGCTCCAGAATACCTATCCCATGGCCAGTTGACAGAAAAAGCAGACGTGTACAGTTTTGGCGTACTTTTGTTGGAGATTGTCACAGGAAGACAGAACAATGGAAGCAAAATATCAGAAGAATACTCTGAAAGCCTGGTTACTATTGTAAGTACTAGAGATTTCCCTGTTTGTATTTAATTATGTTATTTGAGCGTTACAATCATTCTGTAGCTTACCTATTTCAAAAGATTTTAATTTTTCCAAAATGCTTATCTGAATGGTATATGTCGAATGAAACAGGTGTGGAAGCATTTCCAACAGGGAACAGTAGATGAGTTGATTGATCCAAATCTAAGGTTGCACAACTACCATAATATTAGTGTGGAAACTGAGGTTCTAAGAGTGATTCATGTAGGGCTTCTATGCACCCAAGAGATTCCATTGTTACGGCCATCCATGTCGAAGGCACTACAAATGCTGGCAAAGAAGGATGAACGTCTCCCTCCACCTACCAACCCTCCCTTTATAGGTGAGAAGACAATGGACCTTGATGGCAGATCCGAGAACGCAACTTACCCCCTAGTTTCTGCCAATTTCGATTTAGTTCCTACTGTCTCTCAGAGTATCTTCTATCCAAGGTGACATTCAAGTGATCTGAAGAGCTAAACCCATATCAACCACATATATATTTTTTTCCAATTTTCCATGTTAATGGACAGCAGTGAATGGAAATCTTTTATCTTGTGGCCACTAAATTTCCCGTGAATCCTCCATCAACTTTCTCTAATTTTAACCAGTTGATTGAAAACTTGATTGTTGGTATATTGATCGGACCAGCACGAATTGAAATAGAGCCAGTTCGACGTGAAGCTTTTGCTTGAAGTTTTCACCTTACCAGCGAGCCAATAGCTGATGGTTATTTGTCACAACAACTACCAAAAAGCTCCTAAGAAGATGAATTCGTTCCTTGCTTTTACAGTAGTGCCTTGCTGCTTCTGAGCATGCTGGTAGCTATAGCCTCAGCTTTTCCTTTTCTTGCTGAAATATATAAAAGGCCAAGAAAACAATTCCAACAATCCGAACTGATATTAATCCGTGGAGAGAGGGTGGTTCTACATATGTGTTGGGCTCATTCGGTGTGAGTAAATTGTTGTCGGAAGGAACTGTTGGAATAGCAACCCGAAGGAGAAATATGCTCTTTTCCTGATGAAAGGAAAAACAATTGATTTGCCTAGTCCTTTGTCAAAGACAAGTTGTAGTAACAATGACATCTCCAATTCTATGGATGACCTTCCTGTGCTAATTCTCAGGCTAATACTAGCTTACTTCCTATCCTACAACCTCTCCCGTCATCTTAGAAAATGATGTAGAATTAGTCCATCCCATTCATTAGATTTCAATGTGTTAGAAGGACCTCTAATAAAGCCTCGATTGAGTAGCTAAATGTAAAACTACGAAGGATTTAGCACATGATTGGTTAGTGACAATTCCTTCCCATATGAAGGATATTTTGTGAGGAGGCCTCGACAACAGTGGAGTGGGTTGATCTTGTATTAGTTCCATTTCGTTTTTAATGAAATTATTGTTCCTAACCAAAAAGAAAAAAAACGATATGACTGCACTCATTGAAATGATCAAATTATAGTATGAAAATTAATACATATATATGTTCCTCTTTCGCCATGTGAAATTAGCGATTCAAGTGTTGTTTCATTATAGATAGACGGTGCAGTTGTTTGGGAATTCAGTTATTTGCTTTTTGACGATATTTATTTAACAACTTAATTAATAATGCAAAATAAATCACTGAAAAGTAAGTTTAATAAATCTTGTAGGTAGCAACATAGATCATAGATTAAATTACATTTTTTATTTTTTTGGTCAAAATTGAAATTGCATTGAAAAAAAGTCCAATGTGAATTTCTCTTTTTTTTTAGTTCAAAATGAAATTGCATTGAAAAGGAAGTTAGACGTGGAGTTTTTTTTTTTAATAAAAAATAAACATGGAGCTTTTTTTTTTAATCAAAAATAAAATTGCATCGAGAAAAATGTTCATTTTCTTTCTTTTTACTTCTATCTAAAAAATTACACGTTTGATTTATATAGTAAAATTTAAATTTAAAACCATAAATAATCGAAAAAAAATTACCTTTATTTTTTAAATGACAAAACCTCCCTCATAAAATTATTTCACTTTTGAATTAAAATTTGATTAATTTAGAAAATCCAATTTCATATAGTAAAGATTATATAAAAGAGTCATAAATAAAGAAACAAATTTACAATGGTTTTTTAAATGACAAAGCCTCCCTCATAAAAATTGCTTTATGCTTTAATTGAAAGATTGATTTTTCACTGCCAATCCTGTCTACCATTCTCACACGAAACATATTGAAGTTGATGTCCATTTTGTAAGGGAGAAAGTGGCTGCAAAACAATTGCAAGTTTACTTCATTTGGTATCTTATTCATGTGCTTGATTTAGAGTAACATTTGTGATTAAGCTCGGGTTACCTTTTTGTCAAAGCATCTCGCTTTTCCCTTCTGGCGAAATTTGTTCAGAGCAGCCTCCCTCTATGATCCATTTTGATCTACGCCACTTCTACTTCCACTACCAGTTCCACCACCAGCTCCACATGTTCCAGCTTCTCCGTTATCACAAGTCACATTTGTCCCTTCAGCAATTAAAGTTGTGCTGCTCCCGTGTTGTCTATGTTAAAATATGCACTTGTTTTGAATTATCTTATAAGATTCTGAGTTATTTCACTTGGCATTGGTTTTATGATAGAACCTGAGGATTTTAATATAGTATCAGAGTTGGGTCCTTGGTCCAGTTATATTCATTCACGTGTGACCCATCTTAAATCAAGTCTATTTATATTCAATCTTTCGCGTGTGTCATATTCCACGCATCTTCAATCAGGTCACACATGAGAAGAAGTGTTAAAATATGCACTTGTTCCAAACTACCTTATAAGATTCTAAACTACCACTAATTGATTTTAAGATAGAACGTCAGAATCTTAACAGTCCACTACTTCCGTTTTGACCACTCCCATTATTGCTTCCCGATGCACTCCCATAATTAGCTGCATTTCCTTCCATACTTGTAGCAAATATATCAGATGGCGCACAATGGGGAGCTGTTGCAACTATGTTCATGGAAGACAAACCACCATGGTTAACCAAATCAGTAAAACGATACACATTATATTGCATTCTCTCAGTGATTTATTTATTTTGCATCATTTTCTTTCTATTAATTTTCAATTTGGAATTTGGAATAAAAAGGTTAATTTGTTCTATTATTTCCTTAATATAATAGTAATTTATTTTCAAATTTTCATAATAATGTTTACATATTGTCGTCCATAACACTTATATTCTAGTCATATGCTCATTTTTTTATTTTTTATTTTATTTTATTTTATATCTCTTTGCAATACCTTAACTTAGTTTTTCTCATATTTCCCATCTTTATTAATTTATAGATCTGAATCTTTTAAGTTTCTTTAAGTGCTCAAATTGCAAGAAACTAATGTGAACACATATGCAATTGCATGAATATCAAGTAAAGGATCTAAAACCAGCTGAAGGAATCTACAATGGGATTGCATGTGTATATAAGCTTATAGCTAGATGGCAACATAGATCATAGATTAAATTACTTAGAGAAAATTTCACGTTATATCTCCTGTGATATGCGAAATTATCACACTACTTCCCTTGTGTTCACAAAACTATCAAAGCCCTCTGTATTTTCGAAAACTCGCTACAATGCTCCTCTCTATTTGTTGTCCATCTGTTTTACCGTTGGAGGTGCATTTCACATGCAGAATTAGCAGCTAGGCATGCATCTTAGCTTTATATGAGCCATTTAATTGACCAAAAAGTCCTTGTACTTGAAATAAAAAGGGGCTACACCAATTTGAGACTTATTATTAATTTGAAAAACATGTAAAAAATAAGAAATTGACAACCTCAAAATTAATTTGCATCTTAAAATTAAAGAAAAATTAAAAACATGTAAACCATCATCATCTTCCTCACCCATGTTCTCCCACCCCCCACCTCCGTCAGCCCCCCCACCCTTCCCCAGCCACCACCCCCACCTCGTTAGCTCCTCCCACACGCCACCTCCTACCCCCATCAGAGCCCCCATTTTTTTTGCAATTCCTTTTTTTTTTGTGTATATAGATATTTGAGTTTTTTTTTTTTTCTAAATTTAAGTTCTCAAACCCCATATATATATATATATATATATATATATATATATACACATATAATTTAGCATATGAATTTTATATTAAATTTGAGTTGATGATGTGGATATGACCTGCAACTATCTATCTATACATATATATAGGTGACGGGTGGGGATAGGGATGGAGGTGGAGGGCTAACGGGGGTGGGGGAGGGGTGAGAAAGATGACAATTTTTTTATTATTATTTTGGTGAGAAGAATGGGTAGAGAGAGAGGAAAGAAAAATAAAAAATATATATAATATAAAGGTAGAGACGTCATTTAACTTATTTTTTTAAAAGTCGTTAGCTTAAAAGAGATTGAGGGGGGCGGTGTGTCGGGTTTCAAAAATACAGGAGAATTTTTAATAATTTTGTGAACACAAAGGATAACATAATAGTTTCGTATATCATAAGGAAGTAACGTGAAATTTTCTCAATTTCTTACAGAAAGATGTTTAATTTAGGATATAGATATCATAAAGCCCAACAACATTAGCTCAAGCACTAACCTTAACTCATTGGTTTGATGGTAATATAGTCATATAGGGACGGACTCATGAATTTTTTTTAGTGAACTTATACATAAAAATTTTAATTATATGAATATATTTTTTTAATATGAATTAATTAATTTTTTAATTAAAAATACATAATTTTTTTCTTTAAAAAAAATATGTTTGTAAAAATTACAGTCGTTGCTGACTCTAATATACATCTAGTTATTCTTGGAGGCCAAGATGTCTTACTAGTCTATCATAATAGGTGACCTACGTAACCAGTAATATATGACACAAAGTTGTAGAAGACAATGGACCTCATTCGTCAAACTTGCACAGATACTGTTTTGAGAGAAAAAGGGAGAATCCCAATTGAATCCGTGAGATAATGGGGTTGATATACTTACTATTGAAGTATATATATATATATATATATTTTTTTTTTGGTCAAACTATTGAAGTATTGAATTCGTCAAAAAATGCAACGAAAGTCTTCGAAAGTTTGCTAGGTTTATCTTTTTTTTTTCGGTCATAGTTTGCTAGGTTTCAGTCAATAATAATTACACATACTGCCCACTACATTATTCTTATTGGCTTGCTGTTATTTCTTGGTTAATTTTATTTTATTTTTGCTAATTATGTTAATATTGAAATCACCATAAACGTTCCAACAAAAAAAATAATATATATCACCATAATCCCCAAATCCGTTAAAATTGATCAACATCGTTAAACTTGAGGACTTGATAGAGGGGGGAAAAAAAAGAAACAAAGACTAAAACCAATTGGTGCTAGGAGACATAGTAAGGGCAAGGCGAAAGAGAACATGTGAATGAATGCGATTAGACCAAGAGCCCAACTCTGATACCATATTAAGATAACTGAGATTTTATCCTAAAATCAATTGATATTAAGAGTAGCAGCACTAAGGTACCGATTGATATACTGGAATGAGGTTTGGAATGGAATGACATTCTCAATTATTTTTTATTCCCATGCTTGGTATAAATGAATGAACTTGAGAATCTCATTCCCAAGGTAATCACATTCCCACGTGTATGGGAATAGCCATTCTAGAGCAAACCCATGTGAATGAACTTGACTATCATACCCTCATATTCAATAATAATAATAATAATAATAATAATAATAAATAAATTAATTAATTAATTAATTAAAAAATAACAATAATAATAATTAAAAATATAATAATAATAATTATTATAAAATACTAATTATTATTATTAAAAATAATATTAATAATAAACAAATATAATATAAATTATTATTAAAAAATAATTATTATTATTATTATTAAAAAATTATTATTTTTATTTTTATTTCTAATAATAATAATATAATAATAATAATAATAATTATTATTATTATTATTTTAATTATTATTTTTATTATTATTATTTTTATTATTATTAGTATTAAAAAAATATTTTAATAATAATAATTATTATTATTATTAAAAAATAAATATAAAATCAAAAACTAAAAATAAAATAAAAATAAAATAAATAATAATAATAGTGATTGAAATAATAATAATAATAATAATAATAATAATAATAATAATAACAAAAAAAATAATAAAAATAACTATAATAATAATTAAAAAATATAATAATTATTATTATTATAAAATACTAATTATTATGATAAAAATATAAAAAAACAATTAATAAATATAATATAAAATATTATTAAAAAATAATAATTATTATTAAATAAAAAATTATTATTATTATTAATTATTATTATTATTATTATTATTATAAAAAGTTATTATAAAAAATTATTATTATTAAAAAAATAAATATAAAATCAAAAACTAAAAATAAAATAAATATAAAAGTAATAATAATAATAATAATCAATAAAATTAAAATAACAAAATAATAATAGTGATTGTAATAATAATATTAATAATAAAAACAAAAACTAAAAATAAAATAAAATAAAAGTAATAATAATAATAATAAACAATAAAATTAAAATAACAAAATAACAATAATAATAATAATAATAAAAGCAATCTTGTCATATTTTTAATACTATAATAATAAAATGACAATCTTGTCATATTATATAAGGTATTCCCATTACTACTCTTCATTCCTAAAACATACCAAACATGTTATTCGCATTCCCAAGTTCATTCAATTCTCAGTTTCATTCCATTCTTTGGCCCATTCCATTCATGTCCAAATCCATTCTAGTATACCAATCGCAACCTAAGATATAGGTATATATATATATATATACACATATAATTTAGCAGATGAATTTTATATTAAATTTGAGTTGATAATGTGGATATGACCTACAACTATCTATCTATACATATATATAGGTGACGGATGGGGATGGGGATGGGGTGGGGTGCTAACGGAAGGTGGGAGGAGGGGTGAGAAAGATGACAATTTTTTTTTCTTTATTATTGTTTTTGGTGAAAATAATGGGTAGAAAGAGAGAAAAGAAAAATAAAAAATATGTATAATATAAGGGTAGAGACATCATTTAACTCTTAAAAGAGACCGAGGAAAGCGGTGTGTCGGGTTTCAAAAAATGCAATGAGATTTTTAATAATTTTGTAAATATATGAGGGTAGTGTCATAATTTTGTATATCACAGGAGGGTAATATAAAATTTTCTCAATTACTTACAAAAAGATGTTTAATTTAGGATATAGATATCCTAAGCCCAACAACATTAGCTTAAGCACTAATCTTAACTCATTGGTTTGATGGTAATATAGTCATATAGGGACGGACACATAAATTTTTATCACTGGGACTCATACATTAAAGTTTTTAATTATATGATTATATTTTTTTAATAAGAATTAATTAATTTTTAACTAAAAATACATAATTTAAAAAAAAAAATATGTCGGTAAAAATTGTAATAATTATTGACTCTAATGTACATGCGTCATTGTAGTCATTCTTGAAGGCCCAGATGTCTTGCTAGTCTATGGTCATAGGTGTCCTACGTAACCAGTAAGATATGACACAAACTTCTAGAAGACATTGGACCTTATCCATCAAACTTGCACAGATATTGTTTTGAGAGAAAAAGGAAGAATTCCAAACAGATTTACTATTGAAGTTTTTTTTTTTTTTTTTGGTCAAACTATTGAAGTATTGAATTCGTCAAAAAACGCACAGAAAGTTTTCGAAAGTTTGCTAGGTTTATCTTTTTTGGTCATAGTTTGCTAGGTTTCAGTCAATGATAATTACACATACTGCCGCCTATATTATTCTTATTGGCTTGCTGTTATTGCTTGGTTAATTTTATTTTAATTTTGCTAAATTTTTTTTGTTAATATTGAAATCACCATAAACCTTCCGACAAAAAAATTAATATATATCACCATAATCCACAAATTTGTTAAAATTGATTAACATTGTTGAACTTGAGGGACTTGATAGAGGAAAAAAGAAAAGAAAAAAGAACTAGAACCAATTAGTGCTAGGAGACATAGTCACACATGAATGAATGTGACTAGATTAAGAGCCCAACTCTGATACTATGTTAAAATAACTGATATTTCATCTTAAAATTAATTGATATTAGGAGTAACAACCCAAGATCTTATAAATTATTTTTGAATTAATAATTTTTTAATGTGAGAGTAATATATATATTCCAACAATATAAAGAAAATGTATAATTAATAATTTTGATCATTTTATTATTAATTATATCATTGAATTATTACTATTAATCTATCTAATAATTAGTCTATAAAAAATGTACTTAAAAAGTTGAATTAATTAATTTTTATATTATATATTTTAAAATATTTACATTACACCCGTATATCGCACGGGTATAAAATTAGTTTAAACTTAAAATAGTAACCCAACAATTACATGTGAACGCAACTTTCAAAACGACCCCATAACTTTACAGCTTGTTTGGATTGCCTTTTTTAAAAGAAAGTAAATGAATGGAAAGGATTAGAGAATCTCTCCCCCTGTTTGCATTGCATTTTGAGATTTAGTAAAGGATTTGGAGGGATTTCAAAATCTCTCCATTTCTTTTAATGAGAAGAATTTTACAATCCTTCTAATTTGAGGTAAAATAAAAGGAAATGAAAGTAAAATATATAAAAAGACTAATTTATCCTTAATTCTTTCTATGGTTATCTTATAAGAAAGATAATACTATAATTTTACATCTAAAATTATCCTATCTTTTCCTTTATTTCTCCAATCCAAACAAAGAATTATAAATTTATTTCATTTTATTTTCTTTATTATTTTTTTACAATTCAAACACGAGATTTTTTTTCTTTTCCTTTCCTTTATTTTTCTTCCTCTACCGTACTTTCCTTTCCCATGTGCAATCCAAACATAGGGTTAGACTACTGAATTTGTTGTAAATAATAACTGGGTGTTTCAAAGTCCTTTCTGCGAATGAGACAGATTTTGAAAATACATACAATACGAAAATATTCAGATTTTTCTCCGTTATAAAGTAATGGCTTTCATTAGCTCACCTGTACTTTATTTGCTTTTATCTCAGCAGCCAGTGAAAGATACCAAGGGTCGCATGATCAGCCATGATCGAGTTGGTGTTGGTGTACATAAAGAGATAAGCAAAGCTCGATTGTCAAAGTCTCATAGTATTTGCAGAAGAACATGTTTTAATCTTGGTACGTTGATGAATACATATATATATATACATATATATATAGATATATATATATATAGTTTCATAAAGGCTAATAATTGAATATTTTTATGTGTGTAAACTTGTTTAAAAGCCTGATGATCGGCAATTTTCTGAGGAAGATTGTTTTGCTTTATTGAGAGCCTATACTTGTCTCTTTATTAATCTCCCTCTCTGTTTTTATTAAATTAAGTCGGCCTAACTTTTAAACACTTGAAAATATTTTTTTATAAGTTTAGAAACTTAAGTTAATATGCTTAGCACATTTTTGAAAGAGTTTTTAGTTAGAATTTAAAAAAAAAAAAAAAAAAAAACCTAAAAGAATAAGAAGCTCTTAATTAAAATTTTTCGAAAAAGTTTTTTACAAAATTATTTTTACATCATGTAAGAAGTTATTTTTTTTTAATTCAAAAATACACCTCCATATTTGTTAGATAATTTACTACAATTTTTTAAAATTTATTATTTTTTATATTTAATTCTATTGTGACAGTAAAAATTCACAATTAAACCAAACATAGTCTAAATTCTCTTTCCTATGTATTTTTAGTCGTCTATTGGCTTTTGCATTACCTTTATGTAGTATTCTTCCGAAATTGTTTGGTGAATTCTTAGTGTGCAATTTTGGGCCTTCGTGCAATTTTGTTTATTAGAGTTGATTTATTACTTGTTTAGGATCCTATTTTGGTCACCAAGTTTTAGAACCTATAAAGGAGCTATGTATTAAAATTTTAGAAAACTAAATTAATATATCATATAATCTTTTTGATTATTCTTTTCTTTTAGAGTCATTATTGGCGGTGGTTTTGTTTGCTTCCAGATATTTGTATTTTCGACTTTTATTTTAATTTTGTTGGTATCAGAGAGCCCAGCTTTTAATAATGGGCATGATGTGAACAGTAATATGTGTTTTTGGTAGCATAGGAAAAAAAAACATTTGTTAATGGGAAGACTTTGCAACGTTGACGTCACCATTGTACATGGATGACGTCAGCGCCAATTAGTTCGTAAAGACTTCTTGTTGTTGCTGATATGGTTATCGCCGGAAAAAGACAAGGGCTTTTAGGTTGTCATCGTAGAGGAAGGTGTAGTAAACGAACCGGCTGGTGGAGGTGTTGTCGGTTGTCGGCGAAATCAGAGGAGAAGAAACAAAAGACGCCAGATTTTCGATTTTCGCCGGAGACGCGAAGAAGAAGACAACCGAGTCTTCAACATTTGTTGGACTCCGAAACTGGAAATTGGTGTCGTTTGAACCGCCGTGAGGAGTGGAGTGTTTTGGTGTGGTCGCGTCGCTGGTGAGAGAAGATTATGCCACGAAAAAGCGGCCGGAGGTGGAAATCTCGCCGGAGAAGACGAAGTGGCTTGTTGTCGTCGTCGGAGTTTCGACGCCAAAGAGCACCGCCTTAACAACCTCGACATCGAAGCGAAGATGATGGTACCATCCGCGAAGCTTCCCGTCGCCGGAAATGTTGCCGGTCAACGGTGGATCTTGACCAGATCTTTGATTGGATACCACTAGAAGGTTCGCCGGACGAGGTGATCGTGTTGGTGCTGGCGATGTGAGGATCCAACGGTCCGATCGCTAGTTGGAGTTGGGTCGGGTTCCGGGTCAAATAGGGCCCATATGTGAGGTTTTGTTATGGTACGTCGCGATGTTGTGATGTTTGGTGGGCTGGAGCGATCATGAGCCGTATAGTCAGGACATTGATCTGATCTGATGGGATATTGATCTAGTGTTATGTGGTTCATAATACTACCCGGGCACCTGTACTCTTATTGGGTTAAGCAGAGGCATGGTCCAGTGTTTTAAGCTGCAGGAGGATTATGTGAGCTTGTTTGACCAGGTTGTTCCACTTCGTTGACCACTGAGCTTGACTGAGTTGACCAAGGGTGTTCTTATGATTTTTGGATGAGCTAATTTCGATTTTGCAGTACATTTTACTAAATTCTCGATATATCTTGCTGATTTGGGCATTAGTATAGTGGTTTTTCAACATCTTTTTGTTCATGGTATTTGGGTTTTGGGCCTTTGGATTATTTTGGGCCTAAAGCAATTTGGGGCTCGAGCTTTGGGTGTTCAGATATTTGGCCTTTGGACATTGGTCTTGTTTCTTTGGGCTTCGGGTTTTGACAGTCAGTTATCAAACTCAAGTAGGGCTACTTAAGTTTGAGGGGGAGGTTGAAATAATTTAGATTTTAGCATAATTTCGGGCATTAATTTAGGCTTAGCTTATGAAAATTATAGATTTTGTTATTAGAGTAGATCTATTATTTGTTTAGGATTCTATTATTAGTTACTAAGTTTTGGGACTTATAAAAGAGTTGTGTAATTGTGTTTCATAATATTGAACACAATGCTGCTAGGACTTTGATCCAGTGGTAAAGTTATTCGTTGTAGCATGAAGTTGTAAGTTTGAGTCTCGCTGATTATATTGTACGATTTTAGGCCTCTCATGAATTAAAAAAAAAAAAAAAAGAATATTGAACACAATGTAGTCGTTTTGGTTATCCCTTTTATTTAGAGTTATCCTTTTTGTTTGGTCGAAATCGAGAGTCATTGTTGGTAGTGACTTTATTATTCGCTTCTGCATTTGTTTTTTTGCTTTTCTTTTATTTTGTTTAACAATACGATTGGTACTTCTTCTTTCTTCATGGAACACGCTCTTTAGCACAATGGCGTGATCTCCTCCTACAAAAGACTATAAAAAAAAACACACTTATGGCTCGAACTTTTAACAAAAGATGATAAATGCTAACCATCTATTGGGTAGAATTTCCTATTTATACGGAATTGATATTGTTTTTCCTAAGAAAGTATTCATATTTTCCTGAATAGCTCTAATTAAGATTGTTGCTTGTCTTTAATATAAACAGGCTTGATTCATTGTTGTCATGAAGAAAGGGACATTCTCAATTCTATCTATCTTCTTCATTGCTGTCATGGTGTTAAGATTACCAGGAGTAGTGTTAGGGGAACCAAGAGATCAGATAGTACAAATCACATGCCAGAAGCAAATACCGCAAAACCTCACCGATTTTATCGAAAACATGGCTGCTACATTGGAAATTATAAGACTAGAGATACAAATACAAGGTTATGGAGCAGAAACGACCGGGCGAGGACATAATGTTGCTTATGCTCTAACTCAATGTTATGGTGATCTTTCCATAACAGACTGTGTGATGTGCTTTTCTAAGGGGCGCACATCATTTTCTCCTCGGTGTGTTTCATTGACTGGAGGAAAAATATTCCTTGATGGCTGTTTCATGCGATTTGAGAACTACAACTTTTTTCAGGAGTACACTGGACTAGAGGACAAAGCTGTATGTGGGAATAAAACGAGAAAGAATTCAGCATTCCAAGAAACAACAAGACGGGCAGTGTTGCAAGCAGCTTCTTATGCACCAAACAATAATGGCTATGCACGGGCTGAGTTGCCAATTTCTGGGACCAGAAACGGGTCAGCTTATGTTCTGGCACAATGTTGGAGGATACTCAATGTTAATTCTTGTAAAGCATGTCTGGAGAATGCATTAACTTCTATAATAGGATGCTTGCCCTGGTCCGAAGGTCGAGCACTAAATACAGGCTGCTATATGAGATACTCTGATATCAATTTCTTGAATCTCATACCAAGCAATGGTAGTTCAAGAGGTAATTCGAACTTTATATTCACCCTCTTCGTGTGCTTAGAGTAACTTTCTTCTTGATTCTCAATCTTTCAACTCTCGTCCAAGATTGTGTATTTAGAGTACCAGTCGGTATGATCAAGAGTTTTCTGTAATGTCCTTTTTTTCAGGAACCCAAAGAATTGTAATAGCAGTGTGTGTCAGTTCTGCATTTGTTGTGGCAGGGGCAACAGTCATTGGAGTGTACATATGTAACCACAGGAGAATAGAGAAGAAAAGAAAAGGTGGAAGCCTATTTGCAGATGATCTATTTATTTTATCTTTGGTAACGTTGCATGAATTCTTTCCAATTTTCAGAAAACAGAAAGAGAAATCTTATACAATTTTTAGGCCATCTTGACATATTAGCTTTTCATTCATATGACTTTCTAACATCCTATGCAACACTTTTCAAATTTAATTTCATATAAAAACTTAAGTGTCGAAAGCATCAATCCTCAGAAAACTAAACTATCTCTTGTTGGCAAATTTCAGGTTCTTATGATGTGAAGAAACTGGTTAGGATCCTTCATGATAGTAGCTTGAACTTCAAATACTCCATACTTGAGAAAGCCACTAATAGTTTTGATGAGGCCAACAAGCTTGGGCAAGGTGGATTCGGCACAGTTTATAAGGTTACGACTTAACCAAACTTGTATCAGATACTACAAAACAATAGTTCTTAGGAGCGGAGCTAGAGATTGCATATTGGGGGCCAAATTCAATTAAGAAAAAGGAAAAAAAGGGAAATGGGAGAAGAATAAGGAAACAAAGAATTAGGAAAATGGGAAAAAATTAGGGAGGTCATAGATTTTTTTTCTTAAGAATATTACATATGTTAAAAAAAAATTGGAGGATTGGCGGACTGAAGGCCCTGCCTCCACCCATGGCAGTTCTATACACAAAATTATTGCTATGCGCGGATTTGAGGAAGGGTCAGACAACTTTGGTTCTATCTACTATAGTCTACTTGTATTAGATGCTATATTATTTCTTTTCTCATAGTTTCTGTTCCACTAGCAGCTTATTGACTTTGAGCTTGAAATGTAATGCTATTGCAGGGAGTTTTACCTGATGGAAGAGAGATTGCTATCAAAAGGCTTTTCTTGAACGCTATACATAGCGTAGTAGAACTTTACAACGAAGTTAACATTATTAGCCGTGTAGAGCACAAAAATCTTGTCAGATTGTTGGGATGTAGTTGTTCTGGACCTGAAAGCCTTCTAGTTTATGAATTCTTGCCAAACAAGAGTCTTGATCACTTTATTTTCGGTGAGTACGAAACTTCACCCAGTGGTTAAATCATAGTTTTACATCCATATCTTCTTATAAAAGGTCTTACCTTCAACTGTAGTTGTGACGGTCACAATTGGTTTGTTTAGCAGCAGAACGTAAGACCAACTCCTTTTCTTAAGGGAGGGCGCACCTTCATTTCAAACTCTGATGTATCTTGTCTAAACTTTACAACTTCACAGATTCAAAATTGGGTAAAACGCTAAACTGGGAGAAAAGATTTGCAATAATTATAGGGATTGTAGAGGGCTTGGTTTACCTCCACGAGAACACAGAGAGGCGAATTATTCACAGAGATATAAAAGCTAGTAATATCCTCTTGGATACTAAGCTCCGCGCTAAAATTGGTGATTTTGGTTTGGCCAGATCCTTTCAAGAAGATAAAAGTCATATAATCACTACAATTGCCGGAACATTGTAAGTAATTCTTCCACTGTGCTTTCTTCAGTCATAGTAGGAACAGATAGTTTGAGCCCTTTGAGTTTAAAAGAAAGGAAAAAAATGATACGTATTGTTAAGTGCCATTATTGAGATGATTTCTTCGAAATGTACAGAGGATATATGGCTCCAGAATACTTATTACATGGCAAATTAACAGAAAAAGCAGATGTGTATGGTTTTGGTGTGCTTTTGTTGGAAATTATCACAGGAAGACGTAATAACGAAAGCAACACATCAGAAGAATACTCTAAAGGCCTGATTATTGTTGTAAGTGCTAGATCTTTGGTTGGTTATATTTAATTATGTTATTGTTGGGACAGAGACCCAGGCCAATATATAAGTAGTGAAAAGCACACGTTATATTTGATGTGTTTCGATGCCTATGCCCTATATCCACAATTTCACCTTTAGGATAATATACTATTATAGGAATAAGGTTGCAATAGACTTTTACGCACATAAAAGTCTAAACCTTCCTCACATAGTTACATCTTTATGGTCTGAAAAATATTGAAAGAAACTCCTCTTAGACGCAAATTCATCCATACATCCACGACCACACATCTAGGATGATCTACTATTATAGAGATTAATGGTTATACATGACTTTATACATCCTAATCCCTTCTCACATGGTTACAACTTTTTGAACCAACAAAAAAATATAAAAAAACTATCTCAAGCTCACTCCCAGCCTGAGACCCTATTACTATCTCCCAGGCCTCGAGTACGTGGTTTGTGAAAACTGCTTACAATTGAGAAACTCCTATTTGTAAAAAAAATTGTATTATTGCTATCAAGATTGGTATTCCTATTTTTCAGAGTACATATAACTTTCCCTCATCTTGTCGGATTTCTACTTATCTTCAATTGATTGGGCTTGAAATTTGAGCATTACATGCATTCTGTGGTTTATCTATTCAGAAAATTCTAATTTTCCAATATGCTTTTATCTGAATGGTATTTTGGATGATACAGGCATGGAAGCATTTCCAACAGGGAACAATAGAGGAGCTGATTGATCCAAATCTAGGGTTGCCCAACTACCATGATATCAGTGTGAAAATTGAGGTTCTAAGAGTGATCCACGTTGCGCTTTTGTGCACTCAAAAGATCCCATTCTTACGCCCATCCATGTCGAAGGCACTGCAAATGCTAACAAAGAAGGATGAACATCTCCCTCCACCTACCAACCCTCCTTTTATAGATGAGAAGACCATATTAAAACATAATGGCACAGTCGAGAACTCATCATATTCCCTCATTTACGGCAATTTCAATTCGGTTGCTACCATCTCCCAAAGTACTTTTTATCCAAGGTGACATTATAGTTGATTAAGAGCATGTATTGAGAAGCCTACAAGTTGAACCCCACTCAAAAAGAACTGGCTCCAAAATAAAGGCTCAGGTTTAATACTTAGTCCAAAATGTCGTACTAGTATAATAAGACTCTAAATTTCATGGATTCTCAAGCATGACATATATCTTTTCTTGTTTTGCTACTTTTGACTTTTAGGTATCGATTTTCATTGGTTCTACAATGTATTACAATTTTTTTTTTGAATTTAACAACGCATTACATTATTATGTCGCTTAAAGTAACTTTGATTTAGGGAGTAACAGATTTACTATTCATGTATTTTAATTGGATGAGTGTTTCCAAGTCTATCAATAGGACATTGCTAAGGCCATTAAAAGTAGAGTCTTTTGGTAATGTAAGTAAACTTTGAACTTTTGATTTTTAGTTCTTTATTTCTATGCTTATTTCTACTGAGTGGTGAACGTGATACAACTTCATATCTCTAATAAGGTGGTGAATTATTTGTATATATTTCAAAATAATGAGCACTTACAATTAACAATGCCTAGCATGAGGTAGGCATTGAAATATGCCAACACACACTTGTGCCATGGTTTATGCATTTCTATCGATCTGGTATCACAAGTGTCATGAAAAGTTAAATTAATATGGCTAGGGAATTGCCAAAAATATTTTTAAAAGTATTTTATTTCTAAATTCTTTAATTTTATTGGTTACCTTCCTAATGCTAATCCTTAAGCTATAAAAGAGGACTTGCAACTAAGATTTCAATGACTTTGGCGCTGGACGTTTCCAAAAAAAAAAAGGATATTATTGGGTCGGGTAAATTTAATAATAGGCGTCTGTTGGAATTCCAGCCTTTCTTCTTCTCCTTTCAAGGCCTATCCAAAAGAGAATCTAGTACTAGTTAATCATGTTTTTCTTTGATATGAATCAATACGATTATTGATATAACTGTATTTGCAGTACTCAAACCTTTGAATTTGTATCACATTTGCATCTTAACTTAGGAATAAATGTAACATTTTTATACTTTCAATGCAATGTAGGATGATATCGGAAAGTGAAAATTCAGACTCAAAATAATCCAAATTGCAAGTCAAATAAATGAAGAATGGGGAAACACGAGAACTGGTGGAAGAATGAAGCCGATAGAGAAAGAATTTGCCCGAAACTAGCGTGTAATCAGACTCAAAACGCTGAAAATAGACCGAAAATGCCTCAATCAATGCTCGGTCAAAAAGTCAAACTTTAGAGCCAGAAAGTCAGCCAAAGGGTGCTCGAGCGCTTACTCTGGGCAAGTTCTATCCAAGTAGCTCTTATTCGGGGGAATCTCCGCCTGAATAGCTATTTTGTGTCGGACCTCTGCTCAAATACCTGGAATCAGAATAACAAAGTTGTCATATCGGGAAAGCCTTTCTTGACTCTCTTATTTATGCAACTTGTATTTATTATTATGTCTAAGTAGAGCTATTATCTAGGGGAGGATATTGTAAATGACGGTCTTTTAATATATGGTCTCGGATTTAGTTTATTTAATTCACTTGCAATATATGACTTGCTTTAATTTAGTACTGTCTTTCATACATAATGTTTTTCAGTAGATGTTATGATTGTTTTACTTATTGTCTTTCATACGTAATACTTTTCAGTAGACGTTATGATTGCTTTACTTTTGTGCCATGTATCTATGCTTCAATAGTGAATCAGATAGCTTGACAACCTTAGATTCCATGGACTACAGGTTATACCGTAGTTCTAGACTAGTAAGGAGAAGTTAATGACTTAGTTGAAACAGACCTTTTACACTAGGTTGCAAGGACAGTTCCATACTATGGCTCCAATGCTTGTAGATGGAACATCACCTACATCAGAGTAAGTAATCGGGATTTTAATAGGATAAGTTAATTGACTAGGTTAATGCTTGTAGCTTAACCCTTTCATAGAATTAGAATCTTGGATACCGAGCCTATATTAACTGTCTCATTTCATATCCATCCCCCTAGATTCATTTCCCTCGTATTCCACTTTTACTTAGTTTAATTTAGTTATAATTTTGTTTATACTTTCAAACACCCTTTCAAACTGTCACTTACCGCTTTAACACTTTCACACAGTATTTCACTAACTAACTAACGAGCTTCCCTGTGGTACAATTTCGCACTCAAAGCACACTAAACTACGAAGATCCGTGCACTTGCGGGTATTTTAACTTGGTCTATTTTGTACACTTTTCACACGCCCACCTCGTAAGCATCAAGTTTTTGGCGCTGTTGCCGGGGAAGCACGGTCTAGTGTAGTTTTTGAATTAAACTGTGAACTTGCTTTAAGTGTTGTAAATATTGTCTATATTTGTTAAATTTTATAAATTCTACTTGTAAAGTATTTTGCACATAGTTTATAAATTTGTATATTGTCTGTATAATACTTGCACATAAATTGTTTATATTATGCTTTGTTAAAATAGCTTGCACATATACTTAGCTTAATTTCTGTCTTAAATTAAAGTACTTAGTATTATGTATTTAGTTTAGCGTACTTAGCTTATTTTCTGTTGTTACTTATTGCATTTAGCTATAGTTTATTTTACATGCACGGACGTCGTTCCCTAATACTGGAACTCGCCCCGTTTAATCCCGAGCCCTAGAAAATTCTACGAAGAAATGTCCAAGTCCCGATGGCGAAACAAGAAGGAAATATTTAAAACATACCGCTTTTTTCTATAGCTCAACCTGTTCACCGACCTGTTAATCGACCTGTTGGCCCACAAATGACTCTTCGTCAACATTTCTCTCCGGGTGATTACAATCCTAAATTTGCCATCGCCCCACCGGCTATTGGCAATGTTAACTTTGAGCTTAAGACATGGACCATTTCAAATCTGCCTTCCTTTTACGGGAAGAGCAATGAAAACCCTCACGCTCATATCATACAATTCTTGGAGGCATGTTCTATGTTTCACATCCTTAATGTGAGCCGTGAGATTATTCAACTGCGTCTGTTTCCATTTTCCTTAAAAGACAAAGCCAAACAATGGCTGAATCATTTAGATGCAGGAGTTATTACATCTTGGGAAGAACTTGTTCAGAAATTCTTGCATAGGTTCTTCCCAATGGCCAGAACCACTACTCTGCGAATAGACATCATGTTATTCGTTCAGTCAAACTTAGAGCCTTTTCATGAAGCTTGGGAAAGATTTATTGATCTTAGGAATCAGTGTCCTCACCATGGGTTTGCACATCACGAATTCTTGCATTATTTCTTTAAAGGTCTTACACCTCAGCAGAAAATGATGGTAAATACAATGAGCAATGGAGGTTTCTATAACCTCACAGCAGATGAAGCTTGGAGTAGAATTGAGCATATAGCTGAAGATTCTCTTCAAAACACAGCTATAGATAGAGAAACTAGAAGCACACACAACCCCCAAAAGAGGACATTGTTCGAGGTTAAATCTAACACCCATTTGATTGATAAAGTAGATGCCCTAACCCAGCAAGTAGAAAAATTCATGTCTCTAGGGTTTACTTCTTCACAAGCACCTCAAATCATGAAAATTTGTGTCGTATGTTTTGTAGTAGATCATTCTACTAAGGACTGTCCAATCGGTTCACAATTTCCTGAATTCATGCAATAACAAGTCTATGTCACTTAGGGATATATGAGAAATTATGATCCATATTCCAACACGTATAACCTGGCTGGCGAGACAATCCTGCATTTTCATGGCGACAAAGGAATCAAGAACCTCAATTTCCTCAACAACAATATCAAAAACAACAAGAAAACTTTGAGCCTTGTTTCCCTCAACAGTCATATCAAAGGCCTCAAAACTGTAACCCTCCTGGTTCTTACCAAGTCCAGAAAGAACTGTTACAAACACAACGTAACAATTTCCCGACTCTTCTTCCTACACAATCATCATCTGATGATAAGTTTGACAAAGTAGTGCAAATGTTCCAAGTTCAGCAACAGTCTATTGCTAAACTTGATGGACAACTCGGGCAAATGGCCCAAACTTTAAGCAAGACAGACGAGGGTAAGCTTCTATCTCAGATCGTGGCAAATCCACGAGGACAATGTAGTAATGTCCAAACTGAGACCTCCCAAGAACAGGCTAAGGCCGTGACTACCCTTAGGCGTGGAAAGGTAATAGACAAGGAGGTTAGAAAGAAGAATAGGGATGTTCCCGAAGAAATTAAGGAGATAGAGGAACCTGAGATCGAGGTTTTAAGCAACAATGTCTATGACTCCCGTAGGAATGAAAACCCAACGGTAGAGCCTGTAGTTGAACCTTCATCCAAAGCACCTTTCTCAATAACTATGTCCCGTCCAAAGTCGAATCTTGATCCTAGACAACTCAAGGTCTTAGAGCATCTGAAAGATATTAAGATCAATCTGCCTTTAATAGAGGTAATCCAACAAATCTCTACCTATGCCAAATTTCTAAAGGATTTGTGTGCGAGAAAGAGATGGACCAATAGCATTCCTAAGACAGTCTGACTTACTGAGAAGGTTAGTAGCATCTGCACCAGAGGATTACCTCAGAAGTACAATGACCCAGGAACTTTTACCATTCCATGTTTAATCAATGACCAACGGGTAGAAAGCGCCTTGCTAGACTTAGGATCTAGTGTTAACCTAATCCCTCACACAGTTTACCAAAAACTAGGTCTTGAAGTGTTAACACTAACAAATGTAACCCTTCAATTGGTAGATAGATCTGAGCGAAGACCTAGAGGTGTTGTAGAAGATGTCATAGTTAGAGTAGGATAATTTCTATTCCCAGTGGATTTCATTGTGTTAGATATGGGCTTAGGCCTTGACAACAAGAATACCACTCCCGTCTTATTAGGCAGACATTTCCTAGTAACAGTTGATGCTATTATTTACTGTAGGACGAGGATGATAGAACTAACACTTAGGAACATGAGAACGAAGTTAAGGGTTGCTGATGCAGCCAACAAGTTGAACCAAGATGAGGAAGAAGAATGCTTCTATGTTGATACCATTGACTCATGCATAGATGAGTTTGCCCAATCAATCTTAACTCCTAATGAGGAGATAACCGAACTCGAACGGCTATTGTTTGAAAGCGACATTTCTCCTAAAATGGTCGTATCTGCTTCCTTTGTTGTTGATCCAGATAAGGACGATCAAGTAACAACTCATTTCCCTGAAGTTTCAGATTGCCCTACAATTGAGTCTCCACTAGTGTTGGAACTCAAAACCTTGCCCCAACATCTTAAGTATGACTACTTAGGACCCGATAAGACCCTGTCAGTCATTATTGCCTCGGATTTAACTCCTGAGCATGAAGACAAACTTTTAAAGGTCCTAAGTACGCACAAAAAGGCGATAGGTTGGACAATGTCAGACTTGAAATAAATTGATCCCTCTGTGTGTATGCACAGAATTCATCTCGAGGAAATAGTTACTCATTCTTGAGAATTTCAGAGAAGACTAAACCCAAAGATTGGTAATGTCATCCACAAAGAGATCATCAAGTTACTTGATGTGGGTATTATATACTCGATTTCTGACAGTCCATGGGTAAGTTCGGTACAAGTGGTACCGAAGAAATCTAGGATTACGGTGGTCCCGAACGATAAAGGTGAGCTTATTTCTACACGCACTACAACAGGGTGGCATGTATGCATTGATTACAGGAAGCTCAACTCCGAGACAAGGAAAGACCACTTCCCTTTACCCTTCCTTGACCAAGTCTTAGATAGAGTAGCCGGACAAGGCTACTACTGCTTTCTGGATAGGTATTCGGGATATAACCAAATCCCAGTCTTTCCTGAAGATCAGGAAAAGACTACTTTCACTTGTCCTTATAGGACCTTTGCATTTAGGCGCATGTCTTTCGGTCTTTCCAATGCCCCTGCGATGTTTCAAAGATATGTGATGGCCCTCTTCTCATATATGATCGAAAAGTTCCTAGAAGTTTTCATGGATGACTTCTCAGTATTCGAAGCTACCTTCGACGAGTGCCTTACACATCTTTCACAAGTGCTTGACCGATGTGTTGAAATGAACCTGGTTCTAAGTTGGGAAAAGAGCCATTTTATGGTTAAGCAAGGTATAGTTCTGGGTCATGTTGTTACACAGGATGGAATCCATGTGGACCCAGCCAAAGTCGAGCTAATAGAAAAGCTGCCCGCACCTAAGACGGTGCGTGACATTCGTTCATTCCTTGGTCACGCCGGTTTCTATCGGCATTTCATCAAGGACTTCAGCCATATAGCCCGACCTCTCTCTAGTCTCTTAGCACACGATACCGAATTCAAATTTGATGACAAGTTCTCGGAAGCTTTTGAGAAGCTCAAATCCTTGCCATCCTCTTCTCCAATCATCCAACCTCCTGACTACAGTATCCCCTTTGAGATAATGTACGATGCATCAGACTATACAGTGGGAGCTGTATTAGGTTAGCATAAGGATAAGCTGCTTACTGTGATATATTATGCTAGCAAAACTTTTGATGAAGCTCAAAAGAACTACACAACCACTGAAAATGAATTGCTAGTTGTAGTCTTCTCCCTGGATAAGTTCAGATCTTACATCCTAGGATCCAAAGTAATAGGCTACACAGACCACGCAGCTTTGCGATATTTACTAACCAAAAAAGATACAAAGCCCTGTTTAATCCGTTGGCTATTACTCTTTCAAGAGTTTGACCTTGAGTTCAAGGACAAGAAAGGAAGCGAGAACTCTGTTGCTGATTATCTATCACGTTTGGTACGTGATTCTCCTATTGATACTCTGCCTTTCAAAGATACATCCATGACGAGTAACTTTTTGTTGTCTCCCATCAAATCCCGTGGTATGCCCACTATGTCAATTATCTGGCTGCCCAAGAGTTTCCAACTCACTGGGGTAAAAGAGAAAAGGAACGAATCATGGCACAAGTCAAATACTTTATCTTGGAAGATCCCTATGTTTTTAAGATCTGTACCGATTAGGTCATTAGGAGATGTATTCCTGAGAACGAAACTGATAGCATTCTCCAGTTCTACCACTCTGCAGCATGTGGTAGACATTTCAGAGGAAAAATGACGGCTGCCAAAGCCCTTCAAAGTGGGTTCTTTTGGCCCACTATTTTCAAGGATGCCCAGCAAGTGTGTAAAAATTATCCACAATGTCAACAAGCTAGCTCTATCTGAAAAAAGGGACATGATGCCTCTTACACCCATCCTCATATGTAAAATATTCGATGTTTGGGGTATAGACTTCATGGGTCCCTTTCCTTCTTCCTCAGGTTATACTTATATTCTTGTCGGCGTGGACTATGTGTCCAAGTGGATAGAAGCAGTGGCAACCTGAACCAATTGCCATAAAGTTGTGGTCAAGTTCATTAAAGAGAGCATCTTTTCTAGATTCGGGGTGCCACGTGTATTTATTAGTGACGGTGGACAGCATTTCCATCACAGGACACTTGAAGCCTTATTAAGAAAATACTTAGTCTACCATAAGATAGCAACGCTTTATCACCCACAAACAAGTGGATAAGTGGAAGTGTCGAATCGGGAAATCAAGTAAATTATTCAGAAAACGGTTAGGCCTGATCGCAAAGATTGGTCAAATCGTCTGCACGACGCATTATGGGCCTACCATACTGCTTTCAAAACTTCTATAAGTATGTCCCCGTATAGATTGGTATACGGTAAAGCTTGCCACATCCCTGTTGAACTAGAGCATAAAACCTATTGGGCTATTAAGGCCCTGAACTTTGACTTGCAATAGGCAGGTGAAGGTAGAAAATTGGCTTTGAGTGAACTGGAAGAGCTTCGTTTCAAAGCTTATGAGAATGTCAAACTCTACTAAGAGAGAATGAAAAGGATTCATGATAGGTCCATTCTAAGAAAGACTTTCTCTCCTTCTGATAAAGTTTGGTTGTTTAATTCTAGACTAAGGTTATTTCCAAGCAAATTAAGAACAAAGTGGGATGGTCCTTATGAGGTGATTAAAGCATATCCCTCTGGAGTTATCTTGATTAAGCATCCCACAGATGGGCGTGTCCTCACAGTCAATGGACAAAGACTGAATCATGCATTCGATCCTAAAGCGGTCCCTCATGAAGTTGAATCTGTAGAACTTCAGGACCTTGTAGGCATTCCATAAAAGGGAATTTTCCAAGCTGTGGCATTAAACTCAGCACAACCGTCTGGCTGAAGACGTTAAACTTAGCGCTACTAGGAGGCAACCTAGTACTCTTTTGTGTTAATATTTATTTATTTAAATTTTGTGGTTTTATGTACTCTGTGAATCTTTCTCCAACTTTAGGTAGTTTGGGTTTTAACCCTGAGGAACATTCATAGAGGTACCAATGTTGTTATACTAGTGGTCACTGTATGTTTCTGTGTGCGGTTAGCTTAATTGTATAATTCTGTCTTATAGTGTGAGCTACTCTACCAGCTTAACGTAGTTTGGGTCTATTGGATATTACTTGATAAGGTAGTTAGGAGTGTGAGCATACACCAGATGTAACGTCTGTGATGTAAAACCCCACTATAATAAACCTTGACCCTGTGGAACTAGCTTTGGCCTTAAGTGGCCGAAGGAAAGCACTAGATGTCGTGAGCACACAAACCTCTGGAAGAGCTAGTCTTTGTAAGAGTATCAACTCTAGAACCCCAGAAAAGAGTCTAAATGGTCTGGGTAGTTTATTTATTTACTTTATGTAGTAGTTAGTTTCCTTGACCGTAATTCTTTTTGAACCCCTCCTTTATACTATTTTGTATAGATTAACTATTATTTTTGTTGTGTTGATGATAATCTGTAAAATGCTTGGTCTACTAATCTTTAATTGCATAATGATCTATCTTTTGACAAAAGTTAGTAGAAAAACTTTGACATCAATATAGAAATACTTCACATCAGGTGATATCTTTCCTTCCTACATTTCCCTTTATACCTGATCAATATGTGTTGTAGAGTAAGTAAACCATAGGTTTGGGGATGTAGCATTTGTCATTATATTATTACTTGCATATTACACTTTCCCTGTCTTACATTGCTATTTGCTTGAGGACAAGCAAAGTTTCGGTGTGGGGTGCGTACATTTCATGAAAAACTTTTTCAAAATATACAAGAAATACACCATTTTTGTTCATGAAAAGAGTAGTTTGCTACCTTACTTGTTTAAAAGAAGATGATTTAAATGATTTGAGAACCTATTTTGTTAGCTATGTATTGTGAAAAACTCCGAGGAAACTCTGTAAGAGAAACTTTGGGGTACTGTATTCATGAGTAAACCTAGCTGTTCTTCCTTTTTTCAATTGATAGCTATGTGATTATGAAAGGACTGAGATAGGATTACCGTTTGTTATGAGAACTCCTTGTGATTGAAACTTAAACCCTTATGCCATGTCTATACAGTATGTTATGTTATTCTATCTGTATGTACACTCTAAAAAAAAACAATGAAAAAAATAGAAAAAGGAAAAAGAGTTGAACATACCTGTGTTGTTGAATAAATTTTTGGTGTAAATATGTTATAAATATCTAAAAGCACCACTATTATAAACATTGTAATTTGGGATATGTGCTATAGTGTAAGGTTTCGAGCCTGGATATTTCAGGTGATTAAGGCACGTAAGGGTCCCTTTAAAACCTGGCAACCTCAGTCATAATGGCGGGGGATTGTTGGCCTTAAAGCCCGCTACATGGGATATCCAGAAAGCAAAGGAAATTGAACACTATTTAGAGATATTGTTAGTTGTACTTTTATATTTCTGGAAAATATTAAAAGGTTAAGGCATGATCAAGAGTTTGATTACAAATGTAGGCAAGAATATCAAAGTCCAATCTGTTTGCAAAGTCTTGAAAGTTGGGAATTGCTTGAACTTAATTTGCTTAATTTACTTCTAAATATATACTCCGAAGCAATCAATAGTCGATTTCCAAGAAGAGTATCTATTTGTGAAAACTTTGTTAAAGTTCTCTTATCATGTTTATCATTAACTGCTAAATAGGTTTAAGATAGTAGATTGCATTTCTCATGTTTCATATTTGGAAAATGTTTGACAAAAAGATAAGATAGATTATTTCATATGTTTTTGACTTGTAAAAATTTTGCAAATTTCACTTTCACATATGTTTTTAAGACAGTCTTACTTGAGGGCAAGCAAGGTTTAGGTTTGGGGATGTTGATGTGACTGTATTTGCAGTACTCAAACTTTTGAATTTGTATCATATTTGCATCTAAACTTAAGAATAAATGCAACACTTTTATACTTTCGATGCAATGTAGGATGATACAGGAAAGTGAAAATTCAGACTCAAAATAATCCAAATTGCAAGTCAAAGAAGTGAAGAATGGGGAAACACGAGAATTGGTGGAAGAATGAAGCCGATAGAGAAAGAATTTGGCCAAAACTAGCGCGTAATCAGACTCGAAACGCTGAAAATAGCCCGAAAATGCCTCAGTCAATGCTCGGTCAAAAAGTCAAACTTTAGAGTCAGAAAGTCAGCCAAAGAGTGCTCGAGCGCACCCCAACAGGTGCTCGAGCGCCCCTCTCAGCACCTCCCAAATCGCCCACGCCGCAGCAGCTTATTGAACCAACAAATAGGTGCTCGAGCGCCCAAAATGTGCACTCAAGCACGCTACCCGCACCGCCCAAACCACGTCGTATCATTGGTCCAATCCGCCAGTGGCAGAGGCGCGCTCAAGAGGGAGCTCGAGCGCGCCTCTGATTTCTCTCCTATAAAAACCCCCCAACCCCGGTATAATTTAAGTTAGATTTTTATTATTTATATTTTGTTTTTAATTTAGTTTTAATTTCTATTTTTAATTTAGTTTTAAATTATGTTGTAAATTATTAGTTTAGTTTAATTTTAGTAGTAATTGTAGAATACGTGGGAAGTTCTACCCGAGTAGCTTTTAAATAAGCCCTTACTCAGGGAAAGTTCTATCCAAGTTGCTTTTATTTGGGGGAATCTCTGCCTGAATAGCTATTTTGTGTCAGACCTCTGCTCAAATTTCTGGAATCAGAAATACAAAGTCATCATATCGGGGAAGTCTTTCTTATTTATGCAACTTGTATTTATTATTATGTCTGAGTAGAGCTATTATCTAGGGAGGGATATTGTAAATGACGGTCTTTTAATATATGGTCTCGGATTTATTTTATTTAATTCACTTGCAATATATGGCTTGCTTTAATTCAGTACTGTTTTTCATACATAATGCTTTTCAGTAGATGTTATGATTGCTTTACTTATTGTCTTTCATACGTAATGCTTTTTAGTAGACGTTATAATTATTTTACTTTCGTGTCATGTATCCATGCTTCAATAGTGAATCAGATAGCTTGACAACCTTAGATTCCATGGACTATAAGTTATACCGTAGTTCTAGACCAGTAAGGAGAAGTTAATGACTTAGTTGAAACATACCTTTTACACTAGGTTGCAAGGATAGTTCCATACTATGGCTCCAATGCTCGTAGATGGAACAACACCTACATCAGAGTAAGTAATCGGGATTTTAATAGGCTAAGTTAATTGACTAGGTTAATGCTTTTAGCTTAACCCTTGTATAGAATTAGAATCCTGGATGCCGAGCTTATATTGATTGCCTCATTTCATATCCATCCCCCTAGATTCCTTACCCTCGTATTCGACTTTTACTTACTTAGTTTAATTTAGTTATAATTTGGTTTATACTTTCAAACACCCTTTCAAACTGTCACTTACCGCTTTAACATTTTCACACTCTATTTCACTAACTAACTAACGAGCTTCCCTGTGGTACGATTTTGCACTCAAAACACACTACACTACGAAGATCTGTGCATTTGCGAGTATTTTAACTTGGTCTATTTTGTACACTTTTCACACGCCCACCTCGTAAGCATCAATTATCACCCGAACCTGCAAGACTAATGTCTATTTATACATTTGAGAGGTCCAACTTATACTATTGAGAAAGTCTCATAATTAATAAGGCCCCAGTTGTTATATAAGATTCAATTCAATCTAACAAGCGGACTACCTTCGGCTACTACAAGATCTTTATAAACCAAAGAAGCTAAAATAAGATATCTAATTCTATCTGAATTAGATGAGCCGCCTCTAGCATTTCCTTTTTGCGATTCAAAGTGAGAATCTGTACAGATCTGGAAAGGGGTTGCTTTTAGTTTGTTTTCAACTCAAGGATTTTAATAAGAGCCATTAGGCAAAAGGCGCCGCGGAAGGTCTTTCAATTCAAGAGCATTTAAACCAAATACAACACAGCAGAATAGATACATAATAGCTTACATAGTCTTAAACCAACAAGCGGACTTATAATCCAATATCTAGACAAAATAAATAAATTGTCCATAGATAAGAAATCTAAATGACTCACACGATCTCTTATCAAAGAAATCTTTATCCCAAGCAATAGCAAAAGTCTATTCCTCACTTTCTGCAAAGAAAATCGTTTTTTACAAAAATGAATCATAAATATCAGTAAGTAGTGGTCCCCAAACAAACTTCTTGGGACCTTTTAAATATTTTTGTATGTCAAACATTCATATTATTATAGTTCATAAATATCATAAATTCAAAAATTCACGCAAAAATCATAAAATCTGTAGGCATTATCCTCCGCCATGGAGTCAAAATATTGACATTTATCGTCCACAAAAGAGTCATAAGTATTGACATTTATCCTCCGTCAAAGAGTTAGAACTGTTGGCATTTATCCTCCGCCGAAGAGTCAGAAGTGTTAGCACTTATCCCAACCAACAAGGGTCATAATATTGGCATTTATCCCCAGCCAATAAGAGTGACATTGGCATTTATCCTCAGCCAATACGGGTCATAATATTGGCATTTATCCCCAGTTAATAAGGGTCAGACATTGACTTTTATCCACCGCCAATAAGGATCATAATTTCATAAGCATTTATCCCCAGTCAATAAGGGTCAGACATTGACTTTTATCCACCGCCAATAAGGATCATAATTTCATAAGCTTTTAAAGTCTTGATTTTCAAATATTTCGTATATGTAATCGATAATCAAATTAAAGTATGTAGTCTAGATCCTCTCATATTAACTTCCCTCTCATAATTTTATGAGAGGAAAATCTCAATCATCTATATTATTATAAGCCATCTCAACCATCAATTTCAATTAAACCTAAAAAAATAAGAGTTTAATCTTAAATACTTTTCCAGCCTTTTCTATCGTAATACCCCACTCACGTTTTCTTCTCTCTCCCTCACTTTCCCACTTCCTGTTTTTCATCCAAAAAAAAAAAAGCAAACCCTTGTCTCTATCTTTCTTATCCTACCCACTCTCTCAATCATTCTCATCTACCATTTTTGCTAAAGAACAAAGGCTCTCAACAAAAAACAACTTTGATACTTCACATCTTCTTTTTTTATTTTTTCAGCTCTAGATTTACTTTTGTGTTTGTTTTCACTTTTAGTATGATGATTCACAATATATAATGTCAATTTGTTGTTAACTTTTAAACCAATAATATCAGTCAAAACACTTATTAATTCTTTTCCAAGTGAGATGTCTGAAATTTGTTAATAGATCTTTTGCATCATTGACTTTGTTGATTAATTTTCATGATCGAAGTTGACAGAGTACTCTTTGGCTGCTTCACGATTTCCATTTGTTTGTTTGTTTCTTATGATTTGCTTTAATTTTCATGTTCCTTTATTTGTGGGTCAATGGAGCCTTTTAATTTTGCTTTAGAATCCTTTTGATTTTGCTAGCTTCTGCAATAAAAATTTTACCAACCAAATTAAAAAAATTGCACGATTCTAATAATTAATAGTTTGATGTCATATGTTCAAGTTTTTGATTGTGGACAATATATTGGACACGACTAACATAAACGAGGATGACAACAAAGAAAAATATTTAGAACCATTAAGGTTAAAAAACGAAGAAAAAAGACCAAAACAAAAGAAAATTTAAAGCCAAAAAAGATGATAAAAGAAGATGTGAAGTGCATCTTTTTTTTTTTTTTTTTTAATGAAAACAGGAAAACTTGAAGTGAGAAAGAGAGGAAAAAATGTTGGGGTGGGTAATGATTGAAAAAGTATTTTGGGAGTAAATTTTTTTTTTTGGTTTAATTGAAATGAATGACTAAAATGTTTTATAATAATATGAATGGTTGAGATTCTCCTCTCATAATATTATGAGAGAGAAATTAATATGAGAGGATTCGTATCCATTGGAATCTAGTTCAAAGTACTTTCATAGTGTATCATATTTTGAAATCTTACCAACTATTTTTGTCCCAAGTTCTATTTTCGAGTTTTTCAAATCATTTAATACATTGAAATCCATTTAAGCACATCTAATGCAAATATTAAAAAACCATTAATGCACGTCTAGAGTTCCAAATATACAAAATCTTGAGTTCTCAAATTCGTTCAAAGTATCTAAAACAATATCATAAGTAAATACTAAAAATAACACTTGTCAGGACCAACAATTAATTAAATAATGATACAAAATAATTACTTTAATACAATATAATAAACTTACAACTTTCTTTCTAATAAACTAATACATCTAATGACAAAAAAAAACTAATACATCTAATACATATCACTACAGCACACTGACAACGAACGAACTTTGCACACCAATGACAACACGCACACTAGCACTCAGCTTTACTACACTTCTCACCACTTAGCTCTACTTCTTCTCTCCACACCGAAACAATGAGACCAAAGGTCTCTATTTATAATAGAGCAATGTCGGTTTCTCTGCAAAATTCTCTTTTTAAAAATATCTATTAGAGGTAAGAAATTATTTTTCTAGAGTGCCACTGTTCATCGTGAACAGTAAGTCAGATCCTGTTCATGGTGAACAGTACTCGGTTACTGTTCAAAATTTGCCCTTTTTCTCAAAAGCTTTTCTCTTTTTTTCTTTTTCTTTGTAAACATACATCAATTTCAATCACAAGTATGCAAAAGAATTATCTTTTCAACATTTAGATACAATCTTTAGAATCAATCTTAGTATGCTATTTTCTTCACTCTATTCAATAAATCACATGCTATAGTTCGAATCATGTAAAACATGTGAAGCATTACACATTTCATATAATTACGATTGTTCAATAAATCATATGCATTATACCATATAATGCAGGATAAAAAATATGTCTAATAATTTTATGATCTATGAACTTATTTATTTTTAGAATGAAAATGAAATGCTAGAAGCCTTTATGACTCTCACAACATTTAAACTATAATCATAAGAAGCTAAAATAATCACAACATTTAAACTATATCAACAGTGTTAGCCTTATGTCTAAATGCATGATTTTGATGATAACAAATTAAGGCAAATGAGAATTATAAAGTGCGATTGAATTAATATGGTTATATATCTAATTCACACTTATAACTCATATGGATAAAATGTTTATATTGCTTTGAGTCAAATATTGATTGATGGCATAACTTGCATAGAGAAAAGAATGGTATTGATCAAATGAAATAAAAGTTTGAATGATTGAACTTGTCAAGTGTGTGAAATCAAATATGTCTATATTCTTAAATACACACTTGTTGGCTTTGTGCATTAATGTATACATTAACAAGGGCCAAATTGTGCATGAAAATTTTGGCTTGTGCGGATTATGTTGTACTAATAATTTTGTGAGCCAAAATATCTTGTGAATACTTGATGTTAAAAGAGGAAGAGGGTCTTGCTTCAAAGAAGATAATGTGATTGATTAAAGAAGATATGCAAGATTGAGAATATGCAAATCTTGTTGGCCATGGAAGATGCAATGATCAAGCTCACCACAAGCATGGACCAATGAAGTCTTGAAGAATTTAAGAAGTGAAGATCTTGAATATCAAGACTTGAAGACTTGAATATGATGTGATGACATAAGGCGGAGATGTGGCGATATAAGGGGTAGTGGCTTGAACTTGTCGTTTGCCTTGGATTTGCATTTGTGTGGCAAAAGCTCTTGATGATCTTTCAAATGATTTTAAATCTTTTCTGAAGAGCTTTTTGAGGCCAAATATCTTTTGAAGAATTATTCTTAAAAAGTCCAAATGTTTTTATCTTCAAAAGATTGAATTTCAAGTGAAAATTATTTTTAAACTCTTGAATTACAAAAATAGATTTTAATCTTTTTTCAAGAGTTTAGAAAATATTTTAAAGTGTTAAAAATGTTAGAAACTCTTTAAAAGAAGTTTTTTTGAAGTGCCTAAATATTTTATTTTCGAAAAATTGATTTCGTGTGATATTTTGCAAAATTAAAACATTGGCACTATTCATGTTAGTCGACGTACTCAATCGGGTCCTTGCTCGGCTTATTCGCCTGGATTTTGCAGATTATATCGGAAGAGCAAGCCAGTCGAGTACCTCGCTCGACTTAGTCACCCGGCTTTGTCTGAAAATTGAAAAACTAGCCGTTAAAGAGCTATTTTTCTTGTTCTTTTTATACCAAATCTCACCCATTTTATTCTTGACCTCTTCCACAGATTTTCCATTGATGCTAATCTTATATTGTTGATCCAAAATATCAAAATGCATCAAGCTTTTGTTTACAATGTGTAAATCGTATGAGCATTCAAGAAGAGCTTCAAATTATATTATCTACTCATTGAGGAGTTATGTTGTGCTTCATTGTAATATCAATTCTTTGTATTGTATACACTTATGGGGCTCTAGATTAGGATTGAGAGAATCCTTGTAAAGAGATGAGTGTAGGAAAATCATTTGTGGATTCAAAGGGTAGAGGTTGTAGGTTTGAGGTCTTACCAACTTTTGAAAAGACATTGGTTGACTCTTGTGGATTCAAGGGTTATTGTACATGTTCTTTTGGATTCAAGAGTGGGATTGTACGTGGGTTCGAGCTTCACCTATTTGAAGAAACTTGGTTGCTCTTGTGGATTCAAGAGTGGGTTGCTCTTGTGGATTCAAGAGTGGTTTGTATGTTGATTTGTGTTTCACAAACTTGTGAAGAAGCATGGAAGCTCTAGTGGAGTTTGTGAAAATCCTAAGGAGATGAAGACCTTAGGTAGTGGATTAGGCTTTCACGAGTTCAAACCACTTAAAAATACCGTATTTGATTTCTTTTTCCTTACTCTATTTACTTTCCTTGTTATGCATTATAACTTGCTATATTATATTGCTCTTATATGTGAATTTATTAAGTATAATCTATCTTTACAAGGTGTTTGTTAAATGACCAAAGTGAGCACAGCAATTGAATTCCATAATTTTTAAAGTAGTGATTGGTCTCCGTAAGCCTAATTTACAACCACCCCCCCCCCCCCCCCCCCCCCACCCGGGCCCTTAGGCTAATTTTGGGCTAACACTGAGAAAGGAGGGAAAAAAGAAAAAAGAAAAGAAAATCGGAGGTTGGGTTAAGATAAGTGGGTTAAGACAAGCTATAATCATACATCTGTAGCGTAATGACTAATAAAATTGTCTGAAATTAGTACATATGTCATCTTTCACCATGTGAAAATGGCCACTCGGGGGTTGCTCCATTGAAAACAGACAGTGTTGTTATTTGGAAATTCAATTAGAGGATATTTAGTATTTACTTGATGAGATTTATTTAACAACTTAAGAAATAATGCAAAAATAAATCATTGAAAAGTAAATTTAATAAATCTTATACGGATTGGAGCAACAAAGATATTGTATTTGGAGGCATAATGTCATCAAATTTGGAGGTTGAGAAGACTTTGAAATTAAAGTTTCAACTAACTTCTACCTTTAAAATTGATTACAAAAGATGTATTAGGATGCTTCTTGTTGTAAATGCGAGAGATTGTGAGATCAATTCTCATGGGTGACGTCTTTTGATATATGTTATACGACTTAAATCTCCTTTGAATAAAAGAAGAAGAAGAAGAAGAAAAAAAAAAGAAATGAACTATAACAATAATCATCCAAGTAACCCTGAAGGAAATGATTGAAATATGACTATCCATGTCAACTTTGGCCTTTTGTTCCTGCATAAAAAGAGACCATAATTAGATCTTGGGAAAATATCACATTTAGTCTCTATTGTTTTAAAAAAATTTCAATCTGGTTCTATTGTTTAATTTTTTATTTTTATTTTGTCATTATTGTTTCTCCAAAAGTTTCAATTTGGTCCCTATTGTTTAACATTTCTCAATTTTATCTCTATTATTTTTTCAAAAGTTTCAATTTCGTCTCTATTATTTTTTAAAAGTTTTAATTTCATCCCTATTATTTTTTTAAAAGTTTCAATTTTATCCTTATTATTTTTTAAAGTTTCAAATTCGTCCTTATTATTCAAGACTAAATTAAAACTTTCTGAGAAATAATAGAGGCGAATTTGAATATTTTTAGAAAATAATAAGGACTAAATTGACTAATTTTGAACAATAGGGACGAGTTTGAAACTTTTTAGAAATAATAGGAACAAAATTAAATTTTTTCCCAAAATAATAGGAATGAAATTGAAAAATTTTAAACAATAGAGACCAAATTAATTTTTTTTTAAAACAATAGGGACTAAATGTGACATTTTCCCATTAGATCTCAATCACATAATTAAGAGAGTTCAAAAATGACAAATATCCAAATGGTAACTTAATTTGATTTATTGATTTATTGATTGTTTGACTCCATAATATTGAACAATATTTTACTCTATATACAAATGGTATAGAAGTTATAGAAGCCACGCAAGTGCAGCAATATGATGTTTACGGCTTATCAGTGACGCGACTAATGGCTTTTTAAGTAGAATCAATTTATCTATGATAATAATAATTTATGTTAAAAATAATGAATAATATAATAAATCTCTCTATAATAGTTTAAATTTTAAATAAAGTTGTTACTTAAGATGGTATTAGTGTCTGGTACCAAAAGGTTCTAGATTCAAAATTTACCACCACCTATTTAAAAATATTAAAAATGTCAAAGTGTAAGACTAAAAAAAAACTAACTCCACCTGCACTTGCAGATGTAAGTTTTTAGATGAGATGGTCACTTAACAATTTATTCAATAGTCTTGCCCAATTATGAGAATCAAAAATTTTGTTTATGTGCAAGACTCAAAAAAACTAACTTCACCTGCACTTGTTGAGCTAAGTTTTTAGATGAAATAATCACTTAACAATTTATTTAATAGTCTTGCCCAATTGTGAGAATCGAAAATTTTGTTTATTCCTCACATATTCCCAAGTATAGAGCTCTTTAAGCTTGTCTTGGTGTGTCCTGTTTGAAGTTGTCATGTACGTACAACTATCTCAATAATTCATAGCTACAATAGGTGGAATATTGAAAATATAAATACTAAATTTTCACAGTCTTAAACAAAATATATTTTTCTTCATTAATGGGATTATAGCACTTATAATAATAAATAAGAAAGCAATATCTACAAGTTTTCAACTGATTTCATTCACCTTATCAATCAATATCACTAAGCAAAATTTAATTGTAAGTTTTACTTTACATGGGAAAGATTATTAAGTGTTAAAAAGTGTATGGTCCAGTGTTAAAATCACTTTTGCTAGATCGTGGGTTCGACATTCTCCATTATTCTGCAGTTCCGCCCTTAACTAACCTGATACATGTTTATCTTCAAAATTAGGATTAGTCAAAAATTAAATCAACATCTAAAGTAGTATAGATTATCTAGTGTAATATAGTGTACTTCAATACGACATAAATTATCTTATATGGTATACTCTATTTCAGTTGATCCATAATTCCTAACCAAGTCCAAAATCAAATATTGCTCATATATTTATGGATCTAAAAGACGATTTTAAAAAATATAATTTTTGAATGATTAAATACCTACATCAAGCATATTTTATTTACTTAAGTACAAAATAGTATATACTACATAAAATCAATCCAAACCCATAAGAATCTTTAAATAGCATCCTCACATCACTATCCTCCCAAACCTAGAATCTAGTTTGCCATAGTTAAGTTTACAAAACCATAGTCAACAAGAAATGCAAAAAGAAATACATATTGAAGAGCATTATAGAAGTGTCTTGCAAATCAAGCTTGATCTTCAATTTTTTCATGGTTTTTTAGTTTGTATTTCCACCTTTCTTATACTCTAATTAAGTTAACTAAAAATGCTCTGTAGACTAATTCGTCCAAATCTCCCAAAATGTTAGGGTCAATTGTTCAACTACTCCTTGGGAATCAAATTTAAATCTAAATTTTGATGGACATTGATCATGAACCAATTTGTGATCCATCTCAACTTGGGTAGGCTCCAATTTCGTGTTTGATTGCAATATTAAATGAAAATGCTGAAAATTCAAACTTGCAATTGATGCAAGTTTCCCCATTTTCCTATTTTTCCATTTTCTTTGCCCAATTTCATTTTGCATATTCACACAAAGAAAAATAGACAAATGAAAGAAGAAAGCAATGGTCTTCTTTTTTGTTTTACATACAGAAGGCTCAAACTGTTTATCTTAATAATATATGTAAATGGATTAATACTAAAACATTATACTTTCTACAAATGATTGTTTTACTTTGTGCCTTTTGATACTTTGACTTGATTATTTCAAGTAGCAATTTTTTTTTTTCAGTCCAAAATATAGAAGCTACATGTATCTTGTACAGTAAGTTATAGAGGTGTTTATTTATTTTATTTTTTATTTTTATCTTATAGTTATGAACTTATAAACAAACTTGGAAACTTTATACCAACTAAGGCTCCATTTGTTTGCTATAAAATATTTTCTTGATTTTTCGATATTTGGTAACATTGGAAAATTGGTTAACCAGAAAATATTTTCCTGTCAAAGGAAAATGTTTAGCTGAAATGAGTGAAAAATATTTTCATGTCCTTTGGGAGAAGAAAATATTTTCCACTCATTCTACCCTATCTTCACCCACCCAGTGCAACCCTTGACCCCACCTCACTCCCGTCACATCTTTAATTAATTATTATTAAATAAAAATAGTTAATTTAACTATAAAATCAATTAATTAAATAATAAAAATTATTTATTTAATAATAAAAAATTGATTAATTTTAATTTACTAAATTTTAATTAATCACATATGTAATTAATAAAATTATATTTAATATTAATTAATTAACTAACTAATTAATTTAAGATTTTTATTCATTTAATCACTATTAATTAGGTATTTATCTAATTTTACAAAATAATAATAATTAATTAATTTAATAATAAAAAATTATTTAATATAAAAAAAATTAAATAATTTTAATTCATTGACTGATAGATTATTTAATTAATAATAAAAGTATATTTAATATTAATTAATAATAAAAGTATATTTAATATTAATTAATAATGACTAATTAACTAACTAATTAAATATTTAATTACTTTAACATTTTTTTATTTATTAACTATAAATTAATTATAATTAATCAATCAATTATTATTAATTAATAATTTATTTATTATACATTATTTAGATTTTTTTATCAATTAATTATTTCAACATTTATTAATAAATTTATAAATAAACATAATAAATTAATAATTTTAATCAATATTTTACTATTAAATCCAAACACTGGAAATTTTTTTACAGTGTAACAACTAAACACCAGAAAATATTTTATTTTTCAGGACATCAACAAGTTATTTTACGGCAAACAAACAGAGCCTAAGATTAGACTACCAAGAACATAGTCTCTAATGAGAAAACTCCAACTTTTCTTTGTTTGTAATGAAAAGCCTTAATTTTGCATAATCATCCTTATCCAATTTTGAAAAATTAAAAAGTTCTTTTCAAAGCTTAAATTTAAGGTGTCATGAGGATAGAAGAACGTTATGGGAAAATAATTCTTTGACAAGTCAAGCAACGCTCAAAATGTTTGGATGTTAACTATGAAAATCTAATATTAACAATGTGACTAAGGAGTATATCTATAACACAATTGGACCGACAAATAAACCACTAGTTTTGATAGTAATACAACCTGCATTCTTGGAGGCCCCAAAATCAAGTATTACTTGTCTATGATAATAGGAGACCTATGTAACCACTAATATATGACATGTGACATTCTCATCGGTGGAAGATAATGTATATATATAATTTGTAAGTGGGTGTTGTGTGTATTAGTTAAGGGGTAACTTGTAGTAATCATTTTGAGCCAATAAAAAATAGGTTCGAGTAATTATTTTCTTATGCTTACAATACCAGTCTAGTCTGTGGGCGTGAGATTCTAGGCGTGACATAACACAAGTATTAGAAGTCGATGGACCTAGTCAGTCAAACATGGACTTCATGGCAATTTCACTCACACATATTGTTTTTAAAAGAAAAGGAAGATCCCAATTCGAATTGTGAAATAATGAGGTTGAAATTGTTAGATTGATATGCCAAACAAGCTTTGCTATTAAGTATTATCCAATTATTAAATTCTATTTTTTTTAAAAGTAGTATTTTGCCTCCATATCTTAATTTGCGCCCCCCTTCCCTCCCCTCCTCTTTAGGATAATTTAGGCTAACATGTGGTATCAGAGCCAAGATTCTATGCATAGTGTAACAACTAGTAGAGAAAAGATCATAGAAAATACTATTGTATGCTCTTTCAAAAGCTATATGATTTTGTCTTATGTTGAGTGCTTAATTTGGAATATGTGCTTTATTCATTTTGATGAAATTATGCTTGAAATGCTAAAATGAAAAAGTGATATTGAGAAGGCTAAAATGTTGAATGCAATACTAACTCCCAAGGATCCAATTGAAGTTAGGTACCTAGATCTTGCTATGATTTGTCGTAGGAATATCAAGCAACACCAAAGTTGAAGGTAATGTAACTCAAGCAAAAGGCAAGATTGTAAGTAAAAGGAAACATCGTAACAAAGTATTTATTGTCATAATGTGCTTCTTAAAAATGGTTTGAAATTTAACTTGCTTAGTCAAATGTGTAATTGAAATGATCATTTAGGGTTATTAACTTCATATATGCAATAATTAAAGCGGAACAAGCATCGATTTCAAAAAAAATTCAAGATTAAAGCATTATGTTCATATCAAACCGTAACTTGAATTCATGTAATTAATATAATCTAAGCATATATACAACAAATATATGTATTCAAGAGTTAGTGTAGCATATTACCTCTTGAAGACAAGCCATGAAACCTAATGAAACCAAGTTTTTCTTCACTTGATGCAAGACACCATCTCTCACAAGTGTAAGAGTCCTAGTAGGTCCACACAAGCAAAGAATAGTCTCCTATGATATTCTAAGAACATAGTGCTAGGATGGACTTTGAAGATTTGAGCTTGTATAGTTAAGATTTGAAGAAGAACAAATCTTCTTCTTCCTCCTTGTGTTTGTCATGAACTCACCTTCAAAAGAAGGTGAATAATGCATTTAGTTAGTCTTGTGTGTATATGTATATGTCTGGCTTTGGTCAACACCAACCTTGACCAAGATATTTTCATGTCTGACATATATACACATATAACATATATATGATTTAACATATACAATATATGCATCATATGTGTAGTATGTAATATTAGCCATTAATTCAAATAAAGTTGGTAGACAAGATGATGTGGCAAAATCTAATCCATCCTTAGTGCTCTTTACTTTTTGGAAGTCATACATGCATATATACATAACATATACATGTTATATTAATCTTCCAATTACATAATTAATTAATTAAGCTAATCTCCATTAGTTTAATTAATAATGGAAATAATTTTTTTTCATATTTGCACATTAGCCCCAACACTTAGTTGAATTTATACATTGGCCCCATAATTAACAATTAATTACATATTGGCCCCATTAACTATTAATTGTCAATTACACTATTTTTAACTCCTTAACAATACAAGAGAAACAAAACATAATTGTTAACACTTTAACAATTAAAGAAAAACTAAATCAATTGTTAACACTTTAACAATTCTAAAGAAACTAGATACAAGATACAAGCTCAACAGAAAAATCACTCACAAGTGTTTTATTCTGTGTGACTTTCTAGATTCACTGCCATATAGCAATGAAAGATCATTAAACACTTTTAATCTATTTGAGAATGTCTCCCGGCATCCTCAAAATACCCTCAAGTTCTAGGTTGACGTCTAGCAACGTGCCTAGACAATTTATAAGACAATGAAATCCAATTTAAGTGAATCTATTTATAGTCGTCGATTACTGTGCAATTCGATCCTTTCATTAAATCATCCTGACTGAGTAAGAACTATGAAACGATTAAATTCATAAACTCGATAATGATACATAGATCTAAATGGTAGAATGAGAGATGACACATGGAAAAATTCTCTTGCATCATTTACGTCTTGACCAAGGACTTCCTCATTCAACTACCAAAATTAGATCGCATAGGATATTGCCCCACACCGGAGGTTAATGAATTCTACCTTGATAACTATCTGTCAATCACTATACCGGACAAATAATACTTCAAGAGGTCGTAACCTGTCTCGATTAAACAAAGATAAGTATTGTCCAAATGCAAGTATTAAACCCCGATACATATAATAGCTATAGTGTCTCAAGTCAAATGATTATATGCACAATCGCACCGAATAACAAATTATTAATCCGAAGTGATGTAATTTGTTATTTATGTCACATTCAATGATCTATTCCATTAATAATTAGCCACATGTTTGTTAATCGCATCCTATACTATTATGACACGTGGCTCACCATCCTTTATCATTAACATTCTCATGTTAATAAAATATAACAACACATGTGATAGTCCACAATAGATTATTGAAGTCCCGATCAAATAATCTAAGGACTATGAATATTTTAAGTATTTATCATAATAAACAGATATGTCAATATATTCTAAACGCTTTTAGAATACATCTCTTTAATGAAAATATCAGGGACTCATTCATATACAAAAAGAGGGAAAATATGAATGTCAATTAGAAGTCAATATGTAAACAAACATATAAACAACAATGCCATAATGTACAAGTTAATATCAAAATACCCCAAAATATGTCATCAAAATACATAGCATTAGGGCATATCTCTAACAATCTCCTTCTTGCACTAATGCTATATAACATAGTATTAGCGCAACATACAATGATATTAAATATCCATCTTCTCAAGATGATAACCTAGCTTTGACCAATTCACAACTATGGTAAGTGGCTTAGCTATATAAATAAATATGACTATTTTCTGCAAAAAACCTATCAACATATGCATATAGGCTACAAACACAAAGTATGAAGATGGAAACGCATTTCCAAGTGTTTGGACATACTATCAGACCTTAGTTCATAAGCTTGTGCAGTAGCTCTATTATAGTCGTAATACTAAAACATCACAACTAAATGGTAGGAACCATTATCAACTCGTATGATTACTTTAATCCAAACAACTTCTTTTGCAACATCAAATATTACAAAAGACACTAGATATGTAATGGAATATACAGTTCGTTAAGAACATTTCCAACTAACTATGCTCCCACTACAAATAAACATAAACCCCATAATAGACATTCTATTATCAATTTCAGATTGAAAATCTTAAGTAGTAAATCCGTCACTACGGAATTTACTATCTCCATAAAATAAAATATATCTTTAGTGTTTCTCAAGTACTTCAGAGTATATTCTAGTACTATCCAATATTCTCAATTTGGATTGGATTGAGATTCACTTGTAACACTTTACAATTTGCGCAATGTCAAACTTTGTACATAATATAGCAAATATGAAGTTACTATTGTCGGAACATAAGATCACTTCATCACAAATTTGCTATGTTACTAGAGTTTTTCGAAAAGTTTTCTTCGGAGATGGATTTATTGTCTCAAAGACAATAATTCATTCTTTGAATTCTTTTCAAAAATCCATCTTGAACTCTTTGAAGATCACTCTATATACAATCTTTGGAATATGTCAATTAATCTCTTCGTACTATCACTATAGTTACGGATTTCTGAGATACTAACGACATCTTCTATATGGAGGACATTTAATATAACTAGACCTTAATCGATATCACATCACTTATATCATCAACTATGATAGACTAGTCATCAATATACAGTTTAATAAAAGTAGATGTGTTCCCACTAACTGTTCTGTAATCACAAGGTTCATCCAAGTTCTTAATAAAATCAAACTCTTTTATTTCATTAGAATTAGATGCAACAGTTCTAAGAAATTTACTTAAGACCACAAACGAATCTCCCAAGTATACACAATGTGCTATAATAGTAGCATAATAAGAATGGACTTAAGCAAAAAAATTGGTAAAAAGACTTCATCATAGACAATCCTTTGTCATTAATGATATCTTTTAGAAACCTATCTAGCTATAAAAGGTCACAACCCTTTTCCATTAACTTCAACCTTTCTCTCGAAGATCCAATATCCATATAAGGTTGAAATATATAGAGTCTAATCATTATACATTTCATTAAAGCATTTCTTGGAGTAGATATCACATATCAATTTTTCATAAATCGTAGAATCATCAAAATGATCATTAACTCAAAGAAACAAACAACTTTTGTGTATCCTAGAGAAGATATCCCTATATTCTTTTAAAGGAAGAAACACACTACTAGATTTGCAAAGATCTTGTGTGATGACACTTTGGACCGAATTGAATAGATTCAACACTTAGGTTTAGGTGATTTTGTAGTTTAGAGGACACTTCCTCAATTTTCATTTAATTTTGAATACAACAACTTCTTTAACAAAACATTTTCTTCAAGAAAGATTATATTCTAATTGATCAATGCACCTTGATCATAAAATAGAAATCATATCCTGTAAGGCAAGGATATACTACAAAATTATCTTTAACTTAAGCTCTCACTTGCTCTTATAGAACTTTTCAATAAAAGTAGGACAATCCAAAAATTAACACATTTAATTTTTGGTAGCTTTCCAACTCATATCATATATAAAGTTCTAGGAAAAAACAATAGTAGGAACTTTCTATTCAACTATAATAAAAAAAAAGTATAACCCAAAATAAATAGTATGATTAGATGAACCAATCAACATTTGTACTAAGTCAAACAAAGCACAATTTTTTCACTAAGAAACTCCTATTTAATTGTGGTACACCGGGCGTTATTAATTATGATACAATACCAAAATTTTGAGATACTCATCCAAATAGTACTTACGTATTTCAGAATCATGATCACATCATAAAGTATCAATACTTTTTTCCTACACAATTTTTCTACTTCAGTCTAATACTATTTGAACTTTTCAAAAGGCTTTAGACTCGTACTTAAATAAGGATATACAACCTTATTATGACAATCATAAACTCGGTTATATAAAGGAGAAAATAATGTTCAAGCTAATTCACATAAAGCCCTCATACATCAACATGTACACATCTAAACAATTTAGTAGCTATAACCCTTCAACACATCAAAAGTAACTTGATTACCTATCCAATAAATAAGATGCACAAGTCGGTTAAAGACCAACCTAACCATTATCTTACTATTAGATTTAACCTAGTCATATAGAGACTACGATTGATTCGAATTATATGAATCATCTCAAAATTTTAATATGAGATGTCAGTTTGCTCGGTGAGATCTTCTCTTCATTCTTTACTTGGTGAGATCTTCAAGGATACTAGTTCTTCAAGGCTTCAATAGATCTTCACCAAGTATAGCACTTCAAACTTGATTTGCATTGATAAACATGTGCTAGCCATTTCTTCATGCATGATCATTACTTGAGCATCTCCCAATCTATGACTAATCTCAAATATACATAACTTATACAAGCATGATTAGTCAATAGATAAGCATATAATTAAGATTTAGTTATCATCAAAATAACAATTAAGGCTTTTAAGCTAACATTTGGGAATTCAATTTATTTGCTATTTGACGATATTTATTTAACAACTTAATTAATAATGCAAAAGAAATCACTAAAAAGTAAGTTTAATAAATCTTATAGGTAGCAACATAGATCATAGATTAAGTTACTTACAAAAAAATGTTTAATTTAGGATATAGATATCATAAAGCCTAACAACATTAGCTCAAGCACAAACCTTAACTCATTGGTTTGATGGTAATATAGTCATATAGGAGTGGACTCAGGAATTTTTTTCAGTGGGATTCATATATAGAAATTTTTAATTATATGAGTATATATATTTTTTAGTTGAGATTAATTATTTTTTAACTAAAAATACGTAAATTTTTTTTTTTTTTTTGTTAATTATTCTTGGAGGCCCAGATGTCTTACTATTCTATGATAATAGGTGACCTACGTAACCAGTAATATATGACACAAAGTTGTAGAAGACAATGGACCTCATCCGTCAAACTTGCACAGATATTTTTTTGAAAGAAAAAGGAAGAATCCCAATTGGGGTCGTGAGATAGTGAGATTGATATACTTAGATCAAACAGGATTTACTATTGAAGTATTTTTCATTTTTTTTTGGTCAAACTATTGAAGTATTGAATTCGTCAAAAAATGCAAAGAACGTCTTCGAAAGTTTGCTAGGTCTATCTTCTTCTTTTTTTTGTCATAGTTTGCTAGGTTTCAGTCAATGATAATTACACAAACTTCCCCTTATATTATTCTTATTGGCTTGCTGTTATTGCTTGGTTAATTTTATTTTATTTTTGCTAATTTTTTGTTAATATTGAAATCACCATAAACCTTCCGACAAAAAAATTAATATATATCACCATAATCCCCAAATCCGTTAAAATTGACTAACATCGTTAAACTTGTGGAACTTGATAGAGGGAAAAAAAAAGGACTAGAACCAATTGGTGCTAGAAGACACAGTAAGGGCGAGGCGAAAGAGAAAGATGGGTCACACGTGAATAAATATGACTAGACCAAGAGCTCAACTCTGATACCATATTAAGATAACTGATGTTTAATCATAAAATCAATTGATATTAAAAGTAGCAGCCTAAGATCTCTATATATCCATACATATATAATACATGTTCTCAAACCCCGTATATATATACATACATATAATACATATATATATATATATATATATATATATATATATATATATATATACATATAATTTAGCGGATGAATTTTATATCACATTTGAGTTGATGATGTAGATATGACCTGCAACTATCTATCTATACATATATATAGGTGACGGGTGGGGCGCTGACGGGGGTGGGGGGAGGGATGAGAAAGATGACAATTTTTTTTATTTTCTTTATTATTATTTTTTTGGTGAAAAAAATGGGTAGGAGAGAAAAGAAAAATAAAAAATATGTATAATATAAGGGTAGAGACGTCATTTAATTCATCTTTTTTAAAGTCGTTAGCTTAAAAGAGACGGAGGGGAGCGGTGTATCGAGTTTCAAAAAATATAGAGAGATTTTTAATAATTTTGTAAATATAAGGAGATAGCGTAATAATTTCATATATTATAGGAGGGTAACATGAAATTTTCTCAATTACTTACAAAAAGATGTTTAATTTAGGATATAGATATCCTAAGACCAACAACATTAGCTCAAGCACTAACCTTAACTCATTGGTTTGATGGTAATATAGTCATATAGGGATGAACTTATAAATTTTTCTCACTGGGACTCATACATAAAAGTTTTTAATTATATGATTATATATATATATATATTTTTAATAGGATTAATTAATTTTTAACTAACAATACATAATTTTTTTTAAAAAAAAAAAACATATATCTGTAAAAACTGCAATAGTTACCGACTCTAATGTACATCCGTCATTGTAGTCATTCTTGAAGGCCCAGATGTCTTGCTAGTCTATGATAATAGGTGTCCTACGTAACCAGTACTATATGACACAAACTTCTAGAAGACAATGGACCTCATCCATCAAACTTGCACCGATATTGTTTTGAGAGAAAAAGGAAGAATTCCAAACAGATTTACTATTGAAGTATTTTTTTTTTTTTTTGGGTCTAACTATTGAAGTATTGAATTCGTCAAAAAATGCACAGAAAGTTTTCGAAAGTTTGCTAGGTTTATCTTTTTTGGTCATAGTTTGCTAGGTTTCAGTCAATGATAATTACACATACTGCCGCCTATATTATTCTTATTGGCTTGCTGTTATTGCTTGGTTAATTTTATTTTATTTTTGTTAATATTGAAATCACCATAAACCTTCCGACAAAAAAATTAATATATATCACCAAAATTCACAAATCCGTTAAAATTAATTAACATTGTTAAACTTGAGGGACTTGATTGAGGGAAAAAAGAAAAGAAAAGAAAAAAAGACTAGAACCAATTGGTGCTAGGAGACACATTAAGAGCGAGGCGAAAGAGAAAGATGGGTCATACATGAATAAATGTGATTAGATCAAGAGTCCAACTCTGATACCATATTAAGATAACTGAGGTTTTATTCTAAAATTAATTGATTTTAAAAGTAACAACCCAAGATCTTATAAATTGTCTTTGAATTAATGATTTTTTCATATGAGAGTAATATATATTCTAACAATATAAAGATGTATACTTAATAATTTTGATCATTTTATTATTAATTATATCATTGAATCATTACTATTAATCTATCTAATAATTAGTCTATACAAAATGTACTTAAAAAGTTGAATTAATTAGTTTTTATATTATATATTTTAAAATATTTACATTACACCCGTATATTGCATGGGTATAAAATTAGTTTAAATCTAAAATAGTAACCCAACAATTACACGTGGACGTAACTTTCAAAATGACCCCACAACTTTACAGCTTGTTTGGATTGCCTTTTTTAAAGAAAAGTAAAAGAAGGGAAGGGATTAGAGAATCTCTCCCCCTGTTTGTATTGCATTTTGAGATTTAGTAAAGGATTTGGAGAGATTTCAAAATTTTTCCATTTCCTTTAATGAGAAAGATTTTACAATCTTTCTAATTTGAGGTAAAATGGAGGAAAATGAAAGAAAAATATATAAAAAGACTAATTTATACTTAATCTTTTTATGATTATCTTATAAGAAGAATAGTACGATAATTTTACATCTAAAATTATCATTTTCTTTCTTTTATTTTTTCAATCCAAACAAAGAATTATAAATATCTTTCATTTCCTTTCCTTTATTATTTTTTTACAATTCAAACATGAGATTTCTTTTCTTTTCCTTTCCTTTATTTTTTTTCCTCTACCTTACTTTCCTTTCCCATGTGCAATCCAAACATAGGGTTAGACTACTGAATTTGTTGTAAATAATAACCGGGTGTTTCAAAGTCCTTTCTGCGAATGAGACAGATTTTGAAAATACATACAATACGAAAATATTCAGATTTTTCTCCGTTATAAAGTAATGGCTCTCATTAGCTCACCTGTACTTTATTTGCTTTTATCTCAGTAGCCAGTGAAAGATACCAAGGGTCGCATGATCAGCCATGATCGAGTTGGTGTTGGTGTACATAAAGAGATAAGCAAAGCTCGATGGTCAAAGTCTCATAGTATTTGCAGAAGAACATGTTTTAATCTTGGTACGTTCATGAATACATATATATATATATATATATAGTTTCATAAAGGCTAATAATTGAATATTTTTATGTGTGTAAACTTGTTTAAAAGCCTGATGATCGGCAATTTTCTGAGGAAGATTGTTTTGCTTTATTGAGAGCCTATACTTGTGTCTTTATCAATCTCCCTCTATGTTGTTATTAAATTAAGTCTGCCTAACTTTTAAACACTTGAAAATATTTTTTTATAAGTTTAGAAACTTAAGTTAATATGTTTAGCACATTTTTGAAAGAGTTTTTAGTTAGAATTTAAAAAAAAAAAAAAAAAAAAAACTTAAAAGAATAAGAAACTCTTAATTAGAATTTTTTGAAAAAGTTTTTTTCAAAATTATTTTTTACATTATGTAAGAAGTTATTTTTTTTAAATTTAAAAATACCCCTCCATATTTGTTAGATAATTTACTACAATTTTTTAAATTTTATTATTTTTTATATTTAATTCTATTGTGACAGTGAAAATTCACAAGCCAAACATAGTCTAAATTCTCTTTCCTATGTGTTTTTAGTCGTCTATTGGCTTTTGCATTACCTTTATGTAGTGTGCAATTTTGGGCCTTCGTGCAATTTTGTTTATTAGAGTTGATTTATTACTTGTTTAGGATCCTATTTTGGTCACCAAGTTTTTGAACCTATAAAGGAGCTATGTACGGTATTTTAGAAAATTAAATTAACACATAATATAATCGTTTAGGTTATTCATTTCTTTTAGAGTCATTGTTGGTGGTAATTTTGTTTGCTTCCGCGTATTTGTATTTTCGACTTTTATTTTAATTTTGTTGGTATCAGAGTGCCCAGGTTTGAATAATGAGCATGATGTGAACAGTAATATGTTTTGGGGGCATAGGGAAAAAAAATTTGTTTATGGGAAGACTTTGCAACGTTGACGTCATCATTGTACATGAATGACGTCAGCGCCAATTAGTTCATAGAGACTTCTTGTTGCTGCTATGGTTATCGCCGGAAAAAGACAAGGGCTTTTAGGTTATCACCGTAGAGGATGGTGTAGCAAACGAACCGGCTGGTGGAGGTGTTGTCGGTTGTCGGCGAAATCTGAGGAGAAGAAAAAAAAGACGCCGGATCTTCAACATTTTTTGACTCCGAAACTGGAAATTGGTGTCGTTTGAACCTCCGTGAGGAGTGGAGTGTTTTGGTGTGGTCGCGTTGCCGGTGAGAGAAGATTATGCCACGAAAAAGCGGCCGGAGTTGGAAAATCTTGCCGGAGAAGACGAGGTGGCTTGTTGTCGTCGGAGGAGTTATGTGGTTGATAATAGTAACGGGGCACCTGTACTCTTATTGCGTTAAGCAGAGGGCATGATCCAGTGTTTTAAGCTGCAGGACGATTATGTGAGCTTGTTTGACCAGGTTGTTCAACTTTGTTGACCACTGAGCTTGACTGAGTTGACCAAGGGTGTTCTTAAGATTTTTGGATGCTCTAATTCCGTTTAGTGTAGTGGTTTTTCGTCATCTTTTTGTTCATTGGTATTTGGGTTTTGGGCATTTGGGCAATTTTGGGCCTAAAGCAATTTGGGGCTTCAGGCAGGGCCTTCGGGCATCGGTCTTATTTCTTTGGGCTTTCGGGCTTTGGCGTCATATCAAACTCAAGTAGGGCTAAATTTGAGGGAAATGGTTGAAATAATTTAGATTTTAGCATAATTTTGGCCATTAATTTAGGCTTAGATTATAAAAATTATAGGTTTTGTTATTAGAGGAGATTTATTATTTCTTTAGGCTTTTGTTCTTGGTCACCAAGTTTTGGGACTTATAAAGGAGCTATGTAATTGTGTTTCAGAATATTGAATTAATACACAATGTAGTCGTTTTAGTTATTTCTCTTATTTAGAGTTATCAATTTTTTTTTTTGGTCGAAATTTAGAGTTACCGTTGGGGATGGCTTTTATTATTCGCTTCCGAATGTATTTTCTCGCTTTTCTTTTATTTTGTTTAACAATACAATTGTGACTTCTTCTTTCTTGATGGCACACGCTCTTTAGCACAATGGCATGATCTCCTCCTTTAGCAAGGATTGTTGGATTAACGATTATAACTTTTTGGACAAACAAAAGACTATAAAAAAAACACACTTATGGTTTGAACTTTTTAACAAAAGATGATAAATGCTAGCCATCTATTGGATAGAATTTCCTATTTATATGGAACTGGTATTGTTTTTCCTAAGAAAGTATTCATATTTTCCTGAATAGCTCTAATTAAGACTATTGCTTGTCTTTAATATAAACAGGCTTGATTCATTGTTGTCATGAAGAAAGGGACATTCTCAATTCTATTTATCTTCTTCATTGCTGTCATGGTGTTAAGATTACCACGAGTAGTGTTAGGGGAACCAAGAGATCAGATAGTACAAATGACATGCCAGAAGCAAGTTCCGCAAAACCTCACCAACTATGTTGCAAACGTGGTTGCTGCATTGGAAATTACCAAACTAGAGATACAAACACAAGGTTATGGAGCAGTTTCATCTAGGCGAGGACATGATGTTGTTTATGCTCTAACTCAATGTTATGGTGATCTTTCCGTAACAGACTGTGTGATATGCTATTCTGAGGCACGCACATTTTCTCCTCAGTGTAATTCATTCACTGGAGTAAGAACATTCCTTGATGGCTGTTTCATGCGAATCGAGAACTACAACTTTTTTCAGGAGTACACCGGGCTAGAGGACAAAGCTGTCTGTGGGAATAGAACGAGAAAAAATTCAGCATTCCAAGAAACAACAAGACGGGCGGTGTTGCAAGCAGCTTCTTACGCACCAAACAATAATGGCTATGCACGAGCTGAGTTGCCGATTTCTGGGGCTAGAAACGCGTCAGCTCATGTTCTGGCAGAATGCTGGAGGACACTTAATGCTAACTCTTGTAAAGCATGTTTGGAGAATGCATCAACTTCTATACTAGGATGTTTGCCCTGGTCTGAAGGCCGAGCACTAAATACAGGGTGCTATATGAGATACTCTAACATCAATTTCTTGAATCCCATACAAAGCAACAGTAGCTCAAGAGGTAATTCGAACTCTATATTCACCCTCTTCGTGTGTTTAAAGTAATTTTCTTCTTGATTCTCAATCTTTCAGCTCTCATCCAAGGTTGTGTGTTTACCAGTCGGCATGATCAAGAGTTTTTTGTAATGTCCTTTTTTTCAAGAACCCAAAGAATTGTAATAGCAGTGTGTGTCAGTTCTGCATTTGTTGTGGCAGGGGCAATACTCATTGGAGCTTACATCTGGAACCACAGGAGAATAGAGAAGAAAAGAAAAGGTGGAAGCATTGCATATGATCTATTTATTTTGTCTTTGGTAACAATGCGCGAATTCTTTCCAATTTTCAGGAAATAGATAGAGAAATCTTATACAATTTTCAGGCCATCTTGACATATTAGCTTTTCATTCATACGACTTTCTAACATCTTATGCAAGACTTTTTCCAAGTTTTCAAATTTAATATCATATCACAACTTAAGTGTCGAAAGCATCAATCCTCGGAAAACTAAACTATCTCTTGTTGGCAAATTCTCAGGTTCTTATGATGTGAAAAAACTGGTTAGGATCCTTCATGATAGTAGCTTGAACTTCAAATACTCCATACTTGAGAAAGCCACTAATGGTTTTGATGAGGCCAACAAGCTTGGACAAGGTGGATTTGGCACAGTTTATAAGGTAACGACTTACGCAAACTTGTATCAGATACTACAAAACAACAATTCTTAGGAGCGGAGCAAGAGATTTCATATTGGGGTTAAATTCAAATAAGAAAAAGATAAAAAGAGAAATGGGAGAATTTGAATAAAGAAACAAGGAATTAGGAAAAGGGGAAAACTTAGGGGGGCTAAAGCATTTTTTTTCTTAAGAATATTATATATGTTAAAAAAAAGAATTTGGCGGCTTGGGGGGACCAAAGGGCCCTGCCTCTACCCCTGACAGTTCTGTACACAAAACTATAGCTATGCATAGATTTGAGGAAAGGTCAACAATTTTGGATCGATCTACTATAGTCTACTTGTATTAGATATGTTATATTATTTCTTCTCTCATAGTTTCTGTTCCACTAGCAGCCTATTGACTCTGAGCTTGAAATGTAATGCTATTGCAGGGAGTTTTACCAGATGGAAGAGAGATTGCTATCAAAAGGCTTTTCTTGAACACTATACATAGCGTACCAGAACTTTACAACGAAGTTAATATTATTAGCCGTGTAGAACACAAAAATCTTGTCAGATTGTTGGGATGCAGTTGTTCTGGACCTGAAAGCCTTCTAGTTAATGAATTCTTGCCAAACAAGAGTCTTGATCACTTCATTTTCGGTGAGTACAAAACTTCATCCAGTGGTTAAATCATAGTTTTACATCCATCTCTTCTTAGAAAAGGTCTTACCTTCGACTGCAACTGTGAGTATTATGTGTCACGACTGGTTTGTCTGGTAGCAGAATGTAAGACCAACTTGTCTTCTTAAGGGAAGGCACACCTTCGTTTCAAACTGTGATGTATCTTGTATGAACTTCACAGATTCAAAACTAGGTAAAATGCTAAACTGGGAGAAAAGATTTGCGATAATTATAGGGATCGCAGAGGGCTTGGTTTACCTCCATGAGAACACAGAGACACGAATTATTCACAGAGATATTAAAGCAAGTAATATCCTCTTGGATACTAAGCTCCGCGCTAAAATTGGTGATTTTGGTCTGGCCAAATCCTTTCAAGAAGATAAAAGTCATATAATCACTACAATCGCCGGAACATTGTAAGTAATTATTCCATTGTCTTTCTCTAGTCATAGTAGAAACTGATAGTTCAAGCTCTTTGAGTTTAACAAAAAGGAAAAAATGATACGTATTGTTAAGTGCCATTATTGAGATGATTTCTTCAAAATGTACAGAGGATATATGGCTCCAGAATACCTACTCGGTGGTAAATTAACAGAAAAAGCAGATGTGTACAGTTTTGGTGTGCTTTTGTTGGAAATTATCACAGGAAGACGGAATAACGAAAGCAACACATCAGAAGAATACTTTAAAGGCCTGATTATTATTGTAAGTACTAGATCTTTGGTTGGTTGTATTTAATTATGTTATTGTTGGGACAGAGACCTAGGCCAATATACATGTAGTGAAAAGCACACAATATATTTGATGTGTTTCGATCCCTATGACCTATATCCATGATTTCACCTTTAGGATAATCTACTATTATAGGAATAGGCTGCAATAGACTTTAATGCACAAAAAAGTCTAAACCTTCCTCACATAGTTACATCAATATTGAAGGAAACTCCTCTTAGACGCAAATCCATCCCTACATCCACGACCATACCTCTAGGATGATCTACTATTATAGAGATTAATGGCTCACATGATTGCAACTTTTTGAACTGACAAAAGAATGTAGAAAAACTTTCTCAAGTTCACACTCAGCCGAGACCCTATTACTATCTCTCAGTTTTAGAGTACACGGTATGTGAAAACTAATTACAAGTTAGAAACTCCTATTTGTAAAGTAATTAGTGTTATTTCTATCAGGATTAGTATTCCTATTTTTTAGAGTACATATAACTCTCACTCCTCTTATTGGATTTCTACTTATCTTCAATTGATTGGGCTTGAAATTTGAGCATTACATGCATTCTGTAGTTTATCTATTCAAAAAATTCTAGTTTTCCAATCTACTGTTATGTGAATGGTATTTTGGTTGATACAGGCATGGAAACATTTCCAACAGGGAACAGTAGAGGAGCTGATTGATCCAAATCTAAGGTTGCATAACTACCATGATATCAGTGTGAAAACTGAGGTTCTAAGAGTGATCCACGTTGGGCTTTTGTGCACACAAGAGATCCCGTTGTTACGACCATCCATGTCGAAGGCACTACAAATGTTGGCAAAGGAGGATGAACATCTCCTTCCACCTACCAACCCTCCTTTTATAGATGAGAAGACCATATTGAAACGTAATGGCACAATCAAGAATTCATCAAATTCCCTAATTTCTAGAAATTTCGATTCGGTTGCTACCATCTCTCATAGTACTTTTTATCCAAGGTAAACATGTATTGAGAAGCAGGTTAGTGGTTCAAGTTAATAAGCGAGGAGACCCTTCTCTAACATGTGATCCGTTTAAAGACTTATTGGTTTAGGTAAATATCTTATGCCTTCCCCTAATCAATGACTGAACTTAAAGATATGAACTGAGTGCCAATTGTGAAGCCCACAACTTGAACCCAAATAAAAAAGAACTCGATCCAAATTAAAGGCTCAGGTTTAATACTTGGTCCAAAATATCGTACTAGTATAATAAGACTATCTAAATTTCATGGAATGTCTTGTAATATTTTGTACATTCTCAATCATGATATATATGTATCGTTTCTTGTTTTGCTACTTTTGACTAGATAATGGTCTTTTAGGTATCAATTTTCATTGGTTCTACAATGTATTACAATTTTTTTTTGATTTAACAATGTATTACATTATTATGTCTCCTAAAGTAACTTTGATTTAGGGAGTAACAGATTTACTATTCATGTATTTTAATTGGAGGAGTATTTCCAAGACTGTCAATAGGACATTGCTAAGGCCAACAAAAGTAGACTCTTTTGGTGATGTAAGTAAACTTTGAACTTTTGATTTTTAGTTCTTTATTTCTGTGGTTATTTCTATTGAGTGGTGAACATGAAACAACTTTATATCTCTAAGGTGGTGAATTATTTGTATATATTTCAAAATAATGTGTTCCCTTAATCCAAGTAATGTAATTATTTTCAATAGTATCATACCGCTATAACAACAATCAAATATAAAGACAATGTCACTCTTTTATTACAATTCAATACAACACTTACAATTGATAATACCTATCATGAGGTAGGCATTGAGATTTGTCAACACACACTTGTGCCATTGTTTATGCATTTCCATCAATCTGGTCTCACAAGTGTCATGAAAAGTTAAATTAATATAGCTAGGGAATTGCCAAAAATATTTATAAAAGTATTTTATTTCTAAATTCTTTAATTCTATTGGTTACCTTCCTAATGCTAATCCTTAAGCTATAAAAGAGCTATAGCCTTATCCAATGTACTTCAGCACTGGAACTTGGAGCGATAGCTATCAACAACTCTTGTTTGCTAACATCATCCTAAAGTATGATGCGAAATTAGTCCTCAAATCAATCACCACACCTTATTGATTAGTCTTCTAGAAATGAAACCAATGATAGAGGACTTGCAACTAAGATTTCATCCATTAGATTTTAATGAGTTAGAAGGTACTAATAGAGCCTTGAACTTGATTAGTATCACACCCCCTAAATCTACCTAAGTGAATTTTATGAACGTAATTGTCACGCGTTAAAAAGGAACGTCCTTCCTAAATACGCAAGACACTTAATTTACGTTTGTCTAAAAATCACAATAATAAATAGTAACAAACCATCAGAGTATTTAAACCAAATACAACACAGCAGAATTAAGTCTCCAAATTCAGTAAATAAAAGATACATAATTTCTTACCGTCTTAAACCAACAAGAAGACTTATAATCCAATATCTAGACAAAATAAATAAATTGTCCATAGCTAAGAAATGTAAATGACTCACTCGATCTTTTGTCAAAGAAACCTTTATCCCAAGCAATAGCAAAAGTCTATTCCTTACTTTTTGCAAAGAAAATCATTTTTTACAAAAATGAAACATAAATCTTAATAAGTAATGATTCCCAAGCAAACTTCTTGGTACCTTTTAAATATTATTGTATGTCAAATAGTCATATTATTATAGTTCATAAATATCACAAATTCAAAAATTCTTGCGAAAATCATAATGTCTCATTTTAGAATCATAAACGTTCATGCTAAAGTAAATTCATATGCCAATAATTCACAGCGCTAGAAACCATATCAAACGAATCCAATACCCAAGTCTAAGTAGACATTTATCCTCTGCCATGGAGTTAAAATATTGACATTTATCCTCCATCAAAGAGTTAGAACTATTGACATTTATCCTCCACCGAAGAGTTAGAAGTGTTGGCATTTATCCTCCGCCGAAGAGTTAGAAGTTTTGGCAATTATTCCAATCAACAAGGGTCATAATATTGACATTTATCCTCAGTCAATAAGAGTCAAAACATTGACATTTATCCTCAGCCAATATATGTTATAATATTGGTATTTATCTCTAGTCAATAAGGGTCATACATTGACTTTTATCTACTGCTAATAAGGATCATAATTTCATAAGCTTTTAAAATCTCTATTTTCCAACATTTCATATATGTAATCGATAATCAAATTAAAGTATGCAACAATCCAGTTCAAAGTACTTTCATAGTGTATTATATTTTGAAACCTTGCCAACTATTTTTGTCCAAGTTTTATTTTCGAGTTTTTTAAATCATTTAATACATTGAAATCCATTTAAACACGTCTAATGCAAATATTAAAAAACCACTAATGCACGTCTAGATCCCCAAATATACGAAATCTCCCAAATGCGTTCAAAGTATCCAAACGTTAAGAGATAATTAAAAATTATTTTTAAAATGTGAAAGAACAATATCATAAGTAAATAGTAAAAAGAATACTTGTTAGGACCAACAATTAAATAATGATACAAAATGATTATTTTATTACAATATAATAAACTTACAACTTTCTTACTAATAAACTAATAGACCACAAACAAACTTTGCACACCAATGACAACACGCACACTAGCACTCAGCTTTACTATACTTCTCACCACTTAGTTCTATTTGGGTAAATATCTAGTTTAGTCCATTATATTTAGTGTAAATAATATTTTTATCCATTATCTTTAAAAATAAACCTTTTAATCCATTATCTTTGGTGTAAATGATATTTCATCCATTATTTTTCGAAATAAACCTTTTAGTTCAATATGTTTCACATAAGTAACGTCGTTAGTCCAACTTCAAAACATATTAGAGGAAACATATTAGATTAATGGTGTTATTGATGTGAAACATATTGGACTAAAATATTCATTTCAAAAGATAATTAATGAAAGTGTCATTTACACTAAAAATAATAAACTAAAAAATTATTTTGAAAGATAATAAATAAAAATATCATTTATACCAAAAATAATAAACTAAACTATACATTTACCCACTCTACTTCTTCTCTCCACACCCAAACAGTGAGACCAAAGGTCTCTATTTATAATATAGCAATGTCGGTTTCTTTGCAAAATTCTCTTTTTAAATATAGCTATTAGAGGTAAGAAATTATTTTTCTAAAGTGCCACTGTTCATCGTAAACAGTAAGTGTCAGATCCTGTTCATGGTGAACAGTACTCGGTTACTGTTCAAAATCTGCCATTTTTCTCAAAAGCTTTTCTCTCTCTCTCTTTTTTTTTTTTTTTCTTTGTAAACATACATCAATTTCAATCACAAGTATGCAAAAGAATTATCTTTTCAACATTTAGATGCAATCTTTAGAATCAATCTTAGCATGCTATTTTTTTCACGAAATTCAATAAATTACATGCTATAATTCGAATCATGTAAAAACATGCGAAGCATTCACAGTTCATATAATTATGATAAATCATATACATTGTACCATATAATGCAGAATTAAAAAAAATGGGATTTAGTCTCTGCCTATACGAGTCAAAAACTTCACAGCTTAATTCATGTTTCAAATATCAAAATGTCCAAAAATATGTCTAATAATTTTATGATCTATGAACTTATTTATTTTTAGAATGAAAATGAAATGCCAGAAGCCTTGATGACTCTCACAACATTCATAAGAAGCTAAAATAATTCTTCCCTAAGAATAGGCCCTTAGATCTCTTTATCTATAAATTCACCATACAAAATGTCGACACCAAGAGACCAAAAACTAAGATCCACGCTAGCATGATGCTTTATCTCTCACGTAAGCCATGCAAGATGAACTATTTGTTTACAACCTTCGATGACTGAAAGCAAGATTTATTTTGTGCTCTAATTGGAATGACATTGCTTAAAAGTTATATTACAAAAAAATGAATCTCAAAATAGTCAAGAACAAAAGTCGGTGCCAAAAGGATACTCAGGAAAACCAGATACTTTAGAAAAAGATAACAAAACACAAGCAGACAATGACATGTTATCATTCAAATAATGAAGCTGATAACATAAAAATCTAAAGTGTTGTCCAACCATGCACATTTATTTTAAAAAATTCAATAAATTTAGTGCCATAACTCGATTTTATGCCAAAACATGCAGAATATTAATAACAATCATATTGTCGTAATGGTTTGATAAATTGTATTCATAATAACATAAAATATAGAGAATTTTTCGAAGGTGAGGATCGATCCAGTTACAAATTAAGCCTTAACTTCAAGATTTTCTTGATTTTGTAATAATCTTTCGAAAATCTAAATAGACGAGGTTTGCACAATATGTTCACGGCATAAAATACTTTCTTATATTTTGCAGGGAGACTACAAGTTTTAAAACGTTGTATAGATCACTCTAAGTTATATATAGACTTATAGAATTGGGTTTAAATACTTTTCAAAAGGCCCTTAATTCAAAGAAAAAAATTCAAATAAGTCAGGCCCCAAAATATGGGGCGTTACACTCAGCTAATTAAATGTAAAGCTAAGAACAATTTAGCACATGATTGATTAGTGAACATTATTTCCCCTTTAAACGATATTTTGTGAGCTGACTTCCACCGCAATAGAGCGGATAACCTTACATTAGTTTTATTTCAATATTAATAATCTTATTGTTTCGGAATGATAAAAAATAAATAAATGGTCAACGATTTCTGTAGCTACTAAACTATATCTTCAACCTTATTTTGGCCATTAAATTATTTTTTGGTCCTATTTTAGTCATTCAACTATCAATTGGGTTTTATTTTGACAATTGCTTAAAAATCAAGACTCAAACCATTAAGCCACAACACATTCATTAGGTGTTCTGATACAAATATATCATTATACCTTATTAACCCAAAACCAAGCACCAATTCTTTTTTTCTTATTAATCATATATTTGTAGCATAATGACTAATTAATAAAATAGTATGAAATTAGTACATATGTTTCATCTTTCACCATGTGAAAATGGCCACTCGGGGGTTGCTCCATTGAAGACAAACAATGTTGTTATTTGGAAATTCAATTAGAGGATATTTAGTATTTACTTGATGAGATTTATTTAACAACTTAAGAAATAATGCAAAAATAAGTCATTGAAAAGTAAATTTAATAAATCTTATACGGATCAGAGCAACAAAGATATTGTATTTGGAGGCATAATGTCATCAAATTTGGAGGTTGAGAAGACTTTGAAATTAAAGTTTCAACTAACTTCTACCTTTAAAATTGATTACAAAAGATGTAGGGATATACTTCTTGTTGTGAATGCGAGAAATTGTGGGATCAATTCTTATGGGTGACATCTTTTGATATGTGTTATATGACTTAAACCTCTCTGGACTTAAAAAAAAAAAAAGAAAAAAAAAAGAAGAAGAAGAAGAAGAAGAAATGAAATATAACAATAACTCACCCAAGTAACCCTGAAAGAAATAATTGAAATATGACTATCTATGTCAACTTTGGCCTTTTGTTCCTGCATAAAAAGAGACAATAATAGATCCAGGGAAACTATCACATTTAGTCCCAATTATTTCAAAAAATCTCAATTTAGTCCATATTGTAACTCCAAAAATTTTAATTTGGTCCCTATTGTTTAAAATTTCTCAATTTCATCCCTATTATTTTTGTAAAAGTTTTAATTTCATCCCTATTATGTTTTAAAAGTTTCAATTTCGTCCATATTATTTTGTTTAAAAGTTTCAATTTCATCCTTATTATTTTTTTCAAATTTTAAATTCGTCCATATTATTCAAGAATTAAATTGAAACTTTCTGAGAAACAATAGACACAAATTTGAATTTTTTTAGAAAATAATACGGACTAAATTGACTAATTTTGAATAATAAGGACGAATTTGAAACTTGAGGCAAGCAATAAAGACGGAATTGAAACTTTTTAGAAACAATAAGAACGAAATTGAAACTTTTTACGGAAATAATAGGGACGAAATTAAAATTTTTTAAATAATATGAATGAAATTAAAACTTTTTTGAAACAATAAGAACTAAATGTGATATTTTTCCATTAGATCTCAATCACATAATTAAGAGAGTTTTAAAATAACAAATATCCAAATGGTAACTTAACTTTATTTATTTATTTTTTGATTGTTTGACTCTATAATATTGAACAATATTTTACTCTATATACAAATGGTATAGAAGTTATAGAAGCCACGCAAGTGCAGCAAGATGATGTTAACGGCTTATCAGTGACGCGACTAATGGCTTTTTAAGTAGAATCAATTTATCTCTGATAATAATAATTTATATAAAAAATAATAAATAATATAATAAATACCCGTCTAATAACTTAAGCTTTTAGATAAGTGGTTACTTAAGATGATATCAGAGCTAGGTACCAAAAGGTCCTGAGTTCAAAACTCACCGTCACCCATTTAAAAATATTAAAACTGTCTAAGTTTAAGGCTAAAAAAAAAACTAACTATACCGGCACTTGCGGGGGTAAGATTTTACATGAGGTGATCACTTAATAATTTTTTCAATAGTCTTGCCCAATTGTGAGAATCGAAAAATTTTGTTTATTCCTTACATATTCCCAAGTATAAAGCTCTTTAAGCTTAAGTGCGAGGCTAACTAAGCTTAAAATGAAGTGGTTATTTAACAATTTATTCAATAGTCTTGTCCAATTGTGAGAATCGAAAATTTTGTTTAAATTTTGTTTACTCCTCACATTTTCCCAAGTATAAAGCTCTTTAAGCTTAAGTGCAAGGCTAAAAAAATTGACTTCGCATGCACTTGCGGGAGCGTATTGAAAATAATAAATAATATAATAAATCCCTCTATAATAGTTTAAACTTTTAGATGAGTTAGTTACTTAACAATTTATTCAATAGTCTTGCCAGTTGTGAATCGAAAATTTTGTTTATTCCACACACATTCCCAAGTATAAAGCTCTTTAAACTTGTCTTGGTGTGTCCTGTTTGAAGTTGTCATGTACGTACAACTATCTCAATAATTCATAGCTACAGTAGGTGGAATATTGAAAATATAAATACTAAATTTTCACAGTCTTAAACAAAATATATTTCTCTTCATTCATGGGATTATAGCACTTATAATAATAAATAAGAAAGCAATATTTACAAGTTTTCAACTGATTTCATTCACCTTATCAATGAATACCATAAGTAAAATTTAATTGTATGTTTTACTTTACATGGGAAAGATTATTAAGTGTTTAACAGTGTATGGTCCAGTGCTAGTGGAGATAAAATCACTCATGTTAGGTCACGAGTTCGACATTCTCTATTGTTCTGTAATTCCACCTTTAACTGACCTAGTACATATTTCTTCAAACTAACAATTAGCCAAAGATTAAATCAACATCTAAAATAGTATAGATTATCTGGTGAAGAATAGTGTACTTCAATACAACATAAATTATCTTATATGGTATAATCTATTTCAGTTGATCCGTAATTCCTAATCAAGTCCAAAATCAAATATTGCTCATATATTTATGGATCTAAAAGACATTTTTAAAAAATATAATTTTTGAATGATTAAATACCTACATCAAGCATATCTTATTTACTTAAGTACAAAATAGTATATACTACATAAAATTAATCCAAACCCATAAGAATCCTTCAATACTATCCTCACATCACTTCCCAAACCTAGACTCTAGTTAGCCATAATTAAATTTACAAAACCATAATCAACAGAAAAACAAATTGATCATGAACCAATTTGTGATCCATCTCAACTTGGGTAGGCTCCAATTTCGTGTTTGATTGCAAAATTAAATGAAAATGCTGAAAATTCAAACTTGCAATTGATGCGAGTTTCCCCATTTTTCTATTTTTCCATTTTCTTTGCCTAATTTCATTTTGCATATTCACACAAAGAAAAATAGACAAATGAAAGAAGAAAACAATGGTCTTCTTTTTGTTTTACATACAGAAGGGTCAAACTGTTTATCTTAATAATATATGTAAATGGGTTAATACTAAAACATAATACATTCTACAAATGATTGTTTTACTTTGTGCCTTTTGATACTTTGACTTGATTATTTCAAGTAGCAATCTTTTTTTTTCAGTCCAAAATATATAAGCCACATGTATCTTGTACAATAAGTTATAGAGGTGTTTTTTTATTTTATTGTTATTATTTATCTTGCAGTTATGAACTTATAAACACACTTGGCAACCTTATACCAACTAAGGCTCTGTTTGTTTGCTGTAAAATATTTTCTTTATTTTTTATGTTTGATAATATTAGAAAATTGGTTAATCGGAAAACATTCCAGTCAAAGAAAAATGTTTAGTTGAAATAAGTGAAAATATTTTCATGTCATTTGCAGGAATAAAATATTTTCCACTCTTTCTACCCCACTTTCACCCACCCCAATCAAACCACCGACCCTACCTCACCCCACTCCCATCACATCTTTAATTGATTAATATTAAACAAAAAATAGTTAATTTAATTATATAAATCAATTAATTAAATAATAAAATTTATTTATTTAATAATAAAAATTATTATATTTTAATTTACTGACTTTTAATTAATCACATATATAATCAATAAATTATATTTAATATTAATTAATAATAATTAATTAACTAACTAATTAATTTTTTGATTAATTTAAGATTTTTATTCATTTAATCACTATTAATTAAATATTTATCTAATTTTACAAATTAAAAATAATTAATTAATTTAATAATAAAAAATAAATAAAAAATTAAAAATATTTGTTATAAAAAATTTAATTTATTAATTGATAGATTATTTAATTAATAATAAAAGTATATTTAATATTAATTAATAATGACTAATTAACTAGCTAATTAATTATTTATTTACTTTAATATTATTTATTTATCTATTTTTAAAATTAATAATAATTAATTATTATTAATTTATGAAATTATTAATTAATAATTTATTTATTATGCATTATTTAAAATTTTATTAATTAATTATTTCAAAATTGATTAATAAATTCATAATTTTAATTAATTAATAATTGTTAATTATTAATATTTTTTTAAGAAATAATAAATTAATAGTTTTAATCAATATTTCACTATTGAATCCAAACACTAGAAAATGTTTTACAGTGTGACAACCAAACACTAGAAAGTTTTTTATTTTTTAGAAAAATATTTTCAAAAGAAAATATTTTCCATCAGCAAGTCATTTTACGGCAAACAAATAGAGCCTAAGATGAGACTACCAAGAGCATAGTCTTCTATGAAAAAGCTCCAACTTTGCTTTGTTTGTAATGAAAAGCCTTAATTTTCCATATATGAAAAGACTAAGGAGTATATCTATAACACAATTGGACCGACAAATAAACCACTAGTTAGTAATACAACCTGCATTCTTGGAGGCCCCGAAATCAAGTCTTACTTGTCTATGATAATAGGAGACTTATGTAACCACTAATATATGACATGTGACATTCTCATCGGTGGGAGATAATGTATATGTATAATTTATAAGTAGGTGTTATGGGTATTAGTTAAGGGATAACTTGTAGTAATCATTTTGAGCCAATAAAAAAGTGGTTCGAGTAATTATTTTCTTATACCTACAATATCAGTCTAGCATGTGGGCGTGAAATTCTAGGAATGACATAACACAAGTATTAGAAGTCGATAGACCTAGTTAGTCAAACATGGACTCCATAGCAATTTCACTCACACATATTGTTTTTAAAAGAAAAAGGATGATCCCAATTCGCATTGTGAAATAATGAGGTTGAAATTGTTAGATCGATATGCCAAACAAGCTTTGCTATTAAGTATTATCTCAATTATTAAATCATTGAATTTGTAAAAAAATGCAGAGGAAGTCTTAAAAAGGAAGAGAGGCTTCTGTGATGATACTGCCATCTATTATTCTAAATATGTTACCATTACATTATGGTGGAAATTCGATCGATGACTCTTGACTTTATTTGTTAAAACTAAAGTATAGCCCTCGCTTAAAACTATTCATGTCAAAGAATTTGTTGTATTAATTATGTATGTACACATGGGATTTGGATTCCCTAATTACGTAATAACTTTATTAGAGTAATCATTAATGATAACAGAATGATACAGTTAATCTCTAATTGAATACAAAATTTGTACAAAAAGAGATTGTTAAGTGACCTCCTCATCGAAAAGGCGAAATATCAAAGTAATCATTAATGGTGGCGAAATGATACAGTTAATCTCTAATGGAATCCAAAATCTGTAGTGAAGGAGATTGGTAAGTGACCACCTCATCTAAAATGTGAAATTAGTTTTTAAGCCTTGCACTTGGATAGTTTTAATATATATTTTTTTAAATAGGTGGCGGTGAGTTTTGAACTCAGGACATTTTGGTACCTAGACTCTGATATTATGTTAATTGACTACCTCATCTAAAAGTTAAAATAGTTATAAATGAGTTTATTATCTTATTTATTATCTTCAGCAGATATATATAAGGTATGGCTGCCTTGAATATGGATACTTAGGTTCCAAGTAATCGAGGGTGAAATAATGATGATCTTGAGATGTAATAAAGTAGTTATTCGATCTCTACACTTATAATTTTTGGTTATTTCATTATAATTGTATTATCATATCACCACTATTGATTTCTATTAGCCTTATGTCTAAATGCATAATTTTGATGATAACAAATCAAGACAAATGATAATAATAAAATGTGTTTGTGCTAATGTGTTTATATTCTTAAATACACACTTATTGGCATTTGAGCAAAAATGTATGCATCATTCTAAGCTAAAATGTATTGCAAGAAGAGAGTGTGATTGAAGTAAAATGTTTATATGCCTAATTCACACTTATGACTCATATGGATAAAATGTTTATATTGCTTTGACTCAAATATTGAATGATGGCATAACTTGCATAGAGAAAATAATGATATTGATCTAATGAAATGCAAGTTTGAATAGTTGAATTTATCAAGTGTATGAAATTAAATATGTTTAAATGATTAAGAACAGACTTGTTGGCTTTGTGCATTAAATGTATATATTATTAAGCCAAATTGTGCTTGAATGTTTTGGCTTATGTGGATTATATTGTACTAATGATTTTATGAGTCAAAATAGTTATGAATGCTTGATGGAAAATAATATTGCAAGAAGAGAAAAGTGATATTAAAAAAGAAGAGAAATGCAAGATCAAGAAAATGCAAATTATATCGGCCATTGAAGAATGCAATTATCAAGCTCACCACAATCATGAACCAATGAAGTCTTGAAGAATTAAAGAAGTGAAGATCTTAAAGATCAAGACTTTAAGGCATAAAGATGAAGTAGTGACATAAGGCAGAGAAGTGGCGAAATAAGGGGTAGCAGCTTGAATATTGTCGTTTGCTTAGTTTTGCACTTATGTGGCTTAAGCTCATGGTAATTTCTTAAAATATTCTTTATCTTTTTTCAAAAGCTCCTTGAGGTCAAAATATATATTGAATTTATGGTGAAAATTAGTTTTAAACTCTTGGATTACAAAAATCGATTTTAATATCTCATCAATAGTTTAGAAAAATATTTTGAGGTGTTAAAAAGGATAAAAAAAATCTTTTGAAAAAGTGTTCTTGAGGTGTCAAAATATTTTACCTTCAAAAGATTGAATTTCGGGTGAAAAAAGGGCTATTCTAAAAAGTTGGGCTGTAGGACAAGTCCTCATCCGGCACCCTCATCCGGCAAAGGTAAAATGTGTCGGACGAGCACTTATCCGGCAGACTCAGGCGGTAGTGGCTCAATTTAAAAAAAAAAAATAGTTGTTAAAGAGTCGTTGAAATATTTTTTATTTATATCAAAACTCACCCATTTCATCCTAGACCTCTTTAACATATTTTTTTCTTGATGCTAAGCTTATATTGTTGATTCAAAATATCAAAATGCATCAAGTTTGAGCTTACAACGTGCAAATTTTATGAGCATTCAAAAGAGGTTTAAATTATATTATCTACTCATTGAGGAGTTATGGTTGTCCTTCATTGTAATATCAATTCTTTGTATTATATACACTTATGGGGCTCTAGATTAGGATTGAGAGAATTCTTGTAAAGAGATGAATGTGGGAAAATTCTTTGTGGATTCAAAGGGTAGAGGTTATAGGTTTGAGGTCTTACCTACATTTGAAATGACCTTGGTTGATCTCTTGTGGATTCAAGAGATTGTTGTAAGTTGGTTTGCATTTCGCCAACATTTGAGGATGCATGAAAACTTAGTGGAGTTTGTGAAAATCCTAAGGGGATGAAGACTTTAGGTAGTAGACTAGGCCTTTGGGAGTTCGAACCCTTTAAAAATACCATGTTTGATTTCTCTCTCTCTACTCTATTTACATTCATTGTCTCTTATATTGTAGAATGATTATATTGTTCTTGTGTGTGAATTTATTGTGTTTAATCTTTGTGACGACCAAGAACCTCATTATATTTATTTTCAATTGTTGAATGTCATATTTGAGCATTAAATGTGCATTTATTCAATTTTTAGCATAAGGCACTATTCATAAGGGAAATTTATTGTTTAATTTTTTTGAAACTGTATTTTTCTCCTGTCACATATCATGTAGGAGGAATGTGAAAAATATTATTTTGTGTATTTAATGTTGGGAGTGTACATTTAGAAAATAGTTTTCGACTTGAATGAATAGTGTTACGTATGTAACTTTAATTTTGAAATTGTTAGCATTTGATTAGAGTTAAGCTCATTTGACCAATCCTTTTATGAGTTTGACTTAGCAAACTCAACATATAATAACCTTACTCATAACATAACACAACACAATACACAAAAATTTGATCATCAAACAAAAGCAAAAATTTCATTCTTGTCCTCTCATTTGGCCGACCACTTCAAGAGGGAAAAGGAGAAAATTTTCTTCTTCAATCTTGCATCTTGAGCTCCTAGCTTGACTTTGGGAAGTTTTTTGAGCACCTAGGAGCTTCACCACCTTGTTTACATCTTCATACATGTGAGGGAGTTGCATTTTTATAACCATCAAGTTTATGTTCATATATTGAAATTTTTGATTTGTTGATTATTGCTATTATACTTGTTATAAATGCTTAATATGTAGTTATTAGAGCCTATAGAGTAGACTTTTAAAGCTTGTTAGCAAGTTCTATGGTAGAATGTACCAATTGAATGAAAGAGATAATGAATAGTGCTTATTTTAGGGTTTTGAATAAAATTTACTAATTAGCTTGAATTGAGACTTCAAATAGATGCTATAGGCCCTAGTAAAGCTAGTAGGGAGGCCACGTGAGGTTGAATCGCTCAAATCCGAACTAAATTGCAAAATTAGTTGACTTTAAAAAGAAGACTTTTCTCATTGTGCAATCCGAGTGCGTTTGGGCTATGGTTTGGGTATCCTTGGGGTAAGGAGGCACTTTTGGTGCTTTCGTTACGCAAAAATTGGGTTCGGATAGTATAGTTGTAGTTCAAACCCGCTCGGGGCCTTCCCGAACTTTTGCTTCTAAAATGGGTTTTTATGATCTTAATAGGTGTCTTTGGGCTTAATTAAGAATATCGTATGATTAGGATATGGTTTGGAAACCTTAAAACGCGCATAGGAGAAAGAAATCTTGGTTAAAGAAAGGGAAAATGTAGTTTTTAGCCATTTTTGTTGCATTTGGAACTTGTTGTTGAATTGTCTTGTATTGTATTGACTATCTAAAATATAATAAAGCTATTTGAGTTGATTGTGAGGAAAAGTTATGTTGATTGTTACTATAAAGCTATTTCGTACTTATGTGAGCCTATATTGTGCTTATATGTGAGGGCGCCCTATTTTGTCGTCCCTTTTGTGTGTTATTTGATATCTTGAATTCTTGTGAACTTGTCTTGGGTTGCGCAACCTTTTCGGACATGGTAGTGTCGAGAACACGGGCGGCATCGGGCTTGCCGTGCTCCCTCGACTACCATGGTACCTATTCCCTTTCTCGCTGAGCATACTTCACTACCCCAGAGGCGTGGTTCACCTGCTGGGCATATGGTGCTACCTTAGGAGAAAGGGTCGTAGGATTGGGATACATCCGGAGTATCCCAACTTGTTGGTGTATGGGTTTGCTGGCACTTGCGTGAAGTTCGTGGCTCGTGGCTTGTGATTGAAGACTTGAAGTGGAACCGTATCCTTTTTAATGTGGTTAATTACTTGGCTATTTAACCTTGTTGGTTTATGTTGTATAAATATGATTTCTTGTGTTTGCATATCATAATACACGCCCAGTATATTGCATCACCTCCCTCACTGGATAACTTTGGTTACTCATTCCTCGTTTTAACATGTTACAGGTGCAGTTAGAATAACTACCTTGTGTGTCGTGTTGTTGGTTACTTATCCTGCTGTGGTTAGAAGCTATTGTGAAGATGGAACTTGGTGTATATTTTTGCATTGTTTTGAAACCCTTGAAGTCTTGTATGTACTTTGTACAGCTTGTTGGATAGTAATTAAATTAAGAATTTATATGGTTTGATAGACTAGTTGGCATGTAATAGCTAAAGATAGATTTTATTGCCATTTATTTGTCTGCTTGTATGATTATATTTTGTCTAAGGCTCGGATGGCCTTGAGATTGGGAGAAGTTGGACAATTGAAGTTGGGGTGTTGTATTGTGATTATACTTGCTGCTTGCAGGTTTTTGATTAGTCCTATAAACATGAGAGACTCCGTCCGTTTTCCCAAAAATTTTATGCCCGGGTTTGGATTTGGGTTGAGAATAGCCTGATAAATAGGAGTCCCGGTCTCGTGAGGGAACGGGGCGTTACAATCTTTCTTATCAAGATATCCAGACAAGGTGTTTGATAAATTGTCAAAGTGAGGATTGCAATTGAATTCTATTTTTTTTAAAGTAGTGTTTTGCCTCCATATCTTAATTCACCCCCTCCCCCCTCTTAGGATAATTTGGGCTAACATGTGGTATTAGAGCCTAGACTTTATGTATAGTGTAACAACTAGTAGAGAAAAGATCATGGAAATACTACTATATTTCAAAAGCTATATGATTTTGTCTTATGTTGAGTCCAATTTAAGTGAATCTATTTATAGTTGCCGATTTCCGTGCAATTCAATCATTCCATTAAATCATCCTGACCGAGTAAGAACCATGAAATGATTAAATTTTTAAAATCGATAATGATGCATATATCTAAATGGTAGAATGAGATATAACACATGAAAAAATCCATTTCCATCATTCACGCCTTGGCCAAAGACTTCCTCATTCAACTACCAAAGTTAGATCTCATAGGGCATTTGTGACGCCCGAGTCCTAGAGCATGCATATGTCATATATAATTGCATATATTTGTGTGTTTTCATTACTTAAAGGTTTAATTAGAATAGTTACTATTCATAAGCATTTTCGACTGCTTTATGTTTATGATTTTGCATTTTTTCCATGTTACTTGACATTTATGAGGCATGAGAAAAATGGAATTACGTGCATAGTATATCGGGAGTGTGAGTTACAAAAATATTTTGGGTACCGTATGAATAGTAAAATTCAGCATTTTAGTTTTAGCTTTTAATTGGTTTAGCTTTGCATTTAACTTAACTTAACCACACAATTAACACATAATGAACAAAATAAAACAAACTCACACACATATAATCGGTTATAACACACACACACATACTTAAAACAAACAAAAAAAATACTCCTCACATACACACACAAAACAATTGGCCAAGATAGGGAAAAAATAGAGAGAAACCGTGAGAGGAAAAAGAGAGAGGGAAAGGAAGAAGAAGAGGAGAATGAGGGGGGAAAAGGATAAAAAAGGCTTATCTTCAACTTCTACTTGCATATTCAACTTGATTTGGGTGAGGAAATTCATCTTTTGTGCATTTAAAGCTTTTATTTAGTTTATGTAAATTTTATAGATTTATTGTATATACTTAATTTATGGTTATAATTGCATGTATTGCTCATTATTTAAGATGTAGAACAAACTTTTGAAGTTATATTGCATTTGTAATGGTTAGAAATAGTGTTTGGTGTGTTTAGGAAGATGATGAATAGTAATTTTCATCAAATTTTGAGATTTGCTTACAATGTATGTTTTAATGATTGTAGTAGGTGCCATAAGTGTCCAATAGCTTAGATTAGTGCTTAAACTTGCTAGGAATTACTTGGAACTTAGTTAATCAGATTGAACATAAAGGGGCCATTTGTGCATTTTGGGCCGTTTGGGTGTTGTGTGTGTTTATAGGGCTTAGTTGTGATTAGTTAATGATTGTTGAATGTCTAGAAAGCTTAATGTGATGTTGAATTAGCTAGCATATGATTAGAATTAGAGAATTTTGAATTTGAACCAAAGGGGCCATGAGCGTGTTTTGTTGATTGGGTGTGTTTGGGTGAGTTGTATGGTCTTAGATAGGCTAAAGAATGATTGCGGTGCGTTTATGACGTTGAATTGATGATCGATTTGGGTACTTGTAGTTCAAATGTGCAAAAGGTCAAATCGGGGTTTTGAGGTAGACGTGAGTTAAAGTGTGATTTCGTGTGGTTGAAACGCGTCATAAAGTGTCTAGAAGTGAGTGGTGAAGTTGGTTTGCGACTCTCGTATCTCAAATGGAGAGGCTAGCTTGAGAAAGTTAGCCAAATAAATAGTATTTTGTTAAATTAATGGTTGAATGCTTATTCGATGCTTGTAGTAGGTGCCTTAACTATTAGAATAACTAGATTCATGCTTAGACTTGCTAGAATGCTATTAGAGCTTATAGAGAATTGATTTAGCATAAAGGGACTTTTGGTGCACTTTGGCTCGAGAGTTTGTGTGCATGCTTTGGAGAGCTTAGTTGTGGGCCATAAGTTATTGTGGAGTGTCTAGAGTGCTTATAATGTGTATTGGTTGATAGATGGCTAGTTCTATAGTTATGAGATATAAAGGGTTTTTGAAAGAAAGTTGAATTTGATTGCTAGTAATTGAATTAGAATTGACTAGTTAAGTGTTGTAAATGATAATGAAGCTCGAGGTGTGCTCGAATTACCTAGAATAGGGCTAGAATTAATGAGTGAATGGAAAATGCAAAGGGGGTCATGTGTGTGTGGTGTTGGCTGTGTATGTATAGATGTGTTAAGTGGTGTTGGTTGTGTTGGCTAATGATTATGAGGTGTTATTGAGTTGTTTTGGTGAATAGATTGAAATATGGGAAAGGGTTATTAATCATTGGGACTTTTGATGCTAAATATTGGTTATAGTTTAGAGTGAGTTCTTTGGTGTTAAATGGTTATTATAAGATGTCTAATGTGTTAGTTGAGTGAATGGATTAGAATATGTGAGGTTTCGGCTGTTATAGTTTATAGATAGATTATTTGATTTCTAATGGCATTGTTCAGTGGTATATGAGGTTGGTTAGTAATTGTAGAGTGTCCATCGTGCTTGTAGTGTAACCTCGATAATGGATAGCTTGTATAGTTACTAGAGAGTAAAAAGGGCTAGCTTAATGAATGTTGTATTGTTGGTTGTTAATTGAGTGTATTGACTAGTTAAATGAGCATGAATAGAATTGATTAAATATTACTCAATATGTATCTAATTGAAGGAGTTTCGTGAGTTGAATTGCATGAATAATTTATTACGTGAGTAGTTGATTGTATTATGTAATGGTATTTGAAGGGAATCGGTGCTTTGGAGATGATTTGGAGGGATTCTTAGTTAGACTCCTACTTATTTGGCTTTCTAGAGGTGAGGGATTCATATTACTTGGCATTTTAATTGATTTATTGCTTTGTATTATAATGAATATTGTGTGGTTAATGCGTGTTTGAGTTATTTTATTGGGTTGGAACGTGTTTAAAGTTATATTCATTATAATTGCTTACGTGCGAGGACAACCTTTTCTATTGTCCTCATTGTGTGCTTATCGCATTATGTACTTATCGAATTGTGTGATTGTAATTGTTATCGATATCATGGTTGCACAACCATTTGGGTATGGTAGTGTCAGGGAAGCCGGGCGGCATCAGGCTTGCCAGTATACTTCGGCTACCATGGTTCCCAATTCCACTCTCGCCTAGTCCGGAGATCGCCAAGAGGTGTTGGGTCATAGGATCTCAGGGTACATCCGGAATACACCCACTAGAGTGTTTTGGGTTGTGCCGGCACATTGATCGAGTTCGTGGTTCGTGGTTCGTGGTCCAAGGTTCATGATTGAAGATCGAGACTTTGGAGTGTTTGGGGTTATCGAAATCGTATCCTTTTAAATTATGTGGTATTTAATTGCTTAATTTCTTCTTATTGTTTAGTTACCGTTTTCTTGTATTTAACTGTTGCATTGCATGAAAGGATTTTCGACAACGCCCTGGTTAACTGTATCCCATCCCTCACTGAGCAACTGTATTTACTCATTTCTCTTTTTAATATGTTTCAGAAGGAGCTGAGGTGGAATTGCTTGTTGTGTGGCTTATTTGCTCAAGTAGTGTGCGGGATGTAGAAGAATGTGATTGTGTTATGTTTGTGTCTATTTTGAGACCTTTTGGTCTTGTATGTATTCGTGCTTTCTTAGAAGGATTGTAACATGAAGCTCAAGTCTTGTATGATTTGATAGATAGTAGTTGGTTTGTAATAACTTTTATTACTTTACTCTATTGCTTAGTAGTAGTTTGCATGCTTGTTTGGACTAAGGGAAGGATGTTTGAATGACTTAAAATATAAGAATGTTAAATAGATAAGGTTAGAGTTGTATGATAATCGGTTTTATAACATAGTATCTCAATAGTTAATGAAAATGCATGCTTGTATGTTATATTATGATATATTAGAAAGGCTTAGATGGCCTTATAGTCTTGGAAAGTTATGAAATGAATGTTGTGTACTGTTGTTGTGGTCATTTTTTTGAGTGCAGGTATGTGGTTAGTCCTAGAAACAGGGAAAACTCTGTCCGTTTTTCTTCATTTTTTGTAACCTTAGGATTTGGATCGGGGCTCCGGTCTCGTAAGGGATCGGAGTGTTACAGCATCGACTCACGCTGGAAGTTAATAGATTCCATCTTGACAACTACTTGTTAATCACTATACCGGACGAATGATACTTCAAGAGGTCGTAACCCATCTCGATTAAACAAAGACAAGTATTGTCCAAATGCAAGTATTAAACCCCGATACATATAATAGCCGTAGTGTCTCAAGTCGAATGATTATATACACAATCGCAACAAATAACAAATTATTAATTCAAAGTCATGCAATTTGTTATTCACGTCACATTCAGTGATCTATTCCACTAATAATCACTCATATGTTTGTTAATCGCACCCTATACTATTATGACACGTGACTCACCATCCTTTATCATTAACATCCCTATGTTAATCAAAGGTAACAACACATGTAATAGTCCATAATGGATTATTGAAGTCCCAAACAAATAATCTAAGGGCCATGAATATTTTAAGTATTTATCATAATAAAGAGATATGTCGACATATTCTAAATGCTTTTAAAATACATCTCTTTAATGAAAATACCAGGGACTCATTCATATATAGAAAAAGGGAGAATATAAATGTCAATTAGAAGTCAATATATAAACAAACATATAAACAACAATGCCATAATATACAAGTTAATGTCAAAATACCCCAAAATATGTCATCCAAATATATAGTATTATGACATATCTCTAACAATCTTTCACTTGCACTAATGCTATGTAACATAGTATTAGCACAACATACAATGATATCAAATATCCATCTTCTCAAGATGATGACGTAGCTTTGACCAATTCACAGCTATGGTAAGTGGGTTAGCTACATAAATAAATATGACTATTTTCTGCAAAAACATATCAACATATGCATATAGGCTACAGACACAAAGTATGAAGATGGAAACTCTTTTTCAAGTGTTTGGAGATACTGTGAGACCCTAGTTCCATAAGCTTGTGTAGTAGCTCTATTGTAGTCGTAATACTAAAACATCACAACTAAATAGAAGGAACCATTATCAACTCGTATGACTACTTTAATCCAAACAACTTCTTCTATAACATCAAATATTACAAAAGATACTAGATATGTAATGAACTATATAGTTCGTTCTTAACATTTCTAACTAACTGTGCTCCTACTACAAATAAACATGAACCCCAGAATAGACATTCTATTATCAATTTCAGATTGAAAATCTTAACTAGTAAATCCGTCACTACAGAATTTACTAGCTCCGTAAAACAAAATATATATTTAGTTCTTCTCAAGTACTTCAGAGTATATTCTAGTACTATCCAACATTCTCAATTTGGATTGGATTGACATTCACTCATAACACTTTACAGTTTGTGCAATGTCAAACTTTGTACATAGTATAACAAATATGAAGTTACCATTGCCGGAGCATAAGATGACTTCATCATAAATTTGCTATGCTACTAGAGTTTTTTCAAAAAATTTTCTTCGAAGATGGATTCATTGTCTCAAAGACAATAATTCATTCTTTGAATTATTTTCAAAAATTCATCTTGAACTCCTTGAAGATCACTTTATATACAATTTTTGGAATATGTCAAGTAATCTATTCGTACTATTACCATAGTTACGAATTTCAGAGATATTAACGACATCTTCCATATGGAGAACATTTAATATAACTAGACCTTAACCGACATCACATCACTTATATCATCAACTATGATAGACTAATCATCAACATACAGTTTAATAAAAGTGGTTGCGCTCTCACTAACTGTTCTATAATCACAAGGTTCATCCAAGTTCTTAATGAAATCAAACTATTTTATTTCATTAGAATTGGATGTAACAATTCCAAGAAATTTACTTATGATTACAAAAGTACCTCCCAACTATACACAATGTGCTATAATGACTAGCATAATAAGAATAGACTTAAGTAAAAAAATTGGTAAAAAAACTTCATCATATACAACCCTTTGTTATTAATGATATCTTTTAAAAACCAATCTAGCTACAAAAGGTTACAACCCTTTTCCATTAACTTCAACTTTTCTCTCGAAGATCCGATATCCAGATAAGGTTGAAATATATGGAATCTAATCATTATGCATTTCATTAAAGCATTTCTTGGAGTAAATATCACATATCAATTCTTCATAAATCGTAGGATCATCAAAATGATCATTATCTCAACGAAAAATATAACTTTTGTGCATCCTAAAAAAGATATCCCTATATTCTTTTAAAGGATGAGATGCACTACTAGATTTGCAAACATCTTGTGTGATAACACTCCGGACCGAATTGAATATATTCAACACTGAGGTTTAGGTGATTTTGTAATTTAGATGACACTTCCTCAATTTTCCTTTAATTTAGAATACAACTTCTTGAACAAAATATTTTCTTCAAGAAAGATTATATTCTGATTGATCAATGCACCTTGATCCTAAAATAGAAATCATATCCATTAAGGCAATGATATACTATAAAATTATCTTTAACCTAAGTTTCCACTTGTCCTTATAGAACTTTTCAATAAAAGTAGGACAATCCAAAAATTAACACATTTAATATTTGGTAGTTTTTCAACTCATATCAAATATAAAGTTCTAGGAAAAAACAATAGTAGGAACTTTCTATTCAACTATAATAAGGAAAGTATAACACACAAATAAACAGTGTGATTAGATGAACCAATCATTATTTGTAATAAGTCAAACAAAGCACAATTTCTTCACTAAGAAACTCCTATTTAATTGTGGTACACCGGGCATTATTGATTATGATACAATACCAAAATTTTGAGATACTCATCCAAATAGTACTTAAGTATTTTAGAATCATGATCACATCATAAAGTATCAATACTTTTTTCCTACACAGTTTTTCTACTTCAGTCTAATACTTTTTGAACTTTTCAAAAGGCTTTACACTCGTACTTAAACAAGGACTTACAACCTTATTGTGATAATCATAAGCTCGGTTATATAAAGGAGAAAATATTGTTCAAGCTAATTCACAAAAAGCCCTCATACATTAACGTGTACAAATCCAAACAATCTAGTAACTATAACCCTTCAACACACCAAGGGTGAATTGGTTACCTATCCAATAAATAAAAAGCACAAATCGGTTCAAAAACCAACCTAACCATCATCTTACTACTAGATTTAACCTAGTCATATAAAGACTACAATTGATTCAAATTACATGAATCATCTCAAAAATTTAATATGAGATGTCAGTTTGGTTGGTGAGCTCTTCTCATCATTCTTTACTTGGTGAGATCTTCAAGAATACTAGTTCTTCAAGGCTTCAATAGATCTTCACCACTCATAGCACTTTGAACTTGATTTGAATTGTTAAGCACATGTTAGTCATTTCTTTATGCATGATCATTACTTGAATATCTCCCAATCTATGACTAATCTCAAACATACATAACTTATACAAGCATGATTAGTCAATAAATAAGCGTATAATTAAGATTTAGTTATTATCAAAATAACAATTAAGGCCTTTAGGCTAACATTTGGGAATTCAATTTATTTGCTATTTGACGATATTTATTTAACAACTTAATTAATAATGCAAAATAAATCACTGAAAAGTAAGTTTAATAAATCTTATAGGTAGTAACATAGATCATACATTAAATTACTTATAAAAAATGTTTAATTTAGGATATAGATATCATAAAGCCCAACAACATTAGCTCAAGCACTAACCTTAACTCATTGGTTTGATGGTAATATAGTCATATAGGTATAGGCTCAGGAATTATTCTCAGTAGAACTCATACATAAAAGTTTTTAATTATATGAGTATATATATTTTTTAGTTGAGATTAATTATTTTTTTAACTAAAAATATATAGAATTTGTTTTTTGTTTTTTAATTTATTTCTGTAGAAATTGTAGTTAGACTATCCTCAATGGAGTCTCTAAAATGCAAAACTTTCTTAATTTGGGTATTTTTAGAGACCTCAGTCTCTAAAAATAACACTATTCATGGTAAAAGTGCGTGGGGTCCACCACTTTTGGCTTAAAAGAAGTCAATATAGAGACCCAATCTCTATTTTTTTAATAAATTTATAGAAGAAAATGAAGACTGGGTCTCTATTTTGGTATGTCAAAAATGGTGAATCCTATGTACTTTTGTCATGAATAATATTGTTTTTAAAGACTGGAGTCTCTAAAAATACCTAAATTAAAAAAAATTTGTATTTGAAAACTCCATTATTGATACCCTTATCGCTGATTCTAATGTACATCTGTCACCGTAATTAATCTTGGAGGCCCAGAAGTCTTACTTGTCTATGATAATAGGTGACCTATGTAACACCAAGTTCTAGAAGGCAATGGACCTCATCCCTCAAACTTGCACTGATATAGTTTTGAGAGAAAAAGGAAGAATCCCAATTGGGTTGTGAGATAACGAGGTTAATATACTTAGATCTTCCAAACAGGATTTACTATTGAAGTATTTATTTATTAATTTTTGGGTGAAATACTATTGAAGTATTGAATTCGTCAAAAAATGCAAAGAAAAGTCTTCGAAAGTTTGCTAGGTATCAGTCAATGATAATTACATATACTGCCCCCTACATTATTCTTATTGCTTGCCGTTACTGCTTGGTTAATTTTATTTTTTTATTAATTTTGAAATCACCATAATCCTTCCAACAAAAAATAATATATATTACAATAATCCCATGATCTGTTAAAATTGACTAACATCGTTAAACTTGAGAGACTTGATAGAGGAAAAAACAAAGAAAAAAAGGCTAGAGCCAATTGGCGCTAGGAGACTCAGTAAGAGCGAGGCAAAAAAGAAAGATTAATCACACGTGAATGAAGACGACTACACCAAGAGTCCAATTCTAATATCATATTAAGATAACTGAAATTTTATCATAAAATTAATTGATATTAAGAATAGTAGTCCATAATCTTATAAATCGTCTTCGAATTAATGAATCTTCCATATAAAAGTAATATATATTCTAACAATATACAAGAAATCCATACTTAATAAATTTGGTCATTTTATTATTAATTATATCATTGAATCATTACTATTTATCTATCTAATAATTAGTCTCTAAAAAATGTACTTAAAAAGTTGAATTAATTAATTTTATATTCCATATTTTAAAATATTTACATCACGTACATTATAAAACTAAAATAATAACTAGTTTAAATCTAAAATAATAACCCAACAATTACTTAAGGACGTAACTTTGAAAACGACCCCACAACTTCAGACTTTTCTCCGTTATAAAATAATGGCTTTCATTTGCTCACCTGTACTTTATTTGCTTTTATCTCAGCAGCCAGTGAAAGATACCAAGGGTTGCATGATCAGCCATGATCGAGTTGGTGTTGGTGTACATAAAGAGATAAGCAAAGCTCGATTGTCAAAATCTCATAGTATTTGCAGAAGAACATGTTTTAATCTTGGTACGTTGATGAATATATATATATATATATATAGTTTCATAAAGGCTAATAATTGAATATTTTTATGTGTGTAAACTTGTTTAAAAGCCTGATGATCGGCAATTTTCTGAGGAAGATTGTTTTGCTTTATTGAGAGCCTATACTTGTTTCTTTATCAATCTCCCTCTATGTTGTTATTAAATTAAGTCGGCCTAACTTTTAAATACTTGAAAACATTTTTTTATAAGTTTAGAAACTTAAGTTAATATGCTTAGCACATTTTTGAAAGAGTTTTTAGTTAGAATTTTTTTTTTTGAAAAAAAAAAAAATCTAAAAGAATAAGAAGCTCTTAATTAGAATTTTTTGAAAAAAAAATTTTCAAAATTATTTTTTACATCATTCAAGAAGTTTTTTTTTTTTTTTAAATTCAAAAATACCCCTCCATATTTGTTAGATAATTTACTACAATTTTTTAAATTTTATTATTTTTTATATTTAATTCTATTGTGACAGTGAAAATTCACAAGCCAAACATAGTCTAAATTCTCTTTCCTATGTGTTTTTAGTCGTCTAGTGGCTTTTGCTTCCGAAATTGTGTGGTGAATTCTTAGTGTGCAATTTTGGGCCTTCGCGCAATTTTGTTTATTAGAGTAGATTTATTACTTGTTTAGGATCCTATTTGGGTCACCAAATTTTAGAACCCATAAAGGAGCTATGTAATGGTATTTTAGAAACTAAATTAACATGGTTATTTATTTTTTTTAAAGTCATTGTTGGCGGTGGTTTTGTTTGCTTCCAGGTATTTGTATTTTCGACTTTTATTTTAATTTTGTTGGCATCAGAGAGCCCAGGTTTGACTAACGGGCATGATGTGAACAGTAATATGTGTTTTTGGGAGCACCGGGAAAAAAAAATTTGTTAATGGGAAGACTTTGCAACGTTGACGTCACCATTGTACATGGATGACGTCAGCGCCAATTAGTTCATAGAGACTTCTTGTTGTTGCTGATATGGTTATCGCCGGAAAAAGACAAGGGCTTTTAGGTCGTCACCGTAGCGGAAGGTGTAGTAAATGAACCGGCTGGTGGAGGTGTTGTCGGTTTTCGGCGAGATCAGAGGAGAAGAAACAAAACACGCCGGATCTTCGCCGGAGACGCGAAGAAGAAGACAACCGAGTCTTCAACATTTGTTGGACTCCGAAACTGGAAATTGGTGTCGTTTGAACCGCCGTGAGGAGTGGAGTGTTTTGGTGTGGTCGCGTCGCTGGTGAGAGAAGATTATGCCACGAAAAAGCGGCCGGAGGTGGAAATCTCGCCGAAGAAGACGAAGTGGCTTGTTGTCGTCGTCGGAGTTTCGACGCCAAAGAGCACCGCCTTAAGAACCTCGACATCGAAGCGAAGATGATGGTACCATCCGCGAAGCTTCCCGTCGCTGGAAATGTTGCCGGTCAACGGTGGATCTTGACCAGATCTTTGATTGGATACCACTAGAAGGTTCGCCGGACGAGGTGATCGTGTTGATGCTGGCGATGTGAGGATCCAACGGTCCGATCGCTAGTTGGAGTTGGGTCGGGTTCCGGGTCAAATAGGGCCCATATGTGAGGTTTTGTTATGGTACGACGCGATGTTGTGATGTTTGGTGGGCTGGAGCGATCATGAGCCGTATTGTCAGGACATTGATCTGATCTGATGGGATATTGATCTAGTGTTATGTGGTTCATAATACTACCCGGGCACCTGTACTCTTATTGGGTTAAGCAGAGGGCATGGTCCAGTGTTTTAAGCTGCAGGAGGATTATGTGAGCTTGTTTGACCAGGTTGTTCCACTTCGTTGACCACTGAGCTTGACTGAGTTGACCAAAGGTGTTCTTATGATTTTTGGATGAGCTAATTTCGATTTTGCAGTACATTTTACTAAATTCTCGATATATCTTGCTGATTTGGGCATTAGTATAGTGGTTTTTCAACATCTTTTTGTTCATGGTATTTGGGTTTTGGGCCTTTGGATTATTTTGGGCCTAAAGCAATTTGGGGCTCGAGCTTTGGGTGTTCAGATATTTGGCCTTTGGACATTGCTCTTGTTTCTTTGGGCTTCGGGTTTTGACATTCAGTTATCAAACTCAAGTAGGGCTACTTGAGTTTGAGGGGGAGGTTGAAATAATTTAGATTTCAGCATAATTTCGGGCATTAATTTAGGCTTAGCTTATGAAAATTATAGATTTTGTTATTAGAGTAGATCTATTATTTGTTTAGGATTCTATTCTTAGTTACTAAGTTTTGGGACTTATAAAGGAGTTGTGTAATTGTGTTTCATAATATTGAACACAATGCTGCTAGGACTTTGATCCAGTGGTAAAGTTATTCGCTGTAGCATGAAGTTGTAAGTTCGAGTCTCGCTGATTATATTGTACGATTTTAGGCCTCTCATGAATTAAAAAAAAAAAAAAAGAATATTGAACACAATGTAGTCGTTTTGGTTATCCCTTTTATTTAGAGTTATCCTTTTTGTTTGGTCGAAATCGAGAGTCATTGTTGGTAGTGACTTTATTATTCGCTTCTGCATTTGTTTTTTTGCTTTTCTTTTATTTTGTTTAACAATACGATTGGTACTTCTTCTTTCTTGATGGAACACGCTCTTTAGCACAATGGCGTGATCTCCTCCTACAAAAGACTATAAAAAAAAACACACTTATGGCTCGAACTTTTAACAAAAGATGATAAATGCTAACCATCTATTGGGTAGAATTTCCTATTTATACGGAATTGATATTGTTTTTCCTAAGAAAGTATTCATATTTTCCTGAATAGCTCTAATTAAGATTGTTGCTTGTCTTTAATATAAACAGGCTTGATTCATTGTTGTCATGAAGAAAGGGACATTCTCAATTCTATCTATCTTCTTCATTGTTGTCATGGTGTTAAGATTACCAGTAGTGTTAGGGGAACCAAGAGATCAGATAGTACAAATCACATGCCAGAAGCAAATACCGCAAAACCTCACCGATTTTATCGAAAACATGGCTGCTACATTGGAAATTATAAGACTAGAGATACAAATACAAGGTTATGGAGCAGAAACGACCGGGCGAGGACATAATGTTGCTTATGCTCTAACTCAATGTTATGGTGATCTTTCCATAACAGATTGTGTGATGTGCTTTTCTAAGGGGCGCACATCATTTTCTCCTCGGTGTGTTTCATTGACTGGAGGAAAAATATTCCTTGATGGCTGTTTCATGCGATTTGAGAACTACAACTTTTTTCAGGAGTACACTGGACTAGAGGACAAAGCTGTATGTGGGAATAAAACGAGAAAGAATTCAGCATTCCAAGAAACAACAAGACGGGCAGTGTTGCAAGCAGCTTCTTATGCACCAAACAATAATGGCTATGCACGGGCTGAGTTGCCAATTTCTGGGACCAGAAATGAGTCAGCTTATGTTCTGGCACAATGTTGGAGGATACTCGATGTTAATTCTTGTAAAGCATGTCTGGAGAATGCATTAACTTCTATAATAGGATGCTTGCCCTGGTCCGAAGGTCGAGCACTAAATACAGGCTGCTATATGAGATACTCTGATATCAATTTCTTGAATCTCATACCAAGCAATGGTAGTTCAAGAGGTAATTCGAACTTTATATTCACCCTCTTCGTGTGCTTAGAGTAACTTTCTTCTTGATTCTCAATCTTTCAACTCTCGTCCAAGGTTGTGTATTTAGAGTACCAGTCGGTATGATCAAGAGTTTTCTGTAATGTCCTTTTTTTCAGGAACCCAAAGAATTGTAATAGCAGTGTGTGTCAGTTCTGCATTTGTTGTGGCAGGGGCAACAGTCATTGGAGTGTACATATGTAACCACAGGAGAATAGAGAAGAAAAGAAAAGGTGGAAGCCTATTTGCAGATGATCTATTTATTTTGTCTTTGGTAACGTTGCATGAATTCTTTCCAATTTTCAGAAAACAGAAAGAGAAATCTTATACAATTTTTAGGCCATCTTGACATATTAGCTTTTCATTCATATGACTTTCTAACATCCTATGCAACACTTTTCAAATTTAATTTCATATAAAAACTTAAGTGTCGAAAGCATCAATCCTCAGAAAACTAAACTATCTCTTGTTGGCAAATTTCAGGTTCTTATGATGTGAAGAAACTGGTTAGGATCCTTCATGATAGTAGCTTGAACTTCAAATACTCCATACTTGAGAAAGCCACTAATAGTTTTGATGAGGCCAACAAGCTTGGGCAAGGTGGATTCGGCACAGTTTATAAGGTTACGACTTAACCAAACTTGTATCAGATACTACAAAACAATAGTTCTTAGGAGCAGAGCTAGAGATTGCATATTGGCGGCCAAATTCAATTAAGAAAAAGGAAAAAAAGGGAAATAGGAGAAGAATAAGGAAACAAAGAATTAGGAAAATGGGAAAAAATTAGGGAGGTCATAGATTTTTTTTCTTAAGAATATTACATATGTTAAAAAAAATTGGAGGATTGGTGGACTGAAGGCCCTGCCTCCACCCATGGCAGTTCTATACACAAAATTATTACTATGCGCGGATTTGAGGAAGGGTCAGACAACTTTGGTTCTATCTACTATAGTCTACTTGTATTAGATGCTATATTATTTCTTTTCTCATAGTTTCTGTTCCACTAGCAGCTTATTGACTTTGAGCTTGAAATGTAATGGTAGTGCAGGGAGTTTTAGCTGATGGATGAGAGATTGCTATCAAAAGGCTTGTCTTGAACGTTATACATAGGGTAGTAGAACTTTACAATGAAGTTAACATTATTAGCCGTGTAGAGCACAAAAATCTTGTCAGATTGTTGGGATGCAGTTGTTATGGACCTGAAAGCCTTCTAGTTTATGAATTCTTGCCAAACAAGAGTCTTGATCACTTTATTTTCGGTGAGTACGAAACTTCACCCAGTGGTTAAATCATAGTTTTACATCCATATCTTCTTAGAAAAGGTCTTACCTTCAACTGTAGTTGTGAGGGTCACAATTGGTTTGTTTAGCAGCAGAACGTAAGACCAACTCCTTTTCTAAAGGGAGGGCGCACCTTCATTTCAAACTCTGATGTATCTTGTCTAAACTTCACAACTTCACAGATTCAAAATTGGGTAAAACGCTAAACTGGGAGAAAAGATTTGCAATAATTATAGGGATTGTAGAGGGCTTGGTTTACCTCCACGAGAACACAGAGAGGCGAATTATTCACAGAGATATAAAAGCTAGTAATATCCTCTTGGATACTAAGCTCCGCGCTAAAATTGGTGATTTTGGTTTGGCCAGATCCTTTCAAGAAGATAAAAGTCATATAATCACTACAATCGCCGGAACATTGTAAGTAATTCTTCCACTGTGCTTTCTTTAGTCATAGTAGGAACAGATAGTTTGAGCCCTTTGAGTTTAAAAGAAAGGAAAAAAATGATACATATTTTTAAGTGCCATTATTGAGATGATTTCTTCGAAATGTACAGAGGATATATGGCTCCAGAATACCTATTCCATGGAAAATTAACAGAAAAAGCAGATGTGTATGGTTTTGGTGTGCTTTTGTTGGAAATTATCACAGGAAGACGTAATAACGAAAGCAACACAACAGAAGAATACTCTAAAGGCCTGATTATTGTTGTAAGTACTAGATCTTTGGTTGGTTATATTTAATTATGTTATTGTTGGGACAGAGACCCAGGCCAATATATAAGTAGTGAAAAGCACACGTTATATTTGATGTGTTTCGATGCCTATGCCTTATATCCACAATTTCACCTTTAGGATAATACACTATTATAGGAATAAGGTTGCAATAGACTTTTACGCACATAAAAGTCTAAACCTTCCTCACATAGTTACATCTTTATGGTCTGAAAAATATTGAAAGAAACTCCTCTTAGACGCAAATTCATCCATACATCCACGACCACACATCTAGGATGATCTACTATTATAGAGATTAATGGTTATACATGACTTTATACATCCTAATCCTTTCTCACATGGTTACAACTTTTTGAACCAACAAAAAAATATAAAAAAACTATCTCAAGCTCACTCCCAGCCCGAGACCCTATTACTATCTCTCTGGCCTCGAGTACGTGGTCTGTGAAAACTACTTACAATTGAGAAACTCCTATTTGTAAAAAAAATTGTATTATTGCTATCAAGATTGGTATTCCTATTTTTCAGAGTACATATAACTTTCCCTCATCTTGTCGGATTTCTACTTATCTTCAATTGATTGGGCTTGAAATTTGAGCATTACATGCATTCTGTGGTTTATCTATTCAGAAAATTCTAATTTTCCAATATGCTTTTATCTGAATGGTATTTTGGATGATACATGCATGGAAGCATTTCCAACAGGGAACAGTAGATGAGCTGATTGATCCAAATCTAAGGTTGCCCAACTACCATGATATCAGTGTGACAATTGAGGTTCTAAGAGTGATCCACGTTGCGCTATTGTGCACTCAAGAGATCCCATTGTTACGCCCATCCATGTCAAAGGCACTGCAAATGCTGACAAAGAAGGATGAACATCTCCCTCCACCTATCAACCCTCCTTTTATGGATAAGAAAACCATATTGAAACATAATGGCGTAGTCGAGAACTCATCATATTCCCTCATTTACGACAATTTCAATTCGGTTGCTACCATCTCCCAAAGTACTTTTTATCCAAGGTGACATTATAGTTGATTAAGAGCATGTATTGAGAAGCCTACAAGTTGAACCCCACTCAAAAAGAACTTGATCCAAAATAAAGGCTCAGGTTTAATACTTAGTCCAAAATGTCGTACTAGTATAATAAGACTCTAAATTTCATGGATTCCCAAGCATGATATATATCTTTTCTTGTTTTGCTACTTTTGACTTTTAGGTATCGATTTTCATTGGTTCTACAATGTATTACAATTTTTCTTTTTTGAATTTAACAACGCATTACATTATTATGTTGCTTAAAGTAACTTTGATTTAGGGAGTAACATATTTACTATTCATGTATTTTAATTGGATGAGTGTTTCCAAGTCTATCAATAGGACATTGCTAAGGCCATTAAAAGTAGAGTCTTTTGGTGATGTAAGTAAACTTTGAACTTTTGATTTTTAGTTCTTTATTTCTGTGCTTATTTCTACTGAGTGGTGAACATGATACAACTTCATATCTCTAATAAGGTGGTGAATTATTTGTATATATTTCAAAATAATGAGCACTTACAATTAACAATGCCTAGCATGAGGTAGGCATTGAAATATGCCAACACACACTTGTGCCATGGTTTATGCATTTCTATCAATCTGGTATAACAAGTGTCATGAAAAGTTAAATTAATATGGCTAGGGAATTGCCAAAAATATTTTTAAAAGTATTTTATTTCTAAATTCTTTAATTTTATTGGTTACCTTCCTAATGCTAATCCTTAAGCTATAAAAGAGGACTTGCAACTAAGATTTCAATGACTTTGGCGCTGGACGTTTCTAAAAAAAAAAAAAGATATTATTGGGTCGGGTGAATTTAATAATAGGCGTCTGTTGGAATTCCAGCCTTTCTTCTTCTCCTTTCAAGGCCTATCCGAAAGAGAATCTAGTACTAGTTAATCCTGTTTTTCTTTGATATGAATCAATACGATTATTGATATGACTGTATTTGCAGTACTCAAACCTTTGAATTTGTATCACATTTGCATCTTAACTTAGGAATAAATGTAACACTTTTATACTTTCGATGCAATGTAGGATGATATCGGCAAGTGAAAATTCAGACTCAAAATAATCCAAATTGCAAGTCAAATAAATGAAGAATGGGGAAACACGAGAACTGGTGGAAGAATGAAGCCGATAGAGAAAGAATTTGGCCGAAACAGCGAGTAATCAGACTCAAAACGCTGAAAATAGCCCGAAAATGCCTCAATCAATGCTCGGTCAAAAAGTCAAACTTTAGAGCCAAAAAGTCAGCCAAAGGGTGCTCGAGCGCACCCCAACAAGCGCTCGAGCGCCTGTCACGCCCCGACCCCAACCCATCACTAGGCTAAGGCCGAAACATGTTCGCAACTCTTATTCCTGAGATTAACGACTTAATAGCTTTGAAACCTGTAGTTATTAATTAAGTAACATGTACATCCATTATAAATATCATAAAAAAGATTGAAAAGACTTCCAAAATTATCCCAAAACATCGGCCTTAAGGATTACATCACCATGTTGCATAATAACCAAATCAAGAACCACCTAATCATCATCCAAGCTATAGTCTCAAAGGAATAAAGATCAACCTAGCTAGGTATCAAGTTAAGTAAAAGAATATACAACATATCAAATAATTCAATTTATAAATCATGTTCTTCATAACAAAAGTAAGCCTCCTCAGGCAAACACGTAGATCACATAGGGCAGGAATCCAACTCATCAACTCCACAAAGCTTGTAATCACAGAAAGTCTTGCTCGGGTTAATCCTTACCTGTAATTGTTAGAAAGAGGGTGAGCTAATCCTGCATATAGCTCAGTAAGGACGGAATATGAAGGGTTTTCACAAAGGTTTTTATCGTTTCGTAAATAGTTTGATGAAACATGTCATGCACACAGGATTATGCAAGCGAGAAAGCAAGATGTACAATCAAGATTCAATAACAGTTAAAGAACCAAACTCTTCTAAGATATCATTGAATCCTTGTCCCGTAAGAGGATTGGTCCCTATCCAGTAAGAGAATCAGTCCCTGTCCTGTAGGAGGATCAATGGGTCCTAGAAAGAGAAAAAATTAATACTTTGAGGGTCGAGATATACCGGTAAGTTCGGAGGTTCCGTCACTTCCTCCATTAACAATGGTTGTAACGCGCATATACAAGTCGAATGCATTTGCAGTTATCAATGACATAATGCATATAAGCTCTTTTAGCACTAGCACGTAATGACAAGAATAACAAACTTTTACTCTCTAAGGGTTGTACCAAGCGAGAGAGTGCACTAATAATACATCCCAACTCTCCAAGGGTTGTACCAAGCGAGAGTGAGCACTAATAATACGTTCCAACTATCCAAGGGTTGTACTAATAATACATCATGCTTAACCATATTTATACCATTTAGAAGACTCAACATATCCATGTACCAAAGGAGGGTATAAAGATACCTTAAAACAACTCAAAGCGACAATAAAATGCAAGCACGAACGAAACTATGAGGCATCCTCAACTCTTTTGCATTAGCTCAACTTAGGAGGTAAATTTTCCTACTTTTCCAAACTCCAATTAATCTGATTTCAGTCTATAATCGAATCTTATCGAATGTAGATAACTCTAGAATCAAACGGAATGCAATTCGGAGTTGAAACGAATGAGATATGACCTCTGAAAAATCACTGCGCAGAGTTGTCAAACATCCGGGCATTGTAGCCTTAATCCGGGCGCTCGGAAAAAGCAAGTAACGCCCGGATCGGAGCTTTCTGCTTGGCGTTGTGGCCTCTATCCGGGCGACAGGATAGGGGCTGTAACACCCGGATAGCTACACGGAAAGAACATAATTTCTACCAAAATCATTCTAACAATTCACACAACCTCCTACCATCAATCAAGCATATTCAATGTAGTTTATGTGCATCATATAAGGGTTCAAACTCAATCAGAACCAGTCCACATCAACAATCAATTACCAACTCACCAAGAAATGAACATAGAACACAATCATCAAAATCAACCTTTAAGAACACCTACTAAACCCAACAGACTTGTCCTTCAATTTCAACATCAAATACAAGCTAAATGAATCTTATTCTATATAGGAACCACATCTATCCCCTCATTCAACTTTTTCAACTCTTCTACACACATTAAACAAGTTCCTAGATCTACAACACAAAGTGTACTCAATCCACACCATGAGCTCTATACGAACATATAAGCAAGATTAATTAATACATTTATGTCATACAATCTTGGATGAGTTTTAAAACTTTGAATGAAAGCTCCCTCACCTTGAATGCAAGAATAAGTGCAAGTAGAAGCTTGAAAACACCCATATGCTTGGTGAGATAGCTTGAGAATGCCCTAGAATCCTTGTTTTCTTCCTCATTTTTCCCTTTCTCCTTCTTTCTTCTTCTTCTTCTCTCTTTCCTCTCTTGATCGTGTGGGTGTGTATGTTTTCTGAGGTGTGTGAGTGTGTGCTACAGTATTTTTGTGTGTGTGTGGTGTGTTGTGTGTTTTAGTTGGTAGAAAAATATCTAAAGGCCCAAAAGACCACCTTGCCCCTCAACTAACTTGTGTATTACTAGTTTGCCATCCTAGTATTAATTCTAAGTGTTTTATTTCTAGTTTAGTTACTCTAACTAGCTATTAAACTTGATAGGTTTTAATGATTAGCTACGCTAGATACAAGTGCACGTAAAACGATACAAATACACGTAATCCAAGATAACCGTACGTAAACCAATTTTAAAAATATGTAAAATGATTTAATTATTATCTACGTTACCTAAATTACTCAAGGACACGTAATTGAATCTAAATACACGTTAAACGAGGTATGTGCACGTAAAACGAGATGAATGCACGTTAAATGATGAAAATGCACATTAATTGATATTAATGCATATTAAATGATGTAAAGTTATATGAAATGCTATGAAATGCATATGGGCTCTTGTAAGGCTCTGTACGGCTCGGTACGGGGTTTCACAGCGCCCTTCTCAGTACCGCCAAAATTGCCCACGCCGCAGTAGCTGATTGGACCAACAGATAGGCGCTCGAGCGCCCAAAATGCGCGCTCGAGCGAGCTACCCGCACCGCCTAAACCACGCCATATCATTGGTCCAGCCCGCTGGTGGCAGAGGCACATTCGAGTGCGCCAGCGAGGGCGCTCGAGCGCGCCTCTGATTTTTCTCCTATAAAAAACCCCCAACCCCGGTAGAATTTAAGTTAGATTTTTATTATTTATATTTTGTTTTTAATTTGGTTTTAATTTCTGTTTTTAATTTAGTTTTAAATTCTGTTGTAAATAATTAGTTTAGTTTAATTTTAGTAGTAATTGTAGAATACGGGGGAAGTTCTACCCGAGTAGCTTTTAAATAAGCCCTTACTCTGGGCAAGTTCTACCCAAGTAGCTCTTATTCGGGGGAATCTCCGCCTGAATAGCTATTTTGTGTCGGACCTCTGCTCAAATTCCTGGAATCAAAAATACAAAGTTGTCATATTGTAGGAGCCTTTCTTGACTCTCTTATTTATGCAACTTGTATTTATTATTATGTCTGAGTAGAGCTATTATCTAGGGGAGGATATTATAAATGACGGTCTTTTAATATATGGTCTCGTATTCAGTTTATTTAATTCACTCGCAATATATGGCTTGCTTTAATTCAATATTGTCTTTCATATATAATGCTTTTCAGTAGATGTTATGATTGCTTTACTTATTGTCTTTCATACGTAATGCTTTTCAGTAGACGTTATGATTGCTTTACTTTCGTGCCATGCATCTATACTTCAATAGTGAATCAGATAGCTTGACAACCTTAGATTCTGTAGACTATAGGTTATACCGCAGTTCTAGATCAGTAAGGAGAAGTTAATGACTTAGTTGAAACAGACCTTTTACACAGGTTGCAAGGACAGTTCCATACTATGGCTCCAATGCTCGTAGATGGAACATCACCTACATCAGAGTAAGTAATCGGAATTTTAATAGGATAAGTTAATTGACTAGGTTAATGCTTGTAGCTTAACCCTTGCATAGAATTAGAATCTTGGATGCCGAGCCTATATTAACTGCCTCATTTCATATCCATCCCCCTAGATTCATTTCCCTCGTATTCCACTTTTATTTAGTTTAATTTAGTTATAATTTTGTTTATACTTTCAAACACCCTTTCAAACTGTCACTTACCGCTTTAACACTTTCACACAGTATTTCACTAACTAACTAACGAGCTTCCCTGTGGTACAATTTCGCACTCAAAGCACACTACACTACGAAGATCTGTGCACTTGCGGGTATTTTAACTTGGTCTATTTTGTACACTTTTCACACGCCCACCTCGTAAGCATCAAGTTTTTGGTGCCGTTGCCGAGGAAGCACGGTCTAGTGTAGTTTTTGAATTAAACTGTGAACTTGCTTTAAGTGTTGTAAATATTGTCTATATTTGTTAAATTGTATAAATTCTACTTGTAAAGTATTTTGCACATAGTTTATAAATTTGTATATTGTCTGTATAATATTTTCACATAAACTGTTTATATTATGCTTTGTTAAAATAGCTTGCACATATAGTTAGCTTAATTTCTGTCTTAAATTAAAGTACTTAGTTTAAATTATGTATTTAGTTTAGCGTACTTAGCTTATTTTCTATTGTTACTTATTGCATTTAGCTATAGTTTATTTTGCATGCACGGACGTCGTTCCCTAATACTGGAACTCGCCCCGTTTAATCCCGAGCCCTAGAAAACTCCGCGAAGAAGTGTCCAAGTCCCGATGGCGAAACAAGAAGGAAATATTCAAAACATACCACTTTTTTCTATAGCTCAACCTGTTAACCGACCTGTTAATCGACCCGTTGACCTACAAATGACTCTTCGTCAACATTTCTCTCCGGGTGATTACAATCCTAAATTTTCCATCGCCCCACCGGCTCTTGGCAATGTTAACTTTGAGCTTAAGACATGGACCATTTCAAATTTTCCTTCCTTTTACGGGAAGAGCCTCATATCATACACTTCTTGGAGGCATGTTCTATGCTTCACATCCTTAATGTGAGCCGTGAGATTATTCAACTGCGTCTGTTTCCATTTTCCTTAAAAGACAAAGCCAAACAATGGCTGAATCATTTAGATGCAGGAGTTATTACATCTTGGCAAGAACTTGTTCGAAAATTCTTGCATAGGTTCTTCCCAATAGCCAGAACCACTACTATGCGAATAGACATCATGTTATTCGTTCAGTCAGACTTATAGCCTTTTCATGAAGCATGGGAAAGATTTATTGATCTTAGGAATCAGTGTCATCACCGTGGGTTTGTACATCACTAACTCTTACATTATTTTTTTAAAGGTCTTACACCTCAGCAGAAAATGATGGTAAAGGCAATGAGCAATGGAAGTTTCTCTAACATCACAGCGGACGAAGCTTGGAGTAGAATAGATAATATAGCTGAAGACTCTCTTCAAAACACAGCTATAGATAGAGAAACTAGAAGCACACACAACCCCCAAAAGAGGGCATTGTTCGAGGTTAAATCTAACACCCATTTGATTGATAAAGTAGATGCCCTAACCCAGAAAGTAGAAAAATTCATGTCTCTAGGGTCTACTTCTTCACAAGCACCTTAGATCATGAAAATTTGTGTCGTATGTTTTGTAGTAGATCATTCTACTATGGACTGTCCAATCAGTTCACAATTTCCTGAATTCATGCAATAACAAGTCTATGCCACTCAGGGATATATGAAAAATTATGATCCACATTCCAACACATATAACCTGGCTGGCGAGACAATCCCGCATTTTCATGGCGACAAAGGAATCAAGAACCTCAATTTCCTCAACAACAATATCAAAAACAACAAGAAAACTTTGAGCCTCGTTTCCCTCAACAGTCATATCAAAGGCCTCAAAACTGTAACCCTCCTGGTTCTTACCAAGTCCAGAAAGAACTGTTACAAACACAACGTAACAATTTCCCGACTCTTCTTCCTACACAATCATCATCTGATGACAAGTTTGACAAGGTAGTGCAAATGTTCCAAGTTCAGTAACAGTCTATTGCTAAACTTGATGGACAACTCGGGCAAATGGCCCAAACTTTAAGCAAGACAGACGAGGGTAAGCTTCCATCTCAGACCGTGGCAAATCCACGAGGACAATGTAGTAATGTCCAAACTAAGACCTCCCAAGAACAGGCTAAGGCCGGGACTACCCTTAGGCGTGGAAAGGTAATAGATAAGGAGGTTAGAAAGAAGAATAGGGATGTTCCCAAAGAAATTAAGGAGATAGAGGAACCTGAGATCGAGGTTTTAAGCAACAATATCGATGATTCCCGTAGGAATGAAAACCCAACGGTAGAGCCTGTAGTTGAACCTTCATCCAAAGCACCTTTCTCAATAACTCTGTCCCGTCCAAAGTCGAATCTTGATCCTAGACAACTCAAGGTCTTAGAGCATCTGAAAGATATTAAGATCAATCTGCCTTTAGTAGAGGTAATCCAACAAATCTCTGCCTATGCCAAATTTCTAAAGGATTTGTGTGCGAAAAAGAGACGGACCAATAGCATTCCTAAGACAGTCTGACTTACTGAGAAGGTTAGTAGCATCTGCACCAGAGGATTACCTCAGAAATACAATGACCCAGCAACTTTTACCATTCCATGTTTAATCAATGACCAACGCGTAGAAAGCGCCTTGCTAGACTTAGGATCTAGTGTTAACCTAATCCCTCACACAATTTACCAAAAACTAGGTCTTGAAGTGTTAACACCAACAAATGTAACCCTCCAATTGGCAGATAGATCTGAACGAAGACCTAGAGGTATTGTAGAAGATGTCATAGTTAGAGTAGGATAATTTATGTTCCCAGTAGATTTCATTGTGTTAGATATGGACTTAGGCCTTGATAACAAGAATACCACTCCCGTCTTATTAGGCAGACATTTCCTAGTAACAGTTGATGCTATTATTTACTGTAGGACGAGGATGATAGAACTAACATTTGGGAACATGAGAACGAAGTTAAGGGCTGCTGATGCAGCCAACAAGTTGAACCAAGATGAGGAAGAAGAATGCTTCTATGTTGATACTATTGACTCATGCATAGATGAGTTTGCCCAATCAATCTTAACTCCTAATGAGGAGATAACCGAACTCGAACGGCTATTGTTTGAAAGCGACATTTCTCCTAAAATGGTCGCATCTGCTTCCGTTGTTGTTGATCCAGATAAGGACGATCAAGTAACAACTCATTTCCCTGAAGTTTCAGATTGCCCTACAATTGAGTCTCCACCAGCGTTGGAACTCAAAACCTTGCCCGAACATCTTAAGTATGACTGCTTAGGACTCGATAAGACCCTGTCAATCATTATTGCCTCTGATTTAACTCCCGAGCATGAAGACAAACTTTTAAAGGTCCTAAGTACGCACAAAAAGGCGATAGGTTGGACAATTTCAGACTTGAAAGGAATTGATCCCTCTGTGTGTATGCACAGAATTCATCTCGATGAAATAGTTACTCATTCTCGAGAATTTCAGAGAAGACTAAACCCAAAGATTGGTAATGTCGTCCACAAAGAGATCATCAAGTTACTTGATGTGGGTATTATATACTCGATTTCTGACAGTCCATGGGTAAGTCTGGTACAAGTGGTACCGAAGAAATCTAGGATTACAGTGGTCCCGAACGATAAAGGTGAGCTTATTTCTACATGCACCACAACAGGGTGGCATGTATGCATTGATTACAGGAAGCTCAACTCCAAGACAAGGAAATACCACTTCCCTTTACCCTTCCTTGACCAAGTCCTAGATAGAGTAGCCGGACAAGGCTACTACTACTTTCTGGATAAGTATTCGGGATATAACCAAATCCCAGTCTTTCCTGAAGATCAGGAAAAGACTACTTTCACTTGTCCTTATGGGACCTTTGCATTTAGGCGCATGTCTTTCGGTCTTTCCAATGCCCCTGCGATGTTTCAAAGATGTGTGATGGCCCTCTTCTTATATATGATCGAAAAGTTCCTCGAAGTCTTCATGGATGACTTCTCAGTATTTGGAGCTACCTTTGACGAGTACCTTACACATCTTTCACAAGTGCTTGACCGATGTGTTGAAATGAATTTGGTTCTGAGTTGGGAAAAGAGCCATTTTATGGTTAGACAAGGTATAGTTATGGGTCATGTTGTTACACAGGATGGAATCCATGTGGACCCAGCCAAAGTCAAGCTAATAGAAATGCTGCCCGCATCTAAGACGGTGCGTGACATTTATTCATTCCTTGGTCACGCCGATTTCTATCAGTATTTCATCAAGGACTTCAGCCATATAGCCCGACCTCTCTCTAGTCTCTTAGCACATGATACCGAATTCAAATTTGATGACAAGTGCTCGGAAGCTTTTGAGAAGCTCAAATCCTTGCCATCCTCTTCTTCAATCATCCAACCTCTTGACTACAGTATCCCCTTTGAGATAATTTACGATGCATCAGACTATATAGTGGGAGCTGTATTAGGTTAGCATAAGGATAAGTTGCCTACTGTGATATATTATGCTAGCAAAACTTTTGATGAAGCTCAAAAGAACTACACAACTACTGAAAATGAATTGCTAGTTGTAGTCTTCTCCCTGGATTAGTTCAGATCTTACATCCTAGGATCCAAAGTAATAGTCTACACAGACCATGCAGCTTTGCGATATTTACTGACCAAAAAGGATACAAAGCCCCGTTTAATCTGTTGGCTGTTACTCTTTCAAGAGTTTGACCTTGAGTTCAAGGACAAGAAAGGAAGCGAGAACTCTGTTGCTGATCATCTATCACGTTTGGTACGTGATTCTCCTATTGATACTCTGCCTTTCAAAGATACTTCCCTTGACGAGTAACTTTTTGTTGTCTCCTATCAGATCCCGTGGTATGCCCACTATGTCAATTATTTGGCTGCCCAAGAGTTTCCAACTCACTCGGGTAAAAGAGAAAAGGAACGATTCATGGCACAAGTCAAATACTTTATCTTGGAAGATCCCTATGTTTTTAAGATCTGTATTGATCAGGTCATTAGGAGATGTATTCCTCAGAACGAAACTGATAGCATTCTCCAGTTCTACCACTCTGAAGCATGTGGTAGACATTTCAGAGGAAAAATAACGGCTGCCAAAGTCCTTCAAAGTGGGTTCTTTTGGCCCACTATTTTCAAGGATGCCCAGCAAGTGTGTAAAAATTATCCACAATGTCAACAAGCTAGCTCTATCTGAAAAAAAGGACATGATGCCTTTTACACCCATCCTCATATGTAAAATATTCGATGTTTGGGGTATAGACTTCATGGGTCCTTTTCCTTCTTCCTCAGGTTATACTTATATTCTTGTCAGCATGGACTATGTGTCCAAGTGGATAGAAGCAGTGGCAACTCGAACCAATTGCCATAAAGTTGTGGTCAAGTTCATTAAAGAGAGCATCTTTTCTAGATTCGGGGTGCCACGTGTACTTATTAGTGACAGTGGACAGCATTTCCGTCACAGGACACTTGAAGCCTTATTAAGAAAATACTTAGTCTACCACAAGATAGCAACGCCTTATCACCCACAAACAAGTGGATAAGTGGAAGTGTCGAACTGGGAAATCAAGTCAATTATTTAGAAAACGGTTAGGCCTGATCGCAAAGATTGCTCAAATCGTCTGCATGACACATTATGGGCCTACCGTACTGCTGTCAAAGCTTCTATAAGTATGTCCCCGTATAGATTGGTATACGGTAAAGCTTGCCACATCCTTGTTGAACTAGAGCATAAAACATATTGGGCTATTAAGGCCCTGAACTTTGACTTACAATAGGTAGGTGAAGGTAGAAAATTGGCTTTGAGTGAACTGGAAGAGCTTCATTTCAAAGCTTATGAGAATGTCAAACTCTACTAAGAGAGAATGAAGATGATTCATGATAGGTCCATTCTAAGAAAGACTTTATCTCCTTCTGATAAAGTTTGGTTGTTTAATTCTAGACTAAGGTTCTTCCCAGGCAAATTAAGAACAAAGTGGGATGGTCCTTATGAGGTGATTAAAGCATATCCCTCTGGAGTTATCTTGATTAAGCATCCCACAGACGGGCGTTTCTTCACAGTCAATGGACAAAGATTGAAGCATGCATTCGATCCAAATGCGGTCCCTCATTAAGTTGAATTTGTAGAACTTCAAGACCTTGCAGGCATTCCATAAAAGGGAATTTGCCAAACTGTGGCATTAAACTCAGCACAACCGTCTGGCTGGAGACGTTAAACTTAACGCTACTAGGAGGCAACCTAGTACTCTTTTGTGTTAATATTTATTTATTTAAATTCTGTGGTTTTATGTACTTTGTGAATATTTCTCCAGCATTAGGTAGTTTGGGTTTTAACCTTGAGGAACATTCATAGAGGTACCAATGTTGTTATACTAGTGGTCACTATACATTTCTGTGTGCGGTTACCTTAATTGTGTAACTCTGTCTTATAGTGTGAGGTACTCCACCAGCTTAATGTGGTTTAGGTATGTTGGATATTACTTGATAAGATAGTTAGGAGTGTGAGCATACACCAGACGTAACGTTTGTGACGTAAAACCCCATTGTAATAAACCTTGACAGTGTGGAACTAGTTGTAGCCCTAAATGGTCGAAGGAAAGCACTAGATGTCGTGAGCACAGAAACCTCTGGAAGAGCTAGTCTTTGTAAAAGTATCAACTCTAGAACCCCATAAAAGAGTCTAAATGGTTTGGGTAGTTTATTTATTTACTTTATGTCTTAGTTTGTTTCCTTTATCGTAATTCTTTTTGACCCCCTCCTTTATACTATTTTGTATAGATTAACTATTATTTTTGTTGTGTTGATGATAATCTGTAAAATGCTTGGTCTACTAATTTTTAATTACAGAATGATACATCTTTTGGCAAAAGTTAGTAGAAAAGCTTTGACATCAACATAGAAATACTTCACAATAGGTGATATCTTTCCTTACTACATTTCCCTTTATACATAATCAACCTGCGTTGTAGAGTAAGCAAACCATAGGTTTGGGGATGTAGCATTTGTCATTATGTTATTACTTGCATATTACAATCTCACTGTTGTACACTGTTATTTGCTTGAGGACAAGCAAAGTTTCGGTGTGGGGGTGCGTACATTTCATGAAAAAAAAAAATTTTCAAAATATGCAAGAAATACACCATTTTTGTTCATGAGAAGAGTAGTTTGCTACCTTACTTGTTTAAAAGGAGATGATTTAGATGATTTGAGAACCTGTTTTATTAGCTATGTATTGTGAAAAACTCTGAAGAAACTCTGTAAGAAAAACTTTAGAGTACTGTATTCATGAGTAAACCTAGCTGTTCTTCCTTTCTTCAATTGATAGCTATGCGATTATGAAATGACTGAGATAGGATTACCGTTTGTTATGAGAACTCCTTGTGATTGAAACTTAAACCCTTATGCCATGTCTATACAGTATGTTATGTTATTCTATCTGTATGTACACTCTGAAAAAAAAAATAATGAAAAAAATAGAAAAAAGGAAAAAGAGTTGAACATACCTGTGTTGTTGAATAAATTTTTGGTGTAAATATGTTATAAATATCTAAAATCACCACTATTATAAACATTGTAATTTGGGATATGTGCTATAGTGTAAGGTTTAGAGCCTGGATATTTCAGGTGATTAAGGCACGTAAGGGTCCCTTTAAAACCTGGCAACCTCAGTCATAATGGCGGGGGATTGTTGGCCTTAAAGCCCGCTACATGGGATATCTAGAAAGCAAAGGAAATTGAACACTATCTAGAGATATTGGTAGTTGTACTTTTATATTTCTGGAAAATATTAAAAGGTTAAGGCATGATCAAGAGTTTGATTACAAATGTAGGCAAGAATATCAAAGTCCAATCTGTTTGCAAAGTCTTGAAAGTTGGGAATTGCTTGAACTTAATCTGCTTAATTTACTTCTAAATATGTACTCCGAAGCAATCAATAGTCGATTTCCAAGAAGAGTATCTATTTGTGAAAACTTTGTTAAAGTTCTCTTATTATGTTTATCATTAACTGCTGAATAGGTTTAAGATAGTAGATTGCATTTCTCATGTTTCATATTTGGAAAATGTTTGACAAAAAGATAAGATAGATTATTTCATATGTTTTTGACTTGTAAAAATTTTGCAAATTTCACTTTCACATATGTTTTTAAGACAGTCTTACTTGAGGGCAAACAAGGTTTAGGTTTGGGGATGTTGATGTGACTGTATTTACAGTACTCAAACCTTTGAATTTGTATCATATTTGCATCTAAACTTAAGAATAAATGCAACACTTTTATACTTTCGATGCAATGTAGGATGATACCGGAAAGTGAAAATTCAGACTCAAAATAATCCAAATTGCAAGTCAAAGAAGTGAAGAATGGGGAAACACGAGAATTGGTGGAAGAATGAAGCCGATAGAAAAATAATTTGGCCAAAACTAGCGCGTAATCAGACTCGAAACGCTGAAAATAACCCAAAAATGCCTCAGTCAATGCTCGGTCAAAAAGTCAAACTTTAAAGTCAGAAAGTCAGCCAAAGAGTGCTCGAGCGTGCCCCAACAGGCGCTCGAGCGCCCCTCTTAGCACCGCCCAAATCGCCCACCCCGTAGCATCTGATTGGACCAATAGATAGGCGCTCGAGCGCCCAAAATGAGCACTCGAGCGCGCTACCTGCACCGCCCAAACCACGTCGTATCATTGGGCCAACCCGCCAGTAGTAGAGGCGCGCTAGAGGGCGCTTGAGCGCGCCTCTAATTTCTCTCCTATAAAAACCCCCCAACCCCGGTAGAATTTAAGTTAGATTTTTATTATTTATATTTTGTTTTTAATTTATTTTTAATTTCTATTTTTAATTTATTTTTAAATTTTGTTGTAAATAATTAGTTTAGTTTAATTTTAGTAGTAATTGTAGAATACGTGGGAAGTTCTACCTGAGTAGCTTTTAAATAAGCCCTTACTCAGGGAAAGTTCTATCCAAGTTGCTCTTATTCGGGGGAATCTCTGCCTGAATAGCTATTTTGTGTTAGACCTCTGCTCAAATTCTGGAATCAGAAATACAAAGTCGTCATATCGGGGAAGTCTTTCTTATTTATGCAACTTGTATTTATTATTATGTCTGAGTAGAACTATTATCTAAGGAGGGATATTGTAAATGACGGTCTTTTAATATATGGTCTCAGATTTATTTTATTTAATTCACTTGCAATATATGGCTTGCTTTAATTCAGTACTGTTTTTCATACATAATGCTTTTCAGTAGATGTTATGATTGCTTTACTTATTGTCTTTCATACGTAATGATTTTTAGTAGACGTTATGATTACTTTACTTTCGTGTCATGTATCCATGCTTCAATAGTGAATCAGATAGCTTGACAACCTTAGATTCCATGGACTATAGGTTATACCGCAGTTCTAGATCAGTAAGGAGAAGTTAATGACTTAGTTGAAACAGACCTTTTACACAGGTTGCAAGGACAGTTCCATACTATGGCTCCAATGCTCGTCGATGGAACAACACCTATATTAGAGTAAGTAATCAGGATTTTAATTGGCTAATTTAATTGACTAGGTTAATGCTTGTAGCTTAACCCTTGCATAGAATTAGAATCTTGGATACCGAGCCTATATTTACTGCCTCATTTCATATCCATCCTCCTAGATTCTTTTCTCTCGTATTCCACTCTTACTTAGTTAGTTTAATTTAGTTATAATTTGGTTTATACTTTCAAACACCCTTTCAAATTGTCACTTATCACTTTAACACTTTAACACACTATTTCACTAACTAACTAACGAGCTTCCCTGTGGTACGATTTTGCACTCAAAACACACTACACTACGAAGATCTGTGCATTTGCGAGTATTTTAACTTGGTCTATTTTGTACACTTTTCACACGCCCACCTCATAAGCATCAATTATCACCCGAACCTGCAAGACTAATGTCTATTTATACATTTGAGAGGTCCAACTTATACTATTGAGAAAGTCTCATAATTAATAAGGCCCCAGTTGTTATATAAGATTCAATTCAATCTAACAAGCGGACTACCTTCGGCTACTACAAGATCTTTATAAACCAAAGAAGCTAAAATAAGATATCTAATTCTATCTGAATTAGATGAGCCGCCTCTAGCATTTCCTTTTTGCGATTCAAAGTGAGAATCTGTATAGATCTGCAAATGGGTTGCTTTTAGTTTGTTTTCAACTCAAGGATTTTAATAAGAGCCATTAGGCAAAAGGCGCCGCGGAAGGTCTTTCAATTCAAGAGCATTTAAACCAAATACAACACAGCAGAATAAATACATAATAGCTTACATAGTCTTAAACCAACAAGCGGACTTATAATCCAATATCTAGACAAAATAAATAAATTGTCCATAGATAAGAAATCTAAATGACTCACACGATCTCTTATCAAAGAAACCTTTATCCCAAGCAATAGCAAAAGTCTATTCCCCACTTTCTGCAAAGAAAATCGTTTTTTACAAAAATGAATCATAAATATCAGTAAGTAGTGATCCCCAAACAAACTTCTTGGGACCTTTTAAATATTTTTGTATGTCAAACAGTCATATTATTATAGTTCATAAATATCATAAATTCAAAAATTCATGCAAAAATCATAAAATCTGTAGGCATTATCCTCCGCCATGGAGTCAAAATATTGACATTTATCGTCCACAAAAGAGTCATAAGTATTGACATTTATCCTCCGTCAAAGAGTTAGAACTGTTGGCATTTATCCTCCGCCGAAGAGTTAGAAGTGTTAGCATTTATCCCAACCAACAAGGGTCATAATATTGGCATTTATTCCCAGCCAATAAGAGTTAGACATTGGCATTTATCCTCAGCCAATACGGGTCATAATATTGGCATTTATCCCCAGTCAATAAGGGTCGGACATTGACTTTTATCCACCGCCAATAAGGATCATAATTTCATAAGCTTTTAAAGTCTTGATTTTCAAATATTTCGTATATGTAATCGATAAACAAATTAAAGTATGTAGTCTAGATCCTCTCATATTAACTTCCCTCTCATAATTTTATGAGAGGAAAATCTCAATCATCTATATTATTATAAGCCATCTCAACCATCAATTTCAATTAAACCTAAAAAAATAAGAGTTTAATCTTAAATACTTTTCCAGCCTTTTCTATCGTAATACCCCACTCACGTTTTCTTCTCTCTCCCTCACTTTCCCACTTCCTATTTTTCACCCAAAAAAAAAAAGCAAACCCTCGTCTCTATCTTTCTTATCCTACCCACTCTCTCAATCATTCTCATCTACCATTTTTGCTAAAGAACAAAGGCTCTCAACAAAAAACAACTTTGATACTTCACATCTTCTTCTTTTTTTATTTTTTCAGCTCTAGATTTGCTTTTGTGTTTGTTTTCACTTTTAGTATAATGATTCACAATATGTAATGTCAATTTGTTGTTAGCTTTTAAACCAATAATATCAGTCAAAACACTTATTAATTCTTTTCCAAGTGAGATGTCTGAAATTTGTTAATAGATCTTTTGCATCATTGACTTTGCTGATTAATTTTCATGATCGAAGTTGACGGAGTACTCTTTGGCTGCTTCACGATTTCCATTTGTTTGTTTGTTTCTTATGATTTGCTTTAATTTTCATGTTCCTTTATTTGTGGGTCAATGGAGCCTTTTAATTTTGCTTTAGAATCCTTTTGATTTTGCTAGCTTCTGCAATAAAATTTTTACCAACCAAATTAAAAAAATTGCACGATTCTAATAATTAATAGTTTGATGTCATATGTTCAAGTTTTTGATTGTGGACAATATATTGGACACGACTAACATACACGAGGATGACAACAAAGAAAAATATTTAGAACCATTAAGGTTAAAAAACGAAGAAAAAAGACCAAAACAAAAGAAAATTTAAAGCCAAAAAAGATGATAAAAGAAGATGTGAAGTGCATCTTTTTTTTTTTTTAATGAAAACAGGAAAACTTGAAGTGAGAAAGAGAGGAAAAAATGTTGGGGTGGGTAATGATTGAAAAAGTATTTTGGGAGTAAATTTTTTTTTTTGGTTTAATTGAAATGAATGACTAAAATGTTTTATAATAATATGAATGATTGAGATTCTCCTCTCATAATATTATGAGAGAGAAATTAATATGAGAGGATTCGTATACATTGGAATCTAGTTCAAAGTACTTTCATAGTGTATCATATTTTGAAATCTTACCAACTATTTTTGTCCCAAGTTCTATTTTCGAGTTTTTCAAATCATTTAATACATTGAAATCCATTTAAGCACATCTAATGCAAATATTAAAAAACCATTAATACACGTCTAGAGTCCCAAATATACAAAATCTTGAGTTCCCAAATTCGTTCAAAGTATCTAAAACAATATCATAAGTAAATACTAAAAACAACACTTGTTAGGACCAACAATTAAATAATGATACAAAATGATTACTTTAATACAATATAATAAACTTACAACTTTCTTACAAATGAACTAATACATCTAATGACAAAAACAAAAAAAAAAAAAAAAACTAATGCATCTAATACATATCACTACAGCACACTGACAACAAACAAACTTTGCACACCAATGACAACACGCACACTAGCACTCAGCTTTACTACACTTCTCACCACTTAGCTCTACTTCTTCTCTCCACACCGAAACAATGAGACCAAAGGTCTCTATTTATAATAGAGCAATGTCGGTTTCTCTGCAAAATTCTATTTTTAAAAATATCTATTAGAGGTAAGAAATTATTTTTCTAGAGTGCCACTATTCATCGTGAACAGTAAGTCAGATCCTGTTCATGTTTAACAGTACTCGGTTACTATTCAAAATCTGCCCTTTTTCTCAAAAGCTTTTCTCCTTTTTTCTTTTTCTTTGTAAACATACATCAATTTCAATCACAAGTATGCAAAAGAATTATATTTTCAACATTTAGATACAATCTTTAGAATCAATCTTAGTATGCTATTTTCTTCATAAAATTCAATAAATCACATGCTATAGTTCGAATCATGTAAAACATGTGAAGCATTACACAGTTCATATAATTACGATTGTTCAATAAATCATATGCATTATACCATATAATGCAGGATAAAAAATATGTCTAATAATTTTATGATCTATGAACTTATTTATTTTTAGAAGGAAAATGAAATGCTTCTCACAACATTTAAACTATAATCATAAGAAGCTAAATAATCACAACATTTAAACTATATCAACAGTGTTATGTCTAAATGCATGATTTTGATGATAACAAATCAAGGCAAATGAGAATTATAAAGTGTGATTGAATTAATATGATTATATGTCTAATTCACACTTATAGCTCATATGGATAAAATGTTTATATTGCTTTGAGTCAAATATTGATTAATGGCACAACTTGCATAGAGAAAAGAATGGTATTGATCAAATGAAATAAAAGTTTGAATGATTGAACTTGTCAAGTGTGTGAAATCAAATATGTCTATATTCTTAAATACACACTTGTTGGCTTTGTGCACTAGAGGAGCCAAGGCTCCAGGGGGTTCACATGCACCCCCTGAAATTTGAAAAAAAATATATTTTTTTATTTTTTTCATTTTTCATGCTTTTCTCTCTTTATTTTTCACTTCTATTCTCTTATTTTTAAATAAGTTTTCAATTTATTTTCTATATTTTGGAGACTTGTGTTTATCATTGTGTATGGATTTTGTTTCGTTTATTTTTATAATATTTTTAACATTTAAGTTAAATTTTTTTAGTTTGTACATTTATTTTTATTTTTAGATTATTTTTATTCTAATTAATTATTTTGTGTCTTTAATTAAACAATTCAAATTTAAATACCAGTGAACTTTCTATTTTTGAATATTGTAATCTTTTATCATTAAAATCATAATTATAGGTATATAGACAATAGTTTTTTTTTATATATAAATTTATATAAAATAAATTTGCATAAATGAGTGTCCTTGACCCCGGTTACTAACTCCGTCACGTAGTTCACCCCCTAACCCCCAGTGCTTGGCTCCGCCACTGGCTTTGTGCATTAATGTATACATTAACAAGGGCCAAATTGTGCATGAATATTTTGGCTTCTGCGGATTATGTTGTACTAATAATTTTGTGAGGCAAAATATCTTGTGAATACTTGATGTTAAAAGAGGAAGAGGATCTTGCTTCAAAGAAGATAATGTGATTGATTAAAGAAGATATGCAAGATTGAGAATATGCAAATCTTGTTGGCCATGGAAGATGCAATGATCAAGCTCACCAGAAGCGTGAACCAATGAAGTCTTGAAGAATTTAAGAAGTGAAGATCTTGAATATCAAGACTTGAAGACTTGAATATGATGTGGTGACATAAGGCGGAGATGTGGCGACATAAGGGGTAGCGGCTTGAACTTGTCGTTTGCCTTGGATTTGCATTTGTGTGGCAATAAAAGTAAGACAATTCAAAAATTAACACATTTAATTTTTGGTAGCTTTCCAACTCATATCATATATAAAGTTCTAGGAAAAAAACAATAGTAGGAACTTTCTATTCAACTATAATAAAAAAAAAAGTATAACCCACAAATAAATAATGTGATTAGATAAACCAATCAACATTTGTACTAAGTCAAACAAAGCACAATTTCTTCACTAAGAAACTCCTATTTAATTGTGGTACACCGGGAGTTATTAATTATGATACAATACCAAAATTTTGAGATACTCATCCAAATAGTACTTAAGTATTTCAGAATCATGATCACATCATAAAGTATCAATACTTTTTTCCTACACAAATTTTCTACTTCAGTCATACTATTTGAACTTTTCAAAAGGCTTTAGACTCATACTTAAATAAGGATATACAACCTTATTATGACAATCATAAATTCGGTTATATAAAGGAGAAAATACTGTTCAATCTAATTCACATAAAGCCCTCGCACATCAACATGTACAAATCCAAACAATCTAGTAGCTATAACCCTTCAACACACCAAGAGTAACTTGATTACCTATCCAATAAATAAGATGCACAAGTCGGTTCAAAAACCAACCTAACCATTATCTTACTATTAGATTTAACCTAGTCATATAGAGACTACAATTGATTCGAATTATATGAATCATCTCAAAATTTTAATATGAGATGTCATTTTGCTTGGTGAGATATTCTCTTCATTCTTTACTTGGTGAGATCTTCAAGGATACTAGTTCTTCAAGGCTTCAATAGATCTTCACTAAGTATAGCACTTCAAACTTGATTTGCATTGATAAACAAGTGCCAGCCATTTCTTCATGCATGATCATTACTTGAGCATCTCCCAATCTATGACTAATCTCAAACATACATAACTTATACAAGCATGATTAGTCAATAGATAAGCGTATAATTAAGATTTAGTTATCATCAAAATAACAATTAAGGCTTTCAAGCTAACATTTGTGAATTCAATTTATTTGCTATTTGACGATATTTATTTAACAACTTAATTAATAATGCAAAATAAATCACTGAAAAGTAAGTTTAATAAATCTTATAGGTAGCAACGTAGATCATAGATTAAATTACTTACAAAAAAAATGTTTAATTTAGGATATAGATATCATAAAGCCCAACAACATTAGCTCAAGCACTAACCATAACTCATTGGTTTGATGATAATATAGTCATATAGGAGTAGGCTCAGGAATTCTTCTCAGTGGGATTTATACATAGAAGTTTTTAATTATATGAGTATATATATTTTTTTAGTTGAGATTAATTATTTTTTAACTAAAAATACGCAAAATTTGTTTTATTTTATTTTTTGTTAAAAAGTATGTCGGTAAGAACTGTAATTACTGCTAACTCTAATGTACATCCGTCATTGTAATTATTCTTGGAGGCCCCAGGTGTCTTACTAGTCTATGATAATAGGTGACCTACGTAACCAGTAATATATGACACAAAGTTGTAGAAGACAATGGACCTCATCCGTCAAACTTGCACATATATTGTTTTGAGAGAAAAAGGAAGAATCCCAATTGGGGTCGTGTGAGATAATGAGGTTGATATACTTAGATCAAACACGATTTACCATTGAAGTTTTTTTTTTTGTCAAACTATTGAAGGATTGAATTCGTCAAAAAATGCAAAGAAAGTCTTCGAAAGTTTGCTAGGTTTATCTTCTTCTTTTTTTTTTGTCATAGTTTGCTAGGTTTCAGTCAACGATAATTACACAAACTGCCCCCTATATTATTCTTATTGGCTTGCTGTTATTGCTTGGTTAATTTTATTTTATTTTTGCTAATTTTTTGTTAATATTGAAATCGCCATAAACCTTCCGACAAAAAAATTAATATATATCACCATAATCCCCAAATCCGTTAAAATTGACTAACATCGTTAAACTTGAGGAACTTGATAGAGGGGAAAAAATGAAAAAGGACTAGAACCAATTGGTGCTAGGAGACATAGTAAGGGCGAGGCGAAAGAGAAAGATGGGTTACACGTGAATAAATATGACTAGACCAAGAGCTTAACTCTAATACCATGTTAAGATAACTGAGATTCATCCTAAAATCAATTGATATTAAGAGTAGCAGCCTAAGATCTTTTATATATATATATATATCCATACATATATAATACATGTTCTCAAACCCCGTATATATATTGAGTTGTTTTTTTTTTTCTTCTATATTTGAGTTCACAAAACCCCATATATATATACATACATATAATATATATATATATATATATATATAATTTAGCATATGAATTTTATATTACATTTGAGTTGATGATGTGGATATGACCTGCAACTATCTATCTATACATATATATATATATGACGGGTGGGGATCGGGTGCGGGGCTGACGGGAGTGTGGGGAGGGGGGAGGGGTGAGAAAGATGACAATTTTTTTTATTTTCTTTATTATTTTTTTTGGTGAAACAAATGGGTAGAGAGAGAAAAAAAATAAAAAATATGTATAATATAAGAGTAGAGACGTTATTTAATTCATCTTTTTTAAAGTCATTAACTTAAAATAGATGGAGGGGAGCGGTGTATCGGGTTTCAAAAAATACGGAGAGATTTTTAATAGTTTTGTAAATATAGGAAGGTAGCGTAATAATTTTGTATATCATAAGAGGGTAACATGAAAATTTCTCAATTACTTACAAAATGATGTTTAATTTAGGATATAGATATTCTATGCCTAACAACAATAGCTCAAACACTAACCTTTACTCATTGGTTTTATGGTAATATAGTCATACAGGGACGACACCGAAATTCTTCTTAGTGAGACTCATACATAAAGATTTTTAATTATATGAATATATTTTTTTTAGTGGAAATTAATTAATTATTAACTAAAAATACATAATTTTTTTCTTTTAAAAAAAATATGTCCGTAAAAGCTACAACTCTAATGTACATCCATCATTGTAGTCATTCTTGGGAGGCCCAGATGTCTTGTCCAGGATAATAGGTGACCTACGTAACCAGTAATATATGACACAAAGTTCTAGAAGACAACGGACCTCATCCATCAAACTTGCACAGATGTTGTTTTGAGAGAAAAAGGAAGAATCCCAATTGGGGTCGTGAGATAATGAGGTTTGATATACTTAGATCTTCCGAACAGGATTTACTATTGAAGTTTTTTTTTTTTGGTCAGACTATTGAAGTATTGAATTCGTCAAAAAATGCAAAGAAAGTCTTCGAAAGTTTGCTAGGTTTATTTAGTATTATTATTATTATTTTTTTGTCATAGTTTGCTAGGTTTCAGTCAATGATAATTACACATACTGCCCCCTATATTATTCTTATTGGCTTGCTGTTATTGCTTGGTTAATTTTATTTTATATTTCCTAATTTTTTGTTAATATTGAAATCACCATAAACCTTCCGACAAAAAAATTAATATATATCACCATAATTCCCAATTTGTTAAAATTGATTAATTAACATCATTAAACTTGAGAGACTTGATAGAAGGAAAAAAAAGAAAAGAAAAAAGGACTAGAACAAATTGGTGTTAGGTGACACAGTAACGGCGAGGTGAAAGAGAAAGATGGGTCACACGTGAATAAACACGACTACTCTAACTCTGATACTATGTTAAGATAACTGATATTTCATCTTAAAATCAATTAATATTAGGAGTAGCAGCCTAAAATCTTATAAATCGTCTTTAAATTAATGATTTTTCCATGTGAGAGTAATATATATTTCAATAATATACAGAAGATCTATACTTAATAATTTTGATCATTTTATTATTAATTATATAATTGAATCAATACTATTAATCTATCTAATAATTAGTCTCTAAATAATGTACTTAAAAAGTTGAATTAATTAATTTTATATTCTATATTTTAAAATATTTACATTACACCCGTATATCGCACATGTATAAAACTAGTTTAAATCTACAATAGTAACCCAACAATTACACGTGGACAACTTTCAAAACGACCCCACAACTTTACCGCTTGTTTGGATTGCCTTTTTTAAAGGAAAGTAAAGGAATGGAAGGAATTAGGGAATCCCTATCTCTGTTTGGATTATATTTTGAGATTTAATACAAGATTTGAAGGGATTTCAAAATCTCTCCATTTTTTTTAATGAGAAGGATTTACAATCCTTCTAATTTGGGATAAAATAGAGGGAAAGAAAAGTAAAATGTATAAAAAAAATATAATTTATCCTTATTTTTTTCTATGATTATCTTATAAGAAAGATAATAAGGTAATTTTACATCTAAAATTATCCTTTCATTTGCTTTATTGTTCCAATCCAAACAAAGAATTGTAAATTTCTTTCATTTCATTTCCTTTATTATTTTTTTGCAATCCAAAATATGAGATTTCTTTTCCTTTATTTTTAAACCTCTACCTTACTTTCCTTTCCTTTCCCATGTGCAATCCAACTGAATTTGTTGTAAATAATAACCGGGTGTCTCGAAGTCCATTCTGCGAATGAGACAGATTTTGAAAATACATACAATACGATAATATTCAGATTTTTCTCCGTTATAAAGTAATGGCTCTCATTAGCTCACCTGTACTTTATTTGCTTTTATCTCAGCAGCCAGTGAAAGATACCAAGGGTCGCATGATCAGCCATGATCGAGTTGGTGTTGGTGTACATAAAGAGATGAGCAAAGCTCGATTGTCAAAGTCTCATAGTATTTGCAGAAGAACATGTTTTAATCTTGGTACGTTGATGAATACATATATATATATACATATATATATATAGTTTCATAAAGGCTAATAATTGAATATTTTTATGTGTGTAAACTTGTTTAAAAGCCTGATGATCGGCAATTTTCTGAGGAAGATTGTTTTGCTTTATTGAGAGCCTATACTTGTCTCTTTATCAATCTCCCTTTATGTTTTTATTAAATTAAGCCTATATTCGGCCTAACTTTTAAATACTTGAAAATATTTTTTTATAAGTTTTAGAAACTTAAATTAATATGCTTAGCACATTTTTGAAAGAGTTTTTAGTCAGAATTTTTATAAAAAAAAAAATTAAAAGAATAAGAAACTCTTAATTAGAATTTTTCGGAAAAAAAATTCAAAATTATTTTACATCATGTAAGAAACTGTTTTTTTTTTTTTTTAATTCAAAAATACCCCTCCATATTTGTTAGATAATTTACTACAATTTTTTAAATTTTATTATTTTTTATATTGAATTCTATTGTGACAGTGAATCGTATTGTTGACATAAAAAGATAAAATAATCATCGACTTTTATTCAACAACAATTTTAATTAGAACTATACTATTAAAAATTCTACAGTACAACAACTGAAAATTCACAATTAAGCAAAATATATTCTAAATTCTCTTTCCTATGTGTTTTTAGCCGTCTATTGGCTTTTGCATTACCCCTATGTAGTATTCTTTCGAAATTGTTTGGTGAATTCTTAGTGTGCAATTTTGGGCCTTCATGCTATTTTGTTTATCAGAGTAGATTTATTACTTGTTTAGGATCCTATTTTGGTCACCAAGTTTTGGAACCTAAAAGAAGTTATGTATGGTATTTTAGAAAATTAAATTAGTATTTTAGAAAACTAAATTAACACATAATGTAGTCGTTTAAGTTATTTTTTTTTTTTAGAGCCATTGTTCGTGGTGGTTTTGTTTGCTTCCACGTATTTGTATTTTCGACTTTTATTTTAATTTTGTTGGTATCAGAGAGCCCAGGTTTGAATAATGGGCATGATGCGAACAGTAGTTTTCGGGGCATAGGAAAAAAAAAAATTTGTACATGAATGACGTCAGCGCCAATTAGTTCATAGAGACTTGTTGTTGCTGCTATGGTTATTGCCGGAAAAAGACAAGGGCTTTTAGGTTGTCACCGTAGAGGATGGTGTAGGAAACGAACCGACTGGTGGAGGTGTTGTCGGTTGTCGGCGAAATATGAGGAGAAGAAAGAAAAGACGCCGGATCTTCGCCGGAGACGCGAAGAAGAAGACAACCGAGTCTTCAACATTTGTTGACTCCGAAACTGGAAATTGGTGTCGTTTGAACTGCCGTGAGGAGTGGAGTGTTTTGGTGTGGTTGCGTCGCTGGTGAGAAGATTATGCCACGAAAAAGCCGCCGGATTGGAAAATCTAGCCGGAGAAGACGAAGTGGCTTGTTGTCGTCGGAGGAGTTTCGACGCCAAAGAACACCGCCTTAAGGACCTTGACGTCGAGACGAAGATGATGGTACCATCCGCGAAGCTTCCCGTCGCCGGAAATGTCGCTGGAGATGAGGAAGAAGGTGACGGGGTGGTGATGTTACGATCAACGGTGGATATTGGCCAGATCTTTGATTGGATACCACCAGAAGGTTCGCCGGACGATGGTGATCGTGTTGGTGCTGGCGATGTGATGATCCAACGGTCGTATCGCTAGTTGGCGTTGGGTCGGCTTTCTGGTCAAATAGGACCCAGATGTGAGGTTTTATTATGGTACGACGCGATGTTGTGATGGTTCGTGGGCTCGAGTGATCATGAGCTGTTTCTCAGGACATTGATCTGATCTGAGGGGATCTTGATCTAGTGTTATGTGGTTCATAATGGTAGCGGGGCACCTGTACTCTTATTGGGTTAAGCAGAGGGCATGATCCAGTGTTTTAAGCTGCAGGACGATTATGTGAGCTTGTTTGACCAGGTTGTTCAACTTTGTTGACCACTGAGCTTGACTGAGTTGACCAAGGGTGTTCTTAGGATTTTTGGATGCGCTAATTCCGTTTAGTGTAGTGGTTTTTCGTCATCTTTTTGTTCATTGGTATTTCGGTTTTGGGCATTTGGGCAATTTTGGGCCTAAAGCAATTTGGGGCTTCAGGCAGGGCCTTCGGGCATTGGTCTTATTTCTTTGGGCTTTCGGGCTTTGGCATCATATCAAACTCAAGTAGGGCTACTTGAATTTGAGGGGAATGGTTGAAATAATTTAGATTTTAGCATAATTTTGGGCATTAATTTAGGCTTAGATTATAAAATTTATAGGTTTTGTTATTAGAATAGATTTATTAATTTTTTAGGTTTTTGTTTTTGGTCACCAAGTTTTGGGACTTATAAAGGAGCTATGTAATTGTGTTTCAGAATACTGAATTAATACACAATGTAGTCGTTTTAGTTATTTCTCTTATTTAGAGTTATCAATTTTTTTTTTTGGATCGAAATTTAAAGTCACCGTTGGGGGTGGCTTTTATTGTTCGCTTCCGAATGTATTTTCTCGCTTTTCTTTTATTTTGTTTAACAATACAATTGTGACTTCTTCTTTCTTGATGGCACACGCTCTTTAGCACAATGGCGTGATCTCCTCCTTTAGCAAGGATTGGATTAACGATTATAACTTTTTGGACAAACAAAAGACTATAAAAAAAACACACTTATGGTTTGAACTTTTTAACAAAAGATGATAAATGCTAGCCATCTATTGGGTAGAATTTCCTATTTATATGGAACTGGTATTGTTTTTCCTAAGAAAGTATTCATATTTTCCTGAATAGCTCTAATTAAGACTGTTGCTTGTCTTTAATATAAACAGGCTTGATTCATTGTTGTCATGAAGAAAGGGACATTCTCAATTCTATTTATCTTTTTCATTGCTGTCATGGTGTTAAGATTACCACGAGTAGTGTTAGGGGAACCAAGAGATCAGATAGTACAAATGACATGCCAGAAGCAAGTTCCGCAAAACCTCACCAACTATGTTGCAAACGTGGTTGCTGCATTGGAAATTATCAAACTAGAGATACAAACACAAGGTTATGGAGCAGTTTCATCTAGGCGAGGACATGATGTTGTTTATGCTCTAACTCAATGTTATGGTGATCTTTCCGTAACAGACTGTGTGATATGCTATTCTGAGGCTCTCACATTTTCTCCTCAGTGTAATTCATTCACTGGAGTAAGAACATTCCTTGATGGCTGTTTCATGCGAATCGAGAACTACAACTTTTTTCAGGAGTACACCGGGCTAGAGGACAAAGCTGTCTGTGGGAATAGAACGAGAAAAAATTCAGCATTCCAAGAAACAACAAGACGGGCGGTGTTGCAAGCAGCTTCTTACGCACCAAACAATAATGGCTATGCACGAGCTGAGTTGCCGATTTCTGGGGCTAGAAATGCGTCAGCTCATGTTCTGGCAGAATGTTGGAGGACACTCAATGCTAACTATTGTAAAGCATGTTTGGAGAATGCATCAACTTCTATACTAGGATGTTTGCCCTGGTCTGAAGGCCGAGCACTAAATACAGGGTGCTATATGAGATACTCTAACATCAATTTCTTGAATCCCATAACAAGCAACAGTAGCTCAAGAGGTAATTTCAACTCTATATTCACCCTCTTCGCGTGTTTAAAGTAATTTTCTTCTTGATTCTCAATCTTTCAGCTCTCGTCCAAGGTTGTGTGTTTACCAGTCGGCATGATCAAGAGTTTTTTGTAATGTCCTTTTTTTCAGGAACCCAAAGAATTGTAATAGCAGTGTGTGTCAGTTCTGCATTTGTTGTGGCAGGGGCAATAGTCATTGGAGCTTACATCAGGAACCACAGGAGAATAGAGAAGAAAAGAAAAGGTGGAAGCATTGCATATGATCTATTTATTTTGTCTTTGGTAACAATGCGCGAATTCTTTCCAATTTTCAGGGAATAGATAGAGAAATCTTATACAATTTTCAGGCCATCTTGACATATTAGCTTTTCATTCATACGACTTTCTAACATCTTATGCAAGACTTTTTCCAAGTTTTCAAATTTAATATCATATCACAACTTAAGTGTCGAAAGCATCAATCCTCGGAAAACTAAACTATCTCTTGTTGGCAAATTCTCAGGTTCTTATGATGTGAAAAAACTAGTTAGGATCCTTCATGATAGTAGCTTGAACTTCAAATACTCCATACTTGAGAAAGCCACTAATGGTTTTGATGAGGCCAACAAGCTTGGACAAGGTGGATTTGGCACAGTTTATAAGGTAACAACTTACGCAAGCTTGTATCAGATACTACAAAACAACAATTCTTAGGAGCGGAGCAAGAGATTTCATATTGGGGTCAAATTCAAATAAGAAAAAGATAAAAAGAGAAATGGGAGAATTTGAATAAAGAAACAAGGAATTAGGAAAAGGGGAAAACTTAGGGGGGCTAAAGCATTTTTTTTCTTAAGAATATTATATATGTTAAAAAAAAGAATTTGGCGGCTTGGGGGGACCAAAGGGCCCTGCCTCTACCCCTGACAGTTCTGTACACAAAACTATAGCTATGCGTAGATTTGAGGAAGGGTCAACAATTTTGGATCGATCTACTATAGTCTACTTGTATCAGATATGTTATATTATTTCTTTTCTCATAGTTTATGTTCCACTAGCAGCCTATTGACTCTGAGCTTGAAATGTAATGCTATTGCAGGGAGTTTTACCAGATGGAAGAGAGATTGCTATCAAAAGGCTTTTCTTGAACACTATACATAGCGTACCAGAACTTTACAACGAAGTTAATATTATTAGCCGTGTAGAACACAAAAATCTTGTCAGATTGTTGGGATGCAGTTGTTCTGGACCTGAAAGCCTTCTAGTTTATGAATTCTTGCCACACAAAAGTCTTGATCACTTCATTTTCGGTGAGTACAAAACTTCATCCAGTGGTTAAATCATAGTTTTACATCCATATCTTCTCAGAAAAGGTCTTACCTTCGACTGCAACTGTGAGTCTTATGTGTCACGACTAGTTTGTCTGGCAGCAGAATGTAAGACCAACATCTCTTCTTAAGGGAAGGCATACCTACGTTTCAAACTCTGATGTATCTTGTCTGAACTTCACAGATTCAAAACTGGGTAAAATGTTAAATTGGGAGAAAAGATTTGCGATAATTATAGGGATCGCTGAGGGCTTAGTTTACCTCCATGAGAACACAGAGACACGAATTATTCACAGAGATATAAAAGCAAGTAATATCCTCTTGGATACTAAGCTCCGCGCTAAAATTGGTGATTTTGGTCTGGCCAAATCCTTTCAAGAAGATAAAAGTCATATAATCACTACAATCGCCGGAACATTGTAAGTAATTATTCCATTGTCTTTCTCTAGTCATAGTAGAAACTGATAGTTCAAGCTCTTTGAGTTTAACAAAAAGGAAAAAATGATACGTATTGTTAAGTGCCATTATTGAGATGATTTCTTCAAAATGTACAGAGGATATATGGCTCCAGAATACCTACTCGGTGGTAAATTAACAGAAAAAGCAGATGTGTACAGTTTTGGTGTGCTTTTGTTGGAAATTATCACAGGAAGACGGAATAACGAAAGCAACACATCAGAAGAATACTTTAAAGGCATGATTATTATTGTAAGTACTAGATCTTTGGTTGGTTGTATTTAATTATGTTATTGTTGGGACAGAGACCTAGGCCAATATACAAGTAGTGAAAAGCACACAATATATTTGATGTGTTTCGATCCATATGACCTATATCCATGATTTCACCTTTAGGATAATCTACTATTATAGGAATAAGGCTGCAATAGACTTTTATGCACAAAAAAGTCTAAACCTTCCTCACATAGTTACATCAATATTGAAGGAAACTCCTCTTAGACACAAATCCACCCCTACATCCACGACCACACCTGTAGGATGATCTACTATTATAGAGATTAATGGCTCACATGATTACAACTTTTTGAACTGACAAAAGAATGTAAAAAAACTTTCTCAAGCTCACACTTAGCCCGAGACCCTATTACTATCTCTCAGGCCTAGAGTACATGGTCTGTGAAAACTAATTACAAGTTAGAAACTCCTATTTATAAAGTAATTAGTGTTATTTCTATCAAGATTAGTATTCCTATTTTTTAGAGTACATATAACTCTCACTCCTCTTATTGGATTTCTACTTATCTTCAATTGATTGGGCTTGAAATTTGAGCATTACATGCATTCTGTAGTTTATCTATTCAAAAAATTCTAGTTTTCCAATCTACTTTTATCTGAATGGTATTTTGGATGATACAGGTATGGAAACATTTCCAACAGGGAACAGTAGAGGAGCTGATTGATCCAAATCTAAGGTTGCATAACTACCATGATATCAGTGTGAAAACTGAGGTTCTAAGAGTGATCCACGTTGGGCTTTTGTGCACACAAGAGATCCCGTTGTTACGACCATCCATGTCGAAGGCACTGCAAATGTTGGCAAAGGAGGATGAACATCTCCCTCCACCTACCAACCCTTCTTTTATAGATGAGAAGACCATATTGAAACGTAATGGCACAATCAAGAATTCATCAAATTCCCTAATTTCTGGAAATTTCGATTCGGTTGCTACCATCTCTCATAGTACTTTTTATCCAAGGTAAACATGTATTGAGAAGCAGGTTAGTGGTTCAAGTTAATAAGCGAGGAGACCCTTCTCTAACATGTGATCCGTTTAAAGACTTATTGGTTTAGGTAAATGTCTTATGTCTTCCCCTAATCAATGACTGAACTTAAAGATATGAACTGAGTGCCATTTGAGAAGCCCACAACTTGAACCCAAATAAAAAAGAACTCGATCCAAATTAAAGGCTCAAGTTTAATACTTGGTCCAAAATATCGTACTAGTATAATAAGACTATCTAAATTTCATGGAATGTCTTGTAATATTTTGTACATTCTCAATCATGATATATATATATATCGTTTCTTGTTTTGCTACTTTTGACTAGATAATGGTCTTTTAGGTATCAATTTTCATTGGTTCTACAATGTATTACAATTTTTTTTTGATTTAACAATGTACTACATTATTATGTGTCCTAAAATAACTTTGATCTAGGGAGTAACAGATTTACTATTCATGTATTTTAATTGGAGGAGTATTTCCAAGTCTGTCAATAGGACATTGCTAAGGCCATCAAAAGTAGAGTCTTTTGGTGATGTAAGTAAACTTTGAACTTTTGATTTTTAGTTCTTTATTTCTGTGGTTATTTCTATTGAGTGGTGAACATGAAACAACTTTATATCTCTAAGGTGGTGAATTATTTGTATATATTTCAAAATAATGTGTTCCCTTAATCCAAGTAATGTAATTATTTTCAATAGTATCATACCGCTATAACAACAATCAAATATAAAGACAATGTCACTCTTTTATTACAATTCAATACAACACTTACAATTGACAATGCCTATCATGAGGTAGGCATTGACATTTGTCAACAGACACTTGTGCCATTGTTTATGCATTTCCATCAATCTGGTCTCACAAGTGTCATGAAAAGTTAAATTAATATAGCTAGGGAATTGCCAAAAATATTTATAAAAGTATTTTATTTCTAAATTCTTTAATTCTATTGGTTACCTTCCTAATGCTAATCCTTAAGCTATAAAAGAGCTATAGCCTTATCCAATGTACTTCAGCACTGGAACTTGGAGCGATAGCTATCAACAACTCTTGTTTGCTAACATCATCCTAAAGTATGATGCGAAATTAGTCCTCAAATTAGTCTTCTAGAACATGAAACCAATGATAGAGGACTTGCAACTAAGATTTCATCCATTAGATTTTAATGAGTTAGAAGGTACTAATAGAGCCTTGAACTTGATTAGTATCACACCCCCTAAATCTACCTAAGTGAATTTTATGAACGTAATTGTCACGCGTTAAAAAGGAACGTCCTTCCTAAATACGCAAGACACTTAATTTACGTTTGTCTAAAAATCACAATAATAAATAGTAACAAACCATCAGAGTATTTAAACCAAATACAACACAGCAGAATTAAGTCTCCAAATTCAGTAAATAAAAGATACATAATTTCTTACCGTCTTAAACCAACAAGAAGACTTATAATCCAATATCTAGACAAAATAAATAAATTGTCCATAGCTAAGAAATGTAAATGACTCACTCCATCTCTTGTCAAAGAAACCTTTATCCCAAGCAATAGCAAAAGTCTATTCCTTACTTTTTGCAAAGAAAATCATTTTTTACAAAAATAAAACATAAATCTTAATAAGTGATGATTCCCAAGCAAACTTCTTGGTACCTTTTAAATATTATTGTATGTCAAATAGTCATATTATTATAGTTCATAAATATCACAAATTCGAAAATTCTTGCGAAAATCATAATGTCTCATGTTAGAATCATAAACGTTCATGCTAAAGTAAATTCATATGCCAATAATTCACAGCGCTAGAAACCATATCAAACGAATCCAATACCCAAGTCTAAGTAGACATTTATCCTCCACCATGGAGTTAAAATATTGACATTTATCCTCCATCAAAGAGTTAGAACTATTGACATTTATCCTCCGCCGAAGAGTTAGAAGTGTTGGCATTTATCCTCTGCCGAAGAGTTAGAAGTTTTGGCATTTATTCCAATCAACAAGGGTCATAATATTGACATTTATCCTCAGCCAATAAGAGTCAAAACATTGACATTTATCCTCAGCCAATATGGGTCATAATATTGGTATTTATCTCCAGCCAATAAGGGTCATACATTGACTTTTATCTACCGCTAATAAGGATCATAATTTCATAAGCCTTTAAAATCTCGATTTTCCAACATTTCGTATATGTAATCGATAATCAAATTAAAGTATGCAACAATCCAGTTCAAAGTACTTTCATAGTGTATCATATTTTGAAACCTTGCCAACTATTTTTGTCCAAGTTTTATTTTCGAGTTTTTTAAATCATTTAATACATTGAAATCCATTTAAACACGTCTAATGCAAATATTAAAAAACCACTAATGAACGTCTAGATCCCCAAATATACGAAATCTCCCAAATGCGTTCAAAGTATCTAAACGTTAAGAGATAATTAAAAATTATTTTTAAAATGTAAAAGGACAATATCATAAGTAAATAGTAAAAAGAATACTTGTTAGGACCAACAATTAAATAATGATACAAAATGATTACTTTATTACAATATAATAAACTTACAACTTTCTTACTAATAAACTAATACATCTAATACATATCAGTACAGCACACAGACAACAAACAAACTTTGCACACCAATGACAACACGCACACTAGCACTCAGCTTTACTATACTTCTCACCACTTAGCTCTATCTGGGTAAAGGTCTAGTTTAGTTCATTATATTTTGTGTAAATAATATTTTATCTATTATTTTTCAAAATGAACATTTTAGTCCATTATCTTTGGTATAAATAATATTTCATCCATTATCTTTCGAAATAAACCTTTTAGTTCAATATGTTTCACATAAGTAACGTCGTTAGTCCAATTTCAAAACATATTAGAGGAAACATATTAGACTAATGGCGTTATTGATGTGAAACATATTAAACTAAAAAATTCATTTCAAAAGATAATTGATAAAAGTGTCATTTACACTAAAAATAATGGACTAAAAAGTTCATTTTAAAATATAATTAATGAAAATATCATTTATACCAAACATAATGAACTAAATTACACATTTACCCACTCTACTTCTTCACTCCACACCGAAACAGTGAGACCAAAGCTCTCTATTTATAATATACCAATGTCGGTTTCTTTGCAAAATTCTCTTTTTAAATATAGCTATTAGAGGTAAGAAATTATTTTTCTAAAGTGCCACTGTTCATCGTAAACAGTAAGTGTCAGATCCTGTTCATGGTGAACAGTACTCGGTTACTGTTCAAAATCTGCCATTTTTCTCAAAAGCTTTTCTCTCTCTCTCTTTTTTTTTTTTTTTCTTTGTAAACATACATCAATTTCAATCACAAGTATGCAAAAGAATTATCTTTTCAACATTTAGATGCAATCTTTAGAATCAATCTTAGCATGCTATTTTTTTTCACGAAATTCAATAAATTACATGCTATAATTCGAATCATGTAAAAACATGCGAAGCATTCACAGTTCATATAATTATGATAAATCATATGCATTATTCCATATAATGCAGAATTTAAAAAAATGGGATTTAGTCTCTGCGTATACGAGTCCAAAACTTCACAGCTTAATTCATGTTTCAAATATCAAAATGTCCAAAAATATGTCTAATAATTTTATGATCTATGAACTTATTTATTTTTAGAATGAAAATGAAATGCCAGAAGCCTTGATGACTCTCACAACATTCATAAGAAGCTAAAATAATTCTTCCCTAAGAATAGGCCCTTAGATCTCTTTATCTATAAATTCACCATACAAAATGTCGACACCAAGAGACCAAAAACTAAGATCCACGCTAGCATGATGCTTTATCTCTCACGTAAGCCATGCAAGATGAACTATTTGTTTACAACCTTTGATGACTGAAAGCAAGATTTATTTTGTGCTCTAATTGGAATGACATTGCTTAAAAGTTATTGTACAAAAAAATGAATCTCAAAATAGTCAAGAACAAAAGTCGGTGCCAAAAGGATACTTAGGAAAACCAGATACTTTAGAAAAAGATAACAAAACACAAGCAGACAATGACATGTTATCATTCAAATAATGAAGCTGATAACATAAAAATCTAAAGTGTTGTCCAACCATGCACATTTATTTTAAAAAATTCAATAAATTTAGTGCCATAACTCGATTTTATGCCAAAACATGCAGAATATTAATAACAATCATATTGTCGTAATGGTTGGATAAATCGTATTCATAATAACATAAAATATAGAGAATTTTTCGAAGGTGAGAATCGATCCACTTATGAATTAAGTCTTAACTTCAAGATTTTCTTGATTTTGTAATAATCTTTCGAAAATCTAAATAGACGAGGTTTGCACAATATGTTCACGGCATAAAATACTTTCTTATATTTTGCAGGGAGACTACAAGTTTTAAAACGTTGTATAGATCACTCTAAGTTATATATAGACTTATAGAATTGGGTTTAAATACTTTTCAAAAGGCCATTAATTCAAAGAAAAAAAATCAAATAAGTCAGGCCCCAAAATATGGGGCGTTACACTCAGCTAATTAAATGTAAAGCTAAGAACAATTTAGCACGAACATTATTTCCCCTTTAAACGATATTTTGTGAGCAGACTTCCACCGCAATAGAGCGGATAACCTTACATTAGTTTTATTTCAATATTAATAATGTTATTGTTTCGGAATGATACAAAATAAATAAATGGTCAACAATTTCTGTAGCTACTAAACTATATCTTTAACCTTATTTTGGCCATTAAATTATTTTTTGGTCCTATTTTAATCATTCAACTATCAATTGGGTTTTATTTTGACAATTGCTTAAAAATCAAGACTCAAACCATTAAGCCACAACACATTCATTAGGTGTTCTGATACAAATATATCATTATACCTTATTAACCCAAAACCAAGCACCAATTCTTTTTTTCTTATTAATCATATATTTGTAGCATAATGACTAATTAATAAAATAGTATGAAATTAGTACATATGTTTCATCTTTCACCATGTGAAAATGGCCACTCGGGGGTTGCTCCATTGAAGACAAACAATGTTGTTATTTGGAAATTCAATTAGAGGATGTTTAGTATTTACTTGATGAGATTTATTTAACAACTTAAGAAATAATGCAAAAATAAGTCATTGAAAAGTAAATTTAATAAATCTTATACGGATCGGAGCAACAAAGATATTGTATTTGGAGGCATAATGTCATCAAATTTGGAGGTTGAGAAGACTTTGAAATTAAAGTTTCAACTAACTTCTACCTTTAAAATTGATTACAAAAGATGTAGTGGTATACTTTTTGTTGTGAATGCGAGAAATTGTGAGATCAATTCTTATGGGTGACATCTTTTGATATGTGTTATATGACTTAAACCTCTCTGGACTTAAAAAAAAAAAAGAAAAAAAGAAAAAAAGAAGGAGAAGAAGAAGAAGAAGAAATGAAATATAACAATAACTCACCCAAGTAACCCTGAAAGAAATAATTGAAATATGACTATCTATGTCAACTTTGGCCTTTTGTTCCTGCATAAAAAGAGACAATAATAGATCCAGGGAAAATATCACATTTAGTCCCAATTATTTCAAAAAATCTCAATTTAGTCCATATTATTTAAAAGTTTTTAATTTTATCCTTATTGTATCTCCAAAAATTTTAATTTGGTCCCTATTGTTTAAAATTTCTCAATTTTATCCTATTATTTTTGCAAAAGTTTTAATTTCATCCCTATTATGTTTTAAAAGTTTCAATTTCGTCCATATTATTTTGTTTAAAAGTTTAAATTTCATCCTTATTATTTTTTTCAAATTTTAAATTCGTCCCTATTATTCAAGGATTAAATCGAAACTTTCTGAGAAACAATAGACACAAATTTAAATTTTTTAAAAAAATAATAGGGACTAAATTAACTAATTTTGAATAATAAGGACGAATTTGAAACTTGAGGCAAACAATAAAGACGGAATTGAAACTTTTTAGAAACAATAAGAACAAAATTGAAACTTTTAAGAAAATAATATGGATGAAATTGAAATTTTTTAAATAATATGAATGAAATAAATTTTTTTTTGAAACAATAAGGACTAAATGTAACATTTTTCCATTAGATCTCAATCACATAATTAAGAGAGTTTTAAAATAACAAATATCCAAATGGTAACTTAACTTTATTTATTTATTTTTTGATTGTTTGACTCTATAATATTGAACAATATTTTACTCTATATACAAATGGTATAGAAGTTATAGAAGCCACGCAAGTGCAGCAAGATGATGTTAACGGCTTATCAGTGACGCGACTAATGGCTTTTTAAGTAGAATCAATTTATCTCTGATAATAATAATTTATATAAAAAATAATAAATAATATAATAAATACCCGTCTAATAACTTAAGCTTTTAGATAAGTGGTTACTTAAGATGATATCAGAGCTAGGTACCAAAAGGTCCTGAGTTCAAAATTCACCGTCACCCATTTAAAAATATTAAAACTGTCTAAGAACAAGATTAAAAAAAAAACTAACTATACCGGCACTTGCGGGGGTAAGATTTTACATGAGGTGATCACTTAATAATTTTTTCAATAGTCTTGCCCAATTGTGAGAATCGAAAAATTTTGTTTATTCCTTACATATTCCCAAGTATAAAGCTCTTTAAGCTTAAGTGCGAGGCTAACTAAGCTTAAAATGAAGTGGTTATTTAACAATTTATTCAATAGTCTTGTCCAATTGTGAGAATCGAAAATTTTGTTTACTCCTCACATATTCCCAAGTATAAAGCACTTTAAGCTTAAGTGCAAGGTTAAAAAAAATTGACTTCGCATGCACTTGCGGGAGCGTATTGAAAATAATAAATAATATAATAAATCCCTCTATAATAGTTTAAACTTTTAGATGAGTTAGTTACTTAACAATTTATTCAATAGTCTTGCCCAATTGTGAGAATCGAAAATTTTGTTTATTCCTCACACATTCCCAAGTATAAAGCTCTTTAAGCTTGTCTTGGTGTGTCCTGGTAGAAGTTGTCATGTACGTACAACTATCTCAATAATTCATAGCTACAGTAGGTGGAATATTGAAAATATAAATACTAAATTTTCACAGCCTTAAACAAAATATATTTCTCTTCATTCATGGGATTATAGCACTTATAATAATAAATAAGAAAGCAATATTTACAAGTTTTCAACTGATTTCATTCACCTTATCAATGAATACCATAAGTAAAATTTAATTGTATGTTTTACTTTACATGGGAAAGATTATTAAGTGTTTAACAGTGTATGGTCCAGTGCTAGTGGGGATAAATTGTTAGGTCACGAGTTCGACATTCTCCATTGTTCTGTAATTCTGCCTTTAACTGACCTAGTGCATATTTCTTCAAACTAACAATTAGCCAAAGATTAAATCAACATCTAAAATAGTATAGATTATCTGGTGAAGAATAGTGTACTTCAATAGGGAAAAAAGCAGCAGTAGTCCCCATTGTTTACTCAAAAGTCAATTTAATCCCCATTGTTTCAAAATGCTCAACAAGGTCCTCAATGTTTATAACCATGCCCATTGTGGTCCCTACCGTTAAAATTTTGGTTAGTTTTAACAGATGTGAATAGTATTTCAAGGGTAAATTTGAAAAATCACAAAAAACACAAAATTTCAAACAAAAATACCAAAAAACACACACTAATACACTTACAAACACACGCACTCACCAAAAAACACACACTAATACACCCACAAAAACACACTCACAAAAACACAAAAAAATACACACTAATACACACACATTAACACACCCACAAACACACACTAACACACATACACTGTTCGCGCGGAAGGGAAGGGGGGGTCGCTGTTCGCGCAGGGGGGGTGGGAGGGCGCTGTTCGCGCAGGGGAGGGGGGTGGGGCGCTGTTCGCGCAGGGGGGGTGGGTGGGGTTCGCGCAGGGGGGGTGGGTGGTGTTCGCGCGGGGAGGGGGTGGTGTTCGCGGGGGGGGGGGGGAGGCGCGGGGGTGGTGGGTGGTGGTGGTGCTGTTTCTCGCAGGGGGGGTGGGGGAGGGGCGGCGTTCACGCAGGGGGGGTGGGTGGGGTTCGCGCAGTGGGGGATGTGGGTGGTGGTGGTGCTGTTTCTCGCAGGGGGGGTGGGGGGGGGCGGCGTTCACGCAGGGGTGGGTGGGTGGGGTTCGCGCAGTGGGGGAAGTGGGTGGTGTTCGTGGGGGGGGGGTGGTGGGTGGTGGTGGGTGGTGGTGGTGCTTGGTGGTGCTTGTGGTGGTGGGTTGAGGAGTTGGAAGAGGAAGAAGAAGATAGAGATATTTTGGGTATTTTATTTTTAAGTAAGGGTAGTTTAGTCATTTTATAAATTTTTTGTTAGATTTTTAACGGTAGGGACCACAATGTGTATGTTTACAAACATTGGGGACCTTTTTGAGCATTTTAAAACAACGAGGATTAAATTGATTTTTGAGTAAACAATGGGGACTATTGCTGCTTTTTTCCCTACTTCAATACAACATAAATTATCTTATATGGTATAATCTATTTCAGTTGATCCGTAATTCCTAATCAAGTCCAAAATCAAATATTGCTCATATATTTATGGATCTAAAAGACATTTTTAAAAAATATAATTTTTGAATGATTAAATACCTACATCAAGCATATCTTATTTACTTAAGTACAAAATAGTATATACTACATAAAATTAATCCAAACCCATAAGAATCCTTCAATACTATCCTCACATCACTTCCCAAACCTAGAATCTAGTTTGCCATAATTAAATTTACAAAACCATAATCAACAGAAAAACAAATTGATCATGAACCAATTTGTGATCCATCTCAACTTGGGTAGGCTCCAATTTCGTGTTTGATTGCAAAATTAAATGAAAATGCTGAAAATTCAAACTTGCAATTGATGCGAGTTTCCCCATTTTTCTATTTTTCCATTTTCTTCGCCCAATTTCATTTTGCATATTCACACAAAGAAAAATAGACAAATGAAAGAAGAAAACAATGGTCTTCTTTTTTGTTTTACATACAGAAGGCTCAAACTGTTTATCTTAATAATATATGTAAATGGGTTAATACTAAAACATAATACATTCTACAAATGATTGTTTTACTTTGTGCCTTTTGATACTTTGACTTGATTATTTCAAGTAGCAATTTTTTTTTTCAGTCCAAAATATATAAGCTACATGTATTTGTACAATAAGTTATAGAGGTGTTTATTTTTTTTATTTTTTATTTTTATCTTACAGTTATGAACTTATAAAAAAAACTTGGTAACCTTATACCAACTAAGGCTCCATTTGTTTGTTGTAAAATATTTTCTTTATTTTTTATGTTTGATAATATTAGAAAATTGGTTAATCGGAAAATATTCCAGTCAAAGAAAAATGTTTAGTTGAAATAAGTGAAACTATTTTCACGTCATTTGCAAGAATAAAATATTTTCCTCTTTCTACCCCACTTTCACCCACCTCAATCACTCCCCCGACCCCACCCCTCCTCACTCCCCTCACATTTTTAATTAATTATTATTAAATAAAAATAGTTAATTTAATTATAAAAATAAATTAATTAAATAAAAAATTATTTATTTAATAATAAAAAATTAATTAATTTTAATTTATTGACTTTTAATTAATCACATATATAATCAATAAATTATATTTAATATTAATTAATAATAATTAATTAACTAACTAATTAATTTTTTGATTAATTTAAGATTTTTATTCATTTAATCACTTTTAATTAAATATTTATCTAATTTTACAAATTAAAAATAATTAATTAATTTAATAATAAATAATAAATAATTAATTAAAAATATTTGTTATAAAAAATTTAAAAAATTTAATTTATTAATTGATAGATTATTTAATTAATAATAAAAGTATATTTAATATTAATTAATAATGACTAATTAACTAGCTAATTAATTATTTAATTACTTTAATATTATTTATTTATTTATTAACTATTAATTATTTATTTATCTACCTTTTAAATTAATAATAATTAATCAATCAATTATTATTAATTTATGAAATTATTAATTAATAATTTATTTATTATGCATTATTTATAATTTTTATCAATTAATTATTTCAAAATTTATTAATAAATTCATAATTTTAATTAATTAATAATTGTTAATTATTAATATTTTTTTAAGAAATAATAAATTAATAGTTTTAATCAATATTTCACTATTGAATCCAAACACTAGAAAATGTTTTACAGTGTGACAACCAAACACTAGAAAGTTTTTTATTTTTTAGAAAAATATTTTCAAAAGAAAATATTTTCTATCAGCAAGTTATTTTACGGCAAACAAATAGAGCCTAAGATGAGACTACCAAGAGCATAGTCTTCTATGAAAAAGCTCCAACTTTGCTTTGTTTGTAATGAAAAGCCTTAATTTTCCATATATAAAAAGACTAAGGAGTATATCTATAACACACTTGGACCGACAAATAAACCACTAGTTAGTAATACAACCTGCATTCTTGGAGGCCCCGAACTCAAGTCTTACTTGTCTATGATAATAGGAGACTTATGTAACCACTAATATATGACATGTGACATTCTCATCGGTGGGAGATAATGTATATGTATAATTTATAAGTAGGTGTTATGGGTATTAGTTAAGGGATAACTTGTAGTAATCATTTTGAGCCAGTAAATGAAAGGTTCTGAGTAATTATTTTCTTATACTTACAATATCAGTCTAGCCTGTGGGCGTGAGATTCTAGGCATGACATAACACAAGTATTAGAAGTCAATGGACCTAGTTAGTCAAACATGGACTCCAAAGCAATTTCACTCACACATATTGTTTTTAAAAGAAAAAGGATGATCCCAATTCGCATTGTGAAATAATGAGGTTGAAATTGTTAGATCGATATGCCAAACAAGCTTTGCTATTAAGTATTATCTCAATTATTAAATCATTGAATTTGTAAAAAAATGCAGAGGAAGTCTTAAAAAGGAAGAGAGGCTTCTGTGATGATACTGCCATCTATTATTCTAAATATGTTACCATTACATTATGGTGGAAATTCGATCGATGACTCTTGACTTTATTTGTTAAAACTAAAGTATAGCCCTCGCTTAAAACTATTCATGTCAAAGAATTTGTTGTATTAATTATGTATGTACACATGGGATTTGGATTCCCTAATTACGTAATAACTTTATTAGAGTAATCATTAATGATAACAGAATGATACAGTTAATCTCTAATTGAATACAAAATTTGTACAAAAAGAGATTGTTAAGTGACCTCCTCATCGAAAAGGCGAAATATCAAAGTAATCATTAATGGTGACGAAATGATACAGCTAATCTCTAATGGAATCCAAAATCTGTAGTGAAGGAGATTGTTAAGTGACCACCTCATCTAAAATGTGGAATTAGTTTTTGAGCCTTGCACTTGGATAGTTTTAATATATATTTTTTTAAATGGGTGGCAGTAAGTTTTGAACTCAGGACCTTTTGGTACCTAGACTCTGATATTATGTTAATTGACTACCTCATCTAAAAGTTTAAACAGTTAGAAATGAGTTTATTATCTTATTTATTATCTTCAACAGAGATATATAAGGTATGGCTGCCTTGAATATGGATACTTAGGTTCCAAGTAATCGAGGGTGAAATAATGATGATCTTGAGATGTAATGAAGTAGTTATTCGATCTCTACACTTATAATTTTTGGTTATTTCATTATAATTGTATTATCATATCACCACTATTGATTTCTATTAGCCTTATGTCTAAATGCATAATTTTGATGATAACAAATCAAGACAAATGATAATAATAAAATGTGTTTGTGCTAATGTGTTTATATTCTTAAATACAAACTTATTGGCTTTTGTGCGAAAATGTATGCATCATTCTAAGGTAAAATGTATTGCAAGAAGAAAGTGTGATTGAAGTAAAATGATTATATGTCTAATTCACACTTATGACTCATATGGATAAAATGTTTATATTGCTTTGACTCAAATATTGAATGATGGCATAACTTGCATAGAGAAAATAATGATATTGATCTAATGAAATGCAAGTTTGAATAGTTGAATTTATCAAGTGTATGAAATTAAATATGTTTAAATGATTAAGAACAGACTTGTTGGCTTTGTGCATTAAATGTATATATTATTAAGCCAAATTGTGCTTGAATGTTTTGGCTTATGTGGATTATATTGTACTAATGATTTTATGAGTCAAAATAGTTATGAATGCTTGATGGAAAATAATATTGCAAGAAGAGAAATGCAAGATCAAGAAAATGCAAATTATATCGGCCATTGAAGAATGCAATTATCAAGCTCACCACAATCATGAACCAATGAAGTCTTGAAGAATTAAAGAAGTGAAGATCTTAAAGATCAAGACTTTAAGGCATAAAGATGAAGTAGTGACATAAGGCAGAGAAGTGGCGAAATAAGGGGTAGCAGCTTGAATATTGTCGTTTGCTTAGTTTTGCACTTATGTGGCTTAAGCTCATGGTAATTTCTTAAAATATTCTTTATCTTTTTTCAAAAGCTCCTTGAGGTCAAAATATCTAATGAATTTTTGGTGAAAATTAGTTTTAAACTCTTGGATTACAAAAATCGATTTTAATATCTCATCAATAGTTTAGAAAAATATTTTGAGGTGTTAAAAAGGATAAAAAAGTCTATGGAAAAAGTGTTCTTGAGGTGTCAAAATATTTTACCTTCAAAAGATTGAATTTCGGGTGAAAAAGGGCTACTCTAAAAAGTTGGGTTGTAGGATGAGTCCTCATCCGGCAAAGGTAGAATGTGTTGGATGAGCACTTATCCGGTAGACTCAGGCGGTAGTGGCTCAATTTAAAAAAAAAAATAGTTGTTAAAAAGTCATTGAAATATTTTTTATTTATATCAAAACTCACCAATTTCATCTTAGACCTCTTTAACATATTTTTTCTTGATGCTAAGCTTATATTTTTGATTCAAAACATCAAAATGCATCAAGTTTGAGCTTACAACGTTCAAATTCTATGAGCATTCAAAAGAGGTTTAAATTATATTATCTACTCATTGAGGAGTTATGGTTGTCCTTCATTGTAATATCAATTCTTTGTATTATATACACTTATGGGGCTCTAGATTAGGATTGAGAGAATTCTTGTAAAGAGATGAGTATAGGAAAATTCTTTATGGATTCAAAGGGTAGAGGTTATAGGTTTGAGGTCTTACCTACATTTGAAATAACCTTGGTTGATCTCTTGTGGATTCAAGAGATTGTTGTAAGTTGGTTTGCATTTTACCAACATTTGAAGATGCATGAAAACTTAGTGGAGTTTGTGAAAATCCTAAGGGGAGGAAGACTTTAGGTAGTGGACTAGGCCTTTGAGAGTTTGAACCCCTTAAAAATACCGTGTTTGATTTCTCTCTCTACTCTATTTACATTCATTGTCTCCTATATTGTAGAATGATTATATTGTTCTTGTGTGTGAATTTATTGTGTTTAATCTTTGTGACGACCAAGAACCTCATTATATTTATTTTCAATTGTTGAATGTCATATTTGAGCATTAAATGTGCATTTATTCAATTTTTAGCATAAGGCACTATTCATAAGGGAAATTTATTGTTTAATTTTTTTGAAACTGTATTTTTCTCCTGTCACATATCATGTAGGAGGAATGTGAAAAATATTATTTTGTGTATTTAATGTTGGGAGTGTACATTTAGAAAATAGTTTTCGACTTGAATGAATAGTGTTACGTATGTAACTTTAATTTTGAAATTGTTAGCATTTGATTAGAGTTAAGCTCATAACATAACACAATACACAAAAATTTGATCATCAAACAAAAGCAAAAATTTCATTCTTGTCCTCTCATTTGGCCGACCACTTCAAGAGGGAAAAGGAGAAAATTTTCTTCTTCAATCTTGCATCTTGAGCTCCTAGCTTGACTTTGGGAAGTTTTTTGAGCACCTAGGAGCTTCACCACCTTGTTTACATCTTCATACATGTGAGGGAGTTGCATTTTTATAACTATCAAGTTTATGTTCATATATTGAAATTTTTGATTTGTTGATTATTGCTATTATCCTTGTTATAAATGCTTAATATGTAGTTATTAGATTCTATAGAGTAGACTTTTAAAGCTTGTTAGCAAGTTCTATGGTAGAATGTACCAATTGAATGAAAGAGATAATGAATAGTACTTATTTTAGGGTTTTGAATAAAATTTGCTAATTAGCTTGAATTGAGACTTCAAATAGATGCTATAGGCCCTAGTGAAGCTAGTAGGGAGGGCACGTGAGGTTGAATCGCTCAAATCCGAACTAAATTGCAAAATTAGTTGACTTTAAAAAGAAGACTTTTCTCATTGTGCAATCCGAGTGCGTTTGGGCTATGGTTTGGGTATCCTTGGGGTAAGGAGGCACTTTTGGTGCTTTCATTACGCGAAAATGAGATTCGGTTAGTATAATTGTAGTTCAAACCCGCTCGGGGCCTTCCCGAACTTTTGCTTCTAACATGGGTTTTTATGATCTTAATAGGTGTCTTTGGGCTTAATTAAGAATATAGTATGATTAGGATATGGTTTGGAAACCTTGAAACGCGCATAGGAGAAAGAAATCTTGGTTAAAGAAAGGGGAAAAGTAGTTTTTAGCCATTTTTGTTGCATTTGGAACTTGTTGTTGAATTGTGTTGTATTGTATTGACTATCTAAAGTAAAATAGAGCTATTTGAGTTGATTGTGAGGAAAAGTTATGTTGATTGCTACTATAAAGCTATTTCGTACTTATGTGAGCCTATATTGTGCTTATATGTAAGGGCGCTCTACTTTGTCGTCCCTTTTGTGTGTTATTTGATATCTTGAATTCTTGTGGACTCGTCTTGGGTTGCGCAACCTTTTCGGACATGGTAGTGTCGAGAACACGGGCGGCATCGGGCTTGCCATGCTCCCTCGACTACCATGGTACCTATTACCTTTCTCGCTGAGCATACTCCACTACCCCAGAGGCGTGGTTCACCTGCTGGGCATATGGTGCTACCTCAGGAGAAAGGGTCGTAGGATCGGGATACATCCAGAGTATCCCAACTTGTTGGTGTATGGGTTTACCGACACTTGCGTGAAGTTCGTGGCTCGTGGCTCGTGATTGAAGACTTGAAGTGGAACCGTATCCTTTTTAATGTGGTTAATTACTTGGCTATTTAACCTTGTTGGTTTATGTTGTATAAATATGATTTCTTGTGTTTGCATATCATAATACACGCCCAGTATGTTGCATCACCTCCCTCACTGGATAACTTTGGTTACTCATTCCTCGTTTTAACATGTTACAGGTGCAGTTAGAATAACTACCTTGTGTGTCGTGTTGTTGGTTGCTTATCCTGCTGTGGTTAGAAGCTATTGTGAAGATGGAACTTGGTGTATATTTTTGCATTGTTTTGAAACCCTTGAAGTCTTGTATGTACTTTGTACAGCTTGTTGGATAGTAATTAAATTAAGAATTTATATGGTTTGATAGACTAGTTGGCATGTAATAGCTAAAGATAGATTTTATTGCCATTTATTTGTCTGCTTGTATGATTATATTTTGTCTAAGGCTCGGATGGCCTTGAGATTGGGAGAAGTTGGACAATTGAAGTTGGGGTGTTGTATTGTGATTATACTTGCTGCTTGCAGGTTTTTGATTAGTCCTATAAACATGAGAGACTCCGTCCGTTTTCCCAAAAATTTTATGCCCGGGTTTGGATTTGGGTTGAGAATAGCCTGATAAATAGGAGTCCCGGTCTCGTGAGGGAACGGGGCGTTACAATCTTTCTTATCAAGATATCCAGACAAGGTGTTTGATAAATTGTCAAAGTGAGGATTGCAATTGAATTCTATTTTTTTTAAAGTAGTGTTTTGCCTCCATATCTTAATTCACCCCCTCCCCCCTCTTAGGATAATTTGGGCTAACATGTGGTATTAGAGCCTAGACTTTATGTATAGTGTAACAACTAGTAGAGAAAAGATCATGGAAATACTACTATATTTCAAAAGCTATATGATTTTGTCTTATGTTGAGTCCAATTTAAGTGAATCTATTTATAGTTGCCGATTTCCGTGCAATTCAATCATTCCATTAAATCGTTCTGACCGAGTAAGGACCATGAAACGATTAAATTCATAAACTCGATAATGATGCATATATCTAAATGGTAGAATGAGATATAACACATGAAAAAATCCATTTCCATCATTCACGCCTTGGCCAAAGACTTCCTCATTCAACTACCAAAGTTAGATCTCATAGGGCATTTGTGACGCCTGAGTCCTAGAGCATGCATATGTCATATATAATTGCATATATTTGTGTGCTTTCATTACTTAAAGGTTTAATTAGAATAGTTACTATTCATAAGCATTTTCGACTGCTTTATTTTTATGATTTTGCATTTTTTCCATGTTACTTGACATTTATAAGGCATGAGAAAAATAAAATTACGTGCATAGAATATCGGGAGTGTGAGTTACAAAAATATTTTGGGTACCGTATGAATAGTAAAATTCAGCATTTTAGTTTTAGCTTTTAATTGGTTTAGCTTTGCATTTAACTTAACTTAACCACACAATTAACACATAATAAACAAAATAAAATAAACTCACACACATACACATACATATAATCGGTTATAACACACACACACACTTAAAACAAACAGAAAAAACACTCCTCACACACGCACACAAAACAAATGGCCAAGAGAGAGAAAAAAATAGAGAGAAACCGTGAGAGAAAAAAGTGATAGGGAAAGGAAGAAGAAGAGGAGAATGAGGGGGGGAAAGGAGAAAAAAGGCTTATCTTCAACCTTTACTTGCATATTCAACTTGATTTGGGTGAGACAATTCATCTTTTGTGCATTTAAAGCTTTTATTTAGTTTATGTAAATCTTATAGATTTATTGTATATGCTTAATTTATGGTTATAATTGCTTGTATTGCTCATTATTTACGGTGTAGAACAAACTTTTGAAGTTATATTACATTTGTAATGGTTAGAAATAGTGTTTGGTGTGTTTAGAAAGATGCTAAATAGTAATTTTTTATCAAATTTTGAGATTTGCTTACAATGTATGTTTTAATGATTGTAGTAGGTGCCATAAGTGTCCAATAGCTTAGATTAGTGCTTAAACTTGCTAGGAATTACTTGGAACTTAGTTAAATCAGATTGAACATAAAGGGGCCATTTGTGCATTTTGGGCCGTTTGGGTGTTGTGTGTGTTTATAGGGCTTAGTTGTGATTAGTTAATGATTGTTGAATGTCTAGAAAGCTTAATGTGATGTTGAATTAGCTAGCATATGATTAGAATTAGAGAATTTTGAATTTGAACCAAAGGGGCCATGAGCGTGTTTTGTTGATTGGGTGTGTTTGGGTGAGTTGTATGGTCTTAGATAGGCTAAAGAATGATTGCGGTGCGTTTATGACGTTGAATTGATGATCGATTTGGGTACTTGTAGTTCAAATGTGCAAAAGGTCAAATCGGGGTTTTGAAGTAGACGTGGGTTAAAGTGTGATTTCGTGTGGTTGAAACGCATCATAAAGTGTCTAGAAGTAAGTGGTGAAATTGGTTTGCGACTCTCGTATCTCAAATGGAGGGACTAGCTTGAGAAAGTTAGCCAAATGAATAGTATTTTGTTAAATTAATGGTTGAATGCTTATTCGATGCTTGTAGTAGGGGCCTTAACTATTAGAATAACTAGATTCATGCTTAGACTTGCTAGAATGCTATTAGAGCTTATAGAGAATTGATCTAGCATAAAGGGACTTTTGGTGCACTTTGGGTCGAGAGTGTGTATGCGTGCTTTGGAGAGCTTAGTTGTGGGCCATAAGTTATTGTGGAGTGTCTAGAGTGCTTATAATGTATCTTGGTTGATAGATGGCTAGTTCTATAATTATGAGATATAAAGAGCTTTTGAAAGAAAGTTGAATTTGATTGTTAGTAATTCAATTGGAATTGACTAGTTAGGTGTCGTAAATGATAATGAAGCTCGATGTGTGCTCAAATTAACTAGAATAGAGCTAGAATTAATGTGTCAATGAAGAATACAACGGGGGTCATGTGTGTGTGGTGTTGGCCATGTATGTATAGATGTGTTGAGTGGTGTTGGTTGTGTTGGCTAGTGATTATGAGGTGTTACTGAGTTGGTTTGGTGAATAGATTGAAATATGGGAAAGGGTAATTAATCATTGGGACTTTTGATGCTAAGTATTGGTTATAGTTTAGAGTGAGTTCTTTGGTGTTAAATGGTTATTATAAGATGTCTAATGTGTTAGTTGAGTGAATGGATTAGAATATGTGAGGTTTTGGCTGTTATAATTTATAGATAGATTATTTGATTTCTAATGGCATTGTTCAGTGGTATATGAGGTTGGTTAGTAATTGTAAAGTGTCCATCGTGCTTGTAGTGTAACCTCGGTAAGGGATAGCTTGTATAGTTACTAGAGAGTAAAAAGGCTAGCGTAATGAATGTTGTATTGTTGGTTGTTAATTGAGTGTATTGACTAGTTAAATAAGCATGAATAGAATTGATTAAATATTATTCAATATGTATCTAATTCAAGGAGTTTCGTGAGTTGAATTGCATGAATAATTTCTTACGTGAGTAGTTGATTGTATTATGTAATAGTATTTGAAAGGAATCGGTGCTTTGGAGATGATTTGGAGGGGTTCTTGGCTAGACTCCTACTTATTTGGCTTTCTAGAGGTGAGGAAATCATATTACTTGGCATTTTAATTGGTTTATTGCTTTGTATTATAATGAATATTGTGTGGTTAATGCGCGTTTGAGCTATTTTATTGGGTTGGAACGTGTTTAAAGTTATATTCATTATAATTGCTTACGTGCGAGGACAACCTTTTTCTATTGTCCTCATTGTGTGCTTATCGCATTATGTACTTATCGAATTGTGTGATTGTAATTGTTATCGATATCATGGTTGCGCAACCATTTGGGTATGGTAGTGTCAGGGAAGCCGGGCGGCATCAGGCTTGCCAGTATACTTCGGCTACCATGGTTCCCAATTCCACTCTCGCCTAGTCCGGAGATCGCCAAGAGGTGTTGGGTCATAGGGTCTCAGGGTACATCCGGAGTACACCCACTAGAGTGTTTTGGGTTGTGCCGGCACATTGATCGAGTTCGTGGTTCGTGGTTCGTGGTCCAAGGTTCATGATTGAAGATCTAGACTTTGAAGTGTTTGGGGTTATCGAAATCGTATCCTTTTAAATTATGTGGTATTTAATTGCTTAATTGCTTCTTATTGTTTAGTTACCATTTTCTTGTATTTAACTGTTGCATTGCATGAAAGGATTTTCGACAACGCCCTGGTTAACTGTATCCCATCCCTCACTGAGCAACTGTATTTACTCATTTCTCTTTTTAATATGTTTTAGAAGGAGCCGAGGTGGAATTGCTTGTTGTGTGGCTTATTTGCTCAATTAGTGTGCGGGATGTAGAAGAATGTGATTGTGTTATGTTTGTGTCTATTTTGAGACCTTTTGGTCTTGTATATATTCGTGCTTTCTTAGAAGGATTGTAACATGAAGCTCAAGTCTTGTATGATTTGATAGATAGTAGTTGCTTTGTAATAACTTTTATTGCTTTATTCTATTGCCTAGTAGTAGTTTGCATGCTTGTTTGGACTAAGGGAAGGATGTTTGAATGACTTAAAATATAAGAATGTTAAATAGATAAGGTTAGAGTGGTATGATAATCGATTTTATAACATAGTATCTCAATAGTTAATGAAAATGCATACTTGTATGTTATATTATAATATATTAGAAAGGCTCAGATGGCCTTATAGTCTTGGAAAGTTATGAAATGAATGTTGTGCACTGTTGTTGTGGTCATTTTTTCTGAGTGCAGGTATGTGGTTAGTCCTAAAAACAGGAGAAACTCTATCTGTTTTTCCTCATTTTTTGTAACATTAGAATTTGGATTGGGGCTCTGGTCTCGTGAGGGATCGGGGTGTTACAGCATCGGCTCATGCCAAAAGTTAATGGATTTCGTCTTGACAACTACCTGTTAATCATTATACCGAACGAATGATACTTCAAGAGGTCGTAACCCATCTCGATTAAACAAAGGCAAGTATTGTCCAAATGCAAGTATTAAACCCCGATACATATAACAGTCGTAGTGTCTCAAGTCAAATGATTATATACACAATCGCAACGAATAACAAATTATTAATTCGAAGTCATGTAATTTATTATTCACGTCATATTCAGTGATCTATTCCACTAATAATTACTTATATATTTGTTAATCGCACCCTATACTATTATGACACGTGGCTCACCATCCTTTATCATTAACATCCCTATATTAATCAAAGGTAACAACACATGTAATAGTCCATAATAGATTATTGAAGTCCCGATCAAATAATCTAAGGGCCATGAATATTTTAAGTATTTATCATAACAAAGAGATATGCCAACATATTCTAAACGTTTTTAAAATACATCTCTTTAATAAAAATATCAGGGACTCATTCATATACAGAAAGAGGGAGAATATAAATGTCAATTAGAAGTCAATATATAAACAAACATATAAACAACAATGCCATAATATACAAGTTAATGTCAAAATACCCCAAAATATGTCATCCAAATATATAGTATTATGGCATATCTCTAACAATCTTTCACTTGCACTAATGCTATGTAACATAGTATTAGCACAACATACAATGATATCAAATATCCATCTTCTCAAGATGATGACGTAGCTTTGACCAATTCACAGCTATGGTAAGTGGGTTAGCTACATAAATAAATATGACTATTTTCTGCAAAAACATATCAACATATGCATATAGGCTACAGACACAAAGTATGAAGATGGAAACTCTTTTTCAAGTGTTTGGACATACTGTGAGACCCTAGTTCCATAAGCTTGTGCAGTAGCTCCATTGTAGTCGTAATACTAAAACATCACAACTAAATGGTAGGAACCATTATCAACTCGTATGATTACTTTAATCCAAACAACTTCTTCTATAACATCAAATATTACAAAAGACACTAGATATGTAATGAAATATACAGTTCGTTCATAACATTTCTAACTAACTGTGCTCCTACTACAAATAAACATGAACCCCAGAATAGACATTCTATTATCAATTTCAGATTGAAAATCTTAACTAGTAAATCCGTCACTACAGAATTTACTAGCTCCATAAAACAAAATATATCTTTAGTTCTTCTCAAGTACTTCAGAGTATATTCTAGTACTATCCAACATTCTCAATTTGGATTGGATTGACATTCACTCATAACACTTTACAGTTTGTGCAATATCAAACTTTGTACATAGTATAACAAATATGAAGTTACTATTGCCGGAGCATAAGATGACTTCATCATAAATTTGCTATGCTACTAGAGTTTTTTCAAAAAATTTTCTTCGAAGATGGATTCATTGTCTCAAAGACAATAATTCATTCTTTGAATTATTTTCAAAAATTCATCTTGAACTCCTTGAAGATCACTCTATATACAAGTTTTGGAATATGTCAAGTAATCTATTCGTACTATTACCATAGTTACGAATTTTTGATATATTAACGACATCTTTCAATGGAGAACAATTAATATAACTAGACTTTAACTAACATCACATCACATCACATATATCGTCAACTATGATGGACAGTCATCAACATACAGTTTGAGAAAAGTGGCTGCTCTCCCACTAACTGTTCTTTAATCATAAGGTTCATCTAAGTTCTTAATGAAATCAAACTCCTTTATTTCATTTGAGTTGGATGCAACAATTCCAAGAAATTTACTTATGATTACAAAAGTACCTCCCAACTATACACAATGTGCTATAATGACTAGCATAATAAGAATAGACTTAAGTAAAAAAATTGGTAAAAAAACTTCATCATATACAACCCTTTGTTATTAATGATATCTTTTAAAAACCAATCTAGCTACAAAAGGTTACAACCCTTTTCCATTAACTTCAACTTTTCTCTCGAAGATCCGATGTCCAGATAAGGTTGAAATATATGGAATCTAATCATTATGCATTTCATTAAAGCTTTCTTGGAGTAAATATCACATATCAATTCTTCATAAATCGTAGGATCATCAAAATGATCATTATCTCAAAGAAAAATATAACTTTTGTGCATCCTAAAAAAGATATCCCTATATTCTTTTAAAGGATGAGATGCACTACTAGATTTGCAAACATCTTGTGTGATAACACTCCGGACCGAATTGAATATATTCAACACTGAGGATTAGGTGATTTTTGTAATTTAGATGACACTTCCTCAATTTCCATTTAATTTAGAATTCAACTTCTTGAACAAAATATTTTCTTCAAGAAAGATTATATTCTGATTGATCAATGCACCTTGATCCTAAAATAGAAATCATATCCCTTAAGGCAAGGGTATACTATAAAATTACCTTTAACCTAAGTTTCCACTTGTCCTTATAGAACTTTTCAATAAAAGTAGGACAATCCAAAAATTAACACATTTAATATTTGGTAGTTTTCCAACTCATATCATATATAAAGTTCTAGGAAAAAACAATAGTAGGAACTTTCTATTCAACTATAATAAGGAAAGTATAACACACAAATAAACAGTGTGATTAGATGAACCAATCATTATTTGTAATAAGTCAAACAAAGCACAATTTCTTCACTAAGAAACTCCTATTTAATTGTGGTACACCGGGCGTTATTGATTATGATACAATACCAAAATTTTGAGATACTCATCCAAATAGTACTTAAGTATTTCATAATCATGATCACATCATAAAGTATCAATACTTTTTTCCTACACAGTTTTTCTACTTAAGTCTAATACTCATTGAACTTTTCAAAAGTCTTTACACTCGTACTTAAACAAGGACATACAACCTTATTGTGATAATCATAAGCTCGGTTATATAAAGGAGAAAATATTGTTCAAGCTAATTCACAAAAAGCCCTCATACATTAACGTGTACAAATCCAAACAATCTAGTAACTATAACCCTTCAACACACCAAGGGTGAATTGGTTACCTATCCAATAAATAAAATGCACAAGTCGGTTCAAAAACCAACCTAACCATCATCTTACTACTAGATTTAACCTAGTCATATAGAGACTACAATTGATTTAAATTACATGAATCATCTCAAAAATTTAATATGAGATGTCAGTTTGCTTGGTGAGATCTTCTCATCATTCTTTACTTGGTGAGATCTTCAAGAATACTAGTTCTTCAAGGCTTCAATAGATCTTCACCAATCATAGCACTTCGAACTTGATTTGAATTGTTAAGCACATGTTAGTCATTTCTTTATGCATGATCATTACTTGAGTATCTCCCAATCTATGACTAATCTCAAACATACATAACTTATACAAGCATGATTAGTCAATAGATAAGCGTATAATTAAGATTTAGTTATTATCAAAATAACAATTAAGGCCTTCAGGCTAACATTTGGAAATTCAATTTATTTGCTATTTGACAATATTTATTTAACAACTTAATTAATAATGCAAAATAAATCACTGAAAAGTAAGTTTAATAAATCTTATAGGTAGTAACATTGATCATACATTAAATTACTTACAAAAAATGTTTAATTTAGGATATAGATATCATAAAGCCCAACAACATTAGCTCAAGCACTAACCTTAACTCATTGGTTTGATGGTAATATAGTCATATAGGTATGGGCTCAGGAATTATTCTCAGTAAAACTCATACATAAAAGTTTTTAATTATATGAGTATATATATTTTTTAGTTGAGATTAATTATTTTTTTAACTAAAAATATATATAATTTGTTTTTTTTTTAAATTTATTTATGTAGAAATTGTAGTTAGACTATCCTCAATGGAGTCTCTAAAATGCAAAACTTTCTTAATTTGGGTATTTTTAGAGACCCCAGTCTCTAAAAGTAATACTATTCATGGCAAAAGTGCGTGGGGTCCACCACTTTTGACTTAAAAGAAGTCAATATAGAGACCCAATCTCTATTTTTTAATAAATTTGTAAAAGAAAATGAAGACTGAGTCTCTATTTTGGTATGTCAAAAATGGTAGATCCCATGTACTTTTGTCATGAATAATATTATTTTTAGAGACTAGAATCTCTAAAAACACCTAAATTAAAAAAAAAATTGTATTTGAAAACTCCATTATTAATACCCTTGTCGCTGATTCTAATGTACATCTGTCACCGGAATTATTCTTGGAGGCCAAGATGTCTTACTAGTCTATCATAATAGGTGACCTACGTAACCAGTAATATATGACACAAAGTTGTAGAAGACAATGGACCTCATTCGTCAAACTTGCACAGATACTGTTTTGAGAGAAAAAGGACGAATCCCAATTGGGGTCGTGAGATAATGAGGTTGATATACTTAGATCTTCCAAACAGGATTTACTATTGAAGTATTTATTTATTTATTTTTGGGTGAAATACTATTGAAGTATTGAATTCGTCAAAAAATGCAAAGAAAAGTCTTCGAAAGTTTGCTAGGTATCAGTCAATGATAATTACACATACTGCCCCCTACATTATTCTTATTGCTTGCCGTTACTGCTTGGTTAATTTTATTTTTTATTAATTTTGAAATCACCATGATCCTTCCAACAAAAAATATATATATTACAATAATCTCCAAATCCGTTAAAATTGACTAACATTGTTAAATTTGAGAGACTTGATAGAGGAAAAAACAAAAGAAAAAAGGGCTAGAACCAATTGGCGCTAGGAGACTCAGTAAGAGCGAGGCGAAAAAGAAAGATTAATCACACATGAATGAAGACGACTACACCAAGAGTCCAATTCTAATATCATATTAAGATAACTGAAATTTTATCCTAAAATCAATTGATAATAAAAATAGTAGTCCAAAATCTTATAAATCGTCTTCGAATTAATGAATCTTCCATGTAAAAGTAATATATATTCTAACAATATACAAGAAATCCATACTTAATAATTTTTATCATTTTATTATTAATTATATCATTGAATCATTACTATTTATCTATCTAATAATTAGTCTCTAAAAAATGTACTTAAAAAGTTGAATTAATTAATTTTATATTCCATATTTTAAAATATTTACATCACGTACATTATAAAACTAGTTTAAATCTAAAATAATAACCCAACAATTACTTAAGGACGCAACTTTGAAAACGACCCCACAACTTCAGACTTTTCTCCGTTATAAAATAATGGCTTTCATTTGCTCACCTGTACTTTATTTGCTTTTATCTCAGCAGCCAGTGAAAGATACCAAGGGTTGCATGATCAGCCATGATCGAGTTGGTGTTGGTGTACATAAAGAGATAAGCAAAGTTCGATTGTCAAAGTCTCATAGTATTTGCAGAAGAAAATGTTTTAATCTTGGTACGTTGATGAATATATATATATATATATATATATATATATATATATATATGTATATATATATATATGTATATATATATATAGTTTCATAAAGGCTAATAATTGAATATTTTTGTATGTGTAAACTTGTTTGAAAGCCTGATGATCGGCAATTTTCTGAGGAAGATTGTGTTGCTTTATTGAGAGCCTATACTTGTCTCTTTATCAATCTACGTCAATGTTTTTATTAAATTACGTTTATGTTCAGACTAACTTTTAGATACTTGAATGTATTTTTTATAAGTTTAGAAATTTAAAGTTAATATGCTTAATACATTTATATGCTTAGTACATTTTTTAAAGAGTTTTTAATTAGAATTTAAAAACAAAAAAGTTAAAAAAATAAGAATCTCTAAATTAGAGTTTTTGAAAAATATTTTTCTGAATCTATTTTTACATCATGCGAAAAACTATTTTACCCCTCTATATTTGTTAGATAATTTACTACATTTTTTTAAATTTTATTATTTTTTATATTTAATTCTATTGTAACAGTAAATCTTATTGTTGACATAATAAGACTAAATAGTTACCTGTTAGGCCGAAATTTTATAATTAAGCCAAACAGATTCTCTTTCCTATGTGTTTTTAGTCTTCTCTTGGCTTTTGCATTACCTTTATGTAGTATTCTTCCGAAATTGTTTTGTGAATTCTTAGTGTGCAATTTTGGGCCTTACTGCAATTTTGTTTATTAGAGTAGATTTATTACTTATTTAGGATCCTATTTTGGTCACTAAGTTTTAAAACCTATGAGCTATGTAATGGTATTTTAGAAAACTAAATTAACATATAATGTAATCGTTTTGGTCCTTTCTTTCTTTTAGAGTCATTGTTGGTGATGCTTTTGTTTGTTTCCGCGTATTTGTATTTTCGACTTTTATTTTGATTTTGTTGGTAGCAGAGAGCCCAGGTTTGAATAATGGGCATGATGTGAACCGTAATATGTGTTTTTGGGGCATAGGGAAAAAAAAATTTGTTTATGGGAAGACTTTGCAACGGTGACGTCACCATTGTACATGGATGACGTCAGTGCCAATTAGCTCATAGAGACTTCTTGTTGCTGCTGCTATGGTTATCGCCGGAAAAAGACAAGGGCTTTTAGGTTGTCACCGTAGAGGATGGTGTAGTAAACGAACCGGTTGGTGGAGTTGTTGTCGGTTGTCGGCGAAATCAGAGGAGAAGAAACAAAAGACGCCGGATCTTCGCCGGGGACGCGAAGAAGAAGACAACCGAGTCTTCAACATTTGTTGACTCCGAAACTGGAAATTGGTGTCGTTTGAAACGCCATGAGGAGTGGAGTGTTTTGGTGTGGTCGCGTCGCCACACCAAAACACCGCGTTAAGAACCTTGACTTCGAGACGAAGATGATGGTACCATCCGATCCGCGAAGCTTTCCTTCGCCGAAAACTTCGACGGAGATGAGGAAGAAGGTGACGGGGTGGTGATGTTACGGTCAACGGAGGATCTTGACCAGATATTTGATTGGATACCACCAGAAGATTCGCCGGACGATGGTGATCGTGTTGGTGCGGCTATGTGATGATCCAAAGGTCGGATCGCTAGTTGGAGTTGGGTCGGGTTCAGGGTCAAATAGGACCCAGATGTGAGGTTTTGTTATGGTACAACGCGATGTTGTGATGTTTGGTGGGCTGGAGTGATCATGAGCCGTTTGGGAGGACATTGATCTGATTTGAGGGGATCTTGATCTAGTGTTGTGTGGTTCACAATTGTAACGATGCACCTGTATTCTTATTGGGTTAAGCAGAGGGTATGATCCAGTGTTTTAAGCTGCAGGAGGATTCTGTGAGCTTGTTTGACTAGAATGTTCGACTTCGTTGACCACTGAGCTTGACTGAGTTGACCAAGGGTGTTCTTAGGATTTTTGGATGTGCTGATTCCGTTTTTGCAGTACATTTTACTAAAATCTTGATATATCTTGTTGAGCCTTGAATTTGAGTATTAGTGTAGTGGTTTTTCGTCATCTTTTTTGTTCATTGGTATTTGGGTTTTGGGCCGTCGGGCAATTTTGGGCCTAAAGCAATTTGGGGCTTTAGGCATTTGGGTATTCAGACATTGGGCGTTCGAGCATTGGTCTTATTTCTTTGGGCCTTCGGGCTTTGGCATTCAATTATCAAACTCAAGTAGGGCTACTTGAATTTGAGGGTGACGGTTGAAATAATTTAGATTTTAGCATAATTTCAGGCTTTAATTTAGGCTTAGATTATGAAAATTATATGTTTTGTTATTAGAGTAGATTTATTATTTTTTTAAGCTTTTGTTCTTGGTCATCAAGTTTTGAGACTTATAAAGGAGCTATGTAATTGTGTTTCAGAATACTGAATTAATACACAATGTAGTCGTTTTGGTTATTGCTTTTATTTAGAGTCATCTTTTTTTTAAGTTGAAATTTAGAATCACTGTTGGTGGTGACTTTTATTATTCGCTTCCGAACGTTTTTTTCTCGCTTTTCTTTTTATTTTGTTTAACAATACAATTGTGACTTCTTCTTTCTTGATGGCACACGCTCTTTCGCACAATGGCGTGATCTCCTCCTTTAGCAAGGATTGGATTAACGATTAGAACTTTTTGGACAAACAAAAGACTGTAAAAAAAAAAAAAACCCACTTATGGTTCGAACTTTTTAACAAAAGATGATAAATGCTAACCATCTATTGGGTAGGATTTCTTATTTATATATATGGAACTGATATTGTTTTTCCTAAGAAAGTATTCATATTTTTCCTGAATAGCTCTAATTAAGACTGTTGCTTGTCTTTAATATAAACAGGCTTGATTCATTGTTGTCATGAAGAAAGGGACATTCTCAATTCTATCTAGCTTCTTCATTGCCATCATGGTGTTAAGATTACCACGAGTAGCATTCGGGGAACCAAGAGATCAGATAGTACAAATGACATGCCAGAAGCAAATTCCGCAAAACCTCACTGACTATATCGAAAACATGGCTGCTGCATTGGAAATTATCAGACTAGAGATTCAAACACAAGGTTATGGAACAGCAATGTCTGGGCGAGGACACGATGTTGCTTATGCTCTAACTCAATGTTACTGTGATCTTTCCGTAACAGATTGTGTGATATGCTATTCTAAGGCGCGCACATTTTCTCCTCAGTGTTCTTCATTCACTGGAGTAAGAACATTCCTTGATGGTTGTTTCATGCGATTGGAGAACTACAACTTTTTTCAGGAGTACACCGGACTAGAGGACAAAGCTGTCTGTGGGAATAGAACGAGAAAAAATTCAGCATTCCAAGAAACAACAAGACGGGCGGTGTTGCAAGCAGCTTCTTACGCACCAAACAATAATGGCTATGCACGAGCTGAGTTGCCGATTTCTGGGGCTAGAAACGCGTCAGCTTATGTTCTGGCAGAATGCTGGAGGACACTTAATGCTAACTCTTGTAAAGCATGTTTGGAGAATGCATCAACTTCTATACTAGGATGCTTGCCCTGGTCCGAAGGTCGAGCACTAAATACAGGGTGCTATATGAGATACTCTGACATCAATTTCTTGAATCCCATACCAAGCAATAGTAGTTCAAGAGGTAATTCGAACTCTATATTCACACTCTTTGCGTGTTTAAAGTAATTTTCTTCTTGATTCTCAATCTTTCAGCTCTCGTCCAAGGTTGCGTGTTTACCAGTCAGCATGATCAAGAGTTTTTTGTAATGTCCTTTTTTTCAGGAACCCAAAGAATTGTAATAGCAGTGTGTGTCAGTTCTGCATTTGTTGTGGCAGGGGCAATAGTCATTGGAGCGTACATCTGGAACCACAGGAGAATAGAGAAGAAAAGAAAAGGTGGAAGCCTATTTGCATCTATTTATTTTGTCTTTGGTAACACTGCGCGAATTCTTTCCAATTTTCTAGAAATAGAAAGAAAAATATTATACAATTTTCAGGCCATCTTGACATATTAGCTTTTCATTCATATGACTTCCTTACATCCACGCAAGACTTTTTCCAAGTTTTCAAATTTAATTTCGTATCACAACTTTAGTGTCGAAAGCATCAATCTTCAGAAAACTAAACTCTCTCTTGTTGGCAAATTCTCAGGTTCTTATGATGTGAAGAAACTGGTTAGGATCCTTCATGATAGTAGCTTGAACTTCAAATACTCCATACTTGAGAAAGCCACTAATGGTTTTGATGAGGCCAACAAGCTTGGGCAAGGTGGATTTGGCACAGTTTATAAGGTAACGATTTAAGCAAACTTGTATCAAATACTACAAAACGACAATTCTTAGGAGCGGAGCCAGAGATTTCATATTGGGGCCAAATTCAATTAAGAAAAAGGAAAAAAGGGAAATGGGAGAATTTGAATAAAGAAATAGGGAATTAGGAAAAGGGAAAAAATTAAGGGGGCCATAGCATTTTTTTTCTTAAGAATATTATATATGTTAAAAAAAAAAATTGGAGGCTTAGGGGGATCGAAGGGCCTTGCCTCCACCCTTGACAGTTATGTACACAAAACTATAGCTATGCGTGGATTTGAAGAAGGGTCAAACAACCTTGGATCGATCTACGATAGTCTACTTGTTTCAGATATGTTATATTATTTCTTTTCTTATAGTTTCTGTTCCACTAGCAACATATTGACTCTGAGCTTGAAATGTAATGCTATTGCAGGGAGTTTTACCAGATGGAAGAGAGATTGCTATCAAAAGGCTTTTCTTGAACACTATACATAGCGTAACAGAACTTTACAATGAAGTTAACATTATTAGCCATGTAGAACACAAAAATCTTGTCAGATTGTTGGGATGCAGTTGTTCTGGACCTGAAAGCCTTCTAGTTTATGAATTCTTGCCAAACAAGAGTCTTGATCACTTTATTTTCGGTGAGTCAAAACTCCACCCAGTGGTTAAATCATAGTTCTACATCCATCTCTTCTTAGAAAAGGTCTTACCTTCGACTGCAGCTGTGAGTGTTATGTGTCACAACTGGTTTGTCTGGCAACAAAACGTAAGACTAACTCCTCTTCTTAAAGGAGGGCACACCTTTGTTTCAAACTCTGATGTATCTTGTCTGAACTTCACAGATTCAGAACTGGGTAAAACGCTAAACTGGGAGAAAAGATTTACGATAATTATAGGGATTGCAGAGGGCTTGGTTTACCTCCATGAGAAGACAGAGACACGAATTATTCACAGAGATATAAAAGCAAGTAATATCCTCTTGGATTCTAAGCTCCGCGCTAAAATTGGTGATTTTGGTTTGGCCAGATCCTTTCAAGAAAATAAAAGCCATATAATCACTACAATCGTCGGAACATTGTAAGAATTATTCCATTGTCTTTCTCTATTCATAGTAGAAACTGATAGTTGAAGCTCTTTGAGTTTAACAGAAAGGAAAAAATGATACATATTGTTAAGTGCCATTATTGAGATGATTTCTTTGAAATGTACAGAGGATATATGGCTCCAGAATACTTATTCAGTGGAAAATTAACAGAAAAAACAGATGTGTACAGTTTTGGTGTGCTTTTGTTGGAAATTATCACAGGAAGACGGAATAACGAAATCAACACATCAGAAGAATACTCTAAAGGCCTAATTATTGTTGTAAGTACTAGACCTTTGGTTGGTTGTATTTAATTGTGTTATTGTTGGGACAAAGACCCAGACCAATATATAAGTAGTGAAAAACACAATATATTTGATGTGTTTCAATCCCTATGACCTATATCTACAATTTCACCTTTAGGATAATCTACTATTATAGGAATAAGGTTGCAATAGACTTTTATGCATAAAAAAGTCTAAACCTTCCTCACATAGTTACATTTTTTGGTCTGGAAAATATTGAAGAAAACTCCTCTTAGATGCAAATCCATCCCTACATCTACGACCACACCTCTAGGATAGTCTACTATTATAGAGATTAATGGTTATATATGACTTTATACACGAAAAAGTTTAAACCCTTTTCACATGGTTACAACTTTTTGAAATGACAAAAGAATGTAGAAAAGCTCTCTCAAGCTCACACCCAGCCCAAGACCCTATTACTATCTCTCAGGCCTAGAGTACATGGTCTGTGAAAACTAATTACAAGTTAGAAACTCCTATTTGTAATAAAATTAATGTTATTTCTATCAAGATTAGTATTCCTATTTTTCAGAGTACATATAACTCTCACTCTTCTTGTTGGCTTTTTACTTATCTTCAATTGATTGGGCTTGAAATTTGAGCATTACATGCATTTTGTAGTTTATCTATTCAAAAAATTCTAATTTTCCAATCTGCTTTTATCTGAATGTTATTTTGGATGATACAGGCATGGAAGCATTTCCAACAGGGATCAGTAGAGGAGATGATTGATCCAAATCTAAGGTTGCACAACTACCATGATATCAGTGTGGAAACTGAGGTTCTAAGAGTGATCCACATTGGGCTTTTGTGCACACAAGAGATCCTGTTGTTACGACCATCCATGTCGAAGGCACTGCAAATGTTGGCAAAGGAGGATGAACATCTCCCTCCACCTACTAACCCTCCCTTTATAGATGAGAAGACCATATTGAAACATGACGGCACAGTCGAGAACTCATCATATTCCCTCATTTCTGACAATTTCAATTCGGTTGCTACCATATCCCAGAGTACTTTTTATCCAAGGTGACATCATAGTTGATTAAGAGCATGTATTGAGAAGCCCCCAAGTTGAACCCAACTAAAAAAGAACTCGATCCAAATTAAAGGCTCAGGTTTAATACTTGGTCCAAAATGTTGTACTAATATAATAAGACTATCTAGATTTCATGGAATGTCTAGTAATATTTTGTGCATTCTCAAGCATGATATATATCTTTTCTTGTTTGCTACTTTTGGCTAGATAATGGTCTTTTAGGTATTGATTTTCATTGGTTCTACAATGGATTACAATTTTTTTTTTTTGATTTAACAATGTATTATATTATTTTGTCTCTTAAAGTAACTTTCATTTAGGGAGTAATAGATTTACGATTCATGTATTTTAATTGGAGGAGTGTTTGCAAGTCTGTCCATAGGACATTGCTAAGGCCATTAAAAGTAGAGTCTTTTGGTGATCGTAAGTAAACTTTGAACTTTTGATTTTTAGTTCTTTATTTCTTTGGTTATTTCTATTGAGTGGTGAACATGATGCAATTTTATATTTCTAAGGTGGTGAATTATTTGTATATATTTCAAAATAATGAGTTCCCTTAATCCAAGTAATCTAATTATTTTCAATAGCAACATACCGCTAGAACAACAATCAAATATAAAGACAATGTCACTCTTTTATTACAATTCAATACAACTGTTACAATATAATTGTCCCACCATGAGTTCTTTATATAAAGGATCAATGGTGTATGAATTTATATGAAGAATACGAAGAAGGAAAGCTAACTTTGGATATGTGTTTGGAAGTGTTTGTGGATGCATTTGAAGGCCTTGAGACATGACTTTTTATAGCCTTTCAAAGTCTTCACCTACCGGCCCACTAAAGAAGATATACATCAACCCATATTTTGCGTGTGTTTTGGACCACCTTTCAAGCCATCGACCTTGATTAGGGAGATTTCTACCAACCAAAAATGTGTGCACCGTTCAAGGAAATAGATGGGAAGTTCATATATGTTGATTTCAACATTGCATCATATGATCGTCATTGTTGGTAGCTAGGGGTGTTGCTCCTTATGACCCCAATCAGGGCTGTCGCCGTGAATCCTACTATCGAGGGCAGCGCCTCCAACCCTCGAACTTTGCATTTCATTATTGTAATTGATATGGGTGCAATTCCCGACCTCGAGTAGGTTATTTCTAACCTGAGGCGATGCGACCCGACCAAGATCCGACATGTATGGATTTTCTAGCCTGGCATTTATGGCAGATGTGACATAAAAGCATTACTCTCTATTATCCTCTAGACAACAGCTTTACCCACTGGATATTGAGCTTGAGCATGCATGAACAGTGCCAAACAGCTTTAAGCATTAATTGTTGCCCGTAATCAATGTTAGTATAATAGTCCGTTCCACCCACCATTACAGCTAACTCGTGCATATTTATTGCTCTCGACTAGCGCTTTATATTCGGCTCGGACATACTAATCATTCTTGCACCCGAGGGAAAACACGGCCATCACCCCCACGGTTCCTTCCCTTCTTTTGCAGGTTAGGTTGTTGAGGTCAGATCACTGAGTTCGGGTGGACCAATATTTTTTACCCTCATCAGTAATCATCGCAATTTCTTTTGACCTCATCAATATTTAAATTGGAGCTGTTAATCTACGTTACCCTATTACATATTTGGCTCTCTTCTTATTCGACGCTGAGAGTGCATACAATTAACAATGCCTATCATGAGGTAGGCATTGACATATACCAACATACACTTGTGCCATTGTTTATGCATTTCCATCAATCTGGTATCACAAGTGTCATGAAAAGTTAAATTAGTATAGCTAGGGAATTGCCAAAAATATTTATAACAAGTATTTTCTTTCTAAATTCTTTAATTCTATTGGTTACTGTAACATCCCGACCCCTCACAGAATCAAGCCCCTGATTCCAAACCCCAAGTCATGAAAAATGAGAGAAAACAGACAGAGTCTCTCCTGTACTTAGGCCAAACCAAAACCTGCATGCACAAAAATACAACCACACTACCATTCGCAATATGTACAAAGTTCTCTTTTCTTAGTAAGGTATAAATATACATGCATGCTAAGCTATGTATAAAAGAAAACTAAGCAATTACCTAAGTCTATTACATGCCAAGAAAGCTAAGACATTAATACACTTATCATACCACTTTAATAGGTTTTAACTTAAACTCTAATTACAATATCTACATTCTAGATCAATAAAATAAACTACAAGCCAAGCTCCAATATAACTTTACATAAATCCACATAAAACATCCTACCAATACTATAGACAATCATGGGGACACTTGATTTTCTTCTACCACCCGATGGCTAACTTCACCAAGCCTATAAAATGTTAGAAAGGAGGATGAGCAAAACACTATTACTCAAGTGAGGGAGGGAACAGTTATCTGGGGAGGTTCGAAAATATTTTCGTGCAATACATATAAGTCATAGAATCAATTAACAAAATAAAATACATATTCAAAATAATAAGGTTAACTAACACATTTAGAAAGCTATAATCAGGCAATAACAACGTATAATCAATGAAAGGCAACAAGACAATTGCAAAGGTGTCATGTTAATACGAGAGAACCAATCAATATTATGAGTTTAATAACACCTAAATACATAATACAATCATATGCAACTCTCCAATGACTTAGGGCCCAAGCGAGAGTTATTTAATAAAAGGATACAATTTAATCACGAACTCGAACCACGAACCACGAACCACGATCCTGATGACGATGTGCCGGCATCACAATCACCAATGGGTACTCTGAATGTACCCAAAACCCTATGACCCAACTCTCCTAGGGCAGCATCTTTAGCGAAAAAGGGAATAAGGCACAGAGCTAGAGCAACCAACCCTGGCAAGCCCAATGCTACCTAGAGAGGCCCATCGCATTCGTCCCGACGATAAAGTTGCTCAACCCCTGATATGAGAACACGACATAGCATATACAGGTAACAACTAACAATTCGATAGCACATAAAGAGGAACAACAAAGTAGGTTGTCCCATTTACATTTAGAATAACATAATAAGCATATAATTTAAGCAACCACACTTTACAATCCTAATCAATTTAATACAATTAACAATCTAATAATTAAAGATACATGATAGCACAAATGCAATACACACAAGATAGCAACTTATTAAAGCAATCATCTATAACAACAAGTTAGTTCCAAGCAATACTAAGTTCAAACAACCATTCTATATAACGTTTGATACTAGTTCAATAGTTCACATGTAAGCCTCATGTTATACTTAAACCATGTAATTCACATACTAACCAAACCAACCTCATACGAATACCTTATGGCCCTACTAAACACTAAGAAAGCCCACTTTAAACTACGACCAACTCATACCATCCAAAAGCCCTTTTGTCATTAGCACTCACGAACCCTCAACCTACTCACTTAAATAACGCAATAGGTATCTCATAACCATTAATTAACACTTCTAACACCACCCAACACACCTACACACACACAGCCAATACAACACATACATTGCCCCTTTTATATTTTTCATTCCCACATCAATTATAGCTTTATTCTAGGTAATTCAAGCACAAATCTAGCTTCATTATCATTTATGGTACCTATTACAAGTACTAGAACAAACACTTAAGCCAAAATCACAAAACCTAAAGAAAATATTGTTCATCATCTTCCTACACTAGCTACCTTGCATTTCCATGGCTAATCAAGTGTACAAAGCTTTAAAGAATGTTCTACACATTTAATAAACATCAATACAAGCGAAAACAACCATTGAATCAAGCATTTTTGACATAACCAACATTTACAATATCTTGATACAAACTTTAAATGCAATTAAATATGCAATCCCTCACCTAGAATCGTAGGAGAACAAGATAGAAGCTTGATTTGGCTTGGAGAACACTTGGAGAAGATCAAACTTAAAGCCCTAGGTTGCATTTTCTTTCCTTTTTTTCTTTTTCCATGGCCGGTCATTGCTTGGTCTTTTTCTTTGATTTTTGGTTGTAAATCCCATTTTCCCCCATGAGTTATTGCTTAAAGCCCAAACTCCCCCATGAACATTTCATATTACCCAAATTCTCCCATGACATGTGAAATGCCAAACAAAGTTTTATGAATAAGGGTATTTTAGACTTTTTACTTTCCACAAAAAAAATGACAAAAATTAAATTCATCTTTTTCTTCTTCACAACACTCACATACACACACAATACCCACACACACACACGATACCCATAGATGAAAATAGCCACAACATACACACTGGCACACACACCAACCTATATTCACCACATTTGTGCATAAAATTTTACACACATACACGACAAACCCATCTCACTACCAAGCACGACACACACCCATACACCCGCCCACCATAAACATGGCACATAACTACACACCTACCCGCCAGATCGCTATCTTCTTGCATCATGGGAGTTATGATTGGACTCTAAAGCTGTTGTGCTCCTCATGTATAGGTTATATGTGTTATTTCGTTTGGGTTTGTGTGGTATGTGTTGTATGATTATATATGTGATTTTGTAATTTTATGTGTTATGTGCGATTTTATGTGATGCATGTGCCACATGTGTCTGTTGTATGCAATTTGGTGTGTCTTTTATATTGTGTCGTATGATGATATCTTTTGGGAAGCGATGGAAAGGTTAACCCCTTGTCAAAAATTGTTCTATTTGATAAAACCCATAACATATGTGGTAGACTTGGGGGGTCTTTGTGACAGTGGTTATAGATTCTTCTAAACTGCGAATGATCTAGAAAAATTGCTAATTTACACTTTATTTGATGCCATAGAAAGTGAAAGCAAAAATTCTCCTTTCATTTTGTTCATGAAGAATGCTGAAAAATCCATTGTATGATGATATCACTATATGTGAAAGAAGAGGAGGAAAAAGCTGAATCGGGGAGGGGGAGGAAGTTAATTTTTGTCATTTTAATTTTCTTTAAAGAAGGAAAAGTCTAAAATACCCTTATTCATAAAGCTTTGTTTGGCATGTTTTAATGTCATGGGGGAATTTGGGGAATATAAATTGTTCATGGGAGAGTTTGGTATTTAACTAATAACTCATAGGGGAAAATGGGATTTACTCTTTTATTATGTAATATATGTGTATATAGATGTATATAGGTATATGTATGGGCTTAGGCTTGGGCTTGGGCTTGGGTAGACTTTGGTTGGGCTTTAAATTAATTAGTTTAGATGGCCCAAATGCTAGTTTAATCCAACAATGGCTAAAAAATGCAACTAGTTAACACTATTCATACGGAACACTAACACTTTTTATATTTCACGCTCCTGATATGCTATGCACGTAACTTCAATTTTTTCATGCCTCATATAGGTCAAGTATCATGAAAAAAATGCAAAATCAGGAAAATAAAATAGTTGAAAATTTAGGGAATAGTAACTATTCTTTCAATACAATAAACATCATATAAACCACTCCAGAAGTGTAATGCATGTAAATTTTGATGTACACAGTCATAAAATGATCCAAGTAAGTTAACTGTGTGAGTAGAAAAATTTAATAAAATAGTTGAAAATTATGTCCTACTCGGAGTTCGTTTTTGTAAAATAATAAAAACCACCATTTGAATACAAGAAAATAACTTCAAATAAAACACATAATAAAATAGTATGATATTCATTTTGTATAAATTAAATTTAACTATGGATTGCTCATTTAATGTAGAATAGTAATTTAAACAATTAGAGGCTCATAAATGCAAATAAATAGCACTTAAATAGTAAATACACATGAATGCGGGTCTAGGGTCTCATAGTTACCTTCATAATGCTAATCCTAAAGCTATAAAAGAGCTATAGCCTTATCCAATGTACTTCAGCAGTAGAAGTTGGAGCGATAGCTATCAAGAACTCTTGTTTGTTAACATCATCTTAAAGCATGATACAAAATTAGTCCTCAAATCAATCACCACACCTTATTGACTAGTCTTCTAGAAAATGAAACCAATGATAGAAGAGTTGCAACTAAGATTTCATCCATTAGATTTTAATGTGTTAGAAGGTACTAATAGAGCCTTGAACTTGGTTAGTATCACGCCCCCAAAATTCTCTTAAGCGAATCTCAAAAACGTAATGTCACGTGTTAAGAATGAATATTCTTCCTAAATACGTGAGGCACTTGATTTACGTCCGTCTAAAAATCACAATAATAAATAGAGACAAGTCATCAAAGCATTTAAACAAAATACAACACAGCGGAAATAAGTCTCCAAATTCAGTAAATAAAAAATGCATAATTTCTTACATAGTCTTAAACCAACAAGCGGACTTATAATTCAATATCTAGACAAAATAAACAAATTGTCCATAGCTAAGAAATCTAAATGACTCACTTGATCTCTTGTCAAAGAAACCTTTATCCCGAGCAATAACAAAAGTCTATTCCTCACTTTTTGCAAAGAAAATCATTTTTTACAAAAATGAGACATAAATCTCAATAAGTGGTGATCCCTAAGCAAACTTCTTAGGACCTTTTAAATATTCTTATATGTCAAATAGTCATATTATTATTGTTCATAAATACCACAAATTTGAAAATTCATGCAAAAATCATAATATCTCATGTTAGAATCATAAAAGTTCATGCTAAAGTAAATTCATATGTCAATAATTTACAGCGCTAGAAACCATATCGGACGAATCCAATACCCAAGTCTAAGTATGCATTTATCCTCCGCCATGGAATAAATATATTGACATTTAGCCTCTACCAAAAAGTCAGAAATATTGACATTTATCCTCCGTCAAAAGGTTATAACTATTGGCATTTATCTTCCGCTGAAGCGTCAGAAGTGTTGGCATTTATCCCTAGCCAATAAGAGTCAAGATATTGATATTTATCCTCAGCCAATAAGGGTCATAATATTAGCATTTATCCACAGCTAATAAGGGTCAGACATTGGCTTTTATCCATCGCCAATAAGGATCATAATTTCATAAGCTTTTAAAGTCTCAATTTTCAAATATTTCATATATGTAATCGATAATCAAATTAAAGTATGCAACAATCGAGTGCAAAGTACTTTCATAGTATATCATATTTTGAAATCTTGCCAACTATTTTTGTCCCAAGTTCTATTTTCGAGTTTTTTAAATCATTTAATACATTGAAATCTATTTAAACACATCTAATGCAAATATTAAAAAACCATTAATGCACGTCTAGAGTCTCAAATATACAAAATCTTGAGTTCCCAAATTCGTTTAACCAACAATTAAATAATGATACAAAAATGATTACTTTAATACAATATAATAAACTTACAACTTTCTTCCTAATAAACTAATACATCTAATGACTTAGCAAAAAACTAATACATCTAATGACAAAAAAAAAAAAAAACTAATAAATCTAATACATATCACTACAACACACAGACAACAAACAAACTTTGAACACCAATGACAACACACACACTACCACTCAGCTTTACTACACTTCTCACCACTTAGCTCTACTTCTTCTCTCTACACCGAAACAATAAAACCAAAGGTTACTATAACACCCCATTCCCTCACGGAAACAGGAGCTCTACAAGTCCATTATACACAACCCGATCCAAATCCCAAGTCACGAAAAATGGGAAAAACCAGACGGAGTCTCCCTTGTTTATAGGACTAACCGATAACCTGTGAACAACAGCATAAAATCACAAAGCCGCAATCCAACATTCTCCTACAACTCCAACTCCAACCAACCAACTATGCCCCGTCTCAAGGCCATCCGAGCCTTAGACAAAACAACAAGATAAGCACACAAGCATGCGTGGGATTCACCCATTGAAATACTATGTCATAAAATCACTTATCATACCACTCTAACCTTGTCTATAAACCCTTCTTGTAGTTAAAGACCATCAATCATCTACTTATCACACCCAAGCATGCATGAAAGATAAATAACGAAAGTACTTTAAGTTATTACAGCCATTTACAATCCTGCCCAACATGTTGGCTAAACTTACAACACTTTACAACATTCAAAAAGGCCGAGAATATATACAAAACTATAGGCCACAAAATAGATTATAAGTCACTATCATCTACTTGGCTCTAGGCTCACGAAGCATATACATGCATCCACAAAAACTAGTAGCAAGGAATCACGTAATCATGGAGTTTCACGAGTCTTGTCCTCTGCAGGCTCAAGGGAAGCTGAACCTGCCTCACCTGAAATTGTTAACAACAAGGGTGAGCATACCAAATACGTATGCCCAGTAAGGAAGGAAAAACGGGAACAATATCTCGGGGTTCGTGCAATGCAAAAAATACATAAAATGTATAATAAAAGAAACACAAGAATCCAATAAAATACCACACAATAAAAAGGATATATCTCGATGATCCTAATTAATCCAATTCTCGAACCACGATCCACGAACCACGAATAGAAATCTCGAATAATAGTGTCACTGATAGTGATAAGCCGGCATCCCCTTATAACTCCAAGTTGGGTGTACTCCGGATGTACCCCGAAATCCTGCGACCCAACTCTTCCTGGGCAGCATCCCAAGCGAGAGAGGGACTGGACAACCACGGTAGCCAAGGTATACCGGCAAGCCCGATGCCACCTGACTTCCACGAAACCACTATGCCCAAATGGTTGCGCAACCAATATACAATGCATTTAAGATGATAACAAATAAGATAACCGAATAATCACAAAATCGAGGAACAACAAAGTAGGTTACCCTCACACACAATATGTAATCAATACGCACACACTACTTTAACAGTTATACTAAATCACATAGTCTATGAACAAGGAGATAAACTATTATGCACATAAGGATGAAGACTCCCTCACCTGGAATTAAGCCAAACACGCTAAAATAATAGCTCTGATTTACTTCAACTCCCCGAATTAGCTCAAGTATGCAATCCTAGGGTGTTCATATAAGTTTAACAATTAACTATATCAATTCCAACTCAACTCTTACTTAACTCAACCCTACAACAATAAAAACTATATTTATAATCACTTATTCACACAAGTTCATATCCCACACACAATTGAACTACAAATTTCACCTTACCATATCATTAGACAGTATAGAAGACAATAAAAGCATTAAATACCATTAAGTTAAGATTATAAGTTATAAATTCCAATTATTCTTAATTATAACAATCTATGATCATATAACTAGATGAGCTATCCTTATAGTCCTACTCACTTAGCATACAAAGTCTATTAGAATTTGATCTTTAACAAAATACAAGCAATATAAACATTAGAACAAGATATAAACGTTAAATATGAAAATAACTATATGTGCACAAAGGGGTCATCAACACATTTTTTCCACGGAACTCTACAAAAGCTCAAATATACTCTAGAATGCATTCAAATACACAACAAGCAACTACCTAACAATACAAGTGCCAAAACACCCAATTCCCACATTTCTTCCTTTTGTTATCCCAAGTCATTTAACTCCAAACCGAAGGCTAAGGCTCAAGGTTCACAAACTAACTATTCTAATCTTCTAGTTACACATTATGGCACACTTAGAACCCTTGAAATCATTCATTAACCTATATTAGCCACAAAAGCCCGGGTTACCCCTTTGCGCATTTGTACTACAAGTATCTTAACCGAAACTCAACCAAGAGTTAGAAAAGCACATTTAGTACCTACTTACCCTAAGAACACCAAATATGTCAACCAAATTCACCCGAATCTATGTTTGACCCAAAACCCCTTTGTTCACCAAGGCTAATTAGCTTCCAAACGGAATACGAAGTTCAAGATACGTAACCAAGCTATACTACCTTCCTATTGACACTTAATGACACTACTTAGGACCTTGAAATCACACTTTAAAACCCAATTATCCGAAAAGTCCGAATTTACCTCTTTATGCATTTACACTACAAGTACCCTAACTGAAACTCAACTAAACGAAGCGAGTACATTTCTAGTACCTCCTCACCTATTAATCACTAGCCTTAATGCCCAAATGTACTCGGATTTACAATACACCCGAAATCCCTTTATAAAGTTACCCTTTTTAGCTAATTTCAAGCAACTACTCAACCAAAATCCATTCTAATCTCACATAAGTGTTTTTCTATGTCCAATAGCACTATAGGAACCAATAGATAACATAGTTACAAGCCTAGGATCAACATGGCACTCTAGGATGCTCATGGATGCTAGAAACAAGCTTGGAGTGGATTGGTTTGAACAAAGATTGAATTTTTTTTTTCTTTTTCTTCTCCTTGTTGGTTCACGTTTTTTTTTTAGGGAGGGGGGGGGGGGGGGGGAGGGGTGAGGGTTTGGCTAATTTCTTTTTTTTTGTTTTATAGATAATGGACTATAAGAGTTCAAATGGGTCATGGGTCAAGGGTTGGGTAATTGGGTCAAATCTTGAGCAAATAGACCAAGTTTTAGTTAATTGGATCAAGGGGATGATTTAATGTAAAAGCTGAAATTTACTATTCATTAGAGATGCTAATCATTTTATAGCTCGCACTCCCGATATGCTATGCACGTAATTCAAGTTTTCTCATGCCTCCTAAATGACAAGTAACATGAGAAAAATATAAAATCAGAAAATAAAATAGTAAAATTTCCTTAAGAAAGAAATACACATAAATATATATAAATGAATGACACTAAATAGTAATTGTACATGTATACGGGTATGGGGTCTCACAGTACTGTTCAAAATCTACCCTTTTCTCAAAAGTTTTTCTCTTTTTTTCTTTTTCTTCGTAAACATACATCAATTTCAATCACAAGTATGCAAAAGAATTATCTTTTCAACATTTAGATGCAATCTTTAGAATCAATCTTAGCATGCTATTTTCTTCACGAAATTCAATAAATCACATGCTATAGTTCGATTCATGTAAAAACATGCAAAGCATTCACAGTTCATATAGTTACGATTGTTCAATAAATCATATGCATTATACCATATAATGCAGGATAAAAAAAATGGGATTTAGTCTCTGCCTACACAAGTCCAAAACTTCACAACTTAATCCATGTTTCAAATATCAAAATGTCCAAAAATATGTCTAATAATTTTATGATCTATGAACTTATATATTTTTAGAATGAAAATGAAATGCTAGAAGCCTTTATGACTCTCACAACATTTAAACTATAATCATAAGAAGCTAAAATAATTCTTCACTAAGAATAGGCCCTTAGATCTCTTTCGAACGTTGACACCAAGAGACCAAGAACTAAGATCCAAGCTAGCACGACGCCTTATCTCTCACGTAAGCCATGCAAGATAAACTATTTGTTTACAACCTTTGACGACTGAAAGCAAGATTTATTTTGTGCTCTAATTGGAAAGACATTGCTTAAGTTGTTGTACAAAAAGTGAATCTCAAAATAGTCAAGAACAAAACCCGGGTGCCAAAAGGATATTTAGGAAAACCAAATACTTTAGAAAAGATAACAAAATACAAGCAGGCAATGACATGTTATTATACAAATAATAAAGTTGATAACATAAACAACTACCACGCACATTTATTTTTTTTTTAAAATCAATAAATTTAGTGCCATAATTCTATTTTATGCCAAAACATGCGGAATATTGATAACAACCATATTTTCGTAATGGTTCGATAAATCGTATTCATAATAACATAGAATATAGAGAATTTTTTGAAGGTGAGGATCAATCCACTTACCTCTTTTACGAATTAAGCCTTAACCTCAAGGTTTGCACAATATGTTCACAACTTGGGCATGGAATACTTTCTTATATTTTGCAGGAAGGCTACAAGTTTTAAAACATTGTATAGATCACTCTAAGTTAGATATCGAATTATAAGACTGGGTTTAAATACTTTTCGAAAGGCCCTTAATCCAAAAAAAAAAAAGAAAAATCAAATAAGTCAGTCCCAAAAATGTGGGGCGTAATAGCTAGCTAATTAAATGTAAAGCTAAGAAAAATTTAGCACATGATTGATTAGTGAACATTATTTCCTCTTTGAATGATATTTTGTGAGCAGACTTACACCGCGATAGAGCGGATAACCTTACATTAGTTTTATTTCAATATTAATAACGTTATTGTTTCGGGATGATAAAAAAATAAATGATAAAAGATTTTTGTGGTTACTAAACTATTTCTTTAGTTTTCAGTATGACCAGGGATAGAAAGCCTTTGTAAAAGGATAAATAAGATTCTATTATGTACTTTTTGACTTTTGCCACAAATATTAGTAAAGATAAAATCACTTTATCTCCTTTTCACCCTTTACTAATCGAGAAGTATCGGCAATCTCTCTTTTAACTAGTTACTCGGGTTATTTCACTCTGTAATTAGTCTTTACCAGCTTCTTGCGTGCTCAGATGAAGTCTAATTTTCGATAGTTACTACTCCGTGGGAACATCTATCGATTTTGCTATCGGGAAAGTTAGGCATGGAATCACGCTAATTAAGTAATGTTTCTAATCCATCGAGAATAAGATTTACTTTAGATATTTGATTTCCCACTTATGCTTTTTCAAGCAAGGCTGACTTCAACAAGGAATAGAACCATAGCTCAGACAAATTGATGATCCTTTTCTCTCCTGAGGTCACCCAAGGTAGACAAAATGCCCCAAACCTGAGAGTTCGATCAAAGTACAAACATTGCTTCAGACATAAAGGAAGTTCACATGCTTAATTCATGTCTTACTTTCGTTCTTTTCTTAGAGTTCGATCCCAAAGCTTCCCTGAGCTTGGATGTTGCAAAGAGCGGATCGATCTCCTGCTTCCCAAATGTCTTGACTTACTAAAGACTGGAATTGGAATGAACCATGCAATTCATAAGGAATGAGATTCGGTATCTACTCTATCTATTTGATTGACCATAAAGCTAGGCATGCCAAATCCATCAATCCCAGTCTTTTCATTGCGCTTAGGCACTTAATAAGTCCATCTTCACTTTACTATTCACTAAAAAGTAATAACATATTTTCTCGATTAAAATCATATCCAATCTTAATCTTCCTACTAAGCCAATCACCAGTACAAGTAACTATATCCAGTTCATTCCCAACTAATGGTATTTTTTATCCTATTTTAGTAATTTAACTATCAGCCAGGTCTTATTTTGGCAATTCCATCAACTATTCTATTAAAATATACTAAAGTTTAAGGGTAAAATCAGCTAGATAAACTATATTTTTCAACTAACTTAAACTTATTTGTAAACCCACCCTAATACATTAAAATTCCATGAAAAAATTAAATTTATTTACAAATCTACCCCAATAAATTAAAATGCCATGAAAAAAAAACTCAAGTAAGACTTGAACCATAGACCAAAAGCTTAAAAATCAAGACTCAAACCACTAAGCCACTACAAATTCGTTAGTTATTTTGATGCAAATATATCATTACAGCTTATTAACCCAAAACCAAGCCCCAATTCTTTTTTTTCCCTTCCTTACCTAACCGTGCCCCTTTTCTATCAACCATGGCAGCGACTATGGTAGCTGTTCCTTGGGCTACCTCAGTCACCAAGGAGTAGCCACTGTGGCTTTTTCACGATGGCTAAGGCAAGGAGCAGCCACCATGCTCCTAGCGCCGCTGCCACCTTGGCCGCTACCAGCGGCCATGGTTGATAGAGAATGGGGAAGGGGGTTGAGTGTTAGTCTTATGTCTAAATACATGATTTTGATGATAACAAATCAAGAAAAATGAGAATTATAAAGTGTGATTGAATTAATATGGTTATATGTCTAATTCACATTTATGACTCATACGGATAAAATGTTTATATTGCTTTGAGTCAAATATTGATTGATGGCATAACTTGCATAGAGAAAAGAATGAAATTGATCAAATGAAATGCAAGTTTGAATGATTGAACTTGTCAAGTGTGTGAAATCAAATATTTCTATATTTTTAAATACACACTTGTTGGCTTTGTGCATTAATGTATGCATTAACAAGGGCCAAATTGTGCTTGAATATTTTGGCTTGTGCGGATTATGTTGTACTAATATTTTTGTGAGCCAAAATATCTTGTGAATACTTGATGTTAAAAGAGGAAGAGGATCTTGTTTCAAACAAGATAGTGTGATTGATTAAACAAGAGATGCAAGATTGAGAAGATGCAAATCTTGTCGGCCATGGAAGAATGTAATGATCAAGCTCACCACAAGCATGAACCAATGAAGTCTTGAAGAATTTAAGAAGTGAAGATCTTAATATCAAGACTTGAAGACTTGAAGATGATGTCGTGACATAAGGCGGAGATGTGGCGACATAAGGGGTAGCAGCTTGAACTTGTCGTTTACCTTGGATTTTCATTTGTGTGGCAAAAGCTCTTGATGATCTTTCAAATGATTTTAAATCTTTTCTAAAGAGCTTTTTGAGGTCAATTATCTTTTGAAGAATTGTTCTTAAAAAGTCCAGATGTCTTTATCTTCAAAAAATTAAATTTCGGGTGAAAATTAATTTTAAACTCTTGAATTGTAAAAATCGATTTTAATCTTTCCTCAAGAATTTAGAAAATGTTTTGAAGTGTTAAAAAGGTTGGAAACACTTTAGAAGAAGTATTTTTGAAGTGCCTAAATGTTTTATTTTTGAAAAATTGATTTCTGGTGATATTTTGCAAAATTGAAACATTGGCACTGTTCATGTTGGTCGACGTACTCAACCGAGTCCTTGCCCGGATTATTCACCCGGATTTTGCAGATTATGTCGGAAGAGCAATCCGGTCAAGTACCTCGCCCGACTTAGTTGCCCAGCTTTATCTAAAAATTAAAAAACTAGTTGTTCAAGAGTCGTTTTTCTTGTTCTTTTTATACAAATCTCACCCATTTTATTCTTGACCTCTTTCACACATTTTCCATTGATGCTAATCTTATATTGTTGATCCAAAATATCAAAATGCATCAAGCTTGTGTTTACAATGTGCAAATCCTATGAGCATTCAAGAAGAGCTTCAAATTGTATTATCTACTCATTGTAGAGTTATGTTGTGCTTCATTGTAATATCAATTCTTTGTATTGTATACACTTATGGGGCTCTAAATTAGGATTGAGAGAATCCTTGTAAAGAGACGTGTGTAAGAAAATCCTTTGTGGATTCAAAGGGTAGAGGTTATAGGTTTGAGGTGTTACCTACTTTTGAAAAGACATTGGTTGACTCTTGTAGATTCAAGGATTGTTGTACATGCTCTTGTGGATTCAAGATTGGGATTGTATGTGGGTTTGAGTTTCACCTGTTTGAAGAAGCTTGGTTGCTCTTGTGGATTCAAGAGTGGTTTGTACGTTGATTTGTATTTCACTAACTTGTAAAGAAGTATGGAAGCTCTAGTGGAGTTTGTGAAAATCCTAAAGGGAGGAAGACCTTAGGTAGTGGACTACGCATTTGGGAGTTCGAACCACTTAAAAATACCGTGTTTGATTTCTCTTTCCCTACTCTATTTACTTTCGTTGTTATGCATTATAACTTGCTAGATTATATTGCTCTTATATGTGAATTTATTAAGTATAATCTATCTTTGCAAGTTGTGAATACAAGGTGTTTGATAAATAGCCAAAGTGAGTATAACAATTGAATTCCATAATTTTTAAAGTAGTGATTTGTCTCTGTAAGCCTAATTCACCCCCTCCCCTTCCCCCAGCACTCTGGGGTTGCTCCATTGAAAACAAACAATGTTGTTATTTGGAAATTAAATTAGAGGATATTTAGTATGTACTTGATGAGATTTATTTAACAACTTAAGAAATAATGCAAAAATAAATCATTGAAAGTAAATTTCATAAATCTTATACGGATCGGAGCAACAAAGATATTGTATTTGGAGGCATAATGTCATCAAATGTCATCAAATTTGGAGGTTGAGAAGACTTTGAAATTAAAGTTTCAACTAACTTCTACCTTTAAAATTGATTACAAAAGATATATTGGTATGCTTTTTGTTGTAAATGCGAGAGATTGAGAAATCAATTCTCATGGATGACATCATTTAATATGTGTTATATGACTTAAACCTCTTTTGAATAAAAATAATAATAATAATAAACTATAACAATAATCACCCAAGTAACCCTGAAAGAAATGAATGAAATATGACTATCCATGTCAACTTTGGCCTTTTGTTCCTGCATAAAAAGAGACCATAATTAGATCTCGGGAAAATATTACATTTAATCCCTATTGTTTTAAAAAAAAAATTCAATTTGGTTTTATTATTTAAATTTTTTTAATTTCGTCCCTATTGTTCCTCCAAAAATTTCAATTTGGTCTCTATTGTTTAACATTTCTCAATTTCATCCCTATTATTTTTTCAAAAATTTTAATTTCGTCCCTATTATTTCTCAAAAGTTTTAATTTCGTCCTTATTATTTTTCTAAAAGTTTTATTCCATCCTTATTATTTCTTAAAGTTTTAAATTCGTCCTTATTATTCAATGATTAAATTGAAATTTTCTGAAAAATAATAGGGACTAAATTGACTAATTTTGAACAATAAAGACGAATTTAAAACTTTAGAAAAATAATATGGATGAAATTGAAACTTTTTAGAAATAATAGGAAAAAATTAAAATTTTTGCAAAAATAATAAGGATGAAATTAAAAAAAAATTAAATACATAAGGACTAAATTGAAATTTTTTTAAACCAATAAGAAATAAATGTGACATTTTCCCATTAGATCTCAATCACATAATTAGGAGAGTTTAAAAATGACAAATATCCAAATGGTAACTTAATTTTTATTTATTTATTGATTTATTGATTGTTTGACTCCATAATATTGAACAATATTTTACTCTATATACAAATACTATATAAGTTATAGAAGCCACGCAAGTGCAGCAAGATGATGTTTACGGCTTATCAGTGACGCGACTAGTGGCTTTTTAAGTAGAATCAATTTATCTCTGATAATAATAATTTATGTTGAAGATAATAAATAATAGAGTGAGGTGTACTAGATTTTTTTATGATTTGATATAAGTGCATTGATCTCCAATATTTAAAAAATAACATAAGTAGTCTATGTGATTTTAACATGTCCTCTCCCTGTATTTTCGTTCAATTAATTAATAGAACTGTTGAAAAGACATAAATTCTCCTTCCCTTTTTGTTTATTTACACACATATACCTATATATATATATATATATATATATATATATATATAGGTCATCTGGAACAAGCGAAGCACTTGGGAGAACCTTGTGGCCTCTTGCAGCATAGAAGTCCAGAAATCGTTGGCATATAGCGTCGCCAGTGGTAGGGACATTTTTGAGCTTGTCTTCCACAACTTCCTCTGTGATGGGCTGCGGTGAAGCTGAAAACAAGATCCTACAAAGTTTAGAAAGTGCAGAAGATTGAAGCTGACGAAGGGGAGATTTTGAAATCTCATGTGATTAGAATAAAATAAAAGATAGGATTTTAAAGCCTGTGATAAAACACGAAATCAATCCATCTCCATCAATTCCCTAAATACATAGGTATCTATAGACTCCGGAGATTCCTGGAAGAATTTTCCTACAAGAAATTAGACAACTTGACTAGATTTCTTAATTCGACTCAATCACAACAGACCAAATTTAGTTAGATATTTTAGGGTGAGGGGGTGGGGGTGACAGACTGGGTAGGGTGGGGGTGGGGGAGGAGTGGTGGGGATGGGGGATGGGGGATGGGTAGGGTAGGGTGGGGTGGGGTGGGGAAGATGAGATTTTTCTTTTTTTTTTTTGTTTTTTTTTTTGTATTTTTTAAATTTTTTAAAAGGATTAATTTGTTCAACTAGTTAAATATTTTAATGATAATTTTTTAAAAAATTAATAAAAATCAAACTTAACTTGTGTGTACATCACATTCTATTAAATATGAATGATTTCTTAACGGTAAGGGGTGTTGTACATTTTTAAAATTACAGGAATTATTTATGTTAGTTTTTAAAATACAGGAGAAATCGATACACTTATGCCAAACCACAGAGGGTTTGGTGAACATCCTTTTAATAGCTTAAACTTTTAGATGAAGTTGTTACTTAAGATGGTATTAGAGTTTAAATATCAAAAGGTCTTGAGTTCAAAACTCACCACCATCTATTTAAAAATATTAAACTGTCGAAGTGTAAAATTAAAAAAATAAATTAACTCCTTCTGTACTTATTGAGATAAACTTTTAGATGAGATAGTCACTTAACAATTTATTTAATAGTCTTACCCAATTGTGAGAATCGAAAATTTTGTTTATCGTCACATATTCCCAAGTATAAAGCTCTTTAAACTTGTCTTGGTGTGTCTTGTTTGAAGTTGTCATGTACGTACAACTATCTCAATAATTCATAACTACAATAGGTGGAATATTGAAAATATAAATACTAAATTTTCAGTCTTAAACAAAATATATTTCTCTTCATTAATGGGATTATAGCACTTATAATAATAAACAAGAAAGCAATATCTACAAGTTTTCAACTGATTTCATTCACTTATCAATGAATATCACTAAGCAAAATTTTATTGTAAGTTTTACTTTACATGGGAAAGATTATTAAGTGTTTAATAGTGTATGGTCCAGTGTTAAAATCACTCTTGCTAGATCGTGGGTTTGACATTCTCCATTGTTCTGCAGTTCCGCCTTTAACTAACATAATATATATTTATCTTCAAAATTAGGATTAGCCAAAGATTAAATCAACATCTAAAATATTATAGATTATCTGGTGTAGTATAGTGTACTTCAATACGACATAGATTATCTTATATGGCATAATCTATTTCAGTTGATCCATAATTCCTAACGAAGTCCAAATTCAAATATTGCTCATATATTTATGGATCTAAAAGACGTTTTTTAAAAAATAGAAATTTTTAATGATTAAATACCTACATCAAGCATATCTTATTTACTTAAGTACAAAATAGTATATACTACATAAAATCAATCCAAACACATAAGAATCTTTAAACAGCATCCTCACATCACTATCCTCCCAAACTTAGAATCTAGTTTGCCATAATTAAGTTTACAAAACCATATTCAAGAGAAAAACAAGAAATGCAAAAAGAAATACATATTGTATAGCATTATAGAAGTGTCTTGCAAATCAAGCTTGATCTTCAATTTTTTCATGGTTTTTTAGTTTGTATTTCCACCTTTCGTATACTCTAATTAAGTTAACTAAAAATGCTCTGAAAACTAATTCGTCCAAATCTCCCAAAATGTTAGGGTCAATTGTTCAACTACTCCTTGGGAATCAATTTTAAATCTAAATTTTGGTGGACATTGATCATGACCAATTTGTGATCCATCTCAACTTGGGTAGGCTCCAATTTTGTGTTTGATTGCAAAATTAAATGAAAATTCAAACTTGCAATTGATGCGAGTTTCCCCATTTTTCTATTTTTCCATTTTCTTTGCCTAATTTCATTTTGCATATTCACACAAAGAAAAACAGACAAATGAAAGAAGAAAGCAATGGTCTTCTTTTTTGTTTTACATACCGAAGGCTCAAACTGTTTATCTTAATAATATATGTAAATGGGTTAATACTACAACATAGTGCTTTCTACAAATGATTGTTTTACTTTGTGCCTTTTGATACTTTGACTTGATTATTTCAAGTAGCAATTTTTTTTTTTCAGTCCAAAATATATAAGCCACATGTATCTTGTACTAATTAATTAATAATGATTAATTATTAATATATTTTTTTAAAAACATAATAAATTAATAGTTTTAATAATTTTTTCACTATTAAATCCAAACACCAGAAAGTATTTTATAGTGTGACAACCAAACACAAGAAAATATTTTATTTTTCTGGAAAATATTTTCTCCTGAAAATATTTCCCATCAATAAGTTATTTTACGACAAACAAACAAAGCCTAAGATAAGACTACCAAGAATATAGTCTCCTATGAAAAAACTCCAACTTTTCTTTGTTTGAAATGAAAAGCCTTAGTTTTCCATAATTATCCTTATCCAAATTTTGAAAAATTAAAAAGTTATGTTCAAGCTTAAATTCATGAGAATAGAAGAACAACGTTATGGGACAATAATTCTTTGACAAGTCAAGCAGCAATCAAAATGTTTGGATGTTAACTAAGAAAATCTAATATTAACAATGTGACTAAGGAGTATATCTATAACACAATTGGATCGACAAATAAACCACTAGTTTTGATAGTAATACAACCTTTCTTGGAGGCCCCGAAATCAAGTCTTACTTGTCTATGATAATAGGATACCTATGTAACCACTAATATATGACATGTGACATTCGCATCGGTGGGAGATAATGTATATGTGTGATTTATAAGTGGGTGTTGTTGATATAAGGTAAGGAATAACTTGGATTAACCATTTTGAGCCAATAAAAAAGAGGCTCGAGTAATTATGTCTTATGCCTATAATACCAGTCTAGCCTATGGGCGTGAGATTCTAGGCTTTGGGCATGACATAACACAAGTATTAGAAGTCAATGGACCTACATGGACTCCATAGCAATTTCACTCACACATATTTTTTTAAAAAGAAAAAGGAAGATCCCAATTCGAATTGTGAAATAATGAGGTTGAAATTGTTAGATCATTATGCCAAACAAGCTTTGCTGTTAAGTATTATCTCAATTATTAAATCATTGAATTTGTAAAAAACTGCAGAGGAAGTATTCAAAAGGAAGAGAGGCTTCAATGATGATACTGCCCTCTATGTTTCCATTACATTATGGTGGAAATTCGATCTATGACTCTTGACTTTATTTGTTAATACAAAAGTATAACCCCCGCTTAAGACTATTCATGTCAAAGAATTTTCTATATTAATTATGTATATATATATGGGATTTGAATTCCCTAATCACGTAATAACTTTATTAAAGTAATCATTAACGGTGAGGAATGATACAGTTAATTTCTAATGGAATCCAAAATCTGTACAGAAGGAGATTGTTAAATGAGCACCTCATCTAAAAATTTAAACTTTTAGAGACGGGTTTAAGTGACAATCTCATTTAAAAGGCGGAATATCAAAGTAATCATTAATGGTGACAAAATAATACAGTTAATCTCTAATGGAATCCAAAATCTATACTGAAGGAGATTGTTAAGTGACCACCTCATCTAAAAGGCAAAATTAATTTTTGAGTCTTGCACTTGGACAGTTTTAATATTTTTTTTTTAAATGGGTGACGGTGAGTTTTGAATCCAGAACCTTTTAGTACCTAGGCTCTGATATCATGTTAATTGACCACCTCATCTAAAAGTTTAAGTTATTATAAATGAGTTTATTATATTATTTATTATCTTCAACAGAAATATATAGGGTATGGTTGCCTTGAATATGGATACTTAGGTTCCAAGTAATCGAGGGTGAAATAATGATGATCTTGAGATGTAATGAGGTAGTTATTTGATCTCTATACTTATAATTTTTTATTATTTTATTATGATTATATTATCATATCACCACTATTGATTTCTATTAGCCTTATGTCTAAATGCATGATTTTGATGATAACAAATCAAGACAAATAAGAATTATAAAGTGTATTTGTGCTAATGTGTTTATATGCTTAAATACACACTTATTGACTTTTGTACTAAAATTTATGCATCATTCTAAGCCAAAATGTATTGCAAGAAGAAAATGTGATTGAATTAAAATGGTTATATGTCTAATTCTCACTTATGACTCATATGGATAAAATGTTTATATTTCTTTGGGTCAAATATTGAATGAAGAAATAACTTGCATAGAGAAGAGAATGGTATTAATCAAATGAAATGCAAGTTTGAATAATTGAATTTATCAAGTGTGTGAAATTAAATATGTTTAAATGATTAAGAAGACTGTTGGCTTTGTGCATTAAATGTATATATTATTAAGCCAAATTGTTCTTGAATGTTTTGGCTTATGTGGATTATATTGTACTAATGATTTTATGAGCCAAAATAGCTATGAATGCTTGGTGGAATAGAATCTTGCAAGAAAAGAAAAGTGGGATTCAAAAAGAAGAAATGCAAGATCAAGAAGATGCAAATTATGTCGGCATTGAAAAATGCAATGAACAAGCTCACCACAATCATTCCATTAGTAATGGGGATTCAGAATATCACACATTGATCAATCAAAGAGAGATTCAACAACTAAAAGAAAGATCGATTATTTTGGGATCCTTCCTTTCTTTAAACGGAATGAACCAATGAAGTCTTGAAGAATTAAAGAAGTGAAGATTTTAAAGATCAAGACTTGAAGAATTAAAGATGAAGTGGTGACATAAGGTAGAGAAGTGACGAAATAAGGGGTAGCGGCTTGAATATTGTTGTTTGCCTTGGTTTTGCACTTGTGTGACTTAAGCTCTTGGTAATTTCTTAAAATATTATTTATATTTTCTCAAGAGCTCTTTGAGGTCAAAATATATATTGAATTTCGGGTAAAAATTGATTTTAAACTCTTGGATTATAAAAATTAATTTTAATCTCTCATCAAGAGTTTAGAAAATATTTTGAGGTGTTAAAAAGGATGAAAAATCTTTAGAAAAAGTGTTCTTGAGGTGTCAAAATGGTTTACCTTCAAAAGATTGAATTTCGGGTGAAAAATGGGCTATTCTGAAGCGTTGGGCTGTAGGACGAGTCCTCATCCGATACCTTTATCCAGCAAAGGTAGAAAGTGTCGGACGAGCACTTATCCCACAGGATCAGTCGGTAGTGGCTGAATTTGAAAAAACAATAGTCGCTAAAAAGCCGTTGAAATATTTTCTATTTATATCAAAACTCACCCATTTCATCCTAGATATCTTCCACACATTTTTCCTTGATGCTAAGCTTATATTGTTGATTCAAAACATCAAAATGCATCAAGCTTGAGCTTACAACGTGCAAATCCTATGAGAATTCAAAAGAGCTTTAAATTATATTATCTACTCATTGAGAAGTTATGGTTATGCTTCATTGTAATATCAATTCTTTGTATTATATACACTCATGGGGCTCTAGACTATGATTAAAAGAATCCTTGTAAAGGGATGAGTGTGAAAAAATCCTTTGTGGATTCAAAGGGTAGAAGTTGTAGGTTTGAGGTTTTACCTACATTTACCTTGGTTGATCTCTTGTGGATTCAAGAAATTGTTGCAAGTTGGTTTGCACTGCACCAACATTTGAAAATGCATGAAAGCTTAGTGGGGTTTATGAAAATCCTAAGGGAATGAAGACCTTAGGTAGTGGACTATGACTTTAGGTGTTCGAACCACTTAAAAATACCGTGTTTGATTTCTCTCTCCTTACTCTATTTACATTTATTGTCTTATATATTGTTTAGAGTGATTATATTAATCTTGTGTGTGAATTTATTGTGTTTAATCTTTTTTTATCAAGACATCCACACAAGGTGTTTGATAAATTATCAAAGTGATGATTACAATTGAATTCTATTTTTTTTATTTTATATAAAAGTAGTATTTTGCCTCCATATCCTAATTCACTCCTCCCCTCTTAAGATAATTTGGGCTAATATGTGGTATCAGAGCCGAGACTCTATGTATAATGTAACAACTAGTAGAGAAAAGATCATGGCAAATATTACTATATGCTCTTTCAAAAGCTATGTGAATTTGTCTTATGTTGAGTGCTTAATTTGGATATGTGCTTTATTGATTTTGATGAAATTATACTTGAAATGCTAAAATGAAGAATTGGTATTGAGAAGGCTAAAATGTTGAATGCAATACTAACTCCCAAGGATCCAATTGAAGTTGGGTACCTATATCTTGTTATGATTTGTCGTAGGAATATCCAGCAACACCAAAGTTGAAGGTAATGCAATGCAAGCAAAAGGCAAGATCATAAGGATAAGGAAGCACCATAACAAAGTATTTATTGTCATAATGTGCTTTTTGAAAATGGTTTGAAATTAAACTTGCTTAGTCAAATGTGTAATATCATACATGTGTGATTGAAAATGAAATTGATGATATATTATTTGGTTGTTGATTGAAAATGTTCATGACAATAATTTTGAGAAATGTATGAATGCTTTTATTGATTGAACAATTTATGCCAGAAGGGTAGAAAATATTGAAATGTTCACTATGTGAAAATTGAATACTATTCTTGGAGCAAGGGGGAAGTTACTTGGATTATATGTATTGAGAACATAAATGCTTGGAGTAAGGGGGAGCTTACATGATTTATATGCTTTAGTTGAATACCGAAGGGAGAGAAATAGAGAAGTAATTTCATGTGCTTAAATACTTTCATACTATATATGCAAACATGATGCACCTCGTAAGAGGAAGATTTATAAAAAATGCCATTGTGATGCTATTTTATGTAAGATTCTATTGTGATGCAATCTCGTGTCTCCTTGCTGTAATTAATTCATTTTGATGATGTCAGAGGGGGAGAAAAGTCTATTTAACAATATACATGATTGATACTTGAAACAAGTTTATGGATGTAATGTATAATTTTGTATTAAACTTGTTTATATGCATAATGTGAAGGGGAGTTTGGCCTTGAAAACTCCATATTTGTGCTATAATGTGTTTCACTTAAATATTATCTTGATAATAGCATATTGAGATTTGTCATCATCAAAAAAGGGAAAATTGTTAGCCTTATTTTTAAATGCATGATTTTGATGATAACAAATGTATGGTTTTTCTACTAAAATGTATGCATCATTTTAAGCCAAAATGTATTGCAAGAAGAAAGTGTGATTGAATTAAAATGGTTATATGTCTAATTCACACTTAAGACTCATATGGACAAAATGTTTATTACTTTGAGTCAATATTTGATTAATGACATAACTTGAATAGAGAAGAGAACGGTATTGATCAAATGAAATGCAAGTTTGAATAATTGAATTTATCAAATATGTGAAATTAAATATGTTTAAATGATTAAGAACACACTTGTTGGTTTTCTGCATTAAATGTATATATTATCTAGCCAAATTGTGCTGGAATATTTTGTCTTATGTGGATTATATTATATTAATGATTTTATGAGCCAAAATTGCTATGAATGCTTGGTAGGAAAAATCTTGCAAGAAGAGAAAAGTGAGATTCAAAAAGAAAAACTGCAAGATCGAGAATATGCAAATTATGTCGGCCATTGAAGAATACAATGATCAAGTGTGAGACCCAAGCATGCATTTTATGTACCTTTATTTACTTTAAACATTATTTGAAAGTATTATGTGCTAATTATGTGTTTATCTATTTTAATACATCATATTTGCATTTAAATTACATATAAACATTTAAATATAGTCATATTTTTGCGAGTCAACCATATTTTACTTATTTTTACTCTTATATATATAATACATACATATATACATACAAATATATACGATAAATGTTTTGTCTACCATTTTTGACTATTTGACTTAGCATAATAAGACTTATTTGACCATTTAACCACTTAGTTAATTTATACAATACATATACATACATTATACATAACAAAACACAAAACCAAGCCAAAGAAAGCTCAAGTGTTGGCCAAGAGAAGAAAAAAGAGGAAAGAATAGAAAACAAGGGTTTTGTCATTTTTGAAGAAGAATTCTTGCATTTTTAGGCCAAATCAAAGTGGAAGTTGCTCAAACTTTGTTCTACATAGCTAGTTCTTGCCATTTCTAGCTTTTTTTTCCACAATTTTAGGTGAGGGTTTTCAAGTTCTTGCATGTTGTTGCTTACTTTAATTTATGGAATTTCATATATATGTATGTTATAAATGTTAGTTGAAGATGAATATATGTTGTAGTAGTGATTTGAGAGCTTTATATATGCATTAGAACTTGTTGGAGGCAAAATAGTTGTTATATGCGAACTTTGTTAATTGGAAGTTGAGAATTTGAGCTAGCTTTGATGTTTGTGATTATATATATGTGTTTGTGGAATAAATTCATGACTTTGGTGTGAATTTGGTGGAGTTTGGGATTTATTTTGATTAATTTTTAAAAATTCTAACAAAGGTGCAAGATTGGAGTTTGGCTGGTTTAGTTTGTTTTATGCCTAGTTATGCTATTGCAATGGGTTCATAATGTATTATAGTTGGTTGTTATATTGATTGTGCAAGGGTTATGTATTGTAGAGATTTATAAAGTGGTTAAAATGATGACTAAATATTGGTTGTGTTATGAATTGAGTAGTAATATAGCATTGAAAATGGCTTATTTGATGACTAGAGGTTGGTGTTAATGTGTAGAGATCATGTTTTTTTAATGAGTAAAAGTTGGTATTAATGTGTTGGATATATGTTCTATTTGAAGCTTAGTTGTTGAGTAATGAATGTATTGTTGAGTAATGAATGTGTTGTTGAGGGATTAATGTGGTTGAGAGACAACCTACTTTGTTGGGCTCTCTATATGATGCGAATGTATGAATATGTTACGAGATGTGATGTGTAGTGTCGGGTTGTAACCTTACTCTGTCATGGTAGCAACGTGTCGTGCTGGGCGGCATAGGGCTTGCCGGTAATTGCATGACTACCATGTACTAATCCTTTCTCACGTGTGGTCGGTGATGGCCATGGTGAGATTGGTTGTAGATTCGTGTACATCATGAGTGCACAATCGGGGGAGAGAAGTGTTGAGTTCGTGAGGGAGATATAAGTGTCGGCTTCAACAAGTGTTCTAAAACGGTATCCTTTCAATGTGTTGTTTAACTTGGTTGTTCTGAGGTTATAGAGCGAATGTGGTTATTTGGTTACTAATGTAATATGTTGTCTCTAATGTGCTCAAATTATTTTTAGGCTAAAGATTTCAAACTTCCTTTTATCCCTCCCTCACTGAGCCTGTTTAGCTCACTCATCTTTAATGCATGATACAAGTGTTCATGATGTATACTATGTGCACAAGGAAGCGGTTAATGATCCTGAGAATGTGCCATATGTTTGATGTGTTTTGGATGTTGAGAAATGATGTTGCTAGATGTTTGCTTTGTTGTTTAGTAGTTTTGAAGTTTATGTATTAAATACTTGTTAATTTAACTTTCTTTAAGTCTAGTTATTTTAGTTGTACATATATAGTTGGTCATGTTAGATCATGATCACAACTAGCTAGTTTTATATCTTAGCGCATGTTTATATTCAAGAATGCTTCAGTTTTGAAAGAGTTGTCTACTTTTGCCAAGTGAACGAATGTATGTTTAGTGTATTCCGCAAGAGATGTGTTGAAGTGCTGACCGTACTTGATTTCCGAAGGGACCGGGTTTGAGCGTGACATCAAGCCCGTATAATCATGAACTAATGAAGTCTTGAAAAATTAAAGAAGTGAAAATTTTGAAGATCAATATTTGAAGGCATAAAGATGAAGTGGTGACATAAGGTGAAAAAGTGGCGACATAAGAGTAGTGGTTTGAATATTGTTGTTTGCCTTAGATTTGCAGTTGTGTGACTTAAACTCTTGATAATCTCTTAAAATATTCTTTAAATCTTTTCTCAAGAGCTCTTTGAGGTCAAAAAAATATTTTGAAGAATTGTTCTTAAGAATTCCAAATATTTTTATCATCAAAAAATTAAATTTCAGGTGAAAATTGGTTTTAAACTCTTTGATTACGAAAATCGGTTTTAATCTTTCTTCAAGATTTTAGAAATTTTTTTGAGGTGTTAAAAATGATGGAAAAATCTTTTGCATAAGTGTTCTTGAGGTGTCAAAATATTTTACCTTCAAAAGATTAAATTTCAAACGAAAAAAAGGGCTATAAAACAACTGTTCATCTTCCTCTCCCATCTTATCCGCCAAAGCGAAAAGGAAAACTCTCATCCTCTCTCATCTCATATCAAAGGTGTGTTCCATCTTTTCCATCAATCTCGCCATCGCCATCTTCATCACCGGTAAGTTTTTTTTATATATATTTTAAGACAAAGAAAACTCTCATCCTCTCTCATCTCATATGCCATACTAGTGTTAATCTGAAAACCCTTCTTGTTCATTTTCATATCTAAGGTGTTCTCCATCTTTGCCATCAATCTCTCCATCACCATCACCACCGCCACCGCCATCTCCATCACCTGTAAGTTTTTTTTTTTCTATATTTTTAAACTATATTCCAACAAAGGCTAGACCTTGTCAAATGAATTCTGAATATTTAGAATTATGTAAAAAAGAAATAGCTTCACTACTTGATAAAAAAATTAATTCAAAAATCATATTTTCCATGGAGTTGTACAACTTTTTATGTTAATAAACATGCTGAACAAGAACGAGGTGTTCCTAGATTAGTTATTAATTATAAGCCACTTAATAAAGTGCTTAAATAGATACGTTACCCAATTCCAAATAAAAAAGATTTGTTAGATAGATTCCATGATGCGGTAATCTATTATAAATTTGATCTTAAGTCTGGATATTGGCAAATCCAAATTCATAAAAAAGGCAGATATAAGACTACCTTTACTGTCCCTATAGGCCATTTCAAATAGAACGTTACCCAATTCCAAATAAAAAAGATTTGTTAGATAGATTACAAATAAATGCTTCAGATAATTTATATTGAATTTTCATTCTTTCTCCACTATCAGAGAATAATGAGCGAGTGATGTTCTCAAAATACTGAGTAGGTATCAATCCTTCTTGCACACAATTTAAATTTGCACCTGAATCAACAAGGGAAATAATATCCTTGATAATATGATCTGTTTTATAAGGAGGTTGATTTTGACTAACCATTTTTGGAAGGTTACCACTTTTATAATGCACCTAAAAAATTATCTTCAGCTGATTGACTAGTTGATGGAAGATCTATAGCTGGAACCTCTATAGAAAGGGAATTTCTCACAATTTTAAATGCAAAATCCGGATCCAGAACTGTAGTTGAAAGAGCATAATTCTCCTTCATGTTCGTGGTGTCATTGAAGTTTGAGCACTCTTTCTTACCAACTAGAATCCAAACTTGTTTAAATCTTCTTGACTTCTTGAACCCTCGGATATATTTCCCTTCCACAAATGAATTTCGTCTTTGTTCAAAGAAATTCTCCTCCTTATCCTTTAGATTATGAACCTCCACCTTGCCCTTACCTTTAACAATTTCAGCAAAAGAAAGACGATTTTCGTTCTTCATCCTCGGGTGGAACAAAACTTTCAATGCGGGCAACAAACTACCATAATCTGAGACTGATCCTCACGAGCACCATTACTTGCAAAGACAGAGGTTTCAAAATTTGGATTTTCATCTTCCTCGTAGATAGGGGCAACCAGTGATTCCGTCCCAAAAGCAATTATCCAGTTGTCCAAGATTGAAAAGAATTGATACCAACGTGAAGAATTGAGACCTTCGGGGATAATAATCAATCTCGGACCACCTTTTTTTTTTATTTCTAACAATTCCAGAAAACGACCCCATTTATTCTCCTTAAAAAATAAGGATCAAACTTCTATCCGAACAATTTAGCTTCCAAAACCATCTCTCAGCCCATTTAAACTTAAGAAACTGTTTAAATGCAAAATGCAACCATTTAACTTCAGGAGCTTCTAAGAAAATAGACAGTTTAAAGATTTCTCAAAAATTCTAAGAAGTGGAAAGTTTTCTCCTTCTATGGTAAGCTGAAACTGTTTTCTCTCAATTTTAAGGTTGGTGTACTTGTATGCAAAGTCCTTCCAGTAAGCCATCAAAATAAACCAACAGCTTCATACACCCTAAAATTCTTTTCTTTTTTTTTTTTTTAGTTAAAAGATTAGAACCGTGATGTCAAGACTCCTGAAAAACCAATCAAAGCTGGAAAAGTACGCTGAACACCAGAAAAATGATAAAGGGTGGTGCGTGGCCTACACGAGCCTTGCCGACGTCGACGCGTGAGGTCACGCGCGTTGCCAGAAAACAGCGTTGTCACCTGGGTAATGGTCGGATCTCCCTCGCGACCTCACCTGTGTGTTCAGGTCTTCAAAGTATGAAGGCAATAATCTTAGATCTACAAAGGTTGCGTCTAGGGTTTGGTTTGAAGAAAAAGGAAAGGGTAATGGTTGAAATCAAGGCTGAAATGGATTTTAGCTATTTTTTTGTGGTGAAGATCTTGAAGATGTTTGGTATTTTTAAGTAGTCTTTCATTATTTTTGTTCATTTTTCTTTTTTTTATTTAGATAATTTTTAAAATTTATTTTATTGCATTATAGAAATCATACTTGTGTTTAAGAATCTTAATGTGTTGGCCATCAATAATTGTATTTTTAATATCCAGAATTTTTTTCTGTATCTTTTATGTTAATTTGCTATTTAAACTAACCGGAAAGCTTATAGAGGTAGTTGATACTATGGAAAGGATGCTTACAGGAAACAAAGTGGGTTGGCCAGAAAGGTCGAGAGATTGAAAGGACAGGGTTTAAACTTTGGTACTCTAGTAAAGATAGGTCAAGAAATGGGGTAGGCATAGTTGTAAGTAAGAACCTAAAGTAAGATGTATTAAATGTCAATAGATGTGAGGATAGGATAATGGCACTTAAGGTAGTATTAGGTGGAGAGACTTTAAATATTATTAGCGCTTATATCCCTCAGGTCAGTTTAGGAACCCAAATTAAAGAGAAGCTTTGGAAAGACTTAGCAGGATTGATGCACGGAATACCACTAGATGAAATAATTTTTATAGTAGACTTGAATGGACATGTAGGAAGGGACAGCAATGGATACACGAGTGTGCACGGGGGTACGGCTATAGGGATAGAAATGAAGAAGGTAAGGCTATATTAGACTTTTCATTAGCATAAAGAGAAGTTTTGTAAGGACTTAGCAGGATTGGTGCATGGAATACCACTAGGTGAAATAATTTTTATAGTAGACTTGAATGGGCATGTAGGAAGGGACAACAATGGATACACGAGTGTGCACGGGGGTACAGCTATAGGGATAGAAATGAAGAAGGTAAGGCTATATTAGACTTTTCAGTAACATATGACCTAAGCTCTGTTTGGCCTAGTTTTTTGAGAATCAAAAGTGCTTCCTGTGAGTTTAGAAGCCGATCTCACTTGTTTGGCCTATTTCTAAAAGTATTTTTAGGTAAAAGCAGAAGCTGAAAAAAGCTGAAAAACAAGAAGTTCCAAATTGGAGCTTTTCAAAATAGCCTTTTGCGAAACTGTTTTTATATAATGCGAGAAACTATTTTCTTTTTCTTTTTCAAATATACCCTTTCATATTTTTTTTAAATACAATATTGCCTTCAAATTTTTTTTAAAGCTCAATATTGTCCAATATAGGCCAAACAGTCAACGGCTTTTATTCAACAGCACTTCTAACCAAATCTCTATTAGAAAAGCTCTACAACTCAAAAGCTAAAATTTCATAGCTAGGCGAAACAGAGCCCTAATTGTTACTAATTCCCTGTTTAAGAAGAGGGATGAGCGCTTGGTCACATATAAGAATGATTTTTCAAGAAAACAAATAGATTTCTTTCTGGCAATGAAGAAAGATCGCTTGCTTTCTAAGGATTATAAGGTAATCCCAAGAAAGAGCCTAACTACCCAGCATAGATTGCTAGTTTTAGACATAAATATTTAAAAATGGACAAGAAAAAAGAGGGTTTATAAGTGTTCGAGGATTAGATGGTATAACCTAAAAGGAAAGAAGCAAATAATGTTTAAGTCAAAAGCTTTAAAAGAATTCGTATGGGAAACAAATGCGAAACAAATGGAAACGTAAATGATATGTGGGAACAAATGTCAGAGTGTTTAAAAATGGTAGAAAATGATATTCTATGAGAATTTAAAGGTGTCGCACCAACCCAAAATGAGGTTTAGTCGTGGAGTAAGGCCAAGAGAGAGTTTTACTAAGCATGTAAAAAAGATTATAATCATGAAAATTTAGAGAGATACAAAATAGCGAAAAATGAAACAAAGAATGCAGTTATCGAGGCTAAAGCAAAAGCATACAAGGAACTTTATAGGCGACTTGATACAAAAGAAAGAGAAAAATTGGTATTTAAGCTTGCAAAAGTTAGGTAAAGGAAAACTAGTGACCTAAATCAGGTGAAATGTATTAAGGATGAAAATGATAAGGTACTAGTCAAAGAAGATGAGACAAAGGAACGGTGTAAAATGCGGTGTCGAATGCGGTATGCTCTCGGGTTCGATTTACGCTACTTGCCCTGGGCACCTTTAACTGACTTGGTGCATGTATTGGGATATATCTCTGCACCCAGGAGTTTACTAGTTGGTGGTCGGGCTCTGCCCTAAGGGTGGTCGGGCTCCACCGATCTCCGGTGGTCGGACTCTGCCAGTTGGGTTCCCATGTCATCAAAAAAAAAAGGAACGGTGTAAAAATTATTTTTACAAGCTCTTTAACGAGGGTCATTCTAGTAACATAAACTGATAACAACTAAATAGATCAGAAGAGGAGTTAAACCGCACATTTTACCGGCAGATAGGAAAAGAAGAGGTTAAGGGGGCACTCAAAAAGATGAAAGTTGGAAAGACTGTAAGTCCAGATGTTATCCCAATTGAAGTATGGAGGTGCATGGGCAATGAGGGTATAACGTGGCTAACAAGGCTTTTTAACGTAATTTTAAAGAGTAAAAAGATGTCTGATACCTGGCGAATGAGCACCTTAATTCCAATATACAAAAATAAAGGAGACATCCAGAATTGCGCCAATTGCCGAGGAATTAAATTAATTAGCCACACTATGAAACTCTGAGAAAGAGTGATTGAAAGGAGAATAAAGAGCAATACAAGGGTTTTAGAAAATCAATTTGGTTTTATGCTTGGGAGATCAACAATGGAAGCTATCTTTTTACTAAGGAGGTTAATAAAACAATATTGAGAGAACCAAAAAGACTTACACATGATGTTTATTGACTTGGAGAAAACATATGACCGAGTTCCTAGGAAAGCTTTGTGCAGAGTGTTGGAGAAAAAAAGTGTGTGTATAGCATATATTGAAGTGATAAAAGATATGTACGATAGAACGATGACTAGCGTAAGGACAAGGGGAAGAGAGTCTAGTCTTTTCCCGATTACAATACGACTACATCAAGATTTGCCCTAAGCTTATACCTTTTCGCACTAGTTATGGATGAACTTACTAGCCAAATCGAAGATGCAATATCATGGTGTATGTTATTTGCAGATGATATTATTTTGATAGATGAGTCTAGAGAAAGTGTTAATACTAAGTTAGAATTATGGAGATCAACTTTAGAATCTAAAGGCTTTAAGTTAAGTAGATCAAAGATAGAGTATATGGAATGTATGTTTAGCAAAAATAAGTCGATAAATGAGATAGAGGTAAGATTAGACTTAGAAAGAATATAAGAAAAAAAGAGTTTTAAATATTTGGGTTCTATGTTCAACAAGATTGGAAGATTAATGCAGACGTTGATCACAAAATCAAAGCAGGATAGACGAAGTGGATAAATGCGTCAGGAATCTTGTGTGATCGAAAATACCACTTAAGCTAAAAGAAAAGTTCTATAAGATAGCCATTAAGCCTACTATGTTATATGGTTCGGAGTGTTGAGCGGTATATATGGATGTGCATGGGCGATGAGGGTATAACGTGGCTAACAAGGCTTTTTAACGTAATTTTAAGGAGTAAGAAGATGTTTGATGCCTGGCGGAAGAGCACCTTAGTTCCAATATACAAAAATAAAGAAGGCATCCAAAATTGAGCCAATTACCGAGGAATTAAATTAATGAATCACACTATGAAACTCTTTGAGAAAGAGTGATTGAAATGAAAATAAGGAACAATACAAGGGTGTCAGAAAATCAATTTGGCTTTATGCTTGGGAGATCAACAATGAAAGCTATCTTTTTACTAAGGAGGTTAATAGAACAATATCGAGGAAACCAGAAAGACTTACACATGGTGTTTATTGACTTGGAGAAAGCATATGACCGAGTTCCTAGGAAAGTTCTGTGGAAAGTGTTGGAGAAAAAAGGTGTGTGTATAGCATACATTGAGGTGATAAAATATATGTATCATGGACCAATGACTAGCGTAAGGACGAGGCGAAGAAAGTCTAGTTTTTTTTCCGATTACAATAAAACTACATCAAGGATCTGCCCTTAGCCTATACCGTTTGACACTAGTCATGGATGAACACACTAGCCAAATCCAAGATGCAGTACCGTTGTACATGTTATTTGCGGATGATATTGCTTTAATAGATGAGTCTAGAGAAGGTGTAAATACTAAGCTAGAATTATGGAGATCAATTTTAGAATCTAAAAGCTTTAAGCTAAGCAGATCAAAAATGGAGTATATGGAATGTATGTTTAGCAAAAATAAGTCGATAAATGAAATAGAGGTAAGATTAGACTCAGAAAGAATACAAGAAAAATAGAATTTTAGATACTTGGATTCTATGGTTCAACAAGATAGAGAGATTAATGCAGACATTGATCACAGAATCAAAGCAGGATAGACGAAGTAGAAAAATGCGTTAGGAATCTTGTGTGATCAAAAAATACCACTTAAGCTAAAAGGAAAGTTCTATAAGATAGCCATTAGGTCTGCTATGTTATATGGTTTGAAGTGTTGGACGGTGAAATATCAACATGTTCATAAAATGTCAGTGGCTGAGATGAGAATGCTGAGATGGATGTGTGACAAAACTAGGAATGAAAAAATTAGGAACGAAATGATACGTGAAAAAGTAGAAGTGGCCCTGATTGAAGATAAGATAAGGAAAAATCGTCTGAGATAGTTTGACCATGTCAAGAGACAACCTGTCAAGGCACTTGTTAGAAAGTGAAAAAGTTTAAAAATAGTATACCAAAAGAGGGATAGAGGTAGACCTAAAATGACTTAGACAGAGACAATTAGACAAGACCTTGCGTGTATGGAGCTTATAGAGGAGATGGCTCTCAATAGGAACGAATGGCGTCGCATGATCCATATAGCCAACCCCACCTAGTAGGACAAGGCTTAGTTTGGTTTATTTCGATTTTGGTTTGCAATCGTGAAAATCATCAAGTTTCGGTTTCGATTTCAGTTTTGGTGGTAGGTTTACCTAATTAGTTTTAGGGTAGAATACCTCATTTTTCACAGGTATCTGACCTGTAGCCATCCCTATGGAAATTCCCTCAACCTCACACCCTGGTCCAAGTCTGGGACTCATGGCCCACTAGGAAGAGATCTGCTAAATCAACTTCAGCAAACAAGGAAAGATCAAAACAACTAGAAAGATAATTTCTCCTTAAATGAAGATTAACTCAAAAATAGAATAGTAAAGTAAGAGAAATGACACATGTAATAGGCATTCATCCAATGACTCTCAAACTGGTTCAGTTCTTCATATGCAGCAACTTAAGCTACTAAGAGGGAAGTCTCCATTAGAGTTGAGTCATATATATATATATATATATATATATATATATATATATATATATATATATATATAGTCTTGAAGTTGATATTCATAGCATTAGCAAATGAAAGTAGATCTATCCTACATCCCATATCACAGCAGAATTAGATTGAAGGTGACATTGAACAAATAAGTGAAGCAAGTCCCTAGCTTTATTAGAATATTCACCCTACACATTCAACAGATAAAGAGTAGGTCATTTTGCATACAATATCCATCATTATCAGAATTGCATGATTCCCGATGCGTATCTTAAGATTTGGTTTGATTCACGAACAAAATGATACTGATCAGTATGCGAATCAGAGATGTATAGGAATTACAGCTGAAAAGCACTGAATCATAATGAATCTTACAACTCAATATACAATTTACAGATTTGATATGATTCACTTCTATGCTATTATATAGATCAAGTCACATTATGTTTTTGTTCTTTTTCCTAATATATTTAAAAAATTGTTTCACCATAATAAAATTGAGACAACTATAATAAATAAATAAATAAGTGAACATGCAGCCAAAATCTTCGGTGAAGATGAATGTGATGAAGAGAAAGTAAAGTTGTTGTTTGTTAATAATTTTTTCTTGATGATAATATTGTTATGATAACCTTTCAGTCTGTCTACTATAAAGATTCATGTGAATCAACAGTTGTAAATCTATTGCTGAAAGTGAATGAATAATTATCATTCACAGGTCAAAACTGATAGTTTAGCTCATGATACGTTTCACGATTTGACAACCATATATGTATTAATTATATACTTCGTGAAGTGGAAGTAGGCATTGTTTGACATGGAATATCTATATGTGACCACTAGCATGAGCATTCTAAAAACTTTTTGGAGGTTGTGACACAATTTTATACTTCCAGTCCAGAATTTCAATCTCGTTACTCAGATGCATATAACTCTTAAATTTCCACACTTTATATCTAATTGGTCACGAGTTCACTAGATGCACACAAAAAATTAGAGATCAATGTCACACATACCTTTAGAAGCGAGGAAGTAGATTAGCAAGCAAGTTGCTCCATATTTCAGGATAGCACCTGAAGATTTTAGGTTGAACAACAAGTGGTCTAACTACGGCATAAGAATAAGCTATATAAGAGTTTAATGAACAAGCATACTAATGAAGCCACTCAAATCCGAGAAGAATGGAAAATGAAACCAAAAAAGATAGATAAAAGGATAACCTTGTTTGCATCTATTGAAGCCATGAAAGCATGTCTGAAAGCTACATGCCAGTTACAAGCTAATTGTACTACTTGCATCGTCAGTTCGAGTAAGCAATAGACCAAAAAGAGGCTAGCAAAAGCTCAATTACTAGCTTGCTTGGACTTCCTTTCCGGGCTAGAGTATGGTGACAACTTTACAAAGAGTAGTAGGTGCAATCAAAAGAAACTAAATCCATGAAGTGCTTCATCTTCATCAAATACAGAGTTGATTACAGAAAGTACAAACCTGCACATTAACATTCATTATCATCAACCCTCATTATAATTTGAGAGAGTGAGATATCATTATATACAGGAAATGCATAATTAGAAGGCAAATATAATATCTCTAAATGACTCGATATGAAGATTACGAAATCCCTACATATAACACAGGCTGTGGAAACAGGTCTATCAGCGCTGTGTAGGCAGATAAATGCAAAACTTAGATTGGACACATCATTCTGTAACATTCAAACCATGCTCCCTGTTAACTGAATCGCAATATGCTATTTAATGAATCTGAGACGACTTTTAACTGAATAAGTAGAACCATCCCAGTGATGTCTACAATATGTTCCTCTGCCATTTTATCTTGCTATTCATTTTCTATTAGTTTACAAGTAACATAACATGCCACAAATTCTCTGGAGTCAATTTTGTGCTCTACAATTTTTCTCCTTTACCTTACAACTAACGCCATAACGACATCCAATAATTTATGCATCTTCCTTTACAGACAATTAACTTAGATGATCATAATTAACATTCAAAGCACTACCAAAATTTTATCAAGTCTATAGCAGATACTTGCAAAACAATTAGGAGAATCTTATGATAACGGTGGGCCTTAAGCCATAACTGTAAAAACCTTCATATGCAAGAGAGTCTGCCGTGGTCAAGTTAATTCCTTTTGAATGACGAAGTTGTTTTGGATTGAGGAGGTAATTGTGGTGCGAAGTTGAAGTAAAAACCTAGCAACCAACATTAGTATATATAATTGTAAAGATAAAATAACTGACATGCTGACTCTCAAGATTCAAGGAGTTGTCCAGGAGCATTAATATGATGTGAAATTTAAAAGGCTAATCTTATACTAGAGATTATTACCTAAAGCTAAAGACACAAAAAAGAACTAGGACATCAAGAAGCAGTTCCCCATGTTTATCATGCATTGTGATATCTAAAGATATCTTAATTTTAGCAACCATCTGAGTAATATATATTGCTTAGACCTCAGAGGCTTTCTCACCGATCATTGAATGCTTTTGTTCGAAATACTGCACATTTTTATTACATCTATGAATGTATTTTGTTCATCTTAATTCCACTTTCAATGAGATTTACTACTTACTAATGTTCCTCTACACAAACAGTGAAAAAAATTGATTTATCAATGCATTATGCGTTTACATAGATAACAGCCAGTTCTAATAGTCTTATCAGAGGTTCCTTTAGCATGCATCCAGTATGAAATGAACACATGAATTCGCCAAGTATGAGTTGAGTGCTCCCACCATCTAGCCAATGATGCTTGGCCAGGATAAGACCCAGGTTCCAGAGTTATTAACGAGCATTGTTAATGGAATTCGTAAGAATCGGGAATAAGATGTACTCCAGTTTACTTTTATACATAAATAGATATGGATATAGATTTAAAGAATCTTGCATAAAACCTGATGATGACTAGAATGAAAATGATTATGTAGAAGCCAAGCTTGAATATCCTCAACTTCTTCTCAGCATTGAGAAATCTGAAAGCTTCAGTCACATCAATAAGATGCTGCCGCGCTATGAACCTGAATATGTAACGGGACATCAACAAAAAAGATAACATCTGAAGTTCTAGCATATGTTTGACAGACATCATATTCCAAACAAAATGGAGAACTTAACAGACTACCAAATGTCTTCCCAAACTTCGATTATCAATGGCTCACTTCAATCATTGGTTGTTTTTAATTTATGACGTTTGAGTACATGTTTTCGGATTCCTCTCTCATTCTCTTTATCTACCACCGTGTTCTGAACTCTTCTTTTGAAGGAACTCATGTAAGTATAATTATTCAAACTAGGAGTAGATTTTTAGTATATAACATGAATACGCTACTGCTCAGCCAAGATAAATACATTTGCTGCAGTAACAGTCTCAAATGACAAACACAAAAGTACTTGATAGAAATCGTACATCAACTTCAAGTACTTGCAGAAACTAAAACACATTGCTAACATAATCATGTCAGATATTAGAATCATTAGTAGGCTCTGTCAAAGTTCTTGAATGCTATCAAGATGCTTCCAGCCTGATACAGAATTTGCTAGTCCAGTGACTTACATTTAGGGAGATTCAAACAGAGCATGGGGAGGAAGAGTTACTTTGGCTGATAAGCATAATTAAGTATTATATTAAGACAAGTTGGAAGTATTGAAGAGATTCTGAAATTTAATTAATGGTGAAGTGGGACATAGAGAACATAGCAGCAGCATGCTTGAACTATTGGCTCTACCAGATTTTTGTTTTTTTTTTTTTTTCCAATTTTTGGTTCAAAATGGTCGTCTGGATATTGGAATGGTGCCCTTATTTGCTGCACTTGCAATTGTTCATGACTAAGTGAGGTAATTCATACACTTTTTAGATTTATGCCCAAATAGAAACACAACAGCTTTTGGTATATGATACTCAACAAATCTGCAATTGTTACAAAGTAACAAGCTTTAGGTGTACCAAAGAAATTCAAATTTGTAAGTAAACATAATAGTTTAAAGGACAGAAAGAGAAGGGTTATATGGTGTACTCAGACATACTACTAGCCACTTGGCATTCTACTCAGACATACTACTAGCCACTTGGCATTCAAAACAAAAATGTCAAACTGAGCAATTGTTTATCTTTTATAATTTTTTGTCTTACTTCCAAAGTTGCCCAACTATCACGTCCAGAAAAAAGACAATCTAGAAATACTTTCTGCAATAGTGACATTCCGTGTTATACGGCAGTTTAGAGTTGGCAGCTAAGAAGCAAAACAGTAACACTATAAGCATGGATGCACATCAACATGGACATAGGTTAAGAAGAGAAAAAATGGAAGACGCTCACATTTGTAATATAGTAAAAGGTCAACATAACTTTGAATGAAGTATCAAATAAATTTAACAATGGAGAAGGTGGCCCTAGATAGATCTACGAGGAGAAAGAGGCTAACGCTAGTTGAACTCGTATAGCATAGGATAAGGCAAATATTAAGTTAACAATCTCTTCAGTTGCATACAAGTTTATAGTTGTAAATTTTAATGTATTTAAAAGTTTTCCCTTGTTTTCCTTTCTATCTTTGTGGGAGTTTTGACGAAAGCAGTTCCGGGCAAGGACAAGATGGTTGATTATTTCAACAAAAGCTTACTACTGTAAGTTACCAAATTCAGAATTATTTTTTCAAGCAAATTTTTGGTGTCGTCAGATAATAGCTCCCGGAACTAAAAGAATTATTAGTCTGATTTCGATGCAAAGAAAAACTAAACTTAACAGCAAAAACCAAAATAGAAGTTACTGCTGAGGGAACTAAGGTTTCTTGCAATTATAGAGACAGCCTACATGTCCCTCTGTAAGAAATCCAGTTTGTGAAGTACAGCAACTCATTGTTTTAGGCTTCAGTTTACATTAGAAAAACACAAATCATTAAATGCAATATACTACTAATTGGTGGTAAAACTGTTGATGAATCACTTGGATGCCTAGTACAAAGAAGAGGAGAAGAGATGGGTAATTGAGGCTTTCACGGTTTGAGTGATGGGGATCGAAAGAGTGATATCCTTTTGGTGCCTTTTGACCTTATAAATCCTGCACTGTTTTGGTAAGTAACGAAATATAGACCAGCAAGCTATGAGGATGCAATGGATATGAATCAATAACATTCTTTGCCTTCTTCTTTAGTTTAGTAAAGAAGTGCCTTTCCCCAAGGGCGCAGGTCCCATACCTTCTAGGTTCTCCCTTGTCCTTTCATTTCATCTATTTTCACTATTCCTCAGATGTTTATCATTCATAATCAAGCAAGACAATCAAAAAACCAACTCCAATGTAGCAAATCAAGAATTCTGCCACAATCTAGATAACTAATTTACAAGAAATTGATTGGATGAAACTTACTTTTGTGCATTAAAATAAGCAAGAGGAAGTGTGAGCAGGAAGAGTAGCCAGTTCCCTGTCACAAGGAATATAATGCAGAATGCACCATGTAATATAAACTCGGGAACAAGGACAGCGTTTATGCGAGAGGATGATTCGTATGGGTTCATATGGTCAGCCTCCAAATCCGATAAACAGACCATCTGCAAGAAGCATCAGAATTTTCAGATATGGACTGCTTAGGCAAATGAAAATTGTTTGTGATGGCAACAACTCAATATAAGCACATAAGGGGAGATTTGTCCAACATAGGAATGCAAAACCGACAAAATATATTTTATCACCAACAATAAGGAAGAAATATGTAGAAATTACATAAACACAGCTGCGAGACAAATTGTTTTTCTTTTTTTTTTTGAAATCCGTGGATATCCGAACTTTGCCCAACTAATCTACAGGATCCTGAAATTAATGGCCGGGTAAACCTCTGCGAGACAAATTGTACTCAAAGGCTTTCAACAATATGCACGCAATTACACTAGGAAATGTCTTCTCTTTCTTCATAATCATTGGCAATATACTTAAGACAATTGCACATCAGATCTCTTCCACTTAACAACAAATTACATAAATGTTTGCTCTGCAACTATTCAAGAGAGTCTAATGTTTACTCACAAGCACTGCTAGAGTCATCTTATCTAGTTTTCTTACTAAAAGGTGTGCAACTCTTATTATTTCTGATAATTATATCTTTTTTTTATTTCAATCTGAAGACCATTTTCTTTGTCCACCAAAAAGAAAATATAAACAATAAATAACAATTAGCAATGAGTATAGAATAAATTAGTAGTATAGGATACCTGATAGAGATTAGATGCGATGAGAAGCATGTTCATGGCGAACAGTATGAGCCAAAGAATTGGTTCCCACGGCATTGTTGCACTGCTTTGATTTTTTGCTCTTCAGTTTAAGGCATTGTAGAAAAGGTTAGGCTTCAACTTTTGCGCTGCTGGCGCAAAAGCTTCTCTCCTTTGGGGTTTTTGCTATGATGGTGTTTTAGGTAAATGACAAGAAGTGGTAATTCCTTTGTGGGAAATTCTTAAGTGGATTTAGACCATGGCGCAATCCATGTAGAACTGGTAAATGGGCTAATTTGATACGGTTCAGTTGAATTATAAGTTAAGAAAAATGAGTCTGGCTTGATATGTATATTTAATGGATTAAGTTAAACTGGACTCAATTTTTAAAATATAAGATCCAGCTTAGCTCATGAACCCGTTACCACGAGTTGCAAACTGAGTTGAGTTGGGCTGGGTTAGCCCATCTTTTTTTTGTGATTATTATATTTTGAATTTTGATAGTTGGATTAATAACGAAAAAAACTTAAACTTAACTTTTTTTACAAAAAAATTAATTTAACAATTAACAAGATGTAAGTTGATTGATAATATTAATATAAATGATAAAATATTACTTAACAAACCATAAGTTCACGTGACACGGATACGTTACTAATAAACATAAAAAAAGAACATTACATAAATTTTTAAAAAAAGTTGGTGGAGAAATCCTCCATTTTATTATGCTACTTGTACGGGTGTTGGGCCTGCTGGTGGTGGTAGTGGCGGTGATTGAGGATTAAATTATTTGGAACATTTGAGTATTCAGATACAAAATGTCTTAAAAGCATTTCAGTTCTAAATTGACAACGAAATATATATTTACGTTCACAATAGTTACAAAATATATACTCATATTCTTCAAAATAAGCAAAATGATTCCAAACATCTTAACGTAATGGTTGTGAAAGATTTTATCCTCCCATAGTCATAGATATTGTGTATTTTCTTATAGTAAAATAAAGAGACAATAGGTAGTAAAATAAATATATAGTTTTGTAGTAAAATAAAGTTGAATACACTAACTATTTATAAAAAAAATTACATATACAAATTATAATTATAAAAATAAATAAAATCGTATAAAAAAAACAAAACGTCTTTTTATTACAAAGATAAGTAACGTAAGTTAGTACTTATAAAAAACAAATATAAGTTAGTACTTATATTCCTTTGTTAATTTGTCTTTAAAAAAGTTATTAGTCATAATGCATAATATTTAATTTTTGTAATAAATGGGCTCCAATTGTGCTTATATTGTGTTGGGCCTAAGTTGGCCTCAAGATGGGCTTTATTTGGGCTCAAATTGGGTCTAAGTTGAGCTCGAGCTGGGCCTATGCTGGGTTAGAGCTGGGCTGGGCTGAGCTTATGAGTTAAGTTGGACTGGGCTTGGACACAAATGGATTGGGTCAAAAAATATATGACTCAGCTCGGCTCACAAGTCGAACCCACTTTCAATCAAGTTGGGCTGAGCCCAAATTTTCATATACCGAGCTGAGTTGGGCCTGTGTCGGCCCAACCCAAATGCTACCTCTATATCTATGCCATGTCTAAGCCACTAAAAGTTTGCCACATCATTAATACTCAATGCGGCATAATTATAATAACACCCTTATAATTTAAGAAATTATATTATGCCCCCATGTTGTTTAGCATTTTTTGATCGCACAAAACTCGCTGATAAAATATTCCGACGAAGTGGAAAAATTTACTTTTCGACATTAGTTTTTATAGATTTTTACATCAAATTACTCATCTCCCCATTCTAAGTAAATATCTAACCTCTAACATACGATATTCAAACATCTTAATCAAACCCTCTTGATAAATTGCCATTTACGACAATTATTAGACTTCATGGATCGCTAGTTGTTGAGGTGGAGCAGGTTGGGAGAATGGTGGATTTGGGTGAAAAGGGCGAACCAAATAGATAGAAGATGGTGGTAGAAATCGAATGTAAAGGGTGGTGAGTTTGTTGGCATAAAGTGGAAAAAAGGTAGTGGAGGCGGAAGATGAAGGTAGAAATGGCAAGTGAAAGAATGTGGTAGGTTTGTTGGAGGTGATAGATAAAAAATGGTAGAAGAATGGTGGTGGATCTGTTGAGTTAGAGGGGTAAGTCAAGGGTGTTGGTTTTAATGGAGGTAATGAGAGAAGAAATGTTGAAGGTAGGTGGTGGATTTGTTGAGTTGGAGAGAAAAGGTAGTGGAAATGGTGGAATAATTATAATGAAAGACTTAGACCATGGATGGGGCCATGGTCTAAGTCCACTGATGAATTTTCCTTTTTTTTTTAATAGTAAATGTCCTAAATAATTTTGCTCGGTTTAACAGTTTGATCTTAATATTTTAAAATGAACATTTTAATCCTTAATGTTTAACATTTGGTACATGGTCACTCCTGAATTATATTTTCATCTAAATTTTAACTCTTTTAGACCTTGAGAAGCATGTGGTTTGTAAAAAAAAGGGAATTATGAGGACAAAATGGACATTTAGGGTCTGTTTCAATTGAAGGGAAAGGGGGAATGGGAGGTAAAGGGAGAGATTATAAAATTATCTCCTTTATTTGTTTTGGAAGTTTTTCAAGAGGGAAAAAAGTTGAGGTGTCAAAGCAATCCCTCCCAAGCCTACTTTTTCTTTCCCTCCAATATGAGGTAAAATGGAGGGGAAAAGATGTTAGGAATAGTATGCCCAAAAGACCACTATCACTTTATCATTGATATATATATATATATATATATATATATATATATATATATATATATATATATATATATATGTATAGATGTATATATATATATATATATATATATATATATATATATATATATATATATATATATATATATATATATATATATATATATGTAAGGTCCTTGCTTCAAGTGTTGACTTAGGTACGTGGTGGTTACGTACAAAAGGTCTAAGTTATGGGAACTTGTTAAGCAAAACTATTTAGTCCATAACTAAGTAGTAGAGCTGGGCACTCTACTATGCTAGAAATTATTATGAATAAGTTCCTTTTACAGTAGGGTAATTTGTCTTAATCATGGATAAGGTTCCAAACTTACTTTACTTATGCATGTGTATGCATTGGGCAGGACGCTGTAGTTGTGATACTCTAAATACGTACTATCAAAGAAAGAAGTCACCTATACCTACAAGCTTCTAAGTGGGTCAGTGCTCTTAATCTTGAGCATATGTGGGTGAATCAAGTTCTTGCACTTTGAGTCACTATGGGTAAGATCTTATATATGGGTCAACAGCTCTGTGATTTGGGTGTCTAGATTTGGTGAGAAGGGACATGCATATGTAATAAGGAATCTATACAATAATCACCTCCTTATAATGATCCAGGTTGATCATCCTAAATCTGTGCGCATAGTAATACATGGTGTATTGGTTGTTACACTTGTGGGTTGCTCCCGTGGTCAAGTGTTGGGTTAGAAGTTCTAAGGAGAATAAAATATAGTCAAAGAGGTGATAGTACACTTGGTAAACCTGTATTGGCTATGAGTAAGTATAAATGGACGATTTGGTCATTATATTTAGTTGGTCTGAAGACTGAGCGTCACATATTATTGACTAACTCTTGTTTATACAATAATTATCTTGGAGTGCAGCCATAGTCTTTTACTTGAATAGACTAAGGTTAAAGTGGTAAAATATTGCTAGGAAACTTGCAAGAATATTTTGGTCATTTTCAGAGGAAGGATAATTATGTTTTTGGTCCCCCTTCTAGCCATTTACCTTATAAGTGTATTTACTAAATAAAGAATTACTATTTTGAATAGAGGATTTAATCATTTGACAATTAAAGATCATAAATAGAATTCCCTATTTGTGGAAGATATTTTCTATTTTGATTATTAGCTGAATTTTGGATTAAATAATTGATAAACGATAATTAAATAAATAAATAATTAATTAATTAAAGTCTAAAGGCCACTAAATATTTAAGATAATTTTTTTCATAATTGGAGAAAGGCTATATTCTTAAATAGTAGACTAGATTTGCATTTTAGAATTAAGTAGAATTAATTAATTTAATTGGATAGAGCATATGGTTGAACCGTGAGCCATGACACACGGCCCAAGGCTAGCTAGCAAGTGGGATAGGTAGCCCAAGGATACTAGGCGTGTGGTATGGGCTAATTTATTAAGCCAATGTGAACGCAATGTGTAAACGAATTTCTATTTTATTATGGAATTAAAGAATAATTCAAAGTCCTAATTCTTTACTCTTTTGGATTTGTTTTCTGATAGGATTACCTTGCATATTTTCACATATATAAATGCCTCTACCTTAAACTCTACAATTGCACCATCTCCTTTGATATCTCTATCTTTCTCTCTTACGAGTAAGCTTCAACTTTTGAAGAAACTCAAATAGTTTTTCTTTTAGTTTAGTTTAGCAAGATCAAGTTCCGCAATTTGATCAACACTTTAGATAGGAATTTGGAATAGAGGGGAAGATCAAAGTCGAGGAGCAGAACCTTGATCTAGGTGTGTGAAGCTCTCTAGCAAGAGTGAATTTTTCTTTTTCATGGTTATTTGCGATAAAGGTATTCCTAAAAGCTTTATTTATTTTTATAATTAAACTATGATTTGTTTAGATGTTCAAGTAGCTATTTCATGTTTTATTCATTTAAAAGATCCATGCATGAATGCTTCTGCATTATTCTTGCAATTATAGAATTTGATTCATGTGTTATGACGTTTCCCTTTAGTGGTATCAGAGCCACTGCGAATTAAATCATGAAATAATTAAACTAGTTTAATTGTTTAGTAGTGAAAACTAAGAAATAATTTAAGAAAACTGAAAAATTCAGTTTGGTTTAATGATTTTGATGTATGTAATTATGTGTTCTTACTGGATTTTATGTTTATGTGAGACCCGAGTTCGGATTACGTGCTAATACGTGTTTATTTAACTTTTACGTACAAATTACGTGTTTAATTAACTTCTATGTGCCAAATTTATGTGGTTATTTATTTTAATTCATAAAATGTTCAATTATATAATTTTTACATGTTTATTAATTCAAAAATGCATTTGAAAACCGATTTGAAAGCTAACTTTGACTTTTCGTCTTCTTTGATCGTTTTTGGGTTTTAATTGCTTAAACTAGTCTAAATTCAGTCTAAACTCACCTATTAACATTTTAAATATTTATTGGAGCATTAAAATGGAGCTTAGAATTGATTTGGAGCTTAAACTAAGTCATTTTGACCAACTTAAGTTAAAGCTTGACCACCCTTTGAATTTAAATATTATATAAAGCACAAAATAGCACAAAAAATGGCAAAATCAGTTTTTTCTCCTTCTTCCAGTCGTGAACCCTTCAAGCCCTAGGAATAGTATTTTTGCATTGTTTTGCTCATATTTGGAGTTAGGGTTGGAACAAAGACACAAGACCAACGTTTTTGAACTCATGGCGACGTCTTGCATCTCTCTACCGATCGTTTTTGCCTTTATTTTGCGAAAGAAAGGCGAGGGATTTTCTAACCAAGTTTTCAAAAGTCATTTTTATGGATATATATTGCTAGAACTACATTCCTATCTTGTTAATTAGGTCATAGAGAACATGTTTACCGATTCATAATTAGTTTATAGCATATTTTGTTGAAATTGATTATTTTGGGTTTGTTAATAGTTTAATTGGTTAAATTTGTGCAAGACTATGATTCCTAGCTTTCCTACAATGTTCATAGATGTTATTATATCAATCTAACACCATGTAATGGCTTAAAATTGCAATTGGAATGAGATTTTGCAAATTGTGCGTTGGCTGGAATTTTGGAAAAATAATGGGTTTTAGAAGCTTATTGAGTTGTATTGAGGTGCCTAGATGCTTGCTATGGTAGTTTGATGTTAGGGGAAGGTTAGGATAACTTAGGATTGCATAATGGCTTGAAAGTTGATGAATTTGGGCTAAATTGTTGCTAGAAATTGTGTAGTATGTTAAATTGTCTTACTTGGTTGTTAAATGATTTGTTTAGACTTGTATTGTTGCTTATGTGATTGGTTTGGATGCTTGGCTACTTGGTTGATGCCTTATGAATCTATATGAATTGCTAAATACTCGGAGAACAACCTACTTTGTTGTCTTCCCTTAGTTGTCTTGGTTGCATGATTATGTTGTCTTGAATGTGTGAATTACTTGTCTTGAATGCGTATGAGATGTGTCTTGTAAGGTTGCAACCTTTAAAATCAACACGGTAGTGTCATGTTGCATTTACTTGTCATGTCATGTTTTCAAATGAGTTTTTGAAACCTTTTAAAAAACCTTTCCTATTTCATCCTCACTAAGTTCGTGGAAACTCACCCTCGTTTGCTAACATTTCAGGTGTGTCTAAGGTGGGATATGTTGAGTATGTCCCCGTTGAGCCTAGTGTGGATATTGTGGTTGAGCCCCAAACCTAGTTGCTTGCCTCGTGGATGTTATTTTATGAACTTGTTGTATTACTATTTTGAGGATTATGAACCTTATGTACTAAATGTTAACTTTAGTTGATGCTTGCATTTTGATAGGCCGATAATATATTCCATACGTCTTTATTTTGCTTTGTATAGGTGGTTAGGCTTATGTATATCATTATGAGGCTTATATTTGTAGTTAATGTTGAAGTTGAGATTGAGGGCTTTATTGTGGTTGTGGTTGGACGGTTGAGTTGCTTGTGATATATATATATATATATATATATATATATATATATATATGAAGTATTTTTATGCAGGTTAAATTATTTGGTTGTCCATATTATAGCCGTTATAATGTCGAATTTCTATTGCATCTTGACTTGGTTTTAGGTGGGGTCGAGTTGGAGCGTGACAGTTTATTAGAATTAATTAATGGTAATTAATTCACATGTGGTTTTGATTCAGTAATTAAACTTGGATTAAATTAATTGTTTAATAGTAGTTTAAAAGGCTATAACTAATAGTTTTTGAAACTACTTTTAACTCCCTAGAATTTAAAGGAATTTATGGAAATTAGTTTTCCTGAAGTTTCGCGATAAAAATTCCTATGCAAATTTAAAAATTCATATTAATACGAATATTGGTTATGAAATTGGATTAGATAACTCGTAATAGTTAGTCCAAGATAACCAAGGATTTAGACAACACAAAAAAAAAACATTGTTTTTAGGAATGGGCACGCGCGCGTGAAAAAAGCGAGTGACTCCCCTCCCATTTTTTATTTTTTATTTTTCTTTATTTTACTTTATTGTATTATTTTTTATTCACATGGATTAATATAAGAGAAATAATATAAATAATTTTACAGATACTTTATTTTAGCAAAGTGTAAAATATTAGTTATGGGAGTTACTGATGATTAATTGTTATTAAATGCAGAAAATCAATTTTGCTGAATTATGTGTTTTTACATAATTAGTTTATCTTTATTTAATTATGCAAAACTGTTTAGCATTAAGATTACCTTATAAGATTAAATTATAGGCAATCCTATAAGCATACAAATTAAGTTCTTGATAGTCAAATCAAATAATTAATCTAGATATTAGACTAAAAATATTAATGTAATTAAAGATTAAAATTGGTTAAGGAAAATATTAAGATGACTTTTTTGCCTTAGAAACCTAGACTTGACTAGAGACTTATAAAAAGCCTTACCTAGGGTTGGGATAATAACCCGATTTAGGTTTATGTGATTTAAATATTATACTTGAAAGTTTAGACAAAATGATTATACGCCTTAATTTAGTTTTTTGGAGAAATCAATATTAAGTATTGGAGAAATCACATAAGTAAAAATCCTTAGTCCAAATAATCAAGTGGGAAAGGGAACTAGGAAATCATATGACTTTTCATATCCAGATCATGTTAAAGGGTGATGCCACCTCGCCTTACCATGCGGTATGCTCCCTACGGAGGGTGACATTATTCTTAGACTGAGCGGCTTGATCTAAAATTGGGAATTCACATAAAAGATGTTAGTGGAGCAACCACCCTACGTTAGAGTTCTAGGTTATAGATCGCCTTATAGATATTGATAAGAGTAATCTCCCTACAGAGACTCGGGTCTGAATTATCTATGAAATCTGTAACACCCCGATCCTTCTCGAGACTGGAGTTCCCGATCCCAATACCCAAGTCACGAAAAACGAGAGAAAACGGACGAAGTTTTTCCTATTTTTAGGACTATCCATAACCTGCACACATTAAATAAATCCACAAAACCAAAAATCCAACATCCTCCGAAACCACAACTTCCTTCAATCTGCTAAGGCCACCCGAGCCTTAAGACTTAGCAAAAAATTCACAAACAAGTATGCATTCTATTCATTAATAGGATTCTATTAACATCAATTCGATTATTATACCACTCTAATCCCATCTATTCAAGTTTCTCACTTATTAAGTCCACCGATCAACCTTTATTAACCCAGACAAGGATGCAAGTCCAATAGGCAATAAAGTAACTCACTAAGTTATTACAAACCTTACATGACTATCAATTTTACAAGCCTTTAAATTTTACAAATACATATAAAGCATGTTAGCCCGCAATTAGGGGCAATTTATATTGTCTTAATTGTCTTTATTTTTGCCAAAAAGATTATGCCTTGTTAGGTTGTAAATCCTTAGGTGAGTTAGATGGTTTAGGCGGTGAGGGTTATAAGGGAGTTGTCAATCACATAAGTCCATTGACTATTGTAACCGTGAAAACATCTAGTGAATTGCCTATTTTGACCTGGTTGGTCACGTGGTTTTTTCCCAGTTGGGTTTTCTACGTTAAAATACTGTGTGTAATTTACTTACTGTCTTTTCATTTGTTTCACTGTATGAATCAGGCATACCATTGTGGTTGATTCACTTATTACTGTGTTCTATCTGCAAACGTGCTTAATTGTTTAAACGCACAATCAAACACGAAGCTAGAAACTGGTTTTTCAAAGCCTAATACCAATACATTCAAGATTTCTAAGGTCTCAACTAGTTTACAAATCAAGGCACTCAACTACTTTGCACAAAAACACATGTATAGACAATGGAGGCTAGCACATCCAATCACAGTAACTCCCGAGCTTTATTCATCTTATCACATTCCGAAGACATAGAACCTAAAATTGTTAGAAATGAGGGTGAACACACATAACGCGTATGTCTAGTGAGAGAGGGAACAATAAACGATGAGGTTTCGAAAAGATTTTTGTGCAATGCAACAACTATTCACGTATTCAAATATAACAATTTAATACTTATTCAATAAGCTAAATAATACACTTTAACTACTATACAATAACACTTACACAGCAATTTCAAGATGACATCTGAACCCGATAAAGCTGGATAATATCCATATACAAGACATATGCTGGTAACACTACAAAACCAATACGCAACTAGACAGTTAAACAATCAATACGAAGTAACATCAAGTATCCAAGTAATTAAAGACAAGTCTATCAACCAATTAAAGCAATAGCTATACAAACAATGAAAGCAATAAACTAGGTAACACACGAGGTTACGATACTAGAAAACACGCAAGCATACGAATCTGGATATCACACAAGAACGCGAGACTGGTTAGTACACAGGCATACAAGTCTAAATAACTCATAAACACACAAGACGAGGTGACCCATGAGTAACGAGGAATACATTTAAGTATACGGTCTAGTTATCACCTATAGGGAGGTGCAATCACAAGTAACTCTCCTGAGGAAGATCTTTGTGCCCCAACGTGGTGAACAAACCTCTGAGGTAGGAGATTATGCCCCACCGAGAATTATTGACCATGATCACGAGCACGAACAAGATATATGACTCCACTCTCCCAGGGTAGATCTTTATGTCCCAACGAGATGGCCAAACCTCTGAGGTAGAAGATTATGCCCTAGCGAGAGGGATTGGAAACCATGGTAGCCGAGCTAGACCGGTAGCCCGACACTGCCAGAGTTGAATGGCCTACCATGCCCAAAAGGTTGTGCAACCTGACACGAATGCGAGAATTCACAAGGTAACAGGAGAACCCATGAAGATTTACAAGGTAACACGAGAAATTGCGAGATAATTATATAATACAATAACACATAAACAGGCACATAATAATACAAGCATGATAATTAGACAATATATTGAAAATTCAACTATATTCATTCAATATAAGTTAAGCAGGCATGCATTTCACTTTTCAAAGTTAATCCAATTACTACCTTAATTCACCCAATTTCATCTAGGCCTTTAATTAGTAACAATTACACAATTAGATAAATACTTAAACCGAGATGCACACGAAGAGAACAACCAAAAAGGATGTCCTTGCACATAAGCTATAACAATTAGAAAACATGATTACATTCAATTAAAGTAGCATTACATATCCAGTAACTATCACATAGTTAGCGCCACACACCTAGGCAATTAGTCTTTAATGGTTAAGTTTGCAATTTCAATTAATCCACCTAATCTAATACAACAGCATATTATTAACACTTTTCCCTAAGTCATTCAAGAAGCATTTAACTACATTCCATTCAAGCAATAACAATTAGTTAACATACTTCAACTAGACTATAACTTTATTAACAACTATTCAGTTCATTTTCTTTATGTAACAATATGCAACTTTAACTAACAAATCACAATAAGGCTAGAATACATGTATATATACTTAGAAAACAGTGTAGGACATATCATCCATTCATTATAGCATCATACTTATTTAAACATTGAATTACATAAGCTTAACAATAACTATAAATGCAAATATAAATGCATCCCTCACCTCGAAAGCCAGGAACACTCGTATCCGCTCCCTTTGTACCAAAGCTAGCAAATCACATAAGATTCATATATTTAGAAATGAATACAACATGATTAAACACCTAATAACAAGCAATCAACAAGACATTAGATATTAATATAAAAATCTCATACAAGTAACACACCAACACCTAAGGCATCAAATCCCCAATTCAACCACACTAATCACTTCTTAACACCTCATGACACCTTTTAACCATGTGAAACCACACTTCCATCCAATTCTAAATTTAAACTCCAAGTAGTCCCTTAGTCTAATTCAAGCTTATTCCAAACCAAAGCCACGCAAACCACAATCCATTCATTCAATCATCCTAAGAATACTCTATGAACTCCTTTGAACCCATGAACATTCAACCTTAACCATTTCTACCTCAAAACCTCTTTACACCTCATAACTTCAAAACTTTCCATATAATCACGGAAACACACTAAAGGCATTCTATCTACTTCTCATTCACTTACGGACCACAACTAAGCTATCCAAAGCATCATCATACCTATACGGCCAACACCACCAAAAAGGCCCTTTATACCAAATCAACTATTTCCAAATCCTAGTCACATTTTAATCATTTCAAACATTAAATTAGCCTTTCCTACACCTATGGCACCTACCATTAGCATCAAATGAACATTTAACCATCAATTCACTAAAATACTATTTATTTCCCCAACTTTCACAAGATACCACATCCAAACGAACTACGAGACTTGAAATCTGATTTCACCACTCAATCCTAGTTACTTTATAGCACAACTAAATCCCATGAAAACACATTTTAACAGGCATCTACCCGAAAATCCCGATTTGCATCTTAGCACGTTTGAACTACAACTATATAAACTGATCATTCAATCAAGATTAGAATTGCACCGTACTTACTTTCTAGCCTAACTAAGATCGTATGACCATTCAAAATGAGCCTAGTCAACACTTCAATCAAAAGTCCACTTTTTAGTCCAATACAAATTTTCCAATTCTAGCAATGTAATAAGCATTTAAGTGGTGCATTTAGGCTTCTAAACACTTATGACACCTAACCAAAGCGATAGAGCGCAATTCGGAATGAAAAACTTAAATTTTTGAATTTTACTATTCACAGTTACTACTCATCTTTTTCAACATTCAACCACTCAACTACACATGTAATCTTCTACTACACATGAAAATAACTCACAAAATTTTACTCTACACCATCACTAGCTAGCATTTGAGGTATTAGAAGCATCATTTCATCAATTAACAACAATCACACAAATTCACTATAACTAGAAAACAACAAAAATGCATAAAAATAAGCTTCCTTACCTTGGTTATGCTAGGAAATGGAAGAATTTAGCTAGAAAGACATTTGATCCATGCAAAAATGGCTGAAATTTGTAGATGAGGCCAAGCCCTAAGCTCACGTTTTCTTTCTCTCCTTCTCTGTCGATTTTCTCTCTTCCTTTGGCTATGTTTTTTGTTTTGTTATTTTAACTAATATGTATATGTATAACTATATAATAGGTAGATAATTATATTAGATAATGGATTGAGCCAAAATAAAAATGTAATAGAGCTAAACAACAAGGTAGAAATTTAATTAAAAAGCTATGGGCCCAAAAACAACTAAACTATTACTATTCATTCGGGGACACTTAACATTTTCTATCTCGCGCTCGGGGCATGCAATGCACTTCCTTTTAATGAACGAACACATTATTTATAAAGTATAATCAAGGAAAAATATCAATTTCAAGACCTACATTAGTTTAAAATTTACTCCGGGCTCGGAGCTACTTTATTTATTTAGTTGAAAATAAGGTAAATAAGTGCAAGGAAATGAATCCAAATAATATAAATAATAAAATAGTTAATACCATCTCATGTAATTAATTTAATGGATACATTTAATTAAAATAAACACATAATTCTATATTAGCATTTAAGATAACACATAATTAAATGCGAATAGATACTATTCATGGCATGCTGGGTTTGAAGTACTACAAAATCCCATAAGGAATAGTATTTAAACTCGACTCAAGATAGGTAGTAACCTCCCTACGAAGTAAGTGCTATCAGATCTTAGGAAGCCAAACTTAGTAGTGATAAGAGTAATAACTAGGGCACTAGTCATAGTTAAAAGGGTTACCTATGTTTGTGTACTTGCATTTATGAGTCCTTATTATTATATTCTCATGCATGTTATTCATACATATATATAGATCTTACATAATTTGTTCATACTTAATTATGTTGCATGTATATTTAGGTAATATGACAGACTCTTCAATCCTTTGTCCACTATTCTTTCGAATGATAAGCTGACTGGACTGAAGTTTAGTGATTGGAAGAAGAAGCTAGACATAGTACACACTGTAGATGGGTACAAATATGTCTTCACTCAGCCTTGCCCTCAATTGAGGGATAATTCTACTGATGCGGACAGGGAGACCTATGATAAGTGGCAAATGGCAAATAACATGGCTAAATGCTAATGCTAGCCTCAATGTCTGACGTGTTGTTGATACAACACGAGAGTAAAACTACTGCTGCAAAAATCATGACCTCATTAACTGAGATGTTCTCAGATAAGAATAAGCCAGCAAAGTAAGCTGCAATGAGGGAAATCATGACAACTAAGATGGCATAGGGTTCATTTGTAAGAAAACACGTTCTCAAGATGATGGACAACTTTAACCTCGCAGAAGTCTTGGGGGCCCAAATTGACAATAAAAGTAAGGTGGACATAATTCTCGAGACATTATCTGAATCCTTCTCCTAATTCAAGCTCAACTACAACATGAGCAAGATGGATATGGGACTCACTGAGCTAATGAAGGAGCTTCAGGCAACTGAGGTAATCATGCAGCCCAAAGGTCAATTCTATATGGTCCAGGCATCCTCTTTTGAATCAAACCCAAAAGGGAAAAGGTTATGGAACAAGGGAAAACAGGGAAATGGTAAAGGCAAAGGCCCAACTAGTAATGGGAAGAAGATGAAGAAGAAGAAGGCTGCAGGTAGAAAGCCCAAAGGGAAGTGTTTCGAGTGTGGCCAAAAAGGTCATTGAAAGAAAGACAGCTTAAAGACCTACCCAAGAAAAACAAAGGCGTCTGCATTACTATGCAAGGGTTTTAGGAAACGAAGAGGCTAAGTAAAAGTAGATTCGCTCTGAAGGTTGGTGTTAGAGCGATAGTCTAGGCTGTTGTAGTTGGAATAGTTGTGTTATTATTTAGTGATATTTTTTGGAATAGGACAATGTTTATCATGCTCCAGACATGAGAGAGATTAGTTTGATATTTGTTTTAAAATATTACTTTTTGTTAAACTTTCATTTCTTTTTACTATTAATAGAAAGGTATTATTAAAGTTTAAAAGTATGCATGATAAATCTATTCTATCTCTATCCGACTATTTCCAAATTACAATTTTGTAGATTCTGAATACTCAAGTTTCTTTTTAGAAAAGAAAGATTTCATCCACCAATGGCTTGTACTTGTTGAACCTATGATTCGGGTCACATGAACCTGAACAGATTCAGAGGTTGGTTAAAGATAGGCTCTTGGGCTTATTAGATCTCAAACCATAGGTTCAATATGAATCTTGCCTAGAAGAAAAGGTAGCTGAGAAGCCATATTCTTCCAAGCGGCATAGGACAAGGGTAGTGTTGAATCGGTGCACACTAATGTGTATCGTAGACCTATGAGCACATTAGAGCGAAGATGTTTTAGCGCCTCTTGGGTGAGTTTAAGGTAATCATATTCAAAAAGGAGTTGTCTTAGTGGACTACACCTAACACTCCTTAACAAAATGGTGTATCTAAGAGACAAAATCGAACTCTACTAGATATGGTAAAATCCATGATAAGTCATACGACTCTACCCATATCAATTTTGGGATAAGTTTTAAAGACGTCAATATACATCTTAAACTGAGTGCCTTCTAAATAGGTACCTAAGATACCTTGTGAGTTGCGAACGAGCCGCAAGCCTATATTAAGGCACATATACATTAGAGGGATGTCCTGTTAATGTACTGAGTAGCTCCGGATCTAAGCAGGGAGCCTAAGTTTAAGATGTGCCGCTTCACATAATATTTTAAATGAACAAGTGGCGGAATATTCTACTATCCTATGGAGGAAAGGGTGCTAATAAGTACCATGCTAGAGACTTGGAGGATGGTGGTATAATTCATCAAGAATTGAATTCAAAAGCTATACTTAAGGAAGTCACTTATGAGACTTCTATTATACCTGCACCTATAAACGAAACAACAAAATCCTTAGATACCCCGGACCTTATCGTAATGGGAGAAAATTGAGACAACCAGATTGATACTATGGAGAGTCTTTCGAGGCAGTCTCCAATCAAGTGGACAAATCCACTAGTAACGATGAAGCAATAACGGATGTAGATGTTAACAATTGGCATGAGACAATGGAACCTAAGTTGGGGTCCGTGTATTCCAACGAAGTCTAAAACTTTGTAGTTGCACTGGAAAAAGGGTAAAACCCTTAATATGCAAAAGAGACTACAAAAGTAAGAAATGAGTGGACAAGAAAGCTAGGCTAGTAGTGAAAGGATATACTCTAAAGAGGGTATCGATTGTGAGGAGACTTTCCCACTAGTAGCCATGCTAAATTCCATAACGATTCTCTTGGCCGTCGTTTATCTTTATGGCTATAAGATGAACGCCAAGACTGCATTCCTTCATGGAAATCCTAACATAGGCTTTTATATAAAGAAACCAGAGAAATCCATTGCGGAAGGCCTAAAAGATATTAGTCAATAAGCTTTAGAGGTCCATCTATGGATTTAAGCAAGCATCTAGGACATGGAAAACTTCATTCAGTGTAGCAGTCAAAGTCTTTGATTTTAAGCAGAGCGTTGATGATCTATGCGTGTACAAGAAAAAAGATATCGCAAAGTTGTTGTACTTATCTTCATGTGGATTACATCTTACTAATTGGGGACGTTGTAAGGATGTTGTTATCCATAGAAGTTTGACTGTCGTCTTAAATTGTTAATGTAGGACTTGAAGCTAGCTATGTTTTAGAGATTAAGGTCATACGAGTTTACTAAAACAAAGTATTAACGTTATCACAAGCTATATATATTGAAGAAGATGTTGGTTAATTTTAACATGTAAAACTCCAGGAAAGGTTTGTTGCCCTCCAGGCTTGGAGTTACATTTTTCAAATGTCAACACCCCAAAATATCTTATAAGAAAGATAGCATGAGATAGATTACAAATGCGTCATCAGTTGGCATTCTCATGTATGCCATGTTGTGTACTAAACCATATATATAAACTACATTTCAGTCAAACATAGGACAAGATCACTAGGTAGTAGTATGACATATATTCAAGTATCTTCGGAGAACGAAAGAGTATATGTTAGTCTACCGGGCTGAGCATATAGCATAATAAACTAGCACTTGAATAAAGAGTTAATGAATCGTAAGAAAGACAAACACTTTGAGATAATGTATCACTTACTCTGGGGATACGTCCAGAAAGGAGACGTAGTAATAGATAGAGTTGTCTTTGCGAGTGACTTAACAGATCCTCTTATTAAGACTCTTTTGAAGAAGGTCACTTCTGTAGATATTAAGTCGGTAAGAGCTGAGTTGTTACGTAGCATAACCTAGTGCTCTTTTATGCAAGTGGGAGTCTGTTAGGAATAGTATGCCCAAAAGACCACTAGCACATTATCATTGATATATCTGAATTTTGCAATGCATAATTACTGTCATTTTAATTTTGTGAGCATATTTATCTCTTATATGGTTGACTATTATATATATATATATATATATATGTATGTATGTAAGATCTTTACTTCAAGTGTTAACTTAGGTACATGGTGGTTACTTACATAAGGTCTAAGTCATGGGAACTTGTTAAGCATAACTATTTAGTCCAAAACTAAGTAGTAGAGTTCGGCATTCTACTATGGTAGAAGTTATTATGAATAAGTTCCCTTTATAGTAAGGTAATCTACCTTGATCATAGATAGGGTTCTAGACTTACTTCACTTATGCATGTGTATGCATTGGACGGGTCATCGTAGGTGTGATACTCTAAATACATACTATCAAAGAAAGAGCTCACCTATACCTACAAGCTTCTAAGTGGGCCAGTGCTCTTAATCTTGAGCATATGTGGATGAATCAAGTTCTTGCACTTTGAGTCACTATGTGTGAGATCTTATATATGGGTCAACAACTTTGTGATTTGGGTGTCTAAACTTGGTTAAAAAGGACATGCATATGTAATTAGGAATCTATACAATAATCATTCCCTTAGAATGATCCAGGTTGATCATCCTGAATATGTACGCACAGTAATACATGGTGTATTGGTTGTTACACTTGTAGGTTGCTCCTGTGGTCAAGTGGATAACTCCCAAAGGATAGTTAGATTATGGGTTAGAGGTTCTAAGAAGAATAAGATGTAGTCAAAGAGGTGATAGTACACTTGGTAAACCTGTCTTGGCTATGAGTGAGTATAGAGGGACGATTTGGTCATTATCACTTAGTTGGTCTGAAGATTGAGCGTCATATATTATTGACTAACTCCTTTTTATATAGTAATTATTTTGGAGTGCAGCCATAGTCTTTTAGTGGAATAGACTAAGGTTAAAATGACAAAATATTACTAGAAAACTAGTGAGAATATTTTTGTCATTTTCAGTGGAAGGATAATTATGTCTTTGGTCACCCTTCTAGCCATTTATCTTATAAGTGTATTTACTAAATAAAGAATTACTATTTTGAATAGAGGATTTAATCCATTGACAATTAGAGGTCATAAATAGAATTCCCTATTTGTGGAATATATTTTCTATTTTGATTATTGACTGAATTTTGGATTAAATAATTGATAAACAATAATTAATTAACTAATTAATTAAACTCTAAAGGCCACTAAATATTTAAGATAGTTTTTTCCATAACTGGAGAAAGGCTCTATTCATAAATAGTAGACTGGATTTAGATTTTGGAATTAAGTAGAATTAATTAATTTAATTTGATAAAGCATATGGTTGAACCATAAGCCATGGCATGTGACCCAAGGCTAACTTGCAAGTGGGCTAAGCAGTCCAATGGTACTAGGCGTGTGGTATGGGCTGATTTGCTAAGCCAGTGTGAACGTAAGGTGTAAAATGATTTCTATTTTATTATGGAATTAAAGAATAATTCAAAATCTTAATCCTTTACTCTTTTGGATTATGTTTTCAGACATAATTACTATGCATATTTTCACATATATAAAGGCCTCTACCCCAAGCTCTATAATTGCACCATCTCCTTTGAGATCTCTATATTTCTCTCTTATGAATAAGCTTCAACTTTTGAAGAAACTCGAATAGTTTTTCCTTTAGTTTAATTTAGTAAGATCAAGTCTCACAACTTGATCAACACTTTTGCTAAGAATTTGGAATGGAGGGGAAGATCAGAGTCGAGGAGTAAAACCTTGATCTAGGCATGTGAAGCTCTCTAGCAAGAGGTGAAGTTTTCTTTTTATCGTTCTTTGTGATAAAGGTATTCCTGAAAACTTTATTTGCTTTTATAATTAAACTATGAACTGTTTAGACGTTCAAGTAGCTATTTCATGCTTTATTCGTTGCATGAATATTTCTGCCTTATTCTTGCAATTATAGAATTTGATTAATGCGTTATAACGTTACCCTTTAGAAGACTCTAACTCCTCCATAAAAGTAATTTTATACATAATATTTATTCCTCTCTTCTATGTTTTTCCTAATCCAAACAAAAGACACCCATAATCTTTTATGATACTTTCCTTGCTTCAAATTATTCAATTCAAACATGATTTAATCTCCTCTCTCATCTCCTTTATGATTCTCTCATTTCTTCTCCTTTATTAAACTTTCCCCCTCAATCCAAACACACTATTAATATCCAAAGCACACCACTCTTCTTTATAACATCCGTAACCCCATTCCCAAATTTCCAATATGAAATGTAGTATTTATGCCTCAAATTATAATGCAATTTTAGATTAAATTACATGTCTTGAGTACTAAAAATAGAGATACATCAATCACCTTGATTTTGGTAGATCCTTATTGTACATAGACTACTATAGAATTACAAAATGAATAATAGCTTGCTTGTACTTGATAGTTGATGATTGAAAAATTGTAGTTACATCCAGCATATTTAAAAATCTTAGCTAATTTCGGGACCTAAATTACCCAATGCATTGTAAAGCATTACAAAAGAAATACATGTACAATATTTTTTCTGTCCCTACTTAATTTCATCTACATTTAGATTTTAACCAATTTTATTTTATCAAATTTTTAATTTCATCAGGAATTTAATCACATCAAAATCAAAGTTCATTTACCTTCAAACTTCCTATAAAATTGTAGTCTAAAATATATTGTTTCTAACTTTGGTCATATAGGGCTTTCCTCAAGCTCCGTCGTGAATTGCGATGCTTAGTCCTATCTATAGCACTATACCTTTCTCTTGTTGAAGCACTTGGCCAACGCCTTGGTTGCCTAACCACCACGCCTATCTCTTTGTGGTTTCTAGCTTTTTTTACTTGAATTGACTACTCCTTTTGTTTTCTTTGCCATCACTTTTGGTAGAGATTTCAGAGAAAGATTGGTGAACTTTGTTTCTACCTATTAGGCTTAGGGCTTTGTGATCTACTCTGTCTACCAAAGGATTTGAATCTCACAGATGTTAGTTCTTTCTACCTTGTCCCTTCTTAAGGTTGGCGTGGTCAATATTTATGTGCTTTGAAGTGGCTGGCGGTTTGTTAGTATGTAGCCATAGCTATAACACTTGTAATTAGGATTGTTTAGGCTCTTAAATGATGGATTTTTTGTGACGCCCGAGACTTAGCCGTACATTTAAATACTGTTGCATCCACTATTTGCGTATTTTTTCTGTGCATTACTTGTTGCTTTACATGATTACTATTTATCACATTTTTCAACTGTTTATTTTCTTCGAATTAGCATTTTTCTTAAATCATATTAATTATTTTAAGAATGAGGAAAAATGTGTTTTGAGCGATTTGTATTAGGAGCCTTCGTTTAGAAAATATTTTTAGTAGTTAATGAATAGTATTACATAGTTAAACTTTATAATTTAATTAGCTAACACATAATTGCACCTTAGGACTTGTTTTTAGCTAGCTAAACTCATTTTAGTAGACATTAAACATACCTAACTTAACCCAACTCACTTATATACTCACACAACACTTATAAGCTTATATTAACACAAAAAATAAAAATAAAAAATAAAAAGCTGAAAACAGGGAGCCAAACCCGACAGCCCCTTTGGAGAAGAAGAATGAGTTTTTGCCCATCAAACCTTCAATCCAAGCCCTCCCAAGCTAGGTTCAAGCCCTTCCACAAGTGTTCTAGCCTTTCCTTAGCTCATACACACGATTGGTGAGGGATTTCATACTTGTTTTCGCATTTTAAAAATGTTGCTCATTTCTTGAATTTCTAGATTTGCTTGTAACTGGTTATTGTATGCTCAAATATGTTGACGTATGTTGTATACATGTAGTAGAGACCATATTTATGCTATTGATTCGTAATTTAAACGGTTAAATTCGTTCGTTGATCGTATGGCATGAATAGTGATGAATTTTCTAGGGTTTGAGGAAATGAACCTTTTAGGTTGATTCAATGATCCAAATAGATGATTTAGGTGCTAATGAGGGTAGTGTAATGACCCCGTAAGGTATAATTGCTCGGAACTTAACAAAAACATGAATTAGGTAACTTTCCAAAAAGGGTTTCGGGGCTATCGCAGATCCGAGTTAATTTGGCCTTCACAATTGGTATACTTAGGCTATATAGGTTCTAAATAATCTTTGCTAACACTCGTTTGGATCTCGGTTGAGGTACGTGTAGCACAAAGTCCTAAGGGAAAAATTGGGGCTTTTGTGCTAAACGCCTGTAATTGGACAAATTCGAGGCTTCTAAGGGTACCATATGGGTTGATTAAAAGTATGGAATATGCCACTTACTAATTTAGAACAATGGCTTGAGTTTGGAAGAAAAATGCTTTGTGTTACAAAGGGGTTAAGGTAGGAATTCGGTTGTTTCACGCTTCTGTGATCTTATAACTGTACCTTGGGTGTTTAAATGTGTTTCTAAGGCATTCTTGAGCTTTTGGTGAAATTCTATATGAAATGTGTAAATGCCCCTTTGTGATTTGTTTAGTTGTTATATGATGATACTTCTATTCTAACTGTTTCGAGGACAACCTACTTTGTTGTTCTTCCTATGTGTTATTACTTCCATTGTTGTTATTGTATTGCCATTGTTGAAGTGCATTGCATAGTGGTTGCACAACCATAGCGTCAGGGGCGGACATATTGAATATCTACTGGGCGGCAGCGAACTTGCCAGCGGATATTCAATCTCCGTGCCCTAGTCCCTCACTCGCCTAGTCCAGAGATTGCCAGGGGGTGTTGGGTCGTAGGTTTATCGAGGTACATCCGAAGCACACCCACTGGAGTGATTGGGATTATGTCGGTACATTGATCGTGGCTCATAGCTCGTGGTTCGTGATCGAAGATAAGAGAATTCTGGAGTGTTGGGGTTAAGTATATCGTATCCTTTGATTTGTGTGGTCATTGGCTATTTCTATTGTCCTTTACTTGCTTTTATCGCTTAATTGTTTTACCTGTTGCATTGCACACCCCGGTTAGACTTTATCCCTCATTGGGCAATTATGATTGCTCATATCTCGCTAACATGTTTCAAGAGGTGCTGAGGTTGAACCCCAGCTAGATTTGGTTGTGGGTGAGGAGCAGAAGGTCTAGACTGATCACTTGCCTTAGTTGCAGTGTCTATTTGCTTAAGGTGGTTTATGCTTCTTGTTGATATGTGAAGATCTTGTTTGTTCTACATTATGTTCTATTTTGTAGCCTAAGTGCTTATGTACATATTTGTGTAGTTGCAAGTTGAAAAGCTAGATGATTGTAGTAGAGAACATGGAACTATCGCATGTAATAACTTACATTTCTGTTTCTAGCTACTTTGCATGCTTGGGTGTGAATGAACAGATATATGGTTGTTTTTAATTTCTAAGAATGTTTAAATGCTATCATGGAGTGGAATGATAAGCGGTTTTGTAAAGAAGTTTATATTGTAATTGCATGCTTGCATGTACCTAAACTGTTTGCGTTTGCTTAGGGCTCAGATGGCCTTAAAGCTAGGTTTTTAATTAGAAATGGAATCCTTGTTATATTGTGGTTTTATTGAATGTTTACAGGTTTTCAGAAAGTCAACGGTACAGAGGAGACTCTGTCCGTTTGTCAGGTCCAAACTTAACCTTTAGCATAGGGTTGGGTCGAGGCATGACATTTAGGTGGTATCAAAGCTATTAGAATGCATGAGCCGGGATAGGTTTCTCAGTCTGTGGGTAGAGGTCTATTATGTGATTGCGTGATTGCATGAATTAGTGACTCTTTGATTGACTAAGTGAAAATTGAATTGGTAAAGAACATGCTAGCATGAAAATGGAATATGAAAGGTCTTTTAAGAGTTAATGTTTGAATGTGAAAAGTCTAGAATGTAAAGTATGATTAAGTGACTTATATGTATCTCTTTTATATGAAATATTCATACGATTTTATATATGTGACCTTATGTGGATTTATTTGACCTTTTTCTTATGTGTTTTACTTGTAAATTGCGTATATATATACATGTCATAATACTTTGCATTCTAGCTACTCGAGATGGGGCCTCGTCGTCAAAACCGAAATTATGTTGAGGAAGAAGAGGTTGACTAGTGGACAATTAATGCACAGTTGACTGCCGCTATAGGGTAAATTGCTCAAGTACTTTAGAGACAGGGAGGAAATGTTCCCGCGGGTATTCCAGTCCAGGGTCAAGCAAGGGAAAAGGGCGGCGGAAGTAACTACCTTGAGAAATTCCTACACCGTGGGCCATCTAGTTTCTTCAGGGAACCCGATGATATGCTAGCGGAGCAGTGGTTGAACAAGGTAAAGAAGATTCTTACAGGCCTCGAGTACACAGATACGAGGAGGGTTGGGTGTGCTGAATTTCTACTAAAGGGCGATGCAGAGCAGTGGTGGCATACCGTGAAATCCAGATGGGAGACAGAGGCAGTATTGAGGACTTGGGATGAATTTGTTAGAGAATTTCAAGAGAAGTACATTATTGAGACGGCTATTGAAAGACGAGAGCAGGAGTTCAGCCAGAGAGCAAGAGAATCCATAAGTTTATTATGGGGCTGAGGCCTGATATTTTCTTGAATCTGTCTACTCAAGATTATCCCACTTATGCAGCCGCAGTCAGGATAGCTGCCAGGTATGAGAAACGCAAAACAGACCTGTTTGGGGAACTGAGTCAACCTAGTAAACGACTACATCAAATTCAGAGTCAGGGATTTTAGAGGCAGACTATTTCAGTTGGTCAGAGTCAACAGCCGAGGCAGACTCAGAGTTATACTGGGCCTACTCACACTCAGGCACAACCAGTTCAGAGTCAGAATCAGGGCCAGTCTCGTCCAGCTGTAGCACGATCTTAACATGGTAGTTCAGCTACCTCTTCTTACAGAGCTCCTACGGGAGACACTATTGCAAGATGTCACCAGCAGTACAGCTTCTGTCAACGTCAGGGCCATACTGAGGAGAACTGCTAGAGGAAATTGAACAGGAGTACAGGTTGCGGGAGTAACCAACACAAGGTTAAGGACTGCTTGAAATTCAAGAACACCAGAGGTCAGACATTTGGTTAGAGTTCTCAAACCAAGGCACCAGCTGCAGCACCAGCGACACGAGGATAGGCCCGAGTATTTTCTTTGGATGCAGAGGAGCTTCCGGATATGACTGCTGTGGTAGAAGGTACTTTTCTTCTTAATGATCAGTCGGTTAAGGTTTTAATTAACTCCGGGGCTACTCATTCATTTATTACTCCCACTTGTGCACAAAATGCTAAATTGAAACACGATAAATTATTGCATGAGATTGTGGTCTATACACCTATGGGTCCGAAGTTTGTTACCAAATCTATTTGTAAAGCATGTAATATTTATATTGAGGGTCGTGTATTTCGTGCTGATTTGATTATTCTACCATTCGATGACTTTAAAATTATATTAGGAATGGATTGGTTGGGGACATATTATGCACAACTTGACTGTAGAAAGAAGATTGTGAAATTAGAAATGTCTGACCAGCCTGTAATTGAAATTGTTAGAAGTAGAAAATCAACTAGAACTCCCATAAGTTCTTCTATTAGAGAATCAAAACTGTTGAGCAAAGGTTGTAAGGCTTATCTTGCGTATTTAATTAACCAACCTGGGGACAAATTGAAATTGAATGATGTGCCTATTGTGAGAGAGTTTTCGGGAGTTTTTTCGGAGGAATTACCTGGTTTACCACCTGATAGAGAGATAGAGTTAATGATTGACTTATTACCGGGGACAACACCTATCTCTAGGACTCCGTATAGAATGCATCCACCCGAATTGCAGGAATTGAAAGTTCAATTGCAGGGCTTGCTTGAGAAGGAATTCATTCAGTCGAGTTCTTCACCTTGGGGTGCACCAGTCTTGTTTGTCAAGAAGAAAGACATATCTCTTCACTTATGTATTGATTAGTGGGGTCTCAATCAGGTGACTATCAAAAATAAATATTCGTTGCCTTTAATTGAGGAGTTATTTGATTAGTTGTAGGGCGCCAGGAAATTTTCTAAATTTGATATGAGGCAGGGTTATTATCAGTTGAGGATCAAGAAAGATGATATACCTAAAACTGCTTTCAGAACTCGTTATGGCTATTATGAGTTTTTTGTTTTTCCGTTTGGTTTGACTAATGATCCCGCCGCATTCATGGATTTAATGCAGAGGGTATTCCGTCCTTATCTGGACCAATTTGTTGTTATCTTTATGGATGATATTCTTGTGTATTCTAAATCTGAGGGGGAGCATGAATAGCATCTCAGGATTGTGTTGCCGACTCTTCAAAAACATCAGTTATTTGCAAAGTTCAGCAAATGTGAATTCTGGCTAAAACAAATTGTTTTTCTCAGTTATATTATCTCGCATGATGGTATTTCTGTTGATCCCGCGAAGATTGAGGTTGTATTAGCTTGGAAATGGCCTGAAACTGTTACAGAGATCCGTAGGTTTCTTGGCTTAGCAGGGTATTATCGAAGATTTGTCAAGGACTTCTCTAAAATTACCGGGCCTTTAACTCAGCTTACTCAGAATAAGACTATGTTTGACTGGAATGATAAGTGTGAGGCTAGCTTCCAAGAATTGAAGAAGAGGTTAACTACAGCTCCTTTTCTTGCTTTGCCTAAGGGTTCTGATAATCTAGTGATTTACAGTGATCCGTCTAAGGTGGGTCTAGGCTGTGTATTGATGCAGAATGGAAAGGTTATTGCATATGCTTCTAGGAAACTGAGACCTTATGAACTCAACTATCCGACGCACGATCTGGAGCTCGCAGCTATTATTCTTGCATTAAAGAAATGGCGTTATTATCTCTAGGGCAACAAATTTGAGATCTTTACAGATCATAATAGCCTGAAATATTTGTTTTCACATAAGGAGTTGAACATAAGGCAGAGGCCTTGGCTGGAATTATTTGAGGACTATAATTCCACCATTAATTATCTACCAGGTAAGGTTAATATTGTTGCTGATGCTTTGAGTCGAAAGGCTACTGTTGCTAGTTTGATTATCAAAAATTGAAAATTCATGGAAGAACTATGTTTATGGAAGCCCAAAATTTCAAATTCTGGTATTCAATTTGCAAGTTTGCAGATTCAATCTCTATTATTATCCAGGATTAGAGAAGCTCAACAAACTGATCCGCAATTGTTGAAAGTCCTAGAGAAGTCTAAAGGGGGATAGACGGATTTCAAACTACATGATGATGGCATTCTCAAATTGAAAGGTAGAATCTGTATTCCGAGTGAGCCAGCTTTGAAGAAGGATATTCTCGCTGAGGCACACAGTTCTAAATATATTATCCATCCAGGCAGTACAACGATGTATAGGGATTTGAAATAGAACTTCTGGTGGAACAACATGAAGAGAGAGATTGTCGACTATGTTGCTAGATGTCTTACGTGTCAGAAAGTCAAAGCGGAGCATTAGAGACCTGCAGGGTTATTATAGCCTTTGGCTATTCCAGAGTAGAAATGGGACCACATTACTATGGATTTCATGTCAGACTTGCCGAGATCTTCGAAAGGTAATGATTCCGTTTGGGTAGTAGTTGACAGATTGACTAAGACTTCTCATTTCATTGCCACAAAGAAAACTGATTCTCTTGATAAGTTAGCTGAGTTATATGTTGAAAATATTGTCAGACTTCATGGGAATCCAAAGAGTATTGTGTCAGACAGAGATCCCAGATTCACATCTCAGTTTTGGCAGAAGATTCAGAAAGCTTTGGGCACGACTTTGAGCTTCAGTACTTCTTATCATCCTCAGATGGACGGGCAACCTGAGAGAACTATCTTAATCCTCGAGGATATGTTACGAGCGTGTATTCTGGACTTCAGCAAGAGTTGGGAGAAATATTTGCCACTCGCAGAGTTCGCTTATAATAATAGTTATCAAGCTACTATTGATATGGCACCGTATGAGGCACTTTATGGGTATAAATGCAGATCTCCTCTTTATTGGGATGAGGTTGGTGAGATGAAGACTATTGAGCCTACTTTATTGCCGGAGATGAACAGGATGATTGATAATGTGCAGATTATCAAGAAGAGGATACTTATAGCACAAAGCCGGCAAAAGAGCTATACAGATAGACGTCGACGTGATTTGAAATTTGTCGTGGGTGATCGAGTATTCCTAAAAATCTCTCCTCGTAAAGGTTTGATTCGGCACGAAAAAAAGGGGTAAGCTCAGCCCGAGATATGTGGGACCATTTGAAATAATTAAGACAGTTGGTGCATTAGTTTACAGATTAGCTTTACCTCCTAGCTTGGGCAGAAGTCATGATGTCTTCCATGTGTCTATGCTTCGGAAGTATCAGCCAAATCCTTCTCATGTTCTTGAGCCAGAGCCGCTAGAGATCAATAAGACTTTGACTTATACAGAGAAACCTCTGCGGGTTGTAGATTAGAAGGTTCAGGTACTGAGAACTAAAAGCATTCCGATGGTTAAGATTCTATGGGATCATCAGGACTTAGAGGATGCCACATGGGAGAGAGAGAACCAGATGCGAGATCGCTATCCCGAGTTGTTTGCCGAATCTGTAAAAATTGCGTGGACGCAATTAGTTTAAGGGGGAGAGGGTGTGACGCCCGAGACTTAGCCGTACATTTAACTACTGTTACATCCACTATTTGCGCATTTCTTCTGTGCATTACCTGTTGCTTTACATGATTACTATTCATCACATTTTTCAACTGTTTGTTTTCTTCGAATTAGCATTTTTCTTAAATCATATTAATTATTTTAGGAATGAGGAAAAATGTTTTTTGAGCAATTTATATTAGGAGCCTTCGTTTAGAAAATATTTTTAGTGGTTCAATGAATAGTATTACGTAGTTAAACTTTATAATTTAATTAGCTAACACATAATTGCACCTTAGGACTTGTTTTTAGCTAGCTAAACTCATTTTAGTAGACATTAAACACACCTTACTTAACCCAACTCACTTATATACTCACACAACACTTATAAGCTCATATTAACACAAAAAAAAAGCTGAAAACAGGGAGCCAAACCCGACAGCCCCTTTGGAGAAGAAGAAGGAGTTTTTGCCCATCAAACCTTCAATCCAAGCTCTCCCAAACTAGGTTCAAGCCCTTCCACAAGTGTTCTAGCCTTTCCTTAGCTCTTACGCACGATTGGTGAGGGATTTCATACTTGTTTTCGCATTTTAAAAATGTTGCTCATTTCTTGAATTTCTAGATTTGCTTGTAAATGGTTATTGTATGCTCAAATATGTTGATGTATGTTGTATACAAGTAGTAGAGACCATATTTACGCTATTGTTTCATAATTTAAACGGTTGAATTCGTTCGTTGATAGTATCGCATGAATAGTGATGAATTTTCTAGGGTTTGAGGAAATGAACCTTTTAGCTTGATTCAATTATCCAAATAGATACTTTAGGTTCTAGTGAGGGTAGTGTAATGACCCCATAAGGTATAATTGCTCGTAACCTAACAAAAACATGAATTATGCAACTTTCCAAAAGGGGTTTCGGGGCTATCGCAGATCCGGGTTAATTTGGCCTTTACGATTGGTATACCTAGGCTATATAGGTTCTAAATAAGCTTTGCTAACACTCGTTTGGGTCCCGGTTGAGGTACGTGTAGTACAAAGTCCTAAGGGAGAAATTGGGGCTTTTGTGCTAAACGCGGGTAATTGGGCAACTTCGAGGGTCCTAAGGGTATCTTATGGGTTAATTAAAAGTATGGAATAGGCCACTTACTAATTTAGAACAATGGTTTGAGTTTGGAAGGAAAATGTTTTGTGTTACAAAGGGGTTCAGGTAGGAATTCAGTTGTTTCACGCTTTTGTGATCTTGTAACTGTACCTTGGGTGTTTAAACGTTTTTCTAAGGCATTCTTAAGCTTTTGGAAAAATTCTATATGAAATGTGTAAATGCCCCTTTGTAGTTTGTTTAGTTGTTATATGATGATGCTTCTATTCTAACTGTTTCGAGGACAACTTACTTTGTTGTTCCTCCTATGTGTTATTACTTTCATTGTTGTTATTGTATTGTCATTGTTGAAGTGCATTGCATAGTAGTTGCGCAACCATAGTGTCCGAGGCGGATGTATTGAATATCGGTTGGGCGACAACAGGTTTGCCAATAGATATTCGATCTCCATGCCCTAGTCCCTCACTCTCCTGGTCCAGAGATTGCCAGGGGGTGTAGGGTCGTAGGTTTATCGGGGTACATCCAAAGTACACCTACTGAAGTGATTGGGATTATGCCGGCACATTGATCGTGGCTCGTAGCTCGTGGTTCGTGATCGAAGATAAGAGAATTCTGGAGTGTTGGGGTTAAGTATATCGTATCTTTGATTTGTGTGGTCATTGGTTATTTCTATTGTCTTTTACTTGCTTTTATCACTTAATTGCTTTACTTGTTGCATTGCACGCCCCGGTTAGACTTTATCCCTCATTGGGAAATTGTGGTTGCTCATACCTCACTAATATGTTTCAGGAGGTGTTGAGGTTGAACCCCAGCTAGATTTGGTTGAGGGTGAGGAGCAAGAGGTCCAGACTGATCAGTTGCCTTAGTTGCAGTGTCTATTTGCTTGAGGTGGTTTATGGCTCTTGTTGATATATGAAGATCTTGTTTGTTCTACATTATGTTCTATTTTATAGCCTAAGTGCTTATGTACATATTTGTGTAGTTGCAAGTTGAAAAACGAGATGATTGTAGTAGAGAACATGAAACTATGGCATGTAATAACTTATATTTCTACTTCTAGCTACTTTGTATGCTTGGGTATGAATGAACGGATGTATAGTTGTTTTTAATTTCTAAGAATGTTTAAATGCTATCATGGAGTGGGATGATAAGCGGTTTTGTAAAGAAGTTTATATTGTAATTGCATGCTTGCATGTATCTAAACTGTTTGCATTTGCTTAGGGCTCGGATGGCCTTAAAGCTAGGTTTTTAATTAGAAATGGAATCCTTGTTATATTGTGGTTTTATTGAATGTTTACAGGCTTTCAGAAAGTCCACAGTAAAGAGAATACTATGTCCGTTTGTCGGGTCCAGACTTAACCTTTAGCGTGGGGTTGGGTCGGGGCGTAACATTTTTCTCCAAGGCAAGTCTTGATGACTACAACTAATGCATGATGAGCCTTATGGTGGGCGATAGTCCTGCAGTGTTTTGGTCTAATAGCTGGGGTGATAGGGTTTTCAACCCTTGATTTCTAATTTTTAGGTTTTTTCTGTTCATAGTTTAGTTTGTGCTTTTCTATGCATAACTTTCTTACTTGTTTATTTTTTATTTTCGTATTGGTAGAGAGCCTATGGTTTGTTTGGCTGTTGTTATGGTTTGTGGGTCTTGGCTTCATTTCTATCAAGGTTGGGCTTGTGTAGTTCTAGACTTGCCTATTTTATGCAATGTTCTTTTTGTTTTTCCCGCGAGGCTCTTTTTGTTTATATTTTTTTGTAAATGTAAGGTTTTTTTCTTCACAAGATTAAAGAAGAGTTAATACTCTTGTTAGTCGATTTTTATGGTATTTGACAATCAAGTTCCATATCTTTAAAATTATTATATTTAAATTATTTAATTTTTTAATTTTGTAATACGATTAGTTCTTTTGCTATTTTTTAATAAAAAATAATTACAAAGTGCAGCGGTAAAACAAAGTCATGTGACTTTATTGTTATTTTTTTAGTGACATAGGATGCAAGTTATAAAATTAAAAGATTAAAATATAACATTGTTGAAGATAAGAGATTGTTTATCAAACATAGTAAAAATTAGCAATTAACTTAGTTTTAGACCCTAAAAAAAAAAAAAAAAACTTCGATGTTAACTGTCTTTTCATTTTTTACTTTTTTTGTCAAGATGTTAACAGTCGAGTAATTCTTCAAACCACTTGGGCTGACCATCAGCCACTCATATACAAGTAGGTCCACAGCCAGTGGCGGACCCACCTGTGCACTCCCTCACTTAGTGAGGGGTAAATTTATAGTTTGCCATTAAAAAAAAAAACTAATATTTTGTTGTTGCCTTCTAGTTGTATTGCACCAAAGCCCAAAGGTATGAAAAGTGTTAACTTTACCAAAAGTCAACTTTTCATCCAAAACCCAAAAAGCAAAATCCAAAACTTTTATCATCTTCTCATTGTCTTTCTCTAGTCCCGCCAAGCTAAAGGTATATATATATATATATATATATATATATATTTTTTTTTTTTTTGAGCTAAAAGAATGAAATGATTATTGATAATTTTTTAGTGAAATACATATTTAAGATTTTAAGCATGTTTGGTACAAATTTTAAGAAGAATGTCAATTCAATTTACTCGGTTTAATAAACAAAATGTGAAATACATACTTGAATTGTAACGCCCCGATCCTTCACGGAACCGGGACCTCTATTAATCATATTATCCTCAACCCAATTCCAAACTCCGGGCACGAAATTTAAGAAAAATCGGACGAAGTTTCCCCTATTTATAGGACTATCTGGAAACCTACAACAACAACATACAACCGTAAGACCATAATCCACAACCTCAATCTATTTCATCCTTCAACTTCACCACATCACATTCTGCATTAAGACCATCCAAGTCACAACTTAGCAAAAGTTCATCACACAAGCATGCGAGGCATAATTATTGATATTCTATAGTCTAAACTCACTTATCTTACCACTCTAATATTATTTATTTAAATTTCTTATATTTTAAGTCTTCCAATCGATTCTCATTTCATCTATACAAGCATGCAAGCTAACTAGATAATGAAGTAAAACAATAAAAGTTATTACAAACCACTAGCACCTAACCATCACCCAAGACTAAAACTTTAATATTATATTTCTTAAGATAACACAAATACATAAATGACCATAAGGTCTCAAATAGAATACAAGCATATCATGTACACAGTCTTCCTTGTTCCACACATGATAGAACAAGCAGGCCACGCAGAAGGCAATCAAATCTCCAGCTTTTCTTGAGACATGTTGAAAAGAGGAATGAGCAACATAGTTGCTCAGCAAGGGAGGGGATATAGTAAACCGAGGTGTTTTCGCAAAAGTTTTTGTGCAATGCAATAAAGACAATAACATAGATAACACAATATAACAAGCTAATTGAACATGTATTTAAACATATTTTAAAAAGGATACGGTTCCTCTTCTTGTCTTCAATCTCGAATCATGAGTCAAGATCTTCAAGCAAATGCCGGCAAACTCCTTATTCCTACAAATGGGGTACTCCGGATGTACCTCGATCCTACGACCCATATCTCCTGAGATAGGTCCGTATGCCCCAACGAGGTGAACCACGCCTCTGGGGTAAAGGAGTATACATCAGCGAGAAAGGGACTGGGAAACCATGGTAGCCGAGGAAGCACGGCAAGTCCGATGCCGCCCGTGTTACTCGACACTACCATGCCCGAAAAGGTTGCGCAATCCCGAGTCAAGTCATGAGAGCCAAGATTTTCAAGTATCACATAAGAGGGATGATAAAGTAGGTCGCCTTTGCAAGTAGTTGCAATATACGCATTGTAACAATATAAGCAAAAGATAAACATATTCACTCAATTCTTAACAAGGTAAAGATAAGTATAAACAATTATATTAAACTCCACAATTTATAAACAATAAAATAAACTAAGATGCACAAAAGAATGAAAACTCCCTCACCTTGGATTAAGCCAAGCATGCAAGAAAATAGCTTACATTCACTCCAACCTCTTTGAATTCACTCAAATGTACAACCCCTAGTTATTCATATAAGTATAAAACTTACTTACTAAACTAGGTTAACACTTTATTAATTGACTATACCAATTTCATTCAAATATTCATAGCCCAGTTTAACACCTTTTAATGCACAAGAACACAAGGTAACTAGGACATAGTACTAGCAAACATTCATTCAAGGACAATATTACATTAATTAGTTCCTTATTCAATCAAAGTAACACATCTTACTTTTCTTGGCATACATGACTTATAAGTGATCCTTAACGACTAATCATTGACACATAAGAAACCCAACCTCTTTAATTCAATGGATGACAAGTAGTTACATACATTTACAAGACATTCAACACTTAACAGTAGTTCAAATGCTTGTATATAAGTACCATACTAACACATAAGTCATACGATTCTCAATCCAATTGTACCAAACTCTTATAGACATTTTATGACACCATTAAATGATAAGCAAACTCGTGTTGAACTACAACTACCTCTTTTTCCCCAAAATCCCCTTTGTCCACTTACACTACAACTCCCTCATCTACACACTATTTTGACACCATAAAAATACACTATCTAGCATACTTATGACTACCCAACACCTTCAAATACACCCGACCAATAAAACACGCACAAGGCCCCTTTTTGTTCATATTCAAATTTCCCAATTCTAACCATGTTTTAGTTAGTTTAACCTCACATTTAACTTCAATATCATTCATGGCACCTACTACAAGCATTTAAACTAGATTCAATACTCATGGACCACCATAGGTTCAAAAACACCTTAACATCATAAAAGCCTTTAACTAAATCAACTAGTTAGTTATCTTTAACTTGTCCAATTGTTACATAAAGCGTACCAGATATCAAAGGCCATTAAAAGACTACCAAACATCAACTTCTAAACTTAGCTAACAACCAAAATCTCAAAATCTCCAATCAACAACAAAGGGGATAAATTATCACATGCACTTTTACTTAGATTTCTTGTTCAATTCATGGTACATAATTTATATGAAGCCTAGTTCTACCACAAACACTTCATTCAAGCATAAATTTAAACACTTGTTCTTCAATTATACCTAAAGTTACCATACTTTAATTCATTAAGTAACTAACCATGAAAACCTCTAAAACTTACAAAAGAATGTTCTATCTACCTCGTAAGCACACCAAAGAACAAGATAGATATGCAAAACAACACAAAATCAAACTTATCTACATTTGCCCTAACTTACATAATCAATATATAACAAGAAATAGCAATTAATATGAAAGAACTAACAATTCCACATGATTAAATATCACTTAGCAACAATAGACATTAGCAAGAATTAGCAATTTTACCACTTTGTTACCCCAATTAACAATATCAAATAGTAATCCCACTAAAATATTTTCCAATTTCTTTAACAGAGACTTAAATTAATCAATTCGGTTATCTATGCTATTGACCTCCAAACTATCTGATTTTTAAGTACAAACATAGCTCTTCGAGTGTAGATGACTTTAGAATCAAATGGTGCCTAATTCCAAGTTAAATTCCATGAGTTATACCCTTTTCCGTGCAACTACTCTAAATTGCCCTGCACCAGCAATTTTCAAGACATATTTCAAAAATGGCTAAATCGGAAGGTCAAACCATTCGAATTAGCCTTAGCACCAGAAATCAATATTTACTCTAAACTGCCTAATCTAGCTGTTATACAAATTTAGTTCAATTCTAATCTCATTTACTATGTCAAAACTGCTCTAGAAGATGGAGATAGTGAACTGCCCAGACAGGGTATCCACACACACATGCACATTTCTTGCATTGAACTAACTATGAGCTTTATACTAGCATGTGACACAATCCTACACTTCAATTAAGACATTAAACAAACACCTTAGCTACTACTACAAAATTTCATTCAAGTTTTACTAGTTGTAACTAAATTCACAAACAACATTCAAGATACAAGTAATACAATGCCAAAAGTTTACTCTACAAACTCTCTAGCTATCATTTCATGTATTAGAAGTAATAAAACATCCTTTATCAACAATTTCACATTTTCAATACAATTAGAAATCAAGAAAAAAATGCAACAATAATGGCTCCCTCATCTTGCTAAGCTAGGAAATGGAAGAAAAAATAGTTAGGAAACACCTTGATCTTGCTAAAATGGTTGAAATTTGGAGTTGAAGTCAAGCCCTAGCTCACGGCTCTTCTTCTCTTCTCTCTGCCCGATTTCTTTCTTTGTTTCTTCTCTTTTGTTTTGTGTTTTTATGAAGTATAATATGTTATGTATGTATATATTAGGTAATTAAATGGGCGTTAAGTGTTTGGCCTAATATATAATGCTATTGGGCTTATGTAATTGGGTAAAAACTAATTAAAATGCTAAAGGTCCAAAGTAACTAAATATTACTATTCACTCGAGGACACTAAAACATTTCTTTTTCTCATGCTCGGGACATAAAATGCACATTCTAACAATGAACGAACACATTATATATGAAGTGTAATAAAAGGAAAATATCAAATTCTGAAAATAAAACAGTTTAAAATTTACTCTGGGCTCAAGTTAAACTAAAAAAAATTAAAACATATAAAAGCAAATAAGACCAAATAAAGGAAAAATAAGGAAATTGAGCAATTATAATAATTAAAAGTTCCTCTGGGCTCTGGCATTACATGAATCTTGATACTCGACCAATAAACCATACCTAGTTATTTTTAGCAAGCTACAATATTTTGTGCTCAAATTATTACAAAGTGACAATAATATGATGAAAATATTAATCATTCTTAGACATTGATACTAGCCAATTGACTGAAATTCATAGGTGGGGTGATATAAATAAGACTAGTATGAAGTAGGAAGTTGAATGAACAAAATGTGGATGGTGGGGCGACATAAATAAGACTTTTGACTTTTGAGTGGGGTGGGGTCGGGGGGATGGGGATTGGTGTTAAGGCAAGAGAAGGTCATAAAGCTATGTTACAAGTAACTAACAGTATACATAATATACATTAGTTTTTTTACACTGAGATAATACACTAATATATGTTAAATGAAAATCATATATAGTCACACCAAAAAAAGAAAAAGAAAATGTTATTAACAAACTCTAAGTAATATAGTCATGTGGACTGCTTGGAATTGTTCAAAATTAAAGATGAATAATCCTACATTCTTAGATTTGTTAGAAATTTGAGTTATTATCCTACACAAACTTAAAGACAAGTAGGATTAAGAGGTAGACTTAATTGTATCTTTGCTAGAGAAATATTATAGTGAGGTGATAATGATGATTGTGCACTCTAGAATTGATGTAATTGTTATTTTTGTATGTAGGTTATTGCTTATTGGTTTTTGGACTAATGGATAAATTTCTAAAAAGAAAGTCAACTTCTAGGCAACAATTTTCTTCCGAATTCAATGAAATAAATAATGAAGATAATGGGCAAAATTCTTGAAAGCAACCTCGAATCGAAATCAGCTTAGAAGATCTACAAGCAGATCTTAGGTTATGCCCTAAAATTTCATCTTATCATCCGGATGATCGAGATAAAATACGGAGGTACTATTTGCAAAAAGGACCTTGTCAACCTCGTCATCATGATTTTTCCAAGAGCAAAATTGGAGATAGGTTTTGAAAATTTAGTTCCTCTTGGTTCAATGAATTTAGCAATTGGTTGGAGTACAATATAACAAAGGATGCTACATATTGTTTGTGTTGTTATCTTTTTAAGCCTGATCATGGAAAGTAGTCAGGTAGAGATACATTTGTTACAGATGGATTTATCTGTTGGCATAAAAAGATAAATTTAATGTTCATATTGGAGGTCCAAATAGTGCACATAACAATTCTTGGAAAAGATGCCAAGACTTGATGAAGCAAAGCTAGCACATTGAAGTTGTTATTGCTAAGCAATCCGATCAAGTTCGTGACTTATATCGGAGCTGATTAACTGCGTCAATTGATTGCATTCGCTTCCTTTTTAAAGCAAGGATTGGCTTTTTGTGGTCATGATGAAACAAAAAATTCTACTAATCAAGATAACTTTCTTGAGCTTCTTAAGTTTCTTGTTGATCATAATGAAGACATCAATAAAATATTTTGCAAAATGCTCCTAAAAATAATCGGTTAACTGCTCCTAAAATTCAAAAAGACATTGTTAGTGCAGTTGCAATCGAGACCACTAATATTATTATAAATGATCTCGAAGATGAATATTTTGTTATTATTGTTGATGAATCACATAACACATCAAACAAAGAAGAAATGGCTATTGCTTTGCGCTATGTGAACAAGAAAAGAAGTATCATTGAGCGTTTTCTTGGTATAGTGCATGTAAGTGATACTACTGCATTATCTCTAAAAAGGGGAGTTGAATCATTATTTAGCAAACATGGATTGAGTATATCAAAAGTTTGTGGACAAGGCTATGATGATGCTAGTAACATGCGAGATGAATTTAATGGTCTGAAAAGTTTGGTTTTGAAAGAAAATTCATATGCTTTTTCTATATAAATTGTTTTGCACATCAATTGCAACTCATAATTGTTTTTGTAGTCAAGCATCATATGCAAGTTGCTTCCCTTTTTGACATAGTTGCTACTTTATTAAATGTTGTTGGAGACTCGTGCAAGGAACATGACTTGTTGCGTGAAAAATAAGTTATTAGAGTCAAAGAAGCATTAGAAAATAGTGAAATTCTTAGTGGATACGGCATGAACCAAGAAATTGGTCTCAAACGGAGCGGTGATACTCGTTGGGGTTCACATTATGGGACTTTGATAAATTTGATTCTCATGTATTCCTTAGTGATTGATGTACTTGAAATTATCAAGGAAGATGTGCTGAATCTGGATCAAAGATTTCAAGCTAATGGTTTTTTAGACAATATACAAACATTTAGCTTTGCATTTAGTTTGTATTTGATGAAAAAAGTGTTAGGAATCACTTATGAATTGTCATAGGCATTACAGAAGAAATATCAAGATATCGTTAATGCCATGAAATTAATTGATCTCTCAAAATAACAGTTGCAAAGTTTAAGAGATAGTGGATAAGAATCTTTGTTGAATGAAGTGTCTTTGTTTTGCATAACTTATGATATTGACATTCCTAATATGGATGAGATGTTTATATCCACATGGTGATCACGACGTAGAGCTTGAACTATTACAAATTATTACTATTATCGCATCAATTTACTTTGTACTGTTGTCAATTGGCTACTTCAAGAGCTTAATGACCGTTTCACTGAGACAAGACTACGTTGCTTCTTTGTTTGGCATGTTTGAATCCAAACAACTCATTTTTTGCATTTGACAAGCAAAGGTTGATTCAATTCGCCAAGTTTTACCCAAATGATTTTTCAGCCATTGATTTGATGGTTCTTGATAATTAATTGGAGACATATATTTTGGATATGTGAAGCAGCGATGAATTTTCAAAGTTAAAAAAGAGTGGTAACCTTGCAGAGATACTAGTTGAGACTAAAAAATATCATGTTTATCCATTAGTCCATTTACTTGTTAAGTTGGCATTGACTTTACCTGTTATCACGACCACTGTAGAAAAAGCATTTTCTGCAATGAAAATCGTGAAGAATCACCTTCGTAATCGAATGGGAGATGCTTGGATGAATGACTGTTTAGTAACTTATATATAGAAAGATGTATTTAATAGTATTGAGAATGAGTTGATTATTCAACGATTTCAAAATATGAAATCACGCCGAGGACAATTATAAGAGGTACTTTTTTTTATTTATAAAGACTTCATATATGTTTTAGAGCCTATATTTTCATAATTGTTATGTGTGTTAGTGCTTATTTTTTCATCATTAATATAATGTTGCTTAAATAGTATATGCATAGATGATTTTTCTAACCCCCAATTATTAACTCTTGACCGGGTATATATTACAGGCATCCCCTGACCCCGGGTGCCTAGATCCACCACTGCCCACAGCATGTACTTTATGTGTCTAGAGCTGATAATCAACTCGGGTGATTTGAAGAATTTTTAGTTAATAGTCCTTTGGCCTAGTTTGTAATAATAAATCGGTGAAACCCGTTTCTCCTTAAAAAAAGAAGGGAGAATTACACCAGACCCTTCTATGCTTTGCTGAAAGTGCACAACACCCCTTTATGGTTCAAAAATCTCCTAAACACTATCATATGGTTTGCTGAAACTGCACAACACCCCCAACCGTCAAATTATGTAACAAAAGTTGAAAAAATACATAAATGCCCTCAATTCTTTTTATTTTCTCTTATTTGTCTTTTTCTCTTTTATTTATTCATCTATAAATATATATATATATGTATATAAAATTTATTCATTTATCTTTTGTCCCTCAATTTATATATTTCTCTCTTCACCTATTTACCAAAAAATAAAAAATAAAAAATAAAGAAATTAAAAAAAAAATGTTAGACCATCTTCCTCAACCTATCCCCCTCACCCCCGTTAGCCCTCCTACCCCCACCCCCACCCTACCCCCATCCCCATCCCCATCCCCATCCCCATCCCCATCCCCATTAGAGAAACCATTAGAGCTTTTAAGATCATTAGAGAAGCAAAGTCGTTTCCAGGACAAACACTGAATATGGGCAAACATAACTTAACAGCTTAGTTAGGCATTGAAAGCCCAAAACTATGATATAATCCAAGAAGCGAAAGATCCATTCAGACCATTAAACAACATATGACAGAACAATAAGCCAGAAAGTGAACTCTCCACATAACTGATGCTCATATAGCATTACACCTAACAACTCTTGTTGACAAGAGAGGGAGAAGAAGATACTGCTATAATATTGTATCAACTAAAAAAGAAACATTGAAGGATGGGGGTTGGGCTGACGGGGTGGGGTAGCTGATTGGGTGGGGGATGGTGGGGACGATGATGCAAGGTTTTATTTTTTTATTTTTTTTGAAACAGTGGGTATTTAAAGAGAGAAGAAAAGAAAAGAAAAATATCTTGAGTTAAGAGCATTTTTGTTTAAAAAATATTCTATTTAAGCAAAAAATTTTGAAAATTTGCATTTGGCGCTTGTGAGGTACACATTCTGTTAAATATGGCGGATTTTTTTATGATGAGAGATATTGTGCACTTTCGACAAAAAATATGATAATGTTCAGGAAATTTTTAAATCATAAAAAAGTATTGTGCACTTTTGACAGAGCACAAAAAAGTTTGATGCATTTTTTTTAAAAAAAAGTAGGCCTGCTCACTCTCACTCTTTCCTATGACCCAAAAAAAAAAAAGGGTGAAGTGCATCAGACCTCCTTGTACTTTAGCGAAAGTACACAACACCCCATATAGTTTAAAAACTCCTTGAGTTAGTCCTTGTAGTTTTTCAAAAGTGCACAACACCCCCCTACCATTAAAAAATCCGTTAAATTTAACGGAGAGTGTACTTCACATGCGTTAAGTGAGATTTTTTTTTTTAATGAGTTTATTTATTAAATAATTATATAAATTGACCAAATTACCTTTTTTTTTGCCTAAACAAAAGAGGAAATGACAAAAGAGATAAATGAAAAAAAAATGAGGGTATTTACGTCTTTTTTACAAAATCCGTTAAATATGACGGATTTTATAACTGTAGGGGGGTGTTGTGTACTTTTAAAAAACATAAGGACTAGTTCATGGGGTTTTTAAACTATACGGGGGTGTTGTGCACTTTTAAAAAACATAAGGACTAGTTCAGGGGGTTTTTAAACTATACGGAGGTGTTGTGCACTTTCGCTAAAATATAAGGGGGTCTGGTGCACTTCACCAAAAAAAAAAACTCTCACTCTCTCCCTCTCACCCACACACACTAAGCATAAAAGCACACCCATGAAGCTGCAAGCTCCGTGCCATTTCCATAAAGCCGTAACTTTGACACCCAACAAGCCCGCAACCAAAACAATTCAATGTTGCCATCATTTCAGAAAACAAGACCTTCAAGGCCAATCTGTAGCAGTAAGCAACATTTCAATAACTTCACTCAACTTGTAATATTTTTACATTCCAATGTCCATATGTTCTTTTTCTTTTTCAGGATTGTGATAAGTTATCATTTTATTTAAAAGTTTAATTTATTAGCATATTATCTATTTTATTGGTTTAGATTAGAGTTTAACAGGGTCCTTTTGATTGACTCTAGCACGTGAAAATATTCTTTTATTAAAAAGGCGGTAGTGACAAAACTTAAAACGGAGAGCTTTTTGATAGTTGGCCCTTATCATTTATCTAAAAACTTAATTCGTTAGAGATAAATTTAATTTTTAATTTATTGTCTCCAACATATGCAATATGAATGCTACCCATTGTCTCCTATACATTATTACTTCGAATTCTATGTGGTATATATCGTGGCAGTTCAATATTATCGGGGGTTTACGTAAATGGTTATTGAATAAATGAGAAATATAAACTCAATGCAATAGAAACAATTTATTGAGGTTCGATGTTTTTGATTCTATCTTTGTTGTAACATTTATATCTTCAGTATAGCGACAGATACTTGCATAGACTTAGGCTATTGCCTTTGTTGTGATCCGAGCCAATCATTTTTCAATACATCATTGCCACAATTATGCAAGTGGTTTTCTTATAATTATAAAAAGTGATTGTAAATGATAGGGACAAGAAATTATTTACCCACATCACAAATAAGACCATGGTCTTACATACTGTTTGAAATGAATTTTATAAAGTTTTGTGAAATTCATTTGTAAATTTAATTTTTGTTGTTTGAATATACCATTTAAAAAAATTAGAATTCCAAGATTTGCAAATTCTGAATTTCCTTATGCTTTATTCAAATTCTTGCTCAAGAGGTGGATTTGTAAATCCACATTTTCTAAATCTGTTGCTTATATCTGAAGGACAAAATTGCTCTTAGGTTTAAGAGATGAACTTTGGCTAAAATACAAAGATTAAAAAAAAACATTGTCTCTCTCATTGTTTCTCTTTCAAGAAAAGAAAAAACCAATGCCTCTATCATCCTTTCTCTTAAGATTATTTTTTCATATTAAATGTATGGTTAAACTTAAGGTTATTTTATTACCTGAAATATAGGTTTATTTCGTAATCTTGAATTGATGATTGAAGTGATCGTTATTTTATAATATTTAACTTTATTGACAATTTTTTTTTGTTATTATTTTTTTTCGTGACAATTTTATGATAATAACAATAATCAAATAATAAAATGAAACGATAATCTTTATACGATAAGCTTATTTTCAATATAATAAAAGAAGGGCATTTATATAAAATACAAGTATTAATTCTAATTCCACATGTGTTTCAAACACAATTTGTATTTGTAAATAATAGAATTGACTTACTACTATTTTACAATTCCAAATAAGGAATTCATTTATAAATATAAATCCTTGTAAAATTCATTTGTAAAATGAATTTCACAACTCAAGTCCTTCCAAACACTATGTCCAGTGTAACAGCGAATTCGTATGTGAACTTAGACCGTTGACTCACTTGTGGTCTGAACTCTGAACCAATTGTATTTTTTGACACAATATTGCACACTCATACAAGTGATATTTTTGTAGTAAAAACTGATTGTCAATTATGTGACAAAGAATGATTGGTTCATATCACAAATGAGACTACGGTCTTAATCTATGCAAAAATGCTTCTGTTGTCAGCTGGTGGCATATATGGATGCTTTTCAAGAAATATGCTGCAAATTTGTTGTTAGTTTCAACTCTTAGCTATGCAAATGGAAAGCCTTGTTAAAATGTGACATCGAAATCGATCAATATGAGTATGTATTTGAAGGACAAACATTAATTGTTATGCTTCCAAATATATAGCAAATGTCCTAGATGTGTCTTTATATGCACATCTGTATTCTTTGCCAACATTGTACCCCACTGTCTGAAGGATGTAATCATGTATGAAATTCTACTCATTGGTGAAGAAGGAAACAAGAAAAAGCAAGAACATAAACATTGCTTGTGTGCATATGACCATTTTGAATGAAAAGTGGCAACAATGTGGTAAAAAATTGACACCTATCTCGTACTTTGAATGACTGGTATTTATGCACATAATCACCCTTTGGGAGGTTGAGGATAGTAACCATTTCAGCCATGTATGTACCTTATGTAGGTTTAAGTTCAATCAAGTATAATAATGCCCTAATGCGCTTTAATTGTAGGTTATAGGTTTAGGAAAATCTGGAACAGCTGCAACGAGGCTTGCCCTAGCTAGAGGCGCTTCAGTCTTAGCAATTGACCAGAATGAAAATCTGGAGCCTTTCCTTTGGTCAATTATTTCTGCTGTTATCCTTCTCCTTCTCGTCGTTATGCCCTTCCCTGATAAATGACGTTATGAGCAATCTTGAATGATAGATCCTTGGTCTCCTGCGCATCGAGACATTTGCTGGGGGAAACCTTGGAATTCCACTATCATAGGTTAATTAACATTATCATTTTAGACATGTATTTCTTGCTTGTGTGATATGATCAGCATTTTCAAAATTAAGCTTATCACATATTTTCAGGTTCTGGTGGTTGAGGTTAGCAGTTATCAAAAACTTCTGCCCTTCAGTAAGTGGGCTCCAAATTTTCAATAGACAATAGAGGCGTCCAGGCATTTGTAGTTAAGGCTGCTTGCTGTTTCCGTCATCTTACCAAGAGCATATGTCTAGGTTTCTGTCATATTGAATCTTACTCCTGATCACCTAGAAAGGCACAAGACAATCAGTAACTATGCAATGACCAAATGTCGTCTTCTTTCTTAAATGAGTGGCAAGAAAATTGGCATTCTTCCTGTTGGCATGTTGCTCCACTATCTTTAGCTGAGAAATAATTATTTACTTAAATATTAGCTTATTTTGTGGGAAAGACAGTATATGTATTTGGGCAAACTCCAGAAATGTAGATTATGTTCCCGGAGCATATAAATTATATTGAAGAAAAAATGAGTGGAATTTGATATGGAAACTTTTCAAATAGATCATAGGAAAAAACAGCACTGAAAAGTGAGAAAGTAAGGATAATTTTTTTAAGTATAATTTTTTTTATTGTTTCTTTCGCGTATTGCATTGCACGTACCAATTCGCGGTACATTTGTGTACCAAGTCGTTGTTGTTCGCATTCCAATTCGTTAAAGTTGGTGACCCAAATAGTATACAAATTTTTACCAGAAAAATAACGAAAGAGAACAGAGAACCTAAATTCCTATTAAATTTAGATGCAAGAAGTAGTAATTAGTAATTAAAGTAAACATTGCAGCAAATCACTAGTAAACATAAAATTTCATTGCTCCACAAAATCTTTGATAAACGAATCCAATAGTTTTCACAGTATACCATGAACTCAATTAGCATACTGAAGAATTCTACTCGTATCGTACCTTATAAACTTCATAAGTGCCGTACCCCGTACTCGAACACGTATCACGATTTGGAACGTATCGTGAATCTGTAACTGTAGGTTGGAATTTGAGCCAAGTGATGTTGTCTTAATCATGTCCTTTATATCTATATTGTTCACTCGTTTAAAGCATCAACAACATTTTCAGGTAATCAACATCTGAATGAAGCGATTATGGATCTAGATAAACTTGTCTTAGACATGTTCTTTATATCTGTAATGCTCGCTTCTGTGTGTATCTAAAGCATCCACAACATTTTCAGGTACTCAATATCTGAATGACGCGATTATGGATCTAGATAAACTTAATATTGCTTGGATTGGAGCATATCCTGGAGTCAAAGTAAGAATCATTTGATCTTTTAATATGTTGAGAATTTCTGAACTCAAATATTCAGACTGCATCTTGTGATGATAAACCAAACAAGCCTTAGCGCACTAGGTAGAGTCAGCTAATGCATCTTATTTTATGTATAAATAAATTGTTCACACAATTGCATTAATGGTCCATTTTTGTTACTTCTAACCAATTTGTGTTCTTATTATTATTAGGGTGAAGTGTACCAGTCCTTCCTGTGATTTGCCGAAAGTGCACAACACTCCCTTATAGTTCAAAAATCCCCTGATTACTACTTTATGGTTTTTGAAAGTACACAACACCCCCTACCGTCAAAATGATTTAACAAAGTTTGTAAAATTACATACATGCCCTCAATCTTTTTTTTTCCTTCTCTTTTGTCGTTTTCTCTTTTGTTTATTTATTTACAAATATATATATATTATATATTTGCCAAAAAAATAATAAATAATTTTTCTTTAAAAAAAAAAAAAAACCTGTTAGATCATCTTTCCCAACAACACCCCCGCTCCCCCCCACCCCCCCACCCCAACCCTGCCATCAGCCACCCCCCGCCACCCCCACCCCTATCCCCCGTAGGCCATGTCAAGATTTGGCCTATTGTCCAAGTTATTAAAAAAAATAAGTAAGTAAAGCCTTCGCGGTTTAGAACAAAAGAAAAGCATGACCTATGCCTTATATAAGACATAAGACACGAAACAGAAGCGGAGGATAGCAGCGAGAATAGAGCAAGCACTGCAGCAGCGAAAATCTGTTAAAGCTAGGATAGTTTCGATTTTTTTTTTTTTTGGTGAAACAGTGGGTATATAGGAAAGAAAAAAAGGAAAAAAAATATTTTGAATTAAGGGAATTTTTGTCCAAAAAATATTTTATTTAAGTAAAAAAATTTGTAAATTCGTTCTTTCCGTTAAATATGACGGATTTTTTAACGGTAGGGAGGTTTTATGCACTTTCGAAAATTATAGGGTAGTGATCAGTGAATTTTTGAACCATAACAGGTGTTGTACACTTTCGACAAATTACAAGAGATTCTAATACACTTCATCCTTATTATTATTTCAGTATCAGTTGATATGTATGAATAAAATTTTCAAATCAGCTTTTTATGTAATTAGTCTGTTCATTACAGATTATCCTATTAGCAATGTTCTGTATTGGTCATTTTTTTCAGAGGTCTTGTTGAGGGCCTGCTAAATGGCTTTAACTAGGATGTGGACCCAAGCTGCAAATTGTTTCTTTTGTATTTTCTATTCAAATAATCTTCAAGTACTGAGGTGACTAAGATTGTTGTTTCGTTTCTCTCATTTCGAAAAGATTGACATGGACGCAAAAAAAGCCCATTTTGATGTCCCTGCAATTGGATGTTTTTCAAACCTGCAATTGGGAGCAATAAAGGCAATTGGTGTTGAAAATCGTGCATGGTATTTTAAAATTTTTATAATTATAATAAATATAACGTAAATTAAATAATACTCATATATTTATTTATGGCTAATTACGTAGATTACAACATACATAAATAATCAACTATTAACTACACATTAAAGCTTTCAGGATTATCTTTTCAGTGACGAATCTGTTGCAAAATCTAAACGATCTAAAACTCCCCAATTGTGAAGCCTTCGAAAGTATCCACACAGAATCTGCACACTTAATTGGATTTCACCCCCACTAGGTTTCTAAAAAAATCCTACATATTATTCTGACTATGATTTTTGTGCTAACTAAACCTATGTCATAATATTATATTATATTGAAAACATATATGACCTAGGGTCACATATAGGTCAGTCTTAAATAGACCAGTCTTGGACTTCATAATAACCAGATCAATATCAAGTTACTACAAGCCCAATTAAATTAATATTAGAACGATCCTAAAATTAATTTAATCTTTTCTCTAATCCAATTAATTTGCAAATTCCATTTATGTGTGACCTCTCGGGTTCATAATTAATTGGCAGCGAAATAATATTAATCTGATTAATATTTAATTAGAACTCTTCTAATTTAATTATCGCAAGTCGTGAGTGATACCTAGCAGTATATCACGACTACCCAACTAATGATGAAATAAAATTCCACGAACCCTTTAGTAACAATTATACAATCAATTCCTTATATCTAAATTATCCCGATTGAGCCAGAGTCATGGATAGGGTCGTCAAACTCTATCACTCAATCATATGTCCAAATCTAATTAATCAGTAACTTATGAATAATACGTGGAACGACTTCCACTATTCTACCCCGGCCAAAGATTTCTAGTTACTCGATTAATAGATCGCATAGGATCCCTAATTGATAGATTTCATATCTACACGCACATATCTCCATGCGGGAATACATCGAACCATTAAGTACATTATCCAATCCATGATGATGACTAATTTTATTGTACCAGCAAATAACGTTATCCCTAACACAAGATAACCGTGGTGTCTTGGGTCTAAGGACTAATTGTACCATTACACTATACAACGAATTATTGACCATTCTTTGTAATTCGTTGTATTAGCGGTCATGTCCAGTCACTTATTCTCAATAAGCACTTATACATCTACCCTTACGATGTGAGACTAATTGCCCAAATCAATATCCCATATTATTTGGATGGTAGATTGTAATTTGATCTTTCTGGATAAATTAACGCCCAATTAATTTATTATACGATCGGAAATTATTTTAGAATATATTTATGAATATAAATTCTGCCACTCATATCGTTATTCTTAAAGATAGAATCTATAAATATTATTTAAAGGAATCTTATTTAAATAATGGGCAAGAACCATTTTAGTCTCTGAGGTTTGCTCTAAAGACCAAATTGGTCCCTCAAGTTTGTAAAAAAGCCAAATTGGTCCCTCCAATTAATTTTTATTAGTCAAATGTTAATAGTCAAAGGGTTAACCGAGTTAAAAGACCATTATATCTTTAACCAACATATATTATAAAAGAAAATTATGATAAAAGTTTAAATCAGTCTAAAAAAATATAATTCACAACATTTGTGCAGGAAAAAAAAAATTAAAAAATATCAATTCAAACATAAACAAATTAAATTCAGTAATATATCGTTAAAAAATGAACAATCATCATCGACATAATTAACAGCGAGGGTACCGTCTAGAAAAGAGAATGAATCATGATTGTTCATTTTTTAACGATATATTACTAACTTTAATTTGTTTGTGTTTGAACTGATATTTTTTTAGTTTTTTAGTTTTTTTCCTACGCGAATTATGTGAATTATATTTTTTTTAGACTGATTTAGACTTTTATTGTAATTTTATTTTATAATATATATTGCCTAAGGATATAATGGTCTTTTAACTCAGTTAACTATTTGACTATTAATATTTGGCTAACAAAAGTTAACTAGAGGGACTTTTTTGGTCTTTTTGCAAACCTGAAGGACCAATTTAGTCTTTAGAGTAAACCTCAGGGATTAAAATGGTTTTAACCCTTTAAATAATTAATCGCATTAATTATATTTAAATAAACTATTCATATTAAATAAATAATATAATTATTATGTCTTAAAATTGATATTTAGAGACATATAATCTAACAATTGGGACACACAATTACCTTATTGCCCTTGATATGGGGATTGATGCCACAGCCATCAGTTCAACTATTGGTAAACTGAGAGCTCCACCACATCGGATGCAAATTGGTAAGCTGTAATCAAATGGTGTTTCGTGCTTTTTTTATCCTTTAGTTATTTATTAATTTGTTTCCTATATACTACTGCTGTTCTTGTTGAGGAGATTTAGTGAAAGAAAGCAATCCAGCTTTTGCTTAGATATGTCATGCATCTTTCTTTTGCGCGTGATGCCTAAGTTACAGTGTTTGATTGTCTAGGCCCCCTTTTATTTCCTCATTTATTCTCTCCCATTGTACTAGTATGACTTTCCCAGCTCAATCTGCATAAGTTTTGAAGTCTTACATCTTCTTATTCAACCCCTGTTACCCTAGCCTTTGTGCAATGTTATGCAATTGTTAGTGAAGCCTAATATTGAATTATTTACAGTAGCCAAATAGTGCAGATTTTGAAATATCTTGCATCCGAAGCTCTGTAGTAGGGGGCGGCGGGGGGGGGGGGGGGGGAGGGTGTGTGTGTTTGTCATGAATCTTCCCCTCAAATGATGAGATGCAAAAATGAAAAGATGAGAGAGAATTACTTACAACAATGAGCAAGCAAAATTTCTAATAACCGTGGACTTCAGCCAGCATTCTTCTTGGAGATGTCTGAGTTTTAATCAAATAGATAGTCGAACTTTTGAGACATACCCTAGTTAGCTAAAAGATTGGTAACCTGGTTAGGTATGAACAAAAAGAGTCATGGTAATATTTTCTGAGGAATGTTATGCGCTGAAAATCCGCAAGCATTGGCCAGGGAGCCTTGCGTCGGGGATGGGAGCTGTGTATCGGGGATGGGCTTCATCAAGTAAGATTTCAGAACTAGAAACAGAATTTGATGCCCTACAGAGTGGATTTGGCTTCAACTTTGAAATTTGTGAGGTTGGGATAAGAAAGTAAGAATCCAATATAAAATAGCAAATGATTTTTCAAAATTCCAAAAGTAACGGAAGGTTCTGCATTTTCTTTCTCTCATTGCTCACCTTCTCGGGTTATTTATATATGAGCTTGAACCTCCATGTTTTGTTTGCTCGTCACTTCTAGTGATATTACCATAAAAAGAATTCTGACAACATAACTGAGTATGGTTACCACCATCTACGAACTTCTCTGTTTATTCTCAAAATAAAAAAATTTAAAAGGTCAACCTTGATGAAATATTGGAAACTTTATCACTTGGAAATATTGCAAGATTGTTCTAGAGTGTAGAGATGTCAGGCCAACAAAGATTAAGGGACCTTTAAGTTGTAGAGATGGGTTTCCATATTAATTTTCCAGAAATACATATGGTAGTGGAAGGGTGTATATGCGGAGGGGTTTTTATGTACTACTATTCAGTCAATTTGGAGAAGAGTTTTAGGAAACGAAGAAAACTTCAATATGCCATCTTTCTCAAGTTAAAATCACTTGTCCTAACTTTTCCAATTTCTAGACTCAGCCTACCTTACTTTTAATATAGAATTAGTTTTCTGATGCTGAATGGGCCCTTAATTTCTTTGAGATTTTTGAAAGGGTTGTCATTGTGGTTCAATTGTCTCATATGTGACAGAAGCTTTATCTCTGAACATTCCTTTCTTCCTTTTTCTTTTTCTTGCTCACTTGAGAGCATACAAGGCAGGCAATCCATGCCATAGCTGAACCTCTCCTCTCACCCCTACCCCCCCTGAGTTTCAGTTTCTGCACCTCCAAGGCCCCAAGATTTTCCCTAATCATTTAGGCCGTTACCATCATTTGAACATTGCTTCTTATTTCTCTAGATCTTCTTTGAATTTTTTTAGTGCATAGATGTTTTTATGTTGCTCGACGTTTTAAAGAACTGTTATTGAGACTCAAGAAAATACATTAATCATTTAGGCTATTCTAGTTTTAACAAGGATGTAGAAGCCTACATATAAAAAGTTACCTATAAATTTACATACCCAAAACTGCATCTAGTGCTAAACAGGAGGGATAGAGTCGAAAATGGACTTCTATTTCATATGCAATGAAACTGTTTTACAGAGTGACAACTGACATGTCTTTGCATGTGTAGCATGCCCATCTGAAAACCAAATTTCTGGTTCAAGTCTCTCTTTCATTGACCACCTTTCATTTCTTTTGTTTTCTTTCAGGTTACAGAAATTGTAGGTTCTAATGGTTTTGAGCAGCTGATAGAACCTTTGAACTACCAAAGAGGTGTAGTCACTGTATGTAATTTCTTCTCGCCGCATTATAAAGTTGCAGAATTGCTTATCATTTATAAATAATTCTTGTCAACATTACTTCCATTTTCTTTGTTTTAACATGTTAATTCCACTAACATGGGTGGATAATCATATTAAGTTTGGGTCCTCCGGGGAGATGATTCATAAGACACTGTATTATAATGGTCTGAGGGTTCCCTGCAAGAGAGCTACAAATCTCAAAGAGGCAGTGAATATGATGAAAACTATGGCGCTATATGGTATGAGTTCTTTCAGGAGTTAGCATTCTCAATGTTGTTTACTACTTTCTCCCATAAGTTTACCTCCCGCTGATGCTGGCCATGTAACAGCAGGTATATACTAGTTATTTCGGATAAGATATCTTGGAGGAATTTCCAAGAATATGATTATACTCACTATAGTTTTCGGTAGTGTGATAGAAGATGCAAGTATTCTGATTTGTATCATCAACTGCATCCAGGAATAGTTTCTCTTTTAATTTCTATTGTTTAAAATGCAGAAGAAGCATATAGCATTCTTCACAAACTTTACTAAAAGCTGAATTCATTCTTCACAAACTTTAGTAAAAGCTGAATTTGATCGACTTAATGTGCAGAAGATTTTGCATGTTTGCTTCATTCATTTCCATCAAATGTTGCCATTGACACACTATTGAGCTAATCATTAAAGGATTCTCCAAGAACTTTTGCACCGCTACATCTGGGGCTTATTAGTTGATAGTTGGGCTCTACCAGATAATCTAATAATAAAGCTCTGCCAACTAGATTTCCACATCATAAAAAATAAAAATAAAAATAAAAAACTTTTGCTCCTCAAAGCTAGAATCTGAAAGTAGAATTATTTTTTTCATTTTGTTCTTGTTTGTGCTTTCTTAGAAGATAAACTCTTTAGTACCGGCTATCTGGTTTGTTCGGACCTCACAATACAATGTGAGACCCAACTCTTCTCTCACATCGGGATATATATTCGGCTATGCCGACTGAAGCTTTTTCACTATTAGAAACTTATCCAAATGAGCTATCAGTATAGGATGTTGTAGCAAAGCAATGGTCATGTAAAGGTGGTGTCTGTAAAGGGATGTAAGAATTTAAAGTATTTTAATTGACCCCATAAAAGTACTTTAGTTTCCATCTACACAATGATAGATTATGTTAGAACTCTTTCTACATTGAGACTCTTATCGTTTAAGTTTTGTGTCATTTCATATCTTTCATCTCTTTTCTTAACCACTTTAACATTTCAAGCCTAAGCTTGGATCCATAAGGTCACATAATCTGTGATACTACTGATTCAAAGAAAAAGAAAATGTAGCCTCAACAAGCAATTATATGCAAGAAGCTGTTTCGTGCTTTTGTGTTGCACGTCAACTTCTACAGTGCATCATTACTGAAAATGATGCGAAATTGTTTATGAAGTTATCACTATGCCTAAACTCAAAAGAGATTGGAAGATCAAGGCAATTGTGGAAGATATCGGAAAAAGTACTACTTGAACTTAGCTTTGAATTTGTTAAAAGGAATTGAAACGTAAATGCAGATTGGATAGGTTTTTTTCTCCCTTGCCCCCATGCCT